>CM057225.1:0-1266666 GCA_029891385.1 Erythroxylum novogranatense | reverse complement strand
TATTTATTTACTGAGTGAAGAGAAAAAGAAAAGAAAATATATTTCATAACTTTTCTCCTGCCAATTTGAAATAACACAAAAGAGGATAATAAATGTTCCAATCAAATTCTATATCTGTCAACTTGGACAACGATCCCAAGGATCGTGGAAAACACACTAAGGAAAGGTTGATTGATAAGAATGATAACAAATATAGTAAAATATGATAATGGATATTATCATTATAATTATAATGGTTGATTAAGAGGAATGAATGATTAATATTATTATTGATAGTAGTTGATTTGTAAAAATTTAAGAAATAAAATTTTATTATAATTAATTAATTATAAGTTAATTAATTATACTGTAATTAATAAATTATAATATTTTAATACAATATTTTAATTAATGAATAAATTATATTTTAATTAATTAATATTAAAATATTTTAAAGAAAAGATCCACTACTAATTAATTAGTGTATCAAACTATTGACTTTATAACAAAATACTCACTTTTCATTAATTGGCCATTAATGGCATCAACGAAGCATTCCCTCAATCTCATATCACAAGACTCAAGTGAACCGTTTTAATGCTTTTGGTCGTTCCAAAACAATTCAAATCACAGATCACACACAAAAAGGAAAGAACATCATCACCTAGTGACCTTACAATCTAACCTAATCTCCTGTCCACCAGAGATGCTGCTCATTTTGATCATGGACTTGACAAAAGCCTTCTCGAACTCTTCTTGGGAGCCCGCAAATTTGGACACCAATGCCTTAGTTTTTGGTGTAGTGAGCAGAGCTTGGTCGGACGAGAAGACGCTCCTGCCTTGTAGAAGTAGCTTGTAATAGGAGTTGTCGAACACTGTCGATGTAGAGTCTAAAGGAGAACCGGCGTTCCTGACTTTGTTGTGCACCTGACAAACTTGTCTTAAACTGGCTGCGAAGATTGGACTCATCGTTGGGTCGACGTCGTGAGAGGCATCGAAGTTGTGGATTCTGTTCTGAAACGATGAACAATGAGAGAACCCTAGAGTGTGTCCTCCTGAAACAAGATTCCCAAGTGCAAGAAAATGAGTATTATTCACTACTAAACTAATCCCAGATTGAATATGTTTTAGCAGATGGGTAATTTCCGATGATTTGCCTTTGCAATGGCTGCTGGATTGCCAAGCCTATGGATGTGTGTTAGTACCTGAGAGAGCGACAAGATCTTCCATGGAAAGGCCTCTTTGAGCGAAATTTTGCTGTAACTGAGAGATGTTGAAGACAGGGCCTGGTAATTGTCTAGTATCACTTGCCATGGAGATTCTCCCATCTAATCTTCCTTTTGGCACATCCCAAGTAGGACCTCCAGACTATCAAACACACGTATACATATGTTCAATCAGATCACAAGGTTTTAAGAAACAGATGGATAAGTGTTTACATAGATACTGACCAAATGTACAGCATCTCTAGCAGCTAGAGCCAGAATATCAGCACAAGATACCACTCCAGGGCACATAGATTCTACATCTTTCTTTGCATTGTCAATCACATAAAAAGCATGCAGTGAAATATTAGGAGGTCCGTCCTTTTCTGCTTTGTTCTGTCCCTTCGATTCCAGGAGCACAGAAGCATCACATCCCTAATCATAAAATTAAATACACATTCGAAGAACATGTCATTGGAATCTGCTAAAAACCAAAGTCTAATTGATGGGTTTGTTTTAAGGATAAAGCCAAAGAAAACAAAAGAAAAATGGTTACTCTAATGAAGCAATCGTGAAAGTGCATCCGAAGCAGAGCAGCAGGAACTGTATTATCATTCAACATAGCTTTTTTAACAGCATTCGTGACAGTGGAGTCTAGATTTGGACATGAATGTTCATAGTAGTTTGGGGTGAGAGCTTTTACAGAAGAAGAAATGATAAAAATAGCAGCAAAAACGAGAGTAACTAAAGTTGCCATGATTGAAACTTACAAGCTTTGACACTAACAACTTTTGTTTATCTGAATACAAATTTGAATGAAGAAGCTTCTGAATTTATAGAAGGAATTGAACTGGAGTGATATGTTCGTTAAGAGTTGTTAAAGAGAAGGATAAGGTTGTTAAGAGAATTGGTGATCAAGAACCATAATAATTGGACTAGTGTTCGTGGATGTACAGAAGAAGACAAGAAAATGACACACTTACTCTGTTATTGTTTATTCTGCTTAAGAACTAAAGGGGGTGTTTGCTTGTATTATCAAGTTGACCTCCATAACCAACCTGCAAGTTTTGTTTGTTTAGGTACAGCAACTTATGTCACTCGATGATCAAACGTACTTTTGGAGTAGCATTGAAGCGTATATGCATGGGCCCAGCCCAAATTTTAAAGAATCATTAATGTTTAACCTATAAACATCAAATTAGTAGGAGTTTATTTAGATTTTTGTAATTTTTAAGAGTTTATTTATATTTGTTAGAAAAAAATATATTTATTATCTTATATTTTTTATACATCGATTATATCGTTATTATTTTAGTAGTCTTTATAATAATTATTATTAATATTGTCTAAAGTATCTCAACTTATAAAAAATAATTTATGATATATTATATAATATAATTTAAACAATTTCAGTCATAATAATAAATTTTTTAATTTTTATATTAAAAAAGATTAAAAATGTCAATAGGTTGGATTGGGTACTAGAGCTGACCAACCAACCCACCGATTGTAGCCCAGCCTAGCCCACCTTTACTTCTTATAAAAATACTTATAAAACGGCCTTGTTTTTGGTAAAATGACATTGTTTTTGTTATTGGGCCATCCAAACTATTTTAGCTCGTAACTCTACCTATGATTCAATCAATTTGAGTCAAAATTGGGTCAGACGAGACGGGACAAAATTGAACGAGCCTAAAAAGGATTATAGCTACTAATATGTACTTTTTTTTTATTACAGGGAAACTAGTACAAACTACAGAACAAAAGGGAGAAAATAAATTCCTGATTGATTCTCAAAGAGGGTCTGGTGGCACCTAATAGGTGTATTAGCTAGAAAGGTCAATAGGTCGGCCAAATAGCCACCAATATGCACTTCTTTTTTTTTTATAAACTGGAAATGAAAGACAAATTACATGACAGATCGTGGGTGACTGGCCCCCGATTCATCCTCTATAAGGAGAGGGATACAACCCCTAGGCGGGTGGTCAAAAATAGTGATGCCTAAAGAAAGCTGGCTAGCAAAACTGGCGAGCCAGTCGGCACTACGATTACCTTCACGGTAAACGTGCCGGATCTGAACAACCCAATTACGGGAAAACATTTCATGGATGCTCAATACAAGGGGGTTTAGGGAGTGAGCTCGGGCCTGGGAAGAAGAGAGGAGGTCAGTCACAGTGCGCGAGTCGACTTCCAAAACTAGGTGTCGAAAAGCCAGAGACCAAGCAAGTTGAAGGCCGGAAAGCACCCCCCAAAATTCCATCAACGGGAACAATGGCCAATGTTTCGATCGAAACCTCGTATCCGATTCTGAAGTTCGTCGCGCGATGAGGCCTCCTGCGATGGCGAGCTAGTGGGGCCCTTGACTGCACCATCAGTATTAAGGGTTACCCAGCCTGGAGCAGGTTTGTTCCATCGAACAGAAATGACTCGTCTGGTGCCCGCGGGCGACGGTGTCCTATCCGGCCAGGTAGCAGCCACATGGATGTGGTGAACATAGGTCAAAACGGGGTGTTCCGGTGAGATTGGCCAGGAGAAGGAGGCGTCGAAGATGGCCTGATTTCTCCAATTCCAAAGAAACCAGCACGTCGTGCCAAAAACTATCGCCCAGTCGAGGCCTCCGATCTTCCTACGTGAGAGGAGGTTCGAATGGATCCAGTCTTGGTGATCCATGGAAAAAAATTCAGCTGTGATAACCTGGGAGGGAAAGCGGCTCCATAAAGAGTGTGCCTTAGAGCAGTCACGCACCACGTGGAGAGAGGATTCCTCTTGGTGACAATGGTAACAAGTATTGTCCGAAGTGAGACCTCGACACACTCGCTGTGTATTAGTGAGCAGTTTGTTATGTAAGAGTAACCAGAGAAAGGCCCGGATGCGAGGAGGACCCGGCCATTTCCAAAGAGTCTGCCAGGGGTTAGAAGGCGGAGTAGAATCGGATTGCAGGATCATGGAATAAGCAGATGACGTCGTGAAGCGACCATCCGCTGAACATCCCCATATGAGTCTGTCTGGGCCGAAAGAAGCCGCCGGAGGAAGGATACCTGCAATGGACAAACATAACAACTGAGGAAGCAGAGAACGAAAAAGGGCCCAATGCCAATTACCAGTGGCGTCCGTGTACTGGTGCACGCTGTACTCCAGCATGGTGGGGGGTATCGGGGCGATTGCATGAGAGGCAAGGGGGCCCCAGTCTTCAACCCACGGGTCGAGCCAGAATCTCGTGCGGGTGCCGTCCCCTATCTGCCATCTCATCCCTTGTAATACGTGATGCCAAGTCGCTTTGATACTCCTCCAGACCATTGAGCTACCTGAAATAGGAAAGGAATGCGGAGGGTTAGTAGCGTCATAGTGATATTTGGCCGATAAAACTTGGACCCATAAGGCCTCGGGCTTCGAAGCTAGGGTCCATCCTAGTTTAGTCAAGAGGGCATCATTGGATTCCCTGATTTTGCGAATGCCCAGCCCTCCCATAGCTGTGGGCAAGCAGACTGTGTCCCAGTTGATTAAGCTAATCCGCCTCGTCTCCGAGGTCGTGCCCCACAAGAATTGGCGCATCAGTTTTTCCAATTGATCACACAACTGACGCGGCAGGCGCACGGTTTGCATCGTGTAAGTGGGGATCGCCGCAAGGACAGACTGGACCAGCGTGAGACGACCGGCTAGCGAAAGCATGGTCGCAGACCATCCAGAGAGACGATGGTGGACTGTGTCCAGAATATGCTGGTAAGTGTGGCGAGTGATCCGCTCATGTAATAGGGGCACGCCGAGGTAACGCCCCAAGTTCTTTGTCAATTGGAAGCCCAGGTCCTCACTGAGCGAGTGCGCCAGAGTGGCCGGAATATTACGCGAAACAAAGCAGCGAGATTTGACGTGGTTGACCCGTTGGCCGGACGCGGTGCAGAAAGTATCTAGTGTGTTACGGATCACGCGGATCTGACTGCTAGAAGCTTCCGCAAAAAGAATAAGATCGTCCGCAAAGAATAGGTGGGAGAGGGGAGGACCGCCGCGACTTAATCGAATCGGCTTCCAATGGCCAGTATTGATCGACTCATGGATTAAATGGCTGAGCCGTTCCATGCAGAGAACGAAAATATAGGGGGAGAGAGGATCCCCCTGTCGAATGCCCCGGGTGGGCGAGAAAGAGTCACCTAAGGTCCCATTCCACTGGATCTGTATCGAGACCGAGGTTAGACATTTCATGATCAGATTAATCAGCGAGTCCGGGAGCCCAACTTGGATAAGGGTATCTAGGATGAACGTCCAAGAGAGGCGATCATAGGCTTTCTCTAAGTCCACCTTGAGAGCGATGATACCGTTCTGGCCAGTTTTCCGGTTCATAGAGTGGAGGACCTCTTGAGCGATAATGATATTATCCGTGATTTGGCGACCTGGAACGAAACTGCACTGGGTCGGAGAGATGAGTGCAGGGAGGAGGGGTTTGAGACGATGAACAATCAATTTCGTGATGACTTTGTAGAGGACAGAACAGAGAGCTATGGGTCGAAAGTGGGAGATCTGAGTCGGTTGAGGGCATTTAGGAATGAGGACCAAAACTGTCCGCACCAATATGCACTTTAGTTAAAGGGATGTACCTTTAACTAAAGGGATGTACCTGAAAGTACAAGTTTCTAAAGAAAACAGTACAAACGAACTGAAACATAGAATCAGACAATGACCTTAAAAGTTGTTGCAAGGACCCAGCGATAAAGATATGGTTTCATTATTAAGCATACTTAATTTAATAAATAATTATAAATTATGTAATATAATATCTCAATAGTGAAGTAGCTTTTTTAAAATATATATAATTGCTAATTATTTTTTATTTTATATATGCATACAGTGAATAGGGTCAACCATTCACGATACGATAAAAATTTATAATAAGATTTTAAGCTTTTGAAGGTTGAAGCAGTTGAATTGTAATCTATATAAGTAGAGAAACAAGCACATTTACATCACATTATGATAATTTTAAATTCTAAAATTCAGTCTTGTTCAAAATTTAATTAAATTTTAGATCGATCAAAAATACTTGAACTGATCAAAATAAAAGAAAAATAAAATTTTGAGTTACCACATCATTAATTTTATATAGACATAAAATTATATATAATATAATAAAATTGAAACAACTCCGTATAAGAAAATTACATTGACAAGTCTATTGTATCTTGAGTAAAAAAAATAAAAATCTTGGAAATTAAACCAAGAGTTCATGGGATTATAAGCATCCTCCACAATGCAATAGGCAGTTTGACATGGAGGCGGGGCTGCTTCAGGGAAAAAAAAAAATTACAAGCACGCCTCAGCCTGAACAAATCCTGAACTCTGGAGGAGCTGATGCACCAGTTTAGTTGCATCAGAACTGTACATTGCTAGAGAAAGTCTGACCAAAACTCCAACCTGATGGAACAATGTCTGTGAACAATTTGGTTTCTCCATCAGTAGTAGTGATCCTGAAGGACAAGGATTGACCGTTTAGATATGCATTTGATTGCCAATTAGCTCCCCAGTTCCTTGACATGGCCAACCATTCTGTTTTCGAACCTTTCACTGATACAGACTGGATTGATCCAGCTCCTGCAACGTTGCTTATCAGTACGAGCTCGAAATAGTCTCTCCCATTAATGGTGAATCTAACTCCACCACGCTTCTTACATGGAACCCTGCACATTAAGCCTCTGGTTTAGCCCAACATATCTTTTAAGAACAAAATTTTTATGTTCGTTTAGATTTTTGACAGTGCAGATTATTCATAAATTTAAGGTCCATCACGATAACATTAATAAAAAATCGAGTTAGATTATTCCGAAGTTAATAGGACAGATTAGATTTAACCGAGTTTGAGCTCAGGCTTAACTGATAAGAGGGTCAGCCCAGCCCGGCTATTTGCCACTTCTACTTTTGATGTAAGATCCATATCAGGGTTTGACAGGTTTCCTAAGGTAAACTTGAAAGTCTTGAGTTTTATCAGGATCAGATATGTTTCAGTTTCACGTACCTCTGGAAGAGAACAGGGACGATCCCACCCTTATAAATGCCGATCTTTTCCCAAGCAGGTTGAGCCATGTCGAAGTGACTGAGAGGAGGGTTGCACCAACCTCCATTGTTGTTTGGAAGAGCATAGTTTGGAGGGCAGAAGTTGGTTGCAGTAATGGTTACAGACCTTCCTTTGATACACCATGTGGGGTCAGTTTGATAGTCACATACGATCTTGTAACATTCTCCACAGGAACCTCCATTGTTGAACAAAGCTGTGCTGAGAGCAGCTGTTCTAGTCCCATAACCAGTTGAATATAAATCTCCGTAACCACAAGCTCCTCCTGGTAAAGAAAAAAGAAGTAAAAACTGTTAACCCCAAAACATATCAGAATCAAACAACACGAACAAACTACAGGAAAACAGGTTGAGATTCTAACCCATAGTTCCTGAAGCATCACTACCACCATAAAACGTAGCATGAGCTTTTGTCCATCCTGAAGAAGCATAGGCCATAACATAAGACCAGAACTGAACCAAGATCACCAATGTATACACCAGCTTTGCCATTTTCTTTACAAGCAACTGTAATAAAAAATGGAGCAAGAAGGAAGAGAGCAACAATGTGGCATTTGCAAGGACAAGAACTGCCTCTATAAATAAGGAACCAGAGATCAGACTTCCTTAATGCAACAACCTTACATATGATGCCCTAAATTTACATTAAACTTGTCTCAGAAAGTGCCTGTCAGAATTCTGAGACTCAATCAATTATTCCCATGTTCTACCTCTATATCATTGCAATGCTCACATGCCATACCCAACAGAAGAGCCGTGAAAAGTTCAAGAACTCACTCCACTATCCATGGAGTTTTGTTCGTATTTTTAATGTGCTAGTTGTTGCCAATTTGAAGAAAGATACAAGCAACTTTCAATTTTCTAATATTTTGGGTTAGATCATATCATGTCACTTCACATGGTTTTGTTTTGACCTATTAATATCATACAATCGCTTATTAGTTTGGTCTGGTGCAACATGTGCCTTAATATTTGACATTAAAGAGTTCTGAAAAGCTGATGCTTTGTTATTTTTAACTTTGATCTCTTTCAAGAATTTACAATATTTGTTAATCACATATCGCATATCAAATAATATAATCAAATGCTTTGATGAGTTGATAATTTTAAAAAATTGAGTCATACCAAAATTTTAATCATCACAATTATGCTTAGTAGGGATGCCAGACCGACCCTAGCTCAGTATGAGTTAACAAACAAAAGTTCAAATTGACTTAATTTTAAACTATTCAAACTAATTAGACCAAAACGTTAAAACAATGTTATGTTATCACAAAGCTCGATCGGTTGAGTTAAGCCTATTCTGAGCTAAAATTAAAAAAAAATATTAGGCCAAGCCTATGTCACAAATGGCCCAAACTCGACCTAACCTAATTCTAACCCTAATCGATAATCCATTCTCAATTGTTGAATCATGTCATTAGGAGACCAAAAAAAGTTTTGTTATAGTTCATAATCACAATCACATAATTGGCATCAGGGAATCATAGCATATGTTAGTCAGATGACCCAAACTAATCAGCCTCACTTCAGTAGGAAAGTTGATGGTGAAAATCTCATTAAATTGTCGGATAAGTTCAAAATTACATCAAAGAAATATATTCTTTTAAAATTCCAAAATTAAAATACTAGGTAAGAATACTATTAAAATGAAAAACTTCATAAGAAATTATCTTGCATCTCTCATATACAGTCAATATATACACATATATATATAAACCCGCAACCATTATCCTTCGAATTCATATTAAATAAATTATCGAACACACACAATAACTTGTAAATAATACACGGCCACGACTCAAAAATAAATGATAAATCCGGTCGAATTATTATTTGTGGGTCTCAACGTAGTTTCGCACATGGTAACCTTCAAGATTTTAGGTGAACTCTCTAAATTGTCATCATATGATAATAAGGTCAGTCAATCATAAGATTTGGTCATCCTAAATTGAACCAAGCTTCCACACCCTTTTGCCTATTCCTATCTAGGCTTTAACTGAACTTGTTATCATGTAAAGCCAACACCGTCAAGCATTGTCTTACAAGTTTCCTGGTCCTACAATTAATTTATAGAAGGTGCTTTCACAGGCTACACCAACTCTGCGGTTATTGCGAGACAGCACCGGCACTTGGCGGAGCGGCTTCGTCCAGAACATTGGAAGGTGCTCCCCGTTGACTGCAAAATTTTGGGAGATTTTTTTCTGATCTCCAGCTCGCTTGGGCCTTGGGCTACCGCCATCTCGTGTTGGAGGTGGATTCGCGCACAGTGACAGATTTGCTCTCTTTCCCACAATCTAGGGCTACATCTTCCAACTCATTTATATTGGACCTTCATGAGCTGCTTTCCCATAATTGAGTTATCCTTATCAGACATATTTATCGCGAGGGTAATAAGAGCGCAGACTGGCTTGCAAATTTTTCCTTGAGGTCACTATTTTTTATCATCCTCCGAGGAGGTATCTACCTCTCCTAGCAGAAGATGAATCGGGGTCAGTCCCCTACAGCCTAGCATGTAATTTGTCTTGTCTATCTCTTTCCTTATATATTAAAAAAAAAAATTACATACCGAACATGGCCACCAGATGCCAACTGGCCATAACAAAACAATATTGCGTAGGTTGCAAGAATGGGGCTCCTGAAATACGGCGGCTAAAAAATTGCAATTTGGCAATCAAAGGAAGCATTTATTCTCTACTTTCTTTACATCTGTTCTTATGAAGCTCAATCATGGAAGTGATTGAAAATAGCATAGGAGGGTATTTGAACAAGGCACGCATTGTTCAGCTTTACTGTAAGGTTAATAAATCTAACATATATGGCAGAACCAATCAATCAAATAATAATTTCGATTAAGATAACACTCAAACAAGTCCCAACCATCCTCCTTTAAAGATAATGTGAATTACACCTCACCTCACTGTAAGCCGAACCTTCAACGTCTTAAATTAGGAGACTCGTAAAAAGACTCAACTCCACTACTTGGATTACCAAATGCTCACAATTGTTTTAAGCATCACTTAAAGCACATTATTCAGACTCTTAAATATGTTTCAATTTTTCTATCAGTTTGTGAAATCGTTAAACATGATTCACGTTTACATCAGTTTAGGGAAGTGAATACTAAACATCTAAAGTTCAGATAATTGTGTTGGGTCAACTATGATTAAGAACATGTTATACGAACCTGAGCCGGTGTCTGGAATTGACTTAAATAAGCAGCCTGACGCTTGATGAATGGCCTTTTGCCTATATTCTAAACACTGAAGTGGTACCACAATCTTCAACATTAGTCCACAATAAACAGAAAACTAACAAGGAACCACTTATTTCTTTTGCACGAAAGACTAAAATATAGAAAAAGCATATAAATAAAAGAATGCACTGTTAACTAAGAAAACAAAACGTTACAATTGCTCAAGAACCCCTTATACATCTAACAAAAACAAAGAAATGGGGCTTACTGTAAGGCCACAGGTTCAAGTTACGAAGACTAGTCTATGGAAGTTACACATGAATATATTCTAAAGTTAACACTACTAGTTGAGACTAAAAAACGAACGAAATGGAAAAACAGATATGAAAAAGATGATAAACATGAAACAGGAGACAGTATCAAAGAGCTAAATTGCGTGCATTCAAGGAAAGCCAAACGACCTCATGCAGCAGCCTGGATCAGAACATTTGATCTAAAGCCACGGCCCCTTCCACGGTTCCCCCTTCCACGGCCACCACCTACAAATATAGCACAATTAATATCCTCTCAGAGTCTAAATCCCCATAACTGGATTATATTGCATAATTGTCATAACTGAATCTTATGGCAGCGAGCGTTGTCCAAAATTATTTTGCTTCGAAACCTTTGCATATGGATCTTAAAAAGCTGTAATGAGACTTCCCTCATTGCGAACACCTTATTTACCATACTCAAGACTGTAGGTAATACATAGGTGGAATATAATAGCAATTATGTTTATATCAATCTAATCATGCATAGAAGTAAACCTTGTTATTCAAAATGTCAGGCATTCATATTAGCACAAAGAACTGTATTTTTAAATATCAGAGTTTTTTATCAAAGGAGGGGTAATTAAACCCCTTCTCCATAGCAAGCTCTTGATTCATACTTTCTTAAAGAATCATATTTCCGTCACCAGAGGAGCTGAGCAATCAAATAAGTATTTTTCTTGCACATTAAATTGCTCCAATTATTTTTTTTAATTGAAATAAAGTGCAACTTGTTCAATTGGAAAATTTCTTGAACTTGAGTTTCCAATCCTAAACCATGGTAAACTAATCAATTTAGGTTCAAGGTTAAACAATGAGTAACTTGAATTGAAAAAGGACTGCCTCGTAAAACACCGAGCATAATTTAAGCCTAGAGTATGAAGACATACAAATACTAAAGAAAACAAAAGGCCAGGAAAGAAAAGGTACCACGGCCTTGAACATGTCCTTCATAATAGTAGCCCCCATCTTGTTGCATATCAGCCTGAGGTCCATTGTACCCTCCCCTTCTGCGGCCACGAAAACCGCGACCTCTTCCTTGACCCCTGCCCCTACCTCTAGCACCACCTCGGTTACGATCCCAACCTCCATCATCATACTCAGCAGATACATAACCATTCCCTATATAGAAAATCCAATTCAGATCATGTACCCAAAGAATTCCAGATTCTAAGTGTCAAGACACTTCTCAATCAAGTGCATTATCACATCTCATCACTTTTCAATTCCATGAAAATGTACCTCGGCTATTCATCCTCCCTCTACCACTCTGACCTCTACCTCGACCACTTGGTAAGCCCTCTGCAACCAAAAGCTACTAAGCCACATGCAAGTGTTGACATTTCAAACAATGAAGTTGATCATAAACATGCATACCAGCTTCATAATCAAACATTGTCGATGCCTTCACCTGGTCCGCCGGTAATGGAGGCTGATACCTGAGGGTATAGCAATTTGTGAGACAATGGAAGTTTATAATTAATTTAAGATTGGTAATGAATGTTGGCAAAAAGCAATATTCCCATATCACAGTGGTGCTTCTTCTCCAGATTCACAAATCAAGCACCACATAATGATCATAATGATGATACAGTGCTAATCATAATATGATAGCAAAAAATTAAGTACATATTTGCATTGGTGAAATAGAAACTCACCCAACAGCAGATGTATTCATTTCCATATTGGAAAGAATTATCGTGATCATAGAAACATGTCTTGTGGTTTCCAGTCTGCAATATGAAAGCAACAAAAGAAATAAAAAGTGAGTTCCTCACAAACATGACAATACAAGCCAAAAGAAGCTAATTAAATTCTCTTACGGGAGGAGGCCTTCTTCAAGGGGTTCCCATGTATCGGTAATATCCATGGAGCCAATTGATGTGATCTGATGAAGGCCAACAATTCTTCTCTGCAGCCATGGTAAACATAATACGTTATCATCAATCATCAAACCCCATGAACCATACGCACGTACGTGCATGCATACACACTCTTAAGAACTTTATCGAGCATGAAAAACCTTGATTAACTCCACTATAGTCACAGTCTTATTAATGGCTCTTCCCATTGCCTTGAACACAATTTCATTCGAATCCTTCTCCTACAAAAGCATAAAAAGTACATCAAACAACATATATGAGCAAACAGAAAGAACTCAAAAATCACTCAATCTCTTAAAAAGTCATAGAACACAAATAAAACTTATTCATCCAAATTCAGAACCAATCAAAACAGAGATAACAACATACTAATAAAAGAAAAAACACCAAAACAACGTCATATAAGAGGAAAGCATACTTGAAGCAGACTCATAGCGTAAGAGATATAGTTGCGCGTCCTTCCTTGACTAGTAATCCGAATCTCGTTCTCGTCGATTGGCGTCTCGGCTTTTGGCTTCTCTACTCTCTGGTACCGGTCCATCTTCTCTGTTCCAACAAACTACAAACTCTATTTTAATTCTTCAGCAGAAGATTTTCTCAGAGAATTAGGGTTTTTGAAATGGATCTGACGAAGAAGGTATCACGTACCGTGAAGTTATGGAGATAAACTGAGCTGTTGTGCTCTGCTCTGCCCTCTTGTACGGCTTCGTTTCTTCTTTTAAGCCCTGAAACTGCTCGAGGAGGCGTCTTTTGCTTCATATACCCTAAACTACCCTAACCAACTCTCCCTCCCAGATTTCTGACCCGAACCGTCGTCGTTCTGAGCTAGTACGACACCCTCTAGTATATGGTTTCTTGATCCGACACCGTCTCGATTTTTTGTCCTCATACGGCGCCGGTCGAGAGGAGAACAATTTGGCGGTTTGCTTTGGTGTTATTTTGAATATCACGTGACCTATTCAAGCCCACTTCTCTCTTAGCACAAGTCCAAACAAAAACGAGGTTGCTGCTTATCCTAATGCCAATCGACCTGTGGGTTAAAGATGATCACAAGTTGAGTTCGATTTGATATGATTTTTGATTGAAATTTATAAATTAAATTTAACTCGAATATGAAAAATCAACTCAAAAAAAAAATATTTAACGTAAAAACCTGCATCTACTATTTTTTAGATATTTACTGAGTAAATCTTGAGATTGACGTAATAATCTATAAATTACATTAATCGGATATTTTG
This sequence comes from Erythroxylum novogranatense, assembly GCA_029891385.1. Lineage (NCBI taxonomy): Eukaryota > Viridiplantae > Streptophyta > Magnoliopsida > Malpighiales > Erythroxylaceae > Erythroxylum > Erythroxylum novogranatense. The sequence goes on along the minus strand of CM057225.1, from coordinate 1,252,797 downwards.
TACTAAAGAAGTTCTGTACAATAAATTCAGTTGAAAGAATATAAGTAAGAAGATTTGATTATATAATTTTTAGCCTCATTTTCTTTTACTCTACTAACTTGACGGCTAAACTCAAAAGATATTTGTTATTTTAATATTATTATCTAAAGGATGTTATCTTTATTTGTATGTCGTATGATAGGATCATTAGAACCACAAATAAAAGATTTCATATTGAGTCGGCTTCAACTTAGTCAAGCAAATACTATCCTAATTGATAGTGATCTCTGATAGGAAAAATCTATGGCCGCTTTATTGAATAGAACAATTACCATATAATTTTTAATTATTTTTTGAATCATTATTATCATCGTTATCATTAACATTCAGTCGAAATCTAACTTAAACACGTGAATTACAAAGACCCGATTGTACGCGGAGTCTTGAACCGTTATGATCATATTCTTCATAGATACATTTGAATTATTTGTAATCATCACAATTGAAATATAATCCACAATCCACAATTTCAGTTAAACGTATGGTTTTTAAAGATGACAATTTTTGGTCTTAAATTTAGTTGTTTTTAATAAGTTAAGATAAATTTGAGGTCTAATTATTTTAAGCAAAATGACATCATTTTATTTAAAGAGTTAAGTTTTTTTTTTTGGGGTAAATAGAGAGTTAAGTTTTGGATAAGCTTGAGTCTAGGCAATTCAGACCCTAATTTAGTTTTAAAAATAAAATATTCTATATTTTTAATTTTAAAATATTATTTTAAAAAATTTGACTAACCAGCCCATTACCATTGTTAATGAAATTGTTCATGTAGAAGTATTTAATGACAAGGGACTCTTCTAGCTTAAGTGAGGTCACAGATTCGAACTTCCCTCATGTATTCAACCATTTAAAACTTAAGGATAAAACTTTGCTTTTCCCAAGGGATTTACCTGACTCAAGCGGGGATTAGTCTAGATGTGTATGACTTAAAAATATCTTCTCATAATTAAGACCCGCCTAAAACACCCGGTGAATAACTTATTTATATAAAAAAAGATCAAACAATTTAAATTGTTAACGTAGGTGTACTTTTTATTCATGTCCATGTACTAATAAGCTCAGAACCGAATTGTTTGTTGCTGTTATTACACGTACTAGGAGGAGAAGGCCACACATAAATCCCATCAATTAAAAGCAAGATAAGAACTTGGGGATATCCGTAAAAGCATCCTTTTGTTTTCTTTTTCTTTAGTGACGCTTTGCACTAATCAATGGATCGATGAACTTAAGCCATCCATTGTAATCTATGGCAGAGCCAGAATCAGGCAAGACAAATCCATTGATCAGGAAAGTTGGTGTGGCGAACACTCCTCTGGAAGTACTGTACTGAATCACACGAAACAAGAAAAAGGAAAATGAAGATTCTGTTAGGAAAGTTGATGTAATTACTGTAGATATTAAAAATATATATAATTCTTCTTATATTTGATTTTATCCAATTAAAGTCGGACAAGTAATCCAATAGACTAGAAACACTGAAACAGAAGATACCTTAAAGGAAATCCTGGTTTTTAGATCTGTTTGTCGGTCAGTGAAGCCAGCTTCAATCCCAGAATGATAGGAACTTCCAACTGTTTCAGCCGCAAAATCTACTATTTCTTTCACGACCGTAAATCTTGACAAGTGGCCTGTGTTGTCACCGTAAAATCTCGCCTGCGACACATACATAGATGTTCAGTCCAGTCCAGTCCAGTCAGTAAAGCAGGTAATAGCAATACACCAGACACCAGCTTATTTTGTTATAGCAGAATCAGTATTCATATAATGTCCAATCCAGCACTCCAAGAACTAGGGAACTCCAATTCAAAGGGAGTTAAAGATTAAAAGCAAAACTTAATGACTTGCAAAAACCAGTAGTTGTTTTAACTAGTGATGGCCGGCCGACCCGGTCCTATATTTTCGGTAGTCATGGTCAGAAGCCCGGCACGATCGGACTCAAGCAGTCTAAATCTAAAGGTCGATCGGGTTAGGGTCAAAACGATAACTGGTCAAGCCAGTTTTAACTTGTGAGCTAAACCAGAAAATAAAGAACCTCTGCATAAAATCATTCACAAAACTTTTACCTGATCGTTGAAGAAATGCTCCAACAGTAAGAACGTGGCGGAACAATTCAGTCCATTGACAATATGCAGAGCGCGCGAAGCAGCAAATGCATTATCATGGTATCTGCAGAAAGTCACTAAACAATCATTAATGGAAGATCTAGCTTGTTTACTCGTATAACTTTACAGGGTCTCGAAAAATTTCAGTCTGTGATTGGAAGAGAAGAAGAAAGAACTACACAGCACCAAAATTTTGCAACTTGGAAGACAAACCAATAACATCAAACATTCAAAACCATCAAAAGTTATGTTCTGAAAGGAAGCAAAGCGATAAAAGAAGAGTTCCTGACGGCAAGGGAAGCAGATGAACGACGAGCCAAACGTCAGAACCGTAGTGATGAAGAGCTTGTTTCAGAGGAGGCCAAGAGTCTCGACTGTCAGGACAGACAGGGTCATAGAAAGCTTCGATCAAGATGGAGTGAGGACCACCTCGGTAACTCCGATAAACGAACCCGTCGTAGGTTGCCGGTGGCAGGCTCTGGGATGTTGCGTTAAGAACAAGAAGAAAAGAGAAGAACAAGATGTGAGAATTTGATCGTGAGTATAGTTTGTGAACCATTGAAGTGTCCTGAGTTAATCGTTTTGTGTTTCTCAAGAGTTCTGCAGCATAGAAAAGCATTAAAGGTTTCCACTTTTGCCCTTGTTTACTTTGGCGATGACTCCACCTTGTGTTCCACTTGTGCCCTTGTGCATTGGTTGGTCACCAAGTCCTCGTTCCCTTGTTTTGTCCTTTTGTTCGCCTGATAAATAGGAATGACAACAAATTGGACAATCGGTCACTTTCGATTAAGCAATTTCTAAAACTGTCAAGCTTAGAAATATTGGCAAAAATTGTAATTTGACCAAATAGTATTTTTTTTGTTAAATTTAAAAACGGAAATAATAAATATGATTGGAAATAATAATTTATTATAATTATTAATTTTATATTTTCATTTATTTAATTCGTTTCACATAATATAATGTTTAAATTTATGTTGAATATAATAATACATTAATAGGCATGAAAGTCACTATACGAATTAGGCTAAAGGCTCCATTCTCAAGAGTGACAACCAGGTTTCTGATCTATATCCATTCTACTAATTGATTTACATTGACACTGTCCTAGTGATCTTGCTTCTCTTAATTGTATCTGGACTGAGTCCAGTTTCGTATTCATTCGGCAATTGTTTTATTGTGAAGTCAATTTTATTTGGACTGAGTGCAGTTTCGTATTCATTTGGGAATTGTTTTATTACGAAGTCACTTAATTGTATTTGGACTGAGCCCGGTTTCGTATTGATTTGGCAATTGTTTTATTATGAACTCAAAATGTTTGATAAAATGACAGAACGAGATTACCAAGAACATAAGGTTTGAGTTACTTGTGCGTGTTTATGATTTCACTTAAAGCTGTCCTTGTCAGCTTGTTGAGGCTTGTAAGTCATTGTTGGTTGGTAGTTAGTATGAAGTCAAGGTGTGATAATTGCATCTTAACTTTTTGATAAAATGACGGAACGAGAAAATTAAAAATCTGGGGTTTTTAGTGATGGAGGAGCTTTAGGGTTTTGGGTTCTTTGTAGCTTGCATTATGGTATGTTTGCATTTTATTGATATGTATGGAAAGTGTAACATTAAATGAGTAATTTATAGACATTTGATATTAATATAATTTTAAAAATGAAATTATATAAAAAATAAAAATTGTAATTTATATTTTAATATTTTAGGAAAAATTTAAATTATTTCTTAATATTATCTTCAATATCATTTTTATACCTCATTGAAAATATAATAAATGTTATTTATTACCATTAGGGAGTTTGAGTAGAATATATTATTCCTCATAAATAATAAGAATTTAAATTTGAATTTTTACTTACTGATGAATCCTCATTACTCGCACGTATTTATAAAGCCAGGTATTACCCCAATGGAACCTTCCTTACAGCTAGTAGTGGTCACAATCCAAGTTTCACCTGGCGAGGTATCTTTCAGACAAGACAGTTGTTGAATGAAGGTCTTAGATGGCGTGTTAGCGATGGACGTTCTATCTCAATTTCTAATGATCCTTGGTTACCAAGAGATAATGATTTGTTCGTTTCGCCTGACGTTTCCGATATTGTGGGTGATTTGCGTGTTGAGTCGTTAAAAACAGAGGACGGTACTGCATGGGATACCTCCATGATTTTGGGCATCTTTAGTGAGCATGACGCACAGGCTATACTTTCTATTCTCTTACCGGTTACCCCCGTTGCCGATAAGCTTGTATGGCACTTTGACAGAAAGAGGAAGTACATGGTAAAATCTGGTTACCAAGTTGCTCATCGTTTGCTTTCTGGTCCGATATCCACCCATCGCGGCTTGTCTTGGAGTGCACTATGGAAGCAGCGTATCCCTCCTAAAGTTAGAGAGTTTACTCGGCGTGCTTTGCGCAACATACTCCTGACTAAACTTCGCTTGCAAGAGCGGCAAGTCCCTTTGAATGCTGTATGTCGGTGTGGTACTACTCTTGAAGATCTAGACCACGTGTTTGTTAGAGTAGTGCCCTGAAGGCAATCGCCTTTAGCGCACTTTGTACAAAGTTGTATACAGTCTTTATGAATAAATAAAGAAAGACATATTTCATTAACTTGTTGTTCATTATTTATGAACTGATATTGATCAATAAGCAAATTAATGAAGTCCATGATATATGACATAGCATGAAGGAAATTGTGATGTGATCATACTACTGAGATTCCTATCATGCAATTATGTCGAGATCTAAATTATCCTAGTCATAGGATTCTTGAGGCTGGACATCCAGAATCCGGAAAGACTAAGACATCTCAAGCTCCTCGATTTGATCAAGCGATGGATCTCAAAAGTTGTAAATATGAGATATTTAGGGTTGAGATGTGGATGCTTACTAGAGGTAGTAAGACATTGGATGACCCGCTATGAGATCATCACATGGATGTCCTATTCTAATGTCGGTGATAATCTCATCATAAGAATGATGAAGTACTTAGACTTGAGGTACTCGAGGATATCTTGATCTTGATTACGTCTTTGACTCCATTCCTTGTTCATTTACAGAGGTCATTTCGTAGGGTGGTGCTTGGAGTGCAGTTTGAGGTATTCGAAGGTAATTGAGTAGCCGATAGAGGATTCACCACTTCGTGATAGCGAGAAGATGATACCCATGGCCTCTTGTCGAGGTCATTACTTGGAAGTCTCTCGTCGGAGCATATATGTCATGAAGAATGTCTTCATTGACATATAAAGTAATGAGTCCCGTGACGAACCGAAATCACTTGACTATATTTGATGTAGTCAGTCTAGTAAGAGTTGACACATTGCCCATACTCATAACCAAGTGGGGTATAGCATGGTGAAAGGACGAATTGCACGGTAATTGCCTATGGAAAGGTTCGTGATATGGTTCATGATGAATACATGTTCATTCGTCAAACCAATTACTTTCCGGTCAATTGAGGGTCATGATGTGTTGCTAGATACCGCTCATGACTTGCTCAAATTAAGTGTTAATCTAAGTGGCCAACATAACCGGGAACCTAATGGGTCACACGCATAAGAGTGTCTCGGAGAACTCGTAAAATAGTTTTGGACAGAGTTCCAATATATGGAGAGTAATCGGATTAAATGGATCCCGATGAGATCGAGATATGTCCGGATGAGATCGCGACATCGATATTGCTGAAAAACGTTTCCGGAGGTTTTTCCCATACCGAGACCCGGTAGACTGATAGGACCGATCCTAGTGTGACTGGACCACCTCAGCATTAATATACATATATATATATATAATATTAATTAATTAAAGAATATATATATATATATGTTATACGTGGAAGATGGAAGGAGAGGATAAAGCTTGACTTTACTTTATATATATATATATATAAAGTAGCTAACGTGGGTCAATGACTCACCTTAGCATTTATTACATCTTTAATTGTTAAAGATATAAAAGCCTAAGGAAGAAGGTTTGAGAGGGTGGTCGTTGATGAAGGTCGTGGGTTTGAAGAAGAAAGGGTTTTGAAAAGGTTTTAAAATCCTAAGCTTCTCATCTCTTCATCATTTATCTTTCAAGCTTCATCTTCTCCAAGCAAGCTTCTTCATCGTGATTCCAAGCTCTCTAAGGACAAAGGTAGGAGCTAGCACTCTTTACTTTGTTCTAGCTATTCCCGGGTCAAAGAGTTTGTCCCGGTTAGGTTCTCCGATCTCTGCGTGGATACCGTTAGAGACGGTCTCCTTTGGCCGTTATGGTTTGAGTTTGTTGTATAGACACATGAATCCTGGCTTTCGGGAAGGTCCCGGAATAAAAATTTTTGTTTTCCGCACCATGGGCATGTGATGCTCACACCGGAATTTTCCTACAGTGTTGTTACGGTGCAATGCAACAGCCTCGGTTTGGTCACAATGGCCAAGTGCTAGGTTCGCTGTTGGCTTGTCCTTCACTGAGTGTTATACGAGATTAGTCGATGCCGGTGATCGGCAAACCGTCGAGGAGTTTTGTATGTTGGCTTGGAAAATTTGGTGGGCTCGCAATCAGCTTGTGTGGAACAATAAAGTAATCAACACCAGCGTCGTTACTTCACAAGCCTTGGAATTTCTACATGATTGGCAGACAGCTAACGCTCGACCAGTTAACATGCTCCCTTTGAACCAAGAGGAGTCCTCGACAGATCCTGGTGCAGCTCCCTCTATTATCGATGTTGCTATCGATTGGTGTTGTCATGTTGATGCAGCAGTCTTTGCATCTCGTCGTTTAACCGAAAGTGCAGCCGTCATTCGATCACAACAAGGGACTTTCCTTCGCGCTTTATCAGCTTTTCATGAGGGCCTCTTTTCAAGATCTATTGTCAAGCAAATAAGCTACGATCAAGATTGCATTGGCTTGTTTATAATCTCCCGAGTCGTGGCATTCTTTTTTCCGATTCCCAATCTCTAGTTCGCTCCCTTACTGATCCGGATTTGACTGATATGTTAGAATTCGCCTTGATTGTTGAGGAGTGCTTTTCTTTGCTTCGCACTCACCCAGACATTCATATTCGATGGGTTCGTCGCTCTAGCAATCCGATAGCTCACCGTTTAGCTAAGAATTCTATTTCGTTTTCTTCTTTCTTGGTTTGGAACAATCCCCCTGTTTGTATTCGCTTTTTTTTTTCTTAAATGAAATAGTATTTTTTCTAAAAAAAAAATAATTCAAAACGTAATATTATAAATTAAAAATAAAAATTTACTTAAATTAACAGATCTTTTCACCATAAATCTTTTTCGGCGAGAATTTGGAAAATGATTTTCTAAAACCGTCAAGAACTCATTGTCACTATCGTCAAAAGAGAGAGAGAGAGATCAGTAGATTTCTTTGTAAACTTCATAACTGCAAAGTTCTTCTAGTTACAGACACAGAGAGATCAAGAGCTTCTAGATTTTGGTAGACTTTTTCGTAAACTCCATAACTGCAAAATTCTTCTGCTTAGAGAGAGGGGGAGAGAGATCAAAAGCTTCTAGATTTTGGTAGATTTCTACTCTGATGCTTGTTCATATTTTCAGGTTGGATATTACATTTTTTGTCTTTTTTTTTTTTCTCTCGTGATGATTTTTTTCATTTTTGTTTATAAGTTAATAATAATTTCCGTATTTATAACGTGAATAATGTGATGTAATTTTTATTTTCTGATTGTATGGCAACTTTTTCTTATGAAGTTTGGCAATTGTTTTGCATCCTAACTGTTTGATAAAATGACAGAACGAGAGTACCAAGAACATGGGGTTTGAGTTACTTCTGCATTTTTATGATTTCACTTCGTGTTAAGCTGTCCTTGTTAGCTTCTTGAGACTTTTAAGCCATTGTTGTTTGGTAGTTAGAATGAAGTCTAGGTGTGATAATTGCATCCTGACTTTTTGATAAAATGATGGAACAAGAGAATTAAGGACCCGGGGTTTGAGTTACTTGTGCATTTTTACGATATCGGTTAGTGTTAACTTGTTCTTGTCAGCTTGTTGAGACTTTTCAACCATTGCGGCAGTTGGGCTTTAGAGGGCACGTAAGTGTAATTTTCAAGAGTGAAAAATAGATGGCATTAAGGCGTTTCTTTGGATTTTCTGATGGTGAGTTGATGAGGTCGGACGCTAAGCCTTGTTCCAGACTGATGAGGCAAACAGCAGGAATTTTTAGTGTTGGAGGAGCTTTAGGGTTTTGGGTTCTTTGTAGATTGCATTATGGTATGTTCGCATCCTTCTGTCTTAAAATGTTTATTTTTACTTGTTTATGTTAGTATTTTGTTTCCATATTAGCTCAAGAGTCTTTGCACAATCAAAGGTAGTTTGTTTGTGGAGCTAAACTAATTTGATCATCATAATCTCTATGATCAAGAGCATTTGGGTATCTAACAACTTCTTGAACAATCAAAGGTAGTTTGTTGGATGAGCTAAATTGATGTGATAATCATAATCTCTATGATCATGAGCGTTTGGGTATCTATCAATTCCTGTATAGAATTAAAAAAATCTTACCTTGAACTTGATCCTGGGGATATGTTGAGCATATGCAGGCAGTACCATGAAACGTTTAAGCTTGTTTTCTACCTAATTTTCATGGCTTCCTTTTCTTGCATATGATCCAATTATCTGGTTTTTACCTTTTGATATGCGTGATCAATTTCTGTTTTCTCTTGGCTAGATTGATTAATAGCTTGTTCCGACACATCTTTTAAGTTGCTTTCTTAATGCAGGTCCTCGAATTACGATTCCTCGGAGTCTTCGGTGGGCTGGTTGCGGAGCCATTTCTGTAAGTTCAACCACTGCTTTGCTAGTTCGCCTATTTAGTCCTGAATGCGAGCCGCAAAATATAGCTGCTTATGACAATAAAAAGTAGTAGTAGCAAAGCTTAGTTTTTCATGAAGATTGAATTGAGATGTTTGTGACCAACAGATGCTTCTGAAATCTTATTAACCTGCATCTTACTCCCTGTGGATATGTTGCCTGAGATGTTCAATCAGAGTATTCTTATAATCTGGATGTGTGAACTTGTACTTGAGAAAGAATTCGCCAAGTCCTTGTGTAGCTTTGAAGTGGCTGATTCATTAGTGGATTAGAAAGTGACTAGATATGTTAACATCGTCAATATAACTTGATGCAGTGGAATTGGTTGCACATTTGTTAGGATAACCATACAAATGTAATGTCCTTTTCAAACAGGTAGTCATGGTACCTTTTTTTCAAATATGGGTAGAATTCTTATCGGTTATCTTTTGAGTGTGTACTGAGTAAATGATCGGATACTTAATAGTTTACAAATCACATTCTAAATAAATTATTAGATGAGCAACAAGTTAAAATTAGAGTGACGAACTTGATCCAATTTAGTAATAACAAGTAGTCTGATCGAGTTTGAATTGTAGCTCTGTTATTGATTTCGTAGTTCAAAATTGGTTAGAAGTTTGGTTGGATTTGGGTTGGGACTGAAATTGTTTGGTTATAATTAACCAAAATTATAACAATTAATTTTTATTAATAGTTTTTCTTTATAATTAAACTTTAAATTAAGGAAAGTTTTTTAATTATATTTAATTATTAATTGATTTCATTACAATATAATACATTTCAAATTTTTTAAACATTAAAATTTTAATTTTTCTGATTTAACTTTTAGCTCAAATTTTAAAACGATATTTCCAGCGTGGAAAAAAAAGAAAGGTTACACGTTCCTTTTGCCAATGGCACGCACATTCGCTCTAGGCCTTTTCGGACATCTAAATCCAACAAAAGCTTTATCGTTATATGAATCGTTGTCGTGTTTATTCGTCAACTCAGTTAGTTCGAAGCCAAATGTACATGGACAATCTACGAAAATATGGCGGCTGATAAAGCCTTACAGGTTTAAGATCGGGAGTTGTATGGCTAGGCAAGCTGTATGCGTGCTTCAAAGTCTGAACCAAACCATTATCCAATGGCTGAATTCTACTGCATCAACGCTATTACATGCCCAACAAGCACATGCCCACCTCCTCAAAACTGGCATTTCAAACGATACACAACTAGCTACTAAGCTCCTTTCTCTCTATGCCAATAACCAAGCTTTCGTGGAAGCTAACCTCGTCCTTGATTCAGTGCCTGATCCAAGCATATTCTCCTTCTCAGCTCTTATTCATGCGTCTACGAAGCTCAATCTTTTCGTCGACGCAATTCGCTTGTTCTCTAAAATGCTCTCCCAGTGTATAATGCCTGATAGTTTCGTTTTGCCCAGTGTGATCAAGTCATGTGCTGGGTTGTCGTCATTGAAAACCGGGAAACAGATACACTGTGTTGCGTTTGTATCTGGGTTTGATTCCGATTCGTTTGTTCTGTCCTCTTTGGTTCACATGTATGTTAAGTGTAACAGATTATGGGAGGCTCGCAACGTGTTTGATAGATTACCTCAACCAGATGTGGTTACTTGCAGTGCTCTGCTCTCTGGTCATGCAAGAAATGGGCGCGTTAAAGAAGCTAAGGAGTTGTTGAATAGAATTAAACATTTGGGTCTGGGATTGAATTCGGTAACTTGGAATGGTATGATTGCTGGGTTCAATCATAGCAGACATTATTTGGATGCTGTTGTTGTGTTTCGGGATATGCATTTGGAGGGCTTTGTGCTTGATGAGGCTGGTATTTCTACCGTACTTCCTGGGGTAGGTGATTTGGAAATGTTGGATATGGGGATTCAGATACATTGTTATGTAATGAAGAAAGGTTTTGAACAAGATAAATGTGTGGTTAGTGCACTTATTGATATGTATGGAAAGTGTAGAAGTACAATGGAGATGTCAAAAGTGTTTGATGAAGTAGATGAGAAAGATATAGGTTCTTGTAATGCTTTAGTTACGGGACTTTCGCGAAATGGTTGCGTAGACAATGCGTTAGAGTTGTTTGACAAATTCAAGAGGCAACGGATGGATTTGAATGTTGTTTCTTGGACATCAATTATTGCCAGTTGCTCACAGAATGGGAAGGATATTGAGGCTTTAGAGCTTTTCAGGGAGATGCAGGTTGAGGGGGTTAAACCAAACTCTAGAACTATCCCGTCTTTGCTTCCGGCTTGTGGAAATATTGCAGCATTGATGCATGGGAAAGCTGCACATTGTTTTTCTCTTAAAAGAGGGATATCTTATGATGTTCATGTAGGAAGTGCATTAATTGACATGTATGCTAAGTGTGGAAGGATACATCTCTCCCTGCTTTGTTTTGAAATGATACCCACCAAAAACTTGGTTTGCTGGAATGCATTACTAAATGGATATGCAATGCATGGTAAAACAGATGAAGTTATATCCCTTTTTGAGTTGATGAAAGGGAGAGGGCAAAACCCTGATTCTATTAGCTTCACTTGCCTGTTATCTGCTTGCGTTCAAAGTGGCCGAACTAGGGACGGGTGGTATCATTTTCATAGCATGTCTAGAGATCATGGAATTGAAGCTAAAATGGAGCATTATGCTTGTATGGTTACCCTTTCTGGTCGTGCTGGAAGGCTAGATGAAGCATTTGATATGATCAAGAAAATGCCTTTTCAGCCTGATGCTTGTGTTTGGGGTGCTTTACTTAGCTCATGTAGAATTCACAACAATGTCACACTAGGTGAGATTGCTGCAGATAAACTTTTTGAACTGGAACCAAGAAATCCTGGGAATTTCATTCTCTTGTCAAATATTTACGCTTCAAAGTCGATGTGGGTCCAGGTAGATTCAGTGAGAGAGATGATGAAGAGCAGAGGTTTAAGGAAGAACCCAGGCTGCAGCTGGATTGAGATTAAAAATAGAGTACATATGCTTATGGCTGGAGATAAATCACACCCACAAATGAGTCAAATTAGTGTTAAGTTGGTCGAGTTAATCATGGAAATGAAAAGATCAGGTTACATTCCACACACAGATTATGTGCTGCAAGATGTGGATGAACAGGACAAGGAACAGATCCTGTGTGGTCACAGTGAGAAGTTAGCAGTAGTTCTTGGAATCCTAAACACCAGTCCAGGATCTTCTCTTAGAGTGATTAAAAACCTCAGAATCTGTGGAGATTGTCATTCTGTCATAAAATTCATATCCAGATATGAACAAAGAGAAATCTTCGTGAGGGACACAAATAGATTCCATCATTTTGTCAATGGAGTTTGTTCTTGTGGTGATTATTGGTGATAGGACATCAGATATAACTGATCTGTTTATGGAATTGAACAAATTTGGTCGTTACAGTGGGATCAAGACCTGCAGGAAGTAGTAAACTAACAAGATTCAGGTATACTGTATTGACTTTTAGGAAAGGAAGAGTAGAGGTGGCGAAAAGAGTCCGATAAAGTTTGACATAACTAGATTTTGAGTTCGGATTCATCTGGAATCCAAAATTTTTGACCTAAAACTTGAAAAAGGCTTGAAATCCAATCAAGCTCGAGTTTTTTAATCCAACCTGAAGTCCGAGACTGAATTCGGTTGGGCTTTGGGCTGGGATTACCCTTCCTTATCAAGTGTATAGATACTTATCTTCTACTTTTTTTAGGAAAAAGTTAGGAAATAATTATTTTAGTGATTTTCATAACCATTTATGTTGTTTATATCACCTCTTCTGAGCCCAAGCTATCTCAGCCATTCATTACAATAAATCAAATGGATATGATTGCTTAGACCCAAAAGGCAATTCTTAATTATTTATTTTCCGCTTTTGGAAACCTTACATCTATTCCTACTTTGACCTGTCATTTACAACATCCTTAAAGTCCAAGACAACCTTATTGTCATGGGTATCCTCGACCTTCTCGTCTGTAACCTGACCGGTTGTTCACTCCGACGTATAATCGGAGAGAAGAACAGACGCTACGGACCTGGCTTAGCTACCTGTGCCAAGATCTTGGCGACGTTGGTGTAACTTATTTTGAGCTTCCACCTTTAGGGTGCCATAATCTTGTTAGAGGATCGATCGAGCACGAGTTCTCCCGCCTAATTAGTCTTTGATGTACTCTTTCCCTTTATATATATATATATATATAAAGTCCAAGAAACATCCTACCCTTGACAACATTGGATCGTTTTAACTGATCCAATGAACATCCAATCAATGTAGCCTTCGGGTTTTCCATTAGACCCTACAATATCTGGGTTTTGCCACGCTTTTAAGTAAAAAGTTTACATGTAATACTCTTAATTAGAGACGGAGGAGATGTTTGACAAACAACTTATCAGTTGACTTTTTTATTATACTGAAGTTTGGAAGAATATAATAAAGAGATTAATTAAACTTTTAATATTTATTTAATTTTATAATATTAATTTATGTTTAAAAATATCATAGTATTAGGTTTTTAAACATAAAGAGTTACATCAAATTAATATTTTTAGTATACAACTGTTATATATTGTATATGTGTTATATTATAATTATAAATATTTTAATTTATGAAATAATAAAATCCATAAATATTATATAAAATATTAATATGATGTAACTCATTGTATTATTCATATTAATAGAGATTTTAACGTTAAACTATTATTATTATTTTAAGTAAAAGTTTACATGTAATACTCTTAATTAGAGACGGAGGAGATGTTTGACAAACAACTTATCGTTGACTTTTTATTATACTGAAGTTTGGAAGAATATAATAAAGAGATTAATTAAACTTTTAATATTTATTTAATTTTATAATATTAATTTATGTTTAAAAATATCATAGTATTAGGTTTTTAAACATAAAGAGTTACATCAAATTAATATTTTAGTATACAACTGTTATATATTGTATATGTGTTATATTATAATTATAAATATTTTAATTTATGAAATAATAAAATCCATAAATATTATATAAAAATATTAATATGATGTAACTCATTGTATTATTCATATTAATAGAGATTTTAACGTTAAACTATTATTATTATTATGATGATGATGAGGATGATGATGATGATATCCTCATCCTCAACATCATTATCATCAAAGTTATAAACTATTTGTGTAAAATTAAATATGTAAATTTTAAAATTTTATAAGAATATTCAACAAAATACTAAGAAATATAATATTCATACCTTTATAATTTTTTAAATCATATCCTCATAAGTCATTTTTCACATCAACAATTAGTACTAAACAGTTAATTTTGCCAAATATCTTTAATAAACAACTAATATTATCCGTCCATCAAATAAGTTGATATAATCAAGCTATCAATTATATCAACCAATGGTTAATAAAATCAATTAATAACTAATGCAATCCGCTATTTGTCAAATATAATATCATTAATGGTGGAATAGGAAGAGTTCACGCATTCAGACATATTTAAAAATATGTATTATCGCCTTAGCGATAAAATGCTAGAAAATTGTATTTAAAGTATAAATAAAGAGATAATTAACAATAATATGATCTTACTAAAATTTACCAAAATCTTAATTCATAATAAAATTTTGAAGATTTAAGATATTTACATAAAAGGTCTTTTTCTAAATTTTTAGTTTTAATTAATTTAAAATTTTGCAATACTTATTTTAGTTATTTTTATTTATTTTTAAAATACTATTTTATTTATTTACTTACTTTATCTCTATTTCCTATTTTATTTTGAATTTAATTTTAATTTTAATTTATACAAATATTTATTGATATATTTATTATTATATTCTTTTAATCATTTTATAATATCAATACAAATTTAGGTTTTTTAATGTTTTCATAACTAAACTAGAAGTTAATTCAATAAAACAAGAGATTTAAAAGATTAACTGATTTTAGACCGTCATAAAATTAATTAAAATTGAATAAAATTAAAGAACTCGAAAAAAATTGAAGAAGATTATTCTTATTCATAAAAAATTAAAATTTAATTAAAAAGATATTGTTAAATAAAATTAATTAGTTTGTTTTGGTTAGGGACGTTAATGGGTCAGGCCAGGCCCGGGCTACTCATGACCCGCGACCCAAAGCGGCAGATCAAACTCGACCTGCCATATATATTTTTAAGAAAAAGTCAAAAACGAAGTGTAAAGTTTAAAATATTTAATTGATATTAAATTATTATAAATTTGTTAAAATTTTAAAATATAATTAAAAGCAATTATTCATAATCATAAAATTAATTAATTTATCTTGCTTTATAAAATTTATTAATTAATAAAATTGAACGATTTTTAACAAAAAAAGTTGTTAAAATAAATCAAATTTTAAATTTTAAATTTTAACGATATAAAGTTTAAATCAATAAGTTTTAATCATTATAAATTAATATTTTAATATGTAGTTATATATGATATTTAAAAATTTAATTTCTAAATTATTAATTTAATTTTGTAACATTAAATGAGTAATTTAAAGATATTTGATATTAATATAATTTTAAAATAAAATTATATGAAAATAAAATTTGTAATTTATATTTTAATATTTTAGGAGAAGTTTTAATTATTTCTTAATATTATCTTCAATATCATTTTATACCTCATTCAAAATATAATAAATGTTATTTATTACCATTAGAGAGTTTAAGTTGAATATATTATTCCTCACAAATAATAAGAATTTAAATTTGAATTTTTATAAATGTTAAAGTATTATTTTAATAATATTATTAAAATAATACTTATTACATTTTAAATAATTCAAAACATAATATTATAAATTACAAATAAAAATTGACTTAAATTCACAGATCTTTTCACCATAAACCTTTTTCGGGGAGAATTTGGAAAATGAGTTTCTAAAGTCGTCAATAACTCATTATTACTACCGTCGAGAGAGAGAGAGAGATCAAGGGCTTCTAGATTTCAGTAGATTTCTTTGTAAACTCTATAACTGCAAGGTTCTTCTAGTTAGAGAGACAGAGAGATCAAGAGCTTCCAGATTTTGGTAGACTTCTTCGTAAACTCCATAATTGCAAAGTTCTTATGCTTAGAGAGAGGGGGAGAGAGATCAAAAGCTTATAGATTTTGGTAGATTTATACTCTGATGCTTCTTCATATTTTCAGGTTTGATATTACATTTTTGTCAACTTTTTTTCTCTAGTGATAATTTTTTTATTTTTATTTAAAAGGTAATAATAATTTCCGCATTTATAACCTGAATAATGTGATGTAATTTTTATTTTATGATTTTATGGAAATTTTTTCTTTATGAAGTTTGGGAATTGTTTTTTTTTTGTGAAGTCATAATCTAATAATTGCATCCTAACTGTTTGATAAAATGACAGAACGAGAGGACCACGAACATGGGGTTTGAGTTACTTGTGTATTTTTATGATTTCACTTTGTGTTAAACTGTCCTTGTCAGCTTGTTGAGACTTTTAAGCCATTGTTTGTTTGGTTGTTAGTATGAAGTCAAGGTGTGATAATTGCATCCTAACTTTTTGATAAAATGATGGAACGAGAGAATTAAGAACCTAGGGTTTGAGTTACTTGTGCATTTTTACGATTTTGGTGAGTCTTAACTTGTTCTTGTCAACTTGTTGAGACTTTTCAACCATTGTAGGAGGTGGGCTTTAAAGTGCACGTAAGTGTAATTTTCAAGGGTGAAAAACATGTGACATTTAGGCGTTTCTTTGGATTTTCTGACGGTGAGTTGATGAGGTCGGATGCCCAGGGGTTTTGGGTTCTTTGTATATTGCATTATGGTATGTTCGCATCCTTTTGTCTTAAAATGTGTATTTTTTTTCTTGTGTATGTTGGTATTTTGTTTCCATATTAGCTCAAGAGTCTTTGCACAATCAAAGGTAGTTTGCTTATGTAGCTAAACTAATTTGATAATCATAATCTCTATGATCAAGAGCACTTGGGTATCTAACAACTTCTTGAACAATCAAAGCTAGTTTGTTGGATGAGCTAAACTGATGTGATAATCATAATCTCTATGATCATGAACATTTGGGTATCTATCAATTCCTGTACAGAACTAAAAAAAAAATCTTACCTTGAGCTTGATCCTGAGGATATGTTGAGCATATGCAGGCAGTACCATGAAACGTTTAAGCTTTTTTGCTACCTAATTTTTCATGGTTTCCCTTTCCTACATATGATCCAATTATCTGGTTTCTACTTTTTGATATACGTGATCAAATTCTGTTTTCTCCTTGGCTATATTAATTACTATTTTGTTCCTACACATCTTTTAAGTTGTTTTCTTAATGCAGGTCCTCGAATTACGATTCCTCAGAGTCTTCAGTGGGCTAGTTGCGGAGCCATTTTTGTAAGTTTAACCACTGCTTTGCTAGTTCGCCTATTTAGTCCTGAATGCGAGCCGCAGAATATAGCTACTTATGACAGTAAAAGTAGTAGTAGCAGAGCTTAGTTTTTCATGAAGATTGAATTGAGATGTTTATGACCAACATATGTTTCTGAAATCTTGTTATCCTGCTTCTTACTTCCTGTGGATATGTTACCTAAGATGTTCAATCAGAGTATTCTTACAATGTGGATGTGTGAACTTGTACTTGAGAAAGAATTCGCTAAGTCCTTGAGTAGCTTTGAAGTGGTTGATTCTCTGGCAGGTTAAGAAGGTGACTAGATATGTTAACGATGTCAATATAACTTGATGCAATGGAATTGGTTGCACATTTGTTAGGATAATCCATTATAATGTAATGTCCACTTCAAACAGGTGATCATGGTACCTTTTTTCCAATCAAATCCAGGCAATGCCTAAACTTGTTAACTAGGATGCCTTGGTCATCATATCAGTTAGATTAATATGTAGACACTTTCTTCACATCAACCACACCTTGTGATATAATGTCCCAAATGAAATGATGCTTGACATCAATATGCTTTGTAAACTCATGGTACATTTGGTTTTTTGTAAGATGAATGCCACTCTAGCTATCACAAAATACTAAAGTCTTATCCTGAACCAAACCAAGATCACTTACCAAACCCTGTAACCAAATAGCTTCCTTTACTGCTTCTGTAACAGCCACATATCTAGTCTCTGTGGTAGACAGTGCGACAACATCTTGCAAAGTCACCTTCTAGCTAATGACACTTCCAGAAAGAGTAAAAACATAACCTATCAACGATCTCCTTTTATCTAAGTCTCCCGCATAGTCTGAATCAACATAACCAACAACTGAACCGCACAACTTGGTCTTGTCAAAAGTCAAACCAATATCTGCAGTACCCTTTAGATACCTCAAAATCTATTTCACAGCTTGCTAATGCTCCTTTCCAAGAAACGCCATGTATCTATGTTGCGGTCTAAACAAAGCAATGTAAATTAAATTCTATATGGACCAACTAGAGGCAAATGTACCTTATTGACAAGTAATACAAAGTGGTAAGAATCGGATATCGTACCTAAGGGATTCCAACACGCAAGACAATTAAATTAAACGATGTAAAATTACTCAGACGATTAAGAATTGATTGATTTGAAAATAAAATAAAGTAAGTGAATCAAGAAAATATGCGAGATGCAAAGTATGAATTAAAAATGACTAGACTTAATCAAATGACAAAAATTGGCTAAGGTATCAGATTTCAATTGGATTAGACACTAAAACTTGTAAAGGTGGATTAGTTTAGGATTTACTTTACTTAAGCGAGTCGAATCCAATGTTCATAGGAATTCCCTTCTTTTCTAAATCCGAATTACCTACTTGATTCATAAATAATTTGGAATAAGAGGCATTTAATACAAGAAGTCTAAAATTAAGTTCGTTAATCTTAGGTATCATCACATAAGATCCTAAGGTTGGTTTACGCTTTAGTCTCAAATATATTACTTGATTAATTTTTCGAGAATTTAAATCCCATTGGTTATGATATTCAATCATGTAATCTAGGTGATCAAGCTAAATTATGATTAAATATGCATTCAAGAAAAATTAATACCACAAAATGTTCTAATCTAATATCAATCTTAACCTTAACCTAAAAAACTTACTCACATATTCATCAATATAACATAAATCATAGTCATAATATATATATTTGCATTGATTAAATCCACAATAATGAAAATAAATAAAAAATAAAAACAAATTAAAAACATCATTTCTCTCGTCGCTGTAGCTGCTCACGCTATTTTCTTTTTTCTATCTTTCGATCCACCTTTTCATGCACACTGACTGTCTTCATTTTCTTCAACGGAGCCAAGAATTTAAGATAGGAGGACCCAAATAAAATATAAATTTCACAAAAAATTTCATATCAAAATTAAATTAAAAAATAATGTTTTATTAAGAATATAAAATAGTTAAAATTACAATGATCCTCGCCTATTTTTCATAAATTGAAATCTTTTCATAGCAAGATCATTGTCAATATTTGCAAATACATCTCTTTCAACGTAACACACTAAACAATTATTCAATAGTCCATCTCCCATTTTTATTACGAAGTGAACTCTTGATAATTTTTATTGCGGAGAAAGCTCTTTCCACTGTCGTTGTAGCAACCGGTAAAAGTAATGACAATTTGATTAACAAATAAACCAAAGGGAATACATGATGCTTTCTTGTAGCCACCATTCTCTTAGCAAGACCTCCAATTCTACTCAATTTAGAAAATTTCTTATCCATACGTACATTAATGATAAAATTCCCAAGTTGATATTCAAGTTCAATTAAAGTAATAGGAGGAAACTCTGATGGATAGAATTTGACAAGTTCAATCAATTTCTCCATGTCAAATGCAGAAAAAGAGTCTTTAAGATCAATACATGTCATACATAAAAGCAAACTTGTATTGACTTCATCAAATCGATTGTTAAGCTCTTGAAGTTGCATGTCAATCACAGAATAGAAAAGCTCAACATGATAGTGATGAAGATTCGCCATGTCTTCGCTACTATGCCTTAATCTCCCTCTAACTATAAACATATCTTGCACATCTATCATATTTACATTATTTTCACCACAAAAGTCAACGACTTGTTTCAATAAAGACTCCCAACCATCATCTCTAACTTGTTGCAAATGACATTTTGAGACTTTAACCAAATGCATTGCATTCACTATATTTTGATCTTTTTTTCTATAAAACTTGAGATAACTCATTTGTGATTCCCAAGATCTTTATTATAAGATGCAACACAAAGAGAAATTCAAAGTGAAGCATAATATCAATTAAATCAATAGCTTCAGCCTTTTATGAATCATCATTCTCATTTTCTCCAACAAACTCAAGAACCTCAATGACAGAAGAAAATAAATGTTGCAAATTAATGAGCATACCAAAATGAGAACCCCAACGAGTATCTCCCGGTCTTTTCAATGCCATTTCTTGATTCAACTCTTGCCCAGTTTCTATCACCCCTTGTGAAATTCCTACCATCACTTTCTCCATTTGTTTTTTTCGAAGCGTATCCCTATGCTTACAAGATCCTCCAATAACATTGCACAAACGAGTAATGGTATTGAAAAAGGAACATACATTTAAATGCTTTTTAGCAACAGCAACAAGTGTAAGCTGAAGTTGATGTGCAAAACAATGGATGTAGTAAGCACAAGAATTTTCCTTCAAAATTAGACTTTTAAGACCATGAAATTCACCTCACATATTACTAGCTCCGTCATAGCCTTGACCTCTCAAGCTAGCAATACTCAAGCCATAGTTAGAGAATAATGACTTGATACCTTTTAAAAGTAAAGTTGCACTTATGTTACGTACATGCACAAGACCAATAAATCTTTCAATGACACATCCAGAACTATCAATATACCGAATGACGACTCCTATTTGCTCTTTTACTGACATATCTCGACATTCATCCACTAAAATAGAGAACAAATCATCACCCATATCTAAAATAATGGCCTTTGTTGTCTCAAATGCAGCTGCATTAATGATATCACGTTGAATATCGGGTGATGTAAGTTTGAGATTTTCAAGAGCATTCCCCATAACAACATTCCTAATTTCCTCATTGTTAGAAGTTATGAATTTTAGTAATTCTAGAAAATTTCCTTGGCTTGTTGAATTATCAGACTCAATTGATTGGGATTGGTTCATTAAATTTTCACAAGCAATTCGACATTGATTATGATCAGAGTCATCATTTCCTACATTTTCTCTTAATTTTGTTTTCTTTCGCCAAGCATTAAAACCCTCAGATACAAAATTAGTATGTTTCCTTTCACGATCAGCTGAAAAAAGATAACAATATAAGCAGTATGCAGCATCTTTTTCAACACTATATTCCAACCAATTCTTGAAATCATCAAACCATGATACAATAAATCTCCGCTTACGATCTTCTCTATGGTTTGAGGAAAATTATGATTTCGAGGTTGACAAGGACTTTTTAATAAATAAGCTCTACGCACTTGATCTCGTTTTTCAAGAGGATACTCCATTATAATAGGTTTCAATCCTGGATCGAAAGGAAGATTTTATGAGTCAATCACAAGTTCTTCAATAATAATCTCCTTCGATGCTGGAGGTGCTTTATTAACATTCTGATTTAAATCACATGATGATGACTGAATGGTCGGTCTTAATTTTTTAAAGTATTTTTCTATAACTGCAAAATAAAAAAAATAGAACCAATATTTACTAATTCCATAAAAGAGGTAGTAGCTGTCAAATATACTAAAAAATAATTGGATCTCCTATTCTTTTATATATAAATATATATATTCACTACTGTTTATAGGCCTTAAAAACTCATTCCCTACTGCAACAACTTAGTTAAATTATTGATCAAACGGTCATACATATATTCACTGAAATATCCCTAAATCATGTCGTGGAATAAATATTATAAAATTCATCGATATAAAAAGCAACCGTAAAAGAAGAACAAAAAATCAAGAAAAACGATCAAATATGCCAGTTAGCTATGAATAAGTATTATGCAGGAGTAAATCTAGTTTAGCTCGATCACATAGAAAAATAACAAGAAAACATTGATAACCTAGATTTGAGTTCCGAAACTACCTTGAAAGTTTTATGTCCCTATTGTCAATCTCTTTCAAGATTGGAGAGCCTAGTATCTTCTATCCTCTTCCCGCTCTCCTCACTGCTCCCAATTTCAATAACAATTTGCATCAGTTACTCGAAGCTTTTCCCATCTTTAGTTATACAACCTAATATTAACCCCTATATATATATATATATATATATATATATATATATATATAATATTAATTAAAATAAAAATATTTTTTTAACTTTTGTATATCTCCGTCCATGTTTTAAAACTTTCGTATATTTCCGTCCATGTCTTTTAACCCTTTTATGTATACACACACACATATATATATATATATATATATATTAAAAACTTTGAGGGGGCCAGTGCACCACTGGGCTCCGTTTATCTCCGTCCATGGGCCGCCGCCAACTGTCTTCGTTCATTGGTTGTCCGCAAGCAGCTGCTTTCTTCGTTTCTCTTGTATTGAATGATTTTATGAGAGGTTTCAGTCCACCTTTTTGGCATTCCTTGGTTCACGCAGTTGTGTTCCTTTTTTTTTTTTAATAAACAAACGGGCGAAGCCGAATTAGATTTACGTAAGAGTCACGCGAGGGAGAGAAACTCCCGCTAAGTCCGCAAATAGCAAGGGAGTCATTGGTTTCCTGAGCCTGTTGACGCAGTTGTGTTCCTTGCTCTGCCGTTCATGTGACAAAAAGTTTTGTTGGTCCACCAGCTCACGCACAACACTCTTCTTTGCTCCTATCTCTCCTTGTTCTTCTATCTACGCCGCCAATGCTTCACTCACACTGCGTTAAGCCTTTTTATCCCCACTCCTCTTCACGCAAAATCACGGTCTGCTCCTCATTCTCTTAGTCGCCAGCTTCTCCAGCCGTGTCCTACTCAAGCCGCAGCCCTTCTCTTCATGCTACTCTCCACGCCTCTCTTCTGTCTAGATGCTGCCGCCACTGTTCATGATGGGACCATTTTATGTCACTTTCGCTGGTCCACTTACTATTCACCTTAAAACCCTCTCTTTTGTGCGTTTGGGACGCTGCGTTTCACGCCTTGCACTACTGCGCTGTCGTTTTCAAACCACCAAGAAAGCTGTAATCTCTTTTTTATTTGGTGCCTTTTCCTTGTTAAACATTCGTGGTCCAATTTGCTTTAAAATGTTTTGTCTTTTTAATGTCAAATATACACCATCATATCTTGTTAAACATTCGTCGTCCAATTTGCTTTAAAATGTCTTGTCTTTTTAATCTCAAATATACATCATCATATCATTGCTTAAGGCATTTAAAGGTTCCAAATCTAACGTGTGCTAAAATTAAAACAAAAAATTATTAATTAGTACAATTTAATCATTAAATGAATAAAAGTTTAGCAAATTATGGATCCAAAATCAATATAAAATGTCCATTAATAAAACTCACACATTTGAATTGTTGCTTATCCTCAAGCAACTTACTTGGATCACAACCAACATATTTTGTCATTTTCTTTTCAACAAGAATCAAGTGTTTGCAATCCTTTAAACTTTGACAAACTTAAGTATCAAGCTACTACATATATCATAATCTTTTCATCAATGCATATAAACAAAATCAAAGGTAGGTATCCTTGATTAAAAGTAAACATAAAATTAAAATGAACCTTCCTCACGATAATCACTCATGTCACTCAAGTGTATAATCGTTGTGTTTCACTCACAGCTTCCTCTAAGAGAATATGCTATTATAGGCTTGCAAATTTACCTATTTTTCACCATATAAAATATTTACCATCATAGATCAAAAGGGCTTTTACTAAAGGTTGTAATGGGACTTAGGTTAAGGTAAAGTAAAAAGGGTAAAGGCTACTCACAAGCATTCACAAAGTACTAAATATATAATATGGGGCAATCAAAAGAAATTCTGAGATGTACAAATAGAAACATGAGACTACAACTACTCATCACTATCCACTGCTACTGTTTGATCTTTTTCTTTCTTTCTTTTTTTGTTTTTTTTTGTTTTTTTTATAACACTAAACATAAAAGAAGATAGTAGTATCACAAATCATTATAAATATTTTAAAAATGAAAAAATTAACGAACAAAAGAATAACTTACTAATATCAACGGCCTCTTCTTTGTTTGCTGAAATAGGAAATCTTACTTTTGCTCTTTTTTTGTGGAATAGGAAATCTGATGTATTTAGGTTCAAGAAAAAGAAAACTGAAAGGAGAAAGTAGGTCAGAGAAGTAAAGTTTGCACAAAGAAATTGTTTGATTCATTAGGTCAAATATGATCTCAGTGTTAGGTTAGAGAAGAAAATTTAAATAGGAAAAAGATAAAGATGTTAGTAGATTGTTTCTGAAAAAAATAATGACGATGTAACTTATTTCAATCATAAGCAAACAGTTATACGGCGATTGATTGATTAAGATTGAAATATTAAAATTGAATTGAAAAACAAGACAACACAATTTTATGAGGATCTGAAATAATAATACAAGAATATTAAAATTGAACTGAAAAACAAGATAACACAATTTTTTGAGGATCGAAATAATGATTAAAAAGAATCGAAATTGTTCGAGTCAAAATAATATAAGGTAATAATAATTAATATTAAGTGTAAATATAAAATTAATCCATTAAATAGCTAAAAAATATCGACAATTATGATTAATTATTATATACTAATTTATATAAAATTAAATAAACAAATAAAACAAGATGAACGTATTGATTAATTTAAATATGAGTAATAAATTAGTATATAAATTATCATGTTTCTATTTTTGTAATTATACTATTATGTGTAATAATTATAATATAATACATTATATTTTAAAATTAATTAATTATCATTATAGTTAAAATTAAATATGTGCAAATCAAATATTATTTAAAATTACACATTAATTGTATATAATAAACCCACCAAAAACATATATTTTGTGTATCTAGACCCACAAAAAAAACCCCAACAATCATAATAATTTCTAAATAACTCACGTACAATGAATCATAATAATTTCTGAATAACTCACGTACAAATGGATTACTTGAAAAACACAACAGTTCTCCCCACAAGCAAAACTATTACTTTAAGACAGGTAGCAAAGTTAGTTCACATTTGTAAATAATAGTAAGAAACGTGAATAGTAGGCTTTGAAAAGTAAGTTATGCTGCATTAAATGATGGGTACTACCTGAAGATAATAAAGTGAAACACAAATGCTTCTCTTACAGATACGTTATAAGAATAGCTCACTTTTGTAAACAAAAGGAAGACACATGAATACTAGGCTTTGAAGAGTAGGTTGTGCTGTATTAAACGATGGTTGCTACATTAAATAGTGTAAAGACGAGCGCTTCTCCACGCTAAAGATACGTTAAAAAGTCGCAATCGTGCATATCCACGATTGTGACATTTCAATTCTTAATGTGCGAAGTCACCATCGTACATATGCACGACGGCGACTCCATAATGTATAAAAGTAATTTGTATAATTATTTGAACGGATCAAAATTTATTATTTAACTTTAAATAAACTTGAATATAATTAATTTTGATATAATAATTAAACACAAATCAAATTGTTTAATTTATAGAAATATTATAACTTTATAAAGTTGTTGATGTTAATATTTGGTCAATGTGTCACCGTATTAATAAAAAGTTCTAATTATTATATATTTTATATGATTGACAATTTTTCATCTTATTATTCCAATTTACTAAAATAATAGTGATTATTGTAAGATGACGTTGAAGTGGATGTCGAAGTATATAAAGACCAATTAATAATCTTGTTAGTAATTAATCAGCGATTAAATAATAAGGAAATGTCAAAAGAAAAAAATTTACTACGGGTAAGGAAGGGAAGAAGATATAGAGAAAATATCAATGTTTATGTAAGAAAAACATATGAGCATATCATATAGCATAGGATTGATTATATATATGCATGGAAAACAAAACATACTTGTCAATGATTTGTTAGTTTCCACTGGTTAGAGAACGTCAAACCAAGATTGATCTGCAAAGCTCCAAAATACACACACGTATATTTTTTGTTCATAATCGTTGCCTTATATATGTAGGTCATCTGGGAATAACTACCGGTAGTAGTTATTCATACCAGATGACCTTTGAACCCATTATGGGTGTAAAACGACATCATCTCCCACTCACACATGATGGGTTTAAAACAAAAAAAAACTTTGCAGTACTCATACTTGTTCAATAACCAGTGTGACCAGCATACGACGAGAGTACATTGTCACATATCTGTGAGGAGTATATGACATCTCGATTAACAAATTGATCCTAGGACTTATATGTCCTTGAGTAAAAAATTGTATGCTATACCCTAGGTCATATCTCGCATTTGCATTTTCCTTTGATCTCATTTAGTTTTTAAGTCATGACTGTATTCAAGTTCTCTCATAAAGAGACGATGGCCATCTATGAATACTTTTCACGCGAGTCATTGATCTAAATTAAATGACCTTCCTCTGTTCTCAATTCTCTTTTAAATTAAATTAAATTTGCTTTCCTAGAATTATTCCATAAGATCGCATCATACATGATCTCTTGGCAATAACCTAAACTAACAAACCTTAAATTCAATTCTAAAAAATGAAACAAGAGTCATAAGGGTACATGATGAGGTTCTTCTAAATCTCAAGGGTCTCACACAATGTAAGATGAGATATTGCGACTTACATTAATCCCTTTTGTGGTCAGTTATGCACACATGGTACGAGTAATGTGCTACGGTATTTACCTACTTCGTTTACCTTGAACGTCTTTTTTTCAAGAAATACTGTACAGATGATAGCTCAAACATACTCAATGTTTAACTTGAGTTCACTTATCTACTCACAAACTTATTTAGAACTCACATCTGGCAATGTAAGACAGATATAGTGATTAATAAATCACTTTGAACCAATTTCCTTGCGGCATCTATGGTTTAAGTTTCGCGCTCTCAATTATCACCTAGATAATAAACTTTAAACATGCCTCATCTCTAGCGACCATAAACACTAGAGGTGATTTCTCGTGTGAGAGGGCCAATCTATAATCTGTCTCATATACTTATGATTCATCTCAAAATGTATTTGTACATAAAACACATATATTCATGAATCAAATGATACATAATATATAATCTTCATCATACATTATATCTAAACAAGTGACATTAAACTGAGTGAATATACATAGAGAAATGTTTTATCTGTTGGACCCCGCTGTCGGAGCCCAACATCGGACATGAGAGCGTGGTGTGAAATATGTTAATTATTCATTTAAGGAAAAAAAACCCGCGGAAGATTAATGGGCCTCCTGGAAAACAAACTTGAAACCTGCTTTCATGTGATTTAAATAAACAAATCCATAATTCATGATCCAAAAGATGAGTTTTTCAAAGCTTTAAGAACATTCAAACCAAATTACAACTTTGAGTTCAAGAGCCAAAAATACAAATTATCCTTGAACCAATAATACTTGAAATGAAACTAAAGCCTTGACTTCCAAAAGTATAACATTGAAAATAAACAAACATAACAAAATGGAGTGCTGCCGTAACTCGTGACTCACTCGGTCTCTTGCTCATCACCTGAATGTGGGAGATTAGAGGGGGTGAGCTATAAAGCCCGTGGGAACATATTTATAATATATAAATAAGCAAAAGTATTCAAAAATAACTCATTGTCGTGGTACTTGTTGAAATCATAACAATTGAGCATGTATGAGTCATTGTCTTGAAAAATGCTTGATTCTTAACAATTCATGAGTTTAATTCAAACATGAATGCATGAAACATGATAACATATCATAATCACATAAACACAGCATAATGTTTTGGGTTTGTCCTAGTTCATGACGAACTACACATTCCCATCGAAACGGTCCTGTGTAGTCGTAGTTCGTGAGGGAGTCCTTGTGGGGAGCCCCTGTGCCGTTAGCGGGCAGGCGGGAGAAGCCTATACATGAGTCAACGTGCACGTGACGGTTCGTGAGGACAACCGCAAACCCATATAACATGCATGATTCATAATCTTGTAAACGTGATTGCCAAACTGGCACTTGCTTGTAAACTTGCTTTTCATAATCTTGTTGTTCTTGTATAAAATCATAAAACCTGCTTGCATGTACAGGTATTCTTGAAAGGTATTCGTGAAAAGAGGTAAACTCCTTTTAAAAATCTTTTTATCAATCATGAATGCAAATCATATAATTGTTTCATAATAGCAAATAAGGCAATCATTGATAATGCAATTTGAAAACATTAAATCTTTCTTGATTTGAACAAAACAATGAGTAACTTATTTACTCTATTATAAACATGAACCCACCTGAATTCCTTGCTTGTTCTTGCCTAGGAATGAGTTTCCTCTTGATCCTCTTGCTCCTCTTGCCTCACTTGATTTCCTAAAATAAGAACCAAAATCTCATTCAATAACTCATGCTGAAACAATATTTCCATTCTTAACTTCCATCCAAAATTTTATAGTCTTAGAGACTGAATCAGAACTTCATTTCTTCACAAAACTTGTAGCCTTATGTCTCTAGTTTACAACGCCTAAAAAATCACCTCAAAAGGACTTCTGTAGCAAAAGATATGATCAAAAATACTAAAAAACATCTGCTGGAAAACTGGCCTCGTCGCGACGAGGCTGGCAAGTCGCGGCGTGCGGCTCGGCACGTCGATGATCTTCGAACCCTTTTCTCCTTCCTCGGTGATCTTCGTTCCTGTCTTCTTCTTGATTCTTGCTTGTTTCTCCTTCATTGTGGTTGAAGACTAGCTGGAAACTTTAGAGAGGTTGATGTTGGGCTTGGCTATGGAGATCACCGTGATTGCTAGAGGTTGGAAGAGATTTTCGGAGATTTTAAGGTTTAGGGATTGAGCTTCGATTGGTAAGTATATGATTTCATGTTGTTTATTATAGTGTTTAAAGCATGCATGGGGTTAATTGTTAGAGATTTGAGTGTTTAAGTTGAGTTAATACTGGATTTTGGAGAGAGAAAGAGGAAAAAGGAAATCGGAGAAGACGAACCAGGGTCGCACGTCGTGATGAATAAATATTTAGACGTCGCGACGAGGAAAGTGTTTAGATGTTGCGACGAACAAGGTGGGGACGTCGCGGCGAGCGTGAATCATAGACACCGCGGCGAGCCCTCTCCCTCACGTCGCGGCTAGCCCGAAGGAAATGTTCGTCGCGGCGAGCCACTCCTGTACGTCGCGACGAGCGTCTGTGCGTCGCGGCGAGGAACAGTTTCTGATGTGTTTTAATTGGAGTTTTGAGGTATAACTAATTGTGTAGACCTCCAATTAAGGTGAGGTTTGATTTGCTATGATCTAGTGAATGAGGTTTATGATTAAGGAAAAGAATGAGAGTTTGAATTCGGGTTTTAGAGATCTCATTTAGTGAAAGAAGTTATGAATGTGATTGTATTGCAACCTAAGGATAGTTTCATGATGATTGGGTTATAATTATGATAATTTCGAATATATGAATTCAGTGTAATTGGAGTCTTTATTAAGTGAATTTGATTTAGTTCAAAATGAAAATTTGGTTTTGAGATCTTGTGAGCTTCGATTAGTGCATATGAATTGACAAATGGAACTAATTGGTATAAACGAAATTGGTGAGTTCTACGACGTGTTATTGAATCGAAATGAGCCGATAGTGATCATTGAGTAAAAGAAAGTGGAAAGGGGGAAATGGTACCGGGAAAATCATGAATAGGCATAGTACATCTGTTATTCAAGGCATGTGCATCATTAATTATTTTTTAATGTGCATTTTGTAATGAATGAAATTAATTGATTGTTATAGAGCCGATGGATCGATAATGGACAGTGCTGGAGCTTCCAGGAAACAGCTAGGAAGTTCAGGTGAGTAACCTAGTTGGTTCCTCAGCCTTTATGTGTTTAATATCTTACCATTATGTCATGTGGAGAGAATGGAGGGATATATGTGTTTGTTTTGATTGATTTCGGACCATGGGTGTCCGAAGTATTTGAACGTGATATTGAAGTGCAAAATGTGTATACTGCATGTGAATGCTGCTGTGAAATGATTAGAAATGTGATTTGATACATATGTATTGTCTATAGAGATATGAATGAACTTGTGAAATCCATAATTGGTTAATAAATAATGGTTGTGACTGGAGCATATTCTGATCGGAGCTATAAGCTCATCAATTGTGAAAAGGGAATAGTGCATACCCAAAGGGCTCTCCTATCCCTAATGTGAGCGAGCAGTAGTGCATACCCCGGGGGCTCTCCTACTTGCTTAAAATGTGATTACTGTGAATGAACCGAGCTTTGAGCTCGAGGGAGTCGATGTATACCCAGAGGGCTCTCCTACTCCCTAAGTGTATCTCAATTACGTTTAAGTTACCAAATACAACTCAAAGTAAAATAATGAAAATTATGGGAACAGATTTGTGTGTGCAAAGGTCGATATGTATGTGAATAGTGTGAAAGGTGATCGCCTTATATGTGTACAAATTGGCAATGCCTGAGTTAATTTGGAATGTGATAATATGTGATAAGATGTGAATTGTTTGGTTATGCATGCGTTGAGTGAACCATCGATGATGGTTTCTCACTGAGTTCGCAAACTCACCCAACATTGCAATTATTTTTCAGAATTGAAGAGTACCCGTTAGTAAAACGGGAGTATGTTTCTGGATTCAAGTGAAGGTCAAGTCGGGATGGGTTCAGGTTATGCATTACATGTCTTTATTTTTGTAATAAAATGTTTATTTGTATTTGTGAAATTGACCTCGGTGGCTTTTGAAAATGTGTGTATTGAAATTGGATGTGATTGAATGAGTACCCAATTTGGGTATGGAATTCGCATACGTGTTTAAAAAAGAATAATGTACCGATTTACGAATGAGTGGTTAACACGCCACCCTCATGGGCAATCGACTCGGATATCACCATCGATATCGGGTTCGGGTCTTACGGAGTGGGTGTTACATTTTGCATCGAGCCCGTATACAATCTTACATGGGCGTTCGAAAAATGTGTCAAGTTACATGCATTTAAGTCATGTCATGGCAGACAGTGACAACTGATCCCCAGTCTAGTATATGAGTCACAAGTAGGAGCCTGTACCAATTGTTTCAGTTGTTAGAATTTGTGAGGGCATTAATGATATATCAGAATGGGATAAATGCCAGTTGTGGATATCATGAAATCGGAAAAAGGTATATGATTCGATTTGACAAATGAAGATTGAGTGTATTGGTACTAGTGGATACATTATGGAAGGTGATATCCGGTTATACCCCAGATATCCTTGAATGTGAGATAGATATGAATATGTTCTGAACTGATAGAGGAAATTAGAGCTATGATAGAAATGACAAGAGTACAAGTGTATAATGTGGATGAAATGAAAGGTTATAATTGAGATTGATTACTGTGCGAGTGTTATGAAAAATGATTTATGACTGTGACTCGATTACATTAGAGAGAAATCAAGAATGATGGTATATATATGATGTTGCCTTTTGAGTGTGAAAATAGAAGGTGCGATGTAATAATGAAAAGATTGAGAGGTAAGACAATGATCTTGATAAGGAAACAGATGTTAGGTTTAGTTGATTTGCCTAAGTGAATACACACCTGATTATGGGAGCCCCATGGTAAGTGAAAAATATTAACCGAAATTTTCTCGTGTATGTGGAGATAGCATGAGAAGTAAATTAAGGGGATGATTGTAGTGTATAAAGTTCGAATGAGAAAAGAAAGTGTTTATGAGAAATCAATTGAGGAAGAAGGGAGACTGTTAATGTGGTACCAAAAAGAGAAAGGTTATCTAAAGTTAAATGTGATTAAAGAGTTCTTAGTAGTATAAGCTATTAATGGGTAAATTGATGAGAATACATTTTCAAATAAGATGTGATGACTATAGTGATTTATTGGGAATGAATTGAAATTGTTACATGTTGAGGACTTGATCATGATATAATCCTCACGAGTGAGGATAGGTGCAAAAAGAGAGTATTTTGTATCCTTAGTGTAAGTGACTAATTGGTACATCGATGTAATGATTTTTGCTGGTACGGACCTCATTGAACGGTATTAAAAAGGATGTTATGATGATATGGATTATGACATAGATTGATCTGCATGGGATATTGTGCATGGTTGGAAACTGAGTCCCTGTGGCATAGAGAATGACTGACAAGAAATGTGATGACTGTGATATTGAGGAATTTCATAAGTAGTATTGATGAAAATAGTAAGAAATCTACTTGCAAAGAAGAATTTACCTGAATTGGATTAAGTTGCTCGAATGATTCAATTAAATAGTGATCAATGCAAGGACTGTATAGAGATAAATTTGAAATGAATTACAAGTTAATTTGGAGTCTAAATTCTAGCAAAGACTCGAGCGTAAGAGGTAGAAAATGCTTTCATTATGATGATGAGATGAATCCAATTATGTAAGAGAATTACTGAACATTAAGAAAATAGTAATTGCGAATATGAGGAGAAAATAGGTTCGTGAATGGTTTGTGTAATTATGTGCTGAAAATACGAAATTGATTTCATGAATGTTTATTTAACGCAGGCAGTGACCTATTGCAAATAAATTGGGTTATGTGGAGAAATTAGGATAAAAGGAACATATGTCATAATATGTTGTGATGGAATTGAGAAAATTATAAGAAAATCGTTCCTCATTGGAGACTTTTGATATTTAAAGAGTTATACAAATTGATCACTGGTATAAGGAATTTTGGATTGAAATTGTCCGAGGTGACAATGCCCTAATAGTATTGTGCTACTGAAAAGTAAAGTGTCTTGAGTGCATTCAGATTGGGAAATGATGAAGATCATCGATGATTGATTAAATGCATTTGAAAAGTAAAGAAGATAAATCGGCATGATGAGGAAATTGTATCCTATACTGAACTTCATAAGAGTGAATTTGACCTTGATTGAATAAATAGTGGATGAATTATTATTCAAAATGGCATTGGGAGACTTAATGACGATAGGGTATGGATACAATGCTAAATTGTTAGGGACTTATATATGTATATGGGATTTGGAGATTTTGCATTATATCTTTGAAATGTCCGAAAGAAGGTTATATCAGAATCGATGAAAGTGTGTAAAGTGATTTTGTACCTGGGACAAGTAAAACTTCATGGGCAGTATTGTGATTAATGATTTAAGATCTGTTGTAATGAGTGTTGCTCTAAAAGCTTGGAGACAAAAACTGCATGTAAACAATCAAGATGTCTACGAATGTGCAAATCAATAGGATAGAGGTATTTTGTGAATTGAAAGATTTGAAAAGAATTAAGCGATTGAATAATTCAAATTATGCTAGCCATGAAATTAAATGGATTGAATAGGAAATTCAAATGAGATGATCGCAATTTGAGCGATAAGGTTTTGATTGTATGGTGAGTAAAATCGTCGAGATAGCAAATGGGCAAAAAGAAAGTATTATTTGTTATTGGAATTTCAAAGCTGGTGTGTATATTTAAAAGATCGGCAAAGACCAAATTAAGGTGTTGACATTTCATGAATGTTATCGAGAAATCATAGAGAAATCGCGAGAAGTTTATTAGAGTATTATAGTTTAGTACGAGCAAATCGAAAGAGGAATTGATAGTTTAGCGTGTTAAATCGAATGATTATAGGTGTGAGTAACCAATGATTTGACTGTTGGAGATAAATGTGAGATTGATATTTTGGAGTTCTAGGGACATGAGATTGATGTACAGCTCAAATTGATTGAGTGTATATCAATTGTATATTGGTGACACCATTTGGATTTTGTATGAGGGGTTAAGAAATTAAAGTTAACGTCAATAAGTCAAATTGATTATATTGAGATTATTAGAACCTTACAAGATTAGTGTTTTAAACGCTATAGAGATGTAGTCTGCTAAGCGATAAATGAAGTGTTTCAAGTGTATCGCCTCGGCCAAGATACACTAAGATGAGATAAAGGTGAATTGGGAAAGCTAAATTGCTATAAGTGGCCTCTCGTGATTGTGGTGTAAATAGAATTAAGGATTGGTAAGTCGGTTGAAAACCTAAAAGATGATTCGGTTTAAGTAAAAAGTTACATGGTCGAATTTGGAAATATTGTTATGATCGACATATGTATTATCGATATCGAAGTAAAGAATTGAAAGTGATCTTGAGGAAACAATGAGACTGTGTAAAGTTAGAGAAAAGATAAAGAGTGATTGATAGTATTGATTTCAGTTATTTGGCAGAAATTAGCTATATAGTGAAATAAGTGGGAAACAATATTTAGTGATCGGAACAATTCCCCTGCCTCCCTGATCAATCGTATATGAAATTTCGAGGACGAAATTTTTGTAAGGAGGGAGAATTGTAACATCCCAACCCCAATGGAAGGGTATATGGGTCAATTTGGTCGCTAGTAATTTGCATTTCATATTTCGATGTGAACATTTATTTGGCCTCGATTGTAGAGGATCGAGTCATTTGGCACATGCACATATAGGTACATGCATTCGTGACTTTTCCCGGCATTTGATTTTGTAAATGATTTGAACTATGAATGTGTGAGATAATTAGATTGGATTATGATATATTGTAAATTATGGAATAATTGGGTGTGAATGGTGGAATTGGAACTGTGTTAGAGTGATCGCAAAGTGACAGTGATCGTTAGGATAAGTTTCTGGAATAATTAGGAGAAAATGTCCGGACCGAAAATTCTCCGAGTGGCGGATCGATTGACTAAATAGGACCGAAATAATTGTCATCTATGAACGTGATGAAATAAATTGCCCCACATCTAGCCCTTACATTCATTGGACCACAGATGTCGGAATGAATTAATTGCAATGGATATAAAGCTTGTGTTCCCTTTCCAAATAGCTTTCGTGCCATTTTACCAACTAAACAATGCTCACATATAGGTAGATCTACTTGACTTAGATTACCTAACAGTCCTTCTTTAGCCAATCGACTTATTTGATTTTGACCAATATAGCATAGTCTAGCGTGCCACAAAGTTGCATCATTGTTGGAATTACTAGATGTGAATAATGAATAACTAATATTATTATTTTCTTTTAACACATCCAGCACAATAAAACCATCCAATAAAAAACCATGGCCATAATTAATAGATCCAAGATACAAATCCATTCCACCACTGTGGAAATTTACATTAAAACCAAGTTTAACTAACATTAACACAGATAAAAGATTCCTACGAATCTGTGGAGCAAATAATACTTCATGTAGGATGAGAGGTCGTCCTCCACGCATGTCCAATTTACATGTCCCAATTCCTTGTACAGCAACTTTGGAATTGTCACCTACATAAAGCCATCGACTACCATGTGGGAGTTTACGAAACTCAACGAAGGCATCACGATCCTTCGCTACATAGTTGGTTGCTCCTGAGTCTGCAATCCACAAAGGATGTGATTCAGTTAGAAAAACAGAACAAGAAACATTCACATAACAAATGTTTGTACTATAAAGTTGTAACTTCTTGGGCTCGGTACAATCTCGAGCAAAGTGACCCTTATTACCACAATTATAGCATTTCACATGTTTCATGTTCTTCTTCTTGAAAGGACGCTTTCCCTTTCCGCGTTGGTTCCAATTTTTCTTCTTGGATTCTTGAGGGGAGTGGTTGAATTTTTTATTCCTTTTCCACTTATATCCACCATGATGCTTGTGTTTCTTGTTCATAGCTCCATGTGAGCTAGAACTAACTGCATATGCCTCAGAAGACATCTTTGAGGCTTCAAGACGCTCTTCCTCCAAGATAAGATGCCTCGTAGCATCTTCCATTGTCTTGATGTTTTCATTATGAGTTAGGTGCATCTCTATATGCTCCTAACTCTTAAGCAATGAACGGATCACAGCTTGCACCTGTTGCTCATCAGACAGTTCATGACCAACATCACGTAACTCACTTACCATGTTGGACATTTTTATCAAATGCTTCTGCATTGTATCATCTGGGCGCTTCTTATAAGTGTCAAACTTAATTGTAAGTGACCTCACTTTGGTCACTGAAGCACCTCCAAAACGAGTAGCCAATGCGGACCATATGTCCTTTGCAGTTTCGAACTTACGGAACTCACGCATGATATCATTATCCATGCTACTCAGCAACGTGATGTGAGCTAAAGAGTTTTTCTTTTTCCATAAGTCATAAGCTTCACGGTCCCTTCTATATTGGGCTATTGTGCCCTCCTCAGGAACATTCATGGTTAGGTTTAATGGTTCTAGAGCCTCTTGCTCTTCTAGCACATATTGAATTTTCATGCTCCAGATCTCGTAATTATCACCATTTAGTTTCTCACCCCTATTGAGTTCAGCAACTATATTCTTCGAAGCAGTAGCCATTATCGAAACACTAAGTTTCTATAATAAGAAAGAAATATATACACGTTAATGTCACACTAATCGTTCATAGAGCAAATAATTCGATTACAATTGCTTATGAAATCAAAAGTCCACAAATGTGTTCAATCATCATTCATACAACAATCGACCCTAATTACTTTACTCTAGACGAATTCTTATATAAAATTCATGTAAACATAGTACATAAATATTAAAACCTTGTTCTTATAAAACAAACAACCTATTGTATACCTATAAACAATCTATAGGTAACGAACCCTACGTGGAAATGAGTTCACGAGTTCACGTGAAACATTTTGCAAAGCTCGATTTACAATAGATCTAACTATTTCCATTGGAAGACCAATAGGATATAAAGTCCTAATTAACTCTCTTCTACCTATCCTTTTCATAAAGGTCATCACTAACAAATTATAAGACTTCTCAGGTATACTATTCCAGAGCATTTGCAATAGTTCGCCTTGAGGTTGAGGCAATGTCGCAAGCAAATTAATGTACTTTACTTCAACATCCGTGTAAGCTACACAACCTCCAAAATATAGCTTTTGCATCATGCTATTAACTGCAATAACATGTTGTGTTAGATCATCTCCAGGCATTAAGCGCATGTTGACTAATTGCACATACATGCTGCTAATTCGTCTCTTCTGTGCCTCACATCGAATAAGCTTGCGTGTTTGCTTAATAATAGGCATTGTCCTGAAAAACAAATTTTCAGGAATCAGAAGAGTATAAAAAAATAACAAATTATTTTTTTCTAACACTTAGCGAACTTATGCTCATATATTGAAATCATTTTAATTTATTATTTTGTATTATATTGTTTATCAACAATTTATCGAATCTAATAAAAAATCAATCTCTAAGTAATTAGACACTTATTTCTAATTTACCTTATAATTGAACTAATCAATTATCTTGGTTTAATTAGAAACTTATTTCTAATGAAACTTCTATCTAACGTTGACTAAACAAATTAGTATTTATTTAATTAGAAAATAAACTAACTAAATAGAGTTTATTTCTAAGTTTATTTTGAACTAAACAAATTGGTTTGTTTTATTTTAATTTGAAAACTAATTTAACAAAAATGATTAATATAAATAAATTAGAAAACTTATTTCTAATTCTTTATATTACATTTAATTTAAAATCAATATATATATTAAGGTCTACTTCAACCTTAATTTAGTTATTAAGGCCTAAGCCTTCAATACTAATAATAACATATATATATATATGTACACACGTTATCTTATATGAGTATGTATATATATATATATGCCTCTTAAAGTTACAACAAACACATTAATTGGTTTTGTCTTATTATACATACAGACAAAAAACGTGGCTTATGGCTTTAGAAACAAAAAAAACTAAAAACTGAAATTATTGTAAGGCAAACAAAAAAAAATCACGTGCCTTTGCATTTATTAAAACCAGAGTTGCCTTTTCAAGAAGAAGACGTCTTCTTCTTCCTCCGACGTTTCTCACTCTGCGTTTTATGTTTGGTTTTTTTTTTCTCTTAGCCTTACGGAAATCCATTCAAGCAATAATTAAAATCACAAAACCAACACAATAAATACCCATTTACTTCATAAACACCGCAAACTCATCAAGATTTGATCTTTGATTAATCACCGAAAAAAAACATTGTAGATATACCAGAAGATTAAAACACATGTATTTATGTTGCTTTCAACCCAATCGGAAAACCCACAATCGGAAACTCATTGCATTCAGTGCTTTCAACTTGAACCATCCATACGAGTGAAACACAGAGAGAAAATAAGAAGAAAAAATAATAATAAATGACGCATGCCATTTTTCAAAGATAGAAACCCACAGTCAGAAACAGATGCCATTTTCAAAGATAGAATCCCACAGTCAGAAACGCATGCCATTTTCAAAGATAGAAACTCACAGTCAGAAACACATGCCATTTTTTTATACGGTAGAATATCTATAACAAATCATGCAAAAAAAAAGAAACCAAATGCTCTGATACCAATGTAAGAAAAACATATGAACATATCATATAGCATAAGATCGATTATATATACGCGTGGAAAACAAAACATGTAACATCCCGTCACCGATGGGATGGGTACAGTTCGTCTTATACGTATTTTGCATATGTATTCATAGCCTCTATATGATTGATAAATGTTCGTAATTGCATAAGCATCTGTATGTACATGCATGTATGACAGATTTCCGACTTGATTGTGAAATTGAATATTTTGTGATTTTGTGCTTTGAATTGTGAATGGGAGTGTCAAAATTGAATTTGGGAATTGAAAATTTGAGTATGTTATTAGATGTTTTCTAATTTTGAGGATTTATAGGAATTTTTCCGAAATTTTTAGAGTAACGGGTCCGGACCGAGAAAATGGCTTAGTGACTGATTAATTGTGATTTCGGTTCCGAATTTGATTGAAAATGTATATGAGGTAATTTGAATTTTGATTTGAGGAATTAGGGTCTGAACCATTAGAATTTGGGAGAAATTAGAATTAGAAATTGGATCGGGATTGTTCGGATTGGACTTGAGGCAAATGAATTTGCCAAACAAGCCTTAAATTCTTAGGTTTATAAACCCCTTTCTTTTGAAAACTTGCTTCCACGATACTTGCTTTCCTAAGAAAGAAAAACTTGATTTTTCCTCCTTCTTTGCGTGGATCTCCTCTTGGATTTGCTTCTTGTGTTCTCTTTGCAAGTTAATCCTTCTTTAGTCCTTGATCATTCCCTTTTGCTTGGAGTTGGAAGAAGGAAATGGAGTTTGGGTTGATAGGGGAGAAAAACCGTGGATGTGCTTAGGTGTGGGGGTTTGAGTTTTCTTGGTGTTTCTCAAAGGGTTTAAGCTTGAATCAAGTAAGTTCTTGTTCCTTTATGCTTTACATAGTTTACTTTGAGCATGGATTTGAGTATAAATTGTTTGAGAATTTATAGATTTTCGGATGATGTAGGTTTAGGGAAAATAAGTGATTTTGATTTGGGTATTTGATGACTAATGGTTATTTGGTGGATTGAAGCTTAGGAATGAGTTGTGTTAAGTGTAGAATATTGTTTAGGAGTGTTTAGAAGAGAAAGGATCGGATTAGAACTGAAAAATCTGGAAATTTCTGGGCTTTCTGGGCGATTTTGCGATTGCACGTCGCGGCGCACGAAGAACACGCCGCGACGAGCAAAGCAACGCAACACGCCGCGATGAGCGCGGAAGGCGCTCCGCGGCGAGCAGGAGAGGCCCACGTCGCGACATGCACAATGCGTACGCCGCGGCGAGGAAAGAATCGTTCGCCGCGGCGAAGGCAAAGAGAAAAGGAGCTCGCCGCGGCGAGGGAAGTTGTTTTCCGAAAATAAATTGAAGGTTTTAAAAATTGGGATTTAGGAATTTGATGATTCAATTAGATATGGATTGATTTCAATTTAGAGATTATGAATTCGGGATTATGAATTTCAATTTAGAAGAATGGAATTTTGGAATTTTGATTTGGTGGTTCTCGAAGTCGGAGGGCAATTGAATAGTGAATTCGATTCTGATTTAACGATAATTCCTATGTATTAGAATTTGACTTTGGAGGATATAAAACTTAGCCAATTGACTTATGGTATTAGAAATTGCTATGGATTAAAGTGAAAGTGCGGAATTGAGATAATTCGGGATTGAGGTCGAAAATGTCAAAACATGCATCGTACGTAAATCATTCGATATATTTGCATCCTTGATTATTGAAATTGGTAAAATTAGTGATATTCGGATATCCTGATTTTTTTTATAGAGGCTCAAGTGGAGCGTCGATCCTCTGACGCAGCTGAGACTTCCCGGTAGTAGCTCGAAAGTTTAGAGGTAAGTAACCTAGTTGGTTCCTCAATCTCTGGTGTGTTAAATGCCTTGTGTGAACTATCTGTGCATATGATTAAGTGTTTCACATGAGTTTTTTTTTTCTGAATTGTGAATGCATGCTAGGCATGAATAGAAATCAATAATTGACAGTTGTGACTGGAGCACATTCTGATCTGATCGGAGCTATAAGCTCATCTATTGTGATAAGTGATAAGGGAATAGTGCATACCCAGAGGGCTCTCCTATCCCTAGTGCGCGTGGGCAATAGTGCATACCCAGAGGGCTCTCCTACCCCCGAAAACGCAATTTCTGTGTGATGTGTGATGTGCCCAGAAATGGGATATTTCTGACGCCCAGTCACAACACTAAAATGAAATGAAAATCATTATGCATTCAATATGTGATTGTGTTGTGAGTTTGAAATTGGTTAAAGGTAAATGTGTGATAGTTGTGTAGTACAATTATGATTGTGATTATGAATATGATATTGTGTTGTTTTGTACGCAAATTTTGCGTAATGCATGAATTGAGTAAACCATCGATGATGGTTCCTTATTGAGTTCGCAAACTCACCCAAAATTGCAACTATTTTTCAGGACAACGTTAGTGACTCCTACTCCAGATAGTGAGACTTTTCCTGCTGTGTGGGTGCCGGCGAGAGGAGCATGGCCCACAGGTCGATCAGCTGGGATCTTTTGGGATGACCTAGATAGGAGTTGTTACTGTTTATTTTTGGATCTGTACAGTTGAAATTATGACAGAATTATACACTTGTGGTTTCTATGAAATGAAATGAGAAGTCTTTTGGTTTTAAAATTTAGTGAATGTGATCTTACTGCTTTATTATATCGATGTCATGAGGTTTATAGAATTGATCGTAACGTAGTGCACCCTCATCGTAGGTTATGCATCGGTACGACCTACGGGCATCTCGGTGTATGCTCTACGGTAAGGGGGGCGCTACATTGGTGGTATCAGAGCATGGTTTGGCATCTTTTGGGCATAGTGTATTTTTAGGCTTGAATTTCGTAAGAAAAGCAGAAATCGATTGAGATTGTGGTTTGGTTGTAGGTCATCCGTCTTTGGTGATCAGGTAGATCACTCAATTGACCAAGGATCAGTCGGAGCGAGTGGGGAGTCTTCTGTACCTTTATATGAGGAGCAGCCTCCTATAGTTCCCATGAGATGGGAGCAGAGGTATGATCGTCTGCGTAAGCAGGGACCTGTGGATTTTTATGGCAGCACAGACCCTGTTGAGGCTGAGGGATGGTTGGAGAGGACCGAGCGAGTCCTCGATCAGATGGATTGCAACCCCGATGATCGTTTTGATTATGTTGTTTCTTTGCTTCAGGGACCAGCTTATCAGTGGTGGAAGACTGTCCCGGGTAGTTCCACCAGACCATGTGTTCTGACTTGGGCGGATTTTCTGCCTTTCGGGATAATTATACGCCCAAGGTGTATATGGAGATGAAGATGCAAGAGTTCTTAGATTTGAGACAGGGGTCCATGGCAGTGGCCGATTATGAGGTCAGGTTCAATGAGTTGTCGGCATATGCTTCTGTTATGATTTCCTCTGAGGTCGATAGGTGCCTGAGATTCGAGGAGGGTGAATCTGGAGATTTGTACCAAAGTTAGCCCTTGGTCGATATGGGCACCTTTCAGGAGCCGAGAGCGGTGCGGTGAGGATTGATGACTCTTGAGGCAGTCGAGTTGAGATTGGTCAGGGATCTAGGACAAGAGATCTAATGACAGTCAGGGCAGCTCGGGTAGGAGCTTTAGCAGACGCCATGGTAGATTCAGATTTTCGGGAGGACCCAGGCAGTTTGGTTCTGTTCAAAGGGGGAGATTTGGGCAGTCTGGTAGTAGTAGTGACAGTGGTAGAGGTTCCGGCCAGCTTCCTCCGTTGTGTGAGTTTTGTGAGAGGAGGCATAGTGGAGAGTGCTGGAAGTTTACTGGAGCTTGTTTGAGATGTGGCTCTATGGAGCATCAGATCTGGCATTGTCCAGAGATTTTGGGAGTTCAGTCTGCTTCGAGTGGGAGAGCCGGTAGTAGCACGACAGTGCAGCAGAGCCGCGGTGTTGGACCTGGATTCAGGGGCCGAGGTAGAGCTGGAGATTCCTTTGTGGGATCCGAGAGTCGTGGCAGTCGGCCAAAGTCTCAGGCCAGGGTCTACGCCATGACGAGGCAGGAGGCCCAGGATTCTCCAGATGTGGTTGCAGGTTTGCTTCTGATCTCTGGCATTGAGGTTTATGCATTGATAGATCTAGGGTCCACGCATTCTTTTATTGCACCGCATGTGGCATGTAGATTGCATGTGGATAGGGAGATGTTGCAGTGTGGGCTAGAGGTGAGTACACCTCAGTAGTACTCTGATTTTGGGAGAGGTTTGCAAGGGGTGTCCGATCATGATTTATCAGTCGGAGTTGCGTGCAGACCTGATTGTGTTGCCCCTTCGAGAGATTGATTTGATTTTGGGGATGGACTGGCTCACTGCCCATATGGCTATTATGGATTGTTATACCAAGGAGGTCATGTTGAGTCTCTGGTCGACTAGGGTCAGATTCGAGGTGTTAGTCAGCGGTGCGGCCGTAATGATTTCGTTTATGAGTGCTCTGAGGTTGATGCGAGGTGGCTGTGAGGCCTATTTGGCGCATGTAGTGGATTCCAGAGTGCAGCAGAGTTTGCAGGATGTTCCCGTGATCAGGAAATTTCCCGATGTGTTTTCCGAGGAGTTACCGAGTTTACCGCTGGATCGGGAGACAGAGTTTGAGATAGACCTCGTTCCAGGTACCACTCCTATATCGATACCTCCGTATAGGATGGCAACGGTGGAACTGAGGGAGCTTAAGGCTCAGCTTCAGGAGTTGGTGGATAAGGGGTTCATCAGGTCGAGTGTTTCGCCGTGGGGAGCTCCAGTTTTATTTGTGAAGAAAAAGGACGGGACTTTGAGATTATGCATCGATTATAGGAAGCTCAATCGGGTTACAGTTAAGAATAAGTACCCACTGCCTAGGATCGATGATTTATTTGATCAGTTGCAGGGAGCTCAGGTATTTACCAAGTTGGATTTGAGATCCGGATACTATCAGTTGAGGATCGCAGAGGCCGATGTGCCTAAAAGTGCTTTTAGGAGCAGGTATGGGCATTTCGAGTTCTTAGTGATGCCGTTCGGGTTTACTAATGCCCCGGCAATCTTCATAGCCTTGATGAATAGGGTCTTTCAGCCCTACCTGGATCAGTTTGTTATTGTGTTTATCGATGATATTTTGGTGTACTCAAGGAGTAGACAGGAGCATGCGGAGCATCTGAGGATAGTGCTGCAGATTATGAGGGATAGGCAGTTGTATGCCAAATTCACTAAGTGTGAATTTTGGCTGGATGAGGTGGTGTTCCTAGGCCACATCGTGTCTGGTGAGGATATCCGGGTGGATCCTCACAAGATTGAGACAGTGAGGAGTTGGGAGATTTCGAGGAACGTGTCAGAGTTGAGGAGTTTCCTCGGATTAGCAGGATATTACCAGAGGTTTGTCAAGGGGTTTTCTGTGATCTCAGCCCCTTTGACAAAACTTTTGAGGAAGAATGTGGCCTTCAGATGGACAGATGAGTGCCAGAGGAGTTTTGAGGAGCTGATGCATCGGTTGACTACGGCACCGATGTTAGCCCTGCCATCTAGAGCAGGAGGTTTCGAGGTTTTCAGTGATGTTTCGCAGCAGGATTTAGGCTGTGTGCTGATGCAACATGGGAGAGTTATAGCATATGCTTCGAGACAGTTGAGATCTCATGAGATTAATTATCCTGTGCATGACTTAGAGTTAGCAGCAGTCGTGTTTGCTTTGAAGATTTGGAGACATTATCTGTATAGGGAGACGTTCCAGATCTTCACCGATCATAAGAACTTGAGGTATTTGTTGAGTCAGCGAGAGCTGAATCTA
Organism: Erythroxylum novogranatense; assembly: GCA_029891385.1. NCBI lineage: Eukaryota > Viridiplantae > Streptophyta > Magnoliopsida > Malpighiales > Erythroxylaceae > Erythroxylum > Erythroxylum novogranatense. The sequence goes on along the minus strand of CM057225.1, from coordinate 1,208,597 downwards.
AGACAGAGGAGATGGTTAGAGTTGCTGAAGGACTACGACTGCACTATTGAGTACCACCCAGGGAAGGCCAATGTGGTGGCTGATGCATTGAGTAGGAGATCTCATGTTAGTGCAGCTCAGATTCAGGCTTCGAGGTTACCGTGCTTGGTTCAGTTGAGAGCTCTTAATGTGAAGATGGATTTGGGTCAGGTTGGAGCTCTGATTGCGAGTTTGAGGCTCGGGCCGGTATTGCATGATCGAATTAGGAGAGTGTAGGATCGGGATCCAGTGTAGGCTCATTTGGCTGCTTATGCCATGCATCCTGGTGTCACCAAGATGTATCGCATTCTTAAGTTGCATTTCTGGTGGCCAGGTATGAAGAGGCAAGTGGCAGAATTTGTTTCTCGGTGTCTGACGTGCCAGCAGGTTAAGGCTGAGCACTAGGCCCCAGTGGGGAGATTGCATTTGTTGCCCATTCCGGAGTGGAAATGGGAGCGCATTACGATGGATTTCATTATGGGGTTGCCTAGGACGCCGAGGCAGCATCATGTGATCTGGGTCATAGTGGACCGGTTGACCAAATCGGCTCACTTCTTGCCAGTGCGAGAGAATAATACTCTCGATCAGTTGGCTCAGAAGTTTGTGGCAGAGATTGTGCGACTGCATGGGGTCCCAGTATCGATAGTGTCTGATAGGGATCTCAGATTTACTTCGAGGTTCTTGAGGAGCCTGCAGTCAGCTATGGGTTCGAGATTGAACTTCAGTACAACTTTTCATCCTCAGATAGATGGGGCAGAGTGAGAGGACTATTCAGACTGTTGAGGATATGTTGAGAGCCTGTGTATTGGAGTTCCGAGGTGCATGGGATCAGTATTTGCCTCTGGTAGAGTTTGCTTATAATAATCAATAGCAGAGTAGCATTGGGATGGCACCGTATGAGGCATTATATGGACGATAGTGTAGATCCCCTCTTTACTGGGATGAAGAGGGCATGAGGATGTTAGAGGTCCCGAGTGATTGGGACACTTGTGGATAAGGTATACCGATTTGAGTCGCATCAAGGCGGCCAGATGCATGTAAGAGCTATGTGGATCAAGATCGGAGAGAGATGGAGTATGCTGTGGGTGATAGAGTGTTTCTCAGAGTTTCTCCGTGGAGAGGAGTTCTCATATTTGGCCGTAAGGGCAAGTTGAGTCCTCAGTATGTCGGTCCGTATGAGATTACTGAGAGGATTGGACAGTTGGCCTATAGATTGGCGTTGCCGAGTGAGATGTCGCAGCTTCATAATGTGTTTCATGTGAGTATGCTCCGGAGATATTGATCAGACCCGACTCATGTGATCCCGGCTCAGGATATTGAGATAGCTAGTGATCTGAGTTATGTTGAGGAGCCGGTGCAGATTATTGGATCGCGGGTCAAGCAGTTGAGATTCAGGGTGATTCGATTGGTGAAAGTCCTTTGGAAGAACCATTCATCTGAGGAGGCGACTTGGGAGACTGAGGAGCACACGAGGAGACAGTACCCTCATCTGTTCGATCAGTCAGGTAAGAAAATTTCGGGACGAAATTTTTGTTAGGAAGGGAGAATTGTAACATCCCGTCACCGATGGGATGGGTACAGTTCATCTTATACGTATTTTGCATATGTATTCATAGCCTCTATATGATTGATAAATGTTCGTAATTGCATAAGCATCTGTATGTACATGCATGTATGACAGATTTCCGACTTGATTGTGAAATTGGAGATTTTGTGATTTTGTGCTTTGAATTGTGAATGGGAGTGTCAAAATTCAATTTGGGAATTGAGAATTGAAAATTTGAGTATGTGATTAGATGTTTTCTAATTTTGAGGAATTATAGAAATTTTTCCAGAATTTTTAGAGTAACGGGTCCGGACCGAAAAAATGGCTTAGTGACTGATTAATTGTGATTTCGGTTCCAAATTTGATTGAAAATGTATATGAGGTAATTTGAATTTTGATTTGAGGAATTAGGGTCTGAACCATTGGAATTCGGGAGAAATTAGAATTAGAAATTGGATCGGGATTGTTCGGATTGGACTTGAGGCAAATGAATTTGCCAAACAAGCCTTAAATTCTTAGGTTTATAAACCCCTTTCTTTTGAAAACTTGCTTCCACGATACTTGCTCTCCTAATAAAGAAAAACTTGATTTTTCCTCCTTCTTTGCGTGAATCTCCTCTTGGATTTGCTTCTTGTGTTCTCTTTGCAAGTTAATCCTTCTTTAGTCCTTGATCATTCCCTTTTGCTTGGAGTTGGAAGAAGGAAAAGGAGTTTGGGTTGATAGGGGAGAAAAACCGTGGATGTGCTTAAGTGTGGGGGTTTGAGTTTTCTTGGTGTTTCTCAAAGGGTTTAAGCTTGAATCAAGTAAGTTCTTGTTCCTTTATGCTTTACATAGTTTAATTTGAGCATGGATTTGAGTATAAATTGTTTGAGAATTTATAGATTTTCGGATGATGTAGGTTTAGGGAAAATATGTGATTTTGATTTGGGTATTTGATGAATAATGGTTATTTGGTGGACTGAAGCTTAGGAATGAGTTGTATCAAGTGTAGAATGTTGTTTAGGAGTGTTTAGAAGGGAAAGGATCGGATTAGAACTGAAAAATCTGAGAATTTCTGGGCTTTCTGGGCGATTCTGCGATTACACGCCGCGACGCACGAAGAACACGCCTTGGCGAAGCAAGGCACACAACCTTGACGCCGCGACGAAGCGGCGCGCTTGGCAAGGTGAGAGACCCACGTCGACGCCATGCCAAGGCGAAGAGAAAAGGAGCTTGCCGCGGCGAGGGAATAGGCGCCGCGGCGAGGGAAGTTGTTTTCCGAAAATAAATTGGAGGTTTTAAAAATTGGGATTTAGGAATTTGATGATTCAATTAGATATGGATTGATTTCAATTTAGAGATTATGAATTCGGGATTATGAATTTCAATTTAGAAGAATGGAATTTTGGAATTTTGATTTGGTGGTTCTCGAAGTCGGAGGGCAATTGAATAATGAATTCGATTCTGATTTAACGATAATTCCTATGTATTAGAATTTGACTTTGGAGGATATAAAACTTAGCCAATTGACTTATGGTATTAGAAATTGCTATGGATTAAAGTGAAAGTGCAGAATTGAGATAATTCGGGATTGAGGTCGGAAATGTCAAAACATGCATCGTACGTAAATCATTCGATATATTTGCATCCTTGATTATTGAAATTGGTAAAATTAGTGATATTCGGATATTCTGATTTTTTTTATAGAGGCTCAAGTGGAGTGTCGATCCTCTGACGCAGCTGAGACTTCCCGGCAATAGCTCGGAAGTTTAGAGGTGAGTAACCTAGTTGGTTCCTCAATCTCTGGTGTGTTAAATGCCTTGTGTGAACTATCTGTGCATATGATTAAGTGTTTCACATGAGTTATGTTTTTGTGAATTGTGAACACATGCTAGGCATGAATAGAAATCAGTAATTGACAGTTGTGACTGGAGCACATTCTGATCTGATCGGAGCTATAAGCTCATCTATTGTGATAAGTGATAAGGGAATAGTGCATACCCAGAGGGCTCTCCTATCCCTAGTGCGCGTGGGCAGTAGTGCATACCCAGAGGGCTCTCTTACCCCCAAAAACGCGATTTCTGTGTGATGTGTGATGTGCCCAGAAATGAGATATTTCTGACGCCCAGTCACAACACTAAAATGAAATGAAAATCATTATGCATTCAATATGTGATTGTGTTGTGAGTTTGAAATTGGTTAAAGGTAAATGTGTGGTAGTTGTGTAGTACAATTATGATTGTGATTATGAATATGATATTGTGTTTTTTTGTACGCAAATTTTGCGTAATGCATGAATTGAGTAAACCATCGATGATGGTTACTCATTGAGTTCGCAAACTCACCCAAAATTGTAACTATTTTTCAGGACAGCGTTAGTGACTCCTACTCCAGATAGTGAGACTTTTCCTGCTGTGTGGGTGTCGGCGAGAGGAGCATGGCCCACAGGTCGGTCAGCTGTGATCTTTTGGGATGACCTAGATAGGAGTTGTTACTGTTTATTTTTGGATCTGTACAGTTGAAATTATGACAGAATTATGCACTTGTGGTTTCTATGAAATGAAATTAGAAGTCTTTTGGTTTTAAAATTTAGTGAATGTGATCTTACTGCTTTATTATATCGATGCCATGAGGTTTATAGAATTGATCGTAGCGTAGTACACCCTCATCGTAGGTTATGCATCGGTACGACCTACGGACGTCTTGGTGTATACTCTACGGTAAGGGGGCGCTACAAAACATACTTGTCGATGATTTGTTAGTTTCCACTGGTTAAAGAACGCCGAACCAAGATTGATCTGCAAAGCTCCAAAATACACACACGTATATTTTTTGTTCATAACCGTTGCCTTATATATGTAGATCATCTGGCAATAACTACCGGTAGTAGTTATTCATACCAGATAACCTTTGAACCCATTATGGGTGTAAAACGACATCAGTTTATTGCCTAATCGATGAAATTTTTTTCAATGGATCAATTAACTCTGTAAAATAATTATTATTAATAACAATTGAATATATATAATAGAAAGAGAAAATAGTAACTACTGAATGATCCAACTTAATAAAGCACGTAAAATTAATTTTATCCATTTGTTCAAATTAGAAATCTTAATTTTAAATCTTGTAATGAGTTATATATATATACATACATATATATATGATAAAAGATTATAGTCACTCCTACATCGAGGCAATAAAAAATAAACAAATTATAATTCAAAGAGGAAATTGATTATATAAAATTACAATTAACACAAAATAGAGGAAAATTGTAAAAATGAATTAAATTGTAAATGTGTAATTTAAAATTTTAAAATAAATAATATTTTTATTAAAACGGTGTAAAAAAATTAAAACAGGTCTTCTATTTCCGTTTCGCGCCTCTTTCGCTCAACTTTCCTTTCATAGATATCATAGATTTTGTTGAAAGTTTCCACGAAATCTTGAAAGTTAGCTAAAATTTTTCATTAAAAGCTTGACATTTGCGACCATTCAAGTCGTTGTTGTCTTTGTTTCTCCTCTATTCCTTTAATTTCTGCATATTCTGATTTTTTAGGGTTCTAAAATTGGTCCCATTTCTTCGACTAATTTTTGTAGGTTTTTACGTCGTCATGCCTCCGAGATCAAACAAAAGTGTTGAAGAAATTGAAGCTGAGCTGAGAATTGAAAAGAATGTAGACATGACAGTCGATTACAACATGTCTTTTCTTATTTATTCGACGGAAGAACGATCGAGGTATTTAGTTCTTAAAAAAATCGATTCTCATTCTACGATATTTCGATTTCAACCTCTTAGAACATATATGTTTAAAAGATAAACTGATAGCATTCTCTAATAGAGGCAGTTGGAGAAAGTTTGTGTAGATAGATTATCCCATTTTCCCTAAACTCACATTAGAATTCTTCACATCATTGAGTTTCAATCAAACAAAGATAAGAAATTTTGGTTCAGATTACGAGGTCAGCTTTATAAATTAGATGAGAGCTTGTTACGAGAGCTTTTCGAGTTTCTTAGGACACAGGTAAAAGGTTGCTATGAGACCTTCTCAGCTACAACCTATTGGAAGTTTTTAACTGATTTGCCTGAGTTCGATCCTCGTAATACATCGAATTGTTACATAATTTTGCCTGTTCGGTTACTGCTCCACAAATTCATATGTTATACTATCTTTGGGAAAAGTCAAAGCAACAAATGCTCAACTAAGAAATTTTCCCTATTATATTGCATAGATGAAAGGCACATACCTAACATGTTCGTTCATTTTTCCCAGTCTCTCATCCAATCAGTGACAAAGAAAGGAGCATAGTTAGGAATGGGCTATTTAGCTACTGCTCTGGCCAAGCATTTTCATATTGATGTTAGTGGGCTAACGTTTATAAAGCGTGAGTTTTTTGATGCGCCATATTTAAGATGCGCAGAAATATTGCAACATGATAAAATGCAACTTAAAGATCATCAGACACGTGCTGCATATAAGTTGAGGTTCTTAGGCGACACTTTCAATTCCGCACCTCCCAGCATGTCGTATGAATCAAGCAAGGATGAAGGTGCACCAAAGGATTGGGAAAGAGTATACAGATTGTTGATTAACACTTCCAACAACACATAAGAACAACCTAATGTGGTGAATGAAAAATGTAATTGATAGCTCACCAGCAGAGTGCGATGAATGAACAAATGCAATTGATAGCCTGTCAGCAGAGAAAGTTGGAGAAGAAAATTCATAAGGCTTGGGAGATGCAAGGACTTCACTTCCCATCTCCAGCTCTATCACCTCCACCTTCTTCATCAATGTAAAAAAATTCCTCATTTATTGTTTTTGTTTCATGCATTTCCTTTTTTAATGTTTCTAAATTTTTTGTCATTATGCATCAGTATTAATTTTGCGGTGTCTTATTTGGTTTTAGTAGTTATGGTGTTTGTTTATACTATATTATGTTGTATATTAGGTTAGGAGTTGTTGCCTACAAACTGTATCATAATAGAAATAGGATCGAGCAATATACTTAAAAATTGAATTAGGTAACTATTTTGGAGGACCGAGACTGACTAGTAGCAATTATATGCAAACGTTGATATTAGTTTTATTTGGTGATTATTGTGAAAAGAAAGGAAAAATAAGGAAAAGGGAAAGAAAAAAAAAGAATGAGATATCGTAGCAACAAAAAGCATACAAAAAAATAGAAGAAAGAAAACAAAAAGAATGAGATACAAAAACAACAAAAACTGGGGAATAATTGCTAAAATTTATTAATATTTTTTAAGATATCGTAGCAACAAAAAGCGCATAAAAAACAAAACAAAGAAAACAAAAAGAATGAGATGCAAGAACAAGAACTGGCGAACAATTGCTAATATTTACTAATATTTTTCACAAATCATTTTGATTCATTTTGCATACTTAGCACTCTACGAGTCTATGATGACCAGTGAACTTTCTTTTACAAACCTTAAAGTTTTGTTCTATTATAACCTTCAGCCAAGTCCTTTTGAAAAAAGGATGTATTTTGTCATATAAATTAAGATCATAAGCAGCTAAATACTTTGTGTTAGTTTTTCTTGGATTATTTATGGAAGTCTGGCTGTTTTGGATTAAATTATAAATGTTTTGCTTTAATAAAATTGAAACATGTTAACATATTTGATCGAAATAACGAATAATAATAAACAGTTTATATTAATTAAAATATTTAATAGACCCAACTATTATTAATTTCGATACAATATAAAAGAACTCGAGTTAAATAAGTGCTCCGTATTAATATATGGTAGAAACGTAATTGCATTAATTACATTGTAATTATTATCGGTCATTATATAGTTCATACGAATGAAATTTTTAATCCTATTGAAAGAGAATTCCTTTTGATATGATTAGTAGTTATTATAATATAATCAATTAAGTATATTTAATATCTATAATAATGTTATTATACATACATGTAAATCTTAACGAATTGTTGCCATATGAGATAAATTTGACTTTATTTGTGATTAAATGATCAAAAGAAAGCAGACATTTTGATCAGGATTAAAGAAAAGAGAAGAAGAAGAAGTGAAAACACAAGACTTTTGCAAAAAACGCAGTTTTTTTGGGGAAAAACGATGGGAAATCGCGATCGTGCTTCACCACGATCCTTACATTCCTTTTTTGGACTGAAAATCGCAATCGCGACAAAACACGAACGCGATTTGCGAGTTTTTGTTGCAATCTTGCGATCGTGCAGACGCATGATTGCAACCACTTTGGTTTGTAAAAACTTCGAACACCCTTTATTTAACTTTGAGTTCTTTTATGCTATATCCAAATTAATAATAGTTGAGTATATTAAATATTTTGAATTAATATAATTTTTTTATTATTATTCATTATTTTATACCAAATATGTTAACATGTTTCAAATTTTTATCAAAGCAAAACATTTATAATTTAATCCAAAACAACGCATTTCTATAAATAAGTGCTGAGTGTTAACATCCGATAGAAACGTAACCGTATTAATTACATTGTAATTATTATCGGTCATTATATAGTTCACACCAACAAAACATTTTTGATCATATTGAAATGTAATTCCTTTTGATATGATTAATAGTTGTTATAATATAATCAATTGAGTATATTTAATATATATAATAATGTTATTATACATGAATGTAAATCTTAAGGAATTGTTACTATATGAGATAAATTTGACGATTTATTTGTGATTAAATGATCAAGAGAAAGCATACATTTTGAGAAGGATTAAAGAAAAAGAGAAGAAAAAGTAAAAACGCAGGGCTTTTACAAAAAAACGTAGCGTTTTTTAAGAAAAAGGATGGGAAATCGTGATCGTGTTTTAGCACGATCGCGACATTCCTAATTTGGACTGGAAATCGCGATCACGACAAAGCACGATCATGACTTTTAGGTTTCTGTTGCAATTTCCCGCACGATCGCGACTTTTGGGTTTCTATTGCAATCTCGTGGTCGTGTAGGCGCATGATCACGACAATTTTAGTTTGTATTGATGCAGGAAGATTTTGTTTAGATTGTCTTCAAGAAAGTTGTAGATCTTTCCATATATGTGCACTAACAAGTTAATTGTATCATAATTATTTTATTAACTATTATTTAAGTATAAGTATATTTAAATTAAAATCCCCTTCGCCCTTAGTATATATAGACTTAAAAAATTAACTGTTTATTATGATTCAAAAAATATTCACTAACTATTATTTAAGTATAAGTATATTTAAATTAAAAAATATTAATTGTTTATTACGATTCAAATAATAAGTATAAAATCCCTTCAGCCCTTATTATATATAGACTTAAAAATTAATTGTTTATTATGATTAAAAAATATTCATTAACTATTATTTAAATATAAGTATATTTAAATTAAAAACATTAACTGTTTATTATGATTCAAATAATAAGTATAAAATCTCCTTGGCCTTTAGTATATATAGACTTACAAAATTAATTGTTTATTATGATTCAAAAATATTCATTAACTATTATTTAAGTGTAAGTATATTTACATTAAAAATATTAACTATTTATTATGATTAAAAAACTCACTGAATGAATAAATAGAGTTTAAAACCTAGTCGTACTTCGTGGATCAGTCACAAAATGCAGTGGAATACTTATATATATATTATAACAAATGGGTTAAAACTTAAAAGAAAAGGTGGATGAATGGGTACGGAATGCAGTGAAATCCAATTGTTAGATTAAATGGACAGATGAGATGGATTTCGTGATCATCCATCCCTTCATCCTGGTATATATATAATTAATAACAAAAGTTAACAGTATAATTTTAATTTTATAATTTTAGAAAATAATGGAACAATATTGATAATATATTAAACCATCAAAATATTAAGGTTGTGGAATATGAACCAAGTGATGAATATTACTTGAAAAGGTCATCGTCAAGGAGGGGAGGTAATTAACAACTGGGCATGATAACAACTGCGGAAAAGACGGCGTAGAAGAGAAAGGACCAGGTGAAATGAACACGATGGGAATTACTTCTTGGAAGCACCTTCTCGAGGGAGCAGATCCGCTGTCTCCTTTTATCCAATGTATTGAATGGTTGAGATTAAAAAAGGGACGGAGGATATTGGATAAAAGGAGACAGCGGATCTGCTCCCTCGAGAAGGTGCTTCTTGGTATTGAATGGTTGAGATTAAAGGGAGACAGAATAAGTACAGGATAGAAGTACAGAGGATCTCCTCCCGCTTCTAGGTGGGTTCGTTCCTTCTTATAAGTCAGACTACTTGTTATCGTTGACTGATAAATTGGACTGTTATTTATCATCATATTTTTCAAAAGAGAAATAAATAACTAGCGACTTATGCCAGTTACTATGATGCAGGCATGACATATTTTCCTCACTCACTCGTTAGATGCCATCTTATTCTGTTAGAAAATTTGTCGAGAATTTGTTTCTCTAGATTAGTTGTGTAATTATTCTATCCTTTATTAGATAGAGCTTAGTGGTGAGACCCACGTGCTTGCTTGCTTCCTCTGTAGTCCCTTGCATTGATTGGAGGATCTAGTTGCTATGATAAGAACAACGTTTGGCCAAATTTAATCGAGTTTTGAGTCACTCGAATTGGAACAACTTGACACTACACCATCATAAGCTTGTGGTCTTCAATGAATTCATATTATAATTGTAGTGGGTGTAAGTTGGACTTGGGCAACTTTTTGTAATTTTGCCTGCATGAGATATCCACCGCTCGATTGGCACGACGCATGTCTTTTCAATGTTGACTTGTCAATAAAGCCGTCTGGTACCGAATCCCTTCCTTCCTTCCTTCCTTCCTTCCCCACTAGGGTCCTCTCAAGCTGTTTTCAAATAGTCTATAAATAGAGAATTTCATTTCTGGCTCTCTGCAACCACTGTCTTCTTCAAATTCTCATAAACCTTTTGCTTACCCATAGAACCCTGAAAATGGTTGATGCTATTATTTCTGCTGTGGTGGAGGTCCTAACCTCTATGATGCTTAGTTTCATACAAGAAGAGGTGAGGTTGATGACTGGAGTTAACGATGAAGTTAAGAAACTTGTGAACAATTTCAAGTCCATTCAGGCGCTCCTAGACGATGCAGAGGAGCAACAACTGAAGAAAGCTGCTGTCAAGAAATGGTTGTTTGATCTCAAAGCTGTTTCCTATGACATGGACGACGTGTTAGATGAGTGGAAGACTTGGATTCAGACATCACAGCTCCAACATCGACACCACTCTTCCGGTTCCGACCAAAATCATCTCAAGCACAAGGTACTCTCTATTTCTTCCTGCTTCTGCTTTACTATGCGCGATGTTGGTCTTCGTCAAGTTGTCGTTGGCAGAATAAAAGAAATCCATCAATTACTAGATGACATTGCAACCGATAAAGTTCAGTATGAACTTAATTCAACCAGCATGTCTGATAAGCCTATCGAGAGACACGTGACTACATCTTTCGTGGATACACAAAAGGTAAAAGGTAGAAATGAAGAAAAAGATGAAGTCAAAAGCATGATAATTAAGCCCAAAACAAGGCTCAATGTCATCTCCCTCGTGGGGATGGGGGGAATCGGCAAGACAACTTTAGCTAAATTAATTTATAATGATGGCGAAATCAACACTCATTTTGAGAAGAAGATATGGATATGTGTTTCGGATCCTTTCGATGAAATGCGTATTGCAAAAGCAATTCTTGAATCTCTAGGTGATTCTTCCAATGCACATAATTTTAAAGAATTGGATAAGGTGTTAAAGGAGATAGATATACTTCTCAACGAAAAAAGGTTCTTACTTGTTTTAGATGATGTCTGGAATGAGAGTCACAGGAAATGGGAGGAATTGGAGCAATTTCTTACACGTGGTTCACCGGGAAGTACAATTCTAATAACAACACGTAATGAAAGAGTTGCTAGAGTCATGGGGTGTAATCCTGAGGGTATACATAAGGTAGGATTTTTGACTTCGGAGGAATGTTGGTTAATAATGAGTCAGTTTGCTCTGATTCAAGGGGATTGTCAAAAGTTGGAGAGCATTGGTAGGAGAATTGCTGATAAGTGCAAGGGTTTGCCTCTTGTTGCTACCACTATAGGAGGTCTCTTACGCTTTAAGAAATCTGAAAAAGAATGGTTGAGAGTCTTGGAAAAAAAAGAATGGGAAAGTGAAGATATATTGGGTGAAGGTGAAGAATTCTTGAGTCCTTTGAAACTTAGTTATTATGATTTGCCATTACCATTAAAGCAATGTTTTTTATATTGTGCTATCTTTCCCAAAGATTCTAAGATTGAAAAAAGAAGATTGATTGGGATGTGGATGGCTCAAGGTTATTTAAAGGGGGGAAAAAAAGATGAAGATTTAGAAATAGTTGGTGAGATTTATTTTGATAATTTAATTGCACGTTCTTTGCTCCAAATTTCATCTGACGATGAAGATTGTTATGTATTGCATGACATGGTGAGTGATCTAGCCCAAACATTTACAAAAAATGAGTGCTTGATGATAGAAGTCCTAAAAGATGCAGAATTGAATGGAAACTCTTTACATGCAGATGCAAATGTTCGTCATTTGACTTTGATGATAAAAAATGATGCTTCATTCCCTATGTCTATCTATGATCTCAACAAATTACGCAGTTTGATCATTCAATTATCATCATGGACTGTTGTTGAACTTGAGGGTATATTTGATCATTTGACATGTCTAAGGACTTTAAGCCTTAGGAAATGTGACATTAAAGAAGTTCCATCTTTAATAAATAGATTAGTTCATCTCAGGTGGCTTGATTTGTCTGAAAATAGAATTATAAAGAAGTTACCAGAGACTTTGTGTGAGTGTTACAATTTGCAGACATTAATTCTTAACCGATGTCGGAATCTGGTAAAATTGCCTAAAGGGATTGGAAAACTAATCAACTTGGTGTATTTGGATATTGAGGGTTCTTATAAGATAAAATATCTTCCCAAAGGAATAGGAAATCTATGGCGTCTCAAAGAGTTGACTGTGTTCATCGCAAGTGTGAATGAGAGTAAATCATTTTCAATTGTTGAAATGGAGAAGTTGAAAAATCTTAGAGGGAGATTGGAGATGAGAGGGTTGGGAAATGTGAGAAAGTTAAAAGAAGCTAGAAAAGCAAAACTTAAGGAGAAAAAAAGAGTCACCGAATTGAGTTTAAGTTTTGATGGAGATCAAGTGCAAGAAGATGAGGAAGAGTTACTTGAAGCTTTAGAGCCACCTTCGAATTTGGAAATATTAAGCATAAAAATGTATAGAGGCAAGAGGTTGTTCCCAAGTTGGACGATGAAGCTAAATCTACTCAGAGTGCTTAAGCTTCAGACCTGCTTGTATTGTGAGGAATTGCCTCCATTGGGAAAGTTGTTGTGCCTTGAAGAGCTACGCCTTTTTAATATGAAAGTGAAAAGAGTGGGTGTTGAATTTATGGGAATAGAAAAAGAAAAAGATGCATCAACACCCTTCCTATCATTTCCAAAATTGAAGATTCTTAGATTTGAATTGTTTTGGGAATGGGATCAGTGGGATGATATTGCTGAGTGGTTGATGGAGAGAATTCATAATAAGACAATTACAATTATGCCATGCCTTCAAGAACTCTCTATCTACAAATGCCAAAAGTTGATGACATTGCCGTATCATTTACTGTCGCCACTTGTCACCGCCAGACTTCAAGAATTGGATATATATGACTGTGATTTTCTTGAACAAGAAGTTGTAAAAGACAAGCTTTCTCACATACCTCATCTCCAGATTGTACGAGGTACTTTTTAATTCTTTGCTTACCCCATTTCAATTAATTTTATTTTCAATATATTAACTATTTTTAATCTATAAAGTATGTTATTTTAGTAAATATAAAATCAATCATATTAATACAAATTTTGTATTTCCTTTTTTAAAATATTATGTTAACTAATCTATACTATCAATATATTTATGGCAGGATTACTTTTTAAAATAAAATAAAATTATTTTTAATTAAAATATATAAACATATTGAAATTAAAATAGAGTTATTTTATTTGATATATTTTTTGTCTTATAAACTTTAATTATTAATTTTAGTAATATTTGCATAAAATATATATTATTTATTATATTTACTTCTGTATTAATTGTCAATCGCAGGCCGAATCAGAAGAATAAAAGAAACAAACGATGAAGGTGGTAGCAGTGGTGGTGGAGGCATCGACATCGAATTTGTCAATCCCAAGTCGAATCAGAAGAATAGAAGAAACAAATGATGAAGGTGGTAGCGGTGGTGGTGGTGGTGGAGGCATCGACATCAAAATTGTCAATCCCAGGCTGAATCAGAAGAATAGAAGAAACAAACGATGAAGGTGGTAGCGGTGGTGGTGGTGGTGGAGGCATCGACATCGAGCGGTATGAAATAACCTAAAATTCAATATCGCCTTGAGGTTAATTCAAAATTTAACGAAGGATTGCATATAAAAGTTAACTAAGTATGTTTTTATTTATTTAATTCGTTTCACATAATATAATGTTTAAATTTATGTCAATATAGTAACACATTAATAAGCATGAAAGTCACTATACAAATTAGGCTAAAGGCTCCATTCTCAAGAGCAGGTTCGCGCGTGACAACCAGTTTTTTGATCTATGTACATTCAACTAATTGATTTACAATGACATTGTCCTGATGATCTTGCTTCTCTTAATTGTATTTGGACTGGGTCCAGTTTCATATTCATTTTTCAATTGTTTTATTATGGAGTCAAAATCTAATAATTGCATCCTGACCGTTTGATAAAATGACAGAACGAGAGTACGAAGAACATGAGGTTTGAGTTACTTGTGCATTTTTATGATTTCATTTCGTGTTAAGCTATCCTTGTCAACTTGTTGAGACTTTTAAGCCATTGTTGTTTGGTAATTAGTATGAAGTCAAGGCGTGATAATTGCATCCTAACTTTTTGATAAAATGACGGAGCGAGAGAACTAAGAACTTGAGGTCTGAGTTACTTGTGCATTTTTACGATTTTGGTGAGTCTTAACTTGTTCTTGTCAGCTTATTGAGACTTTTCAACCATTGCAGCAAGTGGGCTTTAGAGGGCACGTAAGTGTAATTTCCAAAGGTGAAAAACAGATGGCATTGAAGCGTTTCTTTGGATTTTCTGGTGGTGAGTTGATGAGGTCGGAAGTTAGGCCTTGCTCCAGACTGATAAGGTAAACACCTAGAATTTTTAGTGTTGGAGGAGTTTTAAGGTTTTGGATTCTTTGTAGATTGCATTATGGTATGTTCGCATCCTTCTGTCTTAAAATGTGTATTTTTACTTGTTTATGTTGGTATTTGTTCCTAGATTAGCTCAAGAGTCCTTGCACAATCAAAGGTAGTTTGTTTGTGGAGCTAAACTAATTTGATAATCCTAATCTCTATGATCAAGAGCATTTGGATATCTATCAACTTCTTGAACAATCAAAGGTAGTTTGTTGGATGAGCTAAACTGATGTGATAATCATAATCTCTATGATCAGCATTTGGGTATCTATCAATTCTCGTGCAGAACTAAAAAATCTTACCTTGAACTTTATCATGAGGATATGTTGAGCATATAGAGGCAGTACCATGAAACGTTTAAGCTTTTTTTCTACCTAATTTTAATGGCTTCCCTTTCCTGCGTATGATCCAATTATCTGGTTTCTACCTTTTGCTATATGTGATCAAATTCTGTTTCCTCTTGGCTAGATTGATCACTAGCTTGTTCCTACACATCATTTAAGTTGTTTTTTTAATGCAGGTCCTCGAATTACGATTCCTCGGAGTCTTCGGTAGCCTGTTTGCGGAGCCATATCTACAAGTTCAACCAATGCTCTGTTAGTTCGCCTATTTAGTCCTGAATGCGTGCCGCAGAATATAGCTACCTATGATAATAAAAAGTCAAGTTAGCGGAGCTGGAGTTTTTCATGAAGATTGATTTGAGATGTTTGTGACCAACATATGTTTCTGAAATCTTGATTTCTGAAAAGTCAAGTTACCTAAGATGTTCAATCAGAGTATTCTTACAATCTGGATGTGTGAATTTGTACTTGAAAAAGAATTTGCCAAGTCCTTGTGTAGCTTTGAAGTAGCTGATTTACTAGCGGGTTAGAAGGTGATTAGATATGTTAACATTGTAGTATAACTTGATGCAATGGAATTGGTTGCACATTTGTTAGGATAATCCATACTAATGTAATGTCCACTTCAAACAGAGCATCATGGTATCTTTTTTCCAAATATGGGTAGAATTCGAATTGATTATCTTTTGAGTGTGTACTAAGTTCGGATACTTAATAATTTACAAATTACATTCTAAATAAATTATTGGATAAGCAACAAGTTAAAATGAGAGTGACAAACTTGATCCAATTTAGTAAATGACAATGGCTCCGTTATTCATTTCGTAGTTCAAGATTGGCTAGAAGCTTGGTTGGATTTGGATTGAGATTGAAATGATATTATTTTATTATAAATAACCTAAATTATAATAATTAATTTTTATTTTATTAACAGTCTTTTTAATTAAATTTTAAATTAAGAAAAGTCTTTTTAATTATATTTTTATTTTTCAATTATATTTTTCTAATTTAACTTTTAGTGCAAATTTTAAAACAATATTTAGAGCGCGGAAAAAAAAGGGTTGCGCGTTGGTTTTGCCAGTGGCGCGCACATTCGCACGAGACCTTTCAGACATCTAACTACAACAAAAGCTTTATCGTAATATGAATCGTTGTCGTATTTATTCGTCAACTCAGTTAGTTCGAAGCCATATGTATATGGACAAACTACGAAAATATGGTGGCTCATAAAGCCTTACAGGTTTAAGATCGGGAGTTGTATGGCTAGGCAAGCTATATGCGTGCTTCAAAGTCTGAACCAAACCATTATCCAATGGCTGAATTCTACTGCATCAACGCTATTACATGCCCAACAAGCACATGCCCACCTCCTCAAAACTGGCATTTCAAACGATACACAACTAGCTACTAAGCTCCTTTCTCTCTATGCCAATAACCAAGCTTTCGTGGAAGCTAACCTCGTCCTTGATTCAGTGCCTGATCCAAGCATATTCTCCTTCTCAGCTCTTATTCATGCGTCTACGAAGCTCAATCTTTTTGTCGACGCAATTCGCTTGTTCTCTAAAATGCTCTCCCAGTGTATAATGCCTGATAGTTTCGTTTTGCCCAGTGTGATCAAGTCATGTGCTGGGTTGTCGTCATTGAAAACCGGGGAACAGATACACTGTGTTGCGTTTGTATCTGGGTTTGATTCCGATTCGTTTGTTCTGTCCTCTTTGGTTCACATGTATGTTAAGTGTAACAGATTATGGGAGGCTCGCAACGTGTTTGATAGATTACCTCAACCAGATGTGGTTACTTGCAGTGCTCTGCTCTCTGGTCATGCACGAAATGGGCGCGTTAAAGAAGCTAAGGAGTTGTTGAATAGAATTAAACATTTGGGTCTGGGATTGAATTCGGTAACTTGGAATGGTATGATTGCTGGGTTCAATCATAGCAGACATTATTTGGATGCTGTTGTTGTGTTTCGGGATATGCATTTGGAGGGCTTTGGGCTTGATGAGGCTGGTATTTCTACCGTACTTCCTGGGGTAGGTGATTTGGAAATGTTGGATATGGGGATTCAGATACATTGTTATGTAATGAAGAAAGGTTTTGAACAAGATAAATATGTGGTTAGTGCACTTATTGATATGTATGGAAAGTGTAGAAGTACAACGGAGATGTCAAAAGTGTTTGATGAAGTGGATGAGAAAGATATAGGTTCTTGTAATGCTTTAGTTACGGGACTTTCGCGAAATGGTTGCGTAGACAATGCATTAGAGTTGTTTGACAAATTCAAGAGGCAACGGATGGATTTGAATGTTGTTTCTTGGACATCAATTATTGCCAGTTGCTCACAGAATGGGAAGGATATTGAGGCTTTAGAGCTTTTCAGGGAGATGCAGGTTGAGGGGGTTAAACCAAACTCTAGAACTATCCCGTCTCTGCTTCCGGCTTGTGGAAATATTGCAGCATTGATGCATGGTAAAGCTGCTCATTGTTTTTCTCTTAAAAGACGGATATCTTATGATGTTCATGTAGGAAGTGCATTAATTGACATGTATGCTAAGTGTGGAAGGATACATCTCTCTCGGCTTTGTTTTGAAATGATACCCACCAAAAACTTGGTTTGCTGGAATGCATTACTAAATGGATATGCAATGCATGGTAAAACAGATGAAGTTATATCCCTTTTTGAGTTGATGAAAGGGAGAGGGCAAAACCCTGATTCTATTAGCTTCACTTGCCTGTTATCTGCTTGCGTTCAAAGTGGCCGAACTAGGGACGGGTGGTATCATTTTCATAGCATGTCTAGAGATCATGGAATTGAAGCTAAAATGGAGCATTATGCTTGTATGGTTACCCTTTCGGGTCGTGCTGGAAGGCTAGATGAAGCATTTGATATGATCAAGAAAATGCCTTTTCAGCCTGATGCTTGTGTTTGGGGTGCTTTACTTAGCTCATGTAGAATTCACAACAATGTCACACTAGGTGAGATTGCTGCAGATAAACTTTTTGAACTGGAACCAAGAAATCCTGGGAATTTCATTCTCTTGTCAAATATTTACGCTTCAAAGTCGAAGTGGGTCCAGGTAGATTCAGTGAGAGAGATGATGAAGAGCAGAGGTTTAAGGAAGAACCCAGGCTGCAGCTGGATTGAGATTAAAAATAGAGTACATATGCTTATGGCTGGAGATAAATCACACCCACAAATGAGTCAAATTAATGTTAAGTTGGCCGAGTTAATCATGGAAATGAAAAGATCAGGTTACATTCCACACACAGATTATGTGCTGCAAGATGTGGATGAACAGGACAAGGAACAGATCCTGTGTGGTCACAGTGAGAAGTTAGCAGTAGTTCTTGGAATCCTAAACACCAGTTCAGGATCTTCTCTTAGAGTGATTAAAAACCTCAGAATCTGTGGAGATTGTCATTCTGTCATAAAATTCATATCCAGATATGAACAAAGAGAAATCTTCGTGAGGGACACAAATAGATTCCATCATTTTGTCAATGGAGTTTGTTCTTGTGGTGATTATTGGTGATAGGACATAAGATATAACTGATCTGTTTATGGAATTGGACAAATTTAGTCGTCACAGTGGGATCAAGAGCTGCAGGAAGTAGTAAATTATCAAGATTCAGGTATACTGTATTGACTTTTAGGAAAGGAAGAGTAGAGGTGGCAAAAGAGTCCGATAAAGTTTGACTTAGCTAGATTTCGAGTTTAGAGTCACCTCGAATCTGAAATTTTTGAACTAAAACTTGAAAAAAAAGGCTAGAAATCCAATTAAACTCATGTTTTTTAATCCAACCTGAAGTCCGAGATTAAATTCGGATAGCCTTTGGGCCGGGATTACCCCTCCTTATCAAGTGTATAGTAACTTATCTTCTACTTTTTTAGAGGAACAAGTTAGGAAATAATTATTTTAGTGATTTTCATAGCCATTGATGTTGTTTTTATCATCTCTACAAACTTTAAATTATTTTTTGGCACTTGATGTTTTTCCCTTTTAATTTTAAACACTTGCCAATGCAACCAACCTAATTATATCTACTAATAAAATATATTGATCAAAATAAAAATATTTATTTATAAATAAAAAGCCTTCAATCTTACATTTGTTTAATTATTTATTTTAATAAATATCTTAAATTTATTATTAACATTTATTAAAATAAAATTTTAATTTAATTTATAAAATTAATTTATTTGTAATTTTAAATTTAATATTTAAATCATTATTAACAATAAAAGTGTAAATAAATTAAAACAAAATTTTAATTTTATTAAAAATAAAATTAAATCATTAAAATGACATTTTAAGGAATTCGACTTCATTCAAAGTCAACAGATCAAGTTAAGATTGATCGATACTTGAAGTCAATAAAGGACTATTTCATAGGAACAGATCTTTTGTACTTTCTATCTAGTACTCTTTGTTCCCTTTTGATCTCAGCCATAAAATAAAGTTATTTTAATGAGAATATTTGAGATGTTTTTATCTAATCATATCTCTTAATTTGTACCTATTCCAACCAAATATTCTCATTAAAATAACTTTATTTTGGATGGTTGAGATCAAAAGGATACTAAATAGGTACAAATTAGGAGATATGATTGGGTAAAAACATCTCAATATTGAATGGCTGAGATCAAAAGGGTACTAAATAGGTACAAATTAGGAGATATGATTGAGTAAAAACAACTCAAATATTCTCATTAAAATAACATTATTTTGATATAATTATATAAAATATTATTATTTTAATTAATTATTTAAAAATAATATCAACATGCAATTTTGATCCAAACAACGTTTCTCGAGCTGTCTTAACAGAGAACAGATCTTCTCTTCCTTCTATCCTATGTCCAAGCTATCTCAACCATTCATTACAATAAATTAAATGGGTAAGCATGCTTAGACCTTACAACTATTCCCACTTTGAACTGGCATGAAATCCTCTGTCCCCAAATCTGTGTACCAACTCTGTTCCATTTGATTCAAGTCATCCATTTGTGTGTCATCTATTTATGTGGGTCCCACACAAATGAATGACTTGAATCAAATGAGACAAGGTTGGTACACAGATTTGTCCCCTTTTGAACTGTGACTTACAACATCCTTAAAAGTCCATGAAACATCATAGCCTTGAAAGCATTGGAACGTTTTTTCAACTGATCCAATGAACATCCAATCAACGGGTTTTCCACCGGACCCTACAATATCTGGGTTTTGCCATGTGTTCAAGTAAAAAGTTTTACACATAATCCTCTCTAACTAAATAACTAATTTTACCAAACATTTTTAATAAATAGCTTATGTTATCCGCTGTCAAATTAGATAATATAATCAACTATCAGTTATATTAGCTAACTGCTGATAAAATCAACTAACAGTTAATGCAATCTACTATTTGCTAAGCATGACTAAATTTTTGTTTGAAGAATTTTTTTTTAAAAATAGATCTTATCGCCTTAGTGATAAGGTATGAGAAAATTGTATTTAAAGTATAAGCGAAGAGATAATTAACAATAATATAATCTTACTAAAATTTACCAAAATCTTTATTCATAGTAAAAATTTTGAAGAATGAAGATATTTACATAAAAGTTCCTTTTCAAATTTCTAGTTTTAATTAATTTAAACTTTTGTAATATTTTTTAGTTATTTTTATTTTTGAAACTACTATTTTATTTATTTATTTACTTTATCTCTATTTCCTAATTTTATTTTGACTTTAATTTTAATTTTTAATTTATACAGATATTTATTGACATATTTATTATTATTTTATTTTAATAATTTTATAATCTCATGATAAAATTAGGTTTTTTTTATATTTTCAAAACTAGACCGGAGGTTAAATCAATAAAACACGACGTTTAAAACGTTTAACTGATATTAGACCGTCATAAAATTAATTAAAAATTTTAAAAATTTTAAAAACTTGAAAATTTTTTAAAAAGGCTATTCTTATTTTTTAAAAATTAAAATTTAATTAAAAATGTATTACTTAGTAAAAATTAATTAATTTGTTTTAATTAAAATGTCAATAGATCGGAGCGAGTCTGAGTTATTTTTGGCTCAACGTCAACTCGTGTAGTTAGAAATAGATCGGCTTATGACTTGACAAATATCGGGCAGGTCGAGCCAAACCCAACCTGTCATATATATATTTTAAAAAAAGTCCGTTTTTATAACAACCTCCTCCAAAATAGTTCAAGCGACTGGCTTGGCGGGTTCGTTCACAATCTCGGCTGGTGCTCTTCAGTGGTGGCAGAATTCTGTGGGATGTATACAAGGCTCACGTTTGCTTGGAATCTCGAATTTTGGCGAATTGTATTAGAAGCAGATTCGACTGTGACTTTACATCTCATTTTTTCCTCGATCAGCCGGTCCACGGTCCATAATAGCCTGGTTCAAGGGATTCATGAATTGTTTATGCGCAATTGGACGGTGGTACATTGCCACATCTACCGTGAGAGCAACCACTGTGTAGACTGATTAGCGAGTTATGCTGAGAATTTTGCACTCAGTCCTACTTTTTTTGATCGTCCACCCGTTGAGTGCCATGTACTCCTTTTAACAAATTTGTCGAGAACGTGTTTCTCGCAACTTGTCGTGTAATTAGTTATTTTTCCTTTATTACAAAAAAAGAAAAGATAAGATAAGATAAGTTCGGATGACTTTTTCTTACTATTTTATGTCTACCATGCTTTATGAGTATGTCCATCTACTTTATTTATTGGATGGATAGTAATCATTAACATAGAATCCGAATGATGAAACATACGACCTGCTTCGGCTTTTCTCTTACAAGAAGGTACGTGTACTTTGATTCTTGAGCTACTTCAAACCTAAATTACCGCTTTCATGTGACACTTGTCTTAGTTCTTGGACACCCGTCAGCTGTCTCATTAAATCTCCCGAAATGTCATAATTACAAGAGCTAAATTAATTGTTCCTCTTGTTTATTATTATTATTATTATTTAATTTCTGAAGATATCTCGCAGTTAAACTGTCGTAACTCGTAATCTAACATTCCACGGTTTGAAGCCCCTCCTGCCTTTCAAATGTTATTAATGACAAAGCATAAGTTTATCTTTAGGTCTTATTTTATATGTGAAAGGTGCGATTTAATATTATTTTAAAATTTTAAAAATTTAATTCGTATTTAGTTATTATATTTTTTTAAAATTAAATAAATTTAAACGATTTAAAATATAATCGAAAGCAATTATTCATAACCTAAAATTATTAAATAAAATTAATTAATTAATTTTAAGTTATAAAAATTATTAATTAATAAATTAAACAATTTTAACAAAAATTACTAAAATAAATCAAACTTAAAACTGAACTAAAAATTTAAAGAATTTAAAGTTTTACAGTTAAATTAATGAGTTTTAATCATTAAAATTAACATTTTAATATACAGTTATATATGAAACTTTCTAAATTTTAATTGCTAAATTAGTAATTTAATTTTGTAACATTAAATGAGTAATTTAAAGACATTTGATATTAATATAGTTTTAAAATAAAATTATATATTATTAAAATTATAATTTATATTTTAATATTTTATGAGAAGTTTAAATTATTTCTGAATATTATCTTCAATATCATTTTATACCTCATTCAAAATATAATAAATATTTTTAGTACCATTAGAGAGTTTGAATAGAATATAATATTCCTGATAAATAATAAGAATTTAAATTTAAAATTATTTATAAAATGTTAAAGTATAATACTTATTACAATTTAAATAATTCAAAATGTAATATTATAAATTACAAATAAAATGTACTTAAATTCACATATCTTTTACCATAAGCCTTTTTCGGCGAGAATTTGGAAAATGATTTTCTAAAGCCGTCATAGAACTCATTATCACTACCCTTTTATGTCCATTAAAGAGAAGATAACATTCACCACTACCCGCCGTCAACGCCGTTAGATCTTACTTTCTTGGAGACGTGTGCCTTACACATGTTCATAAGGCTAATAATTAAAGAGATACTAAATTAAATAATATATACTTTTAAATATCATAATCAACTATAATATATATATATATATATATATATATATATATATATAAAAGGTGAAGTAGGGATGGCAACAGGTATGTATGTCATCCCTGCATCCACCCCATGAACTCGCCTACCTCCATATACTCGCCTCATCATCCCGTCGAGATTTTTTGCACCCCCATACTCATACCGTTGGAGGTTTGACCTCATCGGACAAGTTCTCCTCTCTTTTTTAAAAGATAAGTTTATTTAATATGAATGAATTATTTGTTTTTCTTTTAAATTTTCATGCTACATTCATACATACATCTTGAATTTAAATAAGCTTATCTTTATTTAATTCTAGGTTTGTATGTATATAAATATAATGGCAAAATTGTAATTACTATATAACGGATAAACGGGTAAATAGGTATGGGGGGTGGTATCCTCATACCCGTCCCGATACCCGACGGATATTTTTGCTAACCCCCCATACCCGCCTCACAGGTAAAAATTTGCTCCCCATACCCACCCCGTTTGGGTAATTTTATCGGGTACCCATCGAGTTCGGGTACAATTGCCATCCCTAAGGTGAAGTCTTTAAATAGCCGGTAAAGTTGCTCATTTGAGATTATAAAATCATAGATACAAATTACGAAAATAGTCTTTTTATAAAAATGCGAAAAAAAAAGATTGTGCATATTATAACCCTTCTCAATTCTGATAAAGCGAAGAACCTTATGTACTGAATATGTTGACTTTTTAATCAATTATAATATAACATATTGTGTGTATTAATTGTATTAAAATATTCAAATTAGTTTTAAATTAAAAATTTTAGGAATAAATTATTAAGTTTTAAAATTCTTGATTATATTTGATTATTAATATATCTAAATTAAATTCAATATAGTTTTATAAAATATTATTATTTTATTATAATTTAGACCAAAATTAATTTATAAATAAAATAATTTGTTACCATTTTTATAATTTAAGTATTTTAATGAGTGGTAATGAGTTAAGTTTCATTATCAATAACACTCAATCTAACGTTATCTTGTAATTATTAGAATTTTGAATTGTTTACTTAAATTAATATTATTTATTGTTGATAATTTTAAATTAATTTTATTTAAATTCGGTCCAAAACCAATTGTCGACTTGTCGTATTCATTTGGTACAGGTATCGCGCTTCACGTGAACGGGAAAGGATAGGAGAGGCAAAAGAATTAAGGAAGTCTTTCACGACACCACGGATCATGACAAAAGTAGTTTGGGAAATGTTATTGTGCCACTCTTATGTAACTATAACTCGCTTATCGAGCCATACACTTTGCACTCTGTGTCCTTGGTCTTTGATATGTACGGCTGTGATCAATGGGGCTTCACCAGAACCAGTGTGGGAGAAAAGTAGAGTGAAAGTTTCTAGAGAATTGGCTACGGCTACGTGTTGGTTCTGCGATTACACGGTGTCCGGTGCATCTACGGTGATGGCAGTTCGGCTAACTAATACACGAGTGTTTTTTAAATAATTTTTAAATTATTATTTAAATATAAATAAAGTAATTAAATTTTAATCTAAATTAAATTTGAAATTTTATTCATTTTTAATATATATTGGTTCTGCCGGATTTTGACTGAACTGTACATTGCCGTTCGGATCCATAAGTTGGCTACTTTCTGTGATGAATTAGACGTGAAGATATCTGCAAAATAAAGAAGACATCGGGAGTTATTAATAGATTAAGCCTCCGACTTCAATCGGTCTTTTGGTGAAGGTGAGGTTAATGAATGCGAGAGAAAAGCTAGGTTATGATTACGTCGCCGATTATGGAAGAATATACCTTATATATGATTTTGCGATTAAGTTTAGTGCTTTACGTGTTTGCATGGGAGGCTTAAGCCTACGGATAGTAGGAGGCGTGGGCGGGACTTGAGCTTGGCTGGCAAACATAAAGCGATCTCGGATAATGAATCGATCGGCCACGGGTTATTTTAGCGAGTTGAACCGTCAATACAACCGAATTCGACCATATATAATTTAAGATATCCACCTATAAATAAAAGGAATGATCATGATTCCCGAGAATGTAAGCACTAAGAGCGATGATAAACCTCCCGCGGCTCCGTAATCCGAGCTGAGAGAGAGAGAGAGAGTTGAAGATAGGACCATGCACGCTGAACCTGAAACGCACCGTTTCAACACAGAGGAACAGATCACATGCTCTAGATACCGTTCTCTTCTCGCCTCCAAAGATCGCGATTATCTTCTATCTTCTCATGGAGCTCAGGTCCCTTTTTTTCTCTGTCTATCTCCATATACCTTTGAGCTCTCTTCATCTTCTTTTTCTCGGTATAAAATGCTTCGAAGCTGAGATGATAAGTTCTTTTTAATTTGTTTTTCTCTTTATTTTCTTGAGATTGCTTCGTAAACTCCATAACTGCAAAGTTCTTCTACTTAGAGAAAGGGAAAGAGAGAGATCAAGAGCTTCTAGGTTTTGGTAGATTTCTTTGTAAACTACTCCATAACTGCAAAGTTCTTATAGTTAGAAAGACAGAGAGATCAAGAGCTTCTAGGTTTTCGTAGATTTCTTCATAAGCTCCATAACTGCAAACTACTTCTGCTTAGAGAGAGGGGGAGAGAGAGATCAAAAGCCTCTAGATTTTGGTAGATTTCTACTCTGATTCTTCTTCATATTTTCAGGTTGGATATTACATTTTTTGTCAACTTTTTTCTCTAGTGATAATTGTTTTATTTTTATTTATAAGGTAATAATAATT
Organism: Erythroxylum novogranatense; assembly: GCA_029891385.1. Taxonomy (NCBI): domain Eukaryota; kingdom Viridiplantae; phylum Streptophyta; class Magnoliopsida; order Malpighiales; family Erythroxylaceae; genus Erythroxylum; species Erythroxylum novogranatense. Next base: position 1,182,650 of record CM057225.1, on the reverse strand, counting down.
TCCGTATTTCTTTATAACGTGAATAATGTGATGAAAATTTTATTTTCAGATTTTATAAAATTTTACCTAATTAATTAAAATATTATATAATCTTTAAAAGACTTATAAAGTAATTTATTAAAAAATCATTATTCTTAAATTTCTTGAATTTTTAAATTTTATTTTTAATAAAAATTATTTAACTAAATATACGTTAGATTAATAAATGTAAGTTGTATGAATATTAGATATATACATCAATCAATATGATTGATATTAAAATTAAATTAAAATTTTAATTTATATTAAAATTATTATTCTAACAATATTTGCTTAATTTACGTTATGAATATTATATACATATATATATTATTTATTTTAAGCATAAATTAAAAATAACAATAATTAAAATATTTTATTAAAATTACTTTTTTAAAGGAAGTAATTTTTAAATTAACAAAGGCAATTAAAAAATTATTGTTCGTTATAATTCTTCTGAGTAAATATCAAAAGGACAGATTTAATTTTTGGATACATGTAATTATTCTTTTGAATAATTACTAAAAAAACGAAAATTCTTATTTGTCACTATTTTTTGAGTAAATATATAAAAAGCATGAATTTAAATAACGAAATGCTCGTTATCATTTTGAACAAGTTCCTGAAAAGCAAGTGTTAATCAATATGGGCTCCATTCCTTGTGGAAACAACTGGCTTTTCAGGACACTTGTCGCTAGCTATGCCCAACATGTCTCTTTAACCTTTTGAATTTAGCTTCTTGTGCTGGGTGCTAGGCGGAGGTGTTGTCGTCGTCGTCGTCGTTGTACAACGTAGGAGCTAACAAAGTAAAGTCTTTTTCCCAAGTTCTAGGCCAATCTTTTTTTTCCTGACGAAGAAATTGTTTTTCACTGAAGGTTTTCTTACGAAAAGATTGATATTTTAACCTTTTGATAAGAGATTCTTTTAATTTAAATGAAGTCGTGAATTTAAATTTTCCTTATAAACGTAATCGTTTAAAACTTGAATTATAGTTTAATTTTCAGCAAGAGACATCTCGGTTTAAAACGAAAATTAGTCTGAATTTTATAATTAAGACTCTTAAAAGATCTAATGAGAAAAAAAGAATAAAATATTTTGTGCCGTGAATTTGAATATATATATATATATATATATATATATATATATATATATATCCGAACTAATATCGCTCCTAATTCAGTTCATTAGTTATGAATAAAGTGGATTTCTTCAAATTTCGCATGCAAGCGAATTTTTTATTTGATTGTTATTGTTATAATTGTTGGTGTTCGTTCATTCACTCGAAGTTCGAAAATTTAAAGTTTCTCTGTGTTTGCAGGTGAAGGTGTCTGATTTAGAAGGCAAAGTTCTGGGAATATACTTCTCAGCTAACTGGTACCAACCATGTATAAACTTCACTAAGGCCCTGGTCGATGCTTATAAACAACTAACTAGTGAAGGGTCAAGCTTTGAGATTGTTTACGTGTCATCTGACGAGGAATTGGAAACATTCGATCAATACCGTTCATTTATGCCATGGCTTTCTGTTCCATTTTCTGATTTGGAGGCAAGGAAAGCTTTGGATAAGAAGTTTGACGTTGAAAGTATTCCTTGCTTAGTCATTTTGCAACCTGATGATAATGAGGAGGAAGCAGCGACGAGGAAAGACGGGGTGGAACTTATCTACCGTTTCGGCATCGACGCGTTTCCGTTTACGACGGAGAGATTGGCGGGATTGGAAATGGAAGAAAAGCAAAGGCAAGAAAGCCAAACTCTAACAAAGTTACTAATAAATCACGACAGAGATTACCTTCTGAGTCATACCTCACCAAATCAGGTCAGTACTTTTTGCGAGAATTTTATATAATTATGCTGATAAAAGCCATAGATTTTTTTTTCTGTAGCTTCAAATTTTTTAATTCTTTTAATTTTCAATGTTTAAGAAAAATATCTTTTCAAATTTCAATTAAAATATAGTGACAAAATACATACAATATGAATATTAGGTGCTAATTATTAAAACGTTACTAATATAACAACTTAATATAATTTTAAACTTGATCTGAATCAATTAAACTTGATTTAACTCAATTTGTTTATGAATTTGGTTGAATCTTCCGTGAATAACATTTAATTACTCATATGTGATATTCATATTGCGTATATTTCATTTTCTATTTTTACCAAATTTAAGAAATTTTATTTTCTTAAATTATAGGAAAAATTGTCTTTTATTTTAATTCCATTCATATCATTCGTAATTTTTATATATAATAATTCAGGAGCATAAAGTAACCGTAAGAAAAAAGACACACTCCTGGGGGAGAATGAACTCTTAGGAACATGATCACTTCATGAATCAGGCCTTCAAAATTCAATAATACAGTGTCTTCCTGAAGGGTATTCCAAGATGAATTAGACCAGGATCCGACATGACATGACATAACTTGCTGGACTGTTTTAACTTATAGGCGTTATTCCTTTTAGTGGGTCGACAGGCATTTACTTAATATTAGCAGAGAAACAGATAGAAATTAACTAAAAACGTCACCAACAAGCTCTCCACTGGCATTTACAACTTCATACAAAAGTGACACATGAATGAGCTTTTTTTTTTTAAAGGGAAAAAGAATAAATCGGTTACAAAACAAGTCTAAAAAAGCATACCCTTAACATATCTTCTAATAAGATACGTTGACATGTGATAGGTGTAAAATCAAAATAAGTAACATCAATATCAGATTATTCTACCTAAGTGGTGAGCCCAAGCAATACAATGTACAATAACAATAGTTTGAATTGTTTGATTCGACCCAAACAATTCAAACTAGATCGAGTAAGGTGGATATGATTGGTCAAAATGATTGAAAATTTATTAATTAAGGTAGCATTAATTTAAATTAAAACAAAAGATATGATTATTCATATTTATGTTTTCCTATTAGATTAAACATATACTAAAGTTTGGATTGATTTGGTAATAAATTCAATTCAAGTTTTTAAACTCGTGACAAAGTTTTCTACCTTTTTTCTCGATATAGGATTTGACATCACCTCCGGTGTAGGATCACAGGATATAATTCGTTATATCCATCCATATAGGATTCAGGACAGCTGCTTTCTGAAACTACTCGTCAACCACCGTGTGAAGATCAAAAGCACCTAAACTTAACTTGTTTCTGGGAACTCACTTGTTTCTGGGATTATATGCTCTAAGATTGAATCTGGTATGCTGACCTGACATGTTATGTTCTTTGGTTCTTGCAGGTCCCTGTTGCTTCATTGGTAGGTAAAACGGTAGGATTATACTTCTCAGCCCAATGGTGTCTACCCTGCGTTAAGTTCACTCCTAGGCTAATATCCATATACCTGAAGATCAAACAGAACCTGACAAGTGACGATGATACAAAATCAAACGAAGACTTCGAAATTGTGTTCGTGTCAAGCGATCGTGACCAAGAAGGATTCGACTCTTACTTCTTGACCATGCCATGGCTAGCTTTGCCTTTCCGAGATCCAACCATTAAAACACTTGCTAAGATCTTGGACGTTCGATGTATTCCTTGTCTGGTAATCATAGGACCTGACGGAAAAACTCTGACAAAAAATGGAAGAAACCTGATTAACTTGTACCAGCAAAATGCGTACCCTTTCACTGACGCCAAAGTGGGTTTGTTAGAAAAACAAGTGGACGAAGAAGCAAAGATGTTACCAAGATCAGAGTACCATGTCGGACACAGACATGAGCTCACTTTGGTGTCGGAAGGAACCGGAGGTGGTCCGTATATATGTTGTGATTGCAAGGAACAAGGATGGAACTGGGCTTACCAGTGCCTGGAATGTGGGTACGAGGTCCACCCCAAGTGTGTTAGAACCGTTGCTAAGTCTTAAATTGCGGTTGCGTCGTTTACGAGTATGTCTGTATCATCTTAATATCGTAATTATGGTACAATTCGTAGTTCGTAATTTAAAATTTGGAATCGATGGAATTAAAAGTAGAAGAGAAGGTGTTCCTTTTCTAATATAAGAAAGTAAAATTAAAACCTTTTCTATGATAGAACTGATCTTTATAGAATTCTTTGGTGCTTTTTTTTTTTTTTGGGTGCAACTATGGTATTTTCACCTAATGTGGAGATTAATTCCTTTACTAAAAGAGTTCGCAATAAGCGGTAAATGACTGATAATGAAATGAGCCCTATTTTTATAAGTGGGAGATTGGCCCCCTCCTCCCAACATAATTAAGGAACGGGGTGAGCTATTACAACTTACAAGGTCATACCTAGTAGTTAAAAATAAATTCTTTGCTTCTTTCACCGAATAGTTGAATAATTAATTCTTATAATTCTCCTTTAGGAAGAATGAGCATTTAAGAATTTAAATTTATTGAATATCTTAAAGATTTTTTAACTATAAGACTACAGTTTATTTAAAAGACACAAATATATTAGATTTATAAATATTAGTTGAATTATTAATTTTAAATATTGAAAAGCATAATATTGAAGCTTTCTAGATTTTGCATGTCGGAATTTATTATTGTTGTTGCATTAATTTTAAATAATTTGTTGTAAGGTGTTTAAATTAAATTAAAATTTGAGTAAATAAGAAAATTTTAAGAAAGTTATGTGGTACTTACTTTTTAAAATTTTAAAATAATAATTTATTATAGTCAACACAAGACTTTTTAACTTGTGAGGATTTGGAAGAAGGTCATTAATGTAAATAGTCTTCTCATTGTAATTTTAACAAAATGTTATTTTATGATTCAAACTTGCAACTTTGTAGTCATAATGTTAAAATACAGTTTATTATAATTATTATAATTTATTAATTTATTAATTCATGTAATGTTCAATGAATTCACATCCTTAAGATGATGAAATTTTATAACATTCTTTTAAATTGTAGGAAAATATATCTTTTATCTTTAAAATTTTAATCAATTATTAAAAATATAATAATCATATTAAGAGTATAATTTTTAACCTACGTCACTTTTTTTATCATTACATCTACATACGAGTCTATTGGAAATAGTCTCTATATTATGTAAAGATAAGGTTGTGTACTATCATATTTTTCAAAACTTTACTCTATTGCAGAATTTTAGATTAGGTGTGATGATTAGAAGTATAAATTTCTCACTAAAAGAGTTTTAATTGCTCATATTTTCGTTAAAAATATCTAATGAAAGCGCCACAGCTGATTTTTTCTTTAAAAAATGTGCCAAAAATCATGTTTTTATGAATTTTTATGATGCAGTCAACGATCTATATTAAGAGTATTCACATCAAATCTAGTGTATACTTCACATTAAATTCTCACGGGACCTTGTGGATGCATTAAACGCCACATTTAACTCTCTAATTGACCGATCGATCACAGATACAACATAATATAATCCAAATTGGCCGGGCCTAAGCTGTCCTCTTTTATTATATACTGAAAAATTACACTTAAAAAAGTAGCATTAGTAATAATAACAATAATAATAATAATAAAATAATAAAAATAACGTTAGTAGTAGTAGTAGCCGTAATAATAATAATTCTTATTATTTGTTATATGTTCTATGTTCTATCCTTTTATTATAATTATAAACTTAATTATTGTGAAATTTAAATTATTACGATAATATTAAAAATAATAATATATAATCCTAATGTTCTTATAATTTTTTTAAAAGTCATATCTTTATAATTCATTTTATACATAAACAGTTATACTAAGTGTACGATTTGATAAACTTTTGAAGGTCAATAAGTATTTTTTCACTATAAAAGCTTTTTTAAGGGTGTTTATCTGTAAAATAAAAGGCATTTCTTTAATGGATATGGATTTTTGGCAGCCAAAATATTTAAGAAACTAAAATTTGGAACTTCTAAAAAAGTATTTCAAATAACTTTTTGGATAAATATTTGATTAATTCTTGAGTCTATTTTAGTCTTTTTATCATTATGTATTACACATAATTTTCACAATATCCACAAATTAGATAATAATTAATATATTATACTTTCATATTGTTTAATATACTTTAAATATTAGATATGTTTTACATACATGTTTCGTATGGTTTAAAATTATGTACTAATTAATGTATTGTGCTTTGCATATTGTTTAATATACTTTAAATAATATTTATGTGCATAAACAATTTTATTACAAAATAAAATATAGATAAAATTAAAAGTGCGCTTTATTTTTATGTTGTCAAACAGTTTACTAATTAAAACTCTTTTTAAAATGACAATCAAACAATTAACTAACTTCTTAAAAAATTATTCTTAAAAAGATCTATAAAAAAGACTCTCTTGGTATAAGCCCAACTAAACAAAGGCTAAATAACTAGTTTTATCAAACATTTATAAATAAAAATTAATATTATTCGCTTATCAAATTAGCTATATATGTAACATCTCATTATCCGTGATTAGGGTTAAAACCTATGATGCTTTATATAAAATTTATTGAAAATTTAGAAATGCATTTCATGCATTATATGACATACACATGCACGTGAATATTTCTACATGCATTCATTGAAATTTTTCAAGTATAATTGATTTTATAAATGTGATTTTATTGAGAATTGTGGTTTATTTGTATTAAAAATTTATGGAGAGAGTATACTTATGTAGACACGGCAAGCAGGCGGTGGTGCAGGTATGGATGCAGGTCTAGCAGTGCAGGTCACACGGCAGTGCAGGTTGCGGGTAAATTTATAGAAAGCGGGTAATGATTTTGAAAATCCATACCACCTTGGTGGTATGGGTGAACCGTGAGTTACATTATATATTTTTATTTTCATTTTTAAATTTCAATTAATAAACTTATTCAACAAGTTTAAATTTTCATTAAATGGACGTATTTTGCGTGTTTAAAATGTCACCGAATTTATCTATTTAGCGACCCAAATTTAATTAAGTTAATTAATATAAATGAAACTAATATAAATCAAGCTAAATTTATCTAAATAGTATAAATTAAGCTAAACTTACAAAATATATGTAAATTAAAACCATCTCAATCCATGAATCCAACACACACCACACAATAACAATTCGTTATAACAACACATACAAACATCAAATTTAATTTATCAACGCCAACACAAAAACCACTAGTAATTGATTTCCGTCAGATTAAAGTTTGTTCTTCAATCTTCTCATACACTTCTTCCACGGAAAGCAATTAAAATCCAATCCCTGAATGCAATTAAAAATAAAATTCATATTATTCCCTCCAAATAAAATAATCAATAAAATATCACTATAAACAACAACATATAAATTCCCTAAAGAAAAAACCAAGAATATTCCAATGATATAAAATATATGTAAAAATACCTCAAGCAACGTTCATGAATCAATGGTGTTGGTGGATTCCAATGATTCCACATTTTCCTAATTGCTTAATGGCACAAGAAGACGATCTTCATCCACTTCATCATCTACAATTAACAAACATAAATGATAAATATCTTATGCCAACATTTTAAAGATTTATTGAATTCACATTTTACCTTTAATCTCATATGAATTATATCCACTCAACCAAGTCCGAGTGCATATCAAAGATTCTGCATTATCTGGTCGAAGTGAGCTTCGATATTTGTTCAGTACTTTGCTACCTGTTGGGACCCGATCCGAGAACCGGATCCCAACCAAAAAACGAATGTGAACGGAGGAAACGGAATCGGAAACAAAAAGCGAAAGCCAATAGCTAATCGAATCAAGCGAATAGATTTCGAAGCGAAACGAAATCAAGCAGAACACATCCGACATCCGGAAACAATAATCAAAGAAAACTTATCGAAGGAACATAATCGCGTTGGAAACCCTAAGACGTTCCAAAATTCGGTATGATTTTTTTTTTCTTATTCTCATTTTATCGAAATTTCGACAAAGATAGGTATTGCATTTATCCTAACCAAACTGCAAAGTGTTCAAAACAACACTTCAGAAGCCCGATAAATCAAACAATCATCAAAATCAACCGGACCCTCCGTCCGGGATCTCAGCAGAACAAGCGCAATCTTAATTCTAAAACATTCTCATAACTATAAAACAATATATTGATCTCATAACTCAATCTCATTTCTAAACTTATACACAATTCCATATACAATTTCCAATCCCAACTTTATCATAAATACATTTATCCGAACTTATCTTAAGCCATAAACATATTCATACTAAAGATCCAAATTACACAAAATCTAAGCGACACAAATGTCGGCTGATGTCTTCACATTCTTTCATCCGATCTCTTTCGAAACACGGAGATGGGGATGAAAGGGGTGACTTCGGAAGCTCGTGGATAACACATTTATAAATTGAATAAGAAGCAGAAATCAATTTTCATAAACTTTTTGCCAAAAGGCTAATTTTTCAAACCGTATAATTTTTCAAACAATTTCCTCAAACCCTTTTTTCATATTTTTCAAACTTTTTCCTCAAACCCTTTTTCATATTGTTCAAACTTTTCAAAATAAGCTCACTTTTTCTCATTTTTTTTAACTTCTCGAATTTTGCATAAATATGAATGCAACATTCAGAGATAAAATTGAAAACACATAACATAAAATGAGAATAAGAAAGAAAAAAAATTTCATACCAGATTTTGGAACGTCTTAGGGTTTCCAACGCGATTATGTTCCTTCAATAAGTTTTCTTTGATTATTGTTTCCGGATGTCGAATGTGTTCTGCTTGATTTCGTTTCGCTTCGAAATCTATTCGCTTGATTCGATTAGCTATTGGCTTCCGCTTTTTGTTTCCGATTCCGTTTCCTCCGTTCACATTCGTTTTTCGGTTGGGATCCGGTTCCCGGATTGGGTCCCAACACTACCAATACTAAAAGCCGACTCTGAAGCAACCGTTGTTATTGGTATGCTCAATATATCACGTGCCATCAAGGAAAGTATTGGATAACGTTCAGCCATGCTCTTCCAATGTTCCAAGATATCCAAATTGAGATTTTTGATTCGATCAAGCCTTGGCTCTTGCAAATAAAGATCCAATTCAGACTTCTCAGTAACAACAAATTCACTCTCATAGTTTTCAAATTCCTACATGCACCATAAAAATATTGAAATTTGATAAGCAAAAATTATACAAGAAACAATATTTTATTAATCACAAATATATAAAAATTGAAAAAGTATAATGAGTAGTAACTTACAGATATAACATCTTTAGTTGCAAGGCTATGTGGATCGAGACCACTTTCAATGAATGAATGGGCCATGGTTACTTTAGAAGAGTGTTGAACCTCATAAGCTTCAAAAAGCTTATACATCTCTCTCCTAACAAGCTCCAACTTTCTATATGGATCCCAATGAGCACCAAGTCTTTTGTAACAAAACTCCACAAATGGAAATTTGAAACGAGGGTCAAGAATAGCTGCAATTGCTAATACAATACTATAAGAATCCCAATATTTATCGAACTTGGGTTTCATTTGTCTTGCCATGCTACTAACAACTTCATCCCTACTCTCCATCTCTTCGATTAAGCACAATTGAATTTTCCATACATTTTGAAGATAAAAGTTTGCTGTGGGATATTTGGAACCTGAAAAAAAGAGTAGTAATGTCATAAAATGGTTTTAAAAACTTGCATATCTTCTCCACCCTATCCCACTCTTCCTCCGATGGATGGTATTTTTAATTGGGATCTATCATAGATAAATGACCAAACACAAGACGATAAATCAAGGCACTTTCAAGCATAAAAAAGTGGAATTCCATCTAGTGGAAACATCCAATCGTAGTCCTTTCACGGTTCTCACACCAAATTGTTCGGCAAGCTCTCCAAATTTGATTCTTTTACCCTCGCTTCCTTTAATATATTTCACACTTTCTAGAATCTTTTGTAATGCTTCACTAGCAACTTTTAGCCCTTCTTGAACAATATGATTCAAGATATGTGCACAACATCGCACATGAAAAAAATCACCACCACATAGCAATACACCTTGTAAAGAAAGTTGGGTCTTTAAAATGTCTTCCATCTTGTCATTATTGCTTGCATTGTCTAATGTAAGAGAGAAGATTTTCTTTTCAATTCCCCATTCTTTTATGAACCCATACACTTTTTCAGACAAAACATTCCCTGAGTGTGGAGGAGGAATATGACAAAAGTTGATAATCTTACTTTGTAACACCCAATTTTCATCCACATAAAGATATGTACCCCTCGGATGTAGAAGAAGTCCAAACATTTGAAGTCAAACATATTCTACTATGAACCCTCTCTAAAGCTAACTTAGTTTTAACCTTCTCCTTTCTATACAACTTTAAGCAATCCATCTTAGCAGTGTTCCTAGTATAAGACTTCACATCGGGATTCAAGTAGTAAAAGATATCCCTAAGCCCCTCATGCTCCACCATAATCTAGGTGATGATTAATGTCTTGTTTATTTATAAAACAAAATAATCTAGGTGATGATTAACTAACAACATGACCAAGCCTAGTGATGCTCTTAGCTGAAAAAGGTGATAATGCGTAAAAATGGAAACCAAAATCGTTACAAATTCCATTTGATAATGTCAAACCCACTTATAAGTGCTCTAATGTTAACTGTCAAGCAAGCGTTTACTTCATATAATACAACCATATGAAATCACACAAAAACAGGAGGTAAGAAAGATAAGAGAGTGCGACTATGAAAGAGCAAATCAGAGTGAGAAACCTAGAAACCCAGATCCTAGAATCTCCAAAACCATAAATAACATACAAAATGATTAAACCCACATCACCATTTTCCAGCAACCAAACAAAACAAGTACGTACAGTATGCAGGAAGAAAGGAAAAGAGAGAGAAAAAGACCTTGTTTGTGGAGAGATGAAGAGGCAAAGAGGACCACAAGAAGAGGCCGGTAGAACAGTTGGAGATACGAAGTGAGGACCTCGTTAATGGGGCGGGAAGCGAGCAAAGAAGAGAAGGAAAAAGCTTCTTTTGGTTTTATAAACCACAAGGCAATGCGCTTTACCTGGTGAGTGTTAACAGATAAGCAAAATTGAAATTTAATTAGGAAAGTAAACTGCATTAACTTGATAAGTCAATTTCTATTAAAAATAAATATATTATTTTTAAATAACTGCGGTATCCACGGTACCATGGGTTGGACCGACCCACCCATAAAATCAACGGTGGGTCGGGTACGGGTAAATATGAATCGGGTAAAAAAATATACCAACCCATACCCGGACTGTTAGGGCGGGTACGGGCGGGTAAACGGGTGACCCGCTCGTTTTGTCAGGTCTATACTTATGGAGTTAGAATTTTTTTTGGTGAAATTTAGGAAAATTTTGAAATTTTAAGTATTTTTGGACTATGAAAATGTCAATTGACAAAACAATTAATAAATAATAGGAGAATGACTATCAAATGACAATGAACATTTTGATAAATGACCTTGTGATTTATTGAAAAGTGTCATCAAATATTGGGAAATAATTGGAGTAAGAATTGCAATTGATTGGACTAGTTAAATAAGATAACATAATTTAGAGTCCTAGAAATTGGACAAATAGCAAGTGATAAGTGTCACTTGCAACATTAAACCCAAGTAACTTTTGGAGAGACCATCTTTTAATTGATCTTTTATTTGACTTCTTTGGCCAAATGTTCTCACCTTTTTTCTCTTTTTCATTTGTTCTCATCCATGACAATCATTTCCCACCCTCTCAATATGCTCTTCATCTTGTTACATGAAACACCTCATCTCTCTTTCGTAAATGAAGATGATCTTGGGATGTTTGGGAGTTAGGGTTATGTGATCTGCAACTTTGGAGCCAAAACAAGTAAGAGTAGTCTTATTCATCTTCATAGCTATAACAGTTTCCACTGATTAAGCCTTTGTATATTAGCCATGACTTGAAATGGAATGATTTTTAATTTAGATTAAACTAGAGACATACGGCTACAATTGTTAAGAGAAATTGAATTTGAATTCTATCCTTAAGAGTCTGAAAATTTGGCTTAAAGTTGAAATTAGTGCTCCATCGAGATATGAAAACAGTTTTTGAATCTTTTGTTATAACTTACAAGATACTGAACTAAAATGCATGATATTGGTGTCATTAGACTTTCAAAACATGGAGGAACATTTGATTAGTAGAAGATGTTGCCTAAATACCTTATTGTTGAGGTCAAAATGGCCATGCAAATCAGACTTTAAATCTGTTTAAGAAAAATCTGGAAAATTGATAGGTTTATGATTTTTTTATTAAACATGCTTTGGTATTTTGATGATATCTTAATTTGTAGATGTCCAAATGAGGAGATTCGTAGTTCAGATTAAAGTAGAGACATATGTATACAACTTTCATGAAGAAGTAGAATTTTAATTCTATCTTTAAGACTTTCAAAATCTAGTTTGAAATTGAGTCTTGATTGAGGCCGTAGTACTAACTGAGACAAAAATTATGTCCTAAGGTTATCAAAGAAACTGTATTGATGTAGGCCGAATTAGACTAAGGTGTCTTCACCAAAGTTGTAGCTTATTCTCTTAGCGTTAAATTGGTATGAAGTTTGAAAATTTTCGATATTGGATTTGAGAGATATGGGTTGTACAACCTAAATGTATGATCATGCTCTAGCCAAAATTTCAAATGTACACAGTCTATGATATTTTGAGCATAACTCGTTGAATAATAAACCAAATTGTATGGTCTTAGTATCATTAGAAACTTAAGACACCGAGGAACAATTGTCTAGAAGAGATTGTTACATAAATACATCAATTTCTTGATCTTATTGATTGTGCAAACTTGACCCGAATGAGGTGCTTCCAGCAAAAGCTGAAATAGTAATTGAATGAATGAATTTTGTAACTTTTGAAGTACAATTGATGTTTACATCAGTTTAGTAAGGAAATATACCCGAAAATTTGTCACGAACATGTATCATAAATATTTTGTATACATAAATGAATTCTTAATCATGCACAATAGTAAATGAATTCCTAATGTAGCGCCCCCTTACCATAGAGTATACACCGAGACGCCCGTAGGTCATACCAATACATACCCTACGATGAGGGTGCACTACGACACGATCACTTCTAATAAACCTCATGGCATCAATAATAAAAAGGCAGTAAGATCACATTCGCTAAATTTTGAAACCAAAGATAACCTTCATTTCATTTACGTAAAACCATAAGTACATACTTACATCATAACTTCAAATGTACAGATCCAAAATAAACCATAACAACTCCTAACTAGGTCATCCCCAAAATATCCCAAAGGATCCCCAGCTGACCGACCTGTGGGCCATGCTTCTCTCGCCGGCACACACACAGAAGGAAAAGTCTCACAATCCGGAGCTAGGAGCCGCACTCTCGCTGTCCTGAAAAATAGTTACAATTTTGGATGAGTTTGCGAACTCAATGAGTAACCATCATCGATAGTTCACTCAATTCATGCATTACGCAAAATTGCGTACAAAGCAACACAAGATCATATTCAGAGTCACAATTCATAAATTCAGTAAACCATGATCACACATTGCATTTAATCCTATATCAAATTCACAGCACAATCACATACTTAATGCATAATAATTTCCAGTTCATTTTAATGTTGTGACTGGGCGTCAGAATTATCCCAATGCTGGGCACATTACACATCACATAGAAATCGCGTTTTCGGGAGTAGGAGAGCCCTCTGGGTATGCACTACTGCCCACGCGCACTAGGGATAGGAGAGCCCTCTGGGTATGCACTAATCCCTTTTCACTTATCACAATAGACGAGCTTATAGCTCCAATCAGATCAGAATGTGCTCCACCACTGGCTATCGATTCTTGATTTCTATTCATGCCTAGCATGCGTTCACAATTCTCAAAACATATCTCATACGAATCACTTACTCATAATCACAAATAATTCACACAAAATATTTAACACATCAGAGATTGAGAAACCAACTAGGTTACTCACCTCTAAACTTCCGAGCTACTGCTGGGAAGTCTCTGCTGCATCAGAGGATCGACGCTCCACTTGGGCCTTTGCAATGATCAGAATACTCGAATATTACTAATTGCATCAATTTCAGTAGTTAATAATGCTTATGCCTCAAATGAATGCTGTACTATGCAAGCTATGACATTTCCGACCCTAATACCGATTATCTCAATTCAACACTTTCACTCTAATTCATAGCAATTTCTAATACCATAAGCCAATTGGCTAAGTTCTATACCCTCCAAAGTCAAATTCTAATACATAGGAATTATCGTTAAATCGGAATCAAATTGTCATTCGATTTCGAGAATCACCGAATTAAATCCCGTATTCATAATCTCCAAATTGAAATCAATCCATATCTAATTGAATTATCAAAATCCTAACCCCAAAGCTTAACCCTCAAAAAATAACAATTTCGGAGAAATGGGCCTTCCTCGCCGCGACGCCTGCTTCCTCGCCGCGGTGAGCTCCTTCTTCACTCGCCCTCGTGTGGCGCGTCCATGCGCCTCGCCCATGACGTCTGCGTTACACACTTCGCGACGCGGCCGATCTGCTTTCATGGTGGCCTCCGCTTCGTCGCAACATGCTGCGTCTCCTCACTCGCCGCAGCGTGTTCTTCGTGCGCCGCGGCATGCGATCGCAGAATCGCCGAGAAAACCCAAAAATTTCCCAGATTTTTCTGATATAATCCATCCAAAACCATTATAAACACTCCAAAACAATATTATACGCTTAACACAACTTATTTCTAACCTTCAATCCATCAAATAACCATTATTCATAAAAGACCCAAATCAAAATCCACTTTTGCCCTAAAACCTATATCATCCGAAAATTTCTAACCTCTTACACAATTAATAACTTAATTCCATGCTTAAATTAATCTATGCAAAACACAAGGGAATAGAAACTTACTTGATTAAAGCTTAAACCCTTTGAAAATCACTTCAAAACTCTAACTTCACACACAATCACCACCACAGCAACACCCAAGCAAAACATCTCTTCATTTTCTTGACCCCAAACTAGATGAAATGATGAAAGGAAAGAAGAGAAGTAACTAGCAAGGAGGAAATCAAGAAGAAGCAAGTCAAAGGAGAATCCACGATGAAGGAAGGAGGAAAATCAAGTTTTTCTTGAGGAGAAGCAAGCATCGTGGAAACAAATTTTCAAAGGCATAGGTTAATATATATTAAGGGATTAAGGGTTTGTTTGGCAAGTTCATTTGCCACAAGTCCAATCCGAACAACCTCAATCCAATTTCTAGTTCTAATTTCTCCCGAATTCCAATGGTTCATACCCTAATTCCTCAAATCATAATTCAAATTACCTCATAAACATTCTCAATCAAATTCGGAACCGAAATCGCAATTATTCAGTCACTAAGCCATTTTTTTCCCGGTTCTCCGGTCCGGACCCGATACTCTAAAAATTTCGGAAAAATTTCTATAAATCCTCAAAATTAGAAAACATCTAATCACATACTCCAAATTTCAATTCTCAATTCCTAAATTCAATTTAACACTCCAATTCACAAATCAAAGCACAATTAATCTTAAGCACAAAATCTCCAATTCCACAATCAAGTCGGAATTATGTCATACATGCATATACATGCATATACTTGTGCAATGCTAAACATTTATCAATGATGTAGAGGCTATAAATGCATATATAAAATACGTATGCAAAATACGTATACAAAATACGCATGAGATGTACTGTACCCATCCCATCGGTGACGGGATGTTACAATTCTCCCCTCTTAACAAAAATTTCGTCCCGAAATTTTCTTACCTGACTGATCGAAAAAGTGAGGATACTGCCTCCTCATGAGCTCCTCAGTCTCCCAAGTTGCCTCCTCTGATGAGTGGTTCTTCCAAAGAACTTTCACCAATGGAATCACCCCTTTCATATTTGCTTGACCATGATCCAATAATCCGCACCGGCTCTTCAACATAACTCAGATTACTAGCTATCTCAATCTCCTGAGCTGGAATCACATGAGTCGGGTCAGATCGATATCTCCGGAGCATACTCACGTGGAACACATCATGCAACTAGGACATCTCACTCGACAAAGCTAATCTGTAAGCCAACGGTCCAATCCTCTCAGTAATCTCATACGGACCGATATACCGAGGGCTCAACTTGCCCTTATGGCCAAATCTAAGAACTCCTCTCCACGGAGACACTTTGAGGAACACCCTATCTCCCACAGCATACTCCATCTCTCTCCGATGCTGATCCACATAACTCTTCTGCCTATCCTGAGCCGCTTTGATGCGACTCCGAATCAACTGTACCTTATCAACAGTGTCCTGGATCAGCTCGGGATCCTCTAACATCCTCATACCCTCTTCATCCCAGTAAAGAGGAGATCTACACTGACGCCTATACAATGCCTCATACGGTGCCATACCAATGCTACTCTGGTACTGATTATTATAAGCAAACTCTACCAGAGGCAAATACTGATCCCATGCACCTTGGAACTCCAATACACAAGCTCTTAACATATCCTCAACAATCTGAATAGTCCTCTCACTCTGCCCATCTGTCTGAGGATGAAATGCTGTGCTGAAATTCAATCTCGTCCCCATAGCCGACTGCAAACTCCTCCAGAACCTCGAAGTAAATCTGGGATCCCTGTCTGACACTATCGATACTGGGACCCCATGCAGTCGGACAATCTCTGCCACATACTTCTGAGCCAACTGATCGAGGGTATTACTCTCCCTCACTGACAAGAAGTGAGCCGATTTAGTCAACCGGTCCACTATGGCCCAGATAGCATCAAACTGTCTCGGCGTCTTGGGCAACCCCATAATAAAATCCATCGTAATGCACTCTCATTTCCACTTCGGAATGGGCAACGAATGCAGTCTCCCAACCGGAGCCTGGTGCTCAGCCTTAACCTGCTGGCACGTCAAACACCGAGAAACAAACTCCGCCACATGCTTTTTCATACCTGGCCACCAGAAATGTAACTTAAGCGTACGATACATCATGGTGACACCAGGATGCATGGCATAAGCAACCAAATGAGTCTCCTCTAAGATCTCACGCCTCAGATCCTCTACATCAGGAACACACAACCTCTGACCCATCCACAAAGTATCATCTCTCAACTCAAACTCGGATGACCATCCGGATCGACTCATCAATCAATCTCACCATCACTGGATCCTGATCCTGCACTCTCCTAATCCGATCATGCAGTACTGGTCTGAGTCTCAAAGTCGCAATCAGAGCTCCATCCTGACTCAAATCCATCTGCACATTAAGAGCTCTCAACTGTACTAAACACGACAACCTCGAAACCTGAATCTGAGCTGCACTACCATGCGATCTCCTACTCAATGCGTCTGCCACAACATTGGCCTTCCCTGGGTGGTACTCGATAGTGCAGTCGTAGTCCTTAAGCAACTCTAGCCATCGCCTCGCTTTCGATTCACTCTCTCACGACTCAACAAATACCTCAGCTCTTATGATCGGTGAAGATGGAGCGTCTCCCCATACAAATAATGTCTCCAGATCTTCAAAGCAAACACCACAGCTGCTAACTCCAAATAATGCACAGGGTGATTAATCTCATGGGACCTCAACTGTCTCGACGCATATGCGATAACTCTCCCATGCTGCATCAACACACAGTCTAATCCCTGCTGCGAAGCATCACTAAAAACCTCAAAACCTCCTGCTCCAGATGGCAGGGCTAACATCGACGCCGTAGTCAACCGATGTATCAACTCCTCGAAACTCCTCTGACACTCATCTGTCCATCTGAAGGCCACACTCTTCCTCAGAAGTTTTGTCAAAGGGGCTGAGATCACAGAAAACTCCTCGACAAACCTCCGATAATAACCTGCTAGTCCGAGGAAACTCCTCAACTCTGACACGTTCCTCGGAATCTCCCAACTCCTCACTACCTCTATCTTGTGAGGATCCACCCGGATACACTCACCAGACACGATGTGGCCTAGGAACACCACCTCATCCAGCCAAAATGCACACTTAGTGAATTTGGCATACAGCTGTCTGTCCCTCATAATCTGCAGCACTATCCTCAGATGCTCCGCATGCTCCTGTCTAGACCTCGAATACACCAAAATATCATCGATAAACACAATAACAAACTGATCCAGGTAGTGCTGAAAGACTCTATTCATCAAAGCCATGAAGGTTGCCGGGGCATTTGTCAACCCGAACGGCATCACTAAGAACTCGAAATGCCCATACCTGCTCCTAAAAGCACTCTTAGGCACATCGACCTTTGCGATCCTCAACTGATAATACCCGGATCTCAAATCCAACTTGGTAAGCACCTGTGCTCCCTGCAACTGATCAAATAAATCATCGATCCTAGGTAGTGGGTACTTATTCTTAACTGTAACCCTATTGAGCTGCCTATAATCGATGCAAAGCCTCATAGTCCCCTCCTTTTTCTTCACAAATAACACTGGCGCTCCCCACGGCGAAATACTGGGCCTGATGAACCCCTTATCCAACAACTCCTGCAGCTGAGCCTTAAGCTCCCTCAGTTCCACCGGTGCCATCCTATACGGAGGTATCGATATAGGAGCGGTACCTGGAACTAGGTCAATCTCGAACTCTGTCTTTCGATCTGGCGGCAAACCCGGTAACTCCTCGAGAAACACATAGGGGAACTCCCTGATCACAGGGACATCCTGCAAGCTCTGCTGCACTCTGGAATCCATTACATGTGCCAAATAGGCCTCACAGCTACCTCGCATCAACCTCAGAGCACTCATAAACAAGATCATCCTGGCTGGCACTGCCTGACTAACACCTCGAAACACAACCCTAGACTAACCAGGAGACTCCAAACAACCTCCTTGGTATAACAATCCATAAGAGCCCTATGGGCAGTGAGCCAGTCCATCCCTAAAATCAAATCAATCTCTCGAAGGGGCAACACAATCAAGTCTCGCACGCACTCGATCGATCAATCAAAATCGGACACTCCTTGCAG
Source organism: Erythroxylum novogranatense (assembly GCA_029891385.1). Classification (NCBI taxonomy): domain Eukaryota; kingdom Viridiplantae; phylum Streptophyta; class Magnoliopsida; order Malpighiales; family Erythroxylaceae; genus Erythroxylum; species Erythroxylum novogranatense. The sequence continues at coordinate 1,163,675 of CM057225.1, read as the reverse complement.
ACCTCTCCCAAAACTGTGGTACTACCTAGAGGCGTACTCACCTCTAGCCCACACTGCAACATCTCCCTATCCACATGCAATCTACATGCCACATGCGGTGCAATAAATGAATGTGTGGACCCTGGATCTATCAATGCATAAACCTCAATGTTAGAGAGCAGAAGCAAACCTGCAACCACATCTGGAAAATCCTGGGCCTCCTATCTGGTCATGGCGTAGACCCTGGCCTGGGACTACGGCCGACTACCTCGACTCTCGGATCCCACAAAGGAATCTCCAGCTCTACCTCGGGCTCTGCCTGCCCCACGAATCCAGTCCACCACCATGGCTCTGCTTTGACTTGTTGTCGTACTACCGACTCTCCCACTCGAAGCAGACTGAGCTCCCAAAATCTCTGGACAGTGCCGGATCTGATGCTCCATAGAGCCACATCTCAAACAAGCCCCGGTAAACCTCCAGCACTCCCCACTATGCCTCCTATCACAAAGCTCACACAATGGAGGAAGCTGGCTGGAGCCTCTACCACTGCCACTACTACTACCTGACTGCCCAAATCTGCCTCTCTGAACAGAACCAGACTGCCTGGGACCTCCCGAAAATCTGAACCTGCCCTGGCGTCTGCTAAAACTCCTACCAGAGCTGCCCTGACTATCACTGGATCCCTTGCTCCTAGATCCCAGACCGGTCTCAACTCGACTCTGTCTCAAGAGCTGCTCAATCCTGACTGCAGCTGTTCTCAACTCCACAAAGGTGCCCATATCAGACCGGGCTAACCTGGTACGAATCTCCAGATTCAGCCCTCCCTCAAATCTCCGGCACCTATCAGCCTCAGAGAAAATCAAAACAGAAGCATATGCCGACAACTCATTGAACCTGACCTCATAGTCTGTCACTACCAGAGACCCCTGTCTCAAATCTAAGAACTCCTGCATCTTCATCTCCATATAAACCTTGGGCGTATAGTTATCCCAAAAAGTTCTCAGAAAATTCGTCAAAGTCGAACACGAGTGCGGTGGAACTACAGGGACAGTCTTCCACCATCGTCGTTGGACCACAAGCAGCAAACAAAGCATAATCAAAGTGCTCATCGGGTCGCATGATCCATCGATCTAGGATCCGCTCGGTCCTCTCCAACCAACCTCGGCCTCGGCGGTGCATCTTTGCCATAAAGTCCTGACCCTGCTTGCGCAGACGATCGTACCTCCGCTCCCTCCTCATGGAAACTATAGGAGGCTGCTCCTCATACAAAGGCACAGAAGACTCCCTACTGGCTCCGACTGATCCTTGGTCAGCTGAGTGATCTACCTGATCACCAAAGACGGATGACCTATAACAAAATCACAATTCTGCTCAATTTCTTGCTTTTCTTATAAGGATTCAAGCCTAAGATACTCTATGCCGAAAAGATGCCAAACCATGCTCTGATATCACCAATGTAGCGCCCCCTTATCGTAGAGTATACACCGAGACGCCCGTAGGTCATACCAATACATACCATACGATGAGGGTGCACTACGACACGATCACTTCTAATAAACCTCATGGCGTCAATAATAATAAGGCAGTAAGATCACATTCGCTAAATTTTGAAACCAAAAGATAACCTTCATTTCATTTCTGTAAAACCATAAGTACATACTTACGTGATAACTACAAATGTCTGATCCAAAATAAACCATAATAACTCTAACTAGGTCATCCCAAAATATCCCAAAGGATCCCCGGTGACCGACACTGTGGGTCATGCTTCTCTCGCACACACACGTAATTAAAAGTCTCACAATCCGAGCTAGGAGTCGCACTCGTTGTCACGAAAAATAGTTGCAATTTTGGATGAGTTTGCGAACTCGATGAGTAACCATCATCGATGGTTCACTCAATTCATGCATTACATAAAATTGCGTATAAAGCAACACAAGATCATATTGAGTCACAATTCATAAATTGATAAACCATAATCACACATTGCATTTAATCCTATATCAAATTCACGGCGTAATCACGACTGAATGCATAATAATTTCCAGTTCATTTTAATGTTGTGCCTGGGCGTCAGAATTATCTCATTGCTGGGCACATTACACATCACACAAATCGCGTTTTTGGAGTAGAACGACCCTCCGGGTATGCACTATCGCCCACGCGCAAGACTAGGGATAGGAGAGCCTGCGGGTATGCACTAATCCTTTTCACTTATCACTGATAGGCGAGCTTATAGCTTCAATAAGATCGAATGTACTCCGATCCTGGCAATCGATTCTTGATTTCTATTCAAGCCTAGCATGCGTTCACAATTCTCAAAACAAATCTCATACGAATCACTTACTCATAATCACAAATAATTCACACAAAACATTTAACACATCAGAGATTGAGAAACCAACTATGTTACTCACCTCTAAACTTCCGAGCTACTACCGGGGAGTCTCTGCTGCGTCAGAGGATCGACGCTCCACTTGGGCCTCTGCAATGATCAGAATACTCGAATATTACTAATTGCATCAATTTCAGTAGTCAATAATGCTTATGCCTCAAATGAATCTTTGTCTTATGCAAGTTATGACATTTAGACCCTAATACCGATTATCTCAATTCAACACTTTCACTCTAATTCATAGCAATTTCTAATACCATAAGTCAATTGGCTAAGTTCTATATCCTCCAAAGTCAAATTCTAATACACAGGAATTATCGTTAAATCGGAATCAAATTGTCATTCGATTTCGAGAATCACCGAATTAAATCCCGTATTCATAATCTCCAAATTGAAATCAATCCATATCTAATTGAATTATCAAAATCCTAACCCCAAAACTTAACCCTCAAAAAATAACAATTTCGGAAAAATGGGCCTTCCTCGCTGCGGCGAGCTCATTCTTCACTCGCCCTCGCTTGGCGTCCTTGCCTCTCGTAGTAGCGTCTACCGTTATGCTGCGTCGCGACGCGGGCCGATCTGCTCGCCTCAAGGCGCTCCAGCTTCGTCGCGGCGTCTTTGCGTCTCCTCGCTTCGCCATAAGCGTGCTCTTCGTCGCTTGCCCGAAGTGCGATCGAAATCGCCAGAAAACTCAAAATTTCCCGATTTTACGATATAATCCATCCAAAATCATTCTAAACACTCCAAAACAATATTATACACTTAACACAACTTATTTCTAACCTTGATCCATCAAATAACCATTATTCATAAAACACCCAAATCAAAATCCACTTTTGCCCTAAAACCTATATCATCCGAAAATTTCTAACCTCTTTACAATTAATAACTTAATTCCATGCTTAAATTAATCTATGCAAAACACGAGGAATAGAAACTTACTTGATTAAAGCTTAAACCCTTTGAAAATCACTTCAAAACTCTAACTTCACACACAATCACCACCCAGCAACACCCAAAGCAAAACATCTCTTCATTTTCTTGACCCCAAACTAGATGAAATAATGAAAGGAAAGAAGAGGAAGTAACTAGCAAGGAGGAAATCAAGAAGAAGCAAGTCAAAGGAGAATCCACGATGAAGGAAGGAGGTAAAATCAAGTTTTTCTTCAAGGGAGAAGCAAGCATCGTGGAAGCAAATTTTCAAAGGCATAGGTTAATATATATTAAGGGATTAAGGGCTTGTTTGGCAAGTTCATTTGCCACAAGTCCAATCCAACAACCTCAATCCAATTTCTAGTTCTAATTTCTCCGAATTCGATGGTTCATACCCTAATTCCTCGAATCATAATTCAAATTACCTCATAAACATTCTCGATCAAATTCGAACCGAAATCGCAATTATTGATCACTAAGCCATTTTTCCGGTTCTCGGTCCGGACCGATACTCTAAAAATTTCGGAAAAATTTCTATAAATCCTCAAAATTAGAAAACATCTAATCACATACTCCAAATTTCAATTCTCAATTCCTAAATTCAATTTAACACTTCAATTCACAAATCAAAGCACAATTAATCTTAAGCACAAAATCTCCAATTCCACAATCAAGTCGGAATTCTGTCATACATGCATGTACATACATATACTTGTGCAATGCTGAACATTTATCAATGATGTAGAGGCTATAAATGCATATACAAAATACGTATGCAAAATACGTATACAAAATACGCATGAGATATACTGTACCATCCCATCGGTGACGGGATGTTATACTTAATCATATACAATTGTAATTTGTATATGTGTTAAATGTTATAGAGGAACGCATAGAGCTACCACTTCTAAATATTGTCGTAATTTTGAAGCAGTAAGCAATAAGAGGGCTTTTGTGAGTAATCTTCAATGGTCACACCTTACTTTGTTCTACTTGTTGAATTTGATTTATGCTGATTGCGTTCTGAATTTCAGACAATGATTGCCCGAGGCATTTGATGCATGTTTATATAATTGGAAGTACTACTTACTTGTAAATATGATTGACTACTTGCTTTGCACATGAAATGTCTATAATGACTTTGTTTTATTTTAAAACTGTTGAGTCCTAGTTGTGGGTAAATGGACATGCCTAGAAGGGTCTGCAACTACTCTTGTGACATTTCGATGTCAAGACTTCGGTCTCTCCTGTATAAGTCTCATTACCTGCTTCTGTAAATAGCTTAGCGGTCATTTGATTTTATATTATGATATATGTTTGATTATGTCATAAACAAAATTGTGTTTTGATTCTGAAGGATTTATACCCTCTTTTGATATTCACCTCTGTTAACTATAAAATTTGTTTTGAAATGCATTATGTTTGATTTATTTATTACTAAAATAATCTGTTAATGCATGGTTATGCTATTACATGATTCAGTATGATGAGTTATCACTTTATATGTAGATTAATCATTACTCACTAAGTTATATGCTTAACACGGTAGACTTGTTCCATATAGGTTCAAAGCGAAGATTATAAAGACTGGGATGAGTCAATCGCAATAGCCGATAGAGTTTGAGTATTGTTTTGATAAAAAATGTATTTTGAGTTTATCTTGTCTTGTGTATAAAATGTATGATTTTGAATAATTGTACGTTTTTGTAATAACTATGTTTCAAGTTGGTTTCGATTTTTGGAACAAATTTGTCTTCTATTAATTTGATATAATGTATGTATGTTTTGAACAAATTTGAAATAATTTATAATGCATGTTTGCTTCAATTTCTGAAAATACATGTAATGAATGTTTAGTATATTTTAAAATGCTTCCGTATCAGTCTGTTACTTGTTTCTGTTTGTAAGTCCGATGTAACACTCCCGTGTTCTTTCAAGTAGTATTAGGGCACCACAATATAATCTACCTATAACTAATCGTTAATAAAGTTACTTAAATCTGCTGATTAAACATGACCATTATAAATATTATTATGATGTACTCAACAATCTACATATATGTTTTTTTTTCCGCTGTCTCAAGAATAATCACATCAAATCTAGTGTATATTTCACATTAAATTCTCACCGACCCGTGCGGATGCATAAACGCCATATGTAACTCTCTAATTGGCTGATCGTTCAATAATTTTGGACCGACGTGTATAATTACACAGTTACTATATGCGTCTTTTCGCTCATTATAAAGGCCAATAAAGAAGAAATAACAGCCACGTGATGTACCATAAAAAATATGCAGAACAGTCGACATGAAACACGTGCTCTCCCACTTGCATTGACAAGCGTCACCATCTCTAAAGCTAGCAAGTTTCTCGGTAGTTTCCTATAATATTTAATTAATCATATTATTTATATAATATGTATTTTAAATTTAAATAAAATAATAAATTCAATTTTATAAAATTTAATTGAGTTTTTATAATTAGTTATTAAATTGGTTTGTATGAAAATTTTAAAAAATTAAAAATAAATATTTTTAAATATATTAATTTAAATATAGAAGAGAATGTTTTAATTTAAAATAATAATAAAATTTATTAAATTAAAGTCCTATCTTTTACCCATTCTTTAATTATTTATTTACATAAAATCAGTATATTGAAAAACAGACTGAAGCTAAAACAGCTCTCTGCAAATCCGAGTCTCTGAGGATCAAGGGGGTGATTGGTGAAGACTCTGTTACTCGTTATGATCTGTTACTATTGCGTGATCGTTTTGTGTTTTTTATTTAGCTATTGTGATTGAATTTTCCAATCTGCAGATTGAAGCTTTTTCGCTATGGGAATGGCGCAGAAGACCTTTGAGATGGAGGAAGGAACTCTTGAGATTGGGATGGGTAAGTTATTGACTTAATGAATCGGATCTTCTTGTGTACGACACTGTTTCGGTGCAGTTTTGTTAGATTCACTGCTTTTCTATTCCATCTTTAATGGAAAAAGCTTGGAAGATACACTCTGTGTGTCCTTTTTTTTTTTTTGAAGTATGTCTTGTTATTAGAAGCTAGAGTACAGTAGTTGGAAATCTTGGATTGAGTTTGTGTTATTGTGATTTCTGACAAAAGGGTATCTTGATTCGCAGAGTATAGAACCGTCTCTGGTGTTGCAGGGCCACTGGTTATTCTGGATAAAGTCAAGGTTGGTGTTTTATATTTCTTCGTTTTGTTTGAGCGAGACCCATTTACTTAGATTGTGTACCTGGAACATGCTGAAATGGTTTTCAGGGTCCAAAGTATCAAGAGATTGTGAATATTAGGTTGGGAGATGGGACGATTCGACGAGGCCAAGTGTTAGAAGTCGACGGGGATAAAGCTGTAGTTCAGGTTTAGTATATGTTTTCTTTGTCTGATATTGTAGTTTCGAATTCTGTTATGTTTTCCATGTCTGTTTGTTCCTTTTTTTCATGTTTCACATCACAAAGGGTAGAGTTCAATTTCTCTTAGCACTCAACTTTGTACTCAATTTTGGTTTCAGTTCAATTCCTCCAAGTTGAAACTGTCGCTTGTTTACTCTGATTGCAGGTTTTTGAAGGAACATCTGGTATTGACAACAAGTTCACAACTGTGCAATTCACGGGAGAGGTTCTCACCTTTTTCTACCTTTAACTCCTTGAAGTTGGTAGCTGCTCTATATTGGACCTCGATTTTTTGGATGGATTAATAATGAACATAAGGAATTGTTTTCTTATATTTCTACAAATTTTCCCATTGTTCTGCTCTTGTATATCTAAAAGTTTTCTATGCAGGTTTTGAAAACACCTGTGTCGATGGATATGCTTGGACGCATATTTAATGGTTCTGGAAAACCCATTGATAATGGTCCTCCAATATTACCAGAGGCATATCTGGATATTTCTGGTGAGCTATTCAGTGTATGCTTTGGAATTCTTAGAATTGACATCGGTTTGAGGTTTTTATGTTGCTGGCCTAATATCATTTGTTTGCTTGTTGTCTCTTCTAGGAAGCTCCATAAACCCCAGTGAAAGAACCTATCCTGAAGAAATGATTCAAACAGGGATTTCTACAATTGATGTCATGAACTCCATTGCTCGTGGTCAGAAAATTCCACTGTTTTCTGCTGCTGGTCTTCCTCACAACGAGATAGCTGCTCAAATTTGTAGGCAGGCTGGTCTTGTGAAGAGACTTGAAAAGTCTGAAAATCTCCTTGACGTATGTTATATCCTCTCTTTCTCAAGTAGCCAGGCTAACAAAATCATGAATTCAATATGATAGACGCAACCAGAAATACTTTTAGTAGATCGAAAGTTCTGTTTAGTTCTGCGTATTTGCAACAAAGTTTCTGTTTTTAGTTTGAGGTATCTCCATGCACCACTCCATGCACACAGCCTGCTGGTGTTAACAATCAGCCCACTAAGCCCATCCAAACCTACATCCGTAGGGGTAAGATGGGTAAAGGGGGAAATGCCACTTAGGCTAGGCTGTTATGAGTTTGTTATAGAGAGAGGTTGTAGAAGGGAGTACGAGGGGGGAGTGAGTATATAGAGTAATCTGTCTAGTGAGGAGGGATTATTATTAAGATTCATCTTGAAATATCTGACATCAGATAGGCTCGGAGCTTCCTTCCGGAGGGATTCTATTACAGAATTCTATAGACATACGTAAATAATACAACCTCAGTTGATATATCTATCAAGTTGGTGCTTTCATTGAGAGTTGAGAATCGGGGAGAGGTTGTATGCCAACTAGAATGGAGAATAGAGTATCGGCAGTAGAGGGACTGATTAAGTCGCACGACACTACCTTGAAGGACCTGCAATCACAGCTAAGCTCTCCACGCTGGCCAAATCGCAACGCCAGCTCCAGTCGGAGATGATGGACGAATTTCAATCCCTGTTGGCTAGAAATACGCAGAAGCAGAAGATGGGTGACGAAGGAGAACCATCGATGCTCACCCACAATGCATCATCATCGGCGGGTGGCGATAGACCCACGCCACCCTCTTGACTACTACACCAAGCAGCGAGTCCCGGGGAATAGATGGGAGTGGGTCGGCGTCGATGAGTGGAGATGGTTTTTCGGTGGCCACGGGCCGTGCTTGGGAAGAATTCAGGAACGCAGCCCGTCGGGTCGAACTACCCACGTTCCATGGAGACAACCCATTTGCTTGGGTTACACGAACTGAATCTTATTTCATGCTTCATGAGATTCCGCAGGAGTTGCGATTACCAATGGTTCAGATATGCATGGAAGGGACGACGCTATATTGGTTTCTGAATTTGCGGGAACTCGACCCACGTATGACGTGGGAGAGGTTTAAACGAGTCTTGTTCGAACGGTATGGAGGAAGGGACGATGGTGACCCGATCGAACAGTTGAAGTCGACCTTTCAGCTTGCTTCGGTGGAGGAGTACGTCGACGAGTTTGAGAAGGTAGCATCGCAGATTGGCCACCTCCCTGATGAATGGTACATGAGCTGCTTCCTAGGAGGGTTGCGAGAAGAAGTGAAAACCGAAAGCGCACTCCATGATCCTCCGACTCGAGCCCGACTCATTTCTATTGCGAGAAAGGTTGAGAGAGAGTTGATCGGTGAAGGAGTGATTCGGCCAAGAGAAATAAAGAGAAGGTCCGACAGCTCCCACTCCAACTTTGGGCACCGAACTGGACACCCCAATGCATGTCGTCCAGCTCAACATACCCATGTAGTGGGAAATATAAAAAATGAGGGTAAGGAGACCACCCACCAACAGAAGGGTCCTACCAACGAAGGCCACCGAACAGGAAATGTAAAATGGAGAGGAACACGTAGCCTATCTTACGATCAGTTGATGGAACGAAGAGCCAAGGGCTTGTGTTTTAAATGTGGACAGACATTTGGACCTCTCCATCGTTGCCCAGATAAAGAATATAAGCTGGTAATTTGGGAAGGGAATGAAGTTGAGGTTGAAGACAGTAATCAAGGGGCACCGATGGGAGCTGAGCAAGGGGAAACTGAACAACAGGAAGATTGGAAGTTAGTTTGCAACGTGGCTGAGTTCAGGGAATTGGGAAGGGACCATTCATCATCCCCTAAATCTATGGTTTTAATAGGTAAGCTGAATGAGATGTCGGTAGTTATAATGGTGGATAGTGGTGCTAGTCACAATTTTGTGTCTAGAAAATTGGTTCAAGCTATGGACCTAGCTGTAACTTCAACCAGAACCTTTGGGGTAAGGTTGGGGGATGGCCACCGTTCCTTCTCACAAGGGGTATGCAAGGGAATTGAGCTGAAGTTGGATGAAGAGGAGTTTCGGGTGGATGCTTATGTATTTGATACAAGAGGGCCAGACCTGATTTTGGGAGTGGCATGGCTGGAGACTTTAGGGATAGTGAAGGTCGATTGGAAAAACATGTGCATGACATTTGATCATAAGGGGATTGAAGTTACCTTGCAGGGAATCAACATGCACAACTCTTCTTCTCAAGCATTACAACAGATTTTGAAGCATCAGGAGTTGGAAGTAGGAGGGTTGCTGTGGTCCTTGAAGATGGGCAGAAGCATCTCTGATCAAGTGGAAACCTTAGATGGAAATCAGCAGGAGAGATTGGTGACTATCTTGAGCAGATTTGGGGCGGTTTTCCAGGAAATTGAAGGGTTACCTCCTAGGAGACAACATGATCATGCAATTAACTTGAAGGAAGGAGCAGAACCGGTTAATATCCGTCCCTATAGGTATGCACATCACCATAAGGACGAGATTGAGAAACAGATTCAGATGTTGCTTTCCAGTGGAGTGATAAGGCCGAGCATTAGTCCTTTCTCTAGTCCAGTTATTCTTGTCAAAAAGGAGGACGCATCATGGCGAATGTGCGTAGACTACCGAGCTTTAAATAAGCTCACCATTTCGGACAAATTCCCCATTCCAGTAGTGGATGAACTGATGGAAGAGTTACATGGAGCGAGATATTTTTCAAAGGTGGATTTGAAGTCTGGTTTCCATCAAATTAGAGTTCGGGAGGAGGACACTCATAAAACTGGATTCAGGACCCATGAGGGACATTATGAGTACTTTGTGATGCCTTTTGGTCTCATGAATGCCCCTGCTACATTTCAAGCTACCATGAACTCGATTTTTAAGCCTCTATTGCGGAGGTTCGTCCTAGTTTTCTTTGATGATATCCTTGTTTACAGTGCAGATTGGAATCAGCACTTGGAGCATTTGAGTTGTGTGTTGCAATTGCTTTTGGACAACCAGCTGAAAGCAAATCAGAAGAAGTGTGTCTTTGGGCAACGTTCGGTGGAGTATTTGGGTCACATTATATCCTATAGAGGGGTAGCAATGGACCCTTCAAAAATCAAAAGCATTTTGGAGTGGCCCATTCCTAAGAACGTCAAGGGGGTGAGGGGTTTCCTAGGCCTCACGGGTTACTATCGTAAATTTATCCAAGATTATGGGAGAATAGCTAAACCTCTTACTGATCTTACAAGAAAGGATAACTTTAGTTGGGGAAGGGAAGCCCAGTTAGCATTTGAGGAGCTGCAGAAGAAGATTACTTCAGCCCCAGTTTTAGCATTACCTGATTTCTCCAAGGAGTTTTCTCTTGAGTGTGATGCTTCTGGAAAGGGGTTAGGGGTTGTTCTCATTCAAGGGGGTCGACCATTGGCATTCTTTAGCAAGGCTTTGGCTGAGTCCACTTACTCTAAGTCAGTCTATGAGAAGGAGGTGATGGCTATAGTGATGGCTATTCAACACTGGAAACACTTTCTGATTGGAAGACATTTTAAGGTTTGTACTGACCACAAAAGCCTGAAACACTTGTTAGATCAGCGCATTCCTTCCATAGACCAACAATGTTGGCAAGCAAAACTATTGGGGCTGGATTTTGAAGTCATTTATAAACCAGGGAAGCAAAATGGATCAGCAGATTCTCTTTCAAGGGTAGAGGATGACAAGATACTATTTTCTGCCATTTCAGCTCCTTTTTGGCTTGATATGGAGGTAGTGAGAAGGGAAATCAAAGAGGACTCCAAGTTAAACTCAATTATGGCAGCAATTGAAGCAGACCCCAATTCCAAACCTGATTTCCACACCAGAGATGGTTTATTGTTTTACAAAAACAGGTTGGTTCTTTCATCTACTTCGGTGTTAATACCTAAGTTTCTACATGAGTATCATGCTTCACCTATAGGGGGACATTCAGGTTTTTTGAAAACCTATAAAAGGTTAGCTGGTGGGTTATTCTGGTTGGGAATGAAGTCCTCTATTCAACAGTTTGTGAAGGAATGTGTTATTTGCCAGAAGCATAAGTACATGGCAATGTCTCCAGCAGGTCTTTTACAACCCCTACCAATACCTCAGCTAATTTGGGAGGAGGTTTCCATGGATTTTATCACAGGCCTTCCTAAATCTCACGGGTATGAGGTAATTTTGGTGGTAGTCGATCGTCTGTCTAAATATGCTCACTTCTCATTGCTTAGACATCCCTATACGGCTAAAACTGTGGCTGAAACATTTGTCCGTGACATAATAAGGTTGCATGGTGTTCCTAGTTCTATCATTAGTGATAGAGATCCCCTTTTTACTAGCAACTTTTGGAAAGAATTGTTTAAGTTGCAGGGAACAGCTTTGAAGATGAGCTCCTCTTACTATCCTCAAACGGATGGACAAACCGAGGTAATCAACAGGTGTATTGAGACTTATCTTCGTTGCTTTTCATCGGAGCAACCTAAGGGCTGGTCAATTTGGTTGGCATGGGCTGAATACTGATACAATACAAATTATCATGTTTCCACTGGACATACTCCTTTTGAAGTGGTGTATGGTCGTCTTCCGCCAACTTTGCTACACTTTACTCAAGGAGAAACCCAAGTAGAATCAGTAGCCTTAGCCTTAGTGGATAGGGATGAAGCTTTGAGACAACTTAGGCACAACCTAGTAAGGGCACAAGCTATGATGAAGAAATCAGCTGATATCCACAGAAGAGATGTGCAGTTTCAGGTGGGTGATTTGGTGTTTGTCAAATTAAGGCCCCATAGGCAACTCACGGTAGCTAGGAGGATCTGTCCTAAGTTGGCAGCAAGGTACTATGGGCCTTTCAAGATCATTGGCAAGGTGGGAATGGTTGCTTACAAGCTACAACTTCCTCCTTCAGCTAAGGTTCACCTGGTTTTCCATGTGTCTCAGCTAAAGAAAGCTTTAGGCAACCATTCAATGGAGCACACTCTTCCCAAAGGATTGGAGGCAGATGCAGGAGATTTGGCTGAACCTGAAGCTATCTTAGCTTCCCGCATTTCCAAGTCCAAGGGTGGCAGTATCCTTCAGTGGCTGATTCGGTGGAAGGGCAAACCAGCAGAGGAGGCAACTTGGGAGGATGTTGATTTCATTAAGGGGCAATTCCCTTCCATCCACCTTGAGGACAAGGTGTTAGTTGAGCAGCAGGGAACTGTTAGCACCACTCCATGCACACAGCCTGCTGGTGTTAACAATCAGCCCACTAAGCCCATCCAAACCTACATCCGTAGGGGTAAGATGGGTAAAGGGGGAAATGCCACTTAGGCTAGGCTGTTATGAGTTTGTTATAGAGAGAGATTGTAGAAGGGAGTACGAGGGGGGAGTGAATATATAGAGTAATCTGTCTAGTGAGAAGGGATTATTATTGAGATTCATACTGAAATATACAGATACTGTATAGGCCTGGAGCTTCCTTCCAGGAGGGATTCTATTACAGAATTCTATAGACATACGTAAATAATACAACCTCAGTTGATATATCTATCAGAGGTATCTTATGGCTACATGATCAACAAGCGTTTGTTTTTTTTGTTAATATACAGTCATTTTCTCAATTGGTATTGAACTTGTAGATTGTGGAATCTGAGCTGATCATCCATGTCTAAACTTTTAGTCTGCATTTTCAACTTCAAATCACCTGGCAAGTTGTAGACTTCTAGAAAGTATTAATTTTAGGTAGTTCACACTCTTTATTTTGTTTGATAGTCTTATCAAGAAAACAATTATATAGATTCCACATGGTTTTGCCCTTCATCATTTGGTTACACTTTTTTCTTTTTTTTACTCTCTTTCTTTGAAATATTTTGAACAAATATGATTGTTCATCCCTGTCACATGTCCTATCTGTAGGACCTTGAGGAGGACAATTTTGCCATAGTGTTTGCAGCCATGGGCGTCAACATGGAGACAGCCCAATTTTTCAAGCGTGATTTCGAAGAAAATGGATCAATGGAAAGAGTGACACTTTTCCTGAACTTGGTAACTTTGAACATATGAACATCATAGTACTTCATTTCACTATGAATTCCACATTTTCGTCAATGGTGATGTCTATGCGTATTCATGTTTGGTCTACTTATGTCTTACTTTTTATAGGCTAATGATCCCACCATTGAGCGCATCATTACACCTCGAATTGCTTTGACAACTGCAGAATATTTGGCTTATGAATGTAACAAGCATGTTTTGGTTATATTGACGGATATGAGTTCTTATGCAGATGCTCTACGTGAGGTAATGAACTTGTCTTATTGCATTTTATGTCTATATCCTACTCTAGTTTCCTCACACAAGGAAATGTTGCCTCATTTTCTCCTCAACTTCTGATAATGCTTTTTGCAATGATCTATTGTTGCCAATTCTGACTTAGGTCTCTGCTGCTCGAGAAGAAGTCCCTGGAAGGCGTGGATATCCTGGGTACATGTATACTGATCTAGCCACAATTTATGAGCGTGCAGGACGTATTGAAGGGCGAAAGGGCTCGATCACTCAAATTCCTATTCTAACCATGCCTAATGATGGTAATGGCTTTTGGCTCTGTGTCAAACCATTTTAACAAGTCCCCTGCCTATCATAATTATTTGTGACAAGTGCCTTTATTGGTTTGGTCTGTGAGCAGATATTACACACCCTACTCCTGATCTTACTGGTTATATTACTGAGGGTCAAATATATATCGACAGGCAACTCTACAATCGGCAGGTGATTTGAAACCTACTTCACACAATTATTTTTCCAATGACTTTATGGTTAGATAGTACCAGTTGCTTCATTAGAAGAATTCATTTTATGTTGTCATGATATAAGGAGTATTGGGAATGTGGGAAATGGTACAACATCGATGGGAATTGAGTTTCACATTTGATCCTGTCTCTCCTTTTTTGTACAGAACTTTGAAGTAGTTGTAAGAAAGTTGACTTCTTTACTGGCTATATAATTAACTATTAATGGATATTGTTCTGGACAGATATACCCACCCATAAATGTGCTTCCATCCCTATCTCGATTGATGAAGGTAATGTTTATTGCTTCTTCGTGTGTACAGTGTTTAATAACTAATAGTAATGATCACAAAGTTCACCATTTCATGCTTCCTGTTCTAGAGTGCCATTGGTGAGGGAATGACTCGTCGAGACCATGCCGATGTGTCCAACCAGGTTATTTTCTGTTTCAAGTTTGGTGAATTGCTTCTGGTTTCTGTTTTTAGTTCTCATGCTTAACACCTGCCTTTTCTGTTCTTTTCTCTTTTGTCGATTCAGTTATATGCAAACTACGCCATTGGAAAAGATGTCCAAGCAATGAAAGCTGTGGTTGGAGAGGAAGCACTTTCTTCCGAGGATCTGGTACTCCATCCCCTCTTATTCTAATTCCTCTCTGAAAACCTCTGTTGGTAGCTGTACCAAATGCATGAACATGGATTAGCTGTGCTCTCTCACGAGTAGTAGAAGTTCCTACATGCTCAATCTGCTTTTTAAGTACACTTTACGTAGCTGATAAACGACACATTTACTAGTTTATCTTGTTGGTCATTGTGTTCCCAGCTTTATCTAGAGTTCCTAGACAAATTTGAGAGAAAATTTGTATCTCAAGGGGCCTATGACACCCGCAACATCTTCCAGTCGCTTGATTTAGCTTGGACACTGCTTCGGATTTTCCCTCGTGAGCTTCTCCATCGGATTCCTGCAAAGACACTCGACCAATACTACACTCGTGATGCACCTAGCTAATCAAATGCGGCAACTGGTTCACACTTCACATAGTTGAAGTCTCTGTCTTTGGTATTGTCGACAATCAGCTTAGTTCTGCAGTTGTTTCAGTACAAGTTCATGCCAGGTTCTGCCAACCATGGAAAAGGTTAGAGGTACTGAACTAAAAGTTCTTGAGCTTTGTGATGTTTATTCTTTGTTAAAGAATCAATTTCCGTGCCTGTGTAACAGTATCTTAGGCTTAAAATTTTATTGACTGTTCTGTTCTGGTTATGCAAAAATTGGATGTGATATGAAGTTCCAATAAGTGTAAACCTTCCCGATTTGTTGTTTTTGCAAGTTGGCACTTGCCAGGATTGCATGAGAAACCTGAATAGGTTGTGTTGTTGAGGAGCATTTTGAATTTTGACGTTTGCAACAAAATATAAAATATAATTTGAACCTCCACGTTTTGATGCGTTCAAGTTAAACCTCAACATTAAATTATCCATCTAGAAAATTTAATAAAATTAACTTTCATCACGTAAGTAATTTTTTAAATTAACCATAAAGTGGACTTTATTGTCACGTGATACTGAGAGATATATTTTTAACAATGGGTTTTACTTGTCACGTGATAGTTAGATTCACTTTTTAGTTGAAAAAGCAAAATATTATGTCAACATTAATGTGATATTTAATTAACAAGAAGTTAAGAAAGTTAAAATTTTCACTCATTTGGGGTTTGTTTTAAACATTTAAAAAATGTAAAGGTTTAATTTGAATATTTCAAAACTTTCGGATTTGTTTTGTATTTTGTTATAAACTTTTAGGTTTACAATGTATTTTTAGTTATAATTACAAAACATCAATTATAGAGTTGATGTAACCATTTATTAGTCAGATCTGTCATTATTAAGCTAAGCAATCAATTATTCCGAAGTTCTACAGCGTAATCTGCTTCCAACTCTTCCTGAATATTCAACTTTGGAGGTGATTGTTGATTAACATTAGCAAATGAGTTTGACTTGACTAGAAACTTGATCTTTTTAAAATTAGGTTTGAATTTAGTTCAAAATGTAATTTAATTTTGAGTTGGTCGAGTCCAAGTTCAGGCCTAACAATAAGTTTGACTTGACTAGAAATTCGATCTTTTTAAGATCAAATTCGAACCCGGTCTAAAATATGATAAATTTGAATTTCATATATTTAACTTTGAGTTTGGCCGGTTAACGTTTGGATCCAACTATTAATTCTACAGCATTACACCTAGTTATTGCAAATTTCAATGCAGCTTTTATGAATCTTCTTGTTTCCATTTATGAAGGGAAGATTTTGATAACTTTCTGCATCACTATTATCATGTCATATTTATATGTGGGTCTACTGAAAATAACCTCTCTATTATGTAGGGATAAGGCTGCGTACTATTAGACCTCCCTAGATCCTACTTCATTGCGGGACTTCGGGATATGATGATGATGATTTATATAGCCTTTTGCTTGAGTATGATTAGGTCGGGCTTAGGCCTGCCTAGGCTGGAAGCAGTTGGGCCTGAGTCTCAATTCGATTGAGTCGGAAGTAGTTGGGCCCAAGATCGAGCTCAACTCGGTCACTTCAAGCAGAGGCAAAACATATTCGTACCTAATAGGCATCTCTACTTTACTTGAAGAGTACCACAAGAGGCCAATACCACTTAACTCATGATCTGGGCTCTTTTTTAACAGGCCCATAAATTAATAGACCTTCTAGGCTTTAGTTCTCATCTCCTGTCTACCAATTAATAAATAGAATTCATCTTTTATTTTTAATTGTATATTAAATAAATTATGATATATAATTTACACAATTCTTAAAATTAAAATTAAATGTTAAATTTAATTTAAATATAATTTATAAATTATAACGTGTTTGGTGTTTTATTTTAATAAAAATTATAACGAGTTAGGATGGATTCATATCATTTATATTTTTGTTTAACTGAAATTTTTTATTTGATAAGATTTGGCATTAACATAATATTGTCAGTATAACTTAATTAAGTAATGTTATTTTATTTAAATCAACTTAACTCAACATTAGCTGAGGCAAGTAAAGGCAACCCTCACAAACCTAACAGTAAAACAGACATTATTATTCTATTTTATATTGAATTATTTATATTATTAATTATATATAAAAACAATTTAGTAAAAGTCACGATAATTGCAAAGTCTAGAGGGGTACAAAACTATGCAATCTTACCCTAACTGATAAAAAGGTTGTTTTCCATATATAAAAATGGGCTTGACCTTGCCCAAGTCTGGTCCGACCATACCAAGTTGGAGTTTGGGTCCAAGTCGAGGCTAGCCATTTTTCTTAACTAAAGGTACAAAACAATGTCGCTTTGTTTAGAATGGTTGAGTCTTGGACCGATCGAGTCTGTGCAACCAGATCCTTAGGCTCAACTCAGTCAATCCCAGCCTAATTGTCACTTCTACTGATTTATTATTAATTATATATTAATAAATATTGATTTCTTGTCCCTTTCCAAAAATATTGAGATTTGGTAATTAATATCATAAACAGTTACGTGAAACAAACACGTAACTATAATTCGAATCTAAACATTTTGATGTGTTCAAGTTAAACCTCAACATTAAATTATCCATCTAGAAAATTTAATAGAATTAACTTTAAGTAGTTTTTAAATTAACCATAAAGTGGACTTTATTGTCATGTGATAGTGAGAACTATATATATTTTAATAATAGGTTCTACTTATCATGTGATAATCAGATTCACTTTTGGTTGAAAAACAAAATATTATGTCAACATTAATATGATATTTAATTAACAAGAAGTTAACAAAGTTAATTTCTTCACTCATTTGGGATTTGTTTTGAACATTCTAAAATATAAAAGTTTAATTTGAATATTTGAAAACGTTAGGACTTGTTTTGTGTTTTGTTATAATCATTAAGTTTTCCAATGTAGTTTTAGTTATAATTATAGAGCTTATGCAACCATTTATTAGTCAGATTTGTCAATATTAAGCTAAGCAGTCAACTATTCAGACATTCTACAGTTTAATCTGCTTCCAACTCTTCCTAAATATTCAACTTTGGGGGTGATAGTTGATTAAACTTAGCAATGAGTTTGACTTGACTAAGAACTTGATCTTTTTAAAATTAGATTTGAATTCAGTTCAAAATTCAATCAATTTGAATTTTATCCATTTAATTTTGAGTTGGACGAGTCTAAGTTCAAGCCTAACAATAAGTTAGACTTGACCAGAAACTCAATATTTTTAAAATTAGATTCGAACCCGGTCTAAAATATGATAAATTTGAATTTCATCTATTTAACTTTAAGTTTGACTGGTCCACGTTTGGGTCTAGCTATCAATTCTACATCATTATAACTAGTAAATGCAAATTTTAATGTAGCCTTTATGAACCTTCTTGTTTCCATTTATGATGTGAGGATTTTGATAGCTTTTTCTTGAGTATGGTTAAGTTGGGCTTAGGCCTGCCTAGGCTGGAAACAGTTGAGCCTAAGTCTCAGTTTGATTGGGTCGGAAGTAGTTAGGCCCAAGTTTGAGCTCGATTTAGTCACTTCAAACAAAGACAAATCAAATTCGGACCTTAATAGTCATCTCTACTTTACTTGAAGAGTACCACATGAGGCCAATACCAATTAACTCATGATCTGGGATTTTTCTTAACTGACCCATAAATTAATAGTAACATCTTCTATGATCCAGTTCTCGTCTCATTTATACCAATTAAATAATAAATTTTATAACTTTTATTTTTTAATTATATATTAAATAAATTATGGTACATAATTTACACATAATTCTTAAAATTTAAATTAAATGCTAAATTTAATCTAAATATACTTTATAAATTATAACGTGTTTCGATATTTCTATTTTTAACAAAAATTATAATGAGTTAGGCTGGATTCATATTATTTATATTATTGGTTTAACTTAATACTTTTTATTCAATAAGTTGCATTAACATAATATTGTTAGTATAACTTAATTAAATAATGCTATTTTATTTAAACCAACCTAACTTTAACTCAACAATGCACCTTTTCAAAGGACAACTTAGATGAGGCAAGTAAAAGTCAACCCTCACAAACCTAATAGTGGAGCAGACAGGATTAGACATCAAACATTTATCAAAATATAAATAATAAAAATATTGCTTTTATTAAAATTAATCATTATTTAATAAAGATCTTTATTTTTTAAAAATAATATCATTTATAAATTCAATCGAACTTATCTTAAGTCATTTTAAATTATACGGGTCTCACCGAAATGACTTTCTTAAATTTAAGTATATTTAAAATTTTAATTAATTAAACTTTTATTCCTAAATTTTTGTACTAATGTTATAAAAGCTTTTTTTTAAATGGAGGAACTCACAGTCGCTATTCTTTGGATGCGTATTATGTAAACTTTCCAATCAACGCAATAATCTTCAAATCACGTCAACCGGGTACTCTACATTAGACAAACCTTATAAAACAGGCTCGACTGAGAGAGCGTAGGTAGAGAAATTCAAACACAAGACTTTTTAGTCTCATGCCTAGGGGTGAGCATTATTCGCCACTGATTATTCGACCCGCCTCAATTAATTGAAGAAAATGCTAAATTTCAGTAATTGGTGGCCGAATATTACCCAATTATTTTGGGCGAACGGTAACTCAAAAAAAATTCTACCGACATTCAATTAGGTTTAAAGAATTATGAAATAGGATAATTAGGATAATTGAATAAATCGAACCAGATAATTCGAATTAAATCGGTAGGGTAAATAGGTAATTCGGGTAAATCGGGCCGAGTAAGTTCGGGTAATTAAAATTCAATTCAGTAGGATAAGGAAAAAAATTTCAGTAATTCAAAGCCAGTTCAACAAAGAAAATTCTACCGAATTACCCGAATGCTCACCCCTACTCATGCCCTCCACTCCCACCAATTCGACCACCTCTAAGGAGCTATAAAATAGTTATCAATGGTTAAAAAGTTAAATTGATTTGACCTGTTTATAAACAAAGATTGTACATTAGTTCATTTTTTCGTTGGATATACCTTAATAATATTTTTATTGAAAATTAATCAATTTATTAATCTAATTGACATGTTTGTTAAAATCAAAAGTAGAATAAATTAGCTCTTTTTATTTAGCATTTTTTAACTAAATTTCGGCATTTTTAATAAACAAACTTTATCTTTATTTTCATTAAAACACTCCTATTCCATCACTTTTGCTATTTTCATCCATATGAAAACATAATTACTTTATGAAATTTGATATTTAAAAGTACAAAAAGTTATTAAAAGAAACTTATTATTCAATTTTAGATTGAATTATTTATATTATTAGTTATATACATCAACAATTCACTAAAAATCACCCTAATTGCAAAGTCTCGAGGGATACATAAGTATGCAGTCTTATCCTAACTGGTAAAAAGGATGTTTTCGATCTATAAAAATAACCTTGACCTTGCCCGAGCCTGCCTGTCCCGACCCGATACTATCATACTGGGCCTTGGGCCCAATTCAAAGCTGATCAATTTTCTTAACTAAAGGTGCAAAACAACGTCGCTATGTTAGAATGGTTGGGCCTTGGACTGATCAAACTTGTGTAGCCAAATCCTTAGGCCCAAGACCCAGTCGACCCCAGCATAATTGCCACTACTACTGACTTTTTACTAATTGTATATTAATAAATATTGATTTCTAACCCCTTTCTAAAAAATTTAGATTTAATAATTAATATCATAAACAGTCACGTGAAACAAACACGTAACTAGCTCGGGCTTAGGCCCAGTTGTCACCCGTACCGATTTATTATTAATTATATATTAATAAATATTGATTTCTTGTATCTTTTCTAAAATATTGGGATATAATAATTAATATCATAAACAGTTACGTGAGACAAACGCGTAACTAACACTTCCAACTAAAAAACAAGGCTCGTACAACCTTTTCCCCTGTTTCATTGTCTTTCTGTTATTAGCGACGCAAAGCACAAAAGCTTTAAAACAGAGCAAAAGGTAAAGAGAATGATTCTCCAATACCATCCTGACGCTAAAGAAAAGAAACCTTGAAAGCAACAATCTTCCAAAACCAAAACACCATTCTCAATCTTTTTAGTTTCACAGATCATCGCTTTTATATTCATATGAACTGAACTCATCTTCTTGTAATAATTCAGACCACCCTCACAAAACACGACAACCGTAACTTCCTTTTATAGAAGTAGCTAAAGAGCTCTGTATCTCCACATATGGGACTCTGTCTCTGCAGACCTCGTTCTCATGATATTTCTATCTCTTCTTCTTCTTCTTCAGACTCCTCACCTCGTGAAAGCAAAAGACCACCGCAATATGGCCACAACGAGCTGTTCCCTCCATTTCCACCTCCTCCGGCAAACCTGGGTCCGGATAGAACTCTTACTCAATATCAATCAACTGGGTCAAGTTCAGAAACCGGTCCCATTCTTGGGAAGCCTTTTGTTGATGTAAAGTCAATTTACGATCTTGATAAGGAATTGGGAAGAGGGCAGTTTGGGATCACTTATCTTTGCACAGAGAAATCAACAGGGAACAAGTACGCGTGCAAGTCTATATCAAGGCATAAGCTTGTGAACCAGAAGGACATTGAAGATGTTAGAAGAGAGATTTTGATACTACAGCACTTAACAGGACAACCCAACATTGTCGAGTTCAAGGGTGCTTACGAAGATAGGCAAAACTTGCATCTGGTTATGGAGTTGTGCTCTGGTGGGGAGCTTTTTGATCGTATCATAGCGAAAGGGAGTTACTCAGAGCGAGAAGCTGCCGTAGTTATGAGGCAGGTTGTGAATGTGGTTCATGTTTGTCATTTCATGGGGGTTTTGCACAGGGACTTGAAGCCTGAAAATTTCTTGCTCGCGAGTAGAGAAGATGGTGCTCCATTAAAAGCCACTGATTTTGGACTCTCTGTGTTCATAGAAGAAGGTTAGTTACAATAGCACATTTCCTACTTATTTGTTCTATTACTTTCTTTCATTTTTCTTGCCCACTTGATAGATTAAACTTAGGATTGGACGATATGTTCCACTAATCCCGGTTCGATGATTCCGATAAAATCTGATAATTTATGAGAAGAAAGCTACAGCATATGACAATGTAAATGTTTCCAGGAAGAAAAAAAATCTAGTTGGGAAACTTAAAAGTTACCAGACACGGAAAGAGACTTTAGAGTTCCCAACTTAACTTTTTTCCGGGTGGCCATTATGGGTCTCCATGACCAAGTCAACCATGAAAGCTACAGGTCAATGGAGTCAATGATAATGCATTGCCTATGGATTACTTTCTGTCAGACATCCATTGAACGTAGCTCAGACCACTTGCATAAGCAGGAATTTGGTACAGTAACTTTTGGAACAATTTTGGCTGTTCTGTTCCAGATGGAAGAAATGGTCCAATTATATGGTCTAAAAGAACAAAAACTATATAGTTTAATGGTCCCAGCCAAAGCATTTGTTTGTATGTAAAACAATTGTTAATCTATCCAGCAATGAGGGTTGAAAATTAGGTCTCGTTAAACCAAAACGACATCGTTTTGTCAAACTGGGTAGGACTGCATTTTAGGAGGGTTAGATGTTACTTGTTTGTTGAAAAGAGATAAGCTTTTGAATTCCATGGAGTGGTTGAATGAATGATGCTCGTGTTGCTAGTTTCGTTTTACCATTAGTTATTATGCACATTCCAATCTTTTTTCACTTGTTGAATATGACTCTTCAAGTGTTAATGAATGTCAGGTGCTCTGGTAACTTATGGATTTTTAACTAAATTTTCCAGGAAAGTTGTACAGAGATATTGTTGGAAGTGCATATTATGTTGGTCCAGAGGTCTTAAAAAAGAGATATGGTAAGGAGATAGATGTATGGAGTGCAGGAGTCATTCTATATATCCTTCTAAGTGGAGTGCCTCCATTTTGGGCTGGTATGGATTCTGCTATGACACTCGTAGTCTCTGACGGATGAGAGCCAACTATAGTTTATACGTTATTAGTCCGATCTTTTGTAGGAGCTACCTGTAATAACGAACTTTTCCAAAATATTAGCAGATGAATTCGTAGTTGCTGTTCTTGTTTCTGGTTTCTATAGCTGTCAATGTTCCTTGGCTTATATATGTTCTGTTTCTGACTGTTATGTGGATTTATTTCGTAATAGAGACTGAAAGAGGCATATTTGAAGCCATTTTGGAAGGCAAACTTGATTTAGAAAGTTCACCATGGCCTAAAATTTCATCTTCTGCAAAGGACATTATCAGGAAAATGTTAACTAGAGATCCCAGTAAACGTATCACTGCTGCTCAAGCACTTGGTAAGTATAGAACTGTTCTTGAAAAATTTCTCAAACTTGTTCATCTGGAGTTAAAACAGCCAAAGAAAAATGATGGAAAGTTGGTTGAAATAAGCACTAAATACTTTTCCAAGAGATACGTTCTGAATCACGGGTATGGCCATCGAAATCATGAGCATTGGCATAATCCTACCATGCAGAAAGTAGTTATAATACCTTTTTCCGATGAATCATATGGTCTTGACTAATTTATTGATCTTTTCATATAGGATTCCATTTAATAACTATAATTAAGCAACATTTATTCACCATATCAATTCTGTTCAGAACATCCATGGTTGAAGGATGAACGTGAAGCATCTGACAAGCCTCTAGACAGTGCTGTTTTAATTAGGATGAAGCAGTTCAGAGCTATGAACAAGTTGAAGAAGCTTGCACTGATGGTTTGTGTTCCCCATAACTCCTTTTTTCAAAGTTATTTAGAACTTATTAGAGGCTGCAGGTCAGTCATTACATACTCCAATTGATGTCTAGAAACCCAAAATCTTTTGGTTTTTCTCTATTCCATTGGTCTGTGAAGATGCTGTTCTAATCTAACTATGCAGGTGATAGCGGAAAACCTTTCTGGGGAAGAGATCAAGGGCCTGAAGCAGATGTTCCAGAACATGGACACCGATGGGAGTGGTACAATCACTTTCGATGAACTCAAATCTGGATTATCCAGACTAGGATCCAAGCTTTCTGAAGCAGAAATAAAACAATTGATGGAGGCTGTAAGATCTAACTGTGCTCTTTTTTTATACTTCATTCATTTCTAAAACAAGTGTTAAGAATCTGGTTTATCTTTTGTTTTCAGGCTGATGTCGATCGGAGCGGCACTATTGATTATGTTGAGTTTATCACGGCAACCATGCACCGGCATAGGCTTGAAAAGGAAGAACAACTGTTCCAGGCTTTCCAGTTCTTCGACAAGGATGGAAGCGGGTTAGTATTCTGCTATTGTTCTGCAGCTGAAGTTCTTCAATTTTTTAGCATAGTATATATTACTAGGAATTGGCAATCTTTTCTCTGAGATGCTTCTGAACATTTATGCAAGTGATCAGTGGAACTGATCGATTTCGGTTTACCGGTATCAGGTTTATCACAAGAGATGAGCTAAAACAAGCCATGTCTCAATATGGAATGGGTGATGAGGCTACAATTGATGAAGTCATTGATGATGTTGATACTGATAAAGTAACGTTTTTGTTTCAAATTCCTTAAAAATATCCTACTTGTTCTTTTCTTTCGTGATTGTCTTGCTCGATTTGCATAACGAATTCTCCGTGTTCGATCGATCGTATCCAGGACGGGAATATCAATTACGAGGAGTTTGTAGCCATGATGAGAAGGGGAACACAAGATACTAATGAGAACCAAAGATAAGACTTTGCTTGAGCATACAATGCAATCTGCATATTCCAGAGTTTATGGTTAATTTGTCCCTCATTACTGCATAAATAAGACCTTCAATTCGCTTGAATCTTCACAGTTTCTAAGGCTATAGCTGAGTTGTATAACTTGTAAATGAGCCAATAATGTATTGTTCAGAGGGCCAGAGCCGAACTGGTTTGCCAACCTTAAAGGTGGTGAAGAGAACTGCACAAATATGAAAGCAATAGAATAAAAGAGTATTTGATGCAAGTTTTAGGATTTGGCCAGGCTGATCCCCTTGAAAAGGTGGATTCACGTGCTTGTGTTAGGTTGTTTGTCATTCCTATATGTAATATGAATTTTATAATTACAATCTGATTATAATTTCATTTACAATGTTTATTTATTTCGTTAATTTTATTATATACATTTAAATATGTATAAAATAATAAATATATATAAATAATTATGTCGTTAAGTTACAAATCAATTGATTGACTATAAACATAAACCACCACGGATTATAATAAAATAGAGTTCACATAAAATTTTGCGTTCGAGATAAAATAATGTCGATTTGGGATTCAGCTATGATAATTCTTGGGTCATGTCAGGCTGGTTTGTGAGCCTTAAGGGTGATTAATTGAATTATAGGAACATGTAAGGAATATAATAAAGTTTATAAGATTATGACCCTTTTTTATAAGAGTAGAAAGTTTTGCTAATCTTCATCCACATGTATTGAGTAAAGCAAATGGAAATTGGAAAGTGAAAACCAACCAGAACAAGTAAGAAAAATCAAATCTCCATAACCAATGCTCGGTTGATGTTTGGATTTGTTCATATGCACTTTTGGAAGTCTCATGGGATTCTGCCGTCTCCTGATACGCTACTGCTGCAAATCTTGTTCCTGTGATAATGACAGTCGTAGCCCCTCCTCATCAGATTCTGCTAGCCGTCCCGAATCACCACCTGAAAGACCACAACCACCGGCTCTACCACCACCTCCTCGACCTTCTTCTGGTAGTTCAGAGATCGGTTCCGTTCTTGGAAAACCTTTTGTTAACATAACCTCAATTTACGACCTTGATGGAGAACTGGGAAGAGGGCAGTTTGGAATCACTTAACCTTTGCACAGACAAGTCAGCAGGAAGAAAGTACGCCTGCAAGTCCATATCAAAGGGTAAGCTCGTGACCCAGGAAGACATTGAAGATGTTAGAACAGAGATTCTGGTACTACAGCACTTATCAGGACAACGCAACTTAGTTGAATTTAAGGCTGCTTATGAGGATAGCAAAATTGGCATCTGGTTTTGGAGTTGTGCTCTGGTGGAGAGCTTTTCGATTGTATTGTAGCGAAAGGGAGTTTCTCATAGCTTGAAGCTGCTACAGTTATCAGGCAGATTGTGAATGTAGTTCATGTTTGCCATTCAATTGGGATCTTGCACAGGGACTTAAAAGCCTGAAAATTTCTTGCTTGCTACAAGAAATGAGGATTCTCCATTAAAAGCTACTGATTTTGGACTATCCGAGTTCATAGAAGAAGGTGATATGTGAATCCTTAACTCTGCTTTATGATTCATAGTATCTTTAACAAGCTTGGAAAGTATGATTAACTGAATTTTCCAGGGAAACTGTACAAAGATTTTGCAGGAAGTCCATATTACATGGCTCCATAGATCTTAAAAGGGGGATATCGGAAGGAGATAGATGTACGGAGTGCCGGAGTTATATTATTCTGAGTGGGGTGCCTCCATTTTGGGCTGGTACGAGATGATAGTATACTCCCATCTTTCGATTCAGCTATTTCCAGTTTTTGATCCAAGGTGAAACTTAGGCCCTAAGACTCAGAGTTAAATTTGAATATCCAAGATTGAACTCAAGCTTGAATTCAAAGGCCCTAAGACTCGTGGTTGCTTGGTTAAAGGATATGGAAATAAATCAATAGGAATGGAATGAATGGTAATGGTTGGTTGGTTATTATGATTGATTGAATAATTTTTTCATACCCAAGCTTTAAATAATGATTCATACCCTCCATGTATGAGAAGAATGAGTTTGATTCCTACCAATATTAATTTTTTAAATTTTAATTAAATATTTTAATTAAATATAATTAAAATGTAATTAATTAAAATATATTTAATTAAAATAGAAAATATAATTAATTAATAAATTTAATTAATTAAGATACAAACTAATTAATTAATTAATTAAAATAATTATAAAATCTAATTAATTAACTAATTAAAATAATTAATCAACATAAAATCTAATTAATTAATTAAAATATAATTAATTAATTAAAGTCCAATTAAAGTATAATTAGTTAATTAAAATATAATTAATTACATGATTAATTAAAATCTAATTAATTAAAGTGTAATTAAATAATTAAAATATAATTAATTATTTAATTACAATAAATTAAATTAATTAAGATATTTTAATTAATTACATTTTAATTAATTGCAATAAATTAAATTAATTAAGATAAAATATAATTAATTAATTAAAATAATTAATCAACATAAAATTTAATTAATTAATTAAAGTCTAATTAAAATATAATTAATTACACGATTAATTAAAATCTAATTAAAATGTAATTAAGTAATTAAAATCTAATTAAAATATTATTAATTAATTAAAATTAATTAATTAAAATGTTAATTAAAATATAATTAAGGTGTAATTAATTAATTGAAATATAATTTATTAATTAGTTAATTACAATGTAATTAATTAAAATATTATTCATTAATTACTTAAAATATAACATCGTTTGCATTATCGAGGAATGTAAATTATATTAAACTATGTTACTTGATTTTCTTGTGGCAATAAAATGATGGATATTGTGGTTGTGTCAATAAATTACACAATATTTTGGATGATTGATCTATATTTCGAGGATATTATGTAATTAATGATATGTTGATGTAAGAAAATATTAAAGTATTTTTTCTTCAGAGCTATTGAAAAGAAAAATCGTAATATACTTGATTTTAAATATTTTTCATTATAATTAGGGTGCATAAATTAAAAATAATCATTTAAAATATATTTAAATTTTGCTATAAAGCAAATTCTTTTTAAAATTATTTCTTAATATTTTTAACAAGCCAACCATCATCAATGGTAATATTAATCATTCCTTCATCTTAACCAACCATCATAATTATAATGATTATATACATTCTCATTCTTCAATATATTCATTCTTATTTATATTCTCATTCTCCTCTATGAACCAAACGCCCCCTCATAGTCAAATTTGAATATTCAAGATTGAGCTCAAGTTTGAATTCAATCAAATTGGACTTTGAATCGTTGATTTTGAACTAAGTCAACTCAATCAATACTTTATTATCATGCCTAACTGAGTTTGAATTAAGTTAAATTTTTTTAACATGTTGCTTAGGCGTGGCCCATTCCAATTTCTTATAATCGATCGAGTTTGAAAAAAGTTTTCAAATCCAATCTGGTTAAGCTCAAGTACCTAAGAATAAGATCAAGGATGAACCACGTTAAATTAGACTTAAATCATGCTCTTTGGATTGGGTCATAGTACTATATGTTTATGTTTTTGTTGAAATAGAAGATGTTTGAATTTATTGATGTGTTGCATATTTGAATACTCTAGTCTAAACTTTAAATTGAGTCTTGTATGTTTATAATTAGTTAAGTTCCACAAAAAATAATATAAAACTTGAGTCTAGTTGAATATCCAAACTTCAACTTGAGTTTGGCCTAAGGATGACAATGAAATGGTCCATAGGCTAGTTTCGTTATTTTTTTAAAATATTATTTTGTTTAAAATAATTGAGCTCAGATCGATTTGAGCCTCAACTTGACAGATTTATGAGTCACTCTGTTAACATCCCTAATTTAGTCTTTTACCATGCATAGATATGGTCATAGTATGACATCTTCTCTTTTTCTTTTGTTATGAAATAGAAGAGATGTTTTATCTGACTCCTGTCTAAATTTATTTCATAACAAAAATAAAATAGCAAGGGGTGAGAAGGATAACCAACCATGTCCTTAAACTCAAGTAATTCCATAAATAATTATAAAACTTAGTCAACCAATTAAATCATACATATAATATGTATATACACAACAACACTCATTCTAATTCAAATAGTTATCAAACATCTAAAATTTTTTGTCAAATTGTGATTAATACAAATATTAATTATAACTGTCATTTATGTTTTATTACAATATTTAACTATTTTTTTGCCTTGACCAGCTTAACCTAATAAGCGTACCTCCAATGGTCTGCCGGCTTATCTCATCATAATCTTTCATTAGTAGAAATGTAATTAAATGTATAAATATTGACACAACATACCTCAATTTTTCAATCTTCACCCGGTACTACTCCAGTTCCTAGCTATCGACATAGGATATTTTGGTACCACTCCGATACCTAGTCATTGGCACAAGATATCCTTGAGACTCAGGATGTCACGATATCTGCTCCATGAATAGATACCTAACCACCACTCACTTATATCAACTTAACTTATCCATCTAAGACCATCAAATGTAGCCTATCTTAGGCAAACCACCAATTCTAGATTTTGACCAATTATTCTCAACATATTACCAACCAGTCTCTATTTTACACATTTTTGCCGAGTTAACATATAATACAACTCATAATATGCATAACAAAATACAATCATGAAACATCTTGTACTTTGGTTAATTATTAATGAAATAAAATAAACATAATTTATGTAGGTAATTATTAATCATTAATTAAATTAATGACCAATTCAAAATATAATTTATTAATAATAAAATAGTACTTTATTTTAAAAGTAAAGTTCAAGGTTATCCTTATCAAATTTGAAATCAACTTATGATCCATAGTAACTGTGAGGCTTTTCGGTGAAAAATACGAGAAGCGTAAGAGTCGCAACGAGAACTTGTGATCTTGATTCACACGTCTTATCTTAGATGCTTTGAAATCTTTCGCTAACATGAATGACACTAACTATGGATTCACTATTTTAAATTAACAGTTGTCCAGAAATGAGTTTCTGGGATACATCTTGGATGTATAGACGATTAACCACTGATGGTTTCATTAATCTTGAATTTGTTGAGGGAGTTGAAGCTTTTATTCATTATGCATGTTCTCAACTTGTATATATGGATGGATCAAAGATCAGATGTCCATGTAAAAAGTGAAAATATAAATGTTTCCTTACTATTGATGAAGTTAATGGGCATTTGCTGAGAAAAGGGTTTATCCCTAATTATTTTAAGTATACCATATTTAAGTGTTCTCAAGACATTATACATCAATTGTATGATAATTTCTTTTATGTAGGCTTTAGAAAATTCAATAGAGAACAAATTCATTTGTGATCTTGCAAAGGGACCTTTGTGAATTGTTAAATCGTATCCGGTGTATTTCGTGAATAGATACAAATATCATACAGAATAGCATGGGCATAGCATAACAATAATAAACAGTAGGGTTGTCATACAGGGAGAATTGATAGATTAATATGGTAAAATTATTGAAATATTTGAAGTTGAGTACCCTACTTTGCTAATTAAGCGATGTGTGATATTTAAATGTAACCTGTATTAACCGACTTTAAATGTTGGAACAAAAGTGTATAGCTGATACAATCCAGTTGAAATCAACTACCGAAGAAGATTGAGACAATTCGAACCTTTTGTGTTGGCAATGGAAGCGAAACAGGTGTGTTATGTCCTTTTTCTAAGCTTACGACGAGAAAAAACAGATTAGTTGGCGGTTTGCAAAGTTAAACCTAGAGGTGTGTTTCAACCACATGAAAAAGGAAAGTAGAGAATTGAAAGTGAAGCGTTTCAGGAAGATGTCACTTTTATAAATGCATCTGTCACATATGATGATAATGAACCTTTGAATAATCCATCTACCGAATACGTTAAAATTTCATCTGGAGAGGATAACGAGGGTCAAAGATCTGAAGAGGAGCCGGGGTTTAATTCTTATTCTTCCGAAGAAGAAGATGATTGTAATTTACAATTAAGTTATGATAGTGATTAAATTGTGTTTGTAATTGAATATTTTAATCAACGTCATAAATTATTTGTTGTTCAATATATTATGTATAGTATTTCATTGAAAATCTTATTCAAGGAATGTCGATATAATGACTGGTTCCGGATTGTAGTAATTCCTTCTGTTAGGAGGAATGCGGCAAAATTGTCCCAACCTAAGGAATAAACAATGCAGGAAAAATTGTCACTTCATACACTAAGCATTGTTTGCCTTTCATGGCCGATCTTCTACTTCAAGGTACTTAGTATGATCTAGACAACGTCTCTTTTAATATGATCTGGACAACGCCTCTTTCTTTATTATATACATCTCACTTCCTTTGAAACAGTTATTATATGTATTCATATTTGATGGTCTATACTACATGTTGTTTTAAGCTGCCTTGAATTTCGAGCATGACATGTATACCAATAGAGGCGAGAGCGATGTCACAACGGTCTATAAAGGATTAGGGAGATCGGTTTTTTGGAAAAATTCATCAATTCCACAAACCTCGTTTGGACATTCACATATGCATTAATATCCAGTTTTAGTTTGTTTAATGGTTTTCTAATATGACATTATGAAAGTTCTACATTGATTGTGTTTTAGGTAAAATTGTTCCCACTAGTAGTTCATCTGGAGAGTTAGTCTTCCATACTAAGAGTGGCGACTCATTTACTGTATCCATTACAAGTTTAGCTATATCGGAAACCTGTTGCAAGAAGGTGTTCAAAAGCCTACACCTGAGGGAAGAAGTATCACTGTTTCAATTGGTGTGCTTGAACATGTCAGGACACTTCTTGAGAATCCAGACATGGGGGACTCATTTACTTTTACCGACTCTCATGTCATATGAAATCAAATAAATTAATTATATCATTTTGATTTATCGATGCAATATACTAGACTCAGTTTTAAAGTTAATTTATTATTGTATCTGTAAGAATTTGTCAAACAACCTCCCTACTAGTTAGAGGTTAACCTGCATCCTATTGAATGAGGGTTGTTATTGTTCTTCTTCAATGACTTTAACAATTGTTAATTGTCATTTTCATCATTTGTACATGAATATGATATTCGACAAATCACGTTATTTCCCTTTTAATATATTGTGTAATAGATTGAATTCAAGTTCTATTATAAGTAGAAATATCGATAAACAATAAATTTCAGATACAAATATGGGACCAAAGAGATAGCATGAGGTAATGCGGCCCAGGTTTAGAGACATGTTCAAAGGTAATTACTATGAAAGTGGATCGTCACAGTCTGCAGCTCGCACTAGCTCACCTGCTACCCCTCCAGGACCTACAGTTGTAGATGAAGCAACACCTACTGCTCGTCATGTTACACCATCTCTATCCCCAACTCATATATCATCCAGTACCACTTTATCAGTTGGAGGTCTGCCAGCTTGGAGCTGAGGGACCTGATGGAAGAAAGTACATAACAATTATCAACAATCTGTAAGGAAAATCACATTAATCACTATTTGTTTTTAATTAAGTTATAGGTTTATCACTTTTTTCATTGTATAAAATAACTTCTTATATTAAGTTGATTCCATCTGGACCGTGTTCCAGAAATATGACTTCTAAATTTAAAGAAATGATTGATCTTGAGGGTTACATATGAAAGAATATCTCTCAGGCGACAAAGGAATTTTACTTTCAGAAATTTGAGGTACAATAAAGATTTATTTTATCTTTATGTTGATTTATATACACTAATTAAATAAATATTATTACACTATAGTAGTTTAAATTTTTTTCTTCTTATTTCAGATTATTTTTTAGATTCTAATATCGACGTCATCATACATAGACTATAGGAGAGGCGAACTCGTGCACATTATCGCGACTTTATTGGTGTAATACACAAGGCAGGTGTATGAACGCATTATATTTCGGAAGAAATATGGAGTCGTTGGTAGGAGTATTGGAGAAGTCCTGAGGTTATGTCCATCTGAGGGCAAAAATCCACCAACAGACGTGGAGGTCAGAGGGGAGAGAGTCTTTCCGTACATACAAGAAGATCAATAACCTACCACGAGCATGCACAAAGACTTGTAAGTAACTAAACTTGACACTTATATTATAAATATTTTACATTGCTATATTATAGATAATGATAATGATATAAATGCCTGGTGCCATATATGACTGTGTTGAGTTAATTTTTTTGTTCAATAGGAGAAAATATCATAAAAATAGAGAAAATTTTGTCGAAATTTTAATAAAATGTAGTTCACTTCTAACAATTTAGGTTAAATATGTAGGTCTACACTTACTCAGTTGTTTTTGCACACTTACACGAAGAAGCTTGACGGTGTAACATTCGTCAATAGTTGATGTAGAGAGCTGAATGTATGTGAAATTAATGCATGATTATTATTTCTTAATAGTAATCCCTTACTAATGTAAACATTGCTTCCTAATAGGACGACATACAACATGTCATTCGGCGACAGTTTCAGGAAGAACAACCTGCTGATGAGACTTAGACGTATCTTGAGGCTATCGGTGGTAGTGACCGTCGTGGATAGATATTCGGGCTAGGTTCATTTGTGAACACATGTTATTCACAATCCTTTATGTCCAGTACAACAGCGTCTAATAGACCAGTGTAAACTAGTGAAGTCACTGAGCTTCAGACACATATGCAGACATTGATGGAGCAAATGGCTCAACTGAGACAGGAGATGGAGTAGTTGAAGGGGAAGGGTAACAGTTCAGAGCACCCGCGATTACCAGCACATTAGGAATGTTGTAGTCATTTGTTTTCAATTACAAAGACTTATTATATACACCGTCATGTTTTTATTATCAATTAAGAAAATTTTAACTTTATATCATCAATCAACTTTCTGTTTAAATAAGTTAAATATATAAACAAATAAATTTATTATGCACAGATAATTCATAAATGTTGAAATGATGCATTTTTCATAAGATCATCAAATAAAAATTCACGTTGGGATTTTCTTTTAAAATTCTTACTTTCAATTACCGACAGAATATAGATTGTCGCAAAAATGCATATAATTACCGACGGAAATCCATAAACCATCGAAAATTATTTGTGGTATTTATCGACCGTTTTTCTTCTTCCGTCGGTAATATTGAAACCTTTGGGATTATCTTAACGATGGTTACATCTATCTGTCGGTATATTTTACCGACGGAATGATACATAATTTTTGTTGTTAAATTTACCTACAGTCGTATTAACGACATCTTTGTCCGTCATTTTATTTCGACAAAATTCTGCCATTTACCAGTGGTTTTTCCATCGGTAAATGGTAGATTTCTTGTAGTGTGTGTTGTCAGACTAATGTTGATAAGAATGACCCTATTGATATTGTTGAATTTATCACGACCATCATGCATCGTCACAAGCTTGAGAGGGAAGAACACTTGTACAAGTCTTTCCAATTCTTTGATAAAGGAAGGGATAGGGTTCGTAATTTTGCTATGTTTCTCCAAGTATATTAGTAGAAATTAGGGTTGGGAAAAGGGCTCGATTCAGTCCTAAATCTAAGTTTGATGTAATCAAAGTTTTAGGTTAGATTCATATTTAAATAAGAAAATAAGATTTTGAGTTCAAAAAGTCCAACCAACATTTATAACTTGAGATCCAAAAAATACTTGTTTGTTTTTTCAAAAGTAAAATCACATAACATAATTAACATATAAAATATCATAAAATATTAATTATAATTTAAATCTTATTCTAAAACTTAATTATTTTCTTGTCTTTTCTCTCCAACTCTTTTCGACAACCACTATAGTCATACAAGTATTCAACCTTTAACGATATCTACATAACATGTTAAAAGAACTCTATAATTATTATAGAGAGGGTTGGGAAAAATACTAGCTCCTTAGAACTTAAACTTATTTATAATAAGTTTTAGACATTTTAGTAATTTAATTAAAATACAAATTATAATTTCAATTAAACTTTAATTATAATTACAATTGATTCTAATGAAATACTAATTATAGCCTAATATTTTATTTATTAAATATCTCATTTTAATCATAAAGTTTCTCAAACTTTATAATTAAGACCAACTTGATTAAAATACCTTTTCTCTTAAATTCATTCTTTGTGAGTGACCCATTGAGTTTTTAAATATGTTGGTAATAAATATACATTATAAACTTAAATCATATTTAGACTTAGATAAATTAAACAATTTATATCAATAAATTAAGATTGTCGCCTAGTAATATATCATGAACACTTAAATAATTAGGAATATCAAAGTAGTTCGACTAAACTTTTCATACATGACATTTCTATATAATTCAATACATTCATCACACAATGTTCCGAGTAAACTTAGAGCATGAAATTAATATCTCTTTTATTTGGGTCCAATAATGTTAGTTCTTATCATTAGTAATTGCTTATATTAATGACATTTGTAAATTATTTTACAAAGTATCATTTTACCTTGGTCAAGAATTTTCAAATAATCAAAATTAATCAAGAATAATAAAATATTCTTTCTAATTATTTTAAGGTGATGAATGATATATTGATTACTCATCCGCATCCATACAGCTTCATGAAATATCTAATGACTATCAACTTAGCTACTATTAACCGAATAAGTCTTTATTAGTATCAAAACATATCAATCCCTATATAAGATACTTTGAAGATCTAAAGTCAAATAATTAATTATGCAATTATCATAATGAAAATTTCAATAAACATGCAAGTAATGCTCTCAAATTCTCATATGAGGTCGGTTTAGTAAACTTATTCTTTAACAACCACATACACATTTGTTTAAGTATCTTCATACTTTAGTACATGAGATCGATTACTTCCTTTATAAGAAAGAAACATATCATATGCTAGTCTTTTATGTTCTATTAATGCTCAATCTTAATAGAGTAATGATTATGAACAATTTACTGAATATTACATAAATGCAATATCAATATCACAATTATAATTTTATTATAATTTCATTTAAAATATATATTTATCTCATCAAATTTATCATATACATTTAAACATGTATAATATAAGAATGTATATAAATAATTATATCACTAAATTACAATTATCTCGATTGATTGTAGGCATAAACCAACATATCTTATAACTAATTGGAGTTTACATATCAACATGTAACGTTGAGTATGTTACCATTTTTAGACAAATTGTTTATGTAGTTATCTTCTCGTATGAATGATCTAATCTGAATTTTGGAGAAAATTAATATTTTAATAAATAACATATTTTCAATAAATTGTTTAATAAATTAATCATACTTATAAAGGATGTATTTTAAATAAATTATTTAAGAAATTAATAAATTAAATTAAATTTAGATTTGGCAATGGAGTTGATAATTTTGACCATCCAAGTCGAGCATGACTTAAAAACTTTGTATTCAAGATAAAATAATGTCGTTTTGGGATTTGGCCAGAGCGATCCTCTTGAAAAGGTGATTCAAGGGCCCGTGCCATTCCAGTTTGCCAACCGCGAGGGTGGCAGAGAGAATAGAAGAAATATGAAAGGAATAGAATAAAGTTTATCAGATTATGATCCATTTGTATAAGACTAGAAAGTTAATTATGCTAATCTTCATCCCCAAGTATGAAGTAAAGCAATGGAAATTGGAAATTGAAAACCTACCAGAAGAAGTAAGTAAAATCAAATCTCCATAACCAATGCTCGATTGATGTTTGGATTTGTTATTCATATGCACTTTTGGAAGTCTCATGGGATTCTGCTGTCTCCTGATACGCTGGTGCTGCAAATCTTGTTCCTGTGATAATGACAAGCGTAGCTCCTCCTCATCAGATTCTCCTCCCCGTCCCGAGCCAGCGCCTGAAAGACCACAACCACCGCCAATACCACAACTAACGCCGCCGGCACCTCCGAAAGAAAAACCACGTCCTCGACCTTCTTCTGGTAGTTCACAGATTGGTGCTGTTCTTGAAAAACCTTACGTTGACATAAAATCAATTTACGATCTTGAGCGAGAACTGGGGAGAGGGCAGTTTGGAATCACTTACCTTTGCACAGATAGGTCAACAGGAATAAAGTACGCTTGCAAGTCCATATCAAAGCTTAAACTCGTGACCCAGGAAGACATTGAAGATGTTAAAACAGAGATTCTGATACTACAGCACTTATCAGGACAACCCAACATTGTTGAATTCAAGGGTGCTTATGAAGATAGGCAAAACTTGCATCTGGTTATGGAGTTGTGCTCTGGTGGAGAGCTTTTCGATCGTATTATAGCAAAAGGGAGTTTCTCAGAGCTTGAAGCTGCTAGAGTTATCAGGCAGATTGTGAATATAGTTCATGTTTGCCATTCAATGGGGGTCTTGCACAGGGACTTAAAGCCTGAAAATTTCTTGCTTGCGACCAGAGATGAGGATTCCCCTTTAAAAGCAACTGATTTTGGACTGTCCGTGTTCATAGAAGAAGGTGATATATGAATCCTTAACTCTGTTTATGATTCATAGTATCTTTAACGTCTAGTTTGGAAAGCATAATTCTTTAACTGAATTTTCCAGGGAGACAGTACAGAGAATTTGCAGGAAGTCCATATTACATGGCTCCAGAGATCATAAAAGGGAGATATGGGAAGGAGATAGATGTATGGAGTGCCGGAGTTATGGCTTACATTATTCTGACTGGTGTGCCTCCATTTTGGGCTGGTAAGAGGATAGTATGACTTGTTCTCTTTCTCATTTGTTCTGAAATAGAAGAGATGTTTTCTTTCTGACCCCTCTGTGGATTTATTTCGTAACAGAGACTCAAACAGGCATATTTGAAGCCATTTTAGATTACGATCTCGATCTTGAAAGTTCACCATGGCCATATATTTCTTCTTCTGCAAAGGACCTTGTGAGGAAAATGTTAACCAAGGACCCCAAAAGACGCATCACTGCTTCTCAAGCACTTGGTAATTAAAGTATATATAACTGTTCTTTGATCTGCAAATTGTTCACCTGCGAGGGATAAATATTCAGTTTCATTCAAATTCTGCTCAGAACATCCATGGTTATTGGCGGGTGCAAGAGGAGCATCTGACAAGCCTCTAGACAGTGCTGTTCTAATTAGGATGAAGCAGTTCAGAGCTATGAACAAGTTGAAGAAGCTCGCAATGAAGGTTTTGATTATTTCCATCATTCCCTTTTTCTTTTATTCATCAGAACTGATATCCTCCATTAACATGGCTCAATTTGATGGATACAATGCTGTTTGCTTATCTGAATACGGTCTTGGTCAAAGGTGATAGCAGAGAGCTTTTCAGAGGAAGATCTCAAAGGCCTAAAGCAGATATTCAATAATATGGACACGGATAGAAGTGGTGGAATCAGTTCTGATGAGCTCAAAGCTGGACTAGCAAGACTAGGATCTAAGCTTCCTGAACCAGAAATTAAACAACTGATGGAGGCTGTAAGATCTAATGAACTCCATTCTTCTTCTATTCATACATCAGTTTGGGTTCAGGTAGTCCTGATCCCGATTATTGGATCGGAATCAAAACAATATCATTTTAGTCGTTTTGGCTGATCAGGCTCATACCGTTAGCTTCGAATTGCCAACTTTATAATCATTTATAAAACTGCAAAAGCAGGAATTAAGAAGATTATTCGTGTTTGTGTGCTGTCAGGCTGATGTTGATAAGAATGGTATTATTGATTATGTTGAATTTATCACGGCTGTCATGCATCATCACAAGCTTGACAGGGAAGAACACTTGTTCAAGTCTTTCCAATTCTTTGATAAGGAAGGGAAAGGGTTAGTACTTCTGATATGCTTAGTATAGAGTTACAAAAGGGTTTGGTTGGGTTTTTATATCTAAGTTTAATCTAATCAGGTTTATTACAAGAGATGAGCTTAAACAAGTCATGTCTGAGTATGGAATGGGAGATGATGCTACAATTGATGAAGTCATTGATGATGTTGACACTGACAAAGTAAGGTTTTTTATTGACATTCCTTAAAACTATTCCAAGTATTCTTCTCCTTTCATGATTTTTGAGTTCATGTAACTAATTCTTTGTGGATGATCGATCATATTGTAGAATGGAACAATCGATTATGAGGAGTTTGTAGCCATGATGAGAAAGGGAATTGCTGGAAGTTGACGTTTTTTCCATTTCGATCATAGTTTCGTAATGATCATCCTAGAAACAAAGTGGAGTTTACACAGAAGGTTGAAGATGCCACCATTTTTAGGCAAATTGTTTATGTAGTTTTCCTGCGGCTTGAGTGATCTAAATTGGATTTTAGAGACGGAATAATTATTGTAATAAATTAATTATATTTACAAATTATGCTTTTAAATAATAATAAACTATTAAATTTAACTTGACAATAAGATGAGATGATTTTAGCCTCATTTAGGTCGAGCCTGATTTGAAATTATTTAAGTCTAAGTTTAGCCTGAAATTTGATTGAACTTGAAGCTTCAGGTCTTAATCTGACCTAAATCAAGTTTTACTTTAAAATCTTAGCTTTAAGTCGGGTCATATTTCATTCGAGTTCAAAATTTAAAAAACTTAAAAAAACTTCAAACTTAACCCGAAAGTCAATCAACTTGAATTGATTTCATTGATTTTATACTGGATCAAACAACTTAGCATCCTTAATTAAATTTCAATCTTTTAGTTAAAATTAGGATTTTGGATTAAAATTTTGAATTTACTCGAAGCTAAAGTCAAAAAAATTTATTAAGATCAAGTTTAATTATTTTTAATCAAATTTTATTTATTAAGTAAGAATCGAGTAAAACTAAATTAGGATTTAAGTGCTCATTTAAGTAATTAAAGAGGTGAAGAAGGTTGTATTATGAGTCAAAAGCAAAGCCTACAAGAATTTATATCAAAGATTGAAAAATAAAGATGAAGAAAATGATATTTTTAAGTTGTTAAGAGGAAAGGAATAGGAAGTGAAGGACTATATCAAGTTCACAATATAAGAGCTAAAGTAGGACAGGTTCTCGTGGATGGAAATAACGTCAAGAGGAGCTGGCAACACTACTTCGATAGGCTTTAAATGATGTTAGAGATAGCAATATTTTCTGGGGTGATATTTGCAATTCTGAGCAATATTATAGCTTCACTTATTGTTAACATATCACGATAGAAGAAATTAGAAAGACTTTAAAGAAGATGAAGAGAGGAATGACAATGGGACCTGATGAGTTGCCCATAGGAGTGTAAAAGAACCTTGAAGAAGAGGATATTACTTGATTGGCCAAACTTTTTAATATAATCTTCAAGTTTGCTAAAAGGACTAATGAAAGAAGACTTAGCATATTAGTTTCACTCCGCAAGCGCAAACAGGACATGTAAAGCTAAAACAACAATAGATGTATCAAATTATTTAGTCATATCATAAATTTATGAGAGAAGGTGATTGAGAAGAGAATGACAAAAGTATTCTTACTTATGAGAATCAAGTTGGTTTTATTCTAAGGAAGTCCACTATAGAAAAGGACAAAAAGAGAGACTTACACATAATTTTCATTGATTTAGAGAAGACTTATACTAGGGTATATAGGGAAGTCATGTGACGATGTTTAGAAGTCAAGATAGTTCATGTCACCTATATAAGGGTTATTAAGAATAGGTATGAACATTTTAAGACTAAAGTAAGGACATCAGGATGTGATTTATAGATATTGGGTCATACTAAGAATCCTCATTGAGCCCTTTTTTATTTGCAGTAATTATAGATGAGTTTATTAAGAATATTCAAGATGATATATCTTGATGTATGTTATTTGTTGATAATGTTGTTTTAGTGGATGAAATAAAGGAGGGTGTTAATGTTAAACTAAAATTTTGGAAGGATACATTAGAGTCAAAGAGTTTTAAATTGAGTGGGCTAAGACTAAGTATTTAGAGTATAACTTTTTGAGTCGTAAGGTTGCATACCATGACAAGTCTTTTTTGGACCAAATTATCGGAGGTCTACTAATTGAGCAGAAGTTATACCTTAGAAAGATTGTTTTAAGCGAGGATGACAATGAAATAGGCTTGGGCTCGATAGGGCCTGAGATTGCTAGAGCCCAGTTTGAATTATAACTTTTTTAAAATGTCAAAACGATATTGTTTTGTTATCATCTGTTAAGCATTAAACAAATCGGGTCTAGAAAACTAGACCCAAGTCCCAAACCTGAGCCGTCATCCCTAGTTTTAAGTACCTTGGATTCATCATCTAAAGTAATGACAAGATAGAGGACGACATAGTGTTTCATATCAAATCAGGGTGGTTTAAATTGAGAGATATCTTAAGAATTTTATATTATAAGAAGATACCAATCAAGTTAAAATATAAATTCTATCATTTAACAATTAGGTCGGCCATGCTTTATAAGACAGAGTGTTGGCCAGGTACAAGTCTTAAGTTAATAGTGACAAAGATGATGATGGTCCCATAGATGTGTAATCTCACACTAAAAGATAAGTTAATAATAAAGTGATAAAGTAATAAGAGACTAGTTATGGGTGACTAACATTTATAGTTAATTAAAGAAGACAAGACTTACGTGATTCAGATATATTAAAAGGAGACATCTCGAGATCTCAGTAAGAGTATACGAAAAGATTATACTTTAAGATTATAAGAGAAGAAAAGAAACACATAAAAAGAATTGGATATAGGTGATCAGAAATGATATAATTCTATTAGAATTTAGCGATGATTTAACCCTTAACAAAAAAATTTGGCAAACTAAAATATAGGTATAAGACCCTGTATAAAGAAGTCTTTGTTTTATCATAGGCCTATCAAACATTTTACTTCAATTTTTATGAATTTTATTAGAATTAATTTTTTAAACACTTGTTTATTTAATTATTTTATTAATTTAAAAAATTAAAAAATAACATCATTTTTAACCAGTGACCAAGTCGGGCCAAGAAATCCTGGCCTATAGCCCGATCCATTGACTTCACTCCAAGTCAGGTTGAATCTAGACTACCATCCCTATTATTTCCAAAAATAGGAAAAACTACTTAGTGCCTATTTGGATGAACTTATATCAATAGAGCTTTCATCAGTAGAAGTTTTGTTAGAAGAATTTTTCTAAGAAATCAGTTAACTGTTTAGTTTATTAATTAAAAAATTATTTTTTTAAGAGCTTCATACAGTTGCTAAAACCTTTTCTCAAGATATCTTCCAAACTCTTAGGGTCGTTGTTCCGGATCTTGTTCCTCCGATGTGAAAGCAGTTGATTCCGTAGTTTGAGAATTCTGTTGATCCCAATTACTCCATCTCCATCATTGCATATTGGAATATGACTGTTTGGTAACATAAAAATATTTTTTTTTAATTTTAACTATATTTTATTTTGTAATTAAAAATTATTTATGCATGTAAATATTATTTAAAGTATATTAAATAATATGTAAAGTACAATATATTAATTACCATATAATTTTAAACCATATGAAACATAAATGAAAATACATCTAACATAATCTTTTATATAGATTATAATATAAGTAAAGCTAATATAAAAATTAAAATTAAAATATATAAAAAGTTAAATAATATTATATAAATCTTAAAATAAATATGACGAAGAGTTTGTGTATATTGTAAAAATTACGTGTAAAATATAAAGGTAAAAGAGAGTAAAACTAGACTCATTAATTAATCTGAAAATTTTACTTAAAAATTTAAAATTTCTCAAAAAATTGTATTTTAACTGCCAAAAAATTATATCTACTAAAAAAATTTTTCTTAAAATTTGTTGTATCATTCAGACTCCAAAAGTTCAATGAAGTCTCTAAATTCTACACCTTAGCGAAATTATATCGGGTTATTGATTATCAACAGCTAAGACGAAACTAAGAATCAAAATTATAAATTCGTATAAATATAGGAATTAAAATATGATTACCGCCAAACTAAATTTCATTTCATTTCATGAAGAAGATGGTCTCGCTCTGCTGTGCATCTCAACTGACGTCACCTTCCGTCTCCTTCTTCTCCCGAAACCCTAGATTACTTTCTAGAACTGTTGCCTGTGGGTCAGACTCGGAGGCTTACCGGAATCGCCCTGAAGGTGGCGGTTACGGTAGTGTGAGGCTGGAGGAGACGGTGGAGGGTAATTCGGGAAAGTTGAGGCTCGATTCGTGGATTTCTTCTCGAATATCCGGCTTCAGTCGAGCTCGAGTTCAGGCGAGTATTAGGTCAGGCCTCGTTAGTGTTAATGGCAAGGTTGTTGAGAAGGTGAAGTAAAGAGAGACTGGTTCACTTAGCTCTTGTTTGATTGGGGAATTTGTTCTTTTCTTGGTAATATTGCTCTTTGACATATATTCTTGAGTAGGCTTCTTATGGGGTCAAAACTGGAGATAAAGTGAATTGCACTATTTCAGAGTTGCAACCTTTGAGAGCGGTGCCTGAAGACATACCTTTGGACATAGTTTATGAAGATGAACATGTTCTTGTCGTTAACAAGCCTGCACATATGGTAGTTGTTGTCTGAGTTTAGATTCATGTGTTGTGTTGGATCAATTTGTTGACTTGTTTCGTCCCATTTTTCAGGTTGTTCATCCAGCTCCAGGGAATACTACTGGGACGCTTGTTAATGGCATACTTCACCATTGTAGCCTTCCCACAGCTGGGTTTTGTGGAAATGACAGTGTCATATTATCAGAAACAGAGGATTTCTCTTCTGATGAGGAAGGGTTGTGTTATAGTTCAAGCGAGGCATCTTTTCGACCTGGAATAGTGCACAGATTGGACAAAGGCACTAGTGGGCTGCTTGTTGTTGCAAAGGTGATTACCTTGGTCCTTTAAATTGAGATTGTATATTGTGCTTGCAAATTAGATAGTTGGTTAGTCTATGGAAGTGTTTTTATTATGATCTTGCACTGATGAGAATTTGATTTCACGAGAAATTGCACAAAAGCTGCGGAATTGGCCAATTTCTCGGGTATCCCAATTGAAGTGTTTTGAAATGAATTGAAGAATTTGGTTTTTCATATGCTTGATGGCAGGATGAACATTCTCATGCCCATCTAGCAGAACAGTTCAAGCAACACACCATCAAAAGAGTGTATGTTAGTCTTACTACTGGAGTGCCTTCACCATTGTCCGGAAGAATAGACATCCCAATTGGTCGTGATCCAAATAACCGGATTCGCATGGCTGCTATACCTGGACCAATTAGTCGAGGACATGCTCGTCATGCTGCTAGTAGGTGATTATTATCTTCTCACTAAATTTTATGTTAATAGTCATTGCTCCGGCACTTATATTTCCTGTGCTAGTCGTGCAATTTGGAGTTCATGTTACTTTCCAATTGAAGGGTATTATTGGTCTTTGCTTTGCCACGACAAAGGCTGCAAATTGATTGCAAGATAGATTCCTGCTTATATTAACGTGCTCATTGGTTTTGGGGTGGGACTCATGTAGTCAAATATTTTTCTAGTGATTTTTCATTCTTGTAATTTGGTTGAATCCGTACTCTTACGTGTGTTCCTTCTTCAAACCTTTCGATATGTGTTGCCCCCGACACTATGGATCATATCCACTGGAAGAGAAACTCGATTCTGCACTGCTGCTGAGTCGTCTTGTTTTAGCAGGTATAAAGTAATCGAAGTATTGGCTGCTGGTGGTTCAGCTTTGGTGGAATGGAGATTAGAAACTGGGCGTACTCATCAAGTACTTCAACTATCTTAAAAATATTCCTAATCTTGTCTTGCATTCTCTACTCTTGATCTGACTTGGTGAATGA
The DNA here is from genome assembly GCA_029891385.1 of Erythroxylum novogranatense. Lineage (NCBI taxonomy): Eukaryota > Viridiplantae > Streptophyta > Magnoliopsida > Malpighiales > Erythroxylaceae > Erythroxylum > Erythroxylum novogranatense. The sequence continues at coordinate 1,118,821 of CM057225.1, read as the reverse complement.
ATCAGTGAATATTAGTTTTCTGCAAACACCCATTGTAACGAACTTAATGCTTCTACCCTTATCTGCTGCTCACTTACCAATGCTGGGATTCTTCGTTCTTTTCTCCCAAGCAGATCCGTGCGCATGCGAAGTACATCGGAAATCCTCTATTAGGTGATGAGGTCTATGGAGGGACCAAAAACATGGCCTTATCGCTCCTTCAACAAAAGACACCCCGTAGGTCTCATAGTCGAGTTTCGCTACTGTTGTCAGGAATGGACAGGCCTTGTCTTCATGCTTTGGCACTTGGGTTGGACCATTTTGGTTTGCCAATTTTGCTTCTCCCATCAAAGTTATTGAGTGATTAAAGGATTTTAACCTCTCGTTTTCCTGCAAGGTTTTTACATCCGGATACAGGAGAAAAAGTGCAGTTCTCATGTCCACCTCCTTCAGATTTTTCCAGGATTTTGACCCATCTCCGTGAAATGGGTTCACAAAAGGTACATCTTCAAATCTTTCGTTCAATCAGTGAGCTATTACGCACTCTTTTAAAATACAAAATCTCCATCAAATTTTGAATTCTAGATAGTATTTTGTAAATACATAATTATCTTATTCGTCATTGAAATACACATCAAATCTATACTCACACGCATGCTTAAACATATGGTTGCCATCAAACTGTTCTATCTGCAGCTTTCATGCTCTAATGATCAGATTTCTTTTGTCACAATTTGAGCAGGTGAAATAGTTATTTTGGTTGGTGAAACTGCAAATGCTTTGGAGTAGTTGTACGAAGAAGAACGATTCTTCAATCTTCCACATGGAGCATCTCATGATGGGTCATTTTGTTCATGTGCTCTTAATTTCCTATATTCTTTCTATTATAATTTATTGCAAAAGGCAAAATATATTATTATGATCGTTAGAAACGATTATTCATTCAAACTTCTATTGAATTTTTTACATTAATGTCAATTTATTAATTTTTATTTTAAGCACATAATTAACAGCTATAAGACTATTTTAACTAAAAATAAATAACATGAAGAATGAGAAAATTACATATTTATTTTGTATTATTAAGTTATATTTATAAAAGGTTCTATTGTATTAGAGTCCCTTACTATAACCGTCAATCCTACGGCGTCGTATTATGACAAGTGTTGTTATAGTTCTAGAAGTTAAAACTTACCCTCTTGAAATTGCATCCTTTTTCGCAGAAGCAGAGACATAGAGCCGTCAATGGCGTTACTGAAACCAAACCTTCGATTACTACCTCCTTTCTCTCAATCCATAGCTCTAAATTTAACCTTCTCTTCTAGTTCTTCAGTGTCTTTACAAGAAGATGACTTAGACCCAGAAGCTTCAACGTCTCAAACCACTTCCTCTTTGTCACAAGAAGAAGCTTGTTTAGCGGAGAAGTTCCATTCTTTGATAAAGGACCACCACCGTCGAAACCCTAATCCTATCCCCAACCCCACGCCGCCAAGTTACGATTTGACAATCCCATCTCTCTCACACGACCTCTCGAAGATTGCCGCTGCTAGTGCCGTCTCCCCGCTCACTGTCCAACGCGTCGTCGAGAAATGCGGCGGCGTGCGTCATGGCGTGCCGTTCCTCCAAGCCCTCGCCTTTTTCAACTGGGCCATCGCTCGCGACGACTTTGCACACTCGCCGGAACCGTATAACGAGATTGTGGACCTCGCCGGAAAGGTAAGGCAGTTCGACTTGGCTTGGTATGTGGTTGATTTGATGAAAGCGAGGAATGTTCAAATCACTGTTGAAACGTTTTCGATTCTAATCCGCCGCTATGTGAGGGCTGGATTGTCTTCGGAGGCGGTGCATGCATTTAATCGTATGGAGGATTATAATTGTGCGCCTGATAAGATTTCGTTTTCGATTGTTATTAGTATGTTGTGCAGAAAACGAAGAGCTCTCGAAGCTCAATCCTTCTTTGATAGTTTAAAGGATAGGTTTGAACCTGATGTTATTGTGTACACAAACTTGGTTCGTGGTTGGTTTAGATCTGGAAACGTATCAGAGGCTGAGAGGGTGTTTCGAGAAATGAAAATGGCAGGCATTGAGCCTAATGTATATACATATAGCATTGTGATTGATTCGTTGTGTCGGTGCGGGCAGATCACTCGAGCTTATGATGTTTTTGCAGAGATGATTGATGCTGGAATTGAACCGAATTCTGTAACTTTTAATAATCTGATGAGGATACATGTTAAGGCCGGTCGGACAGAGAAGGTTTTGCAAGTTCATAATCAGATGAAGAAGCTTGGATGCTCGCCAGATACGATTACGTATAATTTCCTTATAGAGACTCATTGCAAGGATGAAAATCTTGTTGGTGCTATTAAGGTGCTTGATTCAATGGTTAAGAAAGGGTGCAGCCCGAATGCTTCTACGTTCAATGCTCTGTTTTCGTGCATTGAGAAGTTGCGGGATGTGAATGGTGCTCATAGAATGTACGCCAAGATGAAGGAGGTCAAGTGTGAACCTAATACCGTGACATACAACATATTGATGCGAATGTTTGCTGGGTCGAAATCAGCTGACATGGTTCTGAAGTTGAAGAAAGAAATGGATGAGAAAGGTGTAGAGCCGAACGTGAACACCTACCGGATTTTGATTTCTATGTACTGCAGGATCGGGCATTGGAATAATGCCTACAAGTTCTTCCGGGAGATGATTGAGGAGAAGTGCTTGAAACCGAGTTTGCACCTTTACGAAATGGTGCTAGAGCAACTGAGGAAAGCCGGACAGCTGAAGAAGCATGAAGAATTGGTGGAGAAGATGATTGATAGAGGTTTTGTTTCTCGCCCTTTATAGAGGTAAAACTGGAGAACTTTATTACATGGATTGCTTATCTATTTTTTGAGTACAATTTGGACGTCCATAAACAGATCAGGAGATTTTAAGGTTGTTTTTCCTTAAACATCGATCGCATGTCGTGTTCACGGAGAGACCTTTCGTCTCGGACCGCTCGGAACAACAACAACTAGAATGAATCTCATTGCAAATTTTGTTGTTGATTAATAGAATCAATTTGAATTTAACTTGTTGATTTTAAGTTAAGTTGGCTCAGGTTTGGACTGATTTGTTCTAATCGGTCAGCTTCTGAAAATTTTGTCAAATCCAAACTCAAGTCTAATTAAACGGATCTTAGGTTAAATCGGCCGGTCTAATTTGTCATCTCTAATTCAAATGAAACACAAAGATGAGACCAGTATACCATGAGTTTTCCACGTTATTCTAGCTCTAGCGTTGTCCTTGCTTGACCGTATATGATTAATTAGCAATGAAAATCTTCAGGAAACGACGCGAAATTGCCTTTGACGAGTGGGAATTAATCACAGCAAGTTGTTTGAATTTAGTGCTCAAGTGTGTTCACATAGTTTCTTCAGATCTATTGGTTTTCCTGCTATGAATGATTATAAAATAGTTTAATTATAAAAATTTTAAATAAGTTAATTTTTAAATCGGGTTTTAATATTTTGGTTTAATTTGTTTTAATAACTTTTGTTGTTAAAATTAATTAATTAATTATTTGTTATTTTTAAATTAATAAATTTTATAAATTAAAACTAATTAATTAATTTTAACCAAAATTTTAAATTTTGGTCAAATAAGGATAAGTATTTTAAAATTTTAAAATTTATTTAATCTTTAATGAGTTTTATTTTAAGTTTAATATCGATTGAACTTTTAATTATTAAAATTATTATCTTATCAGTCTAAATTTTATAAATAAAATAATCTATTTTAATCAAAATTTTAAATTTTAGTCAAATAAGGATAAATATTTTAAAATTTATTTAATCTTTAATAAATTTTATTGTAATCTAATACTGATTGAATTTTTAAACCTTAAAATTATTATCTTATCAGTGTAATTTTCCTTTGATTTTATACAAACAATGATAAATTAGCAAAACTCAAAAGGTCAAATTTAAAATTAGCTTATTTTAAGTATTTATACATATTATATATTAAAATGAAAAGATATAAATACCTTTCCATTGACTTTTATCACTAAAAAATATTAAGACTTACTAAATTTTTAGCTGTTTATTTTTACAAAAAATTTATTAATTTTTGTAACAATTAATTATATATCAATTTGTTTTAAAATAAAATAATTTTATAAAATCCTTAAATGGGTAATTAAATTGGTGAAACAAGCTTCTTCAAGAGTCTCAAATGCTTTAATCTCGATAAAAAAAAAAGTAAAATTTTAAAAATAATAATTGATAAACCCTAATCTATGATCATAATCACAAACCCTTTTGAACTAGGAATGGCCCTGCATATCAAGCATGTCGTCCAAACCTTTTACTCTCTCCAGTCCTTCACTGATCAGAAAACGAATCCTTTGCTTGTCACTGCAATTCCTGTTCTTCTCCATCTCTTCTCTAATTGTTTGTTTCAGTTCAGCTGCAAAATTATAGAAGAAATCAAGACAAGAAAATCTCAAATCAAAGACTCCGGATTTTGAAAAGTGTTTCAGCGAAAAACACAAAACCCAGATATCGATTCACCTCTAGAATCAGCCGGAGCTCTTCGAGCAGTCCTCAGAGCTTGCCTGTACAGTTTAATCACACGAGCTCGTAGAATGAAGTCCTGCAAATCCATGGAGAGAACCATTACCAATTCTCTTCCTCAACTACACAAACACACAGAGACGTGCTTCAAGCCTATCTAGGGCTTCATTTCCCAATTTGAAACATATTTCCGAATTCAAGACGGTGTCGTTTATGTGCGAGCATTACAAATAATCTCTTAAAGTCTCCAACAAATCTCGCTAATTTTTTAAAATTAAAAATATAAACAAATCTTAATTGAGTCCAGGGACATTTTAAATTTGCCCGACGTCTAATTCTTTTAATCCGTCTTGTTTAGAAAAGTTGAGTCTTATATCGGTTTGGGCTACATTTAACCTGAGAGTTGATTTATTGAAAATACTTAAATTTAAACTTACAAGTCAGCTCCTTATTATTCCTATTTTAAAATTTTATAAAAACTTTAACAGCTTAGTTTAAATATTAATTTTGTTAATAATTTACTGATTTCTTTATTATTTATGATATATAAGTATTTACTGAGAAAAATTTATGTACGGTTTTACTCTAACTACGATCACTATTTTTAAGTGAGTATTTACATATTATGATTCAATCAATTTCAACAAATTATTATCATAATTAACATTTTAAACTGGACTATTATAGTTTTAAAATATTAATCATTCACTTATTATCATAATTAACATTTTAAACTGGACTATTATAGTTTTAAAATATTAATCATTCACTTAATATCATAATTAACATTTTAAACTGGACTATTATAGTTTTAAAATATTAATCATTCACTTAAAATTTTAAAAACTTAGATAATGAATTAAGAATTTTCAAAATATTTTACACTTTAAGATTAATTATCCCTTTTTAATTTGTAAACATATAATAATCACCAACCAACTTAATTAAATTAAACTATTTTAATTGATGATTCTTTTCATATACCTTATTAATTGGGAATGTTCAATCATTCATGATTGACGCACTAATAATTAACCCTAATCATATCAACTTAAATTATAAGTCAAGACATTAATACAAAAGGAGTTTTTAAAAATAAAATTGTATGGATAATTGTTAAATATGTTAATGAGCCAAATTTAAAATATTTTATATTTTATATCGACTATCAATTCAACCACTTTTATAAAATATTTACTTTTTATAACAAAAGAATTTATAACTTTACCTTTCAAGCATATCAGAGATGTATAAAACAATTAGTCGATGAAATGATAATTTAAAACTAAGCCCAAATTAGAATGATAGAGTTACATTTTATCATAAATTTGTTTTAATAAAATAAAACATAAAACTATTATGAAAATATAGTAAGAAAATAAATAGAGATGACAATGGACTGGACTAGACTCAATCCCCATTCGAGACTTGATTATCAAGCCTAAGTCTAAGCCAACCGAACTTAAGGCAACCCTGGGTCTGAATTAGTCTAACCTGTATCTTTTATAGTAAGAAATACAAAACAATGTCGTTTTTAGCAAACGATATCGTTTTGCTTATAAATATTAAGTATCTATTTGAATGAACTTTTGAGAGATCAGTAAGTATTTTCTTCATCACACAAGTTTTTTACAAAAATAAGTTTTAACTGTAAAATAAAAGGCACTTCTTTAATATATATGACTTTTTGGTTGTTAAAAGACAGCTTTTAAGAAGTCAAAATTTGAAACTTCTAAAAAGTGATTTTTATGTAAATTTTTAAATCAATTAATGAACTTTTTTAAATCCCTTTTATCGTTATGTTTTACATAATTCTCACAATATCCACAAACTCATATTCCCATTTATTATGTATTTAACTATTTACTCAACTTGAATATTTATTTTAAAATTTATATAATATTATTTGTTTTTTTATATATTTTTAATATTTATTTTCGATATTAGTTTACTTATGTCATTTATATAAAAGATTTGGTTAAATATATTTTATTTATGGTTCATATGGTTTAAAATTATACAATAATTAATATATTGTGATTTGCATATTGTTTAATATATTTTAAATAATATTTATATGCATAAATAATTTTATTACAAAATAAAATATAGTCAAAATTAAAATTTTTTTTATTTTTATGTTGTCAAACTGTCTTTTGTATGAAGTTCTTTCAAAGAAAATATTTTTTAAATGATTGTTAAATAAGCAACTGACTTCTTATAAAAATTCTTTCCAAAAAAGCTCAAAAAAAAACTTCACTCATAAAAACTCTAATAATATAATCCCGAGGCTAAATTTGGATAACTTAAGTCCGAGTTCGGCCGGAATGAGGTGGGTAGTTTTCATCCCTAAATACAAACAAGGAAAAGAGCTCAAGTCACTAATGTGCCGTCCACGGCGGGTATATAAAGTTAGATCAAATGCTCTTCAAGAATCATATACTCTCGAAATTTATAAGCACTAGGTTTTAGTGCTCATGTGAACCCCATTGCCATGATTCCAATTTGCACGCTATAAAATGCCAAATCATAGGTAGTTTATTATTGACTTTAAAAATTTATAATCCGACAAACTTGCCTTTTTATATATTATTGTTGACAAAGACACCATACCTCCATACCTAACCAATGAAAATTTATCAATCACACCTCTGAAGTGCCGACCATATCTAAATCTGTAGGCCAAATTTTGTATGAGTTAAGCCAAAATCTTGGTATAAACGTAAGAAAGAAGAGAAAATAAAAGGTGGGTATGATTAATAATTATTAAAAAACACTATAATATTGGATCTCATTATTAGAAGATGTGTCATAGACATGCAAATTTCTAAATGAATATATAAAATTCTATAAAAGGGTAGCATTATTCTTTTTTTTTTATCAATAGTTAAAAAACTCAATCGATTCAGTCCAGTTTAACTGTAAAAATCTTAAGCCTTCTAATTTTACGGTTCGATTTTTAAGTTTTCAGTTTGATTTACTTTAATATCTCTTGTTGTCTCCTATCTTAAGTGAGATCGTGGGTTTGAACCGCCTCACGATGCAAATGTTTAAAACTTGGATCGAGTTTTCTTTCCATGTTTTAATTCTATTTGGCTCGAGCGGAATTAGTATGAGAATTGATAGCTTAAAGATGTCTTTCTATAGTTGAGACCCTCAAAAAACACCTCGTATATAATTAAAAAAACGATCTGTTTATTAATTAATTGGTGATTTTTTGTAAATTAATCACTATTGTAAGCTAAAATAAATCAATTAATTTTATTAATTAAACTTTAAATTTTTGATAGGTAAGGATAATTTCTTTTAATTATATTTCAAATTCTTTAATTTTATTCAATTTTTAATCGGTTTTAAGACAATCCAATACCGATTGAATCTTTCAAACTCTTAATCTTCTTATCTTATCGATTTAACTTTTGGCATAATTTTAAAATATTATTTTCATACGAATTTGTCAAATGGGCAATTGTTAAAAGATCCATATAATTTAAAATTCATTTTGTGCCAATATTTCAAAAGTATGACCATCACTAGTATGTAAGATCATCGTATAAAAGTAAGAAAAGAAAAGAAAAGGTTGGTATAACTAATAATCCTAATTTACTCGAGTTATACTGTGAAGATTGTGTGTCACAAATATATAACTTTTTAAATGAACATATAAAATTATATCAAATGGTGCATTTTTTATATGAATGTGCCAAATGGGTAATTATTAAAAGACCCATACAATTTAAAAATCATTTGTTTGCCAATATTTAAAAAATATGACCATCACATCGCATAAGAGCAAGGAAGAAGAGACAAGAAAAGGTAGGCATAATTTATAATTATAATATTGGGTCCCATTATTAGTTGGTGCGTTATAAATATCCAATGAAATTAATCTTGCTGTTTTAATTATGTTCCAATTCATCACATTTACATATTTTTGTAGGATTTACGTAAACGTGTAGATAAGGTCGATCGAAACAGAGTTAGAACAGTAAAATTGACACAAGCAATCATGTCCCCGTAAATAAGTAAATTTGTTAAATGAATATATAAAATGGTTGCATTATTGACATTTTTCTTAGGAATATGTCAAATGGGTAATCATTAAAAAAATCCATATAACTTAAAAAATTAATTTTTGTGCCATATTTTCAAAATATGACCAATTGACCATCACTAGAATGGTTTGTATATATTGAATTTTGACCAAGACATTTTGAAAAGAATACTTTTTTTTTTCCCTCTAAACTCATACCATAATTGTAAACTTGCCGACGTGATTAGGACAATAAAGCTTGCCAAGTCAAGAAAAGCCAATAGCTAAAGCTATGACTAGATAAGATAAAATCTTAATTGTTCAACCAATTAGAGTCATTAATTATGACAATAAGTGCAAGTAATAGATTGAAGATGCCTGTTCAACTATCTAATTATGAACTAATTGAATATGTATATGTATTCAATATACATATAAGATCATAACCACATGCATTTATATACATAAATAACATGAATATAGAAATATCTCTAATTTTATCAACATTTTAAAAACTAAATCGAAAGTTAAATCGGAAAGATAAGAGATTTAAGGTTTAAAATAATCAATAGACCGTCATATTAAAGATTGAATAAAATTAAAAATTTAAAATGTAATTAAAAGATTGACATTATTTATTAAAAATTTAAAGTTTAGCTGAAAATATTAGATGAAATTAATTAATTTATTTTAATTTATAAAACTTAATAATAACAAGAATTGTTAAAATAAATCGATTCGAAAAGTTGAAAATTGAACCGAAAAATTTGACTATTCAAAGTTTTAATGGTTAAACCCATTAATTTAAACAAAATTATTTTTAGTTATACTTTAAAGTTTTTGATGTGTAATTATAATTTTTAATTATTTTAAATTTTAAATTTTATTTAATTTTAACTAATTATATAACGATCCAATTAAATATTTTAAATTTTAAATCTCTTATTTTACCGGTTTAATTTTTCTTGTAAAGTACACAACTAGTATTATTGTATTTGCATAGTACACGCCATAAGACAATGACTCCACGGTTCTAACGAGAATAGACAATTAGAAAAGTCGATGAATGTCGCTTAGAATTTGGCCTTGAGGATTTAAATAATTTAGGTTGAAAATAAAACAAACAATCCGTGTGTTAATTAGTTGTCTGTACATGAATGGTTGGCTCTGTAAAGTACTCGGTATTGGACAAAAATGGCTTGCCGAGTCTCACAGTTTCATTTTGACCAAATGCCCTTCTTATCTTCCACGTTCCTGACACGGTCAGGATACGAACCATATGTACGTAACTTCATGGTATGCTCTAGTTGAATCTCTATCTTATCTATATATATTTACACGCAAAAGCTATGAACTTGGTCTCTGATTCTCAAGCTCGATCTCGAATGGAGAAACAAAGTAAATCCAAGAACAAGTTCCTCAAGCTGCTGCCAAGAGCAGCTACTGCGGTTAATTTCCAAAACCCTCCGTTCAGTCCCGGTAGAGACAAGTTCAGGTGCAATCAACATGGTTGTAAGGGATTTTCCGGCCCGATAATCAAGATGATCCCCGACGAAGTTCGAACAAAACCCAAGAACGGAGGAGAGTTCGAAACTCAAGAACCCACTTCGCCGAAAGTCTCGTGCATTGGTCAGATCAAGCACAAGAAGAAGATGAACAAGGCCAAACGTGCAGAAGAAAAGAACCGTGGAGCTTCACGACCTGATGAACTGAAGAAGCAAACGTCGAGGATCAGGAGGCTTTTCAGTAGAAGCACAACAAAAGATAGGAGAAAGTCTGATGCTTCGAAGGATGAGAAGGTTAGAGTTCCTGAGAGAGGACCACCTGGGTTGGGACAAATCAGGCGGTTTGCTAGTAGTCGTGATACGTTTGCAAACTTTGACTGGACGGCTCAGATTGCTCCGGTTGACTTGGACCACCGTGAATATCCTTTCTCCGATGACGATATAAGAGATAGTGATCGTGAGGAAGAAGAAGAAGAAGAAATAATTATTCCTTTCTCTGCACCCATGGCCATAGGTGGCGGAGCTTCGAAGCCAAGAAAAGAAATCAATCTATGGAAGAGGAGAACTACGAATCCACCAATCCCTCTTCGGTTGAATTCCAGTGAAGCCTGATTCAATTTGTTTTTTTTTAATTATTTTTTAATTTTTATATTTCCATATTAGTTATATTGGAAAATTACGCTGAAACTATGTGTACAAGTCTACAAGATGTGAATGTGTATCGCTTTCCTAATTAATTCTTTTTCCTTTATTTTTCTTGCAATTATAATTTTCTTAAAATAAATTATCTAACTTTTTCCTACTCGATTTTAAATTTTGATTCAATTTACTTTAACCACTCATATTATTAAAACTAATAAATTTATTAATTAATTCGTTAATTTTATATATTAATAAATTTTATAAAATAAATTAAATCAAATTATAACGACGACCCTTTAGGGGGTGATTGAATTGGTAGAATAGAAGGACACAGAGTCAAAAGGTCATGTATTTGATTCCTCCTACCAACGCTCTCTTAATCGAACGTGCCACACAGGATTTACTTAACGTGGAGTACTCAATTGATGTGATTTGCAGGTTATTGCGTTAATTCTGAAGTTTATCCGGTGTGTATAGCAGTTGTTGGTTCTTTCGTTTCCCAAAAAAAATGTAAGGACGATTTTTTTGAATTATATATCAAATTCTTTAGTTTTATTGAATTTTTAGTTGATTTTATGACGATCAAATATCGGTTAAACATTTTAAACCTTAAAATTTTTATCTTATCGGTTTAATTTCTGATTCGATTTTTAGAATATTATATGAAATTTATGAATTATTATATTTTCTTTATTTTTAATTTAACATATGGACATGTAATTCATAAATGTTCTTGCTTTTAATTTTATAGAAGTAAATTGAATATGTAATTTTAAAAATCATATTAAATTTAAATTAAGTGACTGAAGTAATCTTTTTTTGTTTTTTATTTTTGAGTGATTTGGACGTTATTGAAGAGATGATGAGATGTGAGATTTCCCAACAACCCAAAAGAGACGATCCATCGCTCTTGAAATTAATTAAATTTTAAATTAAACTGGATAAAAACAATTTTTTTAGTTTAAGAAATTTTATAAAATTTTAATTTCAAAATTATTTAAAAACTCCTTATAATTTTATTTTTCTAGACTTCGAATAAAAATAATAACATAATGCATGTAGTATAGCTAATCAAATGTTATTAATATAGTAATGTAAATAAGTTCAAATATTCAAATTGAATCAATTAAATTTGCTTAAATTAATAATTTAAAATTATGTTAAATTTAAAATTGAGTTAAAATATCACGTAAATAACAGTTGATTAATATAAGTACAATGCTCATTATCCTGTATTTTTATTTGTATTTTTAATCAAATTTTAATATAAGAATTTATTTTGAAAATTTTAAAATTTTAATGATAAGAAATTTCTTAAATTATACCGAAAATATATGTCGTTTACCTAAATTTAAATTAAACATTTTGTTTAAATTTTGATTTTGAAGTCTAAATAACTTCTTTAATATTTTATTTAATGTTTTAAAATCATATTATTTCAATATGCAAATTTAAAAAATCTATTTAAAAGATCTCTTTTTTCCGCCCCAAAATTTCAAGTTCAAATTTTATGTACTCAACATTCTGTTCTAACTCTATTATGACGACATCACTTTAAAAAATGATATCATTTTTTCCTTATTCAAAACGACGTTATTTTTTATGTAAAATATGGTTGGACATCTTTTTCACTTGTTCAAAACGACATCATTTTTTGCGTGAAATATGGTTAGAACATGATGTGGGTTACAGAAGTTTTGGAACTATGTTTTCGATGGACTAATTAATATAACAGTCGGTTCCAACTTCCAGAAACGTATCGATCCCATGGTTATCGTGATCTTCTTGAGATGAACCATCCTTCTGATTTATGAGATTCTGCGTAAAAGTTGGTACTGGATTGATTTGTAATATAGTATTATATTAGTATCGATTAATACCATAATAAATTTGGTATCAGATTGGTTCTATTACGGTACTATACCGACACTAATTAATATCGCGTACTGTTTTAGATAATTTTTAAATATATAAATAGTATTTAAATTATTTTAAAATTCACAAAATAATTTATTGTCATATTATATAGTTGTCTGTATATTTTTAATCATGTCTCTAAAATCATAATAATAAATAATATTCAAATTTTAATTTAATTTTAAATTTAATTTAATAATTATTAATAATTATAATTATATTTAAAATACATTTTAAAATATATAAATTTCAAATAAATTTTGATTTAATAATTAAAATTAATATTAGTTTGTAAATAATAATTTTAAATTATTTATTTTAAAAATAAAATATTTTTATGAATACTTTATTAATAAATATTATATAAAATATTTAAATATATTTAAATATAAATAATTTATTTTAAGTTTTATTTAATTTATAATTATTATTAGTATTAAAATACTTATCTTATTTTAAAAATAAAATTAAAATTCACAATAATTAATAAAATTGAAGTAAATAAAATAATTCATTAAAAACTTTGAAAAATAAGAAAAAGGAGAGGAGGAGGACACTATAAATTTTTTTTGAAAATTTTGCAAAAAATCCTCTATTTTTTAAAATTTACGGTACTAGCTGGTACTTTACAGATATTTTGAAAATTGGCCTATACCAATCTGTACTATCTGAAATCAGCCGATAACGACCGATATTTAAACTTAGTATAATAGACAATTTATTTCGTATCAATTTTGATTTGATACGGTATGTAACGGTCGGTACGAAAGGTATAAAAAATGTTGCACACAACACAATGTTATTATTTATTCATAAATATTTTATAATTTGATATTCTAAAAACCCTATTTTGTTGAATAATTACATACTTTTTTAGTTAATTTAATAATTTTTAAAATTAAATTAGCACATTAACTGTTTTAAAAATGTCACGTGCCAATCCTATTAAAAATAACAACAAAAACTAATTGAAGAATAAAAAGAGAAGTGTGTAGTATCTCAATTATTTCTTCTTTTCCCTTTGGGCCTATTGGGTCAATTTTTGTTAAAACTCAGGCCTTTTTTGAGACATTTGTTATAGTTTTGCTCGGCACACAGGATGATTTGTGTATTTATTTATTCAGAAGGATGGTATAGGAACGGGCCTGAGCAGGCCTCGTAAAGCCCAAGTTTAAACTTGAACATATTTAAAATTATATTTGAGATTAAATTCGATCAAATTTAAATAAATAAATTCAAGCTAAACCAATTTATTTAATTAATTTATGTGTAAATATTTCGAATTGTACTATGATTTTTTCAAATTTAATAAAAGATGTAATTTTTAAATACTAATTAATTTAAATTATTGCTTAATTTTAAGTATTAATTTATTAAAATATATAATTTATGTTATTTATGGTTTTTTGTTATTAGATTCTTTGTTTCATATTATTATTATTATTATTATTATTAATTTAGTTTTGGTACTTTTTTCCTTCATGTTATATTTTGTTTTAAGTATATCCTTTAGTTATATTTTATTTATTTATTTATGTATTTATTATAATTTTATTTACACAATAATTTAACGTGTCGATTTAACTTATTTACTTTTTAACTTGCATCACTATTATCTGTTACATTTATATGTGGATTTATTAGAAATAACATCTTTATTATGTAGGGGATCAAATCCTTTGTCACCGCTACTTAAGACCAACCCTATGCCATTTAAGCATGACCACAAATTTTAATAGGTCCTAACAAATTTTGTAGTCATGCTTAAATGACAGAGAGTTGCTCTTGATTAATGAGTACAGAGGATTTCACTCCCTATATAGATGTAAGATTACGAAGTATCAAATCTTTCGATTCTGTTTCACTGCATAACTTCATCTTTCGATTCTGTTTCACTGCAGAACTTCGAGAGCTATGATAACGATCATGATAATGTATTATAACACTAATTGCACTCAATTAAAAAGAAATTGCATCAAAAGATCAATATACAAATTTCTTAAGAAGCTGGTCCAATTTTGTTTTCTAGTAAGTTACACGAACACCTTGGTATCTAAGAATCTCTCCAACTAGCTCTCCTTTGCCTGACCCAACGTACCTTCCGCAAATCTCACCATCTCTGATGAACAAGAACGTAGGCACTTCAATCACGTTCATGTCCTTCAAGAACTTCATGCAGCTCTCATTCTCATCACCGTTCATCCTCGCGAACACGACCGTATCAGCCATCTGTCTAGACAGTTTAAGCACCGTTGGATACACCTTCACGCAGGGACCGCAGTGTTTCAACCCCACGTCAAGAACGATCAGCTTGTGATCAGCCTTGTGTTCTCCAATCAGCTTCTCTACATCTTCTCTAGAATGGACCTGCACAACAGCTGAGTGATTGTCTCCGTAGTACAACACGTCTCCGACGAGCCGGTCCGGACCAATCCCTTCCTCTTCGTGGATCTTTTCCATGTTCTTGTAGAAACTGAAATGTGGGACTTTCTCTATTCTCTCCCTCTCGCAGAGCTTTTTGGTCTTCTCCGATTCGTCACCCATTACAAGGAGAAAATCGACGTCGTTGCACGTTCTGCTTAGGTCTACCATGAAAGGGTAGATTTTGCTGCTATTGGAACTCCGACTCGTTGCGAATTCTACCACCACAAGCTTGTTTTTCGCAAGTCTAAGAGCTTCGTCGAATTGTTCTATACTATGAATCTTCTGTACTCTTTCGTCACTCTCTGTTTTCCTAGTCCCTGGAGTAGCTGTAGCTTTTGTGGTGAACTTTACTCTGTTCGTCTCAATTTTTGTTGCTTTGGACTTGTTCTTACTAAGAACTGGAACCCAAGAAGAACCATGGAAGAAGCAAAAGGTAGTGACTTTGGGGTGGTCGTTTGGCAGTGAAGAGGGAGGTTTAGACAGGAAGGCGGTGATTGTGGCAGCCATGGAAGGAGTTATTGTGAAAGTTAGAGAGATGGGATCGTCGAAAAAATGCTGAGAAGCAGAGAGGGTTTATCTCAGTGAGCATGAATGGTGTCCACTCAATCACTTGTGCTCTGCGACCGACCCGTTTTGTCCACAAACTTGGATGTCCCATGTTGATTCTTTCTTAGGAAATATCACTTGTTAAGAAAAATACAACCCAAAGGTACAAATTTTAAAAACTTTTTAAATTTTATTTAGTTTAAAAGATAATATTATCATTTTAAATTAAATTATTTTAAAATTAAAAATTCATTAAATTTATGATAATTCGTTAACGAAATAATTTGTAAAATATTATACATATTCTACTTTTCTTTACTCGTTACGAGTAAGGTTACGTATTATCAAACATTTTAAAATCTCACGTTTAAGTGAGATTTTAATGAAGTGTTGATAATGATACTCACGCTACCCTTGCCCAGAGATCCATGGAGAACATCAAATCTTGTGCTTATGAATAGAAACTATTGGAGGAGTTCAGATCCTCTGTCTTATTTTATGGTATCTTATTGTGTCCAATAAATCTCAGTTATTTATTTATGCAGGTCTCGCGTATGTCCCACATAAATAAACGCGGGTCCCACATAAATAAATGACTGAAATTCATGAAACAAAATAAGATACCATAAAATTAGATAGAAGATCCTGTCCCCCGTTGGAGAACATGGACAAACAAAGCAAGATTGTAGTATAAATTTCATGTATATTGGTCGACACACAAACCCATTCTTTCAACAAGCATGTCTTTTAGGAATTAGGAGTCTTGATGTCTGTTTGGATGGACTTGGACTTTTGAAAAGTTACTAAACACTTTTCTCCAACACAAAAGCCTTTTTTTTTTTAAATAAATATTTGATTGTAAAATAAAAAAATACTTTTTTTAATATATATGGTTTTATAGCAGTCAAAATATAGGTTTTAATAAGCTCAAATTTAAAGCTTATCAAAAGCAATTTTAGGTAAAATTTTAAGATCAATCAATAAGCGTATTTTATGTCGCTTTTGCTCTTATATTTTACACATAATTTTCATAATACTCACAAACTTATCTTCATCTTTATTTTGGGACTTATATGATATTATTTAACTTTTATATATTTTTAATATTAATTTTACTTATGTTATAATCCATATAAAAGTTTTGGTTAAATAAATTTTATTTATATTTCATATGATTTAAATTTATATAATAATTAATTTATTGTGCTTTGTATATTGTTTTATATACTTTAAATAATATTTATACGTATAAATAATTTTTATAAAATAAAATATAGTTAAAATTAAAATTATTTTTATTTTATATTGCCAAATAATCTATTGTATGAAACTTTTAAAAAAGTTCTTTTTAATAACAGTCAAAAAATCAACTGATTTCTTAGAAAAATTTTCTATTAAAAAATCTACAAAATAAAGTTATACCGACAAAACTCACTCATATAAGTCTAACTAAATAGGGTTTACACTCCTCAAATAGAGTTAATAGCAACTCTTGCAGCAGTATTTATTCCTGCTATGTCGGGCGAACATTCTAACAACTCTGAACAATCTTCTTAACCATTTGAACTATCTGAACCATCTTCTTCTATTTTATATATAAAAGTCAATCACATTATAATTTTTATTAAAATAATTTTATTGATACTTAACAAATTTTTATTTTCTAATATAAAAGTTATTTAGTTAGTTTATAATAACATTTCTAACACTTGTCATTAATTAATTTTTATTAAGTTAGATTTAAAATTAATCAATTAAATTTTAATTAAAATATTAAATATGCACGTATATCCAAGACAGCATTATTGGTTCAGGGGGGTAATAAATACGGAATGTCGTGGGTCGACCCAAAAACATCGGACCCTTGAGATACGCCGGTTCAGCTACCACTCTGCAATTATTTAAATCCAGTTACGTCAATGTAACTAATTAATGTCCATCCTCTTCTGTTGTCTAATTTGGAAATCAAAGTATCGACCCCCTTCACCATTTTTGGTGGTAGTAACTAAATCTATATTTTTTAAAGCTAAAGTTCCTAAATTCAAAATCTTAATATGCAATCACGTGATATGAAAAAATTAGAATAAAAGATAAATAGTTTTTTTTTTTAGTTTAAGAAACTTTAGACAAATATGAATACAGTAAAACTTCGATAAATGAATATTCGATAAATTAATAACCTCGATTAAATAATAATTTTCTCCGGTCTCGACTTGAACCAATGAGATAAAATAATAATCTCGCTAAATGCATAAGATAATAATTTAAAAAAATCCTTGAGGTCCATTGAAAATATAAAATAATAATTCATTAAATAAGTATAAAAATTACATATATAATTCATAAAATAAGGCACTTCCTAAACAATTTTTATTTCAAATTTTATGCTTTCCTAAAATATGAATCTATAGTCAATTGATTTTTCTTTTCATGCGAACTGAATTCAATTTCATCTTTAACTTTTTTGAGGGCATAAATTACATTCGGCATATTCTTCTCATTTTGAAACAAGTAACTTTTCAAAATCTCTACAGCAAGAAAAGCTTCTTTTGAAGAAATATGTGGTATAACGTTATTATCATCTGGATCTTGATTGTCATCATCTTCCATACCTATTACTCCTTGAATAATTTCTTCATCCGTAGGCGATTCCATTAAAGCTTCATTTTCACTAGGATAATTCAGAATCTGCTCTACATTCATGGCATTTCTATAATGTAGAAGTAAGTCTTTCTTTCCTTGTAGAATTAAGATTTTTACAAGGATATGATTTCTTTTTCAAGTAGAAGTAGATTTTTTCTTTCCTTATCAAATTAGGATCTTTACAAGCGTAATATTCTAATATTCCATATTCTAATGTGCCTACATGCACTTTATTTTGAATCACGCTAATTTAAGATTAATAAACTTATTTTGAACAAGATTAATAAACTTAGATACAATGCATCATCATTAATTAATTGTTTATTTATTTTATTTTCTTAGTTACTGGAAAAAACTAATTGTTTAATTTAACAAATATAATGTACAAAATAAAATTATTCTATAAATTAATAAATATTAATTTATCGATAAATTAATAAAATATTCATTTATCGATAAATTAATAACCCATATAAGATAATAATTTTTCAGTCCCAAAAATATTCATTTATAGATGTTTTTGTATACATATTACCGTCAAAACAAAATATTTAAAATTTAGAAAATTCAACGATATTAAAATTTCATAAAATTAGATAAAGATTAAATAAAAATAATAAAATTTTAAATGAAAATACTTGATTTGCAAAATTTATTAATTTATAAAATTGACCTAAGAATGAATAAATTGATCAATTTTAAGAATAATAATTATTAAACTAAATCGAATTGAAAAGTTAAAATCAAGCCGTAAAGTTTTACAGTTCAAGATTTTCACAATTGAATTTAATCATTGAATATTATATAGAAACTAATCTAAAACCGATGATTCAATTTAATTCTTACATTTGGACTAAAATAATAAAATAATATTTTAATTAATAATTTTTAGTAATTAAAATATGTTATTAATTTAAATCAAATTTAATTGGTCATTAAATAGCTTATTGAAAGTAGTTTGAGCTTATACGTTTCATGTAAGTTGTTTTGGATCAACACGCTTTAGAGTCCCCAGACACTAAAAGACCTAAAAGGATTAGAAGGGTTTTAGAAGGGCTTATTGACCACATCAGATATTTAGAGCTGACCATTCAAAGTATGTTTTGTGGACAGGCAGACTCGACGATTGCACAAGTTGGATTATGTAAGCTGAGAAGAAGAACCAAACCAATCTCTTCTCAACAGTGTTAAAGGACGACAAGAAGCTGAACCAATCCAACCCACCATGCACATGCCAACACAGTTAAAGTCAAAATCCATTACTTGCCCACCTCACTTTCTAGTATTAGCTGCCATTTCTGGAAATCTAAGGCTCTGAGTAATCTTATAGTCGGTTCTTACAGTCCCACAAGTTCATCAGAAGAAGACAAAGCTGGAAATATAATATAAGAGAATCCAGACAAGACAACCATCTTCTTGCTCTGTTGATTCTTATAGAGTAACATCACCAAGTTGAAAACAAGATCCAGCCACGAAATTTAATTAAACCCCAAATTTAAAAAAGTACAAAAAGAGACCAACCTAAATCTAAGAACATAAGATTTGGATCAGAGAACAATGGAGGTAGGGTGTTAACTCAAGAACAAGTACAATGAGCTAAGAATTTGAAGAAGGATTCTCAGGCTTTTTGCAGAGAATCATATGCATAGGAGTGAAAATCCCAGTCTCACCACCTCTCGTCAGCTGATCGGCGGTTTCGAAGAGCATCTCATGAACATCTACTGTCCCTTTTGGAGCAATCCTCAAGAGGGCCAATAGAGTCACCAGTATGTGATTCCTCCAATATGCGACCCGACCCATTTTGAGCCGGGTCCACCAAGGTTGCGCCGGCGGCTTTGCTAAGTCCTTCTCTTGAACCACTTTGAACCCGACTTTCCTCGCCGTCGTCGCAATATCGGCGTAGCTTCTCAGACCTGGAAGAGCATCACCTCTCTCGATGCCTTGAATGATGTCCAAGTGTTGCGGGTCGTTAGGTTTGTACTTGTCAGTTGTTACCCATTCGTAGGATACGTACATAGCTCCAGGCTTCAAGACGCGAAAGATCTCTGCGTATACTTGTTCGAGCTTCGGCGCGTGGCATGTGGCCTCGATTGAGTACGCGCCGTCGAAGCTGTTGTCGGAAAACGGCATCTCCAGGAAGTTCCCACAGACAACCTCGCACAGCGTGTCCAAACCTGCCTTTTTGTTGTGCAACCGCGCGCGGTTCACCTGGTACTCGTTAATCGTGATTCCAACAACATTGGCGCGTGAGTGTTTGGCAATGGCGCGCATCGGCCCGCCCACCCCACACCCGACGTCCAGGATTCGATCTCCATGCTTGGCGTCGATGAGATCCACGGCCATCTCCTCGTGAAGGCGCGTGGCGTCCCGGTGTGACTTTCCAGGGACGGAGGGCGAGAAGTGGAAGGACTGTCCCCAGCCCCACTCGTAGATATCGGTGACCAAGTTGTAGAACGTGTCGACGAAGTCTGGAACTTTCTCGGTGGTTTCAATCTCCTTTGGGCGGCGGAAGAAGGACCAGTACTGCTTGTACTTGTCACCGACTTTATCGGAGGAGATTGAGCCGCCGGAGAGGTCGACGGCGCGTTTGCCCTTTTGCTCGGCGGGACCCATAATATAGACGAACCAATAGAGACCACAGGCCAACAGAGCTCCAGTACAGATGAGAGCGAGAGAATCCATTTTTTTGCGACGAAGGAAGACGAAGACACAAAGTAATGGCGTTGTTCTCTTTTTATTAGGTTGATTAACGTTAGCTATAAATCATAAATTAGCGTTAAAATATGTTTATTAGTAATTAATTAACCTAATAATAATTTAATACAATTCTTAAAATTGAATTAAAATAATTTAAACTTATTTTCATTAATAATTTATTATAATAATCTTACGTTTAATTAAATTAAAATAAATTAATTCGTGTTAAGTTTAAAAGTTAAATTAAGTTAGCGTATTAGTCCAATTCCTCAAAATGCTAGAGTGACTCCTATTGTGTGGTAGAAACCAGCACTTTGATTCATTAAAATCAATTCAGATGTAGCTATTTTCAAAGAGGTAAGGATGACTGGCACTGGTTTTGTTGTGAGGAACAGTAACGATGATTGCATAGCAGCGGGAAGTAATATAATTTCGGAGATTTTAGATCCGTCGACAGTAGAAGCTATGGGAATTCGTGAAATTTTAAGTTAGGTTAAAAAACAAAAGTTACACTATGTTATTATAGAATCAGACTCACAATTGGTTATTCAAAGTCTTTTTTCAAATAATCACAATCGGTCAGAAGTTGATTTTATTGTTAATGATTGTTTATTTCTTTGTCATTCCATTAATGATGTTCATTTTAGTTATTGTAAAAGATCTGCGAACGGTGCAGCTCACACTCTTACGAGAAATACTAATTTCATGTTAAGTCTTGTTTATTGGGATTTATCCTTCCCTACTTGTATTGCTTCAGCTTTAGCTGTGAACAATTGTTATTAATGAAATTTTTAGTTGGATTTCAAAAAAAAAAAAACTGACCTAAAGTTAGTGGATCAAGCTCAGGTTGATCAGACCTCAAGTTTGTTTTTGGGCCCTAAATACACCTCGGTAGGGCTTGGTTTCAGACTCATGCCACTGATGCTAGAAAAAACTACATCGTTTTGTATCTTTAGTTAAAAATAATTAGCCTGGTAGTTTATGCCCGAGCTTTGGCACGAATCTACCCAGATCCGACCCAGTTTATTATCATTTATAGTGAATATGTATATTATTAAGTTTTCATTAAACTATTTTAAGAGATATTCTAATTAAAATAAAGTTAGAATAATATTATAAACATTTTCACATTGTTTAGTTGGCCAATTTTATTAAAATTTTAATATACAAAGGTTTTCCAAAGTTTTTAATTAAAATAAGATAATTGAAATAAATTTAAGTTATAAAATATTTTAAAAACTAGTGAATTGTTATTATATTTGATTCATTAAAAAGAATAATGCGTGATTTTCCTAATTTTAAATAAGTTTTTAATTATTTTAAAAGATTTCACGATTAAAGTCAAATTAAAATTTTCTTACAAATATAATAATTATTCTCACCAGTGAGTGGGCTTTACCCTATAAATTTAAATGTATATAAATGTTTCTATGTACATGTATTTCACTTCCAATCTACTAAACTACATGTCCCTGGGATCAATTTACTTGTTTCCGTTTTCACGTGTTACCTTATGCTCGAGATACGGAAACAGAAACAATCACTCTCTACTCCTATATAGTAGAAGGTTGAAGTTTGACTCGAAAGTTAATAAATCTAAGTTCAAATTTTAGGTTAAATATTATTTAAAAGGCTAGTCAGCTTGGCCCGATCTCCCGATCAACCCCCATTTTATTTTAAAATGATGATACTATAATTTTAAAATATTTTTATTAAAATGATATTTTAAAAAAATTTAAAGAATATAAGGCACAAGACTCCCCTACTAAAGCCATAACATTTTTGCTTACTTCACAAAATGTTTTTCTAAAATTAAAAGAAGGGAAATAATTTCTTCCATAAAAGAAGACTGTTTTCACGAGATATATGTAGAAATTCCTGTGTATGTGTTAACGACTTGACTATAGACCAATTTCACTTTTATTGAGAAGTGATGAATACACCCATTATTTTGAGTTTTGTGATACTTCTACCAAGAGACATTTAAGATCTAGGACATCCCAATTTGATTAAATGGAATGGCAGTTTCTCATTCTAAAATTATAAAATCGAACTTTTGATCAAACTGCACGTAGTAATATACTAATTCTTCTAATTATTTAAGAGGTTTATCTAAAAAATTTGCAATACAATTAAGAAGATGTTTCAAATATCATACATTAGTTATTGGGTAGGTTGATTTGATATCTTCTTATCAAAGAATGCCAATTTGATATAGCCCATTTGATATCTTCGTAACGAAGAATCAACAAAGTTGACATTGTATTTATTACAAAAACAAGTTATTTTTTGTCAATCAAACTTGTAATCCAGGTATTCACTAAGATACCAATTACTCTAAAACTTACCTTTAACAAATTTTCTATCATAACTCTTTAAATATTAAATCATTTTTTAGTGTTTAAAATTTAAAATTTATTTGTGATAACCATAATTGTAGCGCCCCCTTACCGTAGGGTACGCACTGGAATGCCCGTGGGTCATTCCGACGCATATCCCGCAATAAGGGAGAGTTACGAGCAGTCAGTCACTACAGTACTCTCATGGCATCAATATAATAAAACCGCAATATAAAAATCACTATATTTTAAAACCAAGATACTTTCTCATTTCGTATCATCAAACAAAATCATCTACAAGTCTATCATTTTTCCACTGTCTAATTACATTACTCTAAAAGGAAACTGATACAAAAGTCTATACTAAGTCATCCCCAAAATCAATCCCAGCTGACCGACCTGTGTGCCATCACTTTTCTTGCCAACGCGCTCACACGATAGGAAAAGTCTATCTCTGGAGCTAGGAGTCTAATATATCGATCCTGAAAAATAGATATAATTTTGGGTGAGTTTGTGAACTCAATGAGAAACCATCATCGATGGTTCACTCAATTCATGCATTACGCCAAAGCGTACAAATTAACACTATATCATAATCAGATCATCATAAAGCAATTTATCGATTCTCATGACAGTATATTCAGAAATTTCGCAAATCAATTATCACAATATGTATGTAATGCATATGTGAATCTTTCCCATGTTATTACAGTTTTGTGACCGAGCGCTTAAACAGTGGACAATATTCATTAGAGGCGTTTAGGGAGTAGGAGAGCCCTCTGGGTATGCACTAACTCTCTTCGAGCTCGAGGCTCGTTTCAGTATCGGTGTTCGAGCTCAAGGCTCTTTTCAGTACAGTTGCGACTCAGGTCACAACTATCATTATCTGTTCATGCATTTGTGTATGAAAGGCAAAATGCCCAATAATTCACAGTCACATTGCCCTTAAAATCCATTTATCATAATTCTTCATAATCACGTAGCAGTCAAGTCTGATATATCAAAAGCAGACCTATCGATCCTAATCATTTACTTGATCATACAATTCACATTCACAGACATTTTACAGAGCATTTAACAATCAAAGATTGAGGAACCAACTAGGTTACTCATGTTAGAGTAGTGCCCTGAAGGCAATCGCCTTTAGCGCATTTTGTACAAAGTTGTGTACATACTTTATGAATAAATAAAGAAAGACATATTTCATTAACTTGCTTTCATTATTTATGAATGGATATTGATCTATAAGCAAATTAATGAAGTCCATGATATATGACATAGCATGAAGGAAATTGTGATTTGATCATACTATCGAGATTCCTATCATGTGCAATTATGTCGATCTAAATTATCCCTAGTCATAGGATTCCGAGACCGGACATCGGTAATCTGGAAAGACTAGCACATCTCAAGCTCCTTGATTTGATCAGCGATGAATCTCGAAGCGTAAATATGAGATATTTAGGGTTGAGATGTGGATGCTTACTAGAGGTAGTAAGTACATTGGATGACTGCTATGAGATCATCACATGGATTTCCTATTCTAATGTCGGTGATAATCTCATCATAGAATGGTGCAAGTATCCTTAAACTTGAGGTGCTCAAGGATATATTGGATCTTGATTACGTGCTTTGACTCCATTCCTTGTTGCCTCGAGAGGTCGCTCATAGGGTGGTGATTGGGCACTTGAGGTATTCGAAGGTAATTGAGTAGCCAATATAGGATTTACCACTTCTGTGATAGCAGAAGATGATACCCATGGCCTCTTATCAGGGGATTACTTGGAAGTCTCAGGCCGGAGCATATATGTCATGAAGAATGTCTTCATTGACATATAAAGTAATGAGTCCCAGGACGAGAACAGAAATCACTTAGACTAGATTTGACGTAGTCAGTCTAGTAAGAGTTGACACATTGCCCATACTCATAACCAAGTGGGGTATAGCATGGTGAAAGGACGAATTGCACGGTAATTGTCTATGGAAAGGTTCGTGATATGGTTCATGATGAATACATGTTCATTCGTCAAACTAATTACTTTTCGGTCAATTGGAGGTCATGATGTGTTGCTAGATACCGCTCATGACTTGCTCAGATTAAGTGTTAATCTAAGTGGCCAACATAACTGGGAACCTAATGGGTCACACGCATAAGAGTGTCTCGGAGAATTCGTAAAATAGTTTTAGATAGAGATCCAATAAATAGAGAGCAATCGGATTAAATGGATCCCGATGAGATCGAGATATGTCCCGATGAGATCGCGACATCGATATTGCTGAAAAAGATTTTCGGGAGTTTTTCCCATACCGGGACCCAATAGGCCGGTAGGACCGACCCTAGTGTGACTGGACCACTTCAGCATTTATATATATATATAATTGATCAATTAATATATATATATATATATATATATATATATATATATATATATATATGTTTTACGTGGATGAAGGAAGAGAGGCCTTAACATTTTAACTTTATATATATATATATATAAAGGCTAAAACGTGGAAAGGGAAAAGAAGCTTCTCCTTATGCTTAGTCATTGGTTGTATTAAATGACTAAAAGACAAAAATGAAAGATTAAGAAGAGTCATCATCGTTGGTTTTGTGAGAATGAGTAAATGAGAAAGGATTTTGAGAAAATCCTAAGTTATTCTCTTCTTCATCAACGAAGTTACTCTCCTCTTCAAGCTTCTTCATCTCCTCATCATCGTTGTTTTCAAGCTCTCCAAGAATAAGGTAAGATCTAGCAGTCTTCTCCTTATTCTAGCTATTCCCGGGTCAAAGGCTTTGTCCCGGTTAGGTTCTCCGATCTCTGCGTGGATACCGTTAGAGACGGTCTCCTTTGACCGTTATGGTTTGAGATTGTTGTATAGACACATGGATCCTGGCTTTCGGGAAGGTCCCGGAATAAAAAATTTTGTTTTTCGCACCGTGGGCATGTGATGCTCACACCGGGATTTTCCTACAGTGGTATCAGAGTCACTTGTGTCGTATATAACGAAGAAACCATGACTAGGTCGGAATTGCCTATTGCTTGTGACGATGATGCATGTTGATTGTGTGAATTTCGAATTCAGTATAGAAATATAGTTTTCGAAATTTTCTTTCCCAGATATGTTCACAATATGTTGTTGCATATGTCTGTGGAAGCTTGGAATTTATCAATGTGATTTGATATGATTTTGCTAATTTATTCCCCAATGTTCTGGTTGCTGTCTTTGTGCACATTCAATGAACAGACATGCTTATAAATTCGAGAATAAATTATAGAAACTTTTTTTTCGGATTTGCTTTCACCAACATGTCTCTAAGATGTTTATGAATGTCTATGAGAATGGAAAATTTTTTTCGTGGTGATTTACTATTTATTTGAGAATTTATTGTGTGCTGCTGGGAATAACTGTGTTGAGGAACACAGATTCTACATTGGCTTTGTTGCTGAGGTTGGATAAGTTTTTGTTGGAAATAAATCCTGAAAAAAATCATGGAACATGTTGTGAACATTCCTCTGTAATTTTCTCATAATTTATTGAAATTGTTTCAATGAGTTTTTCAAGCAAAACACAGAGCTTGGCAGTTTTGAGAAAGTTGCTGGAGCTGTTTTGTTTGGAATGATAAATTGTGTATTTCTCAATTCCAATGCCTTGGATCATTTTTAATGTGATTAAAAATGTGTTATATTGATGTTATATGCTTTCCAAATTGAATTTCTTGAAATTGGGTTTCCAAATATTTTTCGGATGTCAAATATGTCACATTAGCGTCTCGTTAGTGTATTTCATTGTCCTGATTGTTTTGGCCGTCACAAATTTTGTGACATGTGCCGAAATAATCTTGATAAAATGTAGACTAGCTAGAGATACTTAGGGTGATAGTTTGATATTCTCAACTTATTTGGAGATCTAAATGAATAAGAGTGTATTCATCAATTTGGAGTTTTTCATGTATAGTTTGTCTGTATATGGTAAGCATGGAACAATGAAAGTGTTTCATTGGTACATCATAATAAATGATATTACACTTGGTATTGTGAATTGGAACTGCACGGATTGAGAAATTAGCCGATTAGATAGCAATTCCACATGGATAAGTCGACTAATAAAGATACAAGTCGACTTGTTGCGTGCATCAGACGATAAGTCGACTTGCACAATGGTACAAGTCGACTTGTTCGTGCACAGCTGCATAAGTCGACTTACACATGCATAAGTCGACTTACACACTAGCATAAGTCGACTTACACATACACAAGTCGACTTACAACATGCAAAGGTGGGATGATGGATGATTTTAGGTATAGACTCAATGTCATTGATGAAATACCCTAAATCATTCCATATAGTCATGGTGACTATAACCCTACGGCTTGGAGGAGAAGAAGATGAGACCTGAAAACCCTCACACATCATATGAAAACTAATGCCTTCCATTAATATGGGGAGAACCAGAGTTCTTATAGAGTTGGGTTGTTGGGTAAACCCAAGCTCACTCTATACGGATATGTTCGAACCATGAAAATAAGATTTTCGGATTAATGGGTCGGTTTTCACTAGAAGCGTTGATTTTTTTAGTAAACTCAAGGTCAACGTGGACAGAGGCAAAATTGGGCAGTGTGCATCAGATGTACGCGCATCAAGAGTTGATAACCCAATGTGTGTGCATACATCATGAGTTGATAGCACTAATCGATAGTTGCATCTATGAAGCAAATGGTATGACCGATACCTGCCGATAGATCTAAGGTGGCTTGTTGGGTAAACCCAAGGTCATTTTAGTAATGTCGGATATCTATGATGCAATTGGTATGACCGATACCTACCGATTGACCTAAGGTGACTTGTTGGGTAAACCCAAGGTCATTTTAGTAATGTCGGATATCGACCCACTAGGACATTTGTCATAATGTTTCTTGGATTCGCATCGAGGGTTATGGATTCTTTGAAACTAGTGGGAGCCATATGCATGTCATGCAAGTCCTTATGATCATGCATGTAATTCTATTCTAACATTTTTTCTCTCTTTTCCCTTTAGGTTATTGAAGATGACTTCCAGTGTGAATTTGCGCTCACTAATGGACTCCAACAAATTAACTGGACCCAACTTTCTAGATTACGAGAAATCGATAATTGTTCTCGTGTCGCATTTGGGATATGTCCTAGATGTTCCACTTCCTGATCTACCTGCTGCTGATGCTTCTGATGAGGATCAGAAAGCATATCGTAAGCATCTTAAAGACAGTGACATGGCTACCTGCATTATGCTTGCCTCGATGTCACCAGAGCTGCAGAAGCAGCATGAGTCTATGGATGCTAATACTATAGTGTTTCATCTTAGAGAGCTGTTTGATGAGCAAGCTCAGTCTGAAAGGTTCGAGACCTTGAGACTACTCTTCACTACTAAGATGACTCCAGGTTCATCTGCAGCGTGATGACCAAGATGAATGGGTATATTGAGAGGTTGGCCGTCTTAGGTTTTGTTATGGATTATGAATTAAGTGTTGACTTAATTTTAGTTGGATTGTCTGATAGTTATTCACAGTTTGTGTTAAACTATCGGATGAACCAAATATCCACGACAATTCCTGAGTTGATCAATCTGCTCAAGACAGCAGAGCAATCTATCAAAAAGGATAACAAGCAAGTGCTTATGGTGGCATCCTCTTCTTCCGGTTTAAAGAAAAAGAATCTATAGAAGAAAAGGTCTAAGAAACCAAAAGAAAGTGCAGCCAAGAAGAAAACCAAAGAGACTGCACCAAAAGGAACTTGCTTCCATTGTGGCAAGACTGGCCACTGGAAGCGAAATTGTAAAGTCTATCTGGAAGAATTGAAGCAGAAGAAGGCATCAGATGCCTCGACTTCTTCAGGTATGTTTGTCATTGAGGTTATTACTGTTTCTGACCATAACATATGGGTATTAGATACCAGTTGTGGCTCACACATATGCAATGATATGCAGGCCTCGAGGGACGATGAGCGGCTTCGTGAAGGAGAACTAGACTGCGTGTGGGAAATGGAGCAAGAGTTCTGCATTAGCCGTAGGCACTTATTTTGTCACTCCCCATCTGGGCTTGTAATTAAATTGGATGAATGTTATTTTGTACTGTATTAACAAAGAACATATTTCTGCATTTCTTGTTTAAATAGAGCTAGTTTCCATGTGACTTTTAGTAACAATGGTTGTTCTATTAGTTTGAATGGAATGCTTTATGGTACTGGTACATTATGCAATGGAATTTATATATTAGATATGTCACATCCAATTATGAATGTCAATGACATGAAAAGACATAAACGAGATAATTTAAAATCAACTTACTTATGGCATTGTCGCCTTGGCCATATAAATGAGAGACGCATAGCTAAGCTCCACAAGAGTGGTAGTTTAGGGTCATTTGATTATGAATCATATGACACATGCGAATCTTGTTTATTAGGCAAGATGACTAAATTACCCTTTAAGGGAAAGGTTGAACGAGTGATTGGAGTATTAGACCTAATACATTCAGATGTATGTGGTCCGATGTCCATCCATGTTAGAAGTGGTTGTCTTTACTTCATTACCTTTATCGATGATTATTCTCGATATGGGTACCTGTATCTGATGAGATACAAATTTGAAGCATTTGAAAAGTTCAAACAATTCAGAAATGAAGTAGAAAACTAACTTGGGAAAAGTATCAAGACATTACGATCAGATCGTGGTGGGGAATACTTAGACCAAGAGTTTTTGGATTATCTCATAGATAATGAGATTTCATCTCAATGGACTCCTCCTTACACACCACAGCATAATGGTGTGGCAGAAAGGAGAAATCGAACCTTGTTAGACATGGTACGATCAATGACGGGCTTTGCAAAGTTACCAAAATCCTTTTGGGGGTATGCAATCGAGACAGCTGTTTACTTGTTAAACAGAATTCCATCAAAGACAGTTGATGTTACTCCATATGAGATGTGGACTAACAAAAGACCCTATCTTACTCATTTGAAAGTTTGGGGTTGTCCTGCTTATGTGAAGCGGACACAGTCAGATAAACTTGATGCGAAGTCTGACAAATGTTTGTTCGTAAGATATCCTAAAGAAACAATGGGATATCAATTCTACCTTGCTGAGGAACAAAAGGTGTTTGTTTCGAAGCATGCTGTCTTTTTAGAGAAAGAGTTTTTTTTACAAGAAGACAGTGGGAGCAAAATTGAGCTTGAAGAAGTTCAGGATGCTCAAACAGACGCAGATCAACTGCCTGAACCTGAAACTGTAACTCTTACAGATGAAGTAATAGTTCAACCTTCTACAACACACGAAGTTCGTAGGTCACGTAGGATGCGCTCTGTTCCCGAGAGATATGGATTTCTCGTGAATGAACAGAATGACGTATTGCTCATAGAAGATGATGAGCCTACTACCTATGAAAAGGTTCTGAAGAGTTCAGAGTCTGAGAAATGGCTTTATGTCATGAAGGCTGAAATGGATTCCATGTATGAAAACCAAGTATGGACTTTGGTTGAGGCACCCGAAGGAATCAAACCCATAGGGTGCAAATGGGTTTTCAAAAGAAAACCGACATGGATGGTAATGTAATTACCTATAAAGTAAGGCTTGTGGCTAAAGGCTTTCGTCAAAGACAAGGAGTTGACTACGACGAGACCTTCAGCCCAGTAGCAATGCTTAAATCCATTAGAATACTCCTAGCCATTGTCACTCATTATGATTATGAGATATGGCAAATGGATGTGAAGATAGCTTTCCTAAATGAAAATTTAGCTAAGGATGTGTATATGACACAACCTGAGGGCTTCACCTCCTATGATGGCGAAATGATATGCAAGCTTTAGAAATCCATCTATGGATTGAAACAAGCATCCAGGAGTTGGAATATCCGTTTTGATGAGGTAATCAAAGAGTTTGGTTTCTCACAAAATTCGGATGAACACTGTGTGTATAAGAAGGTTAATGGGACTGCAATCGTATTCCTTGTGCTGTATGTAGATGACATATTATTGCTAGGAAACGATGTCTCTATGCTACAAGCTGTGAAGATTTGGTCCAAACAATTTGCCATGAAAGACCTTGGTGAAGCAGCTTATATCCTTGGGATAAGGATCTATAGAGATAGATCAAAAAGGTTGCTTGGTCTTTCACAATCAACGTACATAGACAAGATGCTAAAAAGGTTTAGCATGGAGCAATCCAAGAGAGGGTACCTTCCCGTGACTCATGGGATAACACTCGAAATCTATGTGTCCTAAGACACAAGATGAGAGGATGCGCATGAATATGATCCCGTATGCATCTGCGGTAGGATCTATCATGTATGCTATGCTATGTACGAGACCCGATGTATCATATGCTCTAAGTGTTACGAGCAGATACCAATCGAATCCTGGTGAGGGTCACTGGGTGGCTGTCAAGAATATCCTCAAGTACTTGCGAAGGACTAAGGATGTTTTCTTGATATATGGAGATGTAGATCTCAAAGTGAGCGGGTATACAGATGCCAGTTTTCAATCTGATAAGGATGATTCCAAATCCCAATCAGGTTACGTATTTACACTGAATGGCGGGGCAGTTAGTTGGAAGAGTTCCAAACAAGAAACGATCGCCGATTCAACAACCGGCGAGTACATTGCCACTTCGTATAAAGAAGAAGCGGTTTGGATCGAAGTTCATTATCGAACTTGGTGTGGTTCCTAGCGATGATGGGCCCATGCAGCTTGTATTGTGACAACAATGGGGCTATCTTACAGCGAAAGAACCAAGGTTTCATCAACGATCCAAACACGTACTCATGAGATATCATCCGATCGGGAGATCATTGGTCGAGGTGATGTGCGATAGAGAGAATTCCATCGAGCGTAATATTGTCGATCCGTTGACAAAGCCATTATCACAAAAGAGTTTTGATTCTCATGTACTCGCCTTATTGTATTAGGTATCAAGGCGATTGGCTTTAGGTCAAGTGGGAGATTGTTAGAGTAGTGCCTCAAGGCAATCGCCTTTAGCGCATTTTGTACAAAGTTGTGTACATACTTTATGAATAAATAAAGAAAGGCATATTTCATTAACTTCATTGCTCATTATTTATGAATGGATATTGATCTATAAGCAAATTAATGAAGTCCATGATATATGACATAGCATGAAGGAAATTGTGATGTGATCATACTATCGAGATTCCTATCATGTGCAATTATGTCAAGATTCAAATTATCCCTAGTCATAGGATTACCGAGATCGACATCAGTGTCTGGAAAGACTAGACATCTCAAGCTCCTTGATTTGATCAGCGGTGGATCTCGAAACTATAAATATGAGATATTTAGGGTTGAGATGTGGATGCTTACTAGAGGTAGTAAGTACATTGGATGACCTGCTATGAGATCATCACATGGATGTCCTATTCTAATGTCAGTGATAATCTCATCATAGCAATGGTGCAAGTATCCTTAGACTTGAGGTGCTCAAGGATATCTTGGATACTGATTCTGTGCTTTGACTCCATTCCTTGTTGCCTTACAGAGGTCGCTCATAAGGTGGTGATTGGGTACAGCTTGAGGTATTTGAAGGTAATTGAGTAGCCAATACAGGATTCACCACTTCTGTGATAGCAGAAGATGATACCCATGGCCTCTTGTCAGGGTCATTACTTGGAAGTCTCTGGTCGGAGCATATATGTCATGGAGAATGTCTTCATTGACATATAAAGTAATGAGTCCCAGGACGAGAACAGAAATCACTTGGACTAGATTTGACGTAGTCAGTCTAGTAAGAGTTGACACATTGCCCATACTCATAACCAAGTGGGGTATAGCATGGTGAAAGGACGAATTGCACGGTAATTGTCTATGGAAAGGTTCGTGATATGGTTCATGATGAATACATGTTCATTCGTCAAACCAATTACTTTCCGGTCAATTGGGGGTCATGATGTGTTGCTAGATACCGCTCATGACTTGCTCAGATTAAGTGTTAATCTAAGTGGCCAACATAACCGGGAACCTAATGGGTCACAAGCATAAGAGTGTCTCGGAGAATTCGTAAAATAGTTTTGAATAGAGATCCAATAAATAGAGAGCAATCGGATTAACTGGATCCCGATGAGATCGAGATATGTCCCGATGAGATCGCGACATCGATATTACTGAAAAAGATTTCTGGGGTTTTTCCATACCGAACCCAAAGAGGCGATGGGACCCACCCCAAAACAGGATGGACTACTTGAAGATTATATATATATATATAATTGATTAATTAATTAATTAATATATATATATATGTTTTACGTGGATGAAGGAGGAGAGGCCTTAGCATTTTAACTTTATATATATATATATATATAAAGGCTAAAACGTGGAAAGGGAAAAGAAGCTTCTCCTTATGCTTAGTCATTGGTTTTATTAAATGACTAAAAGACAAAAATGAAAGATTAAGAAGAGTCATCATCGTTGGTTTTGTGAGAATGAGTAAATGAGAAAGGATTTTGAGAAAATCCTAAGTTATTCTCTTCTTCATCAACGAAGTTACTCTCCTCTTCAAACTTCTTCATCTCCTCATCATCGTTGTTTTCAAGCTCTCCAAGAATAAGGTAAGATCTAGCAGTCTTCTCCTTATTCTAGCTATTCCCGGGTCAAAGGGTTTGTCCCGGTTAGGTTCTCCGATCTTTGCGTAGATACCGTTAGAGACGGTCTCCTTTGGCCGTTATGGTTTGAGATTGTTGTATAGACACATGGATCCTGGCTTTCGGGAAGGTCCCGGAATAAAAAAATTTGTTTTCCGCACCGTGGGCATGTGATGCTCACACCGGGATTTTCCTACAACTCACCTGTAACTTCCGAGCTACTGCCTGGAAGTCCCAACAATATCCGTGGAATGACGATCCAACGGTGCCTCTATAACAATCAAATAGTTTCCCATTACTAAATGCATAATTAGAACCATTCAATGATGCACATGTCTTTATTAAAAGATGTACGATGCATATTCATGACTTTCTGGCGCTATAACCCCAATTTCACTATCTTTTGTTAAAATCTAACCTTTCACCCATTTCATCGGAAATGACACATTCAATTTCAATATACTGACCTGGAACTCCACAAGTTTCATTTCTACTATTCAGTCCCTTTGGCCAAATCATATATACTAAACTCATCTCAAGAAAACCTCAAAACCAATTTCAGCTTGAACTAGATTAAATTCACCTATTGAAGACTCCAATAGCATTGAATTTACATTCGGGAATCTCACAATCATACCCTAATTTTCAAGAAACTATCCTTAGGTTGAAATAGGAAACCTTACTCAACTTTCCTTCAATATTTGGGATCTTACTAAAAAAATTCAAACTTTCATTCTTCACATCAATTGTATACCTATTTCTCTAGTTTATAACGAATCAAGATTCACCTCAATTGGAGGTTTACACCATTAGTTATGCCCCAAAAACTAAAATAAACCAATTAAGAAAACTGGTCCTCGCTGCGACCTCAGAACTCTGGCCGCGGCGTCCTGGAGTCGCTCGCCGCGACGAACAATCTCTTTGGGGCTCACCACGACGTCAACGCGAGCTCGTCGCGGCATCAAATGTTTAAAGCTCGCCGCAGCGACCTCCTACACGCTCGCCGCGGTGAACGAATGTTTATTCGTCGCGGCGAGGCTCTCGCACAGGTCGCGACGTGTGGGCTTCCAGCCTTCTTCTCCGACAGATTTATATCCTATTTCTCTCTAAAAACAACCATAACTCACCCTCAACTACACCAATCTTACACAATAAACACCATAAATGCATTTCAACAACAATAAAACAACATTAAACCAATTTACTTACCACTCAAGCCTCAAATCTTTAAATCTTCCGAAATTTTCTTCTCCAAGCCCTAACACTCACGGTTCTCTCCCAAAGCCACACAAAACTTCATCTTTTCAAGGCTTATAGTTGATCTTAGTAATAAGAAAGGAGCAAGCAAGAAGAAAGGCAAGGTTGATTTTAAACTTAAGGCTATTTAAAGACTCTTTCTCTTTTCAAAACAACCTCTAGTCTAATCATACCCAAATTTCAATGGTTTCACATTTTCATTCCTAAAATCAAGTATCTATTTTTCCCATTACCATTGGACAGTTGTGCCAGTACTATAAAGTCAATCAGTCCGTTACTTGAAAAATCTTCGATCCGGACATTTACTCCTAAAATTTCCAGAAAGAATTCTCTAAGTTTCACTATTAACTGACAATCACTCTAAAACAGTTCCAATTCAACCGTTCACACCCAAATATTCCATAACTCAAAAATTCACCAATCATATCATTTTCACAATTAAATGCCGGGAATGTCAGAAACGCATGTACATATATGTGCATGTGCAGAAATAACTCATTCCTCTATAATTAGAGGCCAAAATGCATGCTCAATTCAGTAAATGCAATAAAACCTATTAGCCCGTCTCGATTTACCAAAATAACCTTCCCATCGGTGATGGGATGTTACAATTCTCCTCTCCTAAAAAAAATTTCGTCTCCAAAATTTCATACCTGTCTAATCAAATAAATGAGGGTACTGCCTCCTCATATGCTACCCAGTCTCCCAAGTCGCTTCCTCAATTGAGTGGTTCTTCCATAGGACTTTTACCAGTGGAATAACCCTGTTCCTCAACTGCTTGACTCGCGATCCCACAATCTGAATCGGCTCCTCAACATAACTCAGATTACTGGCCACCTCAATCTTCTGAGCCGGAATCACATGAGTCGGATTTGATAGATACCGTCGGAGCATACTCACATGAAAAATATCGTACAACTGGGACATCTCACTCGGCAATGCCCATCGATATGCCAATGGTCCTATCCTCTCGACAATCTCATACGGACCAATGTACCGAGGGCTCAACTTGCCCTTCTTGCCAAATCTCAAAACCCCTCTCCAGGGTGACACTCGAAGGAAAACTCTATCTCCCACACTATACTCCATCTCTCTCCGATGCTGATTCACATAACTCTTCTGTCTATCCTGAGCTGCCTTGATGCGACTCCGAATCAGTTTCACCTTATCTACGATATCCTGAATCAGCTCGGGACCCTCAAGCATCCCCATACCCTCTTCATCCCAATACAGAGGCGATCGACACTGCCACCCATACAAAGCCTCATACGGTGCCATCCCAATACTGCTGTGATAATGATTGTTGTACGTTAACTCAATCAGGGCCAAGTACTGATCCCATGCTCATCTGAACTCCAATACACAAGCCCGAAGCATATCCTCAACACAGAGCCGACCCTGGGCAGGGGCAGCCAGGCCACCTACCCAGGGCCCACCATCTAAAGGGGCCCTCTGATGCTAATGCCCTTGCTGGTAGTGAGTACTTGAGCTGTGCTTCCAATCCCAGTTTTTCTGCGATGTCTTGTGAAATCTTTCATTAAACTCATCTAAAGGGGCCCTCTGATGCTAATGGGTGTTGTGAGTTGTCTGGTGAGTCGTGGAGAAGCATTTAAGAGGGTATTTAATGGGGAAGGGGCCTTGACTGCTGGAGAAAATATTGGGAGCAACGCAAGTTAAAGTTACAACGTTTTTAGCATTTAAGTTGCAGAGCTTTTCATCCTTTGAAAGTAATAACGTTATTAGCATTTAATAAGTTAACGTTAACTTAGAAAGTTAATGTTAACTTTTTGATTATAAATAGTTTTGAATCATTTGGGTTATATTCTTACCTTCTAATTTTTTTATTTTCATCAATATATGTATTTAAGGTGCTCCAGCTCAAAAATTAGCAGCAAAAAAATTCACGGTTCTATTTTTCGAGTTACGATTATAATTTAAAGGTAAAGTTTCTGATTTTTTAATGTATTTTAGTTTATTAAATATTTGAGTATTTTATAATTAATTTGTAGTTTGT
This sequence comes from Erythroxylum novogranatense, assembly GCA_029891385.1. Classification (NCBI taxonomy): domain Eukaryota; kingdom Viridiplantae; phylum Streptophyta; class Magnoliopsida; order Malpighiales; family Erythroxylaceae; genus Erythroxylum; species Erythroxylum novogranatense. Next base: position 1,081,650 of record CM057225.1, on the reverse strand, counting down.
CATTAACATGGACATTATATTAGCATTTTAAATCGTAACATTTATATTAAATGATATTGTATTTATTTTGTATCCTCTTTTTATTTTTAGATTACTTATTATTTATAATAATTTAATTTTGTAATTATAATTTTCATTATATTTTGCCACAAATAATGTAATAATTGTTGGATTTGTGTTCTTGTAGAATTCACTTAAATTTAGTGATAATATGACTAAATCAAATAATTTAAGTTACTCGGTTCAAAGACTATATAAATGACTTTTCTTTATTATAAAATACGTATGATTATATTAAACATGTCATAATAATAATAATAATAATAATAATAATAATAATAATAATAATAATAATAATAATAATAATAATAATCAATTATTTCCACGACTTATAAAATAGGATAATATTTGACTTGAGGAACTTAGAATATTTAATAACTTAGAATGTTATTTACTATATTTTTCCTAAGTATGTTAATTTCTTATATTTTAGAAATTAGTATGTCCATATCATTAAAATTTGCTCTTTGTTTTATTTTTAATATTAATTATTAAATTTTGCTATTTATTTTTCCTCTATCACGGTATAATACCTTTTATATATCATTGTGATATATTGTGAAGCTATTGGAGTTTGGTTGTACCTGTATACTTCTTCCAGTTCTATTATGTTGCCTAAAAAGCATTTATCTGAAAGTGAAAAAAGGAAAAAAAGAAAACAAGTAGCACAGTTGATAGAATTTCAAAAAGGAGCAATTAATAAATTTATTAAAAGAGTAGGCTCCTCTAGTGAGAGTCCCGAGGAATTAGATAAAGGTGGTTTTGAACAACATAAATAGAACATAAGTGATGAGATTCATATTCATGAGGATATTAGAAATCTGAGTGAGCCTGATCATGTACCAAATGCATCCACTTTAGAAAATTTAAAGGCAGTTGAGCAAGTAAGCCCTATATTGGACATTTATGATTCTAGAAATTGGGATAATCTTGATAATAAAGCAAGGGATATTTTAGTTGAAAATGGGCCTATAAGAGAACTAAATTTTATGTTTTCGTTAGATAATACCTCTCGTCATTTTTCATATTCTTATTATTATAGGAATTTGAGTAATGGAGAGATTAGCGGTAAAAAATGGTTGGTTTATTCTAAACATGTAGATAAAGTATATTGTTTTTGTTCTAAGTTGTTCAAATCTACTAACAAACAAAGTGGATTAGCAAATGACAGATTTAGAGATTGGAAGCATCTTAGTGAGAGACTCAAAGAACATGAGAATTGCATTGAGCATATGACTAATATGAGAACCTGGAATGAATTAAGAGTGAGATTGAGCAAAAATCAAACAGTTGATAAAGATTTGCAACAAGAAATTGCAAAGGAGAAATAACGTTGGAGACAAGTTTTGATAAGAATAGTTTTTGCTGTGAAATATCTTACTAAATATAATTTAGCTTTTCGAGGATCCAATGAGCAACTTTACCAAGATGGTAATGGTAATTTTTTAGGATTGATTGAGATGATTGCTGGATTTGATGTGATAATGCAAGATCATATTAGACGTATTTAAAATCATGAAATTCATCATCATTATCTTGGTCACAAAATTTGAAATGAGTTGATTTCTCTGTTGGCCCATAATGTTAGAAGTTCTATCATAAGGATCATTAAAGAGGCGAAATACTTTTCTATTATTCTTGATTGTACCCCAGATTTGAGTCATCAAGAACAAATAAGTTTGTTAGTATGATGCGTGAATATGTCCAATAATAAAATAAAAATAGAGGAGTACTTTTTAGAGTTCTTAAAGGTAGATGACACATCTGGATTGGGACTTTTCAATGAATTATTGAATGCTTTTAATTCTCTTGATCTTAATGTTTATAATGTAAGAGGTCAAGGTTATGACAATGGTTCTAATATGAAGGGAAAACACCAAGGGGTTCAAAAACGACTACTTGAAATAAATCCAAGAGCATTATATATGCCGTGTGCTTGTCATAATCTTAATCTTACTCTTAGTGATATGACACATTCTTGTGTTAAAGCTGTTTCATTTTTTGGAGCTGTGCAACGTATATATGCATTATTTTCAAGTTCTCCTAAAAGGTGGAAAGTTTTGCTTGATAATGTTTTAGGCTTAACAATGAAATCATTGTCCAACACTCGTTGGGAGAGTCGAATAAAAAGTGTTAAAGCTATTAAATTTCAAGCTCCTCAAATAAGATTGGCTTTGATGGAATTATCTAGATCTTGTGATGATGCCAAGTCAAAGAGTGAAGCAGAAAGCTTAGTTAGTGTACTTGAGAGTTTTGAGTTTTTACTTGGTATGGTTATTTGATATGATATTTTATTCGCTATTAACATGGTGAGTAAAAAGTTGCAATCTAAATCTATGTGCATTAATGCTACCATAAAGCAATTAGAAGATGTGATGGTATTTTTTGAGAAATATAAAGATGACGGGTTCAACTCTAGTATGAATATTTCCAAAAGTCTTACGCTTGAGATGAATATAGAGCCTACATTTCCAACTAGACGTTGTATTATTAGGAAAAGACAATTTGATGAAATTAACCATAATGGAGAATTACAATCAGCTGAAGATTCTTTCAGAGTTAATTACTTTCTAGTTGTTGTAGATATGGCAATTACTTCATTAAAGAATAGATTTGAACAATTAACGACATTTGATAGTATTTTTGGATTCCTGTTTGATTCAAGGAAGTTGAGGTTATTGGATGATAAGGAATTAAGAAAATATTGCACTAATTTTACGATGATTTTTACTCATGATAATATGTCAGATGTGGATTTAGATTATCTTTTTTTTGAATTAAAAGTATTGCAAACGACTTTGCCAAATGAGTTAATATCATCTGTTGAAATTTTAAAATTTGTTAAAACTCCAGATTGTTATCCAAATGTTTCGATTGCTTATCGAATTCTATTGACTATACCTGTGACTGTAGCATCAGCTGAGAGAAGTTTTTCTAAGTTAAAATTATTGAAAACCTATTTGAGGTCATCAATGTCACAAGAAAGATTGAATGGTTTAGCTATATTATGTATTGAGAAGGATATGTTGGACAATATTGATCTTGATAATATTATTAATGATTTTGCATCTAGAAATGCACGAAGAAATTGTTTTTCATAAATCATGATCCTCTGCATATTTGTTAGTGTAATTTTCTTAATGTTTTGCAATCTAATATTGTTGTTTGATTGCTGCTATTGTTATTTTGTTGTTACTATTACTATTTTTAGTTATTTTATTGTTAATGATATTTATAAGATATTATTAGTTGATGTTATGATCATTTAATATTTGGTTGAGTATTTAGACTTATGAATTGAGTAATTTATATTTTATACAAACATGTAAACTTAAGTATATTTTCAATTTATTGGGGCCTTTTTTTATTTCGCCCAGGGCCTCTAAAACTTAAGTCTTAATCGTCCTCTCACTCTGCCCATCTGTCTGAGGATGAAAAGCTGTACTGAAATTCAATCTAGTACCCATAGCAGTCTGCAGGCTCTTCCAGAACCTCAAAGTAAATCTGGGATCCCTGTATGAGACGATAGACACCGGGACCCCATGCAGTCACACAATCTCAGCCACATACTTCTGGGCCAACTGATCGAGAGTATTGCTCTCTCTCACTGGCAAGAAATGGGTCGATTTAGTCAACCGATCCACTATGACCCATATCGCATCATGCTGTCTCGGCATCCTAGGCAACCCCATAATGAAATCCATAGTAATTCGTTCTCATTTCCACTCCGGAATGGACAACGAATGCAGTTTCCCCACTGGAGCCTGATGCTCAGCCTAACCTGCTGGCACGTCAAACAATGCAAAACGAGTTCTGTCACCTGCCTCTTCATGCCAGGCCACCAGAAATGTGGCTTAAGAGTATTATACATCTTGGTAGAACCAGGATGTATAGCATAGGCAGCCATATGCGCCTCCTCTAGAATCTCACGCCTCAAATCATCCACATCAGGAACACAGTCTCTGACCCATCCATAATGTCCCATCTCTCAACTCAAAATCGGAAGTCAGATCATATCTCACTCTCTCAATCAGTTTCACCATAGTAGGATCCTTGTCCTGAACTCGCCTGATCCTGTCATGCAACATCGGCCTAAGCCTCATAGTAGCTATTAAAGCCCCATCCTGATCCAAATCCATCTGCACATTCAGAGCCCTCAACTGAATCAAACTAGGCAATCTCTCAATCTGAATCTGAGCTGCACTGCTGTGAGACCTCCTGCTCAACGCATCTGCCACCACATTAGCCTTCCCTGGGTGGTACTCAATCGTACAATCTGTTAGAGTAGTGCCCTAAAGGCAATCGCCTTTAGCATGTTTTGTACAAAGTTGTGTACATACTTTATGAATAAATAAAGAAAGACATATTTCATTAATTTGCTGTTCATTGTTTATGAATGGATATTGATCTATAAGCAAATTAATGAAGTCCATGATATATGACATAGCATGAAGGAAATTATGATGTGATCATAGTACTGAGATTCCTATCATGTGCAATTATGTCAGTATCTAAATTATCCCTAGTCGTAGGATTACTGAAACTGGACATCGGTAATAAGGAAAGACTAGCACATCTCAAGCTCCTTGATTTGATCAAGCAGTGGATCTCAGAAACTATAAAGAAAGACATATTTCATTAATTTGCTGTTCATTGTTTATGAATGGATATTGATCTATAAGCAAATTAATGAAGTCCATGATATATGACATAGCATGAAGGAAATTATGATGTGATCATAGTACTGAGATTCCTATCATGTGCAATTATGTCAGTATCTAAATTATCCCTAGTCGTAGGATTACTGAAACTGGACATCGGTAATCAGGAAAGACTAGCACATCTCAAGCTCCTTGATTTGATCAAGCAGTGGATCTCAGAAACTGTAAATATGAGATATTTAGGGTTGAGATTTGAATACTTACTAGAGGTAGTAAGTACATTGGATGACCTGCTATGAGATCATCACATGGATGCCCTATTCTAATGTCAGTGATAATCTCATCATAGCAATGGTGAAAGTATCCTTAGACTTGAGGTACTCAAGGATATCTTGGATACTGATTTTGTGCTTTGACTCAATTCCTTATTGCCTTACAGAGGTCGCTCATAGGGTGGTGATTGGGTATAGTTTGAGGTATTCGAAGGTAATTGAGTAGCCAATAGAGGATTCACTACTTCTGTGATAGCAGAAGATGATACCCATGACCTCTTGTCAGGGTCATTACTTGGAAATCTCTGGCCGGAGTACATATGTCATGAAGAGTGTCTTCAGTGACATATAAAGTAATGAATCCAAGGACAAGAACTGATATCACTTGGACTAGCTGTGATGTAGTCAGTCTAGTAAGAGTTGACACTCTGTCCATACTCATAACCAAGTGGGGTATAGCATGGTGAAAGGACGAATTGCACAGTAATTATCTATGGAAAGGTTCGTGATATGGTCCGTGATGAACATAGGTTCATTCGTCAAACCAATTACTTTCCGATTAATTGGGGGTCATGAAGTGTTGCTAGATACCGCTCATGACTTGCTTGGATTAAGTGTTAATATAAGTGGCCAACATAACCGGGAACCTAATGAGTCACACGCATAAGAGTGATTCGGAGAATTTGTAAAATAGTTTTGGACAGAGATCCAATTATATGGAGAGCAATAGGATTAAATGGATCCCGATGAGATCGAGATATGTCCCGATGAGATCGCGACATCGATATTCTTTGAAAAAGGTTTTGGTAGTTTTTCCATAGGGACCGGTAGGATCGACCCAGTGTGTTGGATCACTTCAACATTTTATATATATATATATATATATTATTAATTAATTAATTAAGTTATATATATATATATATATATATATATATATATATATATATATATATATATATATATATGAGGCTAACGTGGAAAGGAGGAGAGGAACTCAATGTTATGAATCTGAAATCTGGACTCTGATGCGAATTGGGTTCGAGGCAGGCGTACCGATGCAAATTCGATTAGGGTATCGTTTCGAGATATTTTTAAATTTATAAAATAGTCCCTAAACTTTTTAAAATTGCAAAATAGTCCATATTGATATATTATACAACTGTAATGTATACTTTACTAGTTTACTGCTTATATCAACCATACTTTAAAAATCTTAATAATAAATAATAATGACAATTAATTTGAAATAACAATAATTTTTAAATATTTTACATATAAATAATAATCACAATTAATATAAATAAAGACAATCATCATCATACAATTATAAAACTAAGAATAATACAAAGCATTTAAAATATTACAATCATACAATTTCATCATTATAATAAATAATATTACATATTTACATCAAAAGATTCAAAACATCAGATAAAAAATATAAATATTACAAAAGGTTGATGGCGAATAAGCAATCAAGTAGAAGTTGACCCTGAAACAAAAATATTACATTTACATTACATACGTATAATTTAACATAAACATCAATGATCAAATACAAGTAAAATTAAAAAAAGAGGAAAAATAAAAACTTGAAGTTCAATCGTCAATGGGCGGATACCGCTTGAATCAAGATTGATTTAATCGATCATTTGGTACAAAATCCTCATCATTGAGAGGAGCTTCATCATCATCATTCAAATTTAATGCACCAAATGACATGCCAATGCTTTCCCATCCAAGATCATCTTCCACATTCAAATCACTCACATTAACCAAATGGGGTTCTTCAGAAATCCAATCCGCCAAAATATCAATATTATCAATCGCAATTGGATCATTTGAACAACTTGTGCTACTAAGAGTCCTAGTAAACAATTACATTTAATTATTAAAAAATTATAAGAAATTATATAAAAAGTAATAATGAAAATAACATAACTTTCCCAAAGCTTTAAATTGTTACGAACAAAAACCAAGTCATTCAACCTCTTATGCTCCAATCTATTCCTTTTCTTGGAATGGATAAATTCAAAATGCTCCAGATTTGTTCACACCCAGTTGCACTTACACATTGACTTAAAATTCGAATCGCAAACTTTCTCAAATCTGGAACACTACATCCGAAAAGATCCCACCAAGCAACTGCAAGTTATAAGAAAACAAAAGTAGTGTTATAAACAAAATAAAGTGATAAATAAATTTCAACAAATAAGAAATAGGAAATAAGTAATACCTGGAGAAAGAAGTCCTCTTTGTTGAATAGCGACCGACATTCCAAAATCTCCATAAGAGTACTTATAAGCCTCCATTTGTGTGGTTAAAGCAATTTGCATTGAGTCATGAGGAACAATTGTTGTAATTGTCATAAGCATTCCTCTACTAACTTCAGCTTGCTTTTCAACAACCAGTCTAAAATACACACTGGGATTCAAAAATGCCCCAGCTACAAACAATGGAGAAGAAAGTTGTCTTCTCCTTCTCTCATTAATGATTGAGATATATGGCTCGTATAAAGAAGGCTTATGTTTCAGATTGGCCTTGATTGCTTCCGTTGCTCTCTCTATAGCATCAAAAATATAACCCATTGTTGGCTTTTCTTCACTATCAGCCAACTGAAGCACCCTCACTAAAGGCTCACAAACCCGGATAACGAATTGAGATGCCGACCAAAATTTCCTATCTTCCAGTATGATACTACAAACCTCCATTCCAACATTAGACCTAGCATGCTGAGAGGTTACCCACTTATCACTTGTAAACATTTGCCTTAACTCCTTCCTCAACAAAAGAAAAGACTGAAGTGATAAGAAATTTGTTGCAAATCTTATCACAGCAGGGTGACACAAATTTCTACCATTGGTAAATTCCCTTCTCATCAAATTTAAAACCTATGCACGATTATAAATAAATTTTGTCACCTTCTTTGCCTTCTGCATGGTCTCATCAAAAACAAGAAAATACTTAGGATTTCCTATATCCTCCAGTATTAAGTCAATGCAATGTGCAACACAAGGAGTCCAAAAAAAGGAATTATAGGTTCTCTGCAACCTTTGTCCTGCCGCTTTATAAGCGGAATCATTATCAGTAATAAACTGAACAATGTTTTCCACCCCTACTTCATTCACAATGTTTTCCACCCCTACTTCATTCACAATGTTTTCCACCCCTACTTCATTCTAATCAGGCCAGATGCATCAATCGATTTTAAAAACATAGAGCCATTAAAACAATAAACCAAAAAACTTATGATAGGCTCTTGTCTCCTATTCGTCCAACCATCACACATAATTGAGCATCCATTAATACCCCAATTCGCTCTTCTTTCAGCCAAATAAGCTCTCATTTCAGACACAACACAACTCAAAAGTTTACCTCTTAAGTCATCAACCGATGACCCTTTGTATCCTGGACCATAAGAGGCTATGGCATCTATCATAGATTGATAATAATATGATTGAGAAGCATTAAATGACGAACCTGTATCATACCACCATCTAGTTACTGCCATATCCACATTGTGAGCAGCATCTCTTGTCTGCATTGCACTACGAATTGAAGGTTGGGCTCCAAGAGTTGTTCGTGGTGCAAAGAAACCAGGTAGCTGCCTTCTTCTCTTCCTCACTTCAGATTATGCGGGATCTGGCGAGATGGAACACTACCAAAGACCAAAGATTACCACTACCACTACCACTTCCACCTTGAACATCTCCATAATCATCACGAAAACCGGGAAATGAACTTCCACTACCAATTTCAAGATTCAATCTTTCCCTTCTATCTTTCTCAAATTGATATTCATCAAGCAATGTCTTCATCTGCCACTTCACATCATGATTTATTTTTTTACACGCTTCCAAATCTCCTTTAACCCCAGCTAAATGTCTTTTCAATCGGATGATTCCTCAACCTTTCAAATGCTTGTTACAAAACAAGCAAATGGTATGATTCTTTTGACCAGAACCACACCAAAGATGAGCCCAAGTGGATCATCGTATCTTCCTGAACTAGGTTGATCGGGAGTATTTGAACTTTCTTCCATTTATCTGTACACAAAAATAAATAACACATAATTTCAGTACACAATGACAATATGCACAAAGCTAACAATTCAAAACATTCAACATATATAACAATTCAATTCAATTCAATCCAATCCAATCCAATTCAATTCAATCCAATCCAATCCAATTCAATTCAATCCAATCCAATCCAATCCAATACAATTCAATCAATTCCAATTCCAATTCAATTCAATCCAATTCCAATTCCAATTCAATTCAAACTCAATTATAATTCAATCCAATCCAATTTAATTTAATCCAATCCAATCCAATTCAATTCCATTCATTCCATTCCAATTCAATTCAATTACAATCCAATCTAATTCAATTCAATCCAATCCAATCCAATCCAATCCAATCCAATTCAATTCAATCCAATTTCAATTCCAATTCAATTCAAGTTCAATTCTAATTCAATTCAATTCAATCCAATCTAATCTAATTCAATTCCATTCATTCCATTCCAATTCAATTAAATTCCAATCCAATCTAATTCAATTCAATTCAATTCAATTCAATCCAATCCAATCCAATCCAATTCAATTCAATCCAATCCAATCCAATTCAATTCAATCCAATTCAATCCAATCCAATCCAATACAATTCAATCCAATCCAATCCAATCCAATCCAATCCAATCCAATTTAATCCAATCCAATTCAATCCAATCCAATTCAATCAATTCCAATTCCAATTCAATTCAATCCAATTCCAATTCCAATTCAATTCAAATTCAATTCTAATTCAATCCAATCCAATCCAATCCAATCCAATCCAATTCAATTCCATTCATTCCATTCCAATTCAATTCAATTCCAATCCAATTCCATTCAATTCAATTCAATTCAATCCAATCCAATCCAATCCAATCCAATCCAATCCAATCCAATCCAATCCAATCCAATTTAATTCAATCCAATCCAATCCAATCCAATCCAATCCAATTCATTACAATTCAATTCAATTCAATCCAATCCAATTCAATTCAATCCAATTCAATTCAATTCAATCCAATCCAATCCAATCCAATCCAATCCAATCCAATTCAATTCAATCCAATTCAATCCAATTCAATTCAATTCAATTCAATCCAATCCAATCCAATTCAATCCAATTCCAATTCAATCAATTCCAATTCCAATTCAATTCAATTCAATCCAATCCAATCCAATTCAATCCAATTCCAATTCAATCAATTCCAATTCCAATTCAATTCAATTCAATTCCAATTCAATTCAATCAAATCCAATTCAATCCAATTCAATTCAATCCAATCCAATTCAATTCAATCAAATCCAATCCAATCGAATCCAATCCAATCCAATTCCCAACAATTTCCAATCCTAACAATTACAAAACAATCACAATTCAATTTCCATTCATTCCATTTCCAACAATTCCCAATCCTAACAATTACAAAACAATCACAATTCAATTTCCATTCATTCCATTTCTAACAATTCTCAATCCCAACAATTACAAAACAATCACAATTCAATTTCCATTCATTCCATTTACAACAATTCTCAATCCTAACAATTACAAAACAATCATAATTCCATTCAATATCCAACAATTTCCGATCCTAATTAACACAAAACATTCATAATTCTATTTCTAACACACCATAATATTATATACACCATTTTATATTTCATTCTTAAATATATATGATGCTTTTATAATTCTTAATCGACATTATAAGTATAAATTGGAATCTACAAGTATACATCATATTCACAAATCACAATTTCATAACATTACCAATTTAAATATTTATAATTCCCACACATATATATTGCCATTCTATTAAAGTTCAACACTTTTAACTTTTTAGAACAATTAATTATTTACCTAGCTAAAACTAACACTCAAATAAACAAATACTATCATTATTAACTACAATCAAATTATTATTAATTTCTAATTACATAATTTTATACTTAACTAATTATTTATCAATATTCAATACCCAAATATTAAAATTAATGACCATTTAACAAATATTAAAATGTGTCAATTAATGATTGTCAATTTTAATTATCAATTTAACAATTTTCATTTAATTATTAATTTCACATTTGATCAATTGATTGTCAATTTTACAATTTGATTTAAATGTTGTTTTGATTTCAATTATCAAACTCAATTTCAATTGCACAAACTCAAATAGTCAAATTCAATCTCATTCTGATAGTTCAACAATTCAATTTTAATTTCATAAATCTACTAAAATACTAATTCACAATCACCAAATTCACCATTCCAAACTTAATTTCCAATCAGACCAATAATAATCAATCACCAATCAATTTCAATTTAACACAATCGGTTCAAGTTCAACTTCCACAAGGCAAAATGACAAAATCACAAAAGTCACAAAATTTATTTTCAATTTCAATATCATCGGTTCAACACTTCAACTTCAACTTCAATCAAACCTTCCCTTCAAGTCTTCAACAATCGAAATCAGCTTCAACTCCTTCAAGCCTTCAACTGTTCAACATTCAAACAAATTCAAAATTTTTTCCTCATTCCAGTCGAAACCCGAAACAACCTCTACGATTTTCCATCATCCAACAACAACTCAACAACACAATCACAGGCACAATCAACTTCAAAATTCCATGAAACATGAAAAACAAAATAAAAAACATACACCCAAAAGCCAAACGCAATCTGGTCTTCGGTGAGGTTGACGGCAACAGCGAGGAGGCGAGGAGGAGACGGTGACAGCGAGGAGGAGACGGCGACGGCGAGGCGAGACACCGGAGAAGAGAGGAGGCGTGCGGCGTGGGAGAGAGGAGAGGAGACCAAAGAAGAATCCAGAAGCACCGACGAGGAGGAGTTGACTGACCTGAGGGGAGGCGACGATGAAGACACGGCGGCGAGAGGAGGGAGGACGGCAGCGGCGATGTGAGGAGAGGAAGGAGAAACTGAAGGAGAGAAGAGAAGACCAGATTTAGATCTGGAAACGTCGGGGCTCGGGGACGGGGTAGATAAAATTAGGTAATTTTTTTTTATTTTCAATTTAGTCCCTCAAATATTTTAAGTTTACGGATTGGTCCCAAAATGTACCGGTATTGCGGTACTAGCCGGTACCGACCGAAATCGGCCGGTACGGTCCGTAATTCAAACCCGGAACCATTTACGCCGTTTCGGTACCAGTTTCCGGCCGGAACGGTATGAAATACAGAACATTGGAGGAACTTTGATAAAGTTGCATTTAATGTCTTTAAAAGTTAAAGACAAATGGCATATGGAGATAGAAGGAGATGGTCGTTGGTTAAAGAGGAAGGGTTTGAAGAATAAATAGGCTTTTCTCTCTTCTCTCACCCTGATCTCCATTCTTCTTCATCGATAATCAAGCTCTTCTCTCCAAGTTTCTTCTCACCATCGTTTCTCCTTGAGCTCTCCAATAACAAGGTAAGAGCTAGCACTCTCTCCCTTGTTCTAGCTATTCCCGGGTCAAAGGATTTGCCCCGGTTAGGTTCTCCGATCTCTGCATGGATTACCGTTAGAGACGGTCTCTTTTGGTCGTTATGGTTTGACTTTGTTATATAGACACATGGATCCTGGCTTTCGGGAAGGTCCCTGAATAAAATTTTTTCTTTTTCCGCACCGTGTGTATGTGATGCACACACCGGGATTTTCCTACAGTGGTATCAGAGCCACTTGTGTCGTATATAACAACGAAATCATAACTAGGTTGGAGCTGCCTATTGCTTGTGACGATGATGCATGTTGACTGTGTTAATTCGAAATCAGTATAGAAATATTTTTTTTGAAATTTTCTTGCCCATATGTGCTCATAAGATGTTGTTGAATATGTCTGTGGAAGATCAGAATTTATCAATGTGATTTGATATGGTTTTGCTAATTTATTCCCTAATGTTCTGGTTGCTGTGTTTGTGCACATTCCTTGAACAGGCATGCTTGTAAATTCGAGAATAAATTGTAGAATTTTTTTTTCGGATTTTCTTTCACCGACATGTCTCTAAGATGTTTATGAATGTCTATGAGGATGGAAAAATGTTTTCGAGGTGATTTACTATTTATTTGAGAATTTATTGTGTGCTGCTGGGAATAACTGTGTTGAGGAACACAGATTCTACATTGGCTTTGTTGCTGAGGTTGGTTGAGTTTTTGTTAGAAATAAATCCTGAACAAATTCATGAAGCATGTTGTGAACATTTTGTGACCTCTGTAATTTTCTAAAAATTTATTGAAATTGTTTCAATGATTTTTCAAGCAAAAGACAGAGCTTGGCAGTTTTGAGAAAGTTGCCGGAGCTGTTTTGTTTGGAATGATTGATTGTGTATTTCTCAATTCCAATGCCTTGGATCATTTTTAATGTAATTAAAGATATTTTACATTGATGTTGTATGCTTGCCAAAATGATTTTCTTGAAATTGGGTTTCCAAAAATTTTTGGATGTCAAATGTGTCTCATTAGCGTCTCGTTAGTATATTTCGTTGTCTTGATTGTTTTGGCCGTCACAATTTTGTGACCAGTGTCGAAGTAGTCTTGATAAAGTGTAGACTACCTAAAGATACTTAGGGTGATAGTTTGATATTCGCAAAATTATTTAGAAATCTAAGTAAATAGTAGTGTATTTATCGATTTCAAGTATTTCATGTATAGTATGACTATATATGGTAAGCATGATACAATGAAAGTGTTTCATTGGTACATCAAAGTAAAGTATATTACACTTGGTATCGTGAATTGGAACTGCACGGATTGAGAAATTAGTCGATTAGAAAGCAATTCCACATATATAAGTCGACTTACACATGCATAAGTCGACTTGTATTCTCAGGTAAGTCGACTTACACATGCATAAGTCGACTTGTTCGTGCATATAAGTCGACTTGCACAATGGTATAAATCGACTTGTACGTGCACAGTAGCATAAGTCGACTTGCACAATGGTATAAGTCGACTTGTACGTGCACAGTAGCATAAGTCGACTTGCACAATGGTATAAGTCGACTTACAACATGCTTAGGTGGGATGATGAATGATTATAGGTATAGACTCAATGTGATTGATGAAATGCCCTCAATCATTCCATATAGTCATGGTGACTATAATCCTATAGCTTGGATGAGACCAGAGTTTGAAATCCCTCACACATAATATGAAAACTAACGCCTTCCATTAATATGGGGAGAATCAGAGTTCTTATAGAGTTCGGGTTGTTGGGTAAACCCAAGCTCACTCTATACGGATATGTTCGAACCATGAAAATAAGATTTTCGGATTAATGGGTCGGTTTTCACTAGAAGCGTTGATTTGTTGAGTAAACTCAAAGTCAACGTAGACAGAGGCGAAATTGGGTAGTGTACATCAGATGTATGCGCATCAAGAGTTGATAACCCAATATGTGTGCATACATCACGAGTTGATAGCACTAGTCGATAATTGCATCTGTGATGTAACTGGTATGACCAATACCTGCCGATTGATCTAAGGTAGCTTGTTGGGTAAACCTAAGGTCATTTTAGTAATGTCGAATATCTATGATGCAATTGGTATGACCGATACCTACCGATTGACCTAAGGTGGCTTGTTGGGTAAACCCAAGGTCATTTTAGTAATGTCGGATATCGACCCACTAGGACATTTTGTCATAATGTTTCTTGGATTCGTAATGAGGGTTATGGATTCTTTGAAACTAGTGAGAGCCATATGCATGTCATGCAAATCCTTATGATCATGCATGTAATTCTATTCTAACATTCTTTCTCTCTTTCTCTTTAGGTTGATTGAAGATGACTTCCAGTATGAACTTGCGCTCTCTTATGGACTCGAATAAATTAACTGGACCTAATTTTCTCGATTGGCTAAGAAATCTGAGAATTGTTCTCAGATCTGAAGAACTGGGCTATGTCCTAGATGTTCCACTTCCTGATCCACCTGCTGTTGATGCTTCTGATGAGAATCAGAAAGCTTATCGTAAGCATCTCAATATGCTCGCATCTATGTCACCAGAGCTGCAAAAGCAGCATGAGTCTATGGATGCTAATACCATAGTGTTTCATCTTAGAGAGCTTTTTGATAAGCAAACTCGGTCTGAAAGGTTCGAGACCTCGAGGCTACTCTTCACTATTAAGATGACTTCAGGTTCATCTGCAGTGCAGTATGCACTGAAGATGAATGGGTATATTGAGAGGTTGGTTGTTTTAGGTTTTGTTATGGATTATGAATTAAGTGTTGACTTAATTCTAGTTGGATTGTCTGATAGTTATTCACAGTTTGTGTTAAACTATCGGATGAACCAAATATCCACGATAATCCCTGAGTTGATCAAGCTGCTCAAGACAGCAGAGCAAGCTATCAAAAAGGATAGCAAGCAAGTGCTTATGGTGGCCTCTTCTTCTTCTTGTTCAAAGAAAAAGAATCTAAAGAAGAAAAAGTCTAAGAAACCAAAAGGAAGTGCAGCCAAAAAGAAACCAAAGCGCGCACTAAAGGAAGTTGCTTCCATTGTGGCAAGACCGCCCTTTGGAAGCTTAAGCTATAAAGTCTATCTGGAAGAATTGAAGCAGAAGAAGGCATCATATGCCTCAGCTCCTTCAGGTATGTTTGTCATTGAGGTTAATACTGTTTCTGATCATAACATATGGGTATTAGATACGGTTGTGGCTCACACATATGCAACGATATCACGGGGCCTCGGGGACGATGAGATACTCATGAAGGAGAACTAGACTGCGTGTAGGAAATGGAGCAAGAGTTGCTGCATTAGCCGTAGGCACATATTTTTTGTCACTCCCCAGTGGGCTTGTAATTAAATTGGATGAATGTTATTTTGTACCTGTTTTAACAAAAAACATATTGTCTGTTTCTTGTTTAAATAGAGCTAGTTTCCATTTAACTTTTAGTAGCAATGGTTGTTCTATTAGTTTGAATGGAATCCTCTATGGTACTGGTACATTATGCAATGAAATTTACATATTAGATATGTCACATCCAATTATGAATGTCAATGACACGAAAAGACGTAAACGAGATAATTTAAAATCAATTTACTTATGGCATTGTCACCTTAGCCATATAAATGAGAGACGCATAGCTAAGCTCCATAAGAGTGGTAGTTTAGGGTCATTTGATTATGAATCATATGACACATGTGAATCTTGTTTATTAGGCAAGATGACTAAGTTACCCTTCAAGGGAAAGGGTGAACGAGCGACTGGAGTATTAGACCTAATACATTCAGATGTATGTGGTCCGATGTCCATCTATGCTAGAAGTGGTTGTCTTTACTTCATTACCTTTATCGATGATTATTCTCGATATGGGTACCTGTATCTGATGAGATACAAATCTGAAGCATTTGAAAAGCTCAAACAATTCAGAAATGAAGTAGAAAACCAACTTGGGAAAAGTATCAAGACATTACGATCCGATCATGGTGGGGAATACTTAGACCAACAATTTTTAGATTATCTCGTAGATAATGGGATTTTATCTCAATGGACTCCTCCCACACACCACAGATAATGGTGTGGCGAAGGAGAAATCGAACCTTGTTAGACATGGTACGATCGATGATGGGCTTTGCAAAGTTACCAAAATCCTTTTGGGGTATGCACTCGAGACAATTTGTTTACTTGCTAAACAGAGTTCCATCAAAGACAGTTGATATTACTCCATATGAGATGTGGACTAACAAAAGACCCTATCTTACTCATTTGAAAGTTTGGGGTTGTCCTGCTTATGTGAAGCGGATACAGTCAGATAAACTTGATGCAAAGTCTGACAAATGTTTGTTCGTAGGATATCCTAAAGAAACAATAGGATATCAATTCTACCTTGCTGAGGAACAAAAGGTGTTTGTTTCAAAGCATGTTGTCTTTTTAGAGAAAGAGTTTCTTTTACAAGAAGACAGTGGGAGCAAAATTGATCTTGAAGAAGTTCAAGATGCTCGAATAGACGCAGATTAACTGCCTGAACCTGAAACTGTGACTCATACAGATGAAGTAACAGTTCAACATTCTACAACATACGAAATTCGTAGGTCACGTAGGATACGCTCTGTTCCACGCTCTGTTCCCAAGAGATATGGATTTCTCGTGAATGAACAGAATGATGTATTGCTCATATAAGATGATGAGCCTACCACTTATGAAGAGGTTCTGAAGAGTTCAGAGTCTGAAAAATAGCTTCAAGCCATGAAGGCTGAAATGGATTCCATGTATGAAAACCAAGTATGGACTTTGGTTGAGGCACCCAAAGGAATAAAACCCATAGGGTGTAAATGGGTTTTCAAAAAGAAAACCGACATGGATGGTAATGTGATTACCTATAAAGCAAGGCTTGTGGCTAAAGGTTTTCATCAAAGACAAGGAGTTGACTACGATGAGACCTTCAGCCCAGTATCAATGCTTAAATCCATTAGGATACTCCTAACCATTGCCACTCATTATGATTATGAGATATGGCAAATGGATGTGAAGACAACTTTCCTAAATGGAAATCTAACTGAGGATGTGTATATGGCACAACCTAAGGGCTTCATCTCCTATGATGGCGAAAAGGTATGCAAGCTTCAGAAATCCATCTATGGATTGAAACAAGCATCCAGGAGTTGGAATATCCATTTTGATGAGGTAATCAAAGAGTTTGATTTCTTACAAAATCTGGATGAACACTGTGTGTATAAGAAGGTTAATGGGACTGCAATCGTATTCCTTGTGTTATATGTAGATGACATATTATTACTAGGAAACGATGTCTCTATGCTACAAGCTGTGAAGATTTGGTTGTCCAAATAATTTGCCATGAAAGACCTTGGTGAAGCAACTTATATCCTTGGGATAAGGATCTATAGAGATAGATCAAAAAGGTTGCTTGGTCTTTCACAATCAACGTACATAGACAAGATGCTAAAGAGGTTTAGCATGGAACAATCCAAGAGAGGGTACCTTCCCGTGACTCATGGGATAACACTCTCGAAATCTATGTGTCCTAAGACACAAGATGAGAGGATGCGCATGAATATGATCCCGTATGCATCTGAAGTAGGATCTATCATGTACGCTATGCTATGTACGAGACTCGATGTATCATATGCTCTAAGTGTTACGACTAGATACCAATCGGATCCTGGTGAGGGTCACTGGGTGGCTGTCAAGAATATCCTCAAGTACTTGCGAAGGACTAAGGATGTTTTCTTGATATATGGAGATGGAGATCTCAAAGTGGCGGGTATCAGATGCCGTTTTCAATCTGATAAGGATGATTCTAAATCCCAATCAGGTTATATATTCACACCGAACGGCGGGGCGGTCAGTTGGAAGAGTTTCAAACAAGAGACAACTGTCGATTCAACAACCGAGGCAGAGTACATTGCTGCTTCAGACGCAGCAAAGGAAGCAATTTGGATCAAAAAGTTCATTACTGAACTTAGTGTGGTTCCTAGCTGTGATGGGCCCATATAGTTGTATTGTGACAACAATGGGGCTATTGCGCAGGTGAAGGAACCAAGGTCTCATCAACGATCCAAACACGTACTCCGCAGATATCACCTGATTAGGAAGATCATTGGTAGAGGTGATGTCCAGATAGAGAGAATTCCCACATAGCAGAATATTGCTGATTCGTTGACAAAGTCATTGTCACAGAAGAATTTTGATTCTCATGTACTCGCCTATGGTATTAGATATCAAGGCGATTGGCTTTAGGTCAAGTGAGAGATTTTGTTAGAGTAGTGCCCTAAAGGCAATCGCCTTTAGCGTGTTTTGTACAAAGTTGTGTACATACTTTATGAATAAATAAAGAAAGGCATATTTAAGTCCATGATATATGACATAGCATGAAGGAAATTATGATGTGATCATACTATTGAGATTCCTATCATGTGCAATTATATCAGTATCTAAATTATCCCTAGTCGTAGGATTCTTTGGCTGGACATCAGAATCCGGAAGACTAGCACATCTCAAGCTCCTTAATTTGATCAAGCAGTGGATCTCAGAAACTGTAAATATGAGATATTTAGGGTTGAGATGTGAATGCTTACTAGAGGTAGTAAGTACATTGGATGTGTAGCGCCCCCTCACCGTAGGGTACACATCGGGACGCCCGAAGGTCGTTCCGACACGTATCCCACGATAAAGGTGCACCACCAGAACATTTCCACTAATAATCCACATGGCATCGCAATAAATAAAACCATAATATAACAGAAATCAGTAACTTTTAATTCCAAAAGAATCTTAATACATCCATCCAGAAGCAGAATAGACAAGTCTATCAGTCCCCTAAACAAAACCAAAAAGGAAACTGATACAAGCATCTATCCTAAGTCATCCTCAAAAGTCCAACCCAGCTAACCGACCTGTGTGTCATCGCTTCTCTTGCTAGCACGCTCGCACGGCAAGAAAAGACTATCTCCGGAGCTAGGGGTCTACTCTATCGATCCTGAAAAATTAGACGCAATTTTGGGTGAGTTTGCGAACTCGGTGAGAAACCATCATCGATGATTCACTCAAATCATGCATTACATAAATTGCATGTCAAAGATAGCACAATAATATTCAATTCTGAAGATTATATAACAATTTATAGTAGTCTATAATAGTTTGCAGTATCAAATAACAATTTACAATAACATATAACAATTTACAATATCATATCACAATTCACAAAATTATGCAACAGTTCACAGTAGCATGTAACAATTTGCAATCTCTCATGTCATCACATAATTCAGTAAATTTGCAATTCAATCAGTCATGTGTATATAATGCATATGAGACTATTTTTCAGTTATTCAGTGTTGTGCCCAAGTGCTCGATCGGTGTTCGATGGGGGGACGATCGTGATTTCTCCTCCGGGCTCGAGGCCGTCGATCTGATGTTTGAGCTCGAGACTCTTTTCAGTGATAATAGCACTTGGGTCACATATCCCTTATCTGATCATGCATTTATGCATGCAATGCGATGTTCGATAATTGGTGTATGGCTATAAAGTCCAAGATTGCATTTCTCGGTGTCATGCGATAGTCGATCAATACAAGAGAAGCATTCCATTCGATCATGTATATTTCGGTAATCATGCAATTTCACATTTGGAAAGTAATTCACATTGAGCACTTAGGCGATCCAGAATTTGAGAAACCAACTAGGTTACTCACCTGTAACTCAGAAGCTCTCGCTGGAAGTTCCAAAGAATGTCCGTGGAATGACGATCCAACGACGCCTCTATATAGTAAAATACAGTCCCATTACTAGATGCTCAATTAAGCCATTCAGTAATGCATATGTCTCAGAAGAATTATGTACAATGCATGCTCATGATTTTCCTGGCGCTAAAACCCAATTTATAACTCTTATGCCCCATTCTAACTCGCAGTTCAATTGATTGACAATAATTGATCCAATCCAAAAATTCAGTTCAATTTCCTCAATTCAATATTTCCTATAACAGTTCCCTATAGCAATTCCATAACCATTAGGTCAAAACTTCTATTGAAAATCCCAGTTAAAACTCCAATTGTCTCAATTCAATATTCAGGTCGCACTATGAACCATAATTGACCTTAATCTCGATAAATCAATACCACTTAAATTAAATTCTAACTCTCATAATTATCTTCCATTGTAGACCTCTTTCTCTAGATCATAAAGAATCGAGAATCACCTCAATCGGAGGTCTATACCATAAGTTATACCCGATAGACTAAACTCAATCAATCGGAAAAGCCCTTCGCGCGACCTTGCGACTCTCGTCGCGTCAGATGCTGGTCGCTTCTTCTTGGCGTGAATGAGCCTTCGCCACGCGTGCAGCTCCCAATTCCTCGCCGCGATGTTCACTTTACGCCTCGGCGCGCGATAATCATCCGCTTCGCCCAGAGCGCTGGGTTCGCTCGTCGGCGAGGCCACTCGAGACGTCATGACGTGCGGCGACTTCATCTTCTCCGATCCGATTTCCGCCATTAATGCTATTTAAACTCAACATTTAACACCTTTACTACTCAATCTAACACAATAAATGCCATTAACACTCAAACAACCAATAATAACAACATTAAAGCCATTAAAACTTACCAATCGAAGATCAATCCACAAATCACCGTAAATCTCCGTAAACCCTAAATCTTTCAAAATCAATAATAACCCACTCCAAATCCTTCTCAACCTTCATCAATCACAATAAACCAGTTAGGCTAGCATAATGAGAAGAAAACCATAGAGAAAGATCGAAGAATCCTCACCAATGGAAGAGATCGAAGATCACCGTGGAGAGAAGAAGAAATGTCTTAGGTAATTTCCACATTCAAACTTAGCTATTTATAGACATAGGTCTCTAAATCGGTCAAATTCGATCTCCAAATTTCAATGGCTCAACATTTTAATTTCCTAACAGTATAATTCTAATTTTTCCCATTGCCATTGGACAATCCTTTCGATCTTATACAATCAATCGATTACATCACTCCAAAATTTTCGGTAGGGCATTTTCTCCGAATTTCTCGAAAATTTCCTATGGGCCACTATCAATAGTCAATCACTCTTAAACTATTCTAAATCAATTATCGAGCCCAATTACTCCTAATTTTCTCAATCAATCATAATTGATCGATTCGGTCATTCTCCAGTTCACAATCCAATCAATTCATAATCACAATTAAAATGCCGAAAAATTATGAATGCATGTACCTATGAATATATGCATATGCAAGAAACCAGTTCCTCTATAATTAGAGGCCAGTAGCATGCTCAACCAGTGAATGTAATGAAACCTATCAGTCTGACCCAATATTACCATAATACCCTTGCTAACAGTAGCGGGATGTTACAGGATGACCTGCTATGAGATCATCACATGGATGTCCTATTCTAATGTCAGTAATAATCTCATCATATCAATGGTGCAAGTATCCTTAGACTTGAGGTGCTCAAGGATATCTTGGATATTGATTATGTGCTTTGACTCCATTCCTTGTTGCCTTACAGAGGTCGCTCATAGGGTGGTGATTGGAGTGCGACTTGAGGTATTCGAAGGTAATTGAGTAGCCAATAGAGGATTCACCACTTCTGTGATAGCAGAAGATGATACCCATGGCCTCTTGTCAAGGTCATTACTTGGAAGTCTCTGGCCGGAGCATATATGTCATGCACTGGATAATTCACCTCGTGAGACCTCAACTGTCTTGAGGCATACGCTATCACTCTACCATGCTGCATCAAAACACATCCCAATCCCTGATGCGAAGCATCACTAAAAACCTCAAATCCTCCAGTCCCAAATGGAATACCTAACATCAGTGCAGAAGTCAACCGATATTTCAGCTCCTCAAAGCTCTTCTAGCACTCCTTAGTCCATCTGAATGGCACATTCTTCCTCAGAAGTTTTGTCAGAGGGGCTGAGATCAGCGAGAACCCCTCGACAAACCTCCGGTAATAACCGGCCAATCCTAGGAAACTCCGAACCTCAAACACATTCCTAGGAGCCTCCCAATTAAGCACTGCCTCAATCTTGTGAGGATCTATCTGAATACCCTCACCAGTCACAATGTGCCCCAGAAATACAACTTCATCGAGCCAAAATTCACATTTATTGAATTTGGCATACAACTGTTTCTCTCTCATAACCTATAACACAGTCCTCAAATGCTCAGCATGCTCCTGTCTACTCCTCGAATACACCAAAATGTCATCAATGAACACTATCACAAACTGATCTAAGTAGGGCTGAAAGACCTTATTCATCAAGGCCATAAAAGTTACCGGGGTATTTGACAACCCAAACGGCATCACTAGGAACTCGAAATGCCCATACCTGCTCCTAAAAGCACTCTTAGGCATATTAGCCTCAGCTATCTTCAACTGATAATAACCAGATCGCAGATCCAACTTAGTGAACACCTGAGCCCCCTGCAACTGATCAAACAAATCATCAATCCTAGGCAGTGGATACTTGTTCTTCACTGTTACCCGATTCAACTACCTATAGTCGATGCACAGTCTCAAAGTCCCATCCTTCTTCTTCTTCACAAACAGAACTAGAGCTCCCCATGGTAAAACACTGGGCCTGATAAATCCTTTATCTAAAAGCTCCTGCAGCTGAGCCTTAAGCTCCCTCAGTTCCACCGGTGCCATCCTATATGGAGGTATGGATATAGGAGCGGTACCTGGAAAGAGGTCAATCGTGAACTCCGTCTCCCGATTCGGCGGTAAACCCGGTAACTCATCGGGAAACACATTTAGAAATTTCCTTATCACAGGAATATCCTGCAACCTCTGCTCAACTCTAGAATCAATGACGTGGGCTAAATAGGCCTCACATCCTCCCTGCATCAACCTCAGGGCACTCAGAAAACAAATCATACGGGCTGGCACTGCCTGACTAACTCCTCAAAATACAGTTCTAGTGTAGAGCCCGGCCTCTATCGCCATCACTCTAGGTATTGTCCTCTTTAGTCAAGGGTGAGTCCACGACTCGAACCCAAGACCTCAAGGTTTTGTTACACTTTAAGTGGACGCCTCTTACTAATTTTTTTTCATTACACTCATGTGCACGGAATAGACAGTAAACAATCTGAGCCCACGCTCATAAATAAACATTTTCAGTTATTACAATCATTCAATAATAATTTACAAAAGCCATTTAAAGAACAAAAAGCCATAACCAAATTGGGCTCACTATAAATACAGAGCATTCTTTTACAGAGATTTGAATATAATTAATGAGACACTAATGCAGGCATTTAAACCGATCCCGACCTCTATCATCCCTGCATACGATAAAGAGACATACTCCTGTGTCAAACGGGACACTCTTCAAGACCTAAAAATAGATGCAAATTTTGGGTAAGTTTTGCGAACTCAGTGAGGAACCATCATCGATGGTTCGCCCAATTCATGCAGCACACAAGCAAATTACAGTCATAACACAGTCAGAAATACCATCTCAATCAATAGCTGTAAGCAGATCACAATTTTATAAGGCAATTGACAGTATTCGGTCAAATATGTATGCAATGCACGTGTGACACTTTTCCAGTTTGTTTCAGTGTTGTGGACCGAAGCGTATAAGCGATGAGCGAGATCCGAGACGCGCGTCAGTGGAGTGTCTATCTCCTTCGAGCTCAAGGCTGTTTTGATGTCGATGAGTCGCTCCGGTCTGGCTGTTATTATCGATTTATGCGTTGATGTATGCAATGCATATGCCCAAGTAACAGTCAGTATCACATATAATACCATGATTCCATCAATCGTAATTGAGCACATCATAAGTAAGCGAATCGCATAATCAATAAGCGATCATCATATTGGTCATAGCAACAGCAATCGATTCATAATGAGCACATCAAGACACTTCAAGCAATTAATCATAGCAAAGAATTTATCACAATATTTCACAATTGATCACAGTATATCACAGTTGATCACGATATACATCCAAAACACTTCTATGTCAATTCTTCCAATTCATTGGACCACCTGTCCAGAACCCAGTCATAAACAAACACAATCCTAATCCCTCCATTATTTCCCCACATTGAACATATAATAATTGAATGGACCATCTAGGTTACTCACCTGTACTTCCGAGCTAATACCTGGAAGTCTCAGTGACGTCGGTGGATCGATGTTCCAAGAGTTCCTCTATAACAGTGACAGTATACAAACATTACCAATTGGTCATTTAGAAACATGTCAGAATGCACATGTAACAATTAGAAGGTGCACAATGCATGTTCATGATATTCCCGGCCTTAATCCAAAATTTTCATCACAAACATTCCATCTAAAAATTAGAAATCTAACGGTACCGAAATTACTCAATTCGGGCCTCTATAGGTCCAAAAATAAATAAAACAGTGACCAAAGAATCATTACCCGGACCCACGTCAATTTCCCGTCTAAAAATTCTCAATTTCTCATAGAAATGAAATTAAATGATTCACGAATCCGATGCCTCGAGAATCAGGTCAATCGGAGGTCGGATGGATAAGTTATAAGCAAAAGAAGGAAAATATATGATCCTAGTCGACTTGCCTGAGAATCCTAGTCGACTAATGCTACTGTGTATGTTGTAATCGACTTATCTGAGGGTGCAAGTCGACTTATGCTACTACAATGACAGTTCTGGACAAACGTCCACCAATATCCCAACTTTCACAACTCATAACTCCTTGCTCCGAATTCCAAATTGGACAAACTTAGTATCTATTTCATAGAGAAAAGAGAGATCTACAAGTTTTATGAAGGACACAAAAGCCAATTTCACCTCTAAGGGTGTCAAAAATGCAATTAAAGTTACTACCCAGTCAATGCCTCTCAAAACAGTGCAGGATTTTTTAAATTCAATAATTTCCCATTTCCTTAGTCAAAAATTACACAATAAATGTGAACAGAAAAATCACAATGTTTTATACAACTTTTATGACAACATGAAATCAAATTCACTTGATAATTAGGTCAAACAATTCAACAAAGAATCTGCCCACTGAAATTCCTCAATCTGGACAGCAAATTTTAAAATAGTATAACTCCTTGCACAAATGTCAAAAAAATCACTACCTTATATCACTGGAAAGATAAGATCTCATACTTCAATTTTCATAAAGGACTCAGAATCCAATTCCATCATTAACAAGCTCAAAACTATCATGTAAGTGACTGCCCTAATCAGCAATCAATGACCTAATTCAGATTCAGTTTTTGAAAACTCATAACTCCCAAATATGATATCTACAAATAGCATGCTATATACCATTTTCAATATAATTACTTCCTCTACAACTCTTCAGAAGATCACTCAAGCCAATTCAATGCACAGAAATCGTTAAAATTGCTTCCAATCAAAATGCTCACAAAACCGACACTTAGGCTAGATTTCACCAAAATGCACAAAATCAGTCAATAGGCAATAGTTCATATCTCTCAATATACAGATCGAAAAATTGCAAAATAAGTGGAAATGAAAAGCTAACAATATAGGCTTCAACTTTCATGAAGACCATTTTTACCAATTCCTTCTAAATTAATCTAGAAAAATCATCAAAACAATTAGGTCATCAATCCGGGTACTGTTCACACAGCCCATGTCTCTGATTTTCCAAGCCAAAATTCAACCTCTTAGAGCTACAATTAGACAACACCTATTTCACACAAAATTGTAGCCAATCAACTAAAGTTTCATTTGGAACAAACCGCACCTTATTTGCACAATCACACCATTAGTTATGATCAAAACAGTGTAATCAGTACAAAACCAATTTTCCAGCTTTGGTACTAACCTTAGATCCTATCACTTCCAATACCAATAACACATCACTAAGCATCCAAATGGACACGAAATCAGTCACTAGATCATTCATACATTCACTTAGACCAATAGTCACAATTTGGCAGAACTAAACTCTTCATTTCCATGCAAGAATAATCATCAAGAATCAATCTAAAATCAAGCTAAAACACTTCTAAACCACATCATTCATGCTCACCTTATCAAATCATACTCAACATAACCTTACCCAACAATTCAAGCTATAAATTTCCTAACATTAAAGCATCATCAATCATAATTAATACACCAAATGCATCACCTACCAATTAAAGGACATATAATTTAATTCTTACCTATCCAAGCTTTAACTCTTCACTTCTTCAATTACTTCAAACTATTCCAATTTTCTACCTCATACGACCCTCACTTACACAAGGATTAAGGTGGATATTTTTTCTTGTCAACACACAAGGGGAAGCAAGCAAATAACGAAGAAAGAGTCTTAGTTTTAGGTGAAGAAGAGTAGCAATTTTACAAGGAGGAGCAACTAACGAAAGAAGAAACCAAAGAAGGAAAAGAGGAAAAGAAGGTTTTGGATGAATGGGTGAAATAAAGAAATTTAAGTCATCTTTTCACTCATTCCACTAGAAGCACCGAGAACCACACAGGCCTTTAATGTGTTGATGAGGTGTCATCAAGACACTTGTCATAAAAATGGGAAAAAGACAAAATAGGCTAAAGAACAAAACAAGTAATAGGATTTCTTAAGAACCCTAATGAAATTTGACCCATTCAAATCCAATGGCCCTCATTTCAATCCCAAAATAATATACCCAATATTGTAGTGTCATCGGATAGAAATTTTCGATACCGAAAATCAACCGGTTCGCCACTTAGCAAATTTTCCGATCCGAAAATTTTCTCCGGAAAAGTCCAGAAAAATTCCTATAATTTTCGTAAAATTTAAAACCTATAATGATCCATTCCGAATAAATTTTGAAGCCCATAAACCACATTTCTAAAATAAAATCCTATGTAGGCACAAATACCGGGAAATATCATGAATGCATGTACAGTTATTTTTCATGTACATAAATTCACTGCTCCCAAATACCAGTATGCATGAACAATCCTACGTAGTCCCAATCACTCTCATCCTTTGCTAAATTACGATTTTACCCTTCCCGTCGGGGGTGAGATGTTACATCTAGGCTGACCAGGAGACTCCAATACGGTCTCCTTGGTATAACAGTCCATAACAGCCCTATGCGCAGTAAGCCAGTCCATCCCCAAAATCACTTCAATCTCTCGTAGAGGCAAAACAATCAGATCTGCACTCAAAACTGCTTGATCTTTCTAAATCGGGCACCCCTTGCAGACCTCTCCCAATACAGTCGTACTACCTAGAGGTGTACTCACCTCTAGCCAATACTGTAACCTCTCCCTATCCCCATGCAGTCTACATGCCATATACGGTGCAATAAATGAATGAGTGGATCCAGGATCCAACAATGCATATGCCTCAAAGCCAGAAGTCAGAAGCATACCAGCAACCACGTCTGGGGAATCCTGAGCCTCCTGTCAAGTCATGGCATAGACTCTAGCCTGGGACTGCGGTC
Organism: Erythroxylum novogranatense; assembly: GCA_029891385.1. Classification (NCBI taxonomy): domain Eukaryota; kingdom Viridiplantae; phylum Streptophyta; class Magnoliopsida; order Malpighiales; family Erythroxylaceae; genus Erythroxylum; species Erythroxylum novogranatense. The sequence goes on along the minus strand of CM057225.1, from coordinate 1,053,724 downwards.
TGCTGCTCATTCCCTCCGTCCGCACAATGGACCCCTCAGCTCTGCCACGGGCTCTACCTCGGCCCTTCAGTCCGGATCCACCTCTCCGACTCTTGCACTGTGGTATTTCTTTGATCTTTCGGTCATAGTGGATCGAGCTCCCAGGTGGGGCAATCCCTAACACAGTGGTCCATCGAGCACTTTGAGGAGACTCGGTCGACCACCGACACTCCCCACTGTCGCAATGCTCACACACTGGAGGAAGCTGTCCTGACCCTCTACCACTGCCACTGCCAGTCTGTACAAATCTTCTCCTCTGTTCAAATCCAGACTGTCTAGCTCCTCAAGATGATTTGAAGGTCCTGCTCTGGCGCTTACCGAACCCTCTGCTAGCACTACCCTGGCTGTCACTCAATCTCTTACCCCTAGATCCCTGACCCGTCTCAGCCTGACTCTGTCTTAGAAGCTATTCAACCCGCACTGTAGCAGCTCTCAACTTAATAAAAGTGCCCATATCAGATCGGGCTAACCTGGTACGGATCTTCAGATTGAGTCCTCCCTCAAACCTCCGGCACCTATCAACCTCTGTAGAGATCAGAGCAGTAGCATACCCCATAAGCTCGTTAAACCTCACCTCATACTCTGCCATTGTCTCAACTCTAGAAACTCCTGCATCTTCATCTCCAAATAAACCTTGGGCATGTAATTATCTCTGAATGCCCTCAGAAAATCATCCCATGTCAAAATACAGGGTCTGGTGGTACTGCCCGGGATAGTCTTCCACCACTGATATGCTGGACCATGAAGGAGAGAGACTACATAATCAAAACGCTCATCAGAGTCGTAGTCCATCTGATCAAAGACTCTCTCAGTCCTCTCCAGCCATCCCTCAGCCTCAGCGGGGTCTGTGCTACCATAGAAGTCAACAGCCCCTTGCTTGCGCAGTCTATCATACCTCCTCTCCCGTCTCACGGGAACTTTAGGAGGCAACTCCTCATAACGAGGCACTGAAGACTCCCTACTAGCTCCAACTGATCCATGGTCAGCTGGTTGATCTACCTGATCACCAAGAACGGATGACCTATAACAAACAAGAATTCTGATCAATTTCTGCTTTTCTCACTGAAATTCAAGCCTAAATATGCACTATGCCTAACAGATGCCAAACCATACTCTGATACCACCTAAATGTAGCGCCCCCTTACCGTAGGGTACGCACCGAAACGTCCGTGGGTCATTCCGACGCATATCCCTCAATAAGGGAGAGCTACGAGCAGTCAGTCACTACAATACTCTTATGACATCAATATAATAAAACCGCAATATAAAAATCACTATATTTTAAAACCAAGATACTTTCTCATTTCATATCATCAAACAAAATCATATACAAGTCTATCATTTTTCCACTGTCTAATTACATTACTCCAAAAGGAAACTGATACAAAAGTCTATACTAAGTCATCCCCAAAATCAATCCCAGCTGACCAACCTGTGTGCCATCACTTCTCTTACCAACGCGCTCACACGGCAGGAAAAGTCTATATCTGAAGCTAGGAGTCTAATCTATCGATCCTGAAAAATAGATGCAATTTTGGGTGAGTTTGCGAACTCAATGAGAAACCATCATCGATGGTTCACTCAATTCATGCATTACGCCAAAGCGTACAAATTAACACTATATCACAATCAGATCATCATAAAGCAATTTACCGATTCTCATGACAGTATATTCAGAAATTTCGCAAATCAGTTATCACAATGTGTATGTAATGCATATGTGACTCTTTCCCGTGTTATTACAGTGTTGTGACTGAGCGCTTAAACAGTGGACAGTATTCATTAGACGCGTCTAGGGAGTAGGAGAGCCCTCTGGGTATGCACAAACTCCTTTCGAGCTCGAGGCTCGTTTCAGTGTCGGTGTTCGAGCTCAAGGCTCTTTTCAGTACAGTGGCGACTCAGGTCACAACTATCATTATCTGTTCATACATTTGTGTATGAAATGCAAAATGTCCAATAATTCACAGTCACATTGCCCTTAAAATCCATTTATCATAATTCTTCATAATCATGTAGCAGTCAAGTCCGATTTATCAAAAGCAGACATATCGATCCTAATCATTTACTTGATCATACAATTCACATTCATAGACATTTTACAGAGCATTTAACAATCAAAGATTGAGGAACCAATTAGGTTACTCACCTGTAACTTCCGAGCTACTGCCTGGAAGTTCCAGCGATATCCGTGAAATGACGATCCAACGGTGCCTCTATAATAGTCAAATAGTTTCCCATTACTAAATGCATAATCAGAACTATTCAGTGATGCACATGTCTTTATTAAAAGATGTACGATGCATATTGATGACTTTCCAACGCTATAACTGTAGCGCCCCCTCACCGTAGGGTACACATCGGGACGCCCAAAGGTCGCTCCGACACATATACCACGATAAAGGTTCACTACCAGAAAATCCGACTGTTAATTCACATGGCATCGCAATAATTAAAACCATAATATATCAGAAATCCGTAAATTTTAAAATCCAAAATAATCTTGATACAGTCATCCAATATCAAAATAGACAAGTCTATCAGTCCCCTAAACAACACCAAAAAGGAAACTGATACAAGCATCTATCCTAAGTCATCATAAAAAGTCCAACCCAATGACCGACTCGAGTGCCATCGCTTTCTTGCAAAGACGTCCGCACGGCAGAAAAGACTATCTCCGGAGCTAGGGGCCTAATCTATCAGTTCTGAAAAATTAGATGCAATTTTTGGGTGAGTTTGCGAACTCAGTGAGAAACCATCATCGATGGTTCACTCAAATCATGCATTACGCATATTACGTATAACACGGCAGTATTCAATTTATCATATAACAATTTACAATAGCATGTAACAATTTGCAGTATCATATCACAATTTGATAAATCATGCCATCACGTAATCATCATTGTCACAAATCGCTTAATCATGAAATTGCAATGCATATGTGACTCTTTTCCGATTATTGATGTTGTGCCCAAGCGCTTTCGGTCGATGTCGATTCGGTGGGGACGCGTCAGGGATTTCTCCCATCGGGCTCGAGGTCCGGTCAGTACAGTATTAGAGCTCGAGGCTCATTTTAGTAAAAATCGCGACTTGGGTCACAACATTCATTATCTGATCATGCATTTATGCATGTACTGCGATGTTCAGTAATTTGCAGTGTACGACTATGAAAGCCCAGTATTGCAATTCCCAGTGTCCTACAGTAGTCCAATCCAATACAGTAAAAGCATGAAATTCGCTCCTATACATTTCAGCAATCATGCAGTTCACCTTTGCATGTAGTCATACAAAACATTTAAGCAATCAGGAATTTGAGAAACCAACTAGGTTACTCACCTGTAACTTCCGAGCTACTACCTGGAAGTCCCAGCAATGTTCATGGAATGACGGTCCAACGGTGCCTCTATAACAGTTAAATAAATCCCCATTACTAGGTGCTCAATTAAACGATTCAGTAATGCATATGTCTCGATGAAATTATGTACAATGCATGTTCACGATTTCCAGCGCTAAAACCCAATTTTGAACTCTTATGCCCCATTCTAACTCTTTGCTCAATTGATCGACAATAATTGATCCATTCTTAAAAATTCAGTTCAATTTCCTCAATTCATACTCCCTATAGCAATTCCCTATCCATTGGGTCAAAACCTCTATTGAAAATCTCATTTAAAACTCCAATTATCACACTTCAATACTTAGGTCACGATAGGAATCATAATTGACCTTAATCTCGATAAATCAATACCATTTAAATTAAATTATAACTTCCATAATTATCCTCAATTGTAGACCTCTTTCCCTAGTTCATAATAAATCGATAATCACCTCAATCAGAGGTCTATACCATAAGTTATGCCCAATAAACTAAAAATCAACCTATCAGAAAAGCCCCTTCGTCGCGGCCAAAAGGCTCTCGCCGCGGCGTAAAATGGTCGCTCCACTCTGGGCGCGCCGCGAGGCGAAGGAGGCTCGTCAAGGCGTCAGCTAATTGACGCTCGCCGTGACGTCTCCTTCACGCTCATTGCGGTAACGAATATATATTAAATCGCGCGAGGCTCAAGACGCAGTCGCGGCGTCATGACGATTCCTCTTCTTCTCCGATCGTTTTCCGTCCATTTCTCTCTCTAAAACCCTCATTAACACTCTCAACTACCCAAATCAACCATAATAAATGCCATAAATGCATCAAAAACCATTAATACCACATTAAAACCATTAAAACTTACCAATCACAACCTCAAATCCATAAATATCTCAAATCACCGTAAACCCTAAAATCCTTCAATATCAACGATTAACCACTCTCAAAGCTTCTCAACCTTCATCAATCACAATAAACAAGTTAGCTTTGCACAACAAGGAGAAAACCACAAGGAAAAATCAAAGAACCTCACCGATGGGAGGAATCGATGAACACCGTGGGAGGAGGAAGAGAAGAAACGGTAATGCCTTAGGAAAATCTCCAAAATTTCAAACCTAACTATTTATAGACATAGGTCTCCAAATCAGTTCAAATTTCAGTCTCTAAATTTCAATGGCTCAACATTTTCATTTCCTAACAGTATAACTCTAATTTTTTTCCATTGCCATTGGACAATTCTTTCAGTACTATACAGTCAATCGGTCTGTCATTCCAAAATTTTCGGTCCGGGCATTTTCTCCCGAATTTCCCAAAAATTTCCTATAAGCCACTATCAATTACCAATTACACTAAACTATTCTAAATCCATTACCCGAACCCAATTATTCCTAATTTCTCAATCGATTGCAATCCAGTCAGTTCAGTCAGTCCATGCTCACAATCAAATACCGAAAAATCATGAATGTATGTACCTATGAATAAATGCATATGCAATAAACATGTTCCTCTATAATTAGAGGCCAATAACATGCTCAATCAGTGAATGCAATGAAACCTATCAATCTGACCCAATATTACCATAATGCCCTTGCTAACAGTAACGAGATGTTACAATAACCCCAATTTCACTATCTTTTGTTAAAATCTAACCTTTCACCCATTTCATCGTAAATGACACATTCAATTTCAATATACTGACCTGGAACTCCACAAGTTTCATTTCTACTATTCAGTCCCTTTGGCCAAATCATATACATTAAACTCATCTCAAGAAAACGTCAAAACCAATTTCAGCTTGAACTATATCAAATTCACCTATTGAAGACTCCAATAGCATTGAATTTACATTTGGGAATCTCACAATCATACCCAATTTTCAAGATTCGTCGCGGCGAAGCTCTCGCACAGGTCGCGACGTGCGGGCTTCCGGCCTTCTTCTCTGACATATTTATACCCTATTTCTCTCTAAAAACAACCATAACTCACTCTCAGCTACCCTAATCTTACACAATAAACACCATAAATGCATTTCAACAACAATAAAAACAACATTAAACCAATTTACTTACCACTCAAGCCTCAAATCTTTAAATCTTTCGAAATTTTCTTCTCCAAGCCCTAACACTCACGGTTCTCTCCCAAAGCCACACAAAACTTCATCTTTTCAAGGCTTACAGTTGATCTTAGCAATAAGAAAGGAGCAAGCAAGAAGAAAGGCCATGATTGAAGATCACCAAGAGAAAGAAGAGAAGAAAGAGGATTTCATAAATTCTCAAAGGTAAAAATCAAAAATCAAGGCATTAAAGGTTGATTTTAAACCTAAGGCTATTTAAAGACTCTTTCTCTTTTCAAAACAACCTCTAGTCTAATCATCCCTAAATTCCAATGGTTCCACATTTTCATTCCTAAAATCAAGTATCTATTTTCCCATTACCATTGGACAGTTGTGTCAGTACTATAAAGTCAATTAGTGCGTTACTTGAAAAATCTTCGGTCCGGACATTTACTCCTAAAATTTCCAGAAAGAATTCTCTAAGGTTCACTATCAACTGACGATCACTCTAAAACAGTTCCAATTCAAATATTCCATAACTCAAAAATTCACCAATCATATCATTTTCACAATTAAATGCCGGGAATGTCAGAAATGCATATACATATATGTGCATGTGCAGAAATAACTCATTCCTCTATAATTAGAGGCCAAAATGCATGCTCAATTCAGTAAATGCAATAAAACTTATTAGCCCGTCCCGATTTACCAAAATAACCTCCCCATCGGTGATGGGATGTTACAATAATTAAAATGTAAATTTTAACTTGTAACATCATTCCCTTTCACTATAATTATTAGCTTAAGTACATCTCCAATAGCTCTTTACGTGATGTGCTCTCCACACCCAGGATCTTTCACTATTATACTTAATGGCTGTGATAAGGCTATCTTTGAAGAGTCTTGAACATGTTGCATTACTCATAAATACTAACCTTAATTCAACCCAAGCCCTGTCTCGATCATCTCTTCGGATACAGGGGATGGATATGTTAAATTTTCTTCGGTGTGAATAGGCTTGACAATGGGCCCAAGTTCTCCTCGGCCCAAATTTAACCCTAAAAAATGTTTTTCGGTTCAAACTCAAAGTCTAATTAGAGCCGAGGCTTCAAACACGAGTCTGAGTTTAGTTAAATTTAGACAATTTGAAACCCGATCAAGCAACAATTAAGTTCGGTTAAATATATTTTAAATTTTTATTAAAATAATTTAAAGTTCGATCAAGTTCGTCTTGTTTAGAATTAGAATAATGTGAAATTGATAAGAGGCAAATTTGAAAAGACATGAAGCTTCCTTTTGAATTGAAGTAAACAGTCCAATAGTCCATTCCATTTTCTGCACCACTCACTTGTCTTTCAACTTACATGGAATGAAAGATAAGCAACGACAAAACGAATGGAGATATTGCCTTTCCACACCTGTCTCCATGAAGATTATAGTAATTTCCAATGGTTTAAAATTATAAGCCTTAGTTTATTTTTATATGGATTTTAAAAAAATAAAAGTAGTTGATTACATTAAATAGCATAGCAACACACATAAATAAATTGTAATTTTTTGTGTTTTAAAAATATGACCAAAAATTAAAATAATATTAAAGAAGGCTACAAATCGTTAATTTACAAAATTGGTCAGTTAATTAATAAATCGATTGATTTTTAATAACAAAATAATTAAAATAACTCGAGTTAATAAGTTGAATGATTTAAAATTTTATAGTTCAACTAGTTTGTGATCAAAACATCATATGTTCGAGTCATAAAGAGAAAGTTATGTATAATTGATGTCCCTTTCCAACTCTTCACAAATTAATATATTTTATAATTAATTGTCAATTAATTAATATATTTTATAATTAATAAATTTTATATAATACCTAATATTATTAATTTCATAAAAACTTTAGTGAAGTTAACTAAAGAGTAGGCATCGCCTCCAAAACGTCATTCAGATTAGGCCTATACGTAGAATATGATATCTTGGGCTCGAGGTCGAATATGATATACAAGAGAAGACAAGCCCAAAAGTACAACCAACTCTTTTTTTTCTTTTTTTTTCATTATCGAGTAATTTATTTAAGTAAAAGCAAAAGAATTTTTATTTAAATACTCTTTATTTTTAAAATTCTAAAAAATCTTAATTTTAATTTTTCAAAAGACCCATTCCTTTAAATTTCTATTAAAAACAACAATAAAATGCATGTGTTAGGAACATCACACTTGTGCTAATCAAATATTGTTTATATATATTGATACTCACCTTTGAAATTAGAACTAAAATAATTAAATTTAACTCAAATTATTTGTTTATTATAATTATTTTAAATTAATAATTTAAATAAAATTGATTAGTTTGAGTCGAGTTTAAAAGTTAAGTTAAGTTACTATATTAGTGATATTTGATCAATTTATATCTAATGTTTACAATGCATGTGTTTTTCATTATTTTTAAAAGTTTAAGAGAATGAAAATTTTAACTAAAAACTAGAAGAAATTTTTGATAAATTTAAAGATCAAGGGTTACTCTAAAATTTCTTTAAACTGTATGAGAGATTTATGTTTTAACTCTATTATTTCTTTATTTTGTAACTGAATAAAGATTTAAATGTAAGTATGCAAGACTCCCTGTTTCGTGAAAGTTACAAAAGAGTCATCAATACACGTAGCTTTCCCTTTGTAATTTTTACAAAGAGACTATTTTAGTTATTCAAATTTGTGACCTTATGATCACAAACAAGCAACATTTATCAGTTGCTCTAAGGCTCTCCCTTAAACTAAACAATGGACAATGAGACTCAAATCAAAAACTTAATTTGTACATAGTATGTTTTTTATTTATTATATGTAAGGATTATTATAGCTTGTTTTTTCAAAGTTGGATAGCTCATTTTTTATAGTCAAACAAACTAAAACTTGAGTTTCTCTAGCTTCTTTCGCTTATCACATATGTCTAGATAATACTTTGAAACTTGAATATGGAAGTGTTTACAAATATGTAAATAAGGGAAGACTTCATTCATCAAATAAATGACTAATAAGGACTAGTAATAGGTCGGGTTAGGTACGAGCAACTTGTGCTTTGAGTTTGGTTTGAATTTTTTTATTTCAACTTAAACCCGAACTTTATTGATTCTAAAAATTTTAACTTAAACATGAGTTTAATCCAGTTTTCTAAATTTTTTTTAGATAAATGGATGTTATTTTGATCAAGTAAACACACACAAGAGGGGGATGAATTGTGTGTGACTTGAAAATTTTTGCAAGTTACTTTCAATTAATATAAAAGATAGGGGCTTTTTATTTTATTTTTGTATAAAAAGGAGTCTATCAAACAATAAGAGCCTTTTAGAACATAGGAGCCTGCTAAATGATAAGAGCGTGCTAAATGATAGGAGCCTGCTAAGCGATAAATCCTATTAACAAATTTAAAACAGAAGACGCCTGCTAAAACTGAAAGGAGCCTCTTGTAACTTGAAAACAGAAGGAGCCTATTAGAAAAATAAAGGAGCCTCATGCAAACAATATAATGTAGAAATTTAAAAGTTAAGAGGAGAGAGAAAGTGACGCAGTCGATTTATACTGGTTAGGCTTATAAATCAAGTCTACATCCAGTCCCCAACTATCCAACTTAAGTTTTTCATTAGAATCCCAAGTAGTAATTTGGCAAGCCTCTTCAAGCTCACAAGTACGTATTTTTCAAGGTTCTTCAACTTTTCATACTAGTAGTATTTAGTTAGCCTGTGCAAGTTCTCAAGAAATGACAGAATAATTTGCTCGACATGAGCTTCAATGATCTCTCTTAAAAAGAATTCTCACTTTCTAAGGCATAAAAGATTTGATAATGATATAACTTTTAAGAGTATTGATGCTATGAATATATTTTTAAAATTTGGCTTCTTGTTCACAACTGTAGTGACTCTTCTTTAAATAGACATTTCCTTCAACTAGCCGTTGCTTCATTTATGTTATGAGTTGATTTTGTATCTAACGAATCTTCGATATCATCTTTGTTGGAATATTCAAATATTCAAACGTTAAGACATAATATTGGAGCTAATTGTTCGAATTAGTAAGATCTTTCTAGATATTATGAAATAAATAAGGTAAGTTTATTCCTACAAAAAAGGAAGCATTTATCCTATGATTTTATTTCCATTTAAGAATTATAATATTACCTATACAAGGAAATAAATCCAATTTGAATGAGATTAACAAGATCCTTCAAGATATTGTGAAATAAATAAGGTAAGTTCATTAGGAAGGTTTCTACAAGAAAAGAAGCATTTATTCTATGATTTTATTTTCATTTAAAAATTATATTATTATCTATACAAGAAAATAAGTCTAATTCAATTTTGAAATATTTTATAGTTATCATCAAAATCATTAATAGTAAACCTTGAGCTAACAATCTCTCTTTTTATGATAACAAACAATAACAAATATATTTTCAAAATTCAAATAATAATAAAGGATTTCACAAGATTTCTGTAAACTTTACATGTTCTTACTCACAGTCATAATTAGAAAGAGCCTTTCTTACGTCCTTTAAAGTAAGGAGCCTATCGTTTGTAAGATAACATATCATAAATACTTTACAGATTCAGTTCAACAATATTTTAATAGTTAATATATCACATATGAGTATTTCATCATGCTCAAAATCGTGCAAAGCGAAATATATCAACTTAACTCTTAACTCTCCCCTTTTGTCATTATTAAAAAATGTATCTACTCCTCCCTTTTGTTATTATAAAAAAGTAATAAACATTTAGGAGGAAAAAATATAGCACAAATATAAGAAAGTCTTTTAAGAGACATTTACTCTAGCCTATTAAGCTAAAAGGAGCCTTTTATTTAACTCATTCATACTATAAGAGTCTTCTAAATAACTAATTTAACCTAGTAGGGGCCTTCCTTGTAGAAGGAGTCTGCTAATACCTGCAAACAAAAGTGGCATAATATCTTTGAGCATAATTAAATGTCAAATAATCTGCAAATACCAAGCTCTTTTTCTTAATAAACATAATCTATCTTCCAAAAGTGGCTTAGTAAAAATATCATCTACTTGATTTTCAATATAACATGCAAAAGATCATTGATTCCTTCTAAAACATGATCTTTAAGAAAATGATGTTCGACTTCTATATACTTAGTCCTATAATGATGCAAAAGATTTTTAGAAAAATTAATCGCACTTGTACTGTCGCATAGAATAGGAATATGAATAAAGTTTAGAGACAAATTTTGGAGATGATGTTTCATCCATAGGATTTGAGCATAGCAACTGGCTACTGTTATGTATTCCGCTTCAGTTATCGAAAGAGCTTTGCAATTATGTTTCTTACAAGACTAAGAAACTAGGCTTCTTCTAAGAAAGTGATAGCGACCACCTGTGCTTTTCATATCAACTTTATCACTTGCATAATCTGCATCACAATAGCCAACTATGTCAAATGAATCAATTTTTGGATATCATAATCTGAAATCCATAGTTTCAAAAATGTAGTGAAAAATCCTCTTGACTGCTTGAAGCTGGCTTTCTTTAAGATTTGATTGAAAGTGTGTACAAAGACACACATTAAACATAATATCTGGGCTTGAGCTTGTAAGATATAGGAGTGATCCGATCATTCCTCTGTACTTTAGCTCATCTATAGTCCTACCTTCTTCATCCTTATTAAGTTTAGTCTAGTATATATAGGAGTACCCATCGATTTGTAATTCTCAAAATGATATTTCTTGATGAGTTCCTTTGTTTATTTATCTTGATCAATGAAGATTCCCTTTTTTGTTTGTCTAATTTTCCACCCAAGAAAGAAAGATAGTTCTCTCATCATACTCATTTTGAACTCCCCTTGCATTAAAGTTGAGAATTCTTCACAAAAAGATGGATTAGTAGTACCGAATATTATGTCATTAACGTATATTTGCACTATAAGTAAATCATCTTAGTTTTTCTTAATGAATAAGGTCTTGTCTACCTTTCCTCTTTCGAAGTTATTATCAAGCAGAAAATTACTTAACCTTTCATACCATGCTCGAAGAGCTTGCTTTAGACCATACAATGCTTTAGTTAACTTCATCATATAATCAGGATGGTTTTCATCTCCATAACCTGGAGGTTGCTTAACAAACACTTCTTCGTTAATATATCCATTTAAGACAACATTTTTAACATCTATTTGAAATAACTTAAAATTTCTATAACATGCAAAAGCTAGTAAAATTCTAATCGACTCTAACCTAGCAACAGGTGCATAAGTCTCATGACAATCAACAACTTTCTGTTGATTATAACCTTGAGATATAAGTCTAGCTTTGTTTCTTACCACTTTTACATTTTTGTCAAGTTTGTTTCAAAAAACCCAACGAGTTCTAATGGCTAACTTGTTTTGTGGACGAGGTATTAGATTCCAAATTTTGTTCTTATTAAATTGATTTAGTTTGTCTTTTATCGTTGAAACCCAATTTTCATCAGTAAGAGCCTCTTCAATTGACTTTGTTTCCAATTATGAAATGAGGGCAACAAAGTTGTGTTTTAAAGGATGATCTAGTTCTTAAACTTTCAGACGGGTCTCCCATAATATATTGATGCGTATTTTGACCTCTCCATTCTCTTGGTGTTTTTTGTTGCATAGTCTCATGTTAAGAGAAAGGAGTCTGCTCCATCCTGACTTTAAAAGGACCTTTTTGATCTTGTGATTCAAAGGGTATTGTAGGTGTAGTTGATGTATTTTTAAGAACCAAAGAATGCTCTTCATTATCTGAATTGGCTGTTATTATCGAAGGTAGTGCTTCATCAAACACTACATGTATTGATTCTTCTATCTCTTTTGTTCTTTTATTGTAAACTCTTAATCCTTTACTCGCGGTACTGTAACCTAAAAAGATAGCTTCATTTGATCTTGACAAAGTATTTGCAACCAAATGCTCAAAAGTAAGCGACATTCGGTTTCTTCCTTTTCGCAACTCATAGGGGGTCTTTTTTAGAATAGGTCTTATAAGGCACTTATTAAGTATGTAACAGGCAATTGACAAAACTTCTTCCCAGTAACTATGATGTAGGCCATTTTTCGTATAGCATTATTCTGGCTATATCAACTAGAGTCATGTTCTTTCTTTCAATAACTCCATTATGCTGAGGAGTCCTCGTGCGTGAAAATTGTGAGTTATACCATTTTAGTCGCATAACTCTTCAAATTTTTTGTTGTCAAATTCGCCTCTATAATCACTTTAAATAGATTTGATGCAGTATCCTTTTTCAGTCTCAATTTTTTTTCAAAACTTTTCAAAGACTTCAAAAGCATCATCCTTATTTGATAGAAAAATAAACCCATGTAAATCTGGAATAATCATCTACTATAATAAAGTCGTAATGTTTACCACCAAAGCTTCGAGTCCTAGAATGATCAAATACATCCATGTGTACAAGTTCAAGTAGTTGGTTAGTAGAAACAATATTTTTAGGAGGGAAGCTGCTTCTTATTTGTTTTCTGTTTAAAGAAGCTTTACAAACGTGAGCATTCTCAAACTTCAAATCAGGTAGTCCTCTCACTAGCTCATTTTTGGACAGTTTTGATAAGATGTTTATGCTAGCATGTCAAAATCTTCTATGCCAGATAAATGAATCATTTTCTATAGAAACAAGACATTTGACATTTTTTGAAGACATATCTTCTAGTTGAGCACAGTATATGTTGTGATTTCTAGGACCAACAAACATAATATTGTCGTTAAGATTATCAATAATTTCATAATGTGATGTATAGAAAGTAGCTTTATAACCTTTATCACATAATTGACTTACACTCAATAAGTTATATTTCAATCCATCAACTTAAAGAACATTATCAATAGAAGCAGAGTTAGAGTTACCAATTTTACCAATTCTAGTGACTTTACCTTATTTTTGTCAGCAAAGACAACATTATCTCCATCTTTCCTTTCTATATAGTTAAAATATGATATTTTACCTGTCATGTGTCTCGAGCAACTACTATCAGCTATCCATTGATTTTCTCGTATCTATGCTTTAAAGCATATCTTATCGTCTCTTGATTCATCCATGAAGCAAATGTTGTTGACTTCTTCTAGCTCTTCTTCTTCGAAGTTTACAAAATCTTTATTTGACCAGGTTATAGTCATTGCTTGCTTCCTCGATTTTTTGTTCCGTGTTTTGTCCTTTCAAAGAAGGGAATATTATGGTCTTGCGTGTCTAGGCTTCTTGCAGTGATAGCATATGATTTGATTGTTTTGTGTATTGCTATTGTTGCTGTTGCCTTTTGGTAGAGACTTGTGGTTCCCGATTTTTCCATTCCCTTCTCTTTTCTTCATCAACTTCTTTTTATAAAAGCAGGCATATTTCTTGACCATGAAATTGAATTTGTCGTCTATATCTATTTGCATCTTATTATTACTTTCATCACCAATTGATTCATCATTTTCTTTTAGTGTCATTTCTCTTTTGTATAAGGATCCTTCATCTCGTCTAAGCTCAACTTCATGTATTATCAAGTTTCCTTTTAGCCAGTTGAGTGAGATGGTATCGAGATCCTTTGGAGTTCTAGAGTTGTCACCTTTGGTCTCCATTCTTTTGGTAGTGATCTAAGAATCTTTGTTATGAGTTCATCATTTGGATATTGGGATATATCTTCCCAAGTTCTTTAGGGCTGTGATGATGTTATTGAATCGTCCAAAGAATTCATCTAAGATTTCTCCATGTTTCATGACAATAGTTTCGCATTGATGCACTAAAAGGCTTATTCTATGTTTTTTTTACTTCGTTCGTTCCTTCAAAGGTGACTTGAAGTTTATCCCACATTTCCTTTCCTGTATAGCAGTAGGATATATTTTCATATTCTTCTGGAGATAGTACACATATTAGATGACGTTTTGCTTTAGCATATAGCTGTGCATTTCTTCTGTCAGCATCAGTCTACACTTCTACGTTATTATTAGCAGAAAGTGTCGCTCTAATTTTAATAGCTTGCCAGATTTCGATATCTATAGATTGAAGTTATATGGTCATTTTCTATTTCCAATAGGAATATATATTTTCATTGAAATAAAGAGGCTTTGATACAAATTGTCCCCTGAGGCTTCTCAAATTGTTTGTCATGATCTATGAATCATATATCCTATTTAGTACTTTGTCCAAAAGAATTCTTTTAGGTCCTTTTTGAACGATAAAATTGAAGATGTTCTAATTTTGTAACGATGAATAAACAGGCTTATATAAAGAAGATGCTATAATTATTTTGAAATAAGCTATACTGATTGAAATGGTAAGGTTTGTTAAAAATTCATACCAATTTAGAGAATTATTTGTGTTATTTGGATGCAAAAGATTCAAATAAGGGGTTAACAGTTTGGACAATATATCCACATAAACCCTTTGTTGATTAAGTGGATTAAAAGAAATTTCGCGTGCTATAAAACACAATAAATGTGAAACCTCACTCTGATATTAAATAATAAAGTAAACACACGCAAGAGGGAGGTGAATTGTGTGTGACTTGAAAATTTTTGCATGTTACTTTCAATTTGTATAAAAGATAGGGAATTGTTAAAGTTGTTTTGTAAGGAGCATGTTAGACAATAGAAGCCTGTTAAATGACAGGAGCCTGTTAGGAGATAGGAGCTTGCTATAAGAGTATGTTAAATGATAAATCTTGTTAAAACAATTTAAAATAGAAGGCGTCTGTTAAAACTAAAAGGAACGTCTTGCAAGTTGAAAATAAAAGGAGTTTATTAAAAAAGTAAAGGAGCCTCTTGCAAACAATATAATGTGAAAATTTAAAATTTAAGAGAAGAGAAAGAGTGATGATGTCAATTTATACTGGTTCGACTTATAATCCAAGTCTACTTTCAGTCCCCAAATATCCAACTTGAGTATTTCACTAGAATCCCAAGTAGTAATTTAACGAGTTTCTTCAAGCTCACAAGTAAAATTTTTCAAGGTTCTTCGACCTTCCACACTAGTAGTATTTCGCTAGCCTTTACAAAATCTCAACAAATAACAGAATAACTTGCTCGATATGAGCTTCAATGATCTCTCTTAAAAAGAATTTTCATTTTCTAAGGTACAAGAGTTTTGATAATGATATAACTTTCAAGAGTATTAATGTTATGAATATATTTCGAAAATCTGGTTTCTTGTTCATAACTGTAATGGCACTTCTTGAAGTAGACATTTCCTTCACCTAGTAATTGCTTCATTTAGCTTCTACAAGCTCTCAACAAATGACAGAATAATTTGCTCGATATGAGCTTCATTGATCTCTCTTAAAAAGAATTTTCATTTTCTAAGGTACAAGAGTTTTGATAATGATATAACTTTCAAGAGTATTCATGTTATGAATATATTTCGAAAATTTGGCTTCTTGTTCACAACTGTAGTGACTCTTCTTGTTGGACCAATGGTGGTTGACAAATTAAATTCTTTTATATTTTGATAATAATAAAATATATAGAATTAGTTAAGGAATTATTTCAGGTAATTTGGAGTCAAATACATCAAGACTACATCAATCTTGAATTGGCAAGACATAAATCAAGGTGAAATCAAGAAGGAAACAATCTTCATCATGTTAAAGACATTAATAATGAAGATTATAGAAGATTTGATTGGATATTACCGTTGAAGCCAACATAAGTCGACTAGTACATCATAAGTCGACTAACATATCAAGATCCGTCAGGTTGAGAACAACATAAGTCAACTAGAACATCATAAGTTGACTAATATATGAAGATCTGTCAACACAAGTCGACTAACTTTGTTCTTCAATCTTTATCTTATTTCTCTTACAATTTGAGTGATTAGTGAAAGGTCACTTGTGAGGTAGGATTTGTGCCGGAAAACAAATCGTTTGTAAAGGTAGCTTGAGCCGAAAATCAAGTGGTATTGTAAGAAGTTCACACTCAACTAAAAAGTGTATAGTAAAGTGGTTTGCCAAATCCTAAGTGGGAGCTTAGGTAGAGGACGTAGGTCTTAGCACCGAACCTCTATAAAAACAGTGTTTGCTCTTCTTCCCTACTCTTTACATTTAAATTTGATTAAATTGTTTTTGTGTGAATTAACTTCTGATTTTATTGTAGAAAATTACAAAAAGCTTTAAAGATTTATTCAACCCCCCTTCTAGATCGTTTACAATTGGTATCAAAGCAGAAGTATCCATAGATGGCACACAATAATCTAGCAGAAGAAGGTAACACTAATAATCGCCCTCCTTTGTTTAATGGTTCTAACTACTCTTCTTGAAAAAATCCTATGAAGTATCAAACTATAAGCGAGGGAGTAGAATATTGGAAGATCATCATCTTCGGTCCACAAGCACCGTTGAAAGAAAATGGTGAGTTAAAAACAGAGCTGAAATACGACGACAATGATTGGAAGCAAGCCTACATCAACGCGAAGGCTATGAAACTGATATATTGCGCTCTCACAGTTGAGGAAAGAAATCGAGTAAACTCCTGTACCAGCGCTAAAGAAATGTGGGAAAGACTTCGCATCACTCATGAAGGAACTAATCAAGTTCGGGAAACAAAGATCAACATGCTTCTCCATGACTATAAAATATTTGTCATGAAGGAAGGTGAGTCTATTTCCACTATGCTTGATTGTTTTGCAAAAATCATAAATGGATTAGGCAATTTTGGAAAGCATATGACGGATAGCGAGAAGGTGAAGAAGATTCTTCGCTCACTACCGAAAGAATGGGACTCACAAGTCACCGCTATTATGGAGTCCAAGGATCTCAATCATTTGGAATTCGACGCCTTGGTGGGATCACTCATCAACTATGAGATCATTCTCAAATCAAGAGGAGGTAAAGGTAAGTCACAAAAGTTAATTGCTTTAAAAGCTAATGCTTCTTCTCTTGATGAAAGTGATGAAGAAATAGATGAAGAAGAGGAAGACGAAGAAATAGCAATGTATGCTAGAAATTTGAGAAAGTTCAAAGGACTACTCAAAAATCGGAGGAAAGAATTAAATGGTGGTAGAAATAGAGAAAGAAAGAAGTTTGCCATGGAAAGAAGATCAAAGGGGTATGATGAAAAGAAAAGCAATGAAGAATGTTGGAAATGTGAAAAAAGTGGACATCATGCTAGAGAATGCAAAAGCTCATCTTCCACTTCAAATTTTCAGAAAAGTGACAAATATGATAAAGGGAAAAAGAAAGCTAGCCTAGTAGCCACTTGAAGTGATGACGAGGAAACATACCAAAGTAATGATGAAAACAACTTAGCTCTTATGGCTAATAGCTCCTCAACAAGTGATGACGAAGATGAGGTAACTTTCTTTGATCAAGATCTTAGAGATTCTTTTAATGCCTTACAAATTGATTTTGAAGAAGCTATTGAAATCAACAAGAAATTGAGAAAGAAAATAAGGAAATTAGTTGCTGAAAATAATGCTTTACATGAGACTATTGATGATTTAGATTGTCCTAAGAAAGATCATTTTGCATGTATTGTTGAAAAGGAAAATCTTATTTGTGAGCTTGATAAACTTAGAAATGAATTTTCTTATGTGGTTGGAAAATTTGCAAATGGAAACGAAAAGTTTGAAAAATTGTTATCTTTGCAAAAATATTCAATTTCTAAACATGGATTAGGATATGATCCCTTTAATAGAGATTGTTCCTTGATTTCAAAATTCACTAAGGATGGAAAAGTTGTTCAATGTGCTAGATGCTTGAAAGATGGTCATATAGAACTTGTATGCAAAAGTATTAGGAGATGTGTTAAGGTTAAGAAAATATGGGTGTTAAAAGGCACAACATCTCCTAATGTGGTTTATATGGCTAACCAAAATGGACCTAAAATAGCTTGGGTACCTATAAGAAGAAAGGATGTTTCTACTGTAGGTACAAGCAAGGGATGAAAAACCTTCAAGCACTTGGTACATTGATAGTGGATGTTCAAGGCATATGAGTGGAGACAAGAACCTATTTGCAGAAATTAAACCAAAGAATCAAGATTATGTCACTTTTGGAGACAACAACAAAGGTAAGGTCATTGGTATTGGTAAAGTGGGTAAGGAGCTTTTGCCTACCATTGACAATGTTTTGCTTGTTGATGGTTTGAAACATAATTTTTTAAGTATTTCTCAACTATGTGATATGAATTTTAATGTAGTTTTTGAATCATCACATTGCATGGCTAAGAAGGATGGTCATGTTGCTTTCATTGGTTTGAGACATGGAAATACATACATTGTCGATTTACATGATGATAGTTCATTTAATAAAAAGTGTTTGGTGACATTAGAAGAAAATGCATTTTTATGGCATAGAAAATTAGGACATGCTCCTTTGTCTTTAATTTCTAAGCTTTCAAAAAATGACATTGTGAGAGGTTTGCCTAAGATAAAATTTGTTAAAGATCACTTGTGTGAATCTTGTTTAAAAGGAAAACATATTAGAGAATCTTTCAAACCAAAGAAAGAAATTTGCACATCTAGAATTCTTGAACTTGTTCATATGGATTTGATTCGACTATCTAGACATGCTAGTCTTAGTGGTAAATTGTATGTTCTTGTTATTGTGGATGATTTTTCTAGATTTACTTGGGTGAGATTTCTTGCGAATAAAAGTGATGCTTTTAACAAATTTACTAAGTGGTGTAGGTTGGTTCAAAATGAGAAGAATTTGAAAATTGTTGCTATTAGAACCGATCATAGAGGTGAATTTGAGTGTGAATCATTTGAAAGTCTTTGCGACAAATATGGAATTGAGCACAATTTCTCAACACCAAGAACACCACAATAAAATGGTGTAGGCTCATCTTTGATATCTTGGGCTAGTAAAAAGCAAGTTAGTGTAGCTATTTTCACTGCTGAATCTGAATATGTAGCAGCTGGGAGTGCATGTGCCCAAGTTTTTTGGATTAAACATCAATTGCTTGATTATGGTATTGTGGTTAAAAATATTCCTGTTTATTGTGATAATATCAGTGCAATTTGTTTAAGTAAAAATCCAAATCTGCACAGTAGAACAAAGCATATAGAAATTAAAAATCATTTCATCCGTGATCATTGTTTAAAAGGTGACATTTGCTTGAAGCATGTATCATCTAGTGACCAATTAGCTGATATTTTTACTAAACCTCTTAAGGAAGATGTATTTGTGAATATTAAATTGAAACTAGGCATGTGTGATTTAAATTCCTTTAGTTGAATTTGGTTTTAGCTACATTCATTAATATATCAAATGGTCAAATTATGAGGCAAATGTGCAATTACATATGAAGATTCCATCATCATGATTTACACTTAGGCTGAAATGTGAATGATTTGGAGTTTTGACACATTTTAGTCGACTAATGGGTGTCTAAGTCGACTAATTGGTGACAAGTCTGGTAACAGTCAACTTATGTGGGTCAATAAGTCGACCTATGATATACACAGCACTATGGAAATGAAGATATTTCAAGATAAGTCGACTTATAAAAATCGACAAGTCGACTGATGAGGGTCGATAAGTCGACTTATGGAGGTAAACAAGTCGACTTATGTCTACACGGATTCTTTAAAACCTATTCTTCTTTTTATTCTCCGTAAACCCTCTCTCTCTAAACCTCTGAAATTCATCTTCTCCAAGTCGACTTATAGCTTTCAATCTCCTCAAATCTCTCTATCCATCTTCAATCGACCATCTTTAGCATAAAACCCATTCTTTATCTCTTCTAAACAACCTTCCGTCTCGAAAACCCCTTTCTCAAACCCTAACTTTCGTTATTCTCAACTTCTCTCTAAAAACCCATGGCTCCACGCAAATCTACAAGGAAAGAAAAACAACCCTCTTCTTCACAAGGTCCCTGTGTTCACTATGGACCACGAGTTCGTGGGTCTTCTTCGTGGGGAGATGCTGTTAGAGAGGATGACGTGATTGAACCTCGGTTTGTCTCAAGGGAAGCACAAACTTTGTATTACAAGGTACTCCAAAACGAAGTATTAATTCCTTCAATGAGATTTGATTGGAGTGAACTAGACAATAGTGAGTTTACGGATGTGTTTTTCGAAATTGCTAATCTTAGGCTGCGAGATTTTTTGGGTTATCAGGATGAGATTTATGAAGATGTGGTTAGGGAGTTTTATGCGAATCTCAGTGTGATTAGTAGTAATGTTGCTACTGGAGTTAATCTGAAATCCAAAATTAACGGAAAGGAAATTTTTCTGTGTGAAGCAAATATGTGTACTTTATTTCGATTACCTAGAGGAGGAGTCTGGCCTAGAGCTTCATTTATAGATTTTGATATTTTGATAAATGAGGATGGTGAAACTGATGAGGAGGCCGAAGAAAATTTCGGCTATACTGAAGAGAAAGGTGCAGAACTGCTTAGTCGGTTATGTTCTGATCACTCCCCTCCGTTTGAAGCAATGGACTTGCCTTTAAATTATCGGTTGCTACATTATGCAATTAACAGGGTTGTTTATCCGAAGAAGGCAAGCAATAATCAAATTACATCATTGGATAAATAAATACTTTGGCATATGGAAGAAGGGAGGAAGATTAATTATCCGAGCTTGATTATTCAAATGATGAGGAAAAAGGCCAGTTTATTACGCGGTCAACTGAAAGGGAAACCAGTCTGGAATAAAGGAATGTCGTATACAGCTTTGATTACACCTCTCTCTCAATTACAAAGATGTGATTTGAATAATTATGCTCATTTTCCATATCCTCAGAGTTGGAGATTCACTCCATACAATTTGAGAAGTATGAAGTTGATCAAAACCATTGAAAAAGGTTGGGTCTACTCCTATCATGTAGAGAAGCTAGGTCTGACCTTGGAGGGTGAGCAAGTGCCCCCAAGACAACGGTCTAAGAGGGCAACTGATCGTCCGAGTAGCTCTCGGCCAAGTAATGTGAGAAGGAGTGAGGTCTCTCACGAGGAGCTTAATGACATTCACGATCAATTGGATGACTTAAATGATCGTGTTGATAATATACAGAGTAGATTTCATGGGTTGGCGAAGAAAGTTGATGCACAATACTGTATGCTCAAAAAGATTTTTAATAAGTTAGGTTGTAGGCATGATGATTCTTCATCATGATGTGTATTGCTTTTTGCCTCGACCAACATTTCTTCCTATGATTTTTCACGTGTGTGTGGTGCTTCTTATGACTTCTGATATTTGTATTAATTGTTGGATTGTTATGTCATGTAATGGCTTTGCATTTATTTGTATTTGCTGTTTTGTTTGTTTATGAACTGCCTTGCTCCTATTTTTCCCATTGGTTTTTTATTATGACGAAAATGGGGAGTAATATTGGAAATTGATAATTGGTATCCTTTAGTCACAGTCACTTAATTAAGGGGGAGACTATTTGAGATTTTGTTGATTTCAACTTCTGTTTATACACTTAATTCTTACAAGATTATTAAATTCATTGGTTTATTAATTAAGGGGGAGACAAACTAACCATTGAGACAATGGATTAAAAACCTTGATCAAATTTATTGTTTTTAATTTCTTTTCAATTTCTAAATATTTTGTCATTATCAAAAAGGGAGAGATTCTTGGACCAATGGTGGTTGACAAATTAAATTTTTTATGTTTTGATAATAATAAAATATATAGAATTAGTTAAGGAATTATTTCAGGTAATTTGGAGTCAAATACATCAAGACTACATCAATCTTGAATTGGCAAGACATAAATCAAGGTGAAATCAAGAAGGAAACATTCTTCATCATGTTAGAGACATTAATAATGAAGATTATAGAAGATTTGATTGGATATTACCGTTGAAGCCAACATAAGTCGACTAGTACATCATAAGTCGACTAATATATTAAGATCCGTCAGGTTGAGAACAACATAAGTCAACTAGAACATCATAAGTCGACTAATATATGAAGATCTATCAACACAAGTCGACTAATAGTCCATAAGTCGAATTATCGAAGGCCACAAGTCGACTTACACTGCATAAGTCGACTTATAAAAGAGCGGAGATAAAATTTTACGAAAATCTTTGTCACAAGTCGACTTACACACCCCGACAAATCGACTTATGAGTACAGCAAACTGACTCTGATGAAGTCAATTAGTCACAAATGGAAAGGAGGATATTAAGGAACGGTCATAACAATTATACAACGGCTATAATGGTTCCAACGTCTATTTTCTTCTAAATATAAGAGTGGATGATCAAGGGAAAAAGTCTACCGAAATTCCATAAGAAAAAGACTCCACTATCACTTCATATTTGCTCACTATTGCTCTTATCTTGTTACACCATTGTATTGAGCTTTGTTCTTCAATCTTTATCTTATTTCTCTTGCAATTTGAGTGATTAGTGAAAGGTCACTTGTGAGGTAGGATTTGTGCTGAAAAACAAATCATTTGTAAAGGTAGCTTGAGCCGGAAATCAAGTGGTATTGTAAGAAGTTCACACTCAACTAAAAAGTGTATAGTAAAGTGGTTTGCCAAATCCTAAGTTGGAACTTAGGTAGAGGACGTAGGTCTTAGCACCGAACCTTTATAAAAACAGTGTTTGCTCTTCTTCCCTACTCTTTACATTTAAATTTGATTAAATTGTTTTTGTGTGAATTAACTTCTGATTTTATTGTAGAAAATTACAAAAAGCTTTAAAGATCTATTCAACCCCCCTTCTAGATCGTTTACACTTCTTTAAGTAGATATTTCCTTCACCTAGTCGTTGTTTCATTTCTGTTATGAGTTGACTTTGTATTTAACGAATCTTTGATATCATTTCTGCCGAAACTTCCAATATTCAAAAGTTAAGACAAAATATCGGAGTTAATTATTTGAATTAGTAATATCCTTCCAAATATTATGAAATAAATAAGGTAAGTTTATTAGGAAGGTTTCTGTAAGAAATGAAGCATTTATCTTATGATTTTATTTCCATTTAAGAATTATATCATTACCTATATAAGGAAATGTATCCAATTTGAATGAGATTAATAAGATCCTTCAAGATATTGTGCAATAAATAAGATAAGTTTATTGGGAATGTTCATGAGAATGGAAGCATTTATTATATGATTTTATTTCCATTTAAGAATTATATCATTATCTATATAAGAAAATAAGTATAATTTGAATTTTGAAATATTATATAGTTATCATCAAAATCATTAATAATAAATCTTGAGCTAACATATTTTACTTTACAATAGAAGTTTGAATTTGAAGTTAACAGAAATATAAGTGATTTCAATTCAAAATCTCATTTTTAAAAAATTAAACTTAACTCGAAACTCATTCAACTTAAACTAAATCCGTTAATTGAATTAATTTTGATCAATGTTTTAAAATTCAAATCGGTTCGACCGATCTAATAGTAAAAATCTCAAGTAGCTAACTTTTCATCTCGGTTTTCAAATTTTTAGTTGAATTTTGTTTAATAATTTTATTGTTAAAAACAATTAGTTTATAATTAATCGACCAATTTTCTAAACTAATAAGTTTTTATAAATCAGAATTAATTAATTAATTGTTTTAACATTTTCAATTAAACTTTAGCGTTTTGTTAATCTTTTCTATTTTTTAATTCTTCAATTTTATTCAATCTAAAATCGATTTTATGACAATCTAATACTAAATAAATCTTTTAAAACTTAAACTTTTGTTTTATTAGTTTAATTTATAGTCCAATTTTGAAAACATTAATTTTGATTAAGGCATGCTTCGTTTGCTTTGCTCTTCCTCTTTGAATACATTTGACGCAGTGCTCAAACCTTATCGAGAGATTATAGACAAAAAAAGCCTGACAAGACATTCCAAATTTGTAAACAGACCAAAGTGATGTTTAGCACTTCGTAACGTAATTCACAGCTACTAAAAACGAGCCCAACTCGATCCTGAAACTCTCGATTAAGGAATATTTGTGTCCTGTAATGGTTTGGTCGTGCCTTACTTTTAGCACTCGAGACCAAACACGCCATTTTCTCTAACTTGCACGCATCATTGCGTAAATCACAACCATGCAAGCTTCCATCTCCAAATCACTAAAGTTTTCTGACATGAAAGTCTCTAAAGGTTCTTGTTCACGCTTCGAAGCAAAGCATCAAAACTCCAAATCAGTGCCTAAGCTTGTGATGATCTACTCTGAAAGCGAAAGTGAGGCTTGCCCAACCCCTTCTTTAAACAAAATCTCGAGGTTGGATTGGTTGTTCTATTTTTTGTGTGTACTTCTACACTTTCTCTTTTATATTTTTCACTTTTTTCTTTGTCACTTTAA
This sequence comes from Erythroxylum novogranatense, assembly GCA_029891385.1. Taxonomy (NCBI): domain Eukaryota; kingdom Viridiplantae; phylum Streptophyta; class Magnoliopsida; order Malpighiales; family Erythroxylaceae; genus Erythroxylum; species Erythroxylum novogranatense. The sequence continues at coordinate 1,029,043 of CM057225.1, read as the reverse complement.
CAGTTCACCACTTTTTTCTAATCGACAGTTAGTCTATAATTCATGACATGTAACAAACAATGATGATCACACCTATCTAATTTCTTTCCGATCCGGGTCAAATCCTTCATTTAGATTCGTTCACTGTTGCTTAGGCGGATTTTGCTGGAACCAAGTTGTCTATATAGAGTTAGTCTGCAGCAAGCTTAGTTATTACTCTTTTATTTGGTCTGCTGCGAAAGTTATGGAGAAACTCTCAGGTTTAAGTCAGCTTTTCATGACAGTTTTTCTCTACTCCTTCTCCAACTTCATGGTGATGCCTTCAATCACCGATGTTACAATGGATGCTCTTTGTCCTGGAAGAGACCAATGTTCATTAGCCATTTACTTGACCGGTTTCCAACAAGCTGTAAGTTCACGAAAGACCCGTTTTTGCTCGTTCGTTTTTGCATTTCATCTTCCCTCTGAAATTAATGGGGTTCACCTGATTCATCTGTTAGGAACTGCTACATTCTTTGTTTTGTCTGGTGTTTATGTGCTCTTAAAGTGATCATACCTTATGATCATCCACTTTGTACGACCTGAATAACTGACTAAAATAATGTCAATTCGATCAAAATTGAAATCATGTTGAATTTGACTCGTTAGTTTCGAGCAGACTCAAGTTGGTTTTTAAGATTTTGCAAAAATTTAGTTTCTGTGTGATTGTATAAAAGTAAGTGTCCAGTGAGTTTACTAACGAAGAAACTACCAAACGAGAGCTCAGCTCACATCAGTTTCCTTCTTTTGTGGTGAATTAGGTCGACTCAAAAGTCCTTTAGCAAACCCAACCCAATATATATGTTAACTCTTCTTTTACCTTGCATAGAGACCTAAAGCCCAAATTCAAAGCCTATCAAGCTTTACTCATATCAAACCGGTCTAATTTAAAATTAATGAATTAAATCTGAAAAAATTCAAGTTTAAGTTTAAAAACACGTTATTCAAAACTTGGAAAAAAATTAAACTCAAATTATTGACCGAGTTTGGTCTTTGGGGATATTTCTCGAACTTGAACTAACTCGACTTTGTCGGACACAATGAGTTGGACCAAGATTTAGGCTAGGTTTTGATTTTTTTTCTTCAATTTGTAAGTTTAGGGTTGAATTGAGAGTTAGACTCAAACTATCCGGTCCGACTTAAAACTTGAATATTTTAAATTAAAAAATTAATCGAGATTGGCCTATAAAATTAGGGCCCGGCCCGGGTTGATGCCAAGCCTAATCAAAGCACACTTGTGATGATATTTCACTAATTATATTATTTTAAATGACAATTATCATAATTATCCTTCCTACCAATAATCAAACCCTTTTTCGTTTCACACAAAAACCTTACAACCCAAGCGTTGCGACTTGCGTCTCATCGCATTCACTTTTCCTCTTTTGGTTAAAACAGGCGAGAATTGGAAGTAAAGTTAACCCACAAACTGTCCAACTTTTCAAAGTTAGAACACTGAAAGAGCTCTGGTTTGACAGTGACGACACTAAGCTCAACGCACGCTCTCATTTGATCATCTCCACACAAGTTGAATTGATGTCAATAAATAAATATATATATATAGAGATTTAGATTTAGATACAAAGAGGGGCGTGGGATTGAACTTAGAGGTACCTACCAATCTATAGAAAACAACTCTGGCTTGAGGTGATATCCTATATATCTTCATACCCTGTTTCGTGTTCTTCATTCTTTGGCAAAAACGAAGCTTTTGGAGAGTGAAAATGGAAGAGTTTCCAACGTTGAGCCATCTCTTTTTGACTTTTTTTCTTTACACTTTCTCAACTTTCATGGTGATCCCCGCCATAACTGATGTAACCATGTCTGCACTCTGTCCTGGAGAAGCAGAGTGCTCTCTCGCAATCTATCTCACGGGGTTGCAACAAGCGGTACACCCAATTCAACCAACCTCCTGGTTTATTCTTTATTGTATATGGATCGTCTCCGTTCAACCATTTTTTTTCTTCATATTTTTGTCTTTTCACAACCAGTGATTTGTCTCAAATACGAGAGCCAAGTTTTGGAAAAGTAACGCGTGTTGCTCTGTTTCTCAAGTTAACTTGACTTTTACTCCGTTGGCCCACCCTGAGAATTAAGTTACTGCTACTAGTGGTCTGAAAATCATATGGTTAATGTACTGAAACTAAGTTGGATCTTAGCATTATCATCAACCTGACATGGGTTTTGTGTGGATTTTGCTGCAGATTACAGGGATTGGAACGTTGGTGATGATGCCTCTGATAGGATATCTCTCAGACAAATACGGAAGAAAAGCTCTGCTTACCGTTCCACTGTGTCTTTCTATAATTCCATCAGGTAAAAGAACAAAGAACCGAATCTGTAAATTGATTTTTCAGTACTCGAGACTGATTTGTTTCTCCAAGGTGCCAGGAAGTTTGAGGGTTCTGTTTTGTCGATAGTTCTGACTCAGGATTATAGGAAAAAAAAAAAACTGAAAGTGCTCTGTTAAAGCTCGACATAGCTTAGCCTTGTCACTCACTCAGAAAGTCTTCCTTTCTTTTTAGTTTTTCTAACTGAAGCTAGACACGTGGTTTTGCATTTTAATATTTAAAAAATTAAATAATTTAAATAAGTCATTATCAATATTTTTTGCTTATTTACACTTTAACAATACTAAAATATTATTTATTACATCTTAAATAAGATACAAAGGTGATGTTGTGAAATATTATGCTATATTTTCTGATGTAGTTTTCAGCTTTTAGTTTTCGTTTTAGTTTTTGTTTTTGTTTCTGTTTTTCTTTCAAATTAAACTTAATTTTATTATACGTTAAGGTATTATTAATATATTTTCAAACCTCAAAATATAATATGATACTATTATTTATAGTTGCCATTTATTAAAATTTTGTTTTGACATAATTTACTTTAATTACAAAAATTACAATGGGCCTTCTTTGTAAATATTATTAAATCACATTTTAAAAAATATTACACAAGATATTCAACCCAATATCAATATGAAATCTTGTTAATTACTATTGAAAGTTATGTAGACATTGTCACATTTTGTAGATCTTTAGGTCTAATTATAAATTGAAATGTGTCTAATCAAAAGATATACTATGACGAGATGATTGTGAAAGAATTGTCTATTAAATTAGCTACTTTGTTACATATTCAATAGCTTACAAAAGCCATAGAATGGTGACAACTACCCTCAACCACCAATGATAATTTTCTTCCACCATCCTCACCTAAATTATAATTAGCATTTATAATTTGAATTTTGATTTAACTCGAGTTTAAAATTTAAAAATTAAAATAATTTTTTGTATTTGTTTGAATCTTTTAAATTTAAATTTTAATACAAACGTTAAGTTCTTTAATTTTTTGAAATAATTGAATTTAAATGAAATTATCCAAGTCAAAATATTACGTTAATTGTAAATTTAATACCCGGTCGGGCCCTAATCTAAATTTAATCCTATTTAGGTTAGGTTTATGTCACAAAATCCAAGTTTAGCCATGACCATAGGGAAGAAATTAAGGTAGTAAGTACACCAACTCTAGTTTGAATTAACAAGGGAAAGTCACAATGGAGGAGATAACTAGAAACAAATTATTTATTTTCTATTAAATAAATAATTTGTAAATTATTATTTAATAATTTTACAAATTATTTATGAGGAGAATAAATATTTATAAAATTAAAATATTTAAAGTTTTATTATTTATAATAATTTTATTTATACAAAATTCAATAATTGACTATTTTATTTTATTATATAAATAAGCTTTTATTCTTATTGTATATTAATTTTAGTATTATTAACAAACTTTAAATTTTATTTTCTCAAAAGAATTATTTTAATAATTTAACATTTTAAACATAAATTTTGTGAAGACTTAGAGCATCTTATTGATTTGATGCCCACTAAGTAAGCCCTATATTTCCAAACAACCCAAACGGGAAGTCAGTGGTCGGCAACACGCAACCTGATGTGATGTCGAAGCTTCTTCCTTACGTAAGTGTAAGAGAAAGTAAGTGCTCTGTCCACCAGGAAAAAGTGACCGACCAAAGAAGTTTTAAAATTTTGTTTAAACCTTTTACAATATTAGATACAAGAGGCACCTTTGGCCATGGAGTGTCGTGGCTAAATCAGAATCTGCTCAGATTATGGAAAACCTGAAAATAAAAGGAACTTTTGGCAGGATGTTCATTTACAATTACAGGACCTGGAATGATGTTTCCTGAGACTTACTGAAGTCATCGATATTATATATATATATATCCTTTTTCTGTTCCATTTTCAGAAGGTTTCAGGACTTGTAATGGGAGATTGAACTCGATAATACTAATTTCAGGTTTGACAAATCTAATTTCACTTACGAACTGAAAATTTTGGACACAGCAATATTGGCTTGTAGCAGGACAAGGAACTATTTCTACGCGTACTATGTGGTTAAGACTCTTACTTCAATGGTGTGTGATGGGAGTGCTCAGTGTCTTGCACTTGCCTATGTGGTAAGTTCTTATTGTCTTTTCTTCTTCGGGATCACATTAGCATAGAACAAGACAATACAGGTTTGTTGTTTCTCTGCTGTTTCAGGCGGACAATGTTTCAGAAGGACGACGAGCTTCGGCATTTGGAATCCTGACAGGAATTGGAACCTCAGCTTTCGTCTGCGGAAACCTATCCACTCGTTTCCTCTCCACAGCCTCCACTTTCCAGGTCTCTTTCTTCTTTGTGATTTATGTTTCTGTGTACGGATTTTTCAGGTTACTGACAAGATTTATTTCTGTTCTTCGTCTGCAGGTTGCAACTGGAGTTGGGATAATAGCAGTTGGGTACATGAAGATTTTCTTACCAGATTCCATGATTGAGAATGAGAAAGAACTCTCTGTACCTATACTTTCCAAGGGAAAGGCAAAGGTTGTCTCCACTTGTCCAAAGGCAAGTCAATTTTCATCCAAGAACGAGCAAATCTTTAAACCGATCCCTTCCTTGGACGACATGATTTGTTTGCTTAAGACCAGGTTAGTTGTTAGAAATTGTCGTGTCTTATCTTCATAACTTTACTCTTATGAACCTGTTGAAGATCATGTACTTGTGTATTCTGATTCGCAGTGTGACATTTTCACAAGCAGCAGTTGTTGCCTTTTTCAACAGTTTTTCAGAAGTTGGCCTTCAAGCGTCATTGTTGGTACTTCCCTATTTGTTTTAGAACATCGAGGACTTAGTACAATCGGATTGGCATTTAGGCCCGGACCCTGATATAAACCAAAACAATATGCTCTGTTTAATGACTAAAGAATCGGTCGTCGATTCTGTTAAGTTTTAATCCTTACCTTCCTTAGGATACACCTATTCTATTGAATCTCCCATCATTGTTGAAATCCCTTTCTGGGTTTTATGCAGTACTACTTAAGAGCACGGTTTCACTTTAACAAGGATCAATTTGCTGATCTAATGGTGATTTCCGGGATTGCTGGAACAATTTCCCAGGTACATTTTCCTGTTCTGATTCAGATTTCAGTACAATTCAGGGACCTGTCTTCATTGATCTGAAAGTCTCAAGTGAACCTGCAGTTGCTTTTCATGCCAATTTTAGCTCCTCTTTTAGGAGAACAGAGGCTACTTTCTATTGGGCTCTTCTTTGAATGCATTCACGTAAGAGCCTTCTCCTCCATAGCCAATGATACTCTGTTCTGAACACAAACTTGCAAATGAGTATAACTTTTCTGTTTTAAGATCGCCATTTACGAATTTGTTTCCTGCAATGTTTCAGATGTTTCTTTACAGTATCGCATGGTCCTTCTGGGTAAGTAATTGCAACTAATTATCAAATTTTAAGAGCTGTTTTACTTGATAAAAAGCTAAAAACGAGAAATCCTGGCAGGTTCCTTATGCTGCTGCCATGCTCTCTGTTCTGTTTGTTTTTGCACAACCATGCGTGAGTTCCTTGTTCTTCTTCAATCATTTATAACACTATGAGGAGGAATTAAGATTTCGAACATGATTTGCAGATGCGGAGCATTGTATCTAAGCAAGTTGGATCTTGTGAGCAGGTAATATTTATGAAAAAGTATAAAAAATATTCTGACTCAAGTTTAAAAGTTGAATTGAATCCCGTATCAATATTTGATATTTTAACAGGGAAAAGCTCAAGGTTGCATCTCAGGAATTTGTTCCTTCGCCAATGTAGTTTCTCCATTTGCATTCTCTCCTTTAACAGGTGATGACAGGAAATTTTTTAACAGGAAAAAAGAATATCTTGTCAGCCTGAATAATCAAATCAAAACTAACGAATTTCAGGAATCATTTTGCAGCTCTGTTCTTATCTGAAAAAGCACCATTCCCCTTCCCTGGTTTCAGTATTCTGTGCACCACATTTGTTGCAGTAAGTTCCTCCGTATTCTTATGATCTTAAATAAAAATATTTTATAAACTTAAATTTTATAATAAAAATAATCATTTATAACTCGCTACCTGATTTTCCTGCGTAGATGATTGCGTTTATTCAGAGCATCCTGATAAGGGTAGCTCCTCCTGTCTCAAGTCAGCTTGCATAGTCATGGCAGGTTTTTGTATTATAGAGTTTCACGTCAGGGGACTTGTAGAAAGATCCTTGGCAGCTAATCTTCAGTTAGTTTCCATAACCTGGGACGTTTGTTAGTTCCAAGACGTTAGGATACAGAAAAAGCCAAAGTTCAATTCAGGAATCGACATTGCCTTATGGCAGAGGAGGAGCTTGTATTGCATTGATTATTTCTTTGTATGAAGTGGAAGATGTCTGTGTGTATATTTTTACTTACCAAGAAATGGAAGCAGATGGCACAATTAATCACGTCGAAGAAAAACTTAATTTCTTCTAATTTATTTACTTTTTCTTTTCAATTATTTATTTTTAAAATAAACTACTTAATAAACCAATATTTTATATATATTTACCTAAAATTAATTTTGAAAATAAAAATATAAAAGAGTAGTAATTAAAGTTGTTTAATTCACTTATTTATTATAAACGGATTTTACTTATTTCATAATCGTTTGTTTAATTCACTTATTTATTATAAACGGATTTTACTTATTTCATAGTCGTCATTATCAACATCTAGTTGAATTACTCTTGAGACACAAGTTTGAGGAGATCCGATATTAGGCAATCTTATTTTTACCTAATAGAAATATTGTTTTGATACACACGTGCAATGTGTCGTGAAGATACTACAAAATATATTACTTTTATTTACATAAAATCTAACATATCAAATTTTCAAACAATTTGTTCCCAAATTTATTTTTACTAGTTTATTTATATATTATCGTGTGACAATAATACAATTTAAAATCAAAAGAGATTTTAAGAGGTGAACTTGACTAATGTCAAATTATAGTATTTACATTAATGATTGACATAAAATCTTTTAAAAATTTAAAATTAAATTTAACTTAAAATTTAATTAAATTTGAGGATAAATCTGTGAGCAATTGTAAAATTACTCCTTTGTGACCATTAAATCATAGGTATAAGTTACGAAAATAGTCTTTTGTAAAAATAAAAAGAAATGTCGCATACATTATGATCCTTCTCATACTCCCACAAAACGAAGAGCCTTGTGTATTGGATGCATTAACTTTTGACTTTTTAAGTTTTAATTAAATTTGAGAATTGTCAAATTTATCAAATTTTGAATAGAATAAAATAAAATGATAATTGATAAGAAATTTTTAAAATTAATCTTATAACTTTTGTTCTAAATGTATACGAGCCTTAAATATTTATTTTATTAATCTTCAACTTTTGAAGCCAAATTAGGACCCATTTATTAAGGGATTAGATCTTTTATTTTGATTATAGTTTTTATGCTCCATTAAATCTTATTAATATATTTACGTATATTTTATAAATATATAAATAATATTTAACAAAAATAAGATTAGAATAGATAACAGAAACAGAAGATTTCATGCTGGAATAGTCAAACTTATTAGCCTAATTCGACCTTTTTGAGCCAAAAGATTCAAAAGATGACCTAATGCTAAGGAATCGGCCAAGTGACGGTATGGACGAATCGGAGTTTTCAAATTGTGATTAACACTCACGACGTCACCCCCTCAATCGTGGAAGTCAAGGTTTTGAAATAGATCGAATCTCGAACCGAAAGTTTTATTAGTTATTAGTTCAACTGGTTTAATATCGGTCAAACCCGTGTAATGTTATAATTATATAATAGTTATATTTAATTATATATAATATTAGTAATATTAAAAAATAATAGAAAAAGATACCAAATAATATAAATAAATATAAAAAAACCAGTTGGGTTCTTTGGGTTCTATACTTTTGTTAGATTTTTGGAGAAAATGTGGGTTTTATTTTATAAAAAAATAAAAAAACGCATCAGCATTTTAGAAAGAAAAAAAGGCAAAAAAACTCATTAAATCAGTGACCAACCAGCTTGATAAATCCCAATTTAATTGGTTCTTACCGATTTGCACTGGTTCAATTATACTGTGTTTGGTTCCTGTCCCTGTTAGTGAAGACAGTAGATGAAACAGAAAAATTCTGTCTTCATGACATGTTTGGTTGCTGTCTTCGAATTTCTGTCCACCATTTTCGGTAGACAGAGATAAGATTTTTTATCCCTCTAAAAAAGGGAGGACAGGGACGCTTATCCCTATCTCCCATTCAACCAGCTACTATGTTATTATTAGTTATAACATATTCATGTTTTATTATTATTATTATTATTATTATTATTATTATTAGTATTATAACATTTTTATTTTTTATTATTATTATGATTAATATTATTATTATTAATTTTGTATTAATTATTGTTGTTATTATTATTATTATTATTGTTATTATTATTATTAGTATTATAACATTTTATTTTTATTATTATGATGAATATTATTATTATTTTGTATTAATTATTGTTGTTCTTAATATTAATATTATTGTTATCATACATTTATTATTATTATTATTGTTATTATTATTAGTATTATAACATTTTATTTTTATTATTATGATGAATATTATTATTATTAATTTTGTATTAATTATTGTTGTTCTTAATATTATTATTATTGTTATTATACATTTATTATTATTATTATAAATTTATTATTATTAGTATTAGTATTATAACATTTTATTTTTATTATTATGATGAATATTATTATTATTAATTTTATTATCATTATTATTATTATTATTATTATTAGTATTATAACATTTTATTTTTATTATTATGATGAATATTATTATTATTAATTTTGTATTAATTATTGTTTTTTAATATTATTATTATTGTTATCATACATTTTTATTATTATAATAAATGTCTTCTTCTTCTTCTTCTTATTATTATTATTAGTATTATAACATTTTATTTTTATTTTATTAGGATTATTATTATTATTATTATTATTATTATTATTATTATTGTATTAATTATTTTTGTTTTAATATTATTATTATTGTTATCATACATTTTTCATTATTATAATAAATTTATTATTATTATTATTATTATTATTATTATTATTATTATTATTGTTGTTGTTGTTGTTATTATTAGTATTATAACATTTATTATTATTATTATTATTATTATTATTATTATTATTATTATTATTATTCAATCTTAATTTGAAAATGTTATTATTATTATTTGTTTACTTTTTAACAAAAGCTTTTCATTCGTAATAAACTTATCAATTCATAATACATTGTTAATCATCTTAAGTATCAGAGGCATTTTTGTCATTGACACAATTTTTTCATTCTGTCTATTGCAACCAAACACATTTTGTTAGCAGACGGACATGCTTTTTCTGCTCGCCTACCATGTACCAAACATCCTCTGTCTCAGGTTTCGTTTGCTCGTTCTATTCGTTTCTATCTTTAGCTATCAAGAAAGAACCAACCATACAGAGAAGTTCAGCACTCTAGGATTTTATTTTTGTAATTTTAACTAAAAATACTCTTATTAAGTTTAACCTAAGAGACTTTTGGAAGGTGTTTGACGACCACCTTATTTTTGTATTTATAGTTTTAATCTTTCTTAGCATTAAAAGCGGATTGGGAGCATTTTTTATTATAATAAATTTATTATTATTATTATTATTATTATTATTAGTATTCTTGTTGTTGTTATTATTATTAGTATTATAATATTTTATTTATTATTATTATTATGAATATTATTCTTTTGTATTAATTATTGTTGTTCTTAATATTATTATTATTGTTATCATACATTTTTATTATTATAATAAAATTTTCTTATTATTATTATTATTATTGTTATTATTGTTATTAGTAGTTGTACATGTATTATTATTATTAAGCATCATTTTGTATTTATTAGTACTATTATTATTATTATTATTATTATTATTATTATTATTATTATTATTATTATTATTATTATTATATAATTTTTATTTATTATAATTCAAATTTATTATTATTATTATCCGTTCTGTCCACTGTAATTAAACGCATTTTGTCCTCGAGATGGAGACAAAAATTTCTGTTCTGTTCACCACAACCAAACAATTCACTGTCTCCAGTATTTATTCCGTTCCGTCCTGTTTTGTTATGCCTCCAATTACTAGAGACAACAACTATGCGTAATATTAGGAACTAATTTTTAAAAATTACTTAAATTAAATAACTTACTGGTCATCAATCAAATTGACCGGTCTGATCCCAATTTCAAAACCATGATGGAACTTGGAAGTCCCTCCAACCCACATTGCCACTCAGTGTCAGATACAGATCAGCTCCAAACCGCCCCATTTTTAGTTCAGATCCAAACTATGTTAGATTCCCAAAGACTACCGCCAAAGCACAAGGGTCCTGTCCATCCTCCTGGCATCAGATCCTCCGTCTAACCCTATTTTAGAATCTAAGGAAAATGGTTTGAGGGAATATATATGTGTATATACATACGGAGGAAATGCAAAATCCTATAACAATCTAACTAGCGCACCTTAGATGTCCCAATAAATACGGTCCAGAATTGTCGAAGGAAGCCTGGTAGAATATATAATCCTAGATTTATTAGGTTAACCATTGAGGCTAATTGATCCACACTCTGATTTTTCTCACGATTTGAACCTGTTTCTTCTTATCTCTCAAAAACAAGGATTATAATAAGTTCTTCTCTGACTTAAAATATTTTTTAATTAAAAATAAAATATTATTTTTATTTTGTTTATATGCGTCGAGTCTCAAATTCTACTGAGCTTGGGCATTTTAATTTCGAATTAGACATAAGATCTAACTTTTCGAAAAAAAATCAGGTCTAAGGCTAGACTCGAAACTTGATCAACTAGAACCTGGCGTGTTGACCTCAAGCTAAGTTCAAAGCAAATGTCATCTCTACTTAAAGATGCCAATAGAACCGTCTGACCTAACTTCTCATCAATCCAAAATATAACCTAAGAGTTTAATTGATTCGAACATCAAATTAGTTCTTAAAATTTAACGTGTTTAAAATTTGGTTAATTTAAATTTAAATAACTGATTTTAGATCAAATAAGATTTGAATTTTTATATCTTTAATCCATTTTAATTGTATATATATATATATATATATATATATATATATATATATATATATATATATATATATATATATAATTCAAATAATTATTTTTGTACGTATTAAAGATTTTAAAATATTTTAATAATACACATTCTTTATTAATTAAATTTAAACCAATCAAATTATCTCTTAATATGTTTTTAGTGACACCCTCTGACCAAAAACAATTAAGTTGGTTAACTTCCTTTTATTATAAGACAACAATGCACCTAATAACAAAACAATCTAAATTACTGTCTTTTTTGTGTTTTGGGCAACTTATCCAATATTTAAATTCCTAAGTTTGACTATACCAAAAAAAAACATATTGAAGTTGTAGACAAATAATATATATTTTATATGTTTTAAATAACAATTAAAATTATTTTAATGATTTTATAGTAAAATGGGATATCCAAATACTTCATAATATTCTTTTAAACTGTAAATTTATATTAATTTAATGTGTATTCTATTAAAAAAAGTTAATAAGATTGTTTATTTATATATTAATCTTGTATTTGAGATTAGAGATGACAAATGAGTCGAGTCAAGTTGAATCAATGTCGTTAGTGGCGCGATTTAATTTCCTATGGATGCAATCTGAGTTTGACACATACTTTGATCAACTTCATGCATCCGGAATGACAAATCAATCTTATTTTATAAGATTGAGGTTTTAAGTTTAAAATTAAAATAACAATAATTTTGAAAATTTTAGAGAAAGAAAAAACAAATTATTCATTAAAGTAAGACTCAAAATTGACCAATTTTCTCGTTTGGTTTCTAACTTTTGGTGTGATTTAGTTGAATAATTTTTGTCGTTGAAAATCGATTAGTTTATTAATTAATTAGTCATTCATAGTAAGTTAATAAGTTTTATATATCAAAATAAATTGATTAATTTTATTTAACAATCTCAAATTTCGATTAAGCTATAAATTTTCGATGGCCAAGGATAATTTTCTTTTATTATTTTTATATTCTTTAATTTTATTCAATCTTTAATCGGTTTTATAAAGGTTTATCTTGATTGAACCTTTTAAAACTTAAACTTCTTATCTTTATTGTCTAAGACTATGTTTGACAATCAGTAGATTACATTGGTTGTTAGCTGATTCTATCAACCTGTTAGTTGACAGCAGATTAATATAACAAATTTGACCAGCAGATAACATCAATGATTATTTAAAATGTTTGATAAAATTAAGCATTTAATATTACTTGTTTATGTATAAAATAACTTATAAGAGAATGACTTAGAAAAAAGATCTATAAGGACATGAGTAATACATCTTGATATTTCTTTGAGAATTTTAATAAGATTTTAGATAGATCAAAAGAAGATAACACTATCATTTCAAAGTTAAGGAAAAACGTATATAATAATATGATAAATCTTTGTATATTCTTCAAAGATTAAATTAAATATATTAAATTTAAATAATAAATTTATTATTTATATCTCTATTTCTATTTCTTTGAGTAATTTGTAATAATTTTAGATATAATAATATTTTAGTTATTTAATTTCTCAAAGGTGTGAGGAAATAAAATCAATGGATTGGATTTAATCTGTTAACTTAATTATCAAATATAATTATCAGCAGTTGATGCGGTGAAGCAACTAAAACACATCCAAAAAAATGACTGAAACAAGGCTATATCTAACTCAAAACCAATTTAATTTGACATGATCTATGGATTTCGAGTTGTAGACTAACATTGAAAATTTGAATTTCTTCATTTATTTTCTTTTAAGTTGTTTAATGTTTTAAATGAAGTTTATTTTTAAAAATTGGACCCCACAAATTCCAAAGAAAATTTTGTGATACTAGTAGTGATTGATAGGTTTACAAAATATGCCCATTTTATTTCGGTTAAACACCTTTATTTAGCAAAGGATATCACAACATTATTCCTCAATCATATTTTCAAACTACATGGAATGCTGGAGGCAATTATCAATGACAAGGAGTTAGCCTCAAAATTTTGACAGCTTAACACCCACAAACAGACCTCCAAACAGGCAGACGGAGGCGGTTAACAAAATACTGGAGGCTTACTAGAGATGTTTTCGTGGAGACACAACCCGAACGTGAAGTGAATGAATTCCTTTGGCCGAATGGTAGCACAATACAACATACCACTCAACCATAAATACAACACCCTTCGAAATCCTATACAGATGCTCTCCACTTTCCATATTTCACTGGCGATGTTAAAGAATATATAAAACCAATTAAGTTGGCTTCACACAACAATTTAAGCTATTGTGGTGAAACGGTTACTTTAACATGATATCAGAGCCTCAATGACCAAATGGTCATGAGTTCGAATCCTACCACCCACTTATTCTAAGTAAATTAAGCAAGGTAAAGTAGGTATGTGCAAATTTTAAGCTCAAAGAGCTTTCACTTGAGAGAGTATGCTAGAGAATATATAAAACCAATTAAGTTGGCGTCACACAACAGCTTAAGCTATTGTGATGAAATAGTCACTTTAACAAGCGACTCAAAAATATTGGAGATAGCTCAAGCTCTCAGAGAACATGAAACGATGCCAGAAATAGCAAAGTTCCACCTTCAGAGAGCACAAAACAAAATGAAACATCAAGCAGACCCAAAAAGGTCAGAATGAGTATTTTTCGATGACATCTTGATTTGTAGTCAATCCTTGCAATTGCATGTGGAACACCTTGCTATGACAATGGAAATGCTGAAAGCCAAATAGTTATGTTTCAGAGAAGTAAATGCGTGTTTGGAGCGAGGCAAATCGAATACTTGTATTGTACCATATCGGAGAAAGAAGTAGCTACAGATAGAAAGAAGGTGAAGGAACTCAAAGTTTTCTAGGAATTATAGGATACTACAGGAGATTTATCAAAGGATATAGGTTGATTGCGAGGCCACTAACAGAATTACTAAAGAAAGAAAGCTCATCACAATGGAACTGGTAAAAAAAATGAAGATTTTGAGAAGTTGAAGGAAGCGATCACTACAATGATGGTGCTGACACTTCCTGACTTCTCAAAACCTTTTATTGTGGAGGCCGACACTAGTGGGTTAGGCATCGGAGCAATGTTACAACAAGAAGATCATCCCATCGTGTACCTTAGCAAAACACTAGCTCTAAACACATCAAGGATAGTCAACGTATGAAAAGGAATTTATGATTGTGACCAAAGCTACCTAGCAACGGCATCTCTATCTCAGCCTCAAACCCTTCATCATCTAAACAGATCATTGAATTTGAAGTTACTATTGGAGCAATGACTATCTACACCATTTCATCAATCATGGCTTCCAAAGCTAATATGGTATAATTTTGAAGTCTAGTATTGTAGTGAAAAGGAAAAATACAGTAGTTGAAGTCTTGTCCAGATCCACCAGTGTTGAATTGCTGACAATATTAGTATCATAGGTGCGTACGAGGGAGGATTAATGGAAGAGATAAAAAAAAGTTAGGAAACAAACTATACTGTACAAGATCAGTTCAAGTGTGTACGAGTGGAAGAATGGGTTGTTACGTTGGAAGAGGAAATCGGTGATAGGGCAGATAACGCATTTAGAGAACAATTGATCAAGGTGAGTCACGTCGGGACGATGGGAGGACACTCAGATATACTGGCAACCATAAAGAAATTACAAAATTTAAGAAGGGCCTAGCCTCAAATACTCGAAATTACATTTTTTAAAAAAAGTGTATGATATGTCAAAAAAATAGGTATGATACAACAATTTATCATATGTTACTACAACCCTTTGAAATCCCTGAAGGAAGTTGGAGAGAACTCGGCATAGATTTCATTGAAGGGTTGTCAGAATTCAATGGGAATTTTATGATACTAGTAGTGGTTGATACGTTTACAAAGTATACTCATTTCATTTTGATTAAACACCCTTATTCAGCAAAGGATATCACATCATATTTCCTCAATCCGATTTTCAAACTTCATGGAATGCCGGAGGCAATTATCAATGACAGGAATCCCACATTCTCAAGCAAATTTTGGCCAGAATTATCCTGACTTTAAGAAGTTAGCCTCAAATATTCGACAGCTTACCACCCACAAACAGACGGACAGATGGAGACGGGCAACAAAATACTGAAGGCGTACTTGAAATATTTTTGTGGAGACATACCTCAAAGGTGGAGCAAATGGATTCCTTTAGCCGAATTCTAGAATAATATAACAAATCACTCAGCCATAAATACAACACCATTTGAAATCCCATACAGATACTCTCCACCAATCTACTCTTTGTACTTCGCCGGTGACTCAAAAATATTAGAGGCAGATCAAGCTCTCAAGAAATGTAAAGCGGCATCGGAAGTAACAAGCAGACTCAAAATGGTCCTAATGGGTTTTTGAGGTGGGCGAATTGGACCTACTGAAGCTACAAATCTACAAGCAACATTCTATTCTGAGGAGAGTTAACCAAAAATTGTCACTATTGTATTATGGCCCTTACAAAATTCTGAAGGAGTTATCCCTTGGAATGTCTATTCATCCAATTTTTCACGTATAACTCAAGAGAGCTTATATAGGATTATTAGTTCAATGGTCAGACAGTCAAACTGAGAAGGCTTCGTGAGAATACTTCAAATTCAATGGTGGTAATAGCTAAAATACTCCTCCCAGTTGATGGCAACTTGGACAGAGTTGTTTCTTTAAACATTTCGCCCAATCTCTCACGCTCTAGTATTTGATTTTGGTCTTGTAACTTGGATTATCCTGGAGACCAAGTTTTGAGATAACGAAGCAGTATGAATCCCAGTCGGTTCTTCTGAGATACTTCAACAGCTTCTTCCTTTCCTGCATCATGGCTTGAAGACCCCTTCGTGAATGCTTATCCTAATACACCAAAATGAAAATAGAATCAAATAAAACCACAGGCACAGCAACAACAGAAGAAGGGCCAAACAAGGACTGTTCATTTGAAAGACAACCCATCGAAAGAATACCCAGCTTAAAAAAGGGGAATCAAGTTAGGGTGCTCCTGATCTCTGTATTATAATAGGTAGATGCAGGTCAACTAAAATCATTTAAAATGTAAATATCTTGAAATGCCAATATAAAAGCAGATTTGATCATTTAACCTTCTTGTGCAAGACTGATGCTAGATGCTTGATCTTAGTTGTGAGTTGTGCCACTGCAAAAAAAGGATGATAATAAATAAGAAAAGAAGTTCAGATGCACCAAAGTTCATAACTTGCTAAAAGATCCGATCATACTCTCCATGCAGGTGATACCTTAAGCAACATGTTAGTTGAAAATGAAATATAACCATAACCATAACCATAATGGGGGGCATGACTAATTTCTTACACTTAGTTGAGCTGAATGATTTAAATTGCAACCTATCCCTAGTACATGTTATGAGGTTAGCTCATAATGAGCTTGCTTGTCCACGTCTACTACATGTCCATCAATATCAGGCAAATTGTAATAAGTCCTAGGTAAGGTCTTTACCTTGAACACGTGCAGATCCGCAATCTGATTCCGACATTTTAAATTTGTCTCTTACCTTTGCAAGTTCAATTTTCAATTTCTCGGCAGAAGACATGTTATCTGGGTGGAAATACTGCATAAAGCATAAATATCACAAAATTAAAAAATCTCACGAGCTAGTCATTGTGGTAGCAAAATGAACATTTCTGGAAATGACTTCCCAGAATGAGCAGACTTGTGAATAACCAAAAGAATAGCTAAGCCACTAATGAGAGAAAATCTGTACTTGCCTTCTCCACCAAGTTCTCCTTTGGAGGAAGCAGCCTAAATTCTGGAGTTGTGCCTAACTGACCCAAGACAGCCAGGCTCTGGTCTGAAACAGTAATTTAATCAGTGATGAGGACAACATACATCATCCCTAGAATATGAAAACTAAATCTGGTAAGATCCAATGAAGTAGTATTCCTTCTACAAAAAGACGAGCAAGTCTAGGAATTATATTGCATTTTGGTAGTGCATAATTACGGTCGAGGAGGGTAATCAATAGGCTTAATTCAATAGCACGATTCCACTTAGAGGCTTCAACTTATTCAATATAGATCCAAAGTTTAGAAATTTAAAAGATGTGGAGAATCACCTTAATATAACCCAGAAAACATTCCAAACAAATAACAGTATCATTCCAACCTGATGATCAAGATACAGACTCCAGCCTAATAATATAGCTTCTTTGTTCACTTTTTTGTTAGACACAATCACAGAGATTTTGAAGAGAAAAAAGATAATAGGATAATTGCTTTCCTTTTGATGAACATATTGTGAATTTAGGTACACAGCTAAACATTCTAACAATCTTCAGTCAATTGGGGGAAGGAAAGCCATAGAGTAGTAATCTCTCCGTAAGTAGAAAACTCAAAATCTCAATGATACTTAAATTAAACTTTGCCTTTTCGCCTTAAGCATTCGATGAATAGCACCAGGAAGAACTTCCTATCATTCCCAATCAATTCTCCTCCATATTCCCAAGGTCAAAACTAACTTTAAGCTATTTAATCACCAAATCATGCAAATATCACCAAAAACCTCATAAAGTAATTACACATTCTATATAAGTAACTAGCAAAACTCATTCGCTTGCAATTATCAATTATAACTCATTTAAGAATTAGCATAACAAAGCCAATCATAAAAGAAAACAAACACATAACAAAAATATAGAACATGATGGCCATTCAGAAATTCAATTTTTTGGGTTTTCACTACATAATTTCCAATTTCATCCAGTCCCTTATTATGTTAACACAACCAAAATTCCAACAAAATAATACCATCAGCAGAAATTCAGCAGGTAAAAGTGAAATAAAGTTTACACTCACGTGCCCTCTTCTGCTCCTGCTCTTCATCTTTCTCCACCAAGCTCTTACACAAATCCGTAATCGGAATCCCAAGAAAGCCAGGGTTTGTCGCCCTCTTCTCCTCCTCCATTTTCCTTAACTCCCTCAATCTCTCATTCAACTCCTCCAGTGAAAACCAACCCTCGTCCTTTCCTTTAACCTTTGGCCTCAAAGTCCTCAACTTTTCTCCCAACTCTGAATAAGTATACCTTTTCACAAATTCAGAACTTGTTGACACATCGGCGCTTCTTTTATCCTTCTTTAAATCCTTCCCAAAAACATTTTCAGGAAGCTCTGTCGTCCTACCAACCACGCTGGACTTAACGACGTGGTTTTCATTTGCAGGTTTTAGCCTCAAACTACTTATAAAAGACGACATGGGTGTTGTATCTCCACGGTTGTTATTCACATTCTCTGAATTCTCGGACCTCCTTTGTCGCAAACTCCGCAAACTCTCTCTTATAATGTCAAATGTAAGTACCCCAGAAACCGGTTTGTTGCTGACGTCGTTGCTACTACTAGAGCTTGATTCGTTAGTTGCACCAACATTTTCTGATTTGGCCATCATGTTTCTCCTGTACAGTTCTTGAAATGAGACTTGCTGAGGAGCGTTCGGGTCACTGCTTGGTGGTGGTGGAACATGGGATCTAAGGCGAAACCGAGAGAGACTCGCCGTAATTTTCTCAGCAGACTCAATTTTGCTTGTGGGATTTGATAAAGATGAGTTTTTGATTTGCGTATGTTGTAGTTGTTGAGACTGTTGTTGATGTTTGAGCGTTGCTTTGATATCGCTGAAAGAAGATGAGGCTGAGTCTTTATGCGACTGTTGTGGTTGAGAATTGTTAGAGTTTTGTTCTGAAAATTGACCATTTAGCCTATAAGAAGAAGAAGAGAAGAGGTGGCAGAAAGAAGGGTTAGTAAGAGATTTGTGCCTGGGTCTAGAGAGAGAAAGCGCCATTGAAAGAGGTGTAGATGGAGGTGCGTTGAGGGTGTTGGTTCTTAGGTTTGCGAGAGGTATATGAACCGGGTATCTCTCTTTTGACGGGTTAGACCGGTTGCCAACTCTTGTTTCACTATATACCAATTTAATTTGAAATGATCTATGGATTTTGAACGCAACAAGAAGATCGAGCTTTATCGTCACGTCTAGTTTGAATTACCGTAAGACAGCGCGATCGGAAAATATCTGATAATATGGCGCTTTATTTTTTTATAAAAAAATAAATCAAAAAGTTATATAACGAGTTGAGAAAAATAGGACTCCGACATATCTTCTGTGAGAAAAAAGTGACACCCAATAAGTGTAGTAAGTGTAGTGTCTGCAAGAAACTCCAGAAATAGAGTGAACATTCGGAGAAGAGAATAAGAAATTGGTTGCTCTTCACTAATTATTATTGAATGCTGTACATGGGTTTTTATATACATGTTGGGTTGATTCTCTCTCTATAACAGATTGTGAATCATTACTTGACAAAAAATACAATTGTACAAATAAAAGTGTGCTGCGGTGTACTGTGTCTGTTGGCTGTGCAAATGAAGGTGTGTTGTGGTGTATTGTGTTTGTTGTTATTGTCATACGTTGTCCCTTTATGATCGTTGGATCTAAGGCCCATTTGATCATATATTCTAACACCCCCTCTTCAAGTTGGATCATCAATGAGACCCAACTTGGAAATGTTGTTCAAAAAAAGCAAGGCAGTAAGAGACTTTGTGAAGCTGTCGGCAATTTGATGTTGCGATGGTAAGTGATGTGTTTGGATGAATCCATCCTTGACAGCATTTCTAACCAAGTGACAATCAATCTCCACGTGTTTTGTCATTTCATGAAACACTGAATTTTCGGATATATGTATTGTTATCGCAATAAAATGGGATAGGTAGTTTTGGTTTTACCTGCAGATCTTGCAGAACATACGAAATCCACCGTAACTCACATAGAGTGCTTGCCATGCTCTGATATTCAGCTTGGGCGGATGAGCGACTAACTGTGTGTTGTTTCTTGGTTTTCCATGATATCGGGGCATGTCCGTAGAATATGCAATAGCCGGTTAATGACTTGCGAGAATACGCACAACTAGCCCAATCGGAATCGGAATAAGCCTTAAGTTCTGGGTTTGTTTGGACTAGGTAAAATAGTTTTTTTTTTGTTGACCCTTTCAAGTAGCGTAAGACATGTACCATAGCGTTCCAATGGGGCTGTCTTGGTGCTGTGTTGAATTGACTTAGTTGTTGGACAGCGTAGGTGATATCCGGTCGTGTGAAATTCAAGTATAATAGTTGTCCCACAATTCTCCTGTATTTTTCAGGATTTGGTAGTAGAGCGCCATCCTCAATGGATAACTTGGTGCCTTGTGGAATAGGCACAGCAGCTATTTTTAAGTCACCACATCCGGCATCTCGAATGATGTCCTTGATGTATTTGGACTGGGACAAAAACATCCCTCCATCAAACCTTGCAATTTCGACTCCGACGGAAAATTTTGCACTGCCCAAGTCCTTGATTGTAAATTTGTCGTGTAGATGCAATTTGACCACCTTGATGACATTTTCATCTGGTCCAACTAATAGCAAGTCATCTACATAAATTACGATCGAGATAAAGGAATCATGGTTACCTCTCGTAAACAAACAATTGTCTGATTCCGATTGTATGAAGCCGATATCCTTAAGCGTTGTGGTTAGCGTTTTGTTCCATTGGCGCCCGGTTTGTTTTAGGTCGTACAATGATTTGTGGAGTTTGCAAGCTTTCCCATCTGGTGCTCGATAACCCTGTGGAGGTTTGATGTATATATCTTCTTCTATGGACCCATGAAGGTATGCGTTATTGATGTCGCAATGTTCGACTGACCAGTTGTGCGCGGCAGCCATGACTAATAGTGTTCGAATCGTTGTCACCTTTGCTACTGGAGAAAAAACCTCCAAATAATCAACTCCAGCACGTTGATTAAATCCTTTTGCGACGAGCCGGGCTTTTCTTTTGTCTATTGTCCCATCAGGATTTCTTTTGATCTTGTAAATCCATTTGGTTTCAAGTGCCTTCTTTCCTCGTGGAAGATCAACGATGGACCATGTTGAATTATCTTCCAGTGCGTCTAACTCGCAAATCATAGCGTCTACCCATAACGGGGCATCTTTGGCAGTTTCATACGACAACGGTTCATGGTCGGTTGATACATTTGCCATAAAGGTAAGGAACGATTGAGAAAAAGGGAAATCAGGGAAGGTATTGTCGTGGGAACAGACCTGGACTGACGACGTTGTAGTAATTGGTGTACAGGCAGCGGAGATATTTGTGACATAATCATCCAAGTATTTTGGTCGAGCTCGGTTTCGGTGGCTTCTGCGTTGGGTGAGCTGCGGAATTGTGTGAGGTTGAGTTGGTGATGGTGGCGACAAATGGGTGTTGGTGTCTTGAGGTATGTCGGGTAGGTTAGGGTGTTGGTCTTGCTCCATTTGTATTAATGGGTTTGGTGAGTGTAATGGCCTTTCTTGCATATCAGGATGGGTTCCGTTGGTCACTTGGTTTTGTGTGTCAAAAATGGGTTCTTGGTGGGGGTTATTATTTGGCCCAAAGTTGAACATGGGTAAATTTCTGGGTTGGTCTTGTGTCTCGGTGGTTTTTGTCTTGTATGGGTATCTTTCTTCATGAAAAAATACATCTCTTGAGACAAGTACCTGGTTTGTTTGCAAGTCAAATAATTTGTATGCTTTTCGGCCAGGCACATATCCTAGAAACAAGTACTTGTGGGCTCTAGGTTCTAATTTTTTCTTTGAAGGGCTTAGTATTTGTTGCATAGCATAAGCATCCGAATGTCCTTAACGCATCATAACTAGGTGGTTTATTGTATAATTTTTCATATGGTGTTTTCCAACCTATAGTTTTTGATGGTAAGCGGTTTATAATAAATGTGGATGTTAGGATAGCTTCCCCCCAAAAACTTGTTGGTAAATTGGCCTGAAACATTAGGGCTCTTGTGATTTGAAGCAAATGCTTGTGTTTACGTTCCATAACACCGTTTTGTTACGGTGTATATGGACAAGTCCTTTGGTGTTGTATGCCTTTACTATGGAATAAATCGGTACAATTTTTGTTTACAAATTCGGTACCGTTGTCTGTACGAACACATAGGACGGGTAATGAAAATTGGTTTTGGATCATTTGTAAGAAAACCTTAAGTAACTCGTGAACGTGGTTCTTACTACTTGTTAAGTAAGTCCATGTTGCACGAGAATACTCGTCTACAATGGTGAGAAAAAAATTTGACCCGTCTATGTTTAGGGTCTTGTATGGTCCCCACAAGTCTAAATGTAAAAGCTCAAATGGGTTTTTTGCTGTAATTTCGTGTGTTGAGAAAGATTTTCGTTGTTGTTTAGCTAATGGGCAAATTTCGCATGAATGATTTTTAGGACTTTTCCCGGACAAAATGGGTAAATGTGATAGCTTGTTTCTAGATACGTGTCCAAGTCGAACATGCCATAAATCAATGTCATTGGATACATTGTAAGCTACGACATTGTTGAGGTAGAATTGGAGTGATGGACCTTGGAGTGTTTTTTTGGGGAGAAAATGTCTTGGAGTCAACTTGTAGATACCGCCAGCTGCCTCACAAATTGCTACAACGTAATTAGTTGTCGGGTCCTGCAAAAACACTTTATCAGCAATAAAGATGGTAGCTAAGTTATTTTGTGTAGCAATTTTATGAGCAGATAAGAGGTTGTGGTGAAATGTGGGTATACACAAGACATTTTTAAGGTTCAAAGATGGTGATACTGTGACATCTCCTACGTGTGTGACAGACCTGCTAGTTCCATCGGGTAATGTAACATGATTTATTTCATCATTTTCGGACAGATCTTTAAAGGAATTGGGGTTTATGCACATGTGGGTAGAGGCACCTGAATCAACTATCCATGAAATGTTGTCGCATTCTTCACTATCAAATATGAGCGAGTTACAAGAGATATTTGAAAAGTTGTTATACGCGCCATGATTGGCTTCCATACTACCTTTACCTGTGACAAACTTCATGAGTTCCTGGACTTGCTTAGCAAGAGATTCGACATCAACCAGTGGGTTCTCCTCCATTTTCGATGGTCCCTTCGACTCCCCTGTAAATCCTTCTACTATTGCTGCTGCAAAATTCTGCTTCCTTTTCTTTTTTCGTAACTCCTTGTACCACTCTGGTACACCGTGCAGCTGAAAGCATGTTTCCCTTAGGTGTCCCTTTTCATGGCAGTAGTCACAGTTTTTTTCATCCATTCTTACACCTATTTTCTTGTTTAATCCTTCCCTGTTATAACTCTGTTTTCTAACAGTCCCATTGTTAGCCAATAACGCTATACCCATCTGTCTAATTCCGTTGGAGTCAATACAAACAGATTTTTGTTTTTCAATGGTTAAAATTATAGAATACGCCTTACTGACTTGTGGCAATGGATCCGACAACATAATTTGACTAACTACCTTAGCATATTCCTCCCTTAATCCTAGCAGAAAGGTTGT
The DNA here is from genome assembly GCA_029891385.1 of Erythroxylum novogranatense. Classification (NCBI taxonomy): domain Eukaryota; kingdom Viridiplantae; phylum Streptophyta; class Magnoliopsida; order Malpighiales; family Erythroxylaceae; genus Erythroxylum; species Erythroxylum novogranatense. The sequence continues at coordinate 1,005,098 of CM057225.1, read as the reverse complement.
CAACTTGTTGTCATTCACCACATCAGTGTTATGTTTAAATGCATCACACACACAAGTTTTCATAGGTCTTAGGCAATCCATGTCATTCCACAATTTCTTCAGCCTTGTGAAATAAGTCATAACGGAATTGTTACCTTGACGGAGATTGTTTATCTCCTGCCTTAGCTGGTATAAGTGAGGCCCGCTACTCTCTCCGTAACGTCCCTTAAGCTTGTCCCATAGGTCCTTTGCGGTGGTTACCACCAAGAATGAGTCAGCGATTTCCTTTGTGAGGGTGTTAAAAATCCATGCGATGACCATGTTATCGGCAGTCACCCATTTTCTCGCCTTTGCTTCATTGGAGATGGGTTTCTCCAACTCTCCGGTGACAAATCCTAATTTGTTTTTGGCCCTCAATGAAATTATCATCGACCGACTCCAAGATAAATAGTTGTTTCCATCCAGTGGGGTGTTGACCAAGATACTTCCTGAGTTTTCCGCCGGAGAAATGTTGTACGATTCGGCCTTGATGTCAAGGTAGGTTTGGTTGTCACTTGTTTCACCGGTTACTTCTGAATCTCTGGTCATTTTAAGTTACTTTTTGGATTTTGGGAGGTATAGGGTTGAGAGCCACAAGGCTCTGATACCATGCAAGAAACTCCAGAAATGGAGTGAACGATCGGAGAAGAGAATAAGAAATTGGTTGCTCTTCACTAATTATTATTGAATGTTGTACATGGGTTTTTATATACATGTTGGGTTGATTCTCTCTCTATAACAGATTATGAATCATTACTCGACAAAAAATATAGCTGTACAAATAAAGGTGTGCTGCGGTGTACTGTGTATGTTGGCTGTGCAAATGAAGGTGTGTTGTGGTGTATTGTGTCTGTTGTTATTGTCATGCGTTGTCCCTTTATGGTCGTTGGATCTAAGGTCCATTTGATCATATATTCTAACAGTGTCAAAATATATAATCCCAACATCTACATGTTCTACGTAGTTAGCCAATCAGTCAGTGCATCTGTTGCTCTCTCGATAAATATATCGATGAACAACAGTCCAGTTTTGATGGAACAGTTTGTCGATGTCCATGAAGATAGAATTGTGGACCTGAGCTCGGTTGATCGTGGAAGAAAGGATAGTGATCATTGTTGCCGAATTCACTTCAAGTTCAACCCAGCGGTAGTCCATAGTTCATGCGAATGTAAAGCCAGTATAGACTCCTTAAAGTTCTGCATTCAGCGATAAGCACCAGTCTATGTTTTGAGCAAAGCCTTCTAGCCAGTTGCCTTCTGTATCTCAAATAAGGTCCCCTGTAGTGGCCGAGGACGTGGATCTTTTGCTTCATACGTAGCCTTATTCATTTTTTTTTGTTACAAAAGGAGAACTAAATAGAAAAAAGAAATTACACAAAACAAATAGCCCCTAATTAGCGTAGGGCTTTTCGGTATAAGGCGCCACTCTGGTCGGGTTGAAGTTGCTCCTGAATGGTCATCGGCGGCTCCTGCATGATATGCAAACTAGGACTGACCGCCATTACAAGGGAAGCCATCCGATAGGCGCACTGGTTCCTTTCGCGATACACATGTTGGATATGCACCTCTTAGTTTCGGTGTAAAAGGCTGCGTGTACCTGCCACCAAAAAAGGAGCATCAGTTAAAACCATCCTAGAAGAAGAGAGGATGTTGATCACCTCGAGGGAATCAATTTCGACAATGAGACGTCTGTAGCCGAGGGCCCATGCTTGGGTCAGACCCGAGTGAACTCCCCAAAATTCGGTCGTAGTAGGCAATCCCCTCCCGATGTGGTGTAAGAATCCGCCACATCACCTGCCTTGCCAATCCCGAAAAAGTCCTCCGGCAATAGCAACGCCAGTACATGGGTTAACTGCGCCATCAGAATTCAGTTTGACCCAATTTGGACCAGGTTTGGTCCAAACAACGAAAGTGCCTGTTGGTAGCCTGAGGTGTGGTATCAAGCAGCTTTCCGCCATTCTCACTCGCTCGATCCACACGACATAGTCTCGTACCACACGTGGGCCATTTACGGGTCACTCGAAATCGGCCTAAAAAATGCTCCGATTTCGCCAATGTCAAAGGAACCAGCATGCAACTCCAAAAAGCATAATCCACTCAACCTGGAACTCCTAACAGTGTTTTTGAAGATTGTGTGCCACCCACTCATCTACTGCTAGGTGGAAGAAATCTGAGTCCCTAACAACCAAGGCAAATTGTCTCCAAAACGCTTTCACCTGCGGGCAATCCTAAATGGTGTGCAAGATAGATTCTTCTTGGCCACAAACGTGACAGTTGTTGTATATGCAACTTTATTATAATATAATAGAGAGATTATTTCCGGAAGCTCGCGCCGTAAACTAACATCCAAAATTTGAATTTCTTGATTTATTTTCTTTTAAGTTTTTTAATTTTTTAAATAAATTTATTTTAAAAAAATTGGACCCCACAAACTCTAATTAAAAAAGGGGCTTTATGGATTTATTTATTTTTAAATTTTATTATAATTGTTTTGAAACTGTTACAGGTAACCCTCGTTTGACGCGGAAAAGTTAGAAACCAGCACCCCATCATGTGCCGGTCTCCACGTCGTTATATACAAAACATTACCCTCATATTCCGTTCTGATCTCTTTTATCTCCTTCCGGTTTTCTCCAGCCAGGTCGCACCTTCTCCGGTCAACGGAGTTGGCTCCGGCGGAGAACCCCAAAGCACATTCAACGATCATAACCGCCGGTTCACTTCAGGTGTGGTCAGCATTTCTCTCCGTTGACGGCCAAGCCACAACCACCACCATCACCACCTTCGTCATTTAAAAATATTCAGACATGTCAAACGACGAGGTTGTGTACCTTCATGGAGATCTCGACTTGAAGATCGTCGAAGCACGTCGGTTGCCGAACATGGATTTACTGTCGGAGCATGTCCGACGATGCGTGTCCGCATTGACCTCGTGTCAGCAACCATTTTCTCCACGTAAGCAACTGAGACACGGACACCGTAAGATCATCACCAGCGACCCTTACGTGACGGTGTGCGTCGGCTCGGCGACGGTTGCTCGCACGCGGGTCATCTCCAACTCGCAGAACCCGGTTTGGAACCAACGTTTCAGGATTCCTCTGGCTCACCCCGTGAACCGTATCGAGTTCACGGTCAAAGATGACGACGTTTTCGGCGCTGACTTGATAGGTGCCGCGTCGGTCCCTGTCGAGAGAATAGTCTCCGGTCAAACGTTTAGCGAATGGCTTCCCGTCGTTGGATCAAACGGCAAGCCGCCGAAGCCAGATTGTGCTTTGCTTGTGGAAATGGTGTTTGTTCCATGTGAGGACAACCCTTTGTTCCGACATGGCATAGCAGCCAATCCTCAAAAGTATGGGGTCCCAAATTGCTATTTTCCTGCGAGGCACGGAGGGTCCATGACTCTCTATCAGGACGCACACGTGAATGAAACAATGATGCCCGAGATTGAGCTTGACGATGGGAAGATCTTTAAACACGAGCAGTGTTGGGAGGATATATGTCACGCGATATTAGAAGCTCACCACTTGGTGTATATCATTGGTTGGTCGATTTATCATAAGGTGAGACTTGTACGGGAGCCCACTAAGCCATTACCGAGTGGTGGGAACTTGACTTTGGGAGACTTGCTCAAGTACAAGTCTCAAGAAGGTGTTAGGGTGTTGATGTTGGTATGGGACGACAAGACTTCGCATGATAAGTGTTTCATTAAAACGGTACGACCTTTACATTTTGTCTGGTAATAGTTCGTAAATCACGTACTTCCAAAAGAGTGTATCGTTTTGTTATTTTCGGACTTAGTTGTTCAAATTGAGGGATTCCTTGACTTCAACTGTTTCATTAAAAGGGTATGATTTGCTGTCTCATAATAATTCGTAAATTACATATGCAGATAAGGAGTTTGAACTCCGATGACATTGCAAACGATATGTTAAGGCCTTACCTCGAACACTTAGAGTGCATTATTTAGTCATTTTCGTGTTTAGTTAATCAAATTGAGGTGAATGTGATTGTTCAAGGAGTTTACTTTGGCTGCAGGCTGGGCTGATGCAAACTCATGATGAAGAAACTCGCAAGTTTTTTAAGCATTCTTCTGTGAATTGTGTGCTGTCACCGCGTTACCCCAGCAGTAAGCTTAGCATTTTCAGGCAAAAGGCATGCTTTTGAGTCTGATAAGTTATCCAATTCTTCAGTTCTTAGTAGAGAAGAAAAACGAAGCATTCAATTCAATTGCATTAAGGTTCTGGAGGAAGAAAAACCAACTTTTGAGTCTGATTTCTCATGGCCAAAGGGAAACTGTTGGAATCATTATGAATTTGCTACAATCTTCTTAATCATTCTTCTGTTCTTCATTGATAAGCAACTTTTGGATCTGATTTCTCCTTGCCAAAAGGAAATGATGATGATCTTGTTAAATCTGTGTTCCAGGTTGTTGGGACCTTGTTTACTCATCACCAGAAGTGTGTGATTGTTGACACACAAGCATCTGGAAATAACAGGAAGATATCTGCTTTTCTAGGAGGTCTCGATCTTTGTGATGGCCGATATGACACACCCGAACATCGATTGTTTCGGGATCTCGATACCATTTTCAAAGATGACTATCATAATCCAGCAGTTTCTGTGAGTTCATGTATACAGCATTTTGTTATTATTTAGAACTCTGTATGAACAAGGTCTAATTTCCATTTCTCGATGATAGGCAGCAAAGAAGGCTCCTAGGCAACCATGGCATGATTTGCATTGCAGAATTGAAGGTCCTGCTGCATATGATGTGCTTACAAACTTTGAACAGCGTTGGAGAAAAGCTACTAAATGGTCAGAGTTTGGTCAGCGTTTTAAGAGAATCAGCCATTGGCATGATGATTCCTTAATCAAGTTAGAAAGGATTTCATGGATTTTGAGTCCATCACAATCTGTTCCAAATGATAATCCTACATTGTGGGTATCTGAGGAAGATGATCCAGAAAACTGGCACACTCAGGTTATTAGCATTTTCAAGCAGATCCATTACTGTCCTTCTCATTTTGTAGTACTGAGATCCTCACCATGCTTCCTGAACTGACAGGTTTTCCGATCTATAGATTCAGGATCTGTGAAAGGATTTCCTAAAAATATTTTCGAAGCTGAGGCTAAGGTTTGTTTTTCATATCTGAATTGGCTTATATATATCTGGAGATAGAGGAACTTGACCATGTTTCACCACTTTTTCATTGCTGAAGCTCATAAATCTATACATGGGATTCTCTTTATATGCAGAATCTTGTTTCAGCTAAGAATCTAGTGATTGACAAAAGCATTCAAACAGCATACATTCAGGCGATCAGATCAGCACAGCATTTCATATATATTGAGAATCAGTATTTTATCGGTTCATCATATGCTTGGACTGGCTCCAAAGATGAAGGTTAGAACACAATTTTACTCATATTTTTCTTCTTTGATAGTTTTTTCTCAGCAGTTTGATTTTGAACTCTGCATGCGAACATTTCTCTTGAAAGTTGCTGCTCTTTGGTTCGATTAGGTGCTCATAATCCAATTCCTATGGAGTTGGCTTTGAAGATTGCTAGCAAAATAAGAGCAAAGAAGAGATTTGCAGTTTATATTGTCATACCAATGTGGCCAGAGGGTGTGGCTGATTCTGCTTCTGTGCAGGAAATTCTCTTTTGGCAGGTACGTGCACCACCTTCATTCTGCTTGTTCTGTATGTTAGTGCTTCTTAATTATCACCAATTTTTTCCTTATTCAGGGACAGACAATGCAAATGATGTACGAAATCATAGCGAAAGAGTTGAAATCCATGAATATTGTTGATTCGAAACCGCAAGACTATCTGAACTTCTATTGTCTCGGTAACCGGGATAACATCCCTAGAGAAGAGTTGGATTCAATGAATTTTTCTGCTCATTCTGGCGAATCGGTAACTATGCAAGTTGAAACTTTTACTTTTACTTGCTTGATTAGACCATTAGGTTCAAAAGTTAGTTCAGAAGAATGAGAACCACACAAGAGTAAGCAATTCAGGGATGATTCTGAATTCTGAAACTTCTCTGAATTGTTTTCAGATGTCAAATTCTCAAAGATTTCAACGTTTTATGATATACGTACATGCCAAGGGAATGATAATTGATGATGAGTATGTACTATTGGGGTCCGCAAATATAAATCAACGATCTATGGCGGGTTCAAGAGACACTGAGATTGCAATTGGAGCATATCAGCCCAAGTATACTTGGGGAAGTAAAGGCAAACATCCACGTGGCCAGGTTTTTACTCTCTCCTCTCATCATCTTCCGTGTCATAAGTTATGCTACAGGCTAGTTTTTCCAGGGACTGAAACTTTTTTAACATAAGCTACTGAATCATCAGGTTTTCGGGTACAGAATGTCTCTCTGGGCTGAACACTTGGGGAAGTTGGAGAGTTTGTTTCAGGAACCTGAATCTTTAGATTGTGTCAGGACTGTGAACAGTGTTGCTGAAGAAAATTGGCAGAAATATGTAGCAGAAGATTTCAAGCCATTGCAGGGTCACATTCTGAAATACCCTGTGGAGGTTGATGAGAATGGGAGACTCAGTCCATTGTCAGGACACGAGACATTTCCTGACGTCGGTGGTAAGGTGCTTGGGGCACGCTCAAATACTCTTCCTTCTGCATTAACCACATAGTTTTTTTGTTGAAACTTGGTTTCAAGTTCTTACCAGTAGTAAAAAGATAGCTTGTAACTTGATCGATTCTTTCCAAATTTACGGTTCTTTGTACTAGTTTTGCAGTTTACTTGTAACTGATTACTGGGTTGGCATCGAATCCAATGCCATTGTACCATCATGTAAGTAGATTACACCGAGAAGATGATGGAAATACAAAGGGACTAGAAAGCTTCTTCCAAGTTCATTACACAGACTAAAATAACAAATCCACACCTAAAATTCTTACAGTTTTGATATTTATATACTCATATTATTTGTGATTTATAAATTGATTCTTAATATTAATATTTTGTTCACCTAACTATTATGACATAATTTATTAATTAATGATTTATAACGTACAAAGGCATATTCTTATGGTAAAAGCAAATGGAGATCAAATTGGTTCATCACAGACAGTATGAGATGAGCGAGTCAATCACCTTTCGCTGTCAAAGTAACAGCATACGTTTCACCAGGTGCATTTAGGAGATCCTCATCACTCATGGAGATCTTCGAAGCATCAACTCCACTTGGGACCTCGTCTTCGTCAAAGACAACGTTGTGTGGGAACCCAGCATTGTTCTTGAAAACAATCTTCTCTCCATTTGCTACGGAGGCGTTACTAGGAACGAAGGCCAATGAACCATCATCACCTCCAAGCAAGAACTCGATGGCCATGGCATTAGAGGCAAGCACTGGCTTGCTGCGGTAGCCACAAAAGCCACACCTAGTTCCTTCGTTGAAGCTCTGACACTGAACTTTGAGGAAGGTGTGGTTGGTACCTTGAGAATGGCGTTCACTTTGGTTGAAGATGCACTGTGGGTCTTAAGACCGGTGAGAGATGGGATGGTTAGAGCTCCAGAGGTGACACCGGCCATTGCTTAAAGGATGTGTGTATGAGAATTGGTGGGATGTTACGAGAGGAGAATTTTTTTGTTCAATTTTATGGTATTTTATTTTATCTTATTTTATTTTATAAATTTTAGTTATTTATTTATATAAAATTCGTGTTAAGAAATTTATTAAATATAATAAGATAATATAAAATTATACAGAAAAATTAAACTTGACACGAAGAAATCTAGGGTTATCTTTTGAGGATTGATATGATTGGTGGTTGGATACTGGTTCATGACGTGTGAGTGATGTGACTTAAGCTTTGTCAAAGAACCAATGGAGATATCGATACTTTTCGAAGGACCTTGGCACGAAAAGGATGTATAATTATTCGTAGGGCTTTAGAGAAACCATGTTCACTCGAAAGCTTGTGTTGTTTCTTTTTCTGTAAACCTCAAATCCAAGTCTGTCTAATATTATGAACTCAATTGAATAATGGTTAATGCACAAGGAAGTAAAATGATTCGTAGGGCTTTAGAGAAACCATCTTCACTCGGAAGCTTGCGTTGTTTCTTTTTCTGTAAACCTCAAATCTAAGGAAGTCTAATATTATGAACTCAATTGAATAATGGTCAATGATTCATATTAGGAGATGTGCAGGCACAGCATGCTCAACCAAAAGTACAAAGAAACCTTAAAGTAAATTAAAAGGTTTGAAAACCTAAACATAGTACTTTGTCCCAAAAACCTACTTAAGAAACATATTGCAAAGCAAGAATTGCTCCTTGGTGAACAAAAATGATGGAACCCTAGTAGATGAAATGGTGGTGGTTGATACATGATCTAATAACAAATCGTTGGTATAACCCCTCATTAAAAGGTACAGCTACCAAAGAACTTCCAGATGTCAAATCCAGTTTTCGGTTTTCCTAGGGTGAGAGTGACAACACATCCACCGATCTTTCGCCAACCATACTCAATCTTGCTATCATATTACAAATCTTCCTACAATAGTGACGCCACACCATGTTGAATCATATATAATCAATGCGTAGTCCTACACTTTCTATAACTAATAACCAATTAGAACATATAGCTAATAAAATGGACTAAAGATAAACCCACGCAACAACAACACGTTCAATTTTCACATAGCATATTCCAAAATGTATTATTTGTTTCAATTTGTATATAAACATGGTTTCCTGAATTTCACCATGGACCCGATGCCAATCCAATGTATACCAGCTGACCCAGTTCATTACAAATACACCATTATCAACAGTGCTTAAAGTGAGAAACTATACACAAGGAACATGAAAACTAAATCTTCCAGCAATAAGGAACAGAATATACACTGAGTCTAAAACCATTTCACCTCATTAGAATCGGAACCCCTTGTTAGTACCCTCGTTATTATCATCACCATCCTCCACATCAAACAACTTGAATCGACCATCCCAATTCGAATCTCTGTAATTGAACTCAGGGCTCACGTAGCAGTTCATATCGTGAAACAGGTTCAAATTATCCACCAGCTTATGAAACACATTGCATCCGCAACACTGACAAAAAATTGAAAAAGAAAAGGAACAAAATAAGAATAATAAGAAGTTTGTTATAATGGAGCGAAACGGTTTTGTTCAGGAGAAAAGAACAAATTACTTGGACGAAGACAGTGCCGTCGGTGTAGGCATGAGGATTTATGGCGCGAGTAGTTCTTTGACCGCAAACATTGCACGTGAAAGCCACGCGCATCCGCCTCCGTGGCGATTTGGTGAAGAGCGACCATGGAAGTGTCGAGACGTTCTCTGTACTAGACGCGCCCTCAGGTCCGGCAGGCACGGAGGGTCCTTCCATGCCCGAGCCGGTGGTCCAACCTCTCACGGACGCTGCACTCAGAACCAAACCCATCGCCGCGTCCTAACCCCCCAAAACACCTCATTAATTACCAATCTACCATCAACTAAATAAACTTCCATTGAAGTTCTCCGTTTACCTTCGAAAGAGTCGGGTTGTTGAAGAAAGGCACGATGCTGGAATCGTTGGAGTCGGATCGGAGATCCGATTCGTTTCCATTTTCTACATCGGAGCAATTCCGTCCAATCAAGACTTAATTCAAACAATAGAGGATCAAAGAGAAAGAAACAAACAAATAGAGAAGGATCTTACTTTTGGCAGAAGTGTTGAATCGGACGAGTCTGATCGGAGAGTCCTTCCGTTTGGGCGAGAAGAAAGAGATCGAAGCAGACGAGGACGAGACGATTGCAGGGGAAGAGCTCAACGTTTCCATCCTTGACGATTTTTACAGAGAAATATCTTGTCCTGTTACTTTACCGGTCCTTCGTGCTTTTATTTGATTGATTTGGGCTTTAGGCCTGGTAAATAGGCTTTCAATAAATGTAATTTGGGCTTCTAAAGCCCAATTATGAGAAATTTCTTCTCATTATCTTTTCTTATTTGAAAAGTTTAAAAAGAAATTTTGTACACGAAATTAGAAAAATATGTTATTGAATATGTAAAATTAATTAAGTTGGTTTCACACAATAACTTAAGTTATTATAGTGAAATTGTCATTTAATATGATATCAAAGCTTTTGTAACTAAGTGATCATGAGTTCAAATCCTATCACCCATTTATTATTTAGTACAAGATAGAGTAAGTTTATCCAAGTTTCAAGTTCAAAGGATTTTAACTTAAGGAAGCGTATTAGTAAATATATAAAATCAATTAAATCAGCCTCATACAACAAGTTAAATTGTTGTGGTGAAACAATCTACCAAGATTTTTTTGTTGAAGAGGACTTAGTACCACCAGGGATGCAATTAACTGAAATGTCGGTTAATTTTCAACGTCTTCTATCAAATCTCATCCACGTAGCCGATAGATGTATAGAGAGGTTAGAATTGAGGAAATCAGTTGAGCCCTTCTAGCCATGGATAGAGATTTGGAATTCCAGCTTAGTAATCTTTCATTTACCTTCTCTACAAAAGGTTTGAACTCCGCAGCCTGCGTTTTCTGGATGAAATAGGAATTCTCATACATGTTAAAGGCAGTTGTTGGATTTTGAAACCAGCAATGCTTGCTAAACATAGGCCCATAGGATATGACTTTAATCAAATTGACCTTACAATTTATTTTCCAATTGAACTTTGCCGTAATTATAAAGCACATTCATTTAGCACACTAGTACATGATAACAACGACGACCCTAGCCAACCTACAAACTGGAGTAAGCAAGGTGTGTCAAAATCGCTGACGTGTTAAACCCGTTGAAGCTTGAACCAGCGGCGGCCGTATAAGCACCCATATTAGGGAACACCAACCAATCGTTAACCTGAAGGTCCGGTAACAGGTGGTCTTTCATGACGGTGTCAAGTGCATCGCACGTAGGCCCAAAAACAGTTGAGGAGTAAGCACGAGTTGAAGTGCATGCGAGAGGTTTACACGTCAACGTTGCATGATCGAAGATGATACAGTTCATGGAACCATAAATGCCGTCGTTGATCCAATACTCACGTAGCTCACCTCTCACACGTTTGCCTATGACAGTTGTTGCCAACGTGAAGGCTGATTCGGCGAAGAAACGTCCCGGTTCGGACATTATGGTTAAACCCTGTTCGCTTGGGAAGTAGGCTTTGAGAGCTGATTTGATGGCCATGGCAGCTTCATCGAACTGTAACCCACCGGTGAAACCACCGCCGATGTTGAGTATCGTCATCTTAGGCATGCCCATTTTCTCGGTGGTCTCGAATACGCTTTTGGCCTCCTCTATAGCGCCTCTGAATGCGGCTGGGCAAGTGGCGGCACTTCCAATGTGGAAGGAAACTCCGGAGAGGGTGAGTTTTGCAGCGTGGGCTGCTTTGAGTAAAGGCACAACCTCCTCCGACAAAGCACCGAATTTTGGGCCTAACTGGCACCGCGCACCGCTCTCTTGTGATGGTTTGATTCGAAGCAGCAATGCACATTTCGGGTGCCATTTTCGGATCTTTTCAAGCTCGTGTTTTGAGTCGAAAGTGGTGAGGTTTACGCCGACGCTGGCGGCGTACTTGATGTGTGACTCTTGCTTACAAGGGTTGGCGTAGATAATCTGATCCGGTGAGATTCCGAGAGACAGAACGGTTTCAATCTCCGCACGGCTTGCACAGTCAAAGTTGGCACCGAGAGCAGCTAACAAGCCGATAAGAGCTGGTTCAGGATTGCACTTAACAGCATAAAATGGTTGAATCATTGGGAGGTTTCGACACCACTTGTCCATTTGCTCCGAGACCACTCCTAAATCGAGCACGTAAAATGGTTCTTTAGCTTCGTTTCTCTTCAAAACAACAGATTCAATGAAATCTGTTAAGCCATCTTTTGGCAGAGCCGCGACTCTTCTTCCTCTGACACCTGGTGCACCAATCAGACCTTGAAGGTTCCTGCTGTTCGAACCCATTAGTAAGCTCATAAGTTTTGTTCAATGAAAGAACAATAGCTTGAGAGTTCAGGAACTGTTCTTCAATGGCGGTTTATCTGGAGAGGTAGAGAAGTCTTTCTTGTGTTGAATGGCTTGCTTGGAGAGCCCAAAAAAAGTCACATCAGCGAGACAGCGACCATGTACATGCCTTGGAATTTGATTACATGATCTCTTCAATATTATTACATAAATTTTAGTTATTTACTTATGTAAATATATAAATTTTAGTTATTTATTTATATAATTTTTTGTTTATTTATGCGAATTTATATAAGATTTATCTATGTAAATTTTGTGATTATTTATGCGAATTTATATAAGATTTACATAAATAAATAATTAAAACTTATATAACAAAATAAGATATTATAAAATTTTAAAAAATTAGACTGTAAAATTTTATAGTCTTATTAGTTCTTTTCTCTTTTCCTCTACGAAACATGCACATTCATGCGCGAAAAGTACGGACTAAGGACTAAAGTCGTACCTAGTAATAGTCATATGGAATGAGAATCAAACTTTTATTTATTTGTTTGGTTACTGAAAATAAGCAAAATAGGAACTAAGGTGAATTTTAAAGATTTTTAATTTTAATTTTAAAAGAGGGTAAAGGTATAACTTGGAAAAGATAATATTAAAATATTATCAAGATATCGATTTTATTAAATTATTATTATCAAAATTATATATTACGATTGTTATGTTATTTTTAATAAATATTTTATTTTGTTTTGTTCATATTGTTATTTTATCATAAAATTATTCAAAATTATTAAAAATAATATTTTATAAATATTTTTTGATAAATTTATTTATAAAAATATAAAATATTTTCATTAATTATCTACAAAATATATTATATAATAACTAAATATGAGTAAAAAATTTCCATTATCACCTTTGATATTCAATACTAAATATTAATGTAACTATTAACTTTGTTTAATACTATACTAAATATGTATAATCAGTAATTTCATTCTTATTCAATTTTTACTTTCCATTCCTGTTCTTATTTTGTTAAAATTTCAACAATTTTAGTATTAAATTTATATTAGACTTATGAGTTAGAAGTCTTATTAATTAGTATTTCATATTTGTATTTGATTTCTTACTAGTGTTTGTAAATAATGTATTTTATTAGGATATTAGATATATTTTAAAGTGATTAGAGATTGAAATATTTTTTATTTTTTTATTTTTTTATTTAATTATTATTTTACAGAGTTATTTGAAATCCAATCATGATCGAATCACAATCACAGCGAAAAACAAAATTTTATGGATTCCAATCGGATCTTGATACTTGTAAATTTTGAATAAAAACACGAATTGAAAAGTATGAATCATACTTGATTTGTGTTTCCAGCTGAAATCTTTCAACAAATTCTTCACTGTCTCAACCACGAGTTATTCAATCGTTCAGTCTCTAACAATATCTATAAAAGCAATTTCTCGGCTTTTTATGAAGAAGAAGTCTCTTTGTTTGTTCTTCCTATTAACAGAAAAATCTTTAGGAATTTTAATTATATTAAATTAAATTCTTTAATTATAATTAAAATCACATTCTATTATAATTCATTTAACTTTAATAAAATCAAATATCTCATATTTGATCCTTAAAATTTCTCAAACTTTATAATTAAGTTCAACTTAATTAAACATATTTTCTTTTACAAATTGCTCTTTAATATGTGACCATTAAGTTTTTAATATATTAGCAATGATTATAAATTATAATTATAATTCACAATTAGAATCAAATAGATTAAAACTCCTTTTAATTTATCTTAAAATTTTCAATTAAATAATTTAAAATCATATATTAAGATTGACATATAACAATATTTTATGACCACCCAAATATTAATAATGTCAAAATGGTTTAACTTAATCATCCATGTATAATTATGATGTATAATTTAATCATTTCGTCACTCAATATTCTAATTAGATAGAGTATGGATATAGTGTCTACTCTTTTGATCCACTAATGTTCGTTCTTGCTAATTAGTAATTGATTTATAATCGAAATTTGAAAACATCGTTTTCAAATATTAATTCACTCTAGTCAGAGAATTCCATTGAGCACTAATAATCAAGAACAATATAATATTCTTTGTGATTACGTTAAAGTGATGAATCATTTATTGATTTAATCAACTATCTCCAAATAGTTCGTACTACATCTGAGTACTACCAAATGAATTATCTTGAGACAATTCATAAGTAACATCAAAATACAATAATTTCTACAAGAGATACCTTGGTAATCTTAAGTCTAAGGATCAATTATAAAACTATTGTTAAAAGAAAATCCACAAATACATAAGTAATATTCCATTTGAGATTCTCGTAATCGAGTTAGTTTAGTGACTTGTTATCTAATAATCACCCATACATTAGTTTAATTATTTCCATACTTTAATTTATAAAATCAATTACTTTATTTGGAAGAAATAAACATAATATGTGATAGTTTTACCGTTTTAATAATATCTCATTTTGACTAAACCGCACTAGGAACATTTAGGAGTAATGAGTAAATGTAGATTGAACCTCACATAAATGATTTCATCATAATTTCAATTACATATTAATTATTCCACATATTTTATTTTCAGTATTAAAATATCAAAAGTAATTAACTTAATACAAAAGATAAAGATAAAGATAAAGAATGTCTTTTCATTAATAAATAATAATATCATACGTTAAATTGCATTCAAATGATTGGTTGCAAGGGTATAAAGTAACAATCAACACCTCCCACATCATTGTTTTAGGTTGACAACCACATAAAAAATGCCTTTTTTTAATTAAACAATTTGAGCTAAATTGACTAGGATTGCCAATGGGTCAGGTTAGGCTGGGTTGCTATATCTAGCCCAAGTTGATCGACCCAACCCGACTCAAATTATAATTTAAAAAATTTTCTAAATAATGTTTTTTTGTCATTACATGTTGGCCATGCTTAAGGTATGACTCAAGGATTGGTCAATCGGGCCTAATTTGTTGATTTCCACCAAGTCGAGTCTGGGCTTAATTGCTAAGCCTAAATTTTATGGGACTTGACTGCACAAAATTTTATTAAGTACAGAACTAAAACGATGTTGTTTTAGTTATTTTTAATAAAAATATTTTTTTGATTAATATATTCTTTAATAATTTAGATTTTGTTTTTGTTGAATGGACCCCAATTGCACCAAACCAAATTGTCATTTTTAATAGAATTATTAAAAAAATTAACAGGCTTTCAAAACATTAAGTAGCTTTTGAATCAAATTGTATGAAACTCTTGTCGTAAGTTTCAAATGAACTGAGTATACATGAAATTGTTAATAAATAAATAATTATTTTTAAATAAACGATAAACTACCCATTTATCATTCTTAAGAACAATTCTACAACCCCAAAATTTTATTGATTCTTAGGTATGCTATTAGATAAGACCTAACTTGCATAATAACTATTTTATAATAATTATTATAAAATTTCTAAATTTTAAATATAATTTACCCTCATTTAAACCCAAAAAAGGTGAAAAAAGGACGTCGATGTGAATTTTTACGAATGCCCAAAATATGCAAGTATCACGTATGCTTATAACGTGACAAATAAATGGAAAACATCTCATCAATCATTTTGACTTTCCTTTTGAGAACCAATTCTATTCGTACACTTGGAAATTTGATATATGCTTCACACTTTTGAAAATGCAGGAGAATTTTGTTTTTAGTTATCACGTACCAAAAACCTACAAGCATACTGAATAAATACGTACGTAAATTTGACTTCAGATTTTTAAGCTTATGGTAGAGGTAACTCATCAATCTTGGCCTTTTTGAGAGTAGATATGATATTTGGGCCCGAACTTTATTTGTTTAAGGAGCCTAAGGCCACCTTTAACCATTACATTAAAATTTTACACTAAATTTGATATAAAAGAGAATATTTTTAAAAAATTACAACAAATTTGGCGATACTCTAACAATTCTACATCAAATTTTACACCAAATTATTTTAAAAGGATATACCACAATAATTTTGTTATTAACTAAATTAATTTATATTTATACAATGATATTTATTTATTTATTTATTAAAATAAAAATAAAATCATTATTCTCAATTAATTAATATATACTTTATATTAAATTAATATTATTTAACAAATATAATTAATATTATTGCAACAACAAATTAACAACATAGACAAATATAATATTTTATTACACATTTAACCTCTAATCTTCGAATTACCATATTGTTTCCACAAATATTCAATTAATGCATTACGAAGGTTATAATAAGCTTCTTTATTTGATTGTTGTAATTTTAGTTTAATTGTAATCTCGAATCGATTATAATTGTAATTTATTTTAATATCATTGTAATTTCAAATATTTTCGTTGTGTTTTAATTTTTAAATCAATGTTATGGTTTAAATTTATGTACCTTTTATTTCAAATTTATTTTTATTCTTAACATATTTTACAACACTTATAAATAAAATTATAAATTAATATTATATTCAATATTAGTGTCATTTTAAATGTCTCAATGAGATCTTTACAATGATATATTTTATGTAAAGTAATATATTTTTAAAATTAATTACTTAGTAAAATATGTAAATAAATTAAATTATGAAAATAACATAAAAGGAATATATTAAAAGATAATGGACAAATTAATCGTTTTGTACTTTTGATGTAATGAATAATAATATGCTAAATTTAGTATATTATATTTACTGCATCATTTTTGTATTAAAATTTGGTATTTTCTTTGGAGTGATTTCTTTATGCCATTGTTGGTTGGAGATGGCCTGTAGAAGCTTCCCCAAAGAGAAAGTAGACAAGCAATGATGAGCTTGGGATTTGGGCCTCTTTGTTTACTGTCATGGGCTCTACTTCTCGTTGTGAATGCATAACTCGTGACTGAAACAGGAGGGTGGGTGGGTAAGTGAGTGAGTGAGTGAGTGAGTGGGCTCATCCAAACCTGAGGCCACGTGGCATCACATGTTTAAGTTAGAAAAAGGCCAAAAGCTGACCATGAACATTAAACGTTTTGACAATGTTCCCAAACTTCGCAGAGTACGGTTTAATCTTACAACATCGTACAATGGTGTCTTATCAGATCGATCGTTCTTTTTGGACTTGCCCATAGTTTCCTAGGAAAAAAGAGTGAAACGTGTAGGGTTGTTGGGGGTTTCAAGCACCAAACACGGACCAGTCACTGTCTGGTTCCCTTATAGGCTAGCTTGCTTGAAGTGGACGAAGCATCTTGAAAGTTCAATAAATCTAATAATTACATGATATGAGCCGTAAAAGTATGCTAGAAGTAAATACAAGTTGGTAGATATATATATATACATACGCACCAATATTCCAAATTTAGTGAATAAACGTTGATAAAATAAGACTGGACCACGTCGAGTGTCACCAATTCTGAACATACACATATACAGACCCACGAGCTTGCTATTCCCGACGTGTCTCTCTAAACTAGTGTTTCAACTGCTATTAGGACCATGCTTGCTTTTTGGAATCTTTAGTATCGGATGCTTAAAGTGGGCGATCCAAATAAAGGTTTAGTTAGTGCTTGTTCGGCTTCCAGTAGCAGCGTCAAGGGGTCCTGTTGCGTCGTGAGTGTGATGCATAGTTCCACCATAACTTGAAAAAAGGTGTTGGTTTTAATCATTAAGCTAATACATATGTAAGGTGGCTAAGATTCTTCTATGACTCATGATTAGTGATCATAGATTACTGTATTGGTTGCTCATATTTCAGTTTTTAGAATTGCCCTTATTTATGTAACCGTTTAAAATTTGAGATCAGAGTTTTGCCTTTTACAAGAGACCTATTCGGTTCGAGCGAAGATTAGTCTGAAAGTAAATAATTTAAAGGTGTCTTCCCATAATCAGGACCCTTCTAAAATACTTCGTGGATAACAAAAAAAAATTGAGTATTCAGATTTAATTGGATACAGTTTAGATTGATACTTGATAATTTTCTTTAGGTTAATTAATTGTAGGGATGATAATAAGTTGAGCCAAATCTAACTTAACCCGTGGTCCGGTATGTGATTGAAATTGCAAGGCATGAATGACGTTAAAGAGATAGTGTCCATACCATATTTTAAAGCAACGGATAAGAAAAGGCAATTCGATCTCCGATAGGTGTGGATTAATGTTCTTGGTGAGTGGAAACTGAGCCATCCACCATTTTCCATTGGATAGGAGTGGAGATGCATGACGCAGTGGTACTAGTTTTCTATGAAAAATGTCAAACTCAGAGAATTCTTTTTAGATAAAGTAGTACATTTGTTTCAATATATTTGAATTACTTGTGCTTGAATGATTCAAAGTAGACTAGTTGATAATATAGAAATATACTATGGACTATATATACAAAATATACTTTCATAGGTTAATAAATACATTATTATAAAATAAAATAATTATTTATTTAATATTTTAAAAGAATTTAACCATAAATATAATAGAGCATATCTATATAAGAGTTATAAGATACACAAAAAAGGTCTTAGCTAAGATCCCAGGTATGCTAACTAAGACAGATGCTCAAATGAATAAAGTTATTTTTGATCATTTTAAAATTAAGTGTAATTAAAATTTGATTAAATTAATTTAAAATTTGGCTAGTTTGAATTTTTATTCAATTTTACAAATTGTTATAAGCTCATCAATTTGTTAGTTTAATTAATTATTGTGAAAAATAAAAGTTTTTCAAGTTGGTAATAAATTAAAGGCAAAAATATATTTAACTCTCCTTTGTTTTACCTCTCGATACGTTATACTCCCTTATTTTAAAAATAGGCTTATTATCTCCTTTTACTATCGATCTTAAAATTTTAAAAACTTTTTGCCCTCTATTATAATAACAACACCGCAACAATACATGCTGCATTTTTTTTGGGTAAAAACCTTTTAGTCTTTTGTTGATTAAAATATATTAAGCCCTATATTTTTTGCTTTTTTCATTATGCTCTTTATTTCAAAAATTAAAGTTATTTTAAGCGTGGATTAAAATTTAATTTTAATAAATAAAAGGAAAAAATTAATAAAAATACCATGGTCATGACTCTTAATTAATGAAAAAGTTATAAAGAGAAAATTTATTTATAAAACAAAATGAAAAAGAAAGAAAATTTATTAAAGGTGCCATTTTTCATAATTATTACTAGTATTATTAGTGTCATTATTATTAGTTTTATTTTAATCTGGTATATTTTATATATTTTTATTTTATTTTAATTCTATTTAATGTTGTTGATATTATTAATATTCCTATTACTGGTAGTTGCATTTATTTATGTTTTTATTGTGTTTTAGTTACATAGAAAATTTTCGTGCTAGTTTTAACTTTTTTGTAACTTATATTATTATTATATCGTCTCATTTGCATGTGGATCTATCGAAAACAACCTTCTATTGTTAAATTTTCTCAAATCTCGCTTCATTATGAGATTTCGGACTGGTAATAATGATGATGGTAATGTATAGTGTTAATTGATAAAAATTACACATTTTTATTTTTGGGTTAATTAATTACAGTTACTTAAAAAAAAGATATATTTTTTAAAAAATTTTAAAATTCTTTGAGTACTAATTAAAGGCGATTATAATTTTTTTTAAAATATAATGGAGAAATAATATAATAAGAGGTAAAATACAAGTGGTTAAATGTATTTTTGCATAAATTAAACGGACAAAGCGGTGAGTCGGTGACATAAGCGAAACAAGCAAAAAGGTTGGGCGTCGTTAGAATCCACGTAGATGCGCGCTTATGGGTGCGCATTGCGCCACTTCTTTTAAACGTTCTTCTTTTCTTAAGCTCCATACTTGTCACGCATGTCCTCTATATGTATATATGTTGAGTGAAAACATAGATAAACTTCCATTTCCAGTGATTGCCGAGAGTCTTCTCGAAACATCGTCTTCAAGAACTAAGCAACAAACGGATTCTTAGTCATGGGAGATACAGAGAGTTGCAGCAGTAGAGCGGTGGATTTTGTTGCGAGTCAGAGTCGAAGCCAGAGGCAGAAGATAGAGGTGTACAATGAGGTGTTTTGTCGACTCAAAGAGTCCGATGAAGAAGAAGCGAGCCTTCCTGGCTTCGAAGACGAGCTCTGGGCGCATTTTTATAGACTTCCTACCAGGTAATGTAATATTACCGAAGCTTGAAGTTGAATTGATCGTTGCTTTAAAGAACTTAAGGGAAAGATGTGATGATAAGTCTGTAATTTAATGAAATTTCATGTTTGGTTAAGGAGAAAATTTTAGTAACCGACTCCGTACCTTTCCTGCTTTGATTATTTTTAAATGTCACTTCGTCTAATCAAAACATACGTAACTTATATTAAGCGTGGTTGTCCTTTTAATAAATTAATATTTTATATAATTAAACAGAGTTCATACTTTTTGCAGGTATGCATTAGATGTGAATGCGGAGAGAGCGCAAGATGTGCTGATGCACAAAAAATTACTGCAAATGGCACATAGTCCTGCAACGAGGCCGGCAATTGAAGTTCGTGTTGTGCAGGTATGAATGCGAGATTCGGTGATTTGATACAGTAATACGCTTTAGGTATATTGAGTTTTGTTGCTTTCCTTTTGTTTTGATGCAATATGCTTATAGATTCTACTCTATGATTTCTACATAAAATTATTTTTCTACGAAGCTAATGTCGGCTGCTGATGCATTATTCTTCCATTATTTTGCTATTATAATATTACACACAACTTCTTCTTTTTTTTTATAATAATAATTAGAAAAGATATGAGAGAAAAGAAAAGAATGTGTAACTTGTGATTGCTTATAAACATTTGTTTATCTGGTTTGTTTGCAAGTTTGAATGATCAACTCCTTGATTTGAATCGTAACTGAAGTAGTCATTCTTCACAAGAATAGTTGAACTGCTCTTGGGGCTGACAACTTACAAGTTATGTGTTAGACCAGTTTGGCTTTTCTTTTCCAAATTTTCTTTGTTGGTTTCAAGTTATTATTGATAATGGTAATTTACTTCAGAGGTCTATGTATCTTTTATCTGGGCATTTCCGTAATCTTCTAAAGATGGTGTGATACAATTTTGCCTTTCTTTAATCACATCGTGGCTGTAGCTTCAAAAATCTTGATGAGTTAAATGTCTGGCCATATCTCTTTTGCAGGTTCACTCTGTGACTGAGGGAAATTGTAGAGGTTTAGATCATGTAGACTCTCCAAGAAAACTGAATGTCCGATGTTCTCATTTGTCCAGCAAACAGAGGCATAGTTCTGTAATTTCCTTGTGTAGAATTTGATATTTGCTTTAATGAATGATTTTTTAATCACTTTAGAAAGATTCTTTTCTCCATATCTATGTTCAACAGCCATCCCCCCCCAGCCTTTGGCCCATTTCCTGATTTTGATACTACATATGAAGCTCAAAATTCCATAATTCACGGTCCACTTTACTCTAGGTAACGTTTCTGAAGTGTTCTCTCACAAAATAATGGTGTTGTTTCACATTGGTTGGTGACTTGATGTGATTTTCATAACAAGTGGCAGTGCATTTTTTTTTTTTTAAGGTTCATCAATATCACACTTGCACATAGTAAAATGCATTTTCAGATGTCTATAGTGTTCTGTTTGTCCATGATAGACCACCTTGATTATGTTTTATAGATTGAGAGAGGGAAACGGCCACCAAGATCTGTAAAAATTTTTGGATGCATTTGCTTCTTCCTCACATGTCTGGATTATGCTTACTTGAGGTTGATCAGTAATGTTTCATTTAGTTCCGGAGATCTTTAATAAAATAATTTCACGTATTGTAGGTTGATGCATGAAATTACAATTTCGACAAAGGATAAGCCAAAACTCCTCAGTGAGGTCTGACTTCATTTTAGTTACTTTTACTGTTTCATCTTCAGGTTCTTTTTAGTTCTTATGAAGTTTTTATTAGCGGATTTTCAGATTAAACAATGACCATCCACTTATACAGAACTGTCGTATTAAGAGAGAAAAAGTCTTGATAATAATGAATCAACTTTGATTCCTGTGACGACTTGCAAGGCCTATGTACTGGGGAAAATAAACTTCATACTTCGAGTGATGAATTGAACATTAAGGTTTACTGCAGTCACACATTGTTACAGTGTAATGTGGTTGTCATTTCTAATTTTTTTTCTTTTTAGTCGTATGTTTATTCACTTTTATCTGTCCTCAAATACGTGTGTGTATTAAATTTGTGCTTCAAAATTGCAGTTGACTTCTTTGCTATCCGAGATTGAGCTGAACATTCAAGAAGCACATGCTTTTTCGACAATAGATGGGTACTCCTTGGACGTATTTGTTGTTGACAATTGGGCATCAGAGGTACTTTCCAAATCCATCAATTAGCCCTTTGTCCTTTTGAAGGATTCATAGAAATTATCACCATCTTTAGGTCAAGAAAATCTAAAATATGGTTAAGTTCTTGATGTAGTTTCGTATCTATAAATTGTAGGAGACTGAGCAGTTGAGAAATGTGTTGGCAAGGGAGATTCCAAAGATTGAGGTAGCTCCTCTAGTTATAATTTGTGTTATATAGATGATATATTCAGTGACACCTCAGCTAAGCCATGGTACATACAAGCAGCTGGAAGTATGGTTGTCTAAAAGCCAAGTTTCTACAGCAAATCTACTCAAACTGACATAGTAAATTCTGGCCTATTTTCGAGCAATATTTTATGATTCTATGCTAATTATCGAAAGATGAATCTCTTCTCAGATAGCTAGCCGCTTAACCTTACATTTGGTTCCTCTCTTTATACATTACAAAATTGAAGCGCAATGCAGAAGTACAGTTCGTCCAAATCTCAAGTCCAACCTGTCATTGAACAACAGCAATCAGGAATCAAGCCTATAACCTCTCATGTTATGATACCTGCTGACCAAATCGACGTATGGGAAATTGACACAAGCCTGTTGAGATATGAAAATAAGATTGCATCCGGATCTTATGGAGATATGTAAGAGCTCATCCTTTTGACTCGATGTTTTCTTCTGGTTATGAATATTGTTGGAATGGTTAAATTATCTGAGTTGCAGGTACAAAGGGACCTTCTGTAGTCAAGATGTAGCTATTAAAGTTCTTAGGACTGATAATTTAAATGATAAACAGTGGAGGGAATTTGCTCAGGAAGTCTTTATCATGAGGTTGGTAAGATAATTTAATTATGATATTAGCTTGCTATCTTTGGGTCCAGTAATCATATCATATGCTCCCAGTTTCCTCATTTCTTCTTCTTATTCTTCACCTAATTACATTCTTAGTTTAGCATTTTCAGTCCAGTAGTGGTGCTGAAAAATATTCTCCTCTGTTTGCTAAGGGTTTATATGCTGTTTGTTAAAGATACTTTTGTCGTCTAAACACCTCTAAAGAAGACTATTTCATTTACTTACCAAGTCATCCATGATTGCTATGTCAGGAATAGTACCATTGTAGTTGTTGTCATTTGTGATCTCAACCATATCTAGTCGTAACATGTCTCTAATGTCAGGAGTTTTACCTTCTGTGTCTGTCTTAAGACTTCTCTCAAATTTGTAGGAAAGTTCGGCACAAGAATGTAGTTCAATTTATTGGTGCCTCTACTAGACCTCCAAGCCTGTGTATTGTAACAGGTAATTTGTAAGATCGTTTTTATGGTTCCATCTGTTAACTATATGTTAGTTTATTCTGTAGTTTCTGTACTCCAAGCATAAAAAGAACGTAAAGTTTATACTTTTGTACATCTTTCCCAGAATATATGTCAGGGGGAAGCGTGTATGACTTTCTGCATAAGAAAAAGGGCAGATTGGATTTTCCATTCTTCCTGAGAGTGGCAATTGATGTTTCCAAAGGAGTGAATTACTTGCACCAGAATAACATAATACATAGAGACTTGAAAGCTGCCAATCTTTTGATGGATGAAAATGGAGTAAGATAATATTTTTTCATTGTCTAATAAGATAATATTTTTTCATTGTCTACTTATGTATTGCAGCATTCTTGTTCTCGATTTTTTCACTTGTTTTCGGCAACATGCTCTGGTCTTTCTGATGGAAACTTTTCTCCAAATTTGACTTTCTGCACATCCTATTTAAAATATCCCAAAAAAGTGTCAAGTCCCTAGTTGACTGTATTCCTTGTACAGAATTTTTATTTGCGGTTTCAACTTTCAAGACCGCAAAACTTTTATCATTTTAGTTGTGAATCGTTATTCATAAATTTCGAAATTGTGGCCAATAGGTTGTTAAGGTTGCTGATTTTGGTGTTGCTAGAGTGAAAGATCAATCTGGTGTCATGACTGCAGAAACTGGAACTTACCGCTGGATGGCACCAGAGGTTTGTTCTCGAGCATTTGTTCCTGAATATTTATCATTTGGTATGCTTTGAAGAAACTGGAGTTGTGGGAGTCTAAAATCCTGACAGTTCTCATCTTTGTGGAGGCATGTGCCGATATGATTGTACAAATTTTCATAATTGTTGCTTCAGAATATGAAGAATCCCTCACTCTTTGTCTCGCCTTTAATATGGTTCTTGTAAATTTTGGATTAATGACTGGTAATTGGAAAATGAATGACTTGCTGTGTTTCATATGTTCATATTGAACCACAGATGAAAAATGTGACTTAAAAAATTAAGTGATGTTAGGTTCTGGTTTGCAAGTTGACGATAAGAATCACTTAAAAAATGTAATTGCACTGAAGCTTAAAAAACTTTTAGTATTTCCCCTAGGATTTCTAGCATCTTTGGTTTGGCCTGTATTACAGAAACATTGGTCGATTAATGACATTATAGTGATGGACTGTTGCTTTCGGGCCCTTAAATGTTTCAGTCTGCTCCCTAACATGTGATTTGATCTTCAACGCATCAAAGGTTATTGAGCACAAGCCGTATGATCATAAGGCAGATGTCTTCAGCTTCGGGATTTTCCTGTGGGAGCTACTTACTGGAAAGGTAATATGCTAATATCTAGTGAGATGTTTGATTGAAAGTACTGTGTAATACTTTTTCCTGTCGCACGGTTGTTTCCTTTTAGACAATTGATTTGCCATTTTCTCATTTTCTGACATCTTGAAGTCATAAAAACGATGAGCTGAAAGTTTACACAATTCTCAATGCTTTTCTGACTCATGCCAGCTTCCATACGAACACTTAACTCCATTGCAAGCTGCAGTTGGCGTGGTCCAGCAGGTAATCTCATTCGTATAGCTTTATTGCCTCTTGATGGCAGTTTTTGTTTGGTATGTTTCCGTCAGTATACAAGTGGTGCGCGAAACTTCATCTGTTGGATAAACCAAGCACGTGAGTTGATGACTTTTGTGCATACAATGAGCCCTTTGTTCTCAAGGAGACCCACGGCGGGTCTAGTTGAAATCTTTCTCTGCCGCTAAATTTCCTTCCTTTAATACCATAAGTTGGGTGCATTTCAAATGAAAACAATTTTGGACAGTCTCGAGGCAGGTCATGTCTCATAAAAAGCTCGAGCTGGGACTGAAATCTAATCGGGTTTCGGAAAATTGGGTTTGACCCACGTTTGATAGTTGAATATCCTCAAACTCCAAATCCGGTCCTAATCCTAATTTCATTAGTAAGCCTAAACCCCTAATTTGACCTTATTGAACTTTGCATGTTGACTTAGTAGAATTGGAAACGTAATGGAATTTTGTTTCACTGACATCCGTTATTGACATGGATTTCAGGGCCTAAGACCTCCAATTCCATTGCAAACTCATCCGCAACTGGCAGAATTGCTACAGAGGTGCTGGCACCAAGACCCATTTTTGAGACCTGAACTCTCTGAGGTTTTGCAACTTCTACTGCAACTTGCCAGGATGGTATGGAGAATCTTTTTGAGTTGATCTCGTCCCTCCCTCCAAGTTGATCTATTTCTCTAATAGTTCATGCTTAAAAATGTGTGATTTTGAAGTAGGTAGCTGATGAGACGCGGAAGAGAGGTCTGACGGAGGGGTGTCTAACCGCAAGTTGGCTTGGCAGAGGTTGAAATTTAAGAGTCCAGTGTATATTTTGTATAAAGCAGGAAGGATCCAACATCTTGTTCACGAGTTGCGCAGTTTTAAGTTTTGATTTTACTTTGTTCTGATCCACGTGGTAGCGTGATTTTCTTGATGCCAAAGTTTTGTCTTCGATAACTGCTTGTGGTCTTATTCTTGAAAACATTAGCATCATGTTTACATTATCATCTGACTCCAAAATCATAAAAGTAGAACAATCGGGTCTGACCTGATTCGATTCGAATTTAAATGATCGTATTTGAAAATGGGGCAAAACTCAAACTGAGTTTTGGTTCGGGTAGATGGTCCAGTATTATGGTGGACCGCTCTCAGTGCCGAATTCTAGGGATAAAATGGAAGGGAGGACGTGTGTTTATTAACAACAAGATAAAGCAAGGGGTTTAGAAGTCTTGGCTTAATTTCTCAACCGTGGAAGAGCGAAATGGCAAGTCCGGTGGAAGTATATAGATAAAATGGAAGGGAGGACGTGTGTTTATTAACAACAAGATAAAGCAAGGGGTTTAGAAGTCTTGGCTTAATTTCTCAACCGTGGAAGAGCGAAATGGCAAGTCCGGTGGAAGTATATAGAACACCACTTGTCAACAGCAGCCTGTCTCCTGGAGATGGACGTTAATTTTCAGCTCATTCTTGTCAGCCTCGCCAAAAGGGAACGTAAGAAACCTGCCTGACTTCCTCAAGATTCAGGTACTACACACCTATTATTAGTTTTACACTTCCTTTCGCTATATTTCTGATTAAAAGCCTTTTGGTCAAATACCAACTTTTGAAGATGAAAGCATCTATCTTTTTGGTATACAGTCACTTTCATCCCATTCTTAACTGTCATATATTTTCTATTATCGGACAATTAACTGTATTTTAAATATATAACTATTAATGCTTCTATTACAAGATGTTTAACAATATTTTAATAAAATTGAAGAGTTACATAATTTATTTAAATGTTAATTTTTTGTTAATATAGAGATAACTTTTGTAAATGAGTTGTTCAGTTTTTTAAAATTAAACACTTAAATTAAAAAATTAATCATTTGTAATTCGATATAATTTGTGTTATTGTCATGTCTAGAATCTTGATTAATTAGGTGGTTTTAATTACTGGTACTAGAATCTAGTTTAATATGACGATACATTTGTGAGGGGTACTGATCTTTTGTGTCGTTTATTGTATTTCAACTCTATGCTATTTAATATCATCTGCAAATTTTACAATAAACTGTGGATGAAGTATGCACGCAAAGGAAAGAAGACCTTATATGGCACGAAATGTTATGAATACTGTACCGAATTTGGTACCAAATTGAGTTTTAGAATGGAACTATATCGGCACCGATTAGTATCGGATATCGTTTCGAAAATTTTTTTATATTTATGAGATAGTCCTTAAAATTTTTAAAAATTGCAAAATAATCCATATTGATATATTATACAATTGTATTGTATACTTTACTAATTTACTGTTTACATAGTTTACATTAACTATGCTTTCAAAATCTTAATAATAAACAATAGTTATAATTAATATGAAATAACAATAATTTTAAATATTTTATGTGTAAATATTAACCACAATTAATATAAATAAAACAATTATCATCATATAATTATAAAATTAAGAATAATGCAAAGTATTTAAAATATTGCAATAATACAAAAATATTTTTAAATTTATAAAATTGTTCCTAATTTTTTAAAAATTACAAAATAGTTCATTGTCATATTGTAAAGTTGTAGATTATTTTATTTAATTTTTTGTTTATATCTTATTCATTTTAGTTTATATATATCTTTATTATATTTTAATTATTTATATATATATATATAATAATTATCTAAATATAATAATTAATTGTAAAATAATGAAAATAATTCAAAATTTTGAATTATTAATTATTTTCTATTTTATCAAAATTTTGAATTATTTTTTAGAATTGTTATTTTTCACAATCCATTTCATTTTACATTTAATTAGACATAATTATAATTTCATTTAATATATAAAATTAATTTAATAAATATTAATAAATATAATTAATTTTAAAACATAATTTTAAAATATATAAAATAAATATTAGTTATAAATAATAATTTTAAAATTATTTATTTTATTAATTTAAAATTATGTATTTCTTAAAATAAATAATTTTAAAATTATTATTTATAAAATAATTTATTAGTATTTATTAATAAATATTATATAAAAGGTTAAAATAAATTTAAATAAAAATAATTTATTGGTAATAAAATTAAAATAATTTATTTTAAGTTTTATTTAATTTATAATTATTATTAGTAATAAATATTTATTTTATTTAAAAACTTTGAAAAAAAGAGGAGAATGAGAGGTAGAAGAGATGGAGGAAATTTTTGTAAATTTTGCAAAAAAATCTTCCAATTTTTTAAAATTTTTGGTACCGGTCGATATTTGACCGGTATTTTGAATACCAGTTGATACCTCCAAAATTGGTCGGTACCGACTTGTATTTTTTACTGGTACCACCTACACCCTTACCGGTACCAATTTCTAACTAGTACTAGCCGATATGATACGAAATTCACAATTTTTCACGAGTACCACCTACACTTATATCGGTACCAATTTTCGATCAGAATGGTACGTTTCAGCTAATACCGACTGATACGATACGAAATTTACAATATTGACAGGCAAGTACAGGTACCGATCGAAACGATACAAAATTCACAATATTGACAGGCAAGTACAGATCCGTGGTTGGATACAAAAGGGCAGAGCTTAGATTTAGACTTTAAATTCGTGGATACTCCAAAACCCTTTAAGCCTATCAACTGGCCCAATTAACAGAACAAACCCACTTTATCACCGCCATTAATATCAGATATGTTTTAACTTATAATCCATTTAGCACCATCCTCAATGGAATCGAGTTCCAAGCAAGAAGAGGAGATTGAAGGCTACAACAGCAGCAATGTAAAGAAGGCGAAATTGCAGTCAACACTCTCAGCTCTGCTCAACGATCCTATTCTCTCCGATGTACCGAAGAAACCAACTTTATCGGACGTTGATACTCTCATCAGCCTTGAATTGGGCAGTGCCATGCGAGTCTCCGTCCTCAAGCTAGATGGGGCCGAGTTTGGTATCTGTTTAGCTCTTTGTTGTCTCTTATTGACCTTCTGTCGAATATGTATCGTGCAACTCTTGAGTTGTTTTAATTCTCGTTTAATTGTTGGGGTTTTGGTGAAGATGTGGCGGTGTTGAACACAGCAACGGTTGAAGATCTGAAGTTGGCAATCACGAAGAAAGTGAACGAAATGGAGCAATCTAAGATGGGCCATCGTCATATTTCGTGGTAAGTTCAATTTCGTCGAGAAAAGTGCCAAGCAAGAGGATTTATTGGAAATTGGTAATTGTTCTTAATCGGTAGAAGTTACACTGGTTTACAGGAAACATGTGTGGGCCAATTTTTCCTTGTCACATAATAATCAAAAACTCCTTGACGACAACTCTGTTCTTCAGGATTTTGGCATACGCAACCATTCTCGGGTACGAGTTCTAGTGAAGATATATGTATACAGATACATCTATTATTTGGATAGGCTTTTTCCCCCGAATATCTTCGTTTAGTTAGGAGTATTACTTTGTTGATTCACTTGATGCGTGTGCAGGTGCAGTTTATTCACCACGTCGTGTCAAAAAGTTCAGGAAAACATTCTAAACGCAGGAAACATCGATTCTTCCACGGCCTTAACAAGCAATATTGAATTCTGCATGCTTGTTTATGTTTTGGAAATTTGGCAGGCAACGCAAAGAATTGGGCGAGCAATGATGCACGAAATCCGTTTCCTGTCTCAAGCTCAAGAGTTTCCCACCAGCAACATGTGTAGAAGTGAATCAGACATTAGACATCTCAGGATCAGGACGTCTTTGCTTGACGTAAGATTTCACGCACGTTTCTCGATAATTACTTATACTGTATGTACTATTCAATTCACCTCCATGAATAACTCATTTATGGATTTGATTTAATATCAGACAATCAGAATTCTATCATTATCAAAACGTGTTACAACTCTTTCTTTATCAACAGAATGCTTTTATTTTATACATTAATGATCAATATAGTATTACTGCATTTGGCAAGCTGAAAAGGGAAATGAAAATTGATTGCATTTGATGTAATCTTACCCTTCTTGTATCTACGTATTTGACATAACAAGATACTCACTGTTCTTATCTCATATTCCTTAACAATAGTGCTGTATCTTCATTTGGCAAGTCCTAAAATGCATATCCTGTCTTTATCACGAAGTACGAACTTGGCCTTTACTGCAGGAGTGAGCTATTGATCAAAGATTGATTGATGACAAGGCCATAGGCCTACAGGTTCTTTGGTTACACATGAAAATAAGAGTAGTCATATGGGTTAGAGTAGGCTCATAAGACATCTATGGATGTATTAGACATGCTCATCAGCGTTCCTTATGTACATGCTAGACATAGGAGTTACCGACCACAGCATAATACCTAACTTCTACAGCTTTAATGGTTGCTTCTACCAACTTCCATGTTCTGACGCAGCTTCTGTCTCTCTTTATATTCTTTCAGTTCTCTCTTGTACCTTTCTTTGTCTTTCAATCCAATGTTCTGGTAAACCTGACAAGCAAAATAACAAAGTGATCCCTCAGTTATGCCACATGCAATCAATAACAACCAAGGAAGATGAACAAGTTGGTGTTCCTAAGTGCTGTAATACCATTCTCTCTTCTGCACTTAGATTGCTCCATGACTGGCCAATCATCTTTGTAAACTCTCTTTCTCTATTAGGATATAGAGATTTTAGCTTGTAGTGCTTTTCAGCAAAGAAGAAATTGTAACCACTGCGGTTGGGTTTTGGGTAGCTAGGGTCACCGGCTCTTCTGCTCCTCCTCCTCCTCATCGATTGGCGACTTCTACGACTCTGAGTGTATGGAATAAGGGCATTACTGGTTTCAGGGACAGAAGTTGATGGCTCAGAGTGGTCTGGATGGTAAAGCACTCCTCTAAGAACCTCTGAACCCAGTTTCACAGACACTATATAACCGCAATCAAATTTCCCCTCAATTGTTCCAACAGCTGAAAGATGAGAAGACCCTGCAGAAACGATCAGGATGGTTAAATTTAGCAGGAAGCTTAAGAATAACAGTTATGGTACTAGGTTAAGCTGTGGAAAACTGGTTTAACAAGCATGCTCTTCATAGTTCTCACTTTTCTTATCTATATGGATGGAACCTGCAGTCACTACTCTTCTGATGCATAATACTAGACTGTTGGCTACAGTAATCATCAATAAATCATCTTTGAGTAAATCATTTGATTCATTATGCATTCCGTGATGCCTAAATAATTACATCAGGTTTCAAGTCATTCATTAGAGAAATAACTTGTCAAAAGCTATTTATGTAACATCAAAGTGCTGATAACATTTCACAGCTAAAGAGGATCTGAGGTGTTGGATTAATCTTGACCACAAGAGAAACAAATCCAAAGGGTAGAGAGAAACATCATGGGAAAAAGGTTTCAAACATACGAAACTTCATATGATAATGGCAGAGACGACAGCCACATACTCGGCTTGTAAGATAAATGTAGTGGGACCACATGAGAGAATTTCTGAAATCACTATAGTATCCATGGCCTTATAAGACAGAAAGCTTGCCAACTAACTTGGCACCTTATATCCTGGAACTTTAGTTAAATATACTTGGATGATTATACAAGTTTGTGGTGTGTGTTTGATATTCCATTTATCCTCTGAAATTTTCCTATATATTCAAAACTCACCTTCACTTGGTGGATCAGGACTGTCACTTGCAGGTTTTGGAGAATATTCCACAATAGCCAGTTCAGGTCTGAATGGAGAAGTGTTGGTAGGAGAAAGTAGAGCTGTAAAGCAGCAACAGGATTAACAGAGGAAAACAGAGGATGAGTTAATTGGGAACAGAGCATCCATAAATAGGCCAACAGAGAGAGAGAGAGAAATAGAGAGAGAGAGAGAAGGCAGAGTGGGGCAAGCAAGTGAATCCAAATCATAAAAAAATGAAAAGCAAAATCAGAGTTACCTGTTGGACTACACAGTGGACCCTGAATCTTAAAGAAATGAACTCGCTCATAGTGAAACAGAAGACTAAAGTAATGCTTTCTCAATACAAAAGAAGCGCTTGTTGTAGTTGGAGAGAACCTGAAGACAGAACCCACTTCCCTCCATTTCTTCTCCGCAACAACCTACACCGAGAGATTCAGGTTTTTCCTCCATTAAAGCTCTGAACTTTCACTAACTCGTAAAGCAAGTTACATGTGTGTAAAAAGACTCGAACCTTTTCATAGCCACCCCTTTTTGTAGCTTCCACATATAGAACATGCAAATCCAGTTCTTTCCCTCCGATCACAGGTATCCTTCAGTACCCAAAAAAAAACAAATAACACATGAAAAGAAGAAAACAACCAAAACCCTCTTCTCCAATCCCAAGAGGAAGTGTATTTTTGAAGAACAGAGTGGAAATAAAGCTTACATGAACTTGGTCCCCATTACAAAATGGAACCTCCTCAGAGTGTCCCAGAAAATAATAGGGTCCTTGGCAATAACTTCATGAGAAGCAAGAGGAGCAGGATAACACTTTTCAGTCACACCATCCTTATCATCTCTTTTAGCCGTCGCCGGTGACATTTTCTCGCCGGAAAAAGGTTAAGCAGGAACTAAATATGAAGAGTTGGTCTTTTGGAGCAAGAACAGTAATGATGGTAATAAAGAGAAGATGATTCCACTATATGAGAGTAATTAAAAGTGACTCTTTTTCCTCCATCTTAATGACTCTTCTGAAGTTTAAAGAATAGACCTGACGCGTGGAAGGTAACGGTTATGCAGCAGAACAAATTGGCTTTTTCTGGGATTTTGAATGGCCAATCCATTATCACAAATCCTTTAAGCCCTTATTTATTACACAGACAGAGAAGCTACGTTCATTATTATTACACACTACTTAATTAACTTTTCTCAGTCTCTTTGCTCTCTTCTCATTTCTCAATCTCTTTGTCTCTATCTCTTTATCTCTCTTCCATGTAGTGTCATTCGGAGACTGACATCTTCTCTGCAAAACTGTGAAAGCTTTGATTTGGGCATCTTTTATTTTTAATTTCTTGTTATTAGTCTATTTCTTTTTCTCACAGAAACGTTGACATGCACGTCCCTAGCTAGTTTGGTTATGGCTTCTTGGTCTTGGTCAGTTAGAATCTGACCATATCTTAGCGTACATCTGTAGAAAGATATAGCCTTTCTGGACCAGCGAGTGTATCGACTATCGAGTATCGAGTGCATGAAGAGGTCGGGTCAGGTGGGTACAGATTACATGCTTTGATTCATTAAAAGAAAAACCAAAAAAAACCCCTTTTTAAGGGTAAGTGGATGACATGCTTTTTTTTTTTTTTTTTGGGTAAGTGGAGTTGTAATCTAATTCAGAATATCCAAAATTATATTTAAATTAATTAACCTGAGTAAAATTATTTTTATAATTATAAGATTACAGATTTAAATCACAAAATAACATTTTTAAAAAATACAAATGAAAGGTTATTCATATTATAACTCTCTTTAATTCTCGCAAAACGAAAATTTTATATACTGAATGCATTAAATTTTATTTTAAGTTGGTTTGAATTAAAAATAAATATTTTAATCAACGTGGTCTAGATAATGTCATTTCGATATTCAAAATCCATTTTGGTTTTACAAATTAGAAGTTTGACTGACTGGTTAATACTTAACACATAATGTAGTATGAATTGTGACATGGAAAGAGATAGGCCGTGCTCCTAAGCTCTCGCAACCACATCTTAGTGTACGGTTTTCCATATAAAACCAACTCCAAATTGGTAACGGAGAGGACAAGAAGGATAGAGTATGACAGTTTTGGGTGGGCCTTTGGTAGCGTGTGTTGTGTAGACCCAAAAGGGATGTTCATCTTAAGGCCCAGGTTAGAGGACGAATATAATAAGCCTAATCGAATCGTACGATCATAAAGTCCAATATCTTATTATCTGACGTATGAATTTCACATGAATAATATTTCAGGTACTTTTTCCCATTGGATCCAACTTTTAACTAAACCAAATATAGTTAATAATACTATACCATTACAATGATGAATTACAAAAATGAAGAAAGGTTGGATCAAAACTTTTTAGGTCTAAAATTTTATTTTTGAGTCTGGCTTAAGCTGAACCCAACTGGTGTTGATATTTCAAGCTCAAGTTTGAGATTGATTAGTTTTAAGTACCCTAAAATTCAATCGAGTTTGATTAAATTTATTATTTTTAAGAATTGAAATAATGTAGAACTGGGTTGGGTCTAATTAAATTATTTCAAAAAATTAAAATAATTTTGTTTTATTTACAAATTTTTGACTTTAAATCGGACAGTCCAAGTTCGATCTGAAATTTGAAAGTTTAGTTTAGCAAACATAAATAAAATTTTAAACCTCAAACTTAATTATTTACAATTTTGACTTTTATTGACATTTGAATTTATTTAAAATTCAATTAATCTGGCTTATATTTGGTAAAATTTGAAAAAAAAAATTGAAAAAAATCAAATTTTGATGTACTTCAATATGGACTTATGTTTTCTTTAAAAAGATTGGGCAAGACCCAAGTTTTAACAGCACCCAAGTTCAGCCCATTGCTATCTGTTCTTAAGTTATTAGTTTATGAAGATTTGTTCACTTGATGGGTTTCTGACTTTGAAAGATGGGATTTGAAGGTTATAATGTTAGCTTCTTCAAACTACTGTCTTTTACACAAACTTGCATTTGCTCTTCCTTCATCTTCTTCCCTTCAGTTTCACACTTTCTCAACTATAGACTCATTGGTTTCGACTTTAATCTGTTCTTTAAGCTCCTGCAATTCCGTCTCTTATTGCCGAGCACTTCATTGCCAGATCATAAAATCAGTGAGTTATAAGCATGACTTCATTGGCGATCAGCTGGTGTCGGGTTATGTTAGATTGGGTTGTCAAAACGATGCTCAGTACCTGTTCGATGAATTGCCTGATAAAGATATTGTGTCCTGGAATTCATTGTTTTCTGTGTTTTCTCGCAAACGGGATTTTGTTAGTTGTTTGAATGCTTTCTCAAGGATGAGGTTTGAGTTTGGGATGAAACCCAACGAAGTTACGGTTTTACCTGTAATTTCAGCTTGTACAGACGAGGGAGCTCTTAATGTTGGCAAATGCGTTCATGGGTTTGCATTGAAATCGAGTTTGGTTTTGGAGGTTAAAGTTGCGAATGCTCTGATAAACTTCTATGGGAAATCTGGACTTTTTGATGCAGCTTATCAGTTGTTTGAAGAAATGCCGGTTCAGAGCTCTGTATCGTGGAATTCAATTATTGCAGTTTGTGTTCGCATGGGATTAGCTGAGAGAGGGTTTGGAATTTATGTAATGATGAGAAGAGCTGGAATTGTTTCTGATCAAGCAACTTTAGTAACGTTACTTCAAGCTTGCGAAGTTGTAGGATCAAGGAAAATGACAGAGGCAGTTCATGGTTACGTCATTAGCTCTGGTCTTAATCTGAACTTAACTATAGGGACTTCTGTGTTGAACTTGTACGCCAAATCTGGTTTATTGAATGCTTCACGGAAGATTTTTGAAGAGATGACAAATCCAGATGCAATAGCATGGACCGTGATGCTTGGAGGTTTTGCTCTTCATGGATGTGGAAGAGAAGCAATAAAGCATTTTGAACTCATGGTTGGAGTAGGAATGGTGCCTGATCATGTAACCTTCACTCACTTATTAAGTGCCTGTAGCCATTCAGGACTTGTGAAGGAGGGACAATTCTACTTCAGGATTATGTCTCAATTTCATGGAATTGAGCCAATAATGGATCATTATGCTTGTATGGTTGATCTTTTGGGTCGAGCCGGACTTTTGAGTGATGCTTATAACCTTATAAAAAGCATGCCAATGGAGCCAAATTCCGCTGTTTGGGGAGCTCTTCTTGGTGCTTGTAGGGTTTATGGTAACATTGAACTTGGGATTGAAGTTGCAGAGAAAATGTTTGTTTTGGAGCCATCAGATTCAAGAAACTATATAATCTTGTCGAACATGTACTCTGCTGCTGGACAATGGAAGGATGCTTCAAAAATGAGAGCTTTAATGAAGGAAAGAAACTTGACAAGAAATAAAGGGTGCAGTTTTATCGAGCATGAGAACCAAATTCATAAATTTGTTGCAGGTGATCAATCACATCCCATGACAGATCAGATATACAGGAAGCTGGAAGAACTAGTTATGAAAGTTCAGGAAGCTGGGCACGCTTCAAAAACAGAATTTGTTCTTCACAATGTTGATGAGGAAGTGAAAGAGGATTTAATTAATAAGCACAGTGAGAAGCTAGCTATTGCATTTGGAGTTTTGGTGGCTCATCCTGACATGCCATTAATCATAACCAAGAACCTTAGGATATGTGATGACTGTCATGCTGTAGCAAAGCTGATCTCCCTGATTGAGAAGCGTGCTATCATAATTCGAGACACAAGACGATTTCATCATTTTACCAGCGGGTTGTGTTCATGTGGTGACTACTGGTAGACATTTTGAGTTGGGTCGAACTCAAATTCAACCCGTAAAGTTTCAATTGATCAAATTTTAAGTTAAATTCGGTTTAAACTAAAAAATTCAACTTTTTTTTTTTTTTTTTTGCTGAAAACTCAAAAGAATTCGATTTTCAGTGCCCGTTATTATAATTTGAGATAAGATGATTTCATCGATTAAGACTGAGCTCATCTTGATCCGAAGTTTTTTTTTTATTACAAGGAAAAAGAGAACAAAAAATAACTAGAGAATAGATCGGCGATACAAAGCGTCGTGAGAATCATGGAGCATAGTGGCGAAGACAAGCGATAGAGCCGCCTGAAGCATGTGAACCCCGGGGCTGAAATAAGCAATTAGGGTAATAAGATTATTCGCACTTTGATTGTCTTCCCGATAGATGTGCTGAAAATTCAAGTCTCAATCGCAGCACAACAGCTCCCGTATACCCTGATCCGAAGTTAACAGGTCAAGCTCGTCTCAACTTGCAAACTGATAAGACATGGGTAAAATGATGTTGTTTTGAATTTTAAAAATAAAAATGAAAAAGTCAATCTGGTCCATATCGGCTACCCTCGGCTCCAAACCTAAGGTAGCTAGGCAAGATCCGACCTATTGTCATCTTTGATTTTAATTAATTTAATTTTAAACTTAATTTTTTCAATAAAACATAAATACTTGGAACTGCTTTTTTGGACTCTTTTGGACTCGGACGTTAATCTTACATCAATACTGGGCCAGTGTGAGCCTAATAAACTGATAGTTTGGTTTCTTCTTTTTGCCGCAACTGAATTGGAAGAGTTCAGTTTGTACTTTCTTTGGTGGATTCGTTTCTTCAGTAATACGACAGTCAAGATTCTTATCTCATGATGTCAGTACGTGTAAATGCAATTTCCAACAAACACATAATTGCCTTGGAAGTGAACTAGTGATGACCCATCGTATATGAAAAAGTATAAATTAATTTTAATATTATTTTAAATTTTATTTTAAATTTTTTTATTTATTTTTAAAATATAAAATTAAAATGATATTATTTTATAATTAGAGAAAGAGGACTTTCAAGTTATTGTCAACTTCATTTTTTTTACCTCGAGATATTTTTTTAAAAATAGAGTAATTCACAGTTGTTATTCTTTGAATGAGCACCGAATAAATCTTCGAATTGACACAATATTCTGCAAATCATCCCAGTCGGATATTCCATACTAAACAAGCTATATACGACAGATTCGATTAAAAAGACGTTAGTAAGGGAATTCAAACACAAGATCTTTTGACCTATGTCCTTCACTCTACCAACTCAACCGTCTCCTAAGAATTCTCGGGAATAAATATGCATGAATTATTTCACAAAATATATATCTTAATAGTCCAAAGTTTTGATAGTTAACTCCCGATTTTTTAGACAAAAAATAATGCAAAAAAACTCATATTAATACTATATTTCAAGGTAATTTTAAATTTATTTAATACAATTTAATGTATTAATTTTAAATTTAATTTATCTAATTAGAATTTAATTAAAGCTTTTAATTACTTAAAAGAAACAAATGAAGGATAAGAGTTTTAAAATATGTGTTAAATAAACCATTAAATATATATTAAATCATAAATAATATCTTTTATAAATCAATAAATGTGACAAAATGTTCTTATATTAAATATTTATCTTTTAATTTATTAATCATTATGTTTCTTTAGAGTCAATAAATTAATAAGCACCTTATAATAAGTTAAAATAGTTAATCATACACACAAAAACTAAATTAAGCATTTACTCACCTTGTACGGTAACCATTATTTGTGAACTTAATCATTGAGGAAAGAGTCTTCATTTGAGACTATTAATGCATGAAAGAGAAAGAACGGTATAAATTTAATGTAGTTTTCTTAATAATGTAATCTTGACTTGTTCATATGCTTTTAGGAAATTTTAATATATAACCATTGACTTATTATTAAAATTTTATTTAACACTTTATATATTAATTGCATAACATCAAACAATTTAAAACGAGTCATTTTATTAAGATAAGGGATTTAAATGTATGCTAAGATATTATGTAAATATTCAGATATAAATAAAGGATAGGGTTAATTACAAAATAAAAGGTTTAACTTTTGTCAAATTTTCAATTGTAGTTCGAACTTTAAAAATAACAATAAAATGCTTAAATTTTCAAATTTTAAATTATAGTTCAAACTTTAAAAAATGACAACAAAATATTCAAGCTTACAATTTTCTTCAATTATAACTCGACATTATCTATTATTTTTTCGATGGTCTCAGTTATTTATTTTTTGTTTATTCTTCTGACGCTCTAAACTTCCATCTCATTATAGCGTACTACACTAATAAGTTATTCTTTTAACTCATTCTATTGATGTCTTTAATGTGAGAGCATCGAAACTATGTAATTTGAAAATCAAAGAGGGAGGATGTTGAAAGAACAAATTGAAAAGAAGGAAAAATTAAAATCAAAACATAAGTTCATTGAGACTACTTAATTTGATTTCCGCCATTTTTAGATAATAATCAAAATTAATATAACAAATTAAGATATTGTTTAATCATGTAATTATAATGACTTTAATCACGTAATTAAAATGATGGTGTTGTCCATCGTTTTAATTACGTGATCAAATGACATCTTTATTTATTGTGTTAGTTTTGGTGACATGTATTAATAGTTAAAACTTTTGAAATACGTAGCTTGTTACGTCCACAAACTTAACGAAAATATTAATGTTAGACTATAATTGAAAAATTAAAATTTGAGCATTTTTTTTGTTCTCACTATAATTAAAAAATTAAAAATTTAGACATTTTATTGTTAATTTTTAAAGTTCGAGCTATAATTGAAATTTTGATAAAAGTTTAAGTATTTTTATAATTGACCTAAAGGATGTTACAATGGAAAGGTATTTTTCGCTTCTCTACTCTTTTTATAATAGAAATATGTATTACATTACATTTTATTTTATTTTTATTTTATACGTATTTATTTATATTTTATATTATCATATTATATGTAGTTCTATTAAAAACAACGATAGTACCACATAAAATTAGGCTATGCATTATTGTACCTCCTCGGACTGTTCGTGGAACTCTTATTGAATGTTAAGGTATTATATAAATTTAAAATATATTGAATAATAATATTATTTGGAGGTAAATTTTCTTATATTTCATTATAAAAAGGATAATGCTTTGGGACTTTATTCCTCTTGAATTGACACGAACCTCTGTCTCATCCAGTTTATCCATATCTTATAGCCTATCCCTTTCTACTATCCTATTTTAATTTAATATCGTTTACTTCTCCAATTAGGATTGGAAAATTACCACATAACCTAATCTAAATTAATTAGATTTTAAATTACATTTAAATTTGAAAATTTGATTGAATTTAAAATTATTTAATAAATAAATATTATTATAATTAAATAAATTAAAATTTTTAATTAAAACGTGATCAAATCAAATTAAAATTAAAACTAAAACCTAATTAAACCAAACTTGACTTTCATTGCTACAATTTTCTTGAATGGAGTCGATTAATTGAATACTTCCAATTTTTGTTACACCTATTACGCACGTTAAAACTTTTATTTTAATTACAGTATTACAATCTTGTTATATTAAATCTTATTTACATATTTATGTGAAATTAACGTAAATGTAAATGTGTTAGTAAGATTTAATAAAATATAATAGAAATAAAACAAAAGATCTAACCCTATCACGTGACCGGCAATTATTAAACTTTGTTTTAAGTATATAATTATATTCGTTAGTGGGCCGTGTCGATACTCCCAACATTCCGAAGTCCTCCAACCCCACTTCTGAAAATGGCTCCCTGAAAGGAAAGAGAGTTGAATGATTGACTTTTGGATCCAAAGCAATAAACTACGCAGTTTTAAGAATCATCCATTCACTTTTCCCCGTATAACTTTGGAATGAACGTACAATTATATAAATTAATTGATTAAAATACAACGCAAACTAGATATTAAAAAAGGTTAAATTACTTTTTATTTTTATTAATATTGAAAATTTGTGTCTCGTATTTCATCATTTTCATGTATGAAAGAGACATAAATAAAATAAGTTATATATAAAAATATAGTTAAATTAAAACTTTGGGTTAAAATAAGATGTCTTAATTATATTGAATTTATTTAGATTCGGTTCAATTTTTTCTTAATGTCTCTCAAAATTCTTTATTGGTGTCAACCTTAAGTTGGTGAAATCTAATGAATAGAGATTCATAAATTTGAATCAGAGCGGTGCAAACAGCTTCGTATGAGTTATAGGTTTAAGAAAAATTAGTACTTGTTTAGATGAACTTATATCAGTAGAGTTTTTTTTTATAACTTTTATACGAAATCAGTTAATTGTTTGATGTTATTTAAAAATAGTTTTTGAAAGAGTTTCATACAATAGATTGCTTGATAACATAAAATAAAAAGTATTTTTAATTTTAGCTATATTTTATTTTGTAATAAAATTATTTATTTATATAAATATTATTTAAAATATATTAAACAATATGTAAAATATAATATATTAATTGTTATATAATTTTAAACCATATAAAACATAAATAAAATATATCTAACCAAATTTTTATATAGATTATAATATGAGTAAAATTAATATTAAAATTAATATTAAAATATATTTAAAATTAAATAATATATATAAATTTCAAAATAAAAGTGAAAATATATTTGTGAATATTGTGGAAATTATGTATAAAACATAAAAATAAAAGGAACTGAAATATAGGTTTATTAATTAGTTTGAAAAATCTATCTAAAAAAGTACGTTTTTGAAAAATTTTAAATTTGATCTTCTAAAAAAACTGTATTTTAACTTTTAAAAAACTGTTTATATAAAAATTACTTTAAAATTTTTCAGCCTTCTTAAAACAACTTTGTAATGAAAAAGTATTATTTTATTTTCAAAAGCTAAACCAAATAAGCGGATATGAATAGATTCACTTGTAAGTTGAAGTATGATGTCTTTGTTGTATATAAATTTACTTAAATATAGTTCAATTTTTCCACAGGATGAAACTAGCATTTTTTAATAGGGATTGAGGGTAGCAGATCATTTATACCGATTCTGCTATTAAATGTGTGGATTTCATACATTGAAACAGTAGAACTGAAACAGATGAGTTATTTAATGTTTACGTGTCTTGTAAGGCAACTTTATTGTCAATCAATCTCAATCTGAATTAATAACTGCTATTAAGATTGGCGT
The DNA here is from genome assembly GCA_029891385.1 of Erythroxylum novogranatense. Lineage (NCBI taxonomy): Eukaryota > Viridiplantae > Streptophyta > Magnoliopsida > Malpighiales > Erythroxylaceae > Erythroxylum > Erythroxylum novogranatense. Next base: position 963,152 of record CM057225.1, on the reverse strand, counting down.
CAATGGAACGTTGCCTCAATAATCCAAAGAGCATGACCCACCGGACAGTATTAAGATATTTCCACAAGTAATTGTATTTGACATCATTTTGCACATAATTTATAAATAAGAAATTGTATTTGAAATATATAGTTATTAATATATTTGTTATATAAAATTTAAATTTTATATTTCAATCTATTAATTATAATAGTAACATGCTAATGAAAATAATTTTAAAAATTAAATTTGTTATTTTATGAGTATTTATCAATAAATAAATATGATTGAATTTGATTCGTTTCTAATGATATTTAAAAGTATAAATTAATTTTAATATTATTTTAAAATTATAAAATAATATTATTTATTTTAAAATATAAGATTAAAATGATATTATTTTATTATTAGAGAAATAGGACTTTCTTGTTACCGTCAACTTCATTTTTTTCTCTTAGTAATTTGTTTTAAAACGGAGTAACTCGTAGTTGCTATTTTTTAGATGCGCACTAAATAAACATTCGAATTAACGCAATATTTTATAAATTACGTTAATAAGATACTCCACACTAAGTAAGTTTTATACGATAGGCTAGATCAAGAAAATGTAGGTAGGGAAATTCATACACAGGACCTTTTAGCCCCATGCCTATTACTCCACCAATTTAATCACACCTTATAGGGGTTCGGGAATAAATATGAATGAACTATTTCACGAAATGTATATCTTAATAATTTAAAGTTTCGATAGTTAACTCTTGATTTTTTAGTCAAAAAAAAGAATGTCAATAAAGACTTATTAATACTATATCTCACGGTAATTTTAAATTTATTTAATCAAATTTAATGTATTAATTTTAAATTAAATTTATCTAATTGAATTTAATTAAAGCTTTTTATGAAATTAATTAAAGCTTTTAATTACTTAAAAGAAACAAATGAAAGATAAAAGTTTTAAAATATGTGTTAAGTAAACCATTAAATATATATTAAATCATACATAATATCTTTTATAAATCAATAAATGTGACAAAAGGTTCTTATATTAAATATTTATCTTTTAATTTATTAATCATTATGTTTCTTTAATTTCAATAAATTAATAAGCACCTTGTAGTCAGTTAAAATAATTAATCATACACACACAAAAACAAAATTAAGCATTTATATTTAAAGTCACCTTGTATGGTAAACATCATTTGTGAACTTAATCAACGAGGATAAGAGTCTTCATGTGAGACTATTAATACATGAAAGAGAAAGAAAGATATAAATTTAATGTAGTTTTCTTAATAATGTAATCTTGATTTTTTTTTTTGAATTCGAAGAAACCCCGTAGGCAGGCTAAGCAGGCACACCTCTCTGAGGTCCAACTGGCGCACCACCTCACAGGTGGGCTAAGCGGTACACCTCATCATTGAGGGCACAACTAGTTCTCCATATACAGGTAAAACTCCGGCTGCTCCAGGTTCTTACAAGAGGGGCTAGCATGGAATCGAACTTGGGACTTCACACAAGTTAAGCCCCGCTCTCAACCATCGAGCCACACTCCTTGAGGGCGTAATCTTGACTTGTTCATATGCTTTTATGAAAATTTTAATATATAACCATTGACTTATTATTAAAAGTTTATTTAACACTTTATAAATTAATTACATAACATCAAGCAATTTACAACAAGCCTTTTATTAAGATAAGGGATTTAAGCGTATGTTAAGATATTATATAAATAAAGGATATAAATAAAGGATAGGATTAATTACCAAAAAAACTCAAACTTTTGTAATTTTTTAATCATAACTAAGACTAAAAAAAATAACAATAAAATGCTTAAACTTTTAATTTTTTCAATTATAGTCCAAACTTTAAAAAGTGACAAAAAAATATTTAAACTTTCAATTTTCTTTAATTATAGCTCGACGTTATCTATTACTCGTCTGATGGTCTCAGTCCTTTGCTTTTTGTTTATTATTTTGACGTCCTAAACTACTCTCTCATTATAGTGTACTACACTAGTAAGTTATTCATTATTAGCTCATTCTCTTGATGGCTTTAATATGAGGGTGCCAGAGCTACGTAGTCTAAAAATTAGAGAGGGAGGACGCCGAAAGAATAAAATGAAAATGAAGGAAAAATTGAAATCAAATCATATGGTCGTCGTGACTTTATAATCTAATTTAGGCCATTTTTAAATAACGATCAAAATTAACATAACAAATTAAGATATTGTTTAATAATGTAATTAAAACAACAATGTCGTTTTAATTATGTGATTAAACGATGTCTTCATTTGTTGTGTTAGTTTTGGTTGACGTGTATTAATAGTTAAGATTTTTGAAATACATAAGAAGCTACATCAACAAACTTAATGTCGTTTTAATTACGTGATTAAACAATATTTTCATTTGTTGTGATAGTTTTGGTTGACGTGTATTAATAGTTAAGACTTTTGAAACATGTAGCATGTTATGTCCACAAACTTAACAAAATCACTAACGTTGGGTTATAGTTTAAAAATTGAAAAATTGAGTATTTTATTGTTATTTTTGAAGTTCACACTATAATTAAAAATAAAAGTTTTGGAATTTTATTGCTAATTTTAAAATTCGGGATATAATTGAAAATTTGATAAAAGTTTAAGTATTTTTATAATTAACCTAAAGGATGTAACAATGGAAAGGTATTTTTCGCTTCTATAATCTTTTTAATAGAAATATGTATTATATTACATTTTTATTTTTTATTTATACATATTTATTTATATTTTATATTATCATATTATATGTGACACTATTAAAACAACTTTTGTGCCATATAGAATTTGGTTTGCATTATTGTAATCGCTCATGGCACTCTTATTGAATATTAAGGTATTATATAAATTTCTTATATTTGATTATAAAAAAAGGATAATGTTTTGGGACTTTCTTCCTATTGAATTGACACTGTTAGGAAATTCAACTATTTCCACACAACCAGAATGCCAGTAGAACAACAAAAAATTTGATAACGGAGTTCGACCAAATTGTGCCTACGTCTCCGGGACTACTGTACACTCTTTTTATTAGGGAAAAAAACAACATTTACAAGTGTTTACACTCAACATTCAACTCATTAGTGTTTGCACGCACTCTCAAACCTTTACCTTAATACACCCCAGAATTACTTACAAAAAATTACTACTCTTGGTCTTTTTCTTACTTACCAAAAGATGAGTGACTAAGAGTTAATATTTGTTTTTTTTTTTTGGATGATCTAAATGGAAAGGGGAGGGGGTTTATTTATACTTGTTTAGCCTCCCTCCTGCCTCTCTCACTTTCAAAATGGGACAAAGTCCCTTACCTAACAATCTCCCACTTGAAGACTGGTTTCAATATGTCTTCACACTTGGTTGATGCAGTAACTCGTTTAGATTTTATTACTCTTGCAAGCCAACTAAAGTTGCATACAATTTCAGTTTGTCGATTACCATGACCTCGGTTAGCATGTCCGCAGGATTCTTGCTTCCAAGGATCTTCTCAAGTGTTAATACTTCATCTTCTAGCAAGGACCTGATGAAATGATAACTAACACCAATATGCTTGGTTCTGGAGTTGAATGCTGGATTATTGGTCAGATGAATTGCATTCTGACTGTCATTGTATAGCACATTCTTTTCCTGCATGAAACCCAACTCTGTCGGCAAATTTTGAAGCCAAATCATCTCTTTGCTAACTTCGGTCATTATTATGTACTCAGCTTCTATAGTGGATAATGCAACAATCTTCTGAATCTGCGATATCCAACTCACAATTGTTGTACCTACAATGAAAATGTAACCGGTGGTACTCCTTTTTCTATCAATTTCACCTGCATAATCTGAGTCAACATAACCTTGTACTTTTATTTCTCCTTTGCTAAAGTACAAATATTTCTTGGTAGTGCCTCGAAGATATCTTAAAATCTTCTTTACTGCTTCCCAGTGGATTTTTCTTGGATTTGCCATAAATCTGCTAACTGCTCCCACTGCATAGCCTATGTCTGACCTTGTGCATACCATGACATACATCAAGCTCCCAATAGCAGAAGCATAAGAAATTTTTGCCATCAAGTCTCGCTCTTCAATTGTCTGAGGTGACTGATTTTGGGATAGGCGTATTCTGCTTGAGATAATTGTAATTCTCCTCTCTGCCTATTTTTGGTGATTTGCATCCCAAAAATCATCTTAGTTGGACCCAGATCTCTCATGTCAAATTCTTTTCCTTTCTCCAAGAAACCCTCTAGTTGGTGCATAAATATCTCCTCATCCACGTCTCCATGAAGAAATGATGTCTTCACATCAAGCTGCTCAAGGTGGAGATCTTGACTTGTGATAATACTTAACACTGTTCTGATGGTATTAAGCTTAACCATCGGGGAGAAAATGTCAGTATAGTTTATTCCTTCCTTTTACTGGAACCCTTTGACTACTAACTGAGCTTTGTATCTTTTAAAACCATCAAACTCCTCTTTGACCCAGTATACCCATTTGTTGTGGAGAGCCTTCTTTCCATTGGGTAACTTTGTTAGTTCTCAAGTCTAATTGGAGATTAAAGATCTCATCTCATCTTTCATTGCAAGTTGCCACTTGCTGAAATCTTCTATTTGGCATGCCTCTTTATAAGACTCAGGCTCGCCTCCATCAGTTAACAAAAGATAATCCATGAATCTCCTGTTTGGCACATGAGGTCGAGAAGGCCTTCTCAACTCAGGAATAGGAGAGGTGGGTTGTGGTGATTCAAGCTGAGCTTCTTCTTCAACAGTTTCCTCTTATTGAGGATTTACTTCCATTTGCCTCACTGAAAAATTTGGGATATTGCTGATATCAACAAATACAGGGCCACTTTGAGGGGCTTTCTCCGATGCATGTCGGTCTTTATACATCAGCTTTTCATTAAAGACCACATCTCTACTCCGAATGATATTATTGTTTTTGTCATCCCAAATGCGATACCCAAACTCATCCTCGCCATAGCCAATAAATATGCATTTCTTAGATTTTGGATCAAATTTATTTTTGCCTTGATCACTGATATGCACATATATTGTACAACAAAATACCTCAAGGTGTGAAAGCTTCACTTCTTTTCCACTCCAATCCTCCTCTGGTAATTTGTATTCTAATGGAACTGATGGACCTCGGTTAATGAGATAACTTGTTGTGTTGACTGCTCCTGCTCAAAACTGCTTTGGTAAACCTGAATGCATCCACATACTTCTAGCTCTTTCAGTTAAGGTTCGATTCATACGCTCCGCTACACCATTATGATCTGGCGTTCCTGGTACAGTTCTCTCCATTCTGATTCCATGTTCATTGCAGAACTTTTTGACTCTAATGTCCTCATATTCTCCACCATTGTCAATTTTGAGCTTCTTTATCTTGAGACCCGTCTTATTTTCAACCATAGCCTTCTATGTTTTGAAAACATCAAATACTTTTGACTTATGTCTCGGAAAGTAAACCCACACTTTACGGGAGTGATCATCAATGAATGTCACGAAGTAGTGTTTTTCACTAATGGATGGACTAGTCGTTGGCCCCCAAACATTAAAATGCACGAGCTCAAGTTTCTCCTTCTTTGGCATTCTACCACCTGTTTTAAAGCTGACTCTCTTTTGCTTTTCAAGAATGTAGTCTTCACACGTATCAAGTTCTACTGACTGTAAACCTGAAATTTTTCCATTGGAACGCATTAACTTCATTCTTTTTTCACTCATGTAGCCAAGTCCCTGGTGCCACAAGTTGGAATCTCCACTTCCTTGTGCAACTGCAATTGAACAACATGCTCCAGTTGTTAGGTAGAGAGCACAATTCTTCTTTCCTTGTGCTACAATCATTGCTCCTTTTGGTATCTTCTATTCATCACTACTAAAAGTTGTGATGTAGCCTTCATTTACTAATTGTCCTAATGAGATTAAGTTCTTTCTCAGATAAGAGATATGTCTGACATCCTTCAGTTCCCAGATGGCTCCATTCAGCTTGAGCTTAACTACACCTTTATCGACAATCTTACAGGATTGAACATAACCAAGACACACACTGCCGAAATTTCCAGGCACGTATTTCTCAAGAAGACCTTTCTCCGAAGTTGCATGGAATGATGCTCCGGAGTCTAATATCCATGCCTCTTGTTTGTTTTCTAAGACACATATCAAGGCATCATCTCCACCTGAAGTGGAAGCTATATTTGCCTCCTGATTGTTCGACTCCTGCTTTTTCGAACCATTCTTGCATTGATTTCTGTAGTGTTCGATTTTTTCACAATTCCAATACTCAATATTTTTTGAGTTTTGGGAAGTAGTGGGATTCCGTGACTTGGACCTCCTGTGTTGGGTCCCGATTCTTTTCTTACTATATAATCATGTGTTTAGTTCATTTGCGGATAAGTTTAATAAATTGGTCTTTGTTAGAATTTAATTAGAAAGTCTATAATTTGAGGTATTATTGCTTAGGTTAATGGAAATTAAATGGAGGGATTTAGTTTAAATTAGAGTTTTGTATGGTGTTAGTAAAAAGTAAAGGAATAAGATGGTGTGGGGGCAATTTGGGTAGTTCACTTAAGTTGTTAAGGTTTAAGGTTTATAAGGAGGGGTATCTTAGTCTTTTTAGATTCATTAAAAGAAGAAGAAAAGAAAAAAAAGACTAGTGGTCGTTTGTGTGAAAGAAGTTACGAAAATTTCAAGTAAAAGGAGAGAGTGAACCTTCGGTGGAAAAGAAGAAGAAGAAGAAGAGGTTAGGGTTTTGTCATTTCTTGCTTTAGAAAAGAGATTTTGGGAGTTCTTTAAGAAGAAAAAAGGAAAGGGAAGGTTTAATTATCCATTAGAGGCAAGAAGTGAATTTCGTGGGTGGTGTTTTAAGGTAAGTGTTTGAAAAAACCCTTTGAATTTTTGGATGGGTTTTGGTTCTTTTGGCTTAAAAAAACATGGGTATGGTTATATAGGATCTATTTCATGCTTTTGCTTCCTTAGATTTGTCAATTTTGTCATCTCTTGTAATGTGGGATTTTACTGTTTTGATGAAGGACAAGAGAGACAAGAAGAGTTAGAGGGAAGGCAAATTGAACAAGTTTTAAACAAAAGGAATTAAGGTGGGTGACTTTTTAATAATCGAGTTAATAAGCTAATTGAATTTCTTGTCATAAATGCAAATAAATGCTTTTTAATAACTTACCGATTTTGCATTTATTACTTTTTAGGATGGTTTAAGATTGTATTATGTGCCCTTTGTATGAAAATAAATTGTGAAAATATTTGCAAAATTGTTTGCCAAGTGAAAAAGAAAGTGAGTTTTTTTTAAAATGTATTTTGCTTTAAAAGAATCCCATTTTGGCAAATATATGTGAATTATATGATATGCATGATTTTTTGGTTTGTGGTGGTCTTTTAAGATTCAAATACATTTGTCTCTTCATAGGCTTCTCCCGCCTGCCCGCTAGTGACATTGGAGCTCCTCACGGACTCCCATAAGTTCACGGTTACACGTGACCACTTCGCGGGAATGTGTAGTACGTTTCGTTTGGATCCACCCAAACAATCTTTTATGTGCTTATGTGATATTGCTTTGTCTATGTTGATTTTGTGAATGTTTTGATCAATTGAAAATGCTGGGAATTTCTTTATGGAAAAAATGATTATTGAAAAGTTTGCTTTGAAAATAATTGTTAAAGAGTTTTGATTGCTTGTTCTTAGTTATTAAATTGTTACCAAATGAGTCGTCGAGCTCACCCCCCCTTTTTTCCTCCACAGGCGACGAGCGAGAAAACGAGTAACCGCATCGAGATTGAGGCATTACTCCTATGTATTTTACTTTTGAAGTCATCTTTTGGGAACAAGACTTTAGATTGCATTTTGGAGAAAAGTTACTGTGCATGTAACTGTTTCATTGTATCTTTGATTTTTAAAACTCTTTGATATAATTAGGGCTAAAATGCCATCTAAAGCTTTGTAATAACTTATGTTTTCATGTAAATAAAAGATATTTGCTCAAAATGTGTTGTTGTATGGTGTGAAAATGACTAGATAAGTAGGTTTGTGGTTGCTGAAATTTTGGAGACAATATTGGGTTGATGTGGTTTGTTATGGCTCTTTTGGCCTTCTTGATGAATATGAAGAATGTGTGCGATGTATTGCTTGCTAAGTTTGATTGAGGGAGTTGGAGAAAGTAGATACTGAAGTGGTGATGCAGGTGTTGGAAAAATTGGGTTGAAGGTTGAAGATTTTGGCTAGTGAACATTTAGGGGAGATGCTGTAAAAATTTTCATTATGGACAGAAACTTTGACTGAAGTTTTGACCCCCTTAGAGTTTGAATTGGATTAAAAGATATTCTTGAAAATTGTAGTTCATGTTTAGAGCTTTCTATTGGTGTATAATATGTCACTTTTGGACTTAGGATTAAGAAGTTATAAGGTTTGAAAGAGTGTTGTTAATGTTTGAAATGTCATTTTATAGGCAGTAGCTTTGAAAGAGTTTTTACCTCCCTTAGAGACCAAATTAGTTTTTTCACCCCTCATAAAAGTTGTAGATTGTCTTCTTATTTTTCCAATGATCTAAAATGTGACATTTTTGGACCATTGGGTTGAAGGATATGATTTTAAGAAGTTTTGTTGCTGTATAGGATGATTTTATTTTAGGTAGTCACTTTGAAGTAGTTTTTGACTCCCTTAGAGGTCAAATTGGTTTTTTAATCCTCATGAAAGTTGTAAAATTTTCTTTTAGCTTTTTATTGATACCGAATTTCAAATTTTGAAATTTTGTGCAAAAAGTTATGAATTTTTAAAGTTCAGATGTAAAAAAAAGAGAGCGAAGCCATCGGCTCGGCGCATGACGCCTTTCATGATCTGCGCTAGCCTCGCACCCGCGAGATATTTTTATTTTTTATTTCTTTTTTTAAAATATATTTTTTGATTTTCCTTTTTTTTTTCAAATCCAACCTCCTCCCACTGTTTTACTTATAACTTATTCGTTTGACCTCCGATTTACTCGATATTTGAAGCATGGGTTTTCTAAGAAAATTCTCTACCCTTCCATGAAAATCTAGAGCTTTCGGGTTTAATTTGAAATTTATGGATTAAATCAAAGTGAGACAATTGGATGAAAATATTGAACATGTTTCCGTACTTTAGTGTTTTTTTGATTTATAGATATTCGAATGGGGTGATTTTTGGTTCAAAAAAATCTAGAGACATGAAATTTTTATTTTAGCTTAAGAATCGAATTTCAATTTGGGCCCTAAGAATTTAAATTTCAGGAGCAGAATTAGGATGAAATTTTCAAGATCGGTTCGAAAGTAAGTGAAATGGATTTGTGTTTGAGGTTTGATTTGGTGGGGAATTCCTCCCTCGTGGAATGCACGTCTAAATATCACGTAGGACGTCGAACACGTGATTCACCGAGGCGGAGTTCCAACATCCTGTCATTTGATCTATCACGGTATCTTGATTTCCCACGTCCTCTACTTCTTCCTTTTGATTATGTGGCAAGGGTGGAGGAGGATGAGGTTTCACTTACTTTTTTTCTTCAGGTTTTCTCGTTAATAATCATGTCACTAACATCCTTGAACTTTAACTTGTTGGTTCCCATTGAGTTACTCACTGATGTGACTGTGGCACTCCAACTCTCTGGGAGGGATGACAAAAGTATTAAGGCTTGTATTTCATCATCAAGATCAATATTCACTGTACTCAACTAGTTCAAGACTTTGTTGAGTTCATTGATATGATGATCTACAGAGGTGCCTTCCACCATTTTCAAGTTGAACAAACGTCGTATCAAATGTACTTTGTTTATTGCCGATGATTTTTCATAATACTCCGTCAGTTCCTCCATAAGGCCTTTTGTGGTTTTTGTTTTTATCACATTAAAGGCTATATTTCGAGATAAGGACATTCGAATTGCTTCAAGGGCCTGCCTGTCAAGAATAATGCATTCTTCATCTGACATATTTTCTAGCTTCTTTCCAAAGAGCGGTAAAAACTGATTCTTCTGATCTAGATAATCCTCTATATGCATCTTCCAGTATTCGAAATCTATGTCATTGAACTTATCGATTTTGTTAAGCATGTCATCTAGTGCCATTACTCTCACTGGCTTCTAGTTTCCTTTGACTATTGCACTATGATTCGCAGTTATCAAAGTCGACCTCTAAGGTAAACAATTAGTGAAGAAAACCGATTCGGTAATACTTAGAAAAAACCGTCAAATAAACTCCTAAGACAGTATTACCATTCCACGTAAAATCCCAAGAAAGGATGAATGGGTCACAAATGGTCCCACTTAAAACCCGCCCTCCTAGACAGAGATTACGTGCACGGTGTATTTATCACAACCTAACTGCTTTTGTGGCAACTGCAGAGCGTACTAACTCCAAGCTTCAACACGCCTAAGGAAAGTTTTTTGATGTAGAAGATCCACTACTGTGGCGATTACAGAGCATAGTCACTTTTTTAATACTTTGATACCAATTGTTAGGAAATTCAACTATTTCCACACAACTAGAATACCAATAGAATAATACAAAATTTGATAACGAAGTTCGGCCAAATTATGCCTACGTCTCCGGGGCTACTACACACCCTTTTTAGAAAAACAACACTTACAAGTATTTACACTCAACATTCAACTTACTAGTGTTTACACACACTCTCAAATCATTACCCCAATGTATCGTAAAATTACTCACAAAAAGTTACTACTCTTAATCTTTTTCTTACTCACCAAAAGATGAGTGACTAAGAGTTAACATTTGTTTTTCTTTATTTTTGGATGATCTAAATAGAAGGGGGAGGGGGTTTATTTATACTTGTTTAGCCTCCCCCTCCCTCTCTCACTTTCAATATGGAACAAAGTCTAACAGACACGAACCTCTATCTCATCAAATTTATCCATATCTTATAGCCTATCCCTTTCTACTGTCCTATTTTAATATAATATCGTTTACTTCATTTAGGACTCAAAAATTACCACATAACCCAATCTAAATTAATTAGATTTTAAATTACATTTAAATCTGAAAATTTGATTGAATTTAAATTTTTAATAAATAAATATTATTATAATTAGTTAAATTAAAAATTTAATTAAAACGTGGTCAAATCAAGTTAAATTAAAATTAAAACTTGATTAAACCAAACACGACTTTCATTGTCATGACTATCTTGAATTGAGTCGATTAATTTTCATTACACTTATTATACACGTCAAAACTTTTGTTTCAATTACGGTGTTGCAATTCTATTTTATTAAAATTCATCAATATATTTATGTAAAGTTGTTATAAATATGTGGAGGACATTTAACGTAATATAATGAGAATAAAACAAAAACATCTGAACCTATTACGTGACTGGCAATTATTAAACTTTGTTTTAAGTATATAATTATATTCGTCAGTGGGCCATGTCGATACTCCCAACGTTCCAAAGTCCTCCAACCCCACTTCTGAAAAATGGTTCCCTGAAAGGAAAGAGAGTTGAACGATTGACTTTTGGATCCAAAGCAATAAACTAAGCAGTTTTAAGAATCATCCATTCACTTTCCCCGATATAACTTTGGAATGAACGTACAATTATATAAATTAATTGATTAAAAACAGCTTGTGATTCTAGAAAAAAGGGGAAATTACCTAATAAATGTTTACACGCAAAACTTTATATTTTAAAAAGTTAAATTATTTTTACTATTTTTTTATTAATATTAAAATTTTACAAGTAGAATTGTCGCATACCTCATGTCTGAAAAAAACTTAGAGATAAAGTAAGTTATATATAAAAATACGATAAAATTAACGTTTTGGATTAAGATACAATATCCTAATTATATATGAGTTTGTTTAGATTCGGTTCAAAATTTTTCCAAGACCTCTCAAAATCTTTTATTGGTGTTATCGTTAAGTTGGCGAAATCTAAGGAATAGAGATTCATAAATTTAAATCAAAGTAACTTTATAGCATTCTTGTCCTAAAAGGTGGAATCAGCTATCCTAATTGTCCTCACATTTGAGCTCAACCAGTTGTAAGGAGTTAAACAACGGTTTGATCTCGATCGACCACTTAATAAAGCAGCTCATGCATTTTTGTTACCAAGAATCGAACCTTAGTCCTTATCCTAAATTACCTTACTAAATTGTCAACCGAGTTATCCGTACGGATCAATAGCATTCTTGAATAATGATTGAGGGTAACAGAACATTTATACCAATTCAACTATTAAATGTGTAAATAAGATTGATCGAAACAGGACAAGCAAAACTGAAACAGATGAGTTGTTTATTATTTACGTGTCTTGTAAGGTAACTTTATTGTCAATCAATCTCAATCTGAATTAATAATTGCTATTAAGATGGGCGTAAATGGCACGTTGCCTCAATAATTCAGAGAACGTGACCCACCGGACAATATTAAGATATTTCCATACGAAAAAAAAAAGTAATTGCATTTGACATCTTTTTACACATAATTTATAAATATCAAATAAGCAATTGTATTTGAAATATATAGTTATTAATACATAAATTTTAAAATTTACATGAACAAAAGATGAAGAAATTCCTAATTTCTCTAGCTTTCAATCTATTAATTATAGTAGTAAAATACTAGCGAAAATAATTTTAAAAATTAAATTTGTTATTTTATGAGTATTTATCAATAAATGATATTTCCAAAATTTTAGTTTATTGAATTAGTAAAATTGTGGCCGATTGAGATTATTTATTTTCATTTATTAATTTAGTTTTCAAATAATAATAAATTTTGTCAAAAATTAAAGATAAATTAATTCACTTTTAATTTTATAATAATTTATTGATGGGATATTCTTTTATTTTTGTCACATATGATTTATTATTAATTAAATAACTATAATTAATTATTTGATGTTGGCTATATTAAATGATCATTGATATAATATAATATCATTATTTTAAATATTTAAGGTGAAATATCATTTTAAAATAAAAATTTGAAATTTGAAAATATTAAAATTTTTGAACATTTAATAATTTAAAATAAAATTAATATTTTTAAGTTATTGTTTCAGAAAAATAACGATTTCGTTGGTTAAGCAATTATCAGGTGGAAGTCAAAGATAAGGTTAACCCACCAAAACCAGTTAACGCTAAGCAATTGTCTTAAACTCTTAATAGTTAATATAGATTAAAAGACACCATGATTGTGATGCATATGATTTTGTTTGTTTAATGGGTCACGCTCACACACACAAAACACGAGAGAGAGAGAGGCCCAGATAATGGTCCATCACTATACGTGTCAGTGAGTGACGCACCCGAGACTTGACGGAGTTTTGAGTCAGTTCTCGGTGCAATGTCAATCCATTAAACGGAAGATGCTTGGGAATATACCAAACTTTCATGTCCCCGCCCAATGCCATCAGCGGCTTCTAAGGCCAAATCTTGGATAAGTCTTGTCTCTATTCTCGTCTTTTCATACTTTACCATATTGGCTATATAATAACATCATCTCTAGTTAAAAGTCATAACTTACTAACCTCAACGAATCCCAAAACCTTTTGAGTGTAAATCCAACCATGTCTTCCTCCACTGCTCTCTCCATTTCTGACCAAGAAAAGCTCATCCAGAAACTGGGTATCTTTAAGATCCATGGAAGAGACAAGCGTGGCCGGAGGGTTCTTCGCATTATTGGCAAATCCTACCCTGGTAAGTTTTTATCTTTTTTTAAATTTTGTTTGGCACTTTAATTTGGATGGTTTTGGTTACTGATTTTGTTGTTGTTTCTATATATGTTGATTAGCTCGGCTTGTGGGTAGTGAGGCTTTGAAGGAATATTTGGAGGAGAAAATATTCCCTGAATTGGAGGAGAAATCATTCTCGGTTGTGTACGTGCACACCGGTGTTCAGAGAAGCGAGAATTTCCCCGGAATCACCGCTCTCCGATCAGTCTACGAGGCTATTCCGACGAACGTCAGGAGTAATCTGGAGGCTGTCTATTTTGTACATCCAGGTCTACAAGCCAGACTCTTTCTTGCCACCTTTGGTCGTCTTCTTTTCAGTGGAGGGTAAGATAACAAAACTGAAGTCACCTGTACTTTGCTCATCTTACCTTATATTCTGACAAAACTCTGTTTTTTGTTTCCTGTCTTGAACAGGTTGTACTCGAAGGTGAAGTACTTGAACAGGTTAGAGTTTTTATGGGATCATGTAAGGAGGAACGAGACAGAGATGCCGGAGTTTGTATATGAACACGACGATGAGTTAGAGTACCGTCCGATGACGACTGATTATGGGTTAGAAAGTGATCATCCAAGAGGGTATTGTGCATCTTCAGTGGACAATCCAGTTTCAATGTACTCAATGCGATGCATTGCGTAGGAATTTCTCTTGTCAGCTTGCTGAGTTTCACAATGTACAAATGAAAAACAGGGTCGAGAATAGGTTATATGGATTAGAGTATACCTTGTCTTGTTCTGTGTAGGAGTTTCCTGGGAGTTTCGTCTCTGATTTAGTACAAAACTGCTTTTGGAATCTGAATTCAAATCTCTGAATTGTTAAAGATTGTATATAACATCCTTTGAATGTGTTTAGAAACCTGAGTTGAAAACAGAAATTGCTGATGCAAGACTCCATATGACACATTACTAATTGAACCTTGGGAATCGAGTACAGAGACCATAAAGAGGATACTTCATTACAGTTAACTTTTACCTTTTGGGTATGCGGTCGAATTTATGGAGTTATCATTCCGATGTAATTGATGATCACAAACTTAATTGGTATATACGGTAATAGATTTAGTACTCTTAACTTAATACAGGTTAATAATTTTTAAAATTTATATAATAGTTCTTAATTTTTTAAAAATTATAAAATAATTTATTATCATATTATATAATTATAATCTTAATAATAAATAATAATCAATATAATTAAATTTTAAATATATAAATTTTAAATAAAATTTGAGTAGTTTATAAATAATAATTTTAAATTATTTTATTTTAAAAATGAAAATAAAAATTTGCAATAATTATAAAAGTTGAAGTAAAGAAAATAATTAATTAAAAAGTTTGAAAAAGGAGGAGAAGGGAGAGAGAGGAGAGTTTAAATTTTTAAAACTTTTACAAAAATTCCTTAATTTAAAAATTTTCGATACCTGAGTTATATTTGACCACATTTTGAATACTAGTTAGTATCAACAGATACTATTTAAAACCGGCCAATATTAACCAATATTTAAATCTGATACAATCAATCACCTGTTTAGCATCAATTTTGGTCCAGTACAATATGTACAGATCGGTACGAAATGGTATCCTAAATTTTGTATAAAATACAAATAGTCAATATTTTAATTTTATTTTCAAAGAATTTTATTGATCAATTTTATAAATTAAAATTAAAATTTTAAAATAAATAAATAAATAAATTTTTAGCAATTTTAATTAAATTTTAAATTCTTTGATAATTCAAAAATTTCTTATAATCATATTTTAATTTTATTAAATCTAGAGTTTAATTTTTAAAATATTTATTTTTATGATTGATGGTAATTAAACTAAAATTATCAAATATTCTCTTGATGGATTTTTAAAGATATGATTTTATTGTATTTGTGATCTTTTAACTTTTAAATAAAATAAAAGGATTATATTTTATGATTACATTAACTAACACCATATTTAATCATACACACCAGAGTTCAAACAAATTACAAAGACTTACATTCACTTCCAGGGAAGTCCCATGTCAGGAAGGATTTGGTGAAACCCATAGCGGTCTAGAATCTAAGCTGCGAGAAGAAGAAGGCAACGTTTCCAAACTCTCATCCTCCAACTTAAAAATTCCCATATCACGTTCCCCATAACAGCTGTTCTCAGAGTAATCATCTGTGTAATAGATTCGATCTCCCAAACATCCTGAGAAATCCGAAGCTTGTAAAGACAAAGAACAGTTTTGCCCAATGAACAACATAGAATCACCCAAGTTCCTAACCCTCTCCCACTCTGATTCCCTCCAATTTAGCCTAAAAACCTCAAACCTCCTCGTTTTGTAGCCCAGATGCTCTGGAATCTCAGCGACATCATCCAGATCCATCTCCACATCGATGTATCTCGTAACAAGCAACAGTTCTTGTCCGGACCCGACCAAGTACTGCAAATCACCGCCTAATTGCGGCGTCATAACGAGAAACGACACCGTAGGTGAATCGCCGGACACATCACACACGACTGTTTGACCGAACTTGTTCACCGCATAAAACAACCCGTTAAAGTACACAACGTCTTCGCTATAACCAAGGACAGTTTCCAAAATTGTCCATGACTGGTCTCCCTGTTTACAGTAAGCTAATTCGGAGGAGTGAAGAATTGCCATAGTCGCGAAACGATTGCGTTTAGGGCTTGAAGATAACACCAATTTCTTAATGAACCAATCACGCATGTGCCTTAAACTCACCGTTTCAGGCCTTTCGCGGTCAATTAAACCTCTCACGGTCACGTACTCTCTCCCGACATTGGAGTAACTAAACGCGATGACGTTTGGGAAGGTTGAAACAGGAGGCAAATAAACCTTCTCGCGCGTGATTGGGTTCACGAGAACGATTGTGGGTGAATCGTCGAGGATCGTGAGCCAACCGTGAGAAGAACCACAGAGGCGTTTGTTGTGAGAAGCTTCTGGAAGGTTCAGGAAATGGAATTTGCCTGAGGAGAGATTGTAGAGGGCTCGGCGAGATGGGTTCGGTTGCCTTTGGGGAAACATGAGCCATGGGAGCTGAGGCGGGAGGTGGTCGGGGTATTTGATGGTTGAGTACCGCCATGTACGGCACACGCTGCGGAGGCGGATGTAATCGGCGTAAATTTTTTGGCGTTTGGCGATGGTTTCTACAAGCTCCGGTGGGAGTTGCGTCCAGTCGACGTCCATTTTCGGTTGAACATTCTAAACGAGAAGAGTTAACAGTTATAAACAAGAATGGTCATTTGTGCAAATCAATCTGAGCCGTCCGATTGATTTGTGGTCAACGAGTTCTAGGAATGCATGAATCCTGGGATGGTATAATCTGTAGCTTTATCATACATGACATTGCATCAATATCAAATTAGTAAAAACTATACCTCATCGTGACATTGCATCAATATCAAATTAGTAAAAACTATATCTCATTATCACATCATCACACCTTTTCCGAAGTCCTGCAATAAAACAAGATTTAAAAAAATCTGATAATACGCAATCTTACCCTTATATAATAAAGAGGTTGTATCCAAATAATAAAAACTATATCTAACTTTACTAAATGCTACCTAATTGTGAATTTAAAA
This sequence comes from Erythroxylum novogranatense, assembly GCA_029891385.1. Lineage (NCBI taxonomy): Eukaryota > Viridiplantae > Streptophyta > Magnoliopsida > Malpighiales > Erythroxylaceae > Erythroxylum > Erythroxylum novogranatense. Next base: position 945,869 of record CM057225.1, on the reverse strand, counting down.
TTATCCTTATTTATAGGGATTCTTTTTCCTCCTTGGGTTAATCTTTTCCCTTATAGTCATGTATTTATTAATTGACGTCACGACTATTCTGGAAGGACTTTCCTTATATGAAAGGAAGTCCAAAGGCCCTCTGAGCAAGTTTTGAAACAGAGACATGTTCTTTTCTGGGTTTGATTCAAGAATCTAACAATGGCGGATTTCTCCGATAACCAATTACTTAGCATTCCACTACCGAAGTCTTTTCATGAAGACAACATAAAACACAATGTGTTACCTCTTCAGACACATGGAAAACCAATATACATAGGAGGAACTTCGAACAAGGGTTGGCACATGACGCTTGAAGAGACCTCGGAGATCACTCTTTTGAACATTAACACTGGAGTCAAAATTCAACTTCCAGAAATCTCAGAACAGAACTCCTTCACCCGATCGAAAGTGCAGAATGAAATTGTTCATAAAGCTGTACTATCTTCGCAACCGGACATCGACGCGGACAACTGGATTGCTATGGTTATTTACGGAGACTCGAAAGAATTGGCATACTATAAAGCAGGTGGTGAAACATGGACTTTACTACGAGAAGCAGGAACAATGTACGATGATGTTGTGTTCCATGAAGGAAAGTTCTTCGCTGCTGATGAGTATGGGAAAGTGGTATCCTGTGAGATGAAATCCTCGCATACTGTAACTTTAGTGACAGAAAGATGGTTCTTTTGGGGACAAAAGTTGTATATTGCGACCATGGAAGAGAGAATTTTTCTTGTTGTCCGATGTATTGCAGATAGGTCCGATTTTGCCAGGAAAACCCGTGATTTTAAGGTATGTATGTTGGTTCATAAGCATAAAGGCAAATCAATAGGACACTTGAAAAACTGGGTGATACTTGCAGGACGTTACCACTGTGTAGCTCTACCACATTACAGCATTAATGGATTGAAGGAAAATTGCATCTACTTCAAGGATGATTACCTTCACAACTTGAAAGGCAGTGTTCTTCGTGACGAGGATGGTTTTCGTTGCTTTAGCTTGAAAGATGACACCATCGACGAATTGCAGGATCCTCCATATGCCCTGCTCTATGCTTGGCAACGTAATATAGTTTGTTGAAACAACTTTTTATCTTCCCCTTTCCCTTGCCTTTTCTTAGGTACCTGACAATTAAAATAAGGTTTATTTGATTGAATTTGATAATAATTCTGCCAATAGTTGTATGCTTAGCATAAAATACATAACTACTGGGAACACAATTCAGATATTGATGATTTCTTCGTCGAATTCAGCTCGTGATAGTTCAAGGAAGTACAATGTTTGACAAACTGACCAAAACAACAACACGGGGTCAATATTACCACAACTGATGTTTACGAGGTCGTATTCTCTTCGCCGTCACCATTTTCTAAGCCATTCGTAGTGGTTACTAGCAAATCAGGATAGTTTCGATGATTAAGAGAGTGCAACCACAAGGCAACTACTCCTTCCTTATGTTCTGTTGAAGCAATGTGAGAGTATATATGCTTTATCTTGAATTCCTCTGCCTCTTTTGCATAATCTTTCATTGAAAGTTCTTCATGACTATCCTTCCATTTTTTATTATATGATGCAAAAAGGCACTCGTCCAAGTACAGTCCGACCTCTGGAGCAGTTGGCACATTTATGTTCACGTCCCTACAAGTTTATAAACCACAAAGATTAAGATTAGACTAACAAATTTTGATCACAGAACGCAAAGTATTGAAAGAACATAGTGGCTTGTTCTTACTTTTGAAGGGCAGTTTCTAATATCGATTCAGGTGCACAATTCCTCATAATTGCCACAGCAAGTCCTATCATCTTACGAATTTGATGAAGCATGAAGCTCTGCCCTACAACCTCACACTTCACAAACTCGATACCTTCAACGTTAATCGTCATGCTTGCATCAAACGAAATTATGTATCGACGAGCAGATGGATCTTCAGCCTTGGTTCGGGTGGTAAAGTTGTGGAAGTTATGACTCCCCACATAAAACTTCAATATCCTATTGAACCTCTCCTTCTCGTCCTCTCCGTAACTGAATCCATTCCGTTTCTCTTCCTCGTTAATTTTCTCACCATCAACAGTCTTCAAATTCTCTGTAGAATCTGATTCTTTCTTATCATGATCAGAGCTATCCACGTTCACTATAGAAACCTCTTCTCTACTGTGACTTTCTGTATCAGATTGCAATACTGAAGATTTTGTTTCTATCCCATCATGTTCAGAGCCATCAGTTTCCCTTATAGATTCACTATTCAAATTATCACTAATAACATCCTCTGTAACACACGCATCTCCATTGTTCGACGAAATGTCTACTGATTTCGACTCGAAACTACGCTTACCTACTGCTCCAACAACTTTACGTCCTCTTTCCGAACAGTCCAAGCACTTGACAAGCTCCTTACCAGACCCCAAACTAGCGAGAACACTCTCTCTATCGCGATGCGAGCAAGGATCAAGAGCAAAAACAGGAAGCAAGTACACATACCTCCTTCGGTCGCAGAACTTCTTAGCGTTATACGACGCAGTCACGCGCTTGTACCCAAAGATCCTAATTTGATAGGGCAAGAACGAATTCAACCGCTCCACGAGTCCGGGAGGGTCGATGTAGAACCGACCCGAAACGACCTGACCCACGGCACTGACCCCTTTATCAGTTCGAGCAGAGCGAGCCCAGTCATAACGCTTGGGGTTGCCGCGGTCCTGCTCCGGCACGGCGCCGGAGTGAAAGAGGGCCTCTTCGAGGTCGCCTTCAATGGTTTTGGCGCCAGGGTTCTTTTGCATTCCTTGGTAACCCACGCCACAGTACGCGAAGAAAATGGCGATCTTGCGGCGTTTGTATCTCTGTTTCTTGGTGGTGTTGGTCGGATCGCAAGGCTCCTCGTCGGAGGTTGTCGTGGACATTTTGGGTCTTTTGATGTCTGGCTCTTGCTGGGTTGGTGGGGTTTTTTCTACTGGGGTTTCCATTTTCAATGACGTGAACAGAGGAATGACCCCATCAAAGTTCTGAGCTTCCTGGGTCTATCGCGATTTGCGTGTAACCTCCGATACAACCCTAGAAGAACAGTTCACGAGTGTGAGAGTGTGAGTTTGGGTTTTCATTTTAGGACCAAAAGGCTTGGGCTTTAGCTTATCTAAAAAAGAAAAAAGGCTTGGGCTTTGTTTACACCGAAGGGCCTAATAAAAGATTCTCTCGAAACAAAAATGCTTCCATGGACTGACAGTAGGACGAGTCAGGGGTCAGGACATGCACGTCAGGACCAGTCAAAATCTCTACTCCACCTTCGTCATCATCGTCATGGTATAAAAGTAACGTTTTAAACTCCCCTTACTGTAGAATATGGGGTGTTTACTCGGGCTTCTTTAGACTTTGGACTTAGGTTATCACCGACACTGATGGATCCAGGAGAACTAGTAAGGGCTATAATTCCTATAAAGCTAAATTTTTTTTTAAAATATGTGTATATATATATAGTAAACTAAGTAAAGCTATAACCCCTACAAAACTAAATTTCTTGCCTTCTTAAGACTAAAATCTTGGATTCGTTGTTGATCACCGAGTGGATTTAAATTCGGATTTACTAATTGTCATCAATATTTTATCCGACTTAGCTTTGCACAACTTGATACCATGCTCTTTGACTCAGGCCATTAAGCTACTTTTATCTCGCGATTAAGAAATTACGGTACGTGATGTTCTCTGCACAGGGAATTCATATATTGATTAGTTGACGAAATCAATTAGTATATCTCAAATTAGTGTCATACACCTTTTGGAGGCTCCGCCTGATTGCCTCGCCTTACTCCTTAAAGACATAATAGATGCTTCAGGAAAGAGGTGTAGAGGGGTAGTTATAGTATTTTACCGGTTTGTATTAAAAAAAAGTAATGTTTTGAATACCATTCAAAAATTGGATAGATAAAATAAAAAAACTTGAAAATTCAGTCACTATTATAAAATTAATATGTAATAAAATTAAAATAAATTCAAGAAATAAATGATCTTACCAGAAACAAGAAAAGATTTTGGGTCAAGACCAAAGCAGGACAGCGCAAAACGACGATACTCACTGAACGCAGATTGGTAATAATGGAAGTCACTAGCAGCACTACACGACACAGTATTACATACATGACTTGCATGAGACATATATGCATTAACATGAAAAAGTGAGAGTGAGTGAGCACATGAAAGTTGAGCTGGAAAGGTGCTTCCTTCTTCTCTTCTCTCTATCACCATCATAACCAAAACCCAGCCGTCGTCATCGCTGTCATCATTTGTTCTTTGAAACTTCAACAAGTAGACGTCTTCTCCATGTATCCGTCCCTCATCTCTCACCAATAACGAGACAAGACATGTTTGTTCTCTATACAATCTTTTAGCGGGGGTCTAGTTGATACAGACGAAGGAGGTATGGAACCGAAAAGAGATTGTTGGTTATATATTATTATTATAAGGAAAATATTATAATATTTAATCTTTAGTCATTGCTTTGTACCTTCGCGAGAGGAATGTCAATCATCTTCGTCTTTTTTTAAAATTAAATATAATTAATTAATTATACATTAAAATAATATTAAAATATATTTTAATTAATTCATTATATATTTTATCTTTTTTAAATTAAATATAATTAATTAAAATATATTAAAACTTGATGTAAAACAAAATTTTAAAATTTTTATTTCGTAATATTTTAATCAAACCAATCAATATCAATAATAATTATAATCATTATTTTATTCTAACATGTCATCATAATTATAATGATTATATTTATTTACATTTATTTTTATTACTTGATTTGACTCTTAGACTAACATATATATATAGATATTTTAGGCATTTTATTATCATAGACATGGATACAGAGAATAATTAATGGTATCAATTATACCGATTTAATTTTAAAATTTTTGAATTATTCATTTTATCCTATTTTTAAATTCTAAATTTAATTTATTTTATTAATTTTGTTATTAAAACTAATTAGTAATCGATAAGTTTTATAAACTAATATAAATTAATTAATATTTTATTTAACGATATCTTTTTAATTAAATATCTAAATTTTCTATTGATAAGTACAATATCTTTTAATCATATTTCAAATTATTTAATTTTATTCAATTTTGAATCAACTTTATGATGGTCTAGTACCGATTAAATTTTTAAATTATAAATTTTAGTCTTATCAATTTAATTTTTGGTCTGATTTTTAAAACATTGATAATAATTTGAACTTAGATAACTTCTTAATAATTAAATTTAAATAACTTATTTATTATATTTATAAGAATATTTAATAATTTAAATTTTAAATAACATATTTAATTTACGTGATAAAAAACACTTTTAGAAGAAAATATACCTTTTTTTTCTAATATCAAGTGTGAGTAGTTAAACCTAATCACTAAAAGCTATTTAGTAATTCCCCCCACTTACAAGTTACAAGGTAAAAGCAAAATAAAATATTATTCTGTTTTTGGGTATCATTTCTCTACCTAGTGCCTACCCTACAACATAATCAAGCTCACATCTCTGTGTTCTACGTGACCTTAATGGACAAGGGCACAATATGTCGCTCATTGACAATATAATGAAAATGGATAAGAAAAAGAGGATCAGATTTTCTATTATTGCAATTCATATTTGATTTTTCTATAACTTTCAATATAGTATTTATCGAAAATATTAAAAATGTTTACCAACTAAAAAATGAATGTTGGATAATGTTAATATCATCGTTTTCCAAAGTCTCTATTGAGTTTAATGTAATTAAATATTTTTAATAATTTACAAATTAATTGAATACATTTTGTAAAGTTTTATTTATTGAATTATTCTTTTGTCAATTCAATCAATTTTAATTACAAAGTAAGAAAAACATTCAAACTCATTTCAAGTTATAGCTAGACGTATTGTAACTAATGATTAAAAATTTATTAATTCGGCTAGTTTGATTTTTAACTTTTATTTCAATTTTTAATAAATTTTGTTACTAAAAATTAGTCAATTTATTAATTAATCGGTCAATTTTAGTAATTTAATATACTCTTATAAATTAAAATAAATAATTAATTTTATTTAAAAAATCAATTAAATTTCAAATTTTGATAGGTATGGACTATTTCTTTCAATCATATTTTAAATTATATATTTTATTTAATTTTAGGAGCTTTGTAACCACTTAATACCAGTTATACCTTTAAAACTTTAAACTCCTTATTTTACGGTTCAATTTTCAAAACATTGATTCTAACATTCAAAATATATCATATAAAGAAAATAAATTTAAATATAATTCAAGATAAATTAAACCTTTTCTTTATTAATTTAATAGAATATCTATTAAAATATTAATTTAAAATTTAAAATGTAACGACACGTGTACAATTGACCATATATATCAATTATAATAATTAATGCTCAAATCTTTTTTCAATATTTTAAAAACCGGTTCGGACCTTCCGGTCTGATCGAAAAATGTCTGAACCTTTCATTAGTCCGATTCGGTTTCACCTATTAACTTCTCTGTATAAAAACTGACCGGTTTAATCTTTTTTGGTCAAATCAGACAGTCCGATATAATCCGATTTTAAATCCTTGTCTTTCTTATCCATGACATAAAATCAATAACATCAAGGTTTTTCATCAACACACAAGTTGTATGCATGATTGAATAGTACAATTGAAAATCATTATTGCATGAGAGACCGCATGCATAAAAAGTGAGAATGGGACTGAAGGATTACTTAAGAGCCTCTTGAACCCTAATCATTGATGGTTGGCAGCACAGACGAGATTGTTGTATATTCTATTTTGTATATTTTATTCTTATTCACTAAAAAAAAAAAAGTTATACATTTGAAATAATCAATATTGATCCTAATATTATTAAAAAAACGTTTGAATGTGTCAAATTTTGATAATTTAAATATTTATTACTTCAATTTTTAATAATTATTAACCTATTTAAAATTATATTTTTATATTACTCGTACTCTTCGATATCAAAATTTAGTAAAAAATTAATGTAAAATAACAAAATAACTCTCATATTATTTGTTTTATGTGGTATAATTTAGCAAAGTATTATATCACACCATAAGAGTGGTTGAGTTTGTGGAGTAAAGAAATATGTGGTCAAAAGGTTTGTGTTCGATATCTCCCGCTTATGCTGTCTCGGTCAAGCCTATTATATCGGGCTTGTCTAATGCAAAATATCCAATTAGTGTAATTTGTAGGTTATTGCGTTAATTCAAAAATTTATCAAGTGCGCATTCAAAAAATAGCAACTGCAAATTTCTTCATTTTTAAATAATATATATCACGTAATATTTATATTATTTGATTTTCCCCTTTTTTTGTCAAGTTCTTAAACAGGGAAGGATCTTTACTTAGTATAAAATTTTAATGTAATATTTGTTTGATTTATTTATTTACTTGTCTTTTTTTTACTTATGTATTTATTTCTTTATTACACTTTTTAATTATTTACATTGTTCTATTTGATTTATTTATTTACTTGTCTTTTTACTTATGTATTTATTTCTTTATTACACTTTTTAATTATTTACCTTGTTTTATATTTATTGAATGATTTATTTTATTACTTGTTTGATATTTTATTTATTTTTATTTTATTAGTATTATTATCTTTATCTTCTTTTATTTTTGTTTATTTTTATTACTATTATATATATATATATATATATATCTTTTGTTTTAATTTCTTGATTTATATGGGTTTATCGAAAATAGTCTTTCTACTCATTAGATGTAAAGTTGAGTATTACTGGATCTTTCCATAATTGAACTATTATTGTAGTCTTAAATAGAGATTGAATTATCCAAAAATACAATTTTAATAAAGTAATTAATAATTTTAAAATGTGAAAAGAAGATGAAATCACAGAAGTGAGTTGGTGTAATTTATCAAGTAAATAAAATTTATTTGTCAAAATATTATTAAATAATAGAACCAATAGGTTGACATTAATGGTTAGTGACTTAAAAGTGATAAGGATTCCAACTTGCACTAATTAGCACCAGTGTCATTCATCTCACGCGGTTGACAAAACTTGCTTTTGTCATCAATCAACATTGTGTCTGCCACTCTTTTTGTACATGATTTATTTTGTCAAGGTCACTTGGTTCCCCACAAATACAATACCAAGAAGATGATCATTCTTCTAGCTCATGCCAATATTAATTGCCTCCATCTGGTGACAATTTCATGTGTAAAGTAAAAGTCTAAACCGTTCTTCCTTAAGTTTCTCTAATTGGCACGTTTGCTTTTGCCTCAATTGGGGATGATTATGAGTTCTAGCTTTTGGACTTTGGAGGGGACCAAGATCCTATGTTCTTATAACCCTGTGCCAATTTTGTTTAATACGATCTCATCCATGTAAGTATATGGGACTAAGAAAACTGTATGGACGAGATTGTTTGAAATAGAACTGGCGTAGGGTTATGAACACAGAATATTTGATCCCTTTTAGAGGAATTATTAGGATTTTGAGTAAAATTGAAAATTTTATTTAGCTTTAAATTTTATTAATTTCTTCTTTTAATTACATGGAACTGTTTCTTTGGAAAGATATAAAGAAAATGATATATACGATATGACTCTTTTCAAACTCCCATAAAATAGAAAGTTTTGTACACTGTGTACATTGATTTTGTTTTTTTGAAAATCTTAAATGTTTTATATTATTAATTTTAATTATATGTTTTAAATTTTCACCACATAGAATTTCCATTTATAAAGATATTGTTAAAGTTTTAATAATTTTCAACAATTAAATTTAAAATGTACTAATCAAAGAATTGAAATGAAAATCACATTACCATGAAAAATTAAATAACCATAGAGGCAATTTTATTTAAAATTTGAATAATGACTGCATCACGAGACTTTTATTAGTTAGTAAAAATAAATAAAACATAATTAAAGTCGCTCTTAAATAAATTTTTATTTAAAATGAATTAATAATATATAAAATTTTTATGATTTGATATTTTATTTTAGTATTTATATTTAAAAAATTAATTATCATGCAAACTTTTATTGTATTTTATTATCTATTATTACGAAAAATTTAACAAAATATAAAAAAATTGTATAATAACTAAACAATTTATAAAGAAGTATGTGATATTTTTCAAAATATAAAAATTGAAACAAAAAAGATTAGAATACATAAAATTCAGTCTAATTAACTTAAAAATTAAAAATTTATTGTTTATAATATTGTCGATTATGGGCACCTACCCATCACCCGACTTTAAACCTTCTTTCCATAACAACGTTCTTGCCCTTGGAAAGTTTTGCAAGCACAAGTCAACCAGCAGGTGCAGCATAATCTTAGGAAGTAAATCTTCACATTCCAAGTTGTTTAAGCTACTTTGTTGAATTGAACATGCAAAACTTAGACTAGGTGACCGACTCCGAGAGAAGAACTCCGCACTGCCAGAGCAAAAGGGTGTTGATACTCGATAGCGTTTCTGTCCCTTTGACCACCACCAACAAGCATGATTGGCATTTTCTTTTGGCATAAAGCAGAACATTCCAACACCAATGGTTATAACTTTTTGAAGCCTCAGTAACGTGGGAGAGCTGATCGCTTGAGCCTCTCATGGTTCACCAATCATGAAAGAATAGTGGATTCTCCATGCATCGAGCTGTGCACAAACAGGCAAAACCCTACTCTACTACAAGTACCTTTCGTGCCAACGTTGCCCTTCGAATTTCGTCTTTCTTATGGGTCGAAACTTACTTTTCAGATAAGGAATTGTACCTTATAATTGAACTTTTTTGTCCATCTTATACAATGAGCAAGTTTCATACTTGGTCTTTTAGTGATACCGAATTCAAGTAGCTAATTGCTCAATTAATAATAAGCTAAACTTGTTCCTTAGTAGTGGTCGAAGTAGTGTTTATAGTTTATACTTTTTTTTTTTAATGTGTTTTCAAGCGTTGGAGGTTGTAAATTCGAAGGCGAAAATTGCATTTTAAATATCAAGATTTATAATAAAATATAATTTAAAAATTTAATGTTTTAAACTGTTTAAATCAAATCCGACAATTTCAAAATATTCGAAATAGATGGAAAATTTAAATGAGATTAATTCTCTATCAAATAAATGTCGTGTCAATATTGACAATATTGTTTTATATTTTAAATAAAATATCTTCCATTATCATGTAATTAGTTTTAAAATGACTAGAAAATGGACTAAATTATTTTCAAAATTTTATAAAATGTGTCTCATTATCATGCGACAAGGAGATTTACTCTGAGATAACCATAAACTAAATCTCACTTGTTACGTAATAGTGAGCTCTCCTCTTTGTTTTAAAAAAACGTCACATTAGTATTGATATGATATTTAATTAATAGAAAATTAACTTCATTAATTTTTTTGCCCACTTAAAGTTTGTGTTGAATGTTTTGAAAACGTTTATGTTTAATTTGAGTAAATATTTATGTTTAAAATATCCTTTTAGCCTAAATTTGAATCCCACTTGAATATTCACTTAAATTAAGCTTTAAATTATTAATTTGTTAAATAATTTATATAAAATATATAATTAATTAATACTTGATTACAAATTATGAGTTGAAAATTTTGGTTTTGCTTTAAACGCTCGAGTGATTACTTAAATTGAGAATAACATTTAATTTTAAATTACTCATTTTATTTAAAATATATAATTTATAAAATATTAATAAAAACCTAAAAATATATCTCATATTAGGAGGATTTTCTAATGTTTACCTGCACACCATGAAAAGTCCATTAATTACTAGCTACAGGTGCAATCTACTGTCCCCACTAATCCACCATTCTCTAAAAACTTCCTGAAAAGAAGACAAAAGTCTCACAAATAGGAACAAAGGTTGACTCTTGCAGTTGCACGAAGTGAAGGGAACAAAGGGTATGAACTTTTACAAAGCTTAGATTTAAAAATTGTAAGGGAAAAACGATTTTTCTGTGTTGTCATGTCAACGTTTGGATAGTCCCCTTGTCTCTGTATCCTGTAAAATTGGAGATATTTAACTGATATAAGGCTAATGTTCTTGTTTTGAAGTTCTTAGTTGGATCATTTTTTAAAGATCAATTTCACCTTGTATACAATTACAATCTAAACTATAAAAATCTTGAATGAGTTAATTTTCAGTATAATTTTTAATTTTTTTGATTTGATTTTTAAAATATTTTTTAAAAATTAATTAATTATTTATTTAACATGTCAATTTTAGTAAATTCATACGTTATTATAAACAAAACAAATTAATTATTTTTTATTTAACAATATATTCTTTTAATTAAAATTAAATTTTTTTGATAAGTAATGACAATCACAATCAATCATATTTCGGCCATATTTGGCAATCAGTTGATTGCATTAACTGTTAGCTAATTCTAGCAGCTATTAACTAATAACTGATTATATTAATTGATTTAATCAGCGGATTGCATTATCAGCTATTAGCTGATAGCTGATTATATCAACTTAGTTGACCAATATATTGCGAAGAGTCATTTGTTAGAGATACTTGGTAAAATTAGTTGTTTAGTATTAACTATTTATGTGTAAAATGACTTAAAAATTATAAGGATATAAATATTATATATCTTATTATTTCTTCAAATATTTTGATAAGAATTTATATTTTAGAGAGGTTATGTTCATCTCATCGTTTCATCATCTATGAAATTTTGATGTAATTTTTCTATTTTCATTTTAGTTTAAGGACAACATTTTTTCTAACCTATAACTAAATAAAACAATTATAAAAATAAACACGCCTCTAAAACGTAGGTATCTAAGAACCATAATTAAAGGATATAATTGACTTTTGATAATTAAAATTTTGGTTGATCTATAAAAAAACTCTAATATAGAAGCGTTTTCATTTTTTATTGTTTATCTTCAATCAGCCATCGGATCTGCTACTCTCTAAACAACTTTCATAGTTGTTTGAAGAGTCAAATAGCTGAAGACAACCAATCAGCTGTCTATCAAACGAAGCCTTTATATTTTTTAATATTATTCATTCTTTAATTTATTTTATGACGATTAAATACCGATTGAATCATTTAAATTTTAAATTTCTTTTCAGTTTAACTTAATTTTAAAACATTGATCTTAACGTAAATATAACTATTTCATTGTCGAACTAAAATTTTATCTTTATCTGACTGTTTCAGTCTTTCAGATCATCAAAGATTTATTTTATTTATTTAGTTTCTGTCAATCTTGAAACTAAGTTGCATGCCTACCGAGTAGAAGACCATAGTCACACAACTTGGCATGAATTGGACATTTGACCTTGGCAAGAACCTAGTTTTAGGTTCAGACAATGAGACCCTGAGAAAAAGGTTTCGTGAGTGTTATTACATTTACATATTACACCAGTGGTCTGGCATTATACTGGTGACTAGCATTTATGCTCATTTACCAGAGTTACTATTCTTGAAATTTTGACTGTCCAATGATTAATCATGGCTCTGACACGAACCCCACTGCTCTGTACGCTGTATCTGAAAGAGAGACGAAGTAGGAGAGACGACTGGGTATCTCCAAAGTCGATATCGGTCCTCTGCAACTTCTACGCGAGTGAGTATGGGTATCTTCTGTATCTGATACGTTTCCAACTTTTCAAAATCTTAAGGAAAGTAAATGGGCATGGTGGTGGGTAGATTTGGAGCAATAAATGTTTGGAGTATGTGGGACGGATGTCGTTGGTACGCACGTTTATGTAATAAGTATTGTTGTGGAAGTTTGTTCTTTAACATAAAATATTGATAAGAGATGGCTTTTTAATATTCCAGTATGGCATAACGTAGCAATGCAATAGAAACAGTCACGGGGGAATATTCAAAGTTTGACCAAAAGTGCAATTTCGCATTAGAGTTATTTTTAGAATAAGTGTCTAATTTTTGAGTTTTTTAATTTTATATTTAAACTTTTAAAATTTTAATCATAAAACTTTAACAGTTCAATTCAAAGTATTAATTTTACATGTAACATTTAGTGGATATATAGTATAATCCAAAATAACATTTTGACTTAATTTACATAAGTTTTAAAATATTAGTAACTAAATTAAAATTTTTAAAAATTAGTACTAAATTGAAAATTTTAAATTATATTAGAAATAATTATTAAAATTTACTTATATATTTTAAATATTAAAACATAAATCACTCGTTATTTATTATGTAAAGAATTTGTTTTTATTCGAGTAAGTTAAATTTAAATGAGATAATTGTAATGTTATATTAATTAAGTTGACAAACTAATTAATAAAAGCAAAAATAATTATTTAAGATAGGATTTAAAATATTGTTAGTTTTGTTTTAAAATTAAAAATGAATTATTTAAATATTTTTAGAAATTGTAGTACATTTTAAACCTTTTAACTCTATTAGTTTAGAGATGTGGGAGTGATGAGAGCGACGTATCATTCTAACAAGCCATCGACAAAAGGGAAGGTTATACTCTTTTACCATCTGTTTTCCCTCTCTGCTCGCCTGTTCTATGTAATCCAGAGATAAGACAAGAGATACATGTGACTCTTTATTCTAATGACAATAGAAAGTACAATATTAACAACATCGATTTTATTAAACAAAGAAATTTGAGTGCAAAGTTTATAGATTTTAAAATACGTAATTTTATCTTTAATTAATTAAAAATATTCTTAAAATACAATAAAATTTTAAAAATTAACTAAAAGAAATTATTTGACAAATATTTAAATAAATAATTTTATGAAATATAAAATAAAATTTAACTTAAAATAAAAATTAAGAATAAATAAATATACAAGTTCCAAAGAAATGTTAAGAGTGATCAGGAGTTTATTAATATAATAAAATAGGATATAATATTATTTATCATTTAGAGGAGAGTTTATAATATAATACAATAAAATTTTATATTATATATTATTTTATTATAAACAACAAAATAAAATTTCTCTATTGTGAAGATTTATGATAAAATATAAAATGGTAAATGATTTTACAATATATTACATTATAAACTCTTCCATTTTTTTAAACAATAATTTTCTAATATTACAACAATTTTATTATATTATATTATAAACTATTCAATTTTGTTATATTTCATTTTATTTTATTAAAATCTTACGGTCATGAACTTAAGCATTGAGACTGCATTACAAGTTTAAAAGAAAAGAAAAAAATAAAAGAAAATAAATAAATCTAATGACAATAGAAAGTATGGGATAAAAAAAGTAAGGGTTAGTGACATGACATGATGAGATAAGATTGAGATTGACCCAAGTTACTACCTTTTAATCGTATGCATTTTACTTAGGTCAAAATAACATGTTTGAATTTTTCAATACTTATCGTGGACTTGTAAGGAAGAGGAATGTACCTAGGATTCCTCACCTCACAACATTAGTGCTTTTAGTCGTAGGACCCATCAAAGTAGAGGTTGGCTCCTTTATAAGTCACCCTTAGTGGTCATCACACTTATCTTTTCTAATTTTGGATGTTATTTTGAATAAACAATACAATAAAAATTAAAAATTTTAAAAATTAAAATTAAAATAAAAGATATTAAACTACATGTCTCACGCTATTTAATCATTTATTTTATGTTAGAATTTATAACAAAGATAGCTACAAATAGTCATATGTGTAATCCTATAAATATTAAATAAAATTTAAATATTTTATAAATCATCTGTAATTATTATTCTTTAAATATATATTATGTAAATTATTAAAATATAATAATTTATAAATTATAGTAAAGAATGTATTTATTAAATTTATAATTTATAATTAAATGACTTATTCAATAGTTGGAGTAATGAAAATTATCTGTGGTTTAATAAATTATAGAAAATCTTTAATATTCAAAATTTTCTTATGATTTTTAATTTTAAAATTATTTTATTATATTTCAATTAATAATAATAATAAAATATACTTGTAAATATTACAATCAAATTTTACATATATAATAATTCAAATAAGTCCTAAAGTCTATATGTTATCCTTACTTTGTTAAAATTCTCTTCTTTTGTCATTATTAGGCTAGGGAAAAAATTAACAGACCAAATTGACTTAGTAGGCCTAACTAGCTTGTGGGATAAAAGGGGATGTGTTGTGTGCTCTTTTCGTCAGAAACGAGGAGGTGCAAAAGGGAACATGAAACGGAAGAAAGGAGTTAGTCGTAAAAGGATAGGGTTGGTCTGCTATAGTCTGGCTTTTTCATTACTATTAACGAGGAGAAGTGAAAGAATAAATCATGATGAGAGGTTTGATCCTTCAAAAAATATGCCCTATCTCTCTTTCTAGTCTCTTTTCACTCGCCTTTTCCCTAACCATCCCTTTCAATTAATTACACCCACCACCCCTCTCTCTCATATTTACTCTTTCCACCATCTTCGATCTTAAATAGACCCTATCTGCCTCCATCTTCTTTGTGCATTGCTTTAGTTGCTAAACCTTCATTTCACTTGGTACGATCCAGGACTGTCCGTTTCTCATATGGGTTTTGCAAAGGGTTTCTCACAGAGTTTATTGGCATTCTGTCCACCTCCCAATCATCAAACTGTTATTTCTCAATTCATTTTGGAGGTGGATATACTGCCAACTGAGCTCTGTTGGTCTCTCTCTTTGTAAAACCCTCGTGATGTGCCATACTGCTCGTTCTTCCTTCTCTTTAAAGAGATGCTATCATCAAGGTAAAGGCTATAAAGAAACCTGCACACCCCCATGATTCTATGTCTTGTTTCTAGTAAAAGTTTCTACCCTAGTAAAAGTTTCTACCCTTATTCGCCATCTTAATGATGAGACTAACTTTACTGTCTGAACTTTACTGAGTAGGGAAAGAAAGATGGAAAATTTTAAAAGCTTCTTCTTTTCTTCTTTATATTTCAGGTTTCCTGCAAAAATCAGCTTACTCTTATAGTTCGCGAGCTTAATTTCAGTTTTTCTGATCCCTTTTCGCCTTCCAAACCTTAAAACTTAGTCCATGCGTATGTATGAAGAGGAAAGTAAGAACTTAGTAAGCCATAAATTATCATTAAGCAGAAGGAACTGGTTTGTTCATGAACTTGTATGGCATGAAACAGATTTAGGGTTTCACGAGTTTCTACTTTGTATGCCCTTTAAATCCTATGTCAAATCTTGTACTTGACGATGATGAAACTATTCAGCTCTCGCTATGGATTGGCTTTAGATGATGAAATTGCAGGCTGTGGATCTATATTGGGTATAATCATATACTCATATCACAAATAAAAACTGGAGATTTCAAATGTTCATGGTTTCACGCATGTGATAAATCATACATCCTGCTCTTTTTTTTTAAGTTGAGGGCAAGCTTGGTTTTGTCTGGACACTGTTACTTAATATTTTTTTTATTTTATAACCAGAGTTGTTTCAGATATATTTTAATTATTCAAAATAAATGTCATTCGTGTTTTGGACGTATGTTTATAAATTTTTTAAAATTAACCTTTAATTTTTTCATCTTAATTATATAAATTATAATTTTAAAATAATTTTATTACAATTTTATTTAAAATGTCGATTATTAATTTTATAAAACATTAATAAAAGTATATTTATAATTTTATCAATTTTTAATAAACGTGTATTTTTTGAAAGACTCTTATTATAAAATATT
This sequence comes from Erythroxylum novogranatense, assembly GCA_029891385.1. Taxonomy (NCBI): domain Eukaryota; kingdom Viridiplantae; phylum Streptophyta; class Magnoliopsida; order Malpighiales; family Erythroxylaceae; genus Erythroxylum; species Erythroxylum novogranatense. Next base: position 929,154 of record CM057225.1, on the reverse strand, counting down.
AATAAGCGTGTATTTTTTTTTGAAAGACTCTTACTATAAAATAGAAGGAGTAAGTTTTTTCTCTGGTATTGCCAACTACATACGTAGGCTCATGATTGAAACACTGACACATGCCTTTACAAGTGACGGGAAAGAACAATAGCACACACCGCTCTCCCTGTTTTTAATGCGTTGGGGTCACATCCAATCTTGGCCGCCTGCCTGTGGGTGCTTGTGTCCATGTCGTGGCATTATCATAAATTCACAGTCAGAAGTTTTGGTTGGTTGTTCGAAGATGGCACAGGTTCGCTAGGAGTCGGAGTGGTTAGGTTTGTTGCATGTGTCAGACAGACCTCAATGGTTTCTACTCACAAAGTTGCTTTTTCTATGTTTTGTAGTTGAAAGTAGGGTTGGAATTTCGACCCTTACCCTACTTGAGTTAATTAGGTTTGGATTTAGTTTAAGTAGATTTGATTCGGATTCATGAGGGTTGGTCAGTCCAAGTTAAAACTGGATTGTGTTAAGAGTTTGAGTATTTAATTTGAACAATTAACTTTAAATCCAATTTGTCTTTGCATTACATATGTTGTTGAAATTATGGTTGGAATTTTGATACGATCTGAAGTTTAATGTTCGAAATTTTTAGTTAAAGTTAGACTTTTACCATTTAATACGAATTCAATGAACTTTAAATGGAATTATCATTGCAATTATATATTGTAGTTGAAAGTAGGGTTGGAATTTGACCCTTACAACCAAAAGTTTAATGCTTGAAGTTCAAGTTGATTGGGATTAAGAAAAAAGGATGGCTTGGGGTAAAACAATCATTAAAAGATTGAACCAACAAACTAAAAATCTTAAACAGGCTAATATTTTATTTCGATTTTGACTTTTAAGATTTATTTTAATAATTTCTGATATATTAATAATTTAATTTAAATTTATTAATTAAATAAAAATTTATTTTATAATATAATATAATTTAAATTTAAATTATTTAATATTTTATTCAAGTTTAGTTAATTTTTGGTCATATGTTCGATTTTTAAAATTGAATTAAATTGATATTGTTTTCTTTAATAAATAAAAATAATTGGACTATTTTAAATCTTAAGATAATATTAACTAAATTTTAAATTTGACCATATCATAATTAGACTATTCAACTAATTTAAATTTTAAATCAAGTAAAGTACTAATCATCTTTTAATTAGTGTTACAAGCATAAGATTGGTGATATGTTGCATCATATGCAAGCATAAGGTAAAACCGTGATAAACAAAGTAGTAGTCGTTTACGTTTCATTTTTTAGTTACAGCATAGATTTTCTTGTAATTTAACTCAATATGGAGACCAAGTTTGTAATACAAGTAACTGCTTTATTGCTGTATATAAACACATAAATCATGAATAACAAAGTAGTGAGTGAAATTGGCTTTCTACACAGTATTAGAGTAGGAAAGAGTTTCGTGAAATTTCTTCTACCCTATAATCATTTTCTTCTTGACTTGAACATCAATGGCTGAAGATACGAGAGAACCAAATCTCATGCAACTTCAAAGATCTGATCATCTATCGTGGAGCATAGCCATGAAAATAGCATTGGGAGCTAAGCTAAAGCTTTAGCTTTATCAATGGAAGTTACGAGAAGCCACATGATGAATTGCCAAATTTTGAGCATTAGTGCAAAGTGTATTACTTGGTGACTTCGTGGATCTTAAATTCAATTTTGAAAGATATTGTTGAAGTGTTCTTATACACAACTTCAACAAAGGAATTATGGAAAGAATTGAAGGAAAGAAATGGAGAATGTAATAGTCCACTCAGTGCCGGCCCTAGGCAAGGGCCAGCAGGACACCTGCCCATGACCCATGATGAGGAAGGGCCTCTAATCCCATGGTAAAAACTTTTATTAAAGATACAAATAAAAGAATATTAATCAGCTATAGAATCAAGCTTCAAACAAATTGCCCACATTGCAAAGACAACAGCACAAATCCAATAGTTGAGTAACATGCAGGTCCATCAATGATGCATTTATCATGTCCTTCTTCCTTTCGAAGCTATTAACACATTCAGTGCCATAAAGGGGCCCCATTTTTATCCTTTTCTCATGCTGAAAGATTCGTTCAATAACATATTAGTCAATCAGATTGCAGTATATGCTATCCCATTTCCTATCAACTGCATGGATTTTGTAAAGATGCCACGTGACAAACCCGTATGCATATATCCCAAGATTCTTTTTGTCACTTCCTAGAAAATTAAATGTTATGATCATTTAATATTTGGTTGAATATGTACACGTATAAATTGAGTCATTTATGTTTCATACAAACATGTAAACTTAAGTATACTGTCAATTTATTAGGGCCTTTTTTATTTCGTCTGATTTATTAGAGCCTTTTTTTAATTTCACTTCGGGCCTATAAAATGATAGGAACGGCCCCGAGTCCACTGTTACACCAGATTCAACGAGAGATAAGTTTAATATCCAATTGAAGAAGTTATTGGATGAACTAACATGCTTAATGCCACTTCCTCAACAACAAAGAGAAAAGAATCAATTGATTAATTGAAATTACACTGTGATTATTGTAATATGGACAGACATATGAAAGAAACTTGTTTTAAAATTCATGGCTATTCAGAATAGTTTAAGGATTTGAAGGAAAAGAAGAACAAAGAAGGCATGAAGATGTATGTGAATCTGGTTAACAAAACAGATGAAGTACATGGAACATATTCGGATGGAAACTAGAAATCAAATGTTTCATTTATGATATAAGAGGAGATTGGCGAGTTCTTCAAAGGGAAATGAAAAATGGGGGCTGAATAACATGCAATGAATTTCTCAAATTTTGAAGATTTTGCAAGTTTGACTCTCAACTATATACTTCTTAAGTTACTAGAGTTTGGTTCTTAGATAGTTGACACAGGAGCCTCAAACCATATGTTTGTAAACCTGAAATTAATGAAAGACTCAACTGTCATGACTGATTTTACACATGTTCATCTACCAGATAGATCTATTAAGTTTGTTCATCATATAGGTGATTTTCAGTTAAATGAACAAATAACCTTGACTGATTGCTAACACATTCCTTTTTTCAAATTCAATCTCTTATTTGTCAATAAACTCACCATTACAACCCATGTGAAATTTAACTTCCAACTTTTTTTTTTGCATAATACAGAACCTAATGACTGATGAAGTGCTTGCAATAGGGAAAGAGATAGGCTGATTCTATATTCTAGATTCTAGCTGCTATCATCCTGAAACTATAAAACAATACACCTCAAAATTGTATCCAAGCCTTTACGTTAACTCTGAAAATATCATTGATCCTTGGTATCAAAGATTGGGACATCCGTCTGTGAATGTAATGAAGCATTTGAATGAAATAAAGGATCTTTTTACTAAAAAGAGTATCCATGTGAAATTTGTCATTTATCCTGACAAAGTAACAACCTTTTCAAACCAGTACCATTCATTCAATTGAATGTTTTGAATTTGTTCATGTTGATTTTTGAGGTCCTTACAAACATGCTTCAATTAATGGAAACCATTATGTTTTGACCATTGCGGATGATTTTAGCATAAATACGTGGACCTTTTTGTTTAAACATAAACACCAAATTGTTTAAAAACTTCAGTCTTTCTTCAACCTTGTCAAAAACCAGTTTCATACATCTGTTAAAATCATGAGAACAGATCATGGTGCAGAGTTTACTGGTATGTCTTGAACATCTTTATTGTCAACTCTAGGCATTATTCATTAGAAAACATGTGTTTATACCTCTTAACAGAATGGAGTTGTAAAATGCAAACATAGACATTTGTTGGAAGTTGCTTTGATGTTTTAATCATTTGTTTCTATTCGTTTTTTTGGGTGAACCCATTCTCACAACCACCTATATCATAAATAGACTTTCTTTGTAACATCTCGTTACTTGCGTGAAGGTTAAAATAGTAAATGTGAGTGATCAATGAGAGCTTAGAAATGTAATTTTCATGCTCATGCATAATATGACATACACATATACATAAATAGTGAATTTATCTGTATATGAAAATAAGTGTATATGCATTCATGAATAATTTTGAGTATAATTGGATTGAATATTGAATTTTTAGAATTTTGAATATTTTACATTGGAAATTTTACGGGTTAGTAGAATTGTATTATTTTTGAATTTTGGTGAATTTAGGAATAACTTCGAAAATTTTGAAATTTTTATGGATAATACAAAAAATAAAATAGGAAAAAGGAATCAAAAGAATATTGGGGATAATTGGATTGTAAAGATGATAGTTGTAATGTAAAGAGAAGAGCTAAATGGAGTTAGTTTCAAAAGAAACTAAGTTAGAGATTAGACCATAGGAAAGTGACAAGTGTTAAGTTGCTTTTTGTACTTTTGTTAAAAGTAAGTCTTGATATCCGAGCGTTCAAAAAGGGGTTTGATATTTCTTAAGTTTCTTTCCTTGTTATCACCTCCTTTGAACTTTCTTAAAACACATAGAGTTTTTTCATCAAAATTCCTTTGAAAGATTTCTTTGCTTTTCCTTCCCCTATCCTACTGCTAAGTGTTTCTTCTCCCTTAAGAAAAAAAAGTAGACGTTGGTTAGTGTTCACAGTGGAACGTGAGTTTTGCATGGAGTAGGGCTTGAAGATAGTTGGAGTTTTTGTGAGTTTTCAACGAGTTAAATGTCCGCATTCAGACATTGCTAAAATTTGAAAACAAATGCTAATATGGAGCGTACTGTGAGTAGACCTAGATGGTGTTACCTTATTGTTTGTTTCGTTTATGTTATGACTTGAGTGATATGAATGGGATGTAAATTGATTGTGTGAATCTGGACAATGAAGGTCCGAGGTTTCTGATGGTTGAATGTAATATTGAAGTGTTAATTGTATGTGAATGTGATAAACTAAATGCTTCAAAACATGAATGCATGATCACAAAGTGTTTCTTAACATAAATGTTGAATACCGGACTAAGGTCCGATTATTTGTGAAAGTGAATAAGTGATCATATGTGATTGATGCATTTCATTTCATGAATGCATGAAACATAATGACTGTTGTGAAACGAGTAGCCACTGATTAGAGCTTAAAGCTTAACGAGTGAAAACGAGCTTCGATCTCAAAAGTGAATAAGAGTATTAGGTTTAACGTTTAATGAGCCTTGTATCCCCTAATCGGATAAGGGACAGTTATCAATGAGCCCTATATGGGACAGTTTAGGCACTTGGTCACAACAAAGTAACAAATAAAAAGTAGGTCTCATGTGCACTGCATATGCATAATACGAGTGATCAAATTGTATTGAATATGAAGTGTGAAATGTGTACTAATGTGATTTATGTGCTTCGTGATTAGGTGAGTCATCGATGATGGTCACTCATTGAGTTCGCAAAACTCACTCAAAATTTGTAAATATCTTTCAGGACTCAGAAGAATACCCCATTAGGCAAACGAGAATATCCTTACTGCATGCAAGGGAAAGATAGAGGTCGGGATCAGTTTGCGTCTGTATTGTATTTCTTTATTTTCGTATTGAATTGTACATTCCACAAATTTTTGTATCATTTGTAATTGAATATTGTGGTATGTAATTACTTTGGAATTGGAAATATTTTGTATTTGTAATGGGCCCTAAGTAATTAGTGAATCTCTGATGAGTTGTGTACTGATTGTAATGTGTTGATTTGAAAAATGTTTATAAAATAAAGTGGGCCCTAATTGATTACTGATTTTCACGTATTTAAATGTATTAAAAAACAATAATGTAACACCCAAATATCCCCTGGGAGGATACATGGATGCCACCCAAGACAGGACAAACAAATCAAAACGTTTCACACATGCATTTTTAAAAACTAAACGTAATACATATAATACATCTCATAATTTCGAAACAAATCCAAAGAATATTTACAGCCCAAACAAACCAAACAAAATACAATTTTGTTTTATGTGACACAAAACTCAGACTCTTTTGGCCATCGATATGACTTGTCGATCCTTAATCTCTTCGCTCGAACCTACAAGGGCAAATCCATCGTATAAGCATATAGCTTAGTGAGTAATAACTAATCTATATTAACAGATTTCAGTAAACAGAAAGAATGCATTTCAGAACAAATTTTTATACTAAACAGAACGGCAGAACACAGGATATCCTTCAGAATCAGAATATAATTTAGTTTATGTTAGAATCAAACAGATATCAGAATACAAAACAAATCAAACTTATAACTCCATGAACAGAAGTGGGTAACGGGACTTATACATGAGATACCATAATTAGTATCAACAGGAGAGACATATGTCTCGATATCAGGAGACACCAAAGTGTCAAATAACAGAGAGCATTGCAGACCCTTCTAGTATGCCTATTTACCCACAACTAGGACTTAACAGTTTTAAAATGTAACAAGGTCATTTCAGACATTTCATGTGCAGGCAAATAGCACTCACAAAATTTCTCATAAAACAAATTACTTACCTAAAGTATTTACTGAAATTTTCTACCTATATTATGTCTTGAAATTATCGACCAGATTATTTACCAAAACGCCTTCATGTTTATCACGTCAAGTCCCGCAATATCCGGCAGTGGTCGTTCCTCTATAATAGGAAACACAGATACAAATTACTATTGTGCATGATTAAAAATTCACCAATGTATGATGAATATGTAGGATGCATGTTTATGACAAATTTCGGGACCAAACCCTAAATTCTTAACTTAAATTATGAAATCCTTGATTGTTAATTAAATCTGAAAATTTACAAATTTCACATAAAGAGGTAGAAAATTTTTTTACGAATCCAACGCTTCGAGAATCAGGTCATTCGGAGGTCGGATGACAAAGATATGGTCAAAATAGTGAAATTTATCACACACAAGTCGACTTATACTTATACAAGTCGACTTACATAACACGACAAGTCGACTTATGATTACACAAGTCGACTTATCCATTAAAACACACACAAGTCGACTTATACTTACACCACAAGTCGACTTACACTTGTATAACTCGACTTGTTGAAGAGCGGAGATGATATTTTCATACAATAAGTCGACTTATACACCACAACAAGTCGACTTATATCACTGTTCATCGTCTTCTTCACCAAACCAGACGTAACAACAAAGTTTTCTTCCATTTTTCTTTAACTTCATCACTTTAAAACTAACCTATTTAGCATTTCTAACCTATCAGAATCATCAGAAACAACTTATACTCCAAAGATCATAAAACTTAACATTCCAACTTTCTCTCTCTCTCTCTACGGTAAACTTTCAAATTCCTTATTATTACACTTTCTTTCATTTTCTTTATTTATTCTTACACTTCATGTACCTCATCCCAATATCAAAACCTCAACAACCAATTCAGAAATTAATTTTCAACTTCAAACATCATTTACAAACACATATTCACTTTCTCACACTATTGTATATTTTCAAATATTCATGTATGTTTCAAAACTCACCAACTTCGACTCTCATAATTCCCAGCATAATCAGTACCAAAAATAAACATATAATTCACGTATATGATATATATATTTATATATAAAAACAGAGTATGATGAATTCATCGTGTTCTTGTTTTTCTAACATAAACAAAACATACACTACAAGGAAGATGTTAATTGGCGACGGAAAATCATCGACGGTCTAGAAACCGTTACAATTGTCGACTGAAAATGGGCACCCGTCGGGGAAGATGGTTTTGGGGAAGAAGTTTTGCGACGGTAAGATATTCCGTCGCTGAATGTTGGGAATGAATATACCGACCAAATTTTCGGTCGGTGAAGTAGTCGGAAAAAACCGCGGAGGAGCCCCTCACTTAAAGTAAAACGACGTCGTTTTGGGTTATTTCAAAACGACGTCGTTTTGAAAACTGATTAAAGCTAAAGCTGGAACCTTTCTCCTCTCTCGCGCGACCTTCTCCTTTCTTCCTCTCCCAGCTGCGCGACCTTCTCCTTTCTTCCTCTCCCACCGGTGCGACAGATCCTCCACCGTGAGCCTCCATCGCCATGCCCCGACAGCTCCAAAGTCACGCCAGTCTCCGACAGGTAACCCCTTCTCCCACGAACCCTCTTTCTCCTTCCTCCCCTCTCCTTACTTCGGGTATGTTAATATTTATTGTAATGTATTTTTCCTAACTTATTTTATGTTCATATTTAGTAAAGGATTGGCCTCCTAAACCCATATGATGCCATTTATTTTTATTATTATTTTTACGTTGCATATAATAAAGCATATAGTTTCATTTATAGATACGGTAGATTTATGTTCATTTTATTATCTTTCCATATTTTAATGTTTTGTTTGTTTTATTTAATTTTTACGAGGATGATATAGGATAGAAATTAAGCCTTTAATTTGAACTTCATAATTATAAGGTAGGGAAGTATTAATTTATCGTATTTTTCCCAATACATTTTTATTTTTGTGATTTGTTATGTACATTGGGAATAATGTACATGTTTAGGTGTGGGAAGCGATATAGTAATTTGGTGGATTTAATGTTGACTCAAGCTTATTTTAACTCTTATTAATTAGTTTTTATAAAGATATTAAATTTGTTAATTCTTATCTTGTGACTAAGGAATTAAGTTAGAATGTAAAAGAAAAAATCTGATTAGATGGATTCTTATAGGTTATAGCATGAATGAATTTTTCATTATTGATTTGGTTGAAAGTGTTTAAAATTTTCATAAATGAGCTTAAATTGAGAGGTTTTAAGCCAATGAGCATTTATTATTATCACTATTATGTAAATATCATAAATAATAGATGATTTTAGAACTTACGTTTGTTATACATGCCAAGACTATAACTTTTAAATTAGGGGCAGTGAGATGATAAAGACACTTATCTTAACCATTGTTAAGCCTTTGTCTATGATTTTATCATACCTCTTTTTATCCTTTAGGTGTAACAAGATGCATTACTCTTAGGTGAGATGATCCAGAAATTTACATTCCTTAGATAAAATGCATGTAGTTATATTTCAAAGTTCTTATTTATCATTGATGAACCTCTAAATTATCTTAATCATAAACTTTATTTCAATTGTAATAGACATAATGCCTAATCCTACTTCATCTTTAGGAAGCTAAGGATCACTCTATTTGAATTTGTCTAATGAATGTTTAGTAGGGTTTTATAATCAAAGAAATCTTCTTATTGACCTCTTAATTGTATTAAATGCTAATAGGGAGTATAAGGAACAATACATATGAAGTTATTCAGGATAAATTTTATAAGTTGAACTCTCCCTACTTGAGAAAGACATGCATCTATAGCTCTAACTAGCTATCTTTTTTTTTTAACTTTTTAAAGAGAGGAAGATAGTTAGCATTTGAGGGTCTTCATGAGGTGATACAAATATTTGATCACGTAATTTTTAAGCTAATAAGTTGAAGAACCAAATAGCAAGGTATTAGGAACTTATGGGCAAAAACCGTATACTCATTCCATTATTGATTGTTAAACTGGAAAGATGTTTAAAAATGTTCATTGCAGTTATTAAAGTACTTAGGGAATTGGAATCAATTCTTAAGAAGAGTATGAAATAACCTACAAAAATGTTCATTGCAGTTATTAAAGTATGAAATTACCTATATAATGTCATTTTATAGATCTTATAAGCATTATAAAAGCTTCCCACTTAGCCATATACATTGGGATTTAATTACTTATAATGCACATTTTATTTGAAGATTATCCATCATTTGACTAATTGTCTAGTTTAGATTGTCCCAAAATTATGTATAAATTTGTTTATTATCCTTTTTCCTAGCTTACTCGTTTCATTGCAATTTGTTACAATTATGCTTATTTTATATTATTTGACAAAACATTTTCGTCATTTCCAATATAATCATATAACTTAAATTTTGTGTTATATAAGTCCTATTAACCTTAGAATCTTATCACTCACAAATCTCATCTTTTATATAATATGGCTATTCATATCCTTATTTATGAATTTTTGTGTTATATAAGTCCTATTAAAAAGTTCATTGCACAATTTAGTATCCCAGCACATGTCTATATTCAGGTTTGTTCTTAGTATGGTTTTTTTTTGTTTCTTTGTTGCCAACATTTAATATTCATTACTGTTCTCATCAAAGTTTTGTTGAGAATAAATTATTCTTAAGTTATGTTCCTAATTTCTTACAATTAAAGTTAATAAAAAAGATTATTTTGGGTTCTTGTTTGATGTTTTGCTAATTTTATAAGTTAATAAAAATTCTTCTTTGTAGAGTAGGAGGCCATCATGAATGTTAAGGCCAATATTATTAACTTGTGAAAAAGTTCGGTTAAGTTTGAATTAGGCTTGAGAAACATAAAACTGTTATAGGTAGACTATAAAAATGTTGAATAAATTGTGCATATTATATAGGATAAAAGTATTAGTATATCGATTGAGGTGAGTGCGTATGCTTTTGTTATTAGTGGTCTCTGGCTCCTGATGAATGAGCTTGGTTATGAACTTATCATAGTATGTTGCTTTGTGGGTATTATTGATGTCTTGCAATGTGTGAAACTTGACAGCACACATGTTGTACGGAGATTGAATTTGTGATGTCATTACTGGTTGAGATAAATGTGTGTTCCTTTTGCAGGGTGACCCTTAATGTTTAAGGGGGTGTCCAAATTATAGGAGAAATGCTGCCGAAATTTCAATAGGATCCTCGTCGTAGATGATGTTTAAATAAAAAGATTAGATCGTTTATTTTATTAATTGAAGCAACTTACATTGATGAAAATGATTTAGGCTATTAGTTGATTGTTTAATTTTGTTAGGATGAGAAATGGCATGCGTTGAGTATGACATGTTCCTGACTATGTATTGCAACAATTACACGGTGTGATATGACGATTGCGATATAACAGTTCGTTCCCGTAATAATGCATACATATATGAACCGTTCTCCATGTTGCTTTCGCACGGACCTTAATGAATTTGATCCTTAATTTGATGGATGCTTTGAAAAATAGATTTCTCTTAACTTCTAATACGGACATAATTTAATATGCATATGTGAAATTGTATATGTACATTGACAAGAAGGTGAGAATAGGTTAATTATGTGAGGCTGATAAATGTCATTCCTTTAGTATAATATCTCATGCCTTGCGTAATTGATATTAGAAACTAAGGTATGAACAAATAATTATGTTGGATTTCATTGCAGCTCAATCATCTTCATCGCCTGTGACATTGTGCATTGGCCGTGTCATACTTCAGGAACATTTCTCGGCAATTAAATTAAGGTCAGTGCCTATGTTTTAGTTAGTAATATTATCGCTTGATTCATGAAATGGCAATAGAACTTCCCATTGCATGTCCCTAAAAACGGTTGTTGATGTCGTGCAATATGTGAAAGTTGACAACACACGTGTTGGACGGAGACTGGATTTGCGGTGTGATTACTGGTTGAGAAAGACGTGTGTTTTTTTTGCAGGGGGACCCTTATTTGTGTAAGGGTGTGTCCGAAATATAGGGGACATGCTGTCGAAATTTCAATAGGATCCTCGTCATAGATGGTGTTTAAAGTAGAACATGAGAGCGTTAGTTTAATTATTTGAGGATGCAAAATGTTTAGCATTGAGTATGATATGTCATGCCTTGCGTAAATTATTTGCAATGAAGGTATGACTAATGTCATTGTTGGGTTTCATTGCAGCTCTATCAGCTTCATCGCCCGTGACGTTCTTGGTTTGGCCGTGAAAACGTGATCCCGGACCTTTTCTTTACATTTGAATTACGGTCAGTGGTTTTGATTTGGTTAGTAATTTTATAGCCTGGTTCATATGGTTGTTCCACTGACGAGAAACAATTTGAGCCATATTTGGATGCATGCTGTGTACAATGAATATCTGTTAACCTGTAATATGGACATAATTTCATATGCTTATGTGTAATTATGTATGAACGAGTTGTTGAGAATAGCAATATTTTACAATAACATTCTAGCTTCTATGAATAGTACTACGGCAATAGTATGAAATTTAATATCCTTTCTATATCACATTGTGGTCAACCATAATGTGATTACATATATGTGTACCATCATATATGTTGTGTTCACAGTGTAAATATTCCAGTAGCGTAGCTCCGACATGAAACGTCATAGCCTGATGTTATAACACATGTGTTTAATTATTTGGTTTCTGCATATGTAGCAAACATATATGCCTAACTTTGGATTCGATCTTGTAGAATAATAGTTCTCCAGTTATGAGTTTCAGCGATAGATCTTGGATGTATAGACGTGTAACCGCTGATGGTTTTATTAATCCTGAATTTGTTGAGGGAGTTCATGCGTTCATTCATTACGCATGTTCGCAACCTGCATATATAGATGGGTCAAAGATCAGATGTCCGTGTAAAAAATGCAAGCACAAATGTTACCTTTCAATTGATGAAGTTCAGTTGCATTTGTTGAGAAAAGGGTTTGTTCCGAACTATTTCCAATGGACCCAACACGGGGAACCCTTGGTTGCCAGCACCTCACGGAGAAGTGAAGAACATACGTCAATGAACTTAAATGAGAATGTGGTTGAGGATGGATATGGAAGAAATGTTGGTGATCGGCCGGAAAACCTTTACAGGCAAATGGTGCATGATGGACTTGGTCATACATATGAGCCATCTGGGGAAAATGTTCACGAAGAACCTAACTCGCAGGCAAAACAATTTTTTGACTTACTACAGTCAGCTGACCGCGAATTGTGGCCAAATTGTGAGACAATGACTCAGTTGTCATCAATTGCTCGCATATTGAACATAAAGAGTGAAGGTCATATTTCGGATCGCAGTTTTGATAAAATCCTTGAGTGGTACAACGAATCGTTGCCAGTTGATCATACAATGGTTGATAGTTTTTACAACATGAAGAAACTTATTCGTGGTCTTGGTTTGTCTGTGAAAAAAATTGACTGTTGTTGTCTCGGATGTATGCTGTATTGGGGAGACGATATAAACTTACACCAATGTAAATTTTGTGGTCAACAAAGGTTTCAGCCTAGAAAACGATCAACGAAACAGAAATTAGTTCCATGGAAGCGGATGTATTATTTTCCGCTGACGCCTAGATTGCAGAGGCTTTATGCCTCTGAAGTGACTGCATCACACATGAGATGGCATGCTGAACACGAACAGGAAGATGGAGTAATGACTCATCCATAAGATGCTTTGGCATGGAAACATTTTAATGACACTCATGTTGATTTTGCATTGATGAATGAAATGTTCGGTTGGGATTGTCAACAGATGGCTTTCAACCGTTTGGTCAATCTCGTCAACAATATTCCTCATGGCCAATTCTCATAACTCCTTATAATTTGCCTCCTTGGATGTGTATGAAAGAGGCATATATGTTCTTAATAAATGATTGTCCCCGGCTCAAAATCCAAGCAAAAATTGATGTGTTCTTACGACCATTGATAATTGAATTGCAACAGCTTTGGGACTATGGTGTTCAAACTTATGATGTATCTAAGCAACAAAATTTTGTGTTACGAGCAGCTTTGATGTGGACTATTAGTGACTTCCCAGCCTTTGCCATGTTATCTGGATGGACAACCGCTGGAAAGTTGGCATGTCCTTATTGTGGCGATGATTCGATGCCTTTTATCCGCCAAATGGAAGCAAAATGTGTTGGTTTGACAATCACGAAAATTTTACCTTCGATCATCCGCTTAGGCGGAATAAATATAAGTTTAGGAAAATAGGACGATAAACACTCGTCCTCATCCTATTAAATCCGTGAAGAGATTTTGCAAGAGATTGTGAATTAGGCTTCTGAAAGTAATGTAATTAGAGGTCGATGAAGTAAATTCAACCATTAGTCGAACTTTGGTTGGTATAAACGAAGCATATTTTGGGATTTGCCATATTGGAAAACGAATTTGATTCGTCATAATCTAGATGTGATGCACATTGAGAAGAACATATTTGACAACTTGTTCAATACCATTATGAACATCAAGGTAGGATAAAAGACAATGCAAAATCTCGAAATGATTTGCAACTTTTTGTAAACGGAATGAGTTACATAAAGATCTTCGCACTGGTAAATACCCAAAAGCATGTTATACTTTGGACAAGAGACACAAGGAGCTTATATGTGAATGGTTGAAACTTCTTAAGTTTCCTGATTGTTATGTTTCAAACTTGGCAAGGTGTGTGGATCTAAGGAAGTACAAATTATTTGGGATGAAAAGTCATGATTGTCATGTATTCATGCAAAGGCTTATCCCAATTGCATTCCGGGAGTGTTTACCTTCTAAGGTATGGGAAGCTATAACAGAGTTAAGTTTGTTTTTTAAAAGCTTAACCTCAATTGAAATCAACATTGGTGAAATGGAAAAACTAGAACATGAAATTCCCGTAATTTTGTGCAAGTTAGAAGGCATTTTTCCTCCAAGCTTCTTTAACTGTATGGAGCATCTACCGGTGCATTTACCACACGAGGCAAAACTTGCCGGTCCAGTTCAATATCGATGGATGTATCCATTTGAGACGTTAGTAGACAAATATTATTGCAATAACCAATTACAAAGCTTTATCAATTACATTCTAATAAGTATTTGGGTTCTTGTAGGTATTTACATCACTTGAAAAAAAATGTTAAAAACAAAGCTAGAGTTGAAGGTTCCATATGTAATGCCTATTTAGTGGAGGAAGCGAGTACGTTTTGTGGGTATTATTTTGAGCCGCATGTTAACACAAGAGGAAGAAAAGTTCCTCGTAATGACGATGGAGGACGAACGAGTCATGCTGATGGAAACTTGTCCATCTTCTCATATTCTGGACGAACATCTGGTCGTGCCACAAGGAGAATGTTAACTGAGGAGGAGATCGAGGCTGCACATGGTTATATTGTATTGAACTGTGAAGAGATTTTGCCTTTCGTGCAGTAAGTTGCATATGAAAGTTTCTGTATTTACCTTTGTCTCATCTTCATCACTAAAAATAGTCCTTCTGTATTTAGATTATACGAGACATTGTTACGGGAGATAATGCTGGGTATGACGCAAGATGCTTTAAATAGGGAAGTTGGGAAGCATTTCCCACGATGGTTTGAGAGATATGTAAGTTTTCACTAACAATTCATGTTAAATATGTTTCGAAGTTTTGTTTTACTTTTTTCATG
Source organism: Erythroxylum novogranatense (assembly GCA_029891385.1). Lineage (NCBI taxonomy): Eukaryota > Viridiplantae > Streptophyta > Magnoliopsida > Malpighiales > Erythroxylaceae > Erythroxylum > Erythroxylum novogranatense. The sequence continues at coordinate 913,975 of CM057225.1, read as the reverse complement.
AAACTAAATATTTAGCGATGCTAAATTGAATTTGGTAGGCTTTAGACAATCCAATCAAGAACAAGATGATTTGTGATCTTGCAAAGGGGCTTCTGTGAACTGTTAAATTGTATCCGGTGTATTTCATTAATGGATACAAATATCATACAGAATGTAATGGACATAACATGTCAACAATAAACAGTGGGGTTTCAATACAGGGTGAAATGATGGATTACTATGGAAAAATTATTGAAATACTGGAAGTTGAATACCCTGCATTGCCGATCAGCGATGTGTGATATTTAAATGTGATCGGTATGCACCCCACCCAAATGTTGGAGTAAAGGTGCATAAATAATACAATTTAGTTGAAATCAATCACCGACGAAGATTGTGTCAATTTGAACCTTTCGTCTTAGCTGTGCAAGCTAAACAGGTCTGTTACATTCCTTTTCTAAGCTTACGTCGAGATAAGGCAGATTGGTTAGTGGTTTGCAAAGTTAAACCTAGAGGTGTTTACGAATCACCTAGAAGAAAAGAGCATAGTGTTGAAAGTGAGGCATTTCAAGAAGATCTGACATTTATCAATGCATCTGTTACGTATGACGATACTGAACCTTTGAATGATCCATCAAATGAATTTGCCGATATTTCATCTGGAGAGGATGAAGAGGGTCTGAGATCTGACGAGGAGCCGGAATTTGATTCTTATTCATCTGAAGAAGAGGATGATTGTAATCTTCCATTAAGTTATGATAGCGAATGACTTGTGTTTGTAATTGCATATGTTAAGTTAAATAGTCACGTTATTTTTATTTAAATATATTATGTTTGGTTTTTCATTGCATTTCTTTAGAAACGTATGTCGACGTGGCGATTGGTTCCGGACGGCAACAATTCTTTTCGTTGGGAGGAATGTGAGAAAATTGTCCAATTCCATGGAAGCAAAACTACTTCAAGTCTCGCTTCATCATATAGTACCAAACGTTTGCCTTCGATGGCCGATCTGTTACTTGAAGGTGTTTAGTATGATCTGCACGTTGACTATTTCCGTGGTTTGAACCTGTAATAACATTTATTAAAGTTATCAAACATATTCTCATTTCATTATCAATCTTACATGTTTAAGCTTCCTTTAAACTCGAAGAGGACATGTATGCCTATAAAGGTGACTACAATGTCACGTCAGCTAATAACGGAATAGGAAGATCGGGTATTTTCAACTCCTCTACTATTCCCCAAACCTCGTCCGCACAATCACGTATTCAATAATATACCGTTTTCGTTACTTATATGGTTGGTTAATATGACGGTTTCAACATTTCTTCACCGACACGCTTTAGGTACATTTGTTCCTCGTTAGTAGTTCATCCACCAAGAAGTCTACCATTCTAAGACTGGGCACTCATTCACTGTTTCCTCAACAAGTATAGATATAGCTGCAATGTTATTGCAAGAATGTGATCAACAACGCAAAGTTGCTGGACGGAGTTTCACTATTTCAATTGGTGCGTTTGAACGTGCACGAACCCTTCTCGGGAACCCAGACATTGGGGACTCTTTCACGTTTACCAACTCCCATGTTATATGGAATCCTAAAAAATGAATAGATCGATGTGCTTATGTACTACCAGACATGTTTACCCTTTGCCTTCACGTTCAATTATTGTTGTATCCGTAACACATTAAAAGTGAACATTGCATATTTATATAATCATAAGGTTCATTTATGGTTGATAACAATTTGTTAACCTTCATATATTGCCATAGTTTCTCCTCTATGTGTTGTGTAGAATATTGCATTCAAATTATAAATTGTACATATAGAGAATTGTGGGAAATTGAATTTCAGGAAAAGAATGGGACCGAAGAGACAACGTGACTTCATGACACCGAGGTTTCGAACCATGTTCGGGGGACATTACAGTGAAGGTGGTTCGTCACAATCAGCCGCACCTACTGACTCACCTTCTCCTCCTCTGGTGCCGGGAGTTGCAGTTGAGGCATCACCGACTGCTTCTCAGCCTACACCATCCCCTTCCCCAACGCATATATCGTCCAACACTAGTGTACCGGATGCAGGAGACGTCCGTCAGCCTGGCGCTGAGGGACCTGATGGCAGAAAGTTTGTTTCTATTCTCAATGGCCAGTAAGTGATATCAAAGCATTTCACAATTTGCTTATTATCAACTTTTACTTTTACCAATATGTACATAAGGTAACATTACTTGATATGTTAAGTTGGTTCCGTCTGGACCAATTTCAAGAAATATGACTTCCTCGTTCAAGCAAAGAATTGAACCAAAGGGTTATGTGTGGAAAAATTTAGCTGGCATCACTAAGCAATTATACTTTCAAGAGTTTGAGGTACACATCATAGTTATTTTCTTGTTACGTTGCTTCATTTTCATAATGTTCATACAACATTTTAACATTTTGTTATTCTTACTCATCTTATTTCAGAAAGAATTTTACTGGAATTCTTGTGTCGACACCAGCATGTATAAACAATGGGAAAAGAAAGCACGCATACGTTATCATGACTTAATTAATCAAATACGCAAGGTTGGTGTACGACCGCGTTATATTTCGGAGGAAATTTGGAGTCATTGGAACGAATATTGGACATCACCTGCGGCAATGTCCATATCTGAGCGTAATTCGGCCAACAGACGTGGAGAGCCGGGGGGACCGAGTCTTGTAGTGCATACGGGAGGATCAATTACCCACAACGAGCATGCACATAGACTAGTAAGTATCTAATTTCTCATGACAATTTTACATATATCTTACTTTGCTTTTTTGAACAATGTGATTATGATATAAATGTCTGGTGCCATATGGCTGTGTGAAGTTATTTTCATTGTTGAACAGGAGGCAAATATCATATATACAGAGGAAACTCTGGCGAAATTTTTTTAAATACTAGTTAACATCTGACAATTTAAGTTATACGTGTAGGAAAAGGCATTGGGCACGAAGCCTACACCTATGCAGGTATTTGTGCACATCCACACGAAGAAACATGATGGTGTCAGCTTCATCAACAATCGTTGTAGAGAAGTCAATGTTAGTGAAATTAACATATATTAATAATTTCTTAACAATTATAGCTTATTTACTAATGTAAAGATTGTTTCCTAATATGATCAAATACAAGAAAATATCCAGCGACAATCCCAGGAGGAACAACCTGTGGACGAGACTCAGACATATCTTGATGTCGTGGGTGGTTGGGACCGTCGTGGAAGAATATTCGGCCTGGGCTCATATGCAAACACTTGTTATTCGCGCTCTTCCCTTTCTAGTACAGCAACATCTGCTCGGCCATCTCAATCTCATGATGTATCGGAGCTCCGGGTCACAGTGGACTCATTAAGGGAACAGATAGCTAATCAAAACGAGCAGTTGGCTAATCAAAACGAGCAGTTGGTTACTCAACATCACCAGCATATGGAGGACATAGCTAAGGTGAGGGAGGAGATTAGTCTGCAGATGACAGAACAACTGATAGCGGAGCTGCAGCAAGTTTCAAAGATCAAAGAGCCGGTGAAGCAAATGGAGCGGCTGACTAAGATGAGAGCGGAGATGGAGCAAATGACCAAGGACAAACAGCATGCGGAGGAGATGGCTAAGCTTAGGCAGGAGATGGAAATGTTAAAGAGGGGGGGAATAGCCAGAGCATCCATGATCATTACGACAATAATTATTATAACATTGTCATGTATTTTCAATTAAAAAACATAAGAGATTTGTTATTTATTATTTCTTAATAATTAAATTAATTTCTTTTATATTTTATTAATTATTAATTTTCTCATTATTCATTATTCTAACGCAACACAAATTAATAAAGTGAATATATAATATAATCATTATTATAACAACAAAAAGAAAAAAAATTAATCAGTCATTACCGATGGACAATTGACCGTCAGAAATTTTCCCCTATTTACGTATACCATACCGTCGGAAAATGTCGTCGAAGGTAACATCGCATCACTGACGGACTGAATGACCGTAGCAGTATTTCTCCGACGGAATCGTACGTACCATTCCGTCGTTAAATAAATACCGACAATAATATTTCAGTCGGTAATTCCATCGTAAAATTGCGACGAAAAATGTCGGTCGGTAATTTTAGCTTCGGGCAATTCACCCACCGAATTTTGCTTCACCCAATTCCGTCGGTGATTAATTCCACCGACGGATATCTGGTGTTTACCGACGGAAATTTCCGTCAGTAAAACACTGATTTCTTGTAGTGATACAGATATGTATATATAGAACAAGTCTTCAAAGCCATGCATGAACATATATATATTTACATTATAAACACAGTGGAGTTACTTACTGACTAAGCTACGAAAACCAACTGACTAAGTTACTAAAACCACCTGATGGACAAAAGCAGAGAACTCCTTTCGATACTGTATAATGTCTTTCACGGATTAAAAACAATAGAAGAGGAAACTACTGGGCATCTTGCAAGTGAACAACGTGTATAGTACGTGTCCCTTTCCTGAGAAGGCTTAGTCTATATGTATAGATATAACGAAGCCAAATGTCAATTGTTAATAAGTCTCTTCGTTTCTGTTAGTAGTTTTTTATTAATAAAATATTATTTTTAAAGCAAATACATTGTTTTGAATTCTTATAACAAATAAATACCCAAAAGTTCCAGACAACTTCCAAAAATTTACCAAAATTCTGTCATAAAACAATGACTCGTAACATAAATTTTCAACTCAAAATTAATTCACCATCAATTTCTAAAAATATATGAAGTATACAAAAATTACTAAAATTATATTACTACGGTCCGAATCAATCCTAAGTTTCATTAAACCAATTTACCCGGAAAATGCCCTGAATGCATGCCAAAATACTTATGCACAATTTAAGCAAATATTTAATAAGCAAATAACAAACATAATTCGTACTAAATTTCTTTAATATTCTAACCCCTAATTTGGGGCGTTACAACTCTTCCCTCCTTAAGAAATTTCGTTCTCGAAATTCATACCTGATTCAAATAATTGCGGATACTGAGTCTTCTTGATTTCCTCTGGTTCCCAAGTTGCTTCCTCAATTTCATGATGTTGCTAGAGAACTTTTACGAACGTTACTGACTTGTTTCGGAGTTGTTTCACTTCTCTGGCTAGTATGGAAATTGGCCCTTCTTCATACGACAAATCCTGTTATACCTGAATCTCTTGCACCGGAATCTTATGTGAGGCGTCAGTTCGGTACCTCCTCAACATAGAAACATGAAACACATCATGCAGTCTGGCCAATTCTCCAGGAAGAGCTAACTGATAAGCTACGGGTCCAACCCTCTTTAGAATTTCATAAGGCCCAATGAATCGCGGACTGAGCTTACTATTCTTTCCAAACCAAAGTATGTGTTTCCATGGTGACACTTTTAGAAACACCTCATCACCCACTTGAAACTCAATATCCATCCTTTTTAAATCAGCATAAGACTTCTGCCTATCACTGGCAACTTTCAATCTTTGTCGAATAATCTGAATCTTTTATTCCGTATCTTTCATAATTTCTGGCCCGATCATCTTGTTTTCACTCAACTCCGTCCAACATACCGGAGTTCTACACTTCCTACTATACAACGCTTCATAAGGTGCCATGCCAATGCTCGTCTGATAACTGTTGTTATAAGCAAACTCCATCAAAGTCAGATAATTATCCCAACTCCTGGGAAACTCTAACACATAACCCCTCAACATATCTTCCAAAATCTGTATAACTCGTTCAGATTGTCCATCTGTCTGGGGATGGAAAGCAGTACTAAACTTAAGTCGAGTACCCAATGCTTCCTGCAAACTTTTCCAGAATCTCAAGTAAATCGAGGATCACGATCGTAAATAATCGATAATGGTACTCCATGCAGTCTTACAATCTCATTCACATACAAATCTACAAGCCTATCCAATGAATAGTCAGGACGAACAGGTAGAAAATGAGCAGATTTGGTGAACTTATCCACAATAACCCATACCACATCATGTTTCCTTTGAGTAAGAGGAAGTCCAGTGACAAAGTCCATGGCAATATTATCCCATTTCCGTTGAGGAATAGGAATAGGATTTAACAAATCAGATGGAACCTGGTGTTCAGCCTTAACCTGCTGGCATGTCAGACATTTTGCTACATAATCCACAACGTCCCGTTTCATACCTGCCCACCAATAATACTGCTTCAGATCCTGATACATCTTGTTTTCACCCGGATGCATAGTAAATACTGTATTATGAGCCTCAAACAATATCTTCTTCTTTAGTTCATCATTCGCTTGCACACACAACAGATCCTTATAATACAATTCACCACCACCCTGCACAGAAAAATTAGTCTGTTTACCTTCCTGAGTAGCCATGATAAGTTGTTGTAACTTATCATCAGCTCTTTGAGCATTACAAATCTCCTGTCTCAACGTGGGCCTTGCTATCAATTGAGCCATCAAGGCTCCATCAGATCCCAACTTCCATCCAATCTGCTTCAGTGATAAAGCCGAGATAGTCTTTCGACTTAAGGCATCTGCTACAACATTAGCCTTACCCGGATGATAGTCTACAATGCAATCATAGTCTTTAAATAATTCCAACCAACGTCGTTGTCTCAAATTGAGTTCCTTACGTATGGCAGACACTTGAACTCTTATGATCTCGTGAAAATTCTACACCTTTCACCATACAGATAGTGTCATCAAATTTTTAAGGCAAACACTACTGCTGCAAGTTCCAAATCATGTGTAGGGTAATTCTGTTCATGAGTCTTTTAGTTGCCTGGAAGCATAAGCAACAACCTTTCCTTCCTGCATCAATACACAACCTTAACTAATTCCAGATGCATCAGTATACATAACATACTCCTTACCAGCCGTAGGTTGAACTAATACAGGAGCTTTAGTAAGCATATTTTTCAACTAATCAAAACTACTCTGACATCTATCAGACCATTCATACTTCACTCACTTCCGTAAAAGTTTAGTTAAAGGGGATGCTATAACTGAAAATCCCTTAACAAACTGACGGTAATAACCAGCCAGACCCAGAAAACTTCTTACTTTCGTCACATTCCGTGGTGGCTTCCAATTAACAATTGCCTCTATCTTAGTAGGATCAACTCTAATTCATTCAGTAGAGACTACATGCCCTAAAAATGATATCTCCTGAAGCCATAAATCACATTTACTCAACTTAGCATATAACTGTATTTCCCGCAGGGTCTGCAAGATAATTCGGAGATGTTCACTATGATCCTGTTCAGTCCTAGAGTAGACAAGTAAATCATCAATAAATACCACAACAAACTGATCCAAATACGACCTGAATACTCTATTCATCAAATCCATGAATACTGCAGGAGCATTAGTTAACCCGAATGGCATTACTAGGAACTCATAATGTCCATAACGGGTCCTAAATGCAGTCTTTGGCACATCCACATCCTTGACCCGAAGCTGATAATATCCTGATCGCAGATCTATCTTCGAAAACAATCCTGCATCGTTTAACTGATCAAATAGATCGTCAATCCTTGGCAGTGGATACCTATTCTTCACTGTGACTCTATTTAACTGCCTGTAGTTGATGCACATTCTCAGTGTACCATCCTTTTTCTTCACAAATAACACCGGTGCACCCCACGGTGATACAATTGGTCTAATAAATCCCTTATCTAGAAGTTCTTGTAACTGCAACTTCAACTCCTTTAACTCAGTAGGAGCCATTCTATACGGTGCTCTGGATATAGGAGCGGTACCAGGCACAACTTCAATAGATAACTCCACTTCCCTTTACGAGGAGTCCAGCAATTCCTCAGAAAACATCCGAAACTCATTCACCATGTGAATCTCAAGCGGTTTCTCCTTAGCACCATCCTTCCGGGAATCAAGTACAAAAGCTAGATAAACTTCACACCCTTCCCGAGAAGCTTTTGAGCTTGCATAGCAGATACTACATTAGTCGAGCACGTGCAACCACCACTAAATACAATCTCGATCGACGGCCTCTTTAAGAAAACTCTTCGCTTTACGATTCATCGCCGATGTTTAGACAGCTAATCCATACCCGTAATCAAATCAATTCGTGAAACGACAACTTAATCAGATCCACGATACTCACTTTCTTGAATCTTAATAGGACAATTCCTAACCACCTGATTCACCAACACACTACTACCCAGAGGACTAGTTACATGCATGTCATATTCTAACTGATCTATAAGCATCTCATTAACAAACATTTCTCCAGCACAGATATATGAATGTGAAGATCCTGGATCAATTAATGCATACAATTCAGAACCAAAGAGAGAAACCATACCAGCAATGACCTCTGGTGCATCCTGATCCTCACGAGCTTTCAGTGCATAAGCCCGAGCTGAAGCAGAAGGCACAGCTGGTCGATTCACAGTTTCTAAGTGCGAGCTCGGATTAGCCCTGCTCTGATTATATCCGCCTCGGCCTCTGTTCCCAACTGAAGCATGCGAAACCTCTCCACTAGCTTATTCCATCCCAGACTGTCTCAAAGGGCAATTTGCAATCATATGCTCCGATCGCCACAACGAAAACATGCATGTAGCTCTCCAACGACACCCCAATGGTAACAGAGCGGTGTGGGCACTCCGAGCACCGTAACTTGACCCCGAAGAACCCCTACTAGAGGCAGTCGATGCAGGAAAGTTTTGTTGCCTTCCCTGTATCGCAGATCTCTGAGCAACTCTCGGTACAGAAGAACTACCTTCCCGACTTCGTTTCCCCGAAGACTGGCCTCCTCTATTAAAGCCTCTTCTCTGACTTCTTTCTTTCCTGATCGTCTCTTGTCTTTCTACTTTTATTGCAGCCTGTACCAACTGATGGTAAGTAAATTGTGGTAATAGAGTGAACGTTGCCAGATGCTCTTTAATAGAGTCATGCAATCGCTCCTCGAATTGATGGCATCGGAACTCTTCAGTCAGCACAGATTCAGGGGCATACTTACTGAGCCGATTGAATTTCCGATCATACTCAGCAACAGACAAACTCCTCTGTTTCATATTCAGAAATTGCTTCCACCGATCCTTCCTGTAAGCTTCCGTCACGTACTTAGTTCTAAATTCCTGGGCAAAGAATTCCCAAGTCAGAGGCACCGGTAACTGAGGACTCCGTAAAACAAATTTCCACCATTCATAAGCAGCTCCCTGAAGAAGGGAAACAAAGACTGAGGCACCATCTCGCTCATTGGACAACTAATCTCGTCCAATACCCTCTTCATCTTCTCAATCCAAAACTCGGCCCCTTCAGATTCCTCTAGAGAAGTCGCAGAAAATTCTTCAGCCCCATACTTCCTCAGCTGATCAATCGGAGCTTTAGGTGTTGTCATCCGATGCAGCAAAGTCATCATATCCTGGGACCGCTTAATCAAAGCTTCTCCTTGAGCTGGAGGAGGAGGTGGAACCTCAGCTTCCCCTTGATTGACCCTTAACTGTCCAGGTATTTCAGAACGAGTTTGCTCCGGCTGATTACTCTCAGAAACTTCGTCAACAAATTAGTGAGATCCTTCCATTGTAATTTCTAAAGACAAAACATGGGACACCGCATTAGGCCAAAACACAACTTAGACACTCAACAGAAAACAATAGGCAAGCCGTGGTTAAACCAGAACCGCCTAAACTTGCTCTGATACTAAAATATGTAACACCCAAATACCCCCTGGGAGGATACATGGACGCCACCCAAGACAGGACAAATAAATCAAAACGTTTCACACATGCATTTTTAAAAACTAAACGTAACACACATATAATACATCTCATAATTTCATAAACAAATCCAAAGAATATTTACAGGCCCAAACAAACCAAACAAAATATATTTTTGTTTTGCGTGACACAAAACTCAGACTCTTTTGGCCACTACAAATGATTTGTCCCAGTCCTTAATCTCTTCGCTTTGAATCTACACGGGACAAATCCACCGTGCTAAGCATATAGCTTAGTGAGTAATAACTAATCTATATTAACAGATTTCAGTAAACAGAAAGAATGCATTTCAGAACAAATTTTTATACTAAACAGAGCGGCAGAACACAGGAGATCCTTCATAATCAGAATATAATTTAGTTTATGTCAGAATGAAACAGATATCAGAATACAAAACAAATCAAACTTATAACTCCATGAATGTAGTGGGTAACGGACTTATACAGAGATACCATAATTAGTATCGGCAGGAGAGACATATGTCTCGATATCGAGAGACACCAAAGTGTCAAATAATGAGGAGCAATTGCAGACCCTTCTAGCGTGCCTATTTACCCACAACTAGGACTTAATAGCTTTAAAATGCGAACAAGGTCATTTCGACATTTCATATGCGGGCAAATAGCACTCACAAAATTTATCATAAAACAAATTACTTACCTAAAATATTTATCAAATTTTCACGATATTACGATTGAAATTACTAACATGTATTACTTACCAAAAACCGCTTCATCGCTTATTTCCTCAAGTCCGGCAATATTCTAAGTGGTCATTCCTCTATAATAGGGAACACAGATACAAATCACTATTGTGCATGGTTAAAAATTCACCAATGTATGATGGATATATAGGATGCATGTTCATGACAAATTTCGGGACCAAACCCTAAATTCTTAACTTAAATTATTAAATCCTTGATTGTTAATTAAATCTGAAAATTTACAAATTTCACATAAAGAGGTAGAAAATTTTCTTACGAATCCAACGCTTCGAGAATTAGGTCATTCGGAGGTCGGATGACAAGGATATGGTCAAAAGAGTGAAGTTTATCACACACAAGTCAACTTATCTTTACACAAGTCGACTTATATAACACCACAAGTCGACTTACACTTGCATAACTCGACTTGTTGAAAAGCGGAGATGACATTTTCATGCAATAAGTAGACTTATACACCACAACAAGTCGACTTATATCACTGTTCATCGTCTTCTTCACCAAACTAGACGTAACAACAAAGTTTTCTTTCATTTTTCTTTAACTTCATCACTTTAAAACTAACCTATTTAGCATTTCTAACCTATCATAATCATCATAAACAACTTATACTCCAAAGATCACAAAACTTAACATTCCAACTTTCTCTATCTCTCTCTACGGTAAACTTTCAAATTCGTTATTATTACACTTTCTTTCATTTTCTTTATTTATTCTTACACTTCATATACCTCATCCCAATATCAAAACCTCACCAACCAATTCAGAAATTAATTTTCAACTTCAAACATCATTTACAAACACATATTCACTTTCTCACACTACTGTATATTTTCAAATATTCATGTATGTTTCAAAACTCACCAACTTCGACTCTCATAATTCCCAGCATAATCAGTACCAAAAATAAATATATAATTCACGTATATTGTAGGGTCCGTGAACTCTGGCCACGCGACCACTACAGTAGAGCCCGACCTCTACCGCCATCACTCCAGGTATTGTCCTCTTTGGTTCAGGAGTGAGCCACTGCTCGAACCCAAGACCTCAAGGTTTTGCTTTGCTTTAAGCGAACGCCTCTTACCATTGAGCCAATTAATGGGGAAAGTTCATGAGTGTAGCTTTGATGTGTGACTATAGGAAAAAGGTGTTAATGCTGTATATTCGTTTGATAAGTGTTATATGGTGATATTGAATGCGTAAAAGTGACAATGCATGAGATAATTTGGATTGTGAGATTTCAATTGTGAATGCATGAGTTGGGTGAACCATCGATGATGATTTCTCACTGAGTTCGCAAACTCACCCAACATTACAATTATTTTTCAGGATTTGGCGAGTGCCCCGTTAGACAAACGGGAGTATGATCACAGCAATCAAGTCAGAGTTCAGGTCGGAATCAGTCTCATGTCTGCATTTGAGTCTTTCTGATTTATGTGTAAATTTGTATTTTCGCATTTAGTACTGAAATTGTATTGGGGCTGATTTGGCTATGATTATATGTATATGAACTGATTTAAGTGTTGAAATAGTATTTGATCGAAAATGATTTCGTATGAAAAATGTTTCCATATCGCGGGCCCAAATTGTTTATTGATTTCTACGCACTCGAGTGTTTTCAAAAAGAAAAATGTCATAATGAGTTTTTAATACTGCTTTGATTGCTCTAGCATACCACCCTCGCGGGTCACGGGCTCGGATATCACCATCGATATCGGGTTTGGGTCTGACGAGAGTGGGGTGCTACATTTGTGGTATCAGAGCCCAGAAGTACAATCTTACATGGGCAATCTGAAATATGAGTTAAGTACATGCAGTTAAGTCATGTCACGACAGACAGTGACAACTGATCCCCAGTCTAGCATATGAGTCACATATATGAGCCTGTCTCAATTGTTTAAGCGATTAGAAATAGTGAGGAAAAAGGACGATATGTTAAAATGTGATAAAAAGGAAGTTGTGAATATCGTGAAATAAGAAAAAGTGTATGGTTCGATTTGACAAATGAGGATTTGATGTGTTGGTATTGGTGCATATATATTATGAAAGGCAACATCAGTGTTATGCTGGAGGATATCCTAGAATGGAGAATAGATATGAATGTATAGTCGTGGATTGATAGAGGAAAATAGCGATATGATAAGAATGATAAGATTGAAAGTGTATAAACAAAGTGGGTGGAAATAAAATGTTCTACGATCTATAGAGACTATAATTGGGTTTGATTACTGTGATGAGAGTTAGGAATGGAGGTTTGTGACTTAAAGTCAGAATGTGTTAAGTGGGATATCGAGAATGATTGTACATTTATGATATTGATTTAAGAGTGAAAATTTATGGGTATGATACAATAATGAAAAGATTGAAATGTAAGAAAATGATAATGGAAGATGAAATAGATGTCAAGGTTAAGTTGATTTGCCTATATGAACGCACATCTGATAATGGGGGTACCATGGCTAGTGAGTTAGAGGATAACCGCCAGTCATAGTTCTTATAGTGTAAAGTTCGATATGAGTTAGAATAAGAAATAAAAGTGCTTATAGTGATCTATTGGAATGAATTGAGATTGTAAACAGGATATGAATGGAGGCATAGATTGGATAGTGTAAGTGATTAATTGGTGAGTTATTTTACATCTGTCTCTCGATATTGATGAAACGACCTTGATGGTATGTATCTCAATGAACAATATTAAAAGGGATGTTCTGATTATACGAGTTATAGCATAATTGATTTTCATGTGATATTATGAATAGTTAAAATCGATTTCCTAAGTTATTGAGAATGACTGATAAGAAATGAGACGACTGTTAATGATTAGGAATATCATGAGAGGTATTGATGAAAGTAGTAAGAATTCTTCTTTCAAAGAAGAATTCCCCTGAATTGGGTTGAGTTGATTAAACGGTTCAATTGAAAAATTCATCAAAGAAAGAACAATTTGGAGATAAATTTGAAATGAATGAAAAGTCATTAGTGGGAGTCCTAATCCTAGTGGAGATTTAAGAGTAAGAGATAGAATATGTTACTGAAAGGATATGTATTATGCTAAGGTAAAGAATCTGACTGTGTAATAGGATTATTGAACAGTGAGGAGACGTTAGTTGCGCAATTGAGGAGAATATCGGTTCATGAGTAATTTGTGTAAAAATGTTTTAAAAGTACAAAATTGATATGATGAATGTGTTATCAACCCAATTTGTAGTGATGGCAAGAAATTGAGATATGTGGAGAAACTTGTGTAAAGGAACGTATGTTAGAATATGTTATGTGAAAGGGAATTATACAAATTAATCATGGGTATAAGGAGTTTATTATGCTACTGAAAAGTAAAATGTTTCAATTGTGTTTAAAGTGGATGAATTAGTATTCGAACATGGCACATTGTGAGACTTAATGTCGATAGAGGTGATGATAAAATGCGAAATTTCAAGGGACATATGTATGCGGGATTTGGAGTTATTTAGAACTAGCAGTATGCTGGATACGTCCAGACATTGTCAAAGATTTTCTGGCTTTAGCTTTGACAAAATGTTCGAAGAAAAACGTGTGAATAGTATGACTGATGATTGTAATTGAGACATTTAGAGATTTTGCGATAATTACCGAAGTGTCCCAGCAAAGGTTATGATGTAGTCCGTAGAGACAGTGTAAAGTGGTTTTACGTATCTAGAGGTAAGTATAGCCTCACGGGCTACATCCTGAGTGATGATTGAAATATATTGTACTGGATATCGTTTGGAAAATTTGGAGACTCTATTCGTACAAAAATGTGTTTAGATGTATCCATGAATACGCAAAGCGATAATGATTAAGATATTAGTGAATTTGAAAGTATTGAAAAGGATTAAGTGATTGAGGTATTTTAGGAATTTGAAAAGAATTATGTGTTTGAGTATTTCAGAATTTAGCTAGTAATGCAATGTAATGTATTGAATCGAAAAATGCGATGGCAGAAAATCACAAATTGGGCGATGAGGTTTTTAACCATAGTGTAATACTGAGGGTAAACTGTTGAGCTAGTATGGGACAAAAAATGAAGTATCATTGGCAATTGGAATTCCAAATCAGATGTGTATGTGCTAAAAGGATTGGCAAAACAGGGTTGAGAATTTTGACAATGCGGATCGTATTGAGAAATTGTAAATGAATTCGACTTTTGAGAAAATGATAATGAGGACTGGATTAAGAAATATGGGTGATAACCACTAAAGGAACTGTTAGAGAAATCGTAAGGAACGATTAAAGTTTTATGTTCGAGTATGAGTTCATGGAAAAAAAGTAATTAATGGGTTGGAATGTAAAATCGAATGATTATAGGTTTGAGTAACCAACAGATTTGACTGTTGGAGATGAATGTGAAATTGATATTTTGGAGTCCATAGGGATATGAGATTGATGTACAGTTCAAATTGATTGAGTGCATATCAATTGTATATTGGTGACACCATTTGGATTGTGTATAAGGGTTTTACAGCAAAAAGAGTCATTCGCCCCTATATTAAAGTGATCAGGGCATAAAATAGTCGAAGGCCAAAATTGATATGAGATAATGTTGATAAGTGAAATGAATCCGAAATAAGGATTGAGAAAAATCGTAGTTAACGATAATGAGTCGAAATGAGTGGGAGATAGTATATAATGAGTCGATTGTTTTGATTCAGTATACTGACAGAAATTGGTTTTATAGTGAAATAAGTGGGAGATAGTATGTAGTGATCGAAACAATTCCCCTGTTTCTCGGATCAATCGTATATGAAATTTTGAGGACGAAATTTTTGTAAGGATGAGAGAATTGTAACATCCCGACCCTGATGGGAAGGGTATATGGGTCAATTGGTACAGGCTAGTTTGTTGCATTGCATAGTCTGATATGAACCTGCATTTGGCCTCTATTTGTAGAGGATTGAGTCATTTGACACATGCACATGTAGGTACATGCATTCATGGCATTTTCCTGACATTTGATTTTGTAAATGTTTTGAATTGTGAATTTGTGAGATAATTAGATTGGATTATGATATATTGGGAATTATGGAATAATTGGGTGTGAATAGTAGAATTGGAACTGCATTTAGAGTGATCAGAAGTGACAAAGGAACTTTAGAAAAAGTTTCTGGAATAATTAGGAGAAAATGTCCGGATCGAAAATTTTTCGAGTGGCGGACTGATTGAATAAATTGGACCGAAATAATTGTCCATTGGCAATGGAAATCTAGAATTATGATTTTAGAAATTTATGTGTCGAGCCATTGAAATTCGGAGGCAAATTGGACTGGAAATAAAAACTGATTAGAGAAAGAGATTTAAATGTTTTCGGAGGAAAAAGAAAAGAGGCTTATTTGTTCTGGATATATATATATGTTCTACGTTTGAAATGGGAAGAAAGGAAAAGAAAATGGTTTTCTTCTCCCTAGGGCACGATTCTCCTCCATCGATCGATCCCCCGTTCTTCCTCCTTGTGCGATTGATCGTTGGCTTGTTGTTTGCTTCTTCTTCCTTGTGGAAATCACAGCCTAAACCCTAAGGAAGATGATGTTTGGTATGGCTTTGGGAGCTAAACCGTTGGTGTTAAAGGTGTAGCGCCCCCTTACCATAGGGTACACACCGGAATGCCTGTGGGCCGTACCGACGTGTATCCCACAGCAAGGAAGTGCTACCGCTCGCAACTATCACTAAATACTCGCATCGCATCAATACAATTAAATCGCATTATGAAAATCACTAAAATTAAAAACCATAATAATACTCTTTCATTTCATGATATCAATCCAAAATATAGACAAGTCTATCAGTCCCCTAAAGTCTCAATACAATAGCCCAAAAAGGAAACCGATAAAAACGTCTATACTAAATCATCCTCAAAAATCACCCCAATTGATCGACCTGTGTGCCATCACTTCACTTGTCCAAGTACTCACACAGCAGGAAAACGTCTATCTCGGGAGCTAGAAACCTACTAACGCTGCCCTGAAAAATATTAGCAATGTTGGGTGAGTTTGCGAACTCAATGAGAAACCATCATCGATGGTTCACCCAACTCATGCATATACACATAATATATCGCATAGTACACTTTAACGCATTTTAGAACACTGTACACAATTTATATATTTATACGATAACATAGATCAAACGTGTCATTTCACAATTGTCATACATCACACGCATTCTCAATTTCACTACACAGTCAGATACATAATGTGTGCAAATGCTCATTTTATGTTGTTGTTGTGACTGAGCGTTAGCACTTTTCCCATTCGGGCACTTTTCACAATAATCACATTTTCGGCAAGTAGGAGAGCCCTCCGGGTATGCACTACTGCCCACTCATATTAGGGATAGGAGAGCCCTCTGAGTATGCACTATTTCTCTTTTTGGCCTTAGGCCCATTCACTGATAATCGAGCTTAAAGCTCTGCTCACTAAATGCTTCAGTCACAACTGTTTAGTTACCACTTATAATCATGCTTGGCATGCACTAATACTTGCACAGTCACTACCACACATATATATATCACTTCACTCGTTGTCACGATCAGAACACTCACTCATAATTCTATACACTGATTCACAATCACGAGTATTCACATTTATATCACTCACATTGAAAATTAATTCACACATTCATAACACATATTATCACACAAAGATCGAGGAACCAACTAGGTTACTCACCTATAACTTCCGAGCTACTGCCTGGAAGTACCAGCAATATCCGTGGACTGACGATCCAACGGCGCCTCTATAACAATTCAAATGCATTCTCATCACTATATGCTCAATCAATTAAATTCACTAATGCACATGTCTTAATTCAAATTTATATGATGCATGATCATGATTTTCCAGCGCTTCAATCTCATTCCGCCATCTCTCGCTTCACAACCAAAATTCACTATTCACTAGGTTAATAACATCCATTGATTCACAAATCTCTCATTTAAACTCTAATTATACTTCAATTGTTAATACATAATCCTTAGGTCACTATAGGAACTAG
This sequence comes from Erythroxylum novogranatense, assembly GCA_029891385.1. Lineage (NCBI taxonomy): Eukaryota > Viridiplantae > Streptophyta > Magnoliopsida > Malpighiales > Erythroxylaceae > Erythroxylum > Erythroxylum novogranatense. The sequence continues at coordinate 896,502 of CM057225.1, read as the reverse complement.
AACCAGCTCTCTTTCTATGATTGAGAACTTGCTAAATTTAAAATTCGAACTCTTATCATTTACCTCACTCACAGACCCCTTTCTCTAGATCACAACGAATCTGGAATCATCTCAATTGGAGGTCTATACCATAAGATACACCCCAAAAACCAACTCACTCCACTTCAGAAAATCGCCGCTCATCGCGACCATGGAACCCACGTCGCGGCGAGAATCGACTGGCTCGTCGCGACGCACCGCTCTGCTCGTCGCGACGAAGCGGTCCGCTCTTCGCGTCGAACGCACGCTGGCTCGTCTCGGCGAGGCCAGACGCAGACATCGCGACGTGCGCCCGCTCTTCGTCTTCTCCACACGATTTTTCCGCCATTAATACACTTAAAACCTCCATTAAACACATTAAACCACCCCATCTAGCACATTAAATACCATAGATGCCATAATTAACCATAAATACAACATTAAAACACAATAAACTTACCAAACAACTGATCGATCGAAAACCCTAAAATCTCTCAAACTCTTTCAACCTCTAACAACAACGATTTTCTTCCAAAGCCAAGCCAACCAACACAACTCCAAGCTTCTAACAACCCTCCAACCACAAGGAAAAGGAAGCAAGCAAAATCTCCAAGGAAAGAGGATCACAACACCCACGGGAAGAGGAAGAAGATTTGAGCCCTAGAGAAATGTCTTCCAATTTCAAACATAAGGTATTTATACATATAGGGCTGAATTAAACCTATGGATCATAGTCCCCAAATTTATTTAATCTCAGTCTCTAAATTTCAAGGGCCCACCACAATAATTCTTAAACTCACAATCTAAATTTTCCAAGCCATTTACCACTCACTTTCGGAACCGGAATCACAATCATCAGTCTCTAAGCATTTTCTCGGTCCGGACACATAACTCTAAAAATTCTAGAAAAATTCTCATAATTCCTCAAAAATATAAAACACTCGATCTCAACTCAATTTCAATTTTCAATTCTTTAAAATTCAATTCTCACTCTAATTCCACTATTCCACTCAAATTATCCCAAATTTCACTTTAAATCAAATGTAACTCAATTATCTCAAAATTCACAATTCAACTCATAATCACAATTTAAATACTGGAACAATCATGAATGCATGTCACTATGTTTATGCATGTGCAAAATGATCTATCTCAGAGGCCACAAAACACTCGATCACTATATATGAAATCACAACACTACCCGTACCAATATGCTCATCGCATCGGTAATGGGATGTTACAAAAGGTTTAGGGATTTTCTGATATTTGAAGATTTTGAGTTTGATTTGGTAAGTATATGATTTAATGTTGTTATTGATTGTGTTAAATGCATTCATGGGGTTAAATATGAAAGATTGTGTAGTTTAGAGTAATTAATACTGGTTTTTAGAGTGAGAAAGCTCGAAAAATCGATCGGAGAAGACGATTTGGGCCGCATGTAGCGACGTCTGGAAAAGGCCTCACCGTGGCGAGAATGCATGCTTTGCATGGCAAAGCAAGGCGGGACGCCATGGCTAACCTTTTTCTCTATGTCATGGCGAAGTCCGGTGAAGGTGTTACGCGCAATGAACGGTTCCCACGCGCATGAAGCGACCTTTACACGTCGCGGCGAGAGATTATAGGCCGCGGCGAGGGACGAAATTTCTGAAAGTTGTGTTTTTATTTATGGGGCTTAACTTATTGTGTAGACCTCTAATTGGGGTGATGTTCGATTCGTTATAAATTAGAGAAAGAGGTCTACAATTGAGGAAAGGAATGAAAGCCCGAATTTAAATTAGTAGGATTGCAATTAGTGAAAGTCAGTTAAGAAAGGATTATTCATGATAATTGGGGTTATAGAAACTGAGCATAATGGGTGAATTTGATCTAGAGAATAGTGATATGGATTTTGAGGTAATACTCTAGCGAGTGTGACGTGATAAATTGACTGAATATGAGAATTAAAATTGGGGACTCCCGTATTATGTTATTAGATTGAAATTGAGCCTTTATTGAGCAATTGAACGAAAAGTTAGTTTTTGACTCAAGAAAGTAGAAAAATGGGAAATGGTACCAGGAAAATCATGAATAGGCATAGTACTTCTTTTATTCAAGGCATGTGCATCATTAATTATTTTGACTGTGCATCTTGTAATGAATGAAATTATTTGATTGTTATAGAGGTTTCGATTGATCGATAATCCACGGACAGTGCTGGAGCTTCCAGGCAACAACTAGGAAGTTCAGGTGAGTAACCTAGTTGGTTCCTTAGCCTTTATGTGTTATATCTTGCAATGATGCCATGTGGAGATAATGGAGGGATATATGTGTTTGTTTTGATTGATTTCGGACCACGGGTGTCCGAAGTATTTGAATGTGATATTGAAGTGCAAACTGTGTATACTGTATGTGCATGCTACTATGAAGTGATTGTGAATGTGATGTGCATTGTATATATATGTCTGTGACTGAATGTGGCCCGAGAAAAAGGTGAAACGCCTTATAATTGTGATAAACAAATTCCATAATTGGTTAATAATGGTTGTGACTGGAGCTGCCACTGAGAGGGATTAGTGCATACCCAAAGGGCTCTCCTATTCCTAAGTGTGTTAATGTGAGCGGGCAGTAGTGCATACCCAGAGGGCTCTCCTACTTGCCTAAAATGTTATTACTGTTACTGAACCGAGCCTTGAGCTCGAGGGGAGTCAGCGCATACCCAGAGGGCTCTTCTACTCCCTAAGTGTGTTTGAATTCTGTTACTGTTAAGCGCTCAGTCACAACCCAGAAAAGAATGGATAATAATGGGGAAAGTTCATGAGTGTAGCTTTGATGTGTGACTATGGGAAAAAGGTGTTAATGTTGTATATTCGTCTGATAAGTGTTATATGGTGATATTGAATGTGTAAAAGTGACAATGCATGAGATAATTTGGATTGTGAGATTTCAATTGTGAATGCATGAGTTGGGTGAACCATCGATGATAGTTTCTCACTGAGTTCGTAAACTCACCCAACATTGTAATTATTTTTCAGGATTTGGCGAGTATCCCGTTAGACAAACAGGAGTATGATCACAGCAAGCAAGTCGAGTTCGGTCGGTGACGGCCTCTATGTATCGTGATTTGAGTCTTTCTGATTTATGTGTAAATTTGTATTTCCACATTTAGTACTGAAATTGTATTGTGCCCAATTTGGCTATGATTATATGTATATGAACTGATTTGAGTGTTGAAATAGTATTTGATCGAAAATGATTTCGTATGAAAAATGTTTCCATATCGCGGGCCCAAATTGTTTATTGATTTCTACGCACTCGAGTGTTTTCAAAAAGAAAAATGTCATAATGAGTTTTTAATGCTGCTTTGACTGCTCTAGCATACCACCCTCGCGGGTCACGGGTTCGGATATCACCATCGATATCGGGTTCGGGTCTGGCGGGACTGGGGTGCTACATATATGATATATATATTTATATATAAAAACAGAGTATGATGAATTCATCGTGTTCTTGTTTTTCTAACATAAACAAAACATACAGATATGTATATATAGAACAAGTCTTCAAAGCCATGCATGAACATATATATATTTACATTATAAACACAGTGGAGTTACTCACTGACTAAGCTACGAAAACCAACCGACTAAGCTACTAAAACCACCTGATGGACAAAAGCAGAGAACTCCTTTCAAGATCAGATAATGTCTTTCACTGATTAAAAACAATAGAAGAGGAAACTACTCGGCATCTTGCATGTGAACAACGTGTATAGTACGTGTCCCTTTCCTGAGAAGGCTTAGTCTATATGTATAGATATAACGAAGCCAAATGTCAATTGTTAATAAGTCTCTTCGTTTACATTAGTAGTATTTTATTAATAAAATATTCTTTTAAACCAAATACATTGTTTTGAATTCTTATAACAAATAAATACCAAAAGTTCTAGATAACTTCCAAAATTCACCAAAATTCAATATAAAACAATGACTCGTAATATAAATTTTCAACTCAAAATTAATTCACCATCAATTTCTAAAAATATTTGAAGTATACAAAATTACTAAAATTATATTACTACGGTCCGAATCAATCCTAAGTTTCATTAAACCAATTTACCCGGAAAATGCCATGAATGTATGCCAAAATACTTATGCACAATTTAAGCAAATATTTAATAAGCAAATAACAAACATAATTCGTACTAAATTCCTTTAATATTCTAACCCCTAATTTGGGGCATTACAAATTATACCGAGTTTTAACTGATTGAGTGCTCTAGCATATCACCCTGGCGGGGCACGGACTCGGATATCATCCGTCGATATCTGGTTTGTGTCTTGCGGGAGCAAGGTGTTACATTCTTTATCAACTATTTCCTATAAAACCATTTTTCAAATCCTTTTTCACAAAGAACCAAATTATTCTATTCTCAAAACCTTTAGTTGTTTATGTTTTGCCTCAAATACATTTCCTCACAAAGATAAGTTTGAACCTAGAGCTTTCAAAGCTATTTTCATAGGGTATTCAGTTGGGCAAAAGGCGTATAAGGAATATGATTTAGAATTACAAAAGATTGTTGAAGATGATACTAGTATTCCTTTACCTATAATTTGCCCAGATTCAAATGATCCAATCACCCATTTTCATCATTTCTTTTCTACCAATGTTTTTGAAACTGATCTTTTTTGTGTTTGTGCACCTGATGATTCCTTACACCATACAAACCCACTCATACTAAAAATCCACATTTACCAGCAACAAATGACAAAATTCTTCTCAAAAAAAGCGTCAGAGCAAAGCAACAAGCCCTGTGGATGAAATATTTTATTTCTAATTCAGCACAATCTTCTTCATCTTTTAAATCTATTGTAAGCACTCATCAGTCATCTCCACACATACTACCAACATATCCTTATTTTACCTCATTACACTTATATCTTACATATATGTCATTTTTGGCAAATATGTCAACTATTAAGGAACCAAGCTCATATTCTCAAGTTAGAACAAATGAGCATTGGTAGAGGGCGATGAAGGATAAGATGAAAGCCTTAGAAAAAAGTCAAATCGGGAAGCTAACTTTTTTACCTCTTAATAAGTGAGCAATAAATTATAAGTGGGCATAGATAGTTAAATACAAGAATGACGGTACTGTGGATAGATTTAAGGCTCGTTTAGTAACAAAAGGTTTTCATAAAGTTTAAAAGAAAGATATCTATGACAGTCTTTAACTTATTGCTAAAGTAGTGACAGTAGGAACATTTCTTACTATAGCAACAACAAAGGCGTGACATTTGGATCAATTGGATATCAACAATGCATTTTTACATGGCTTTCTAGATAAAGAGATTTATATGGAATCTCCACTAGGTTATAGAAAATCATCTGATGGCGAGATTTGCAAATTAAGAAAATTATTGTATGACCTCAAACTGGCGTCAAGACTGTGGAATCGAGAATTTTCTCAACGTCTTCATTAGTTTGGTTTTCAGCAATCTACTTATGATAATTGTTTATATGTCAAAGGAACGGGTCAAATTCTTTAGCTCTAATCGTTTATGAAGATGATATTCTTCTTACAAGTGCTTCAGAAGACGATATTTCTGTTGTGAAACAGTTTCTATATCAATAGTTTGCAATCAAGGATTTAGGCTCTGCAAAATACTTCATTGGCTTGGAGATTACTCATCATCTAAAGGAATTTATATTAATTAGAGAAAATATATTCTTGATATTTTGGAAGATGTTGATCTAGCAAGTGCAAAGGCTAAACAAACTCCTCTTCCAAAGTTATATATATTTCTGGTTGAAAATGCACCATTATATTTAGATTCAGTGTCATATTGAAGGTTGGTTGGGCGTTTATTATAGTCAGGATTTACTCGCCCTAATATTACGCATTCAGTCCAACAATTAAGTCAATATGTTCAGTCTCCTACTATTGTTCATTGGAAAGCTGTTTCACATATTTTAAAGTATCTAAAAGTATGTCCTTCAAACGGTTTATTTTATCCTCCATCATCTTCTTTCAATCTCACTGCATTTTGTGATGCAGGTTTGGAAACTTGCCATGTTACTCGACACTCAGTTACAGGTTATTGTGTTTTTCTTAATTCTTCTTTGATTTATTGAAAAACAAAAAACAACCTACAGTCTCCAAATCTTCGATAGAAGTTGAATATTGCAACATGGGGGCCACAATTTGTGAATTTCAGTGGATTACTTATCTTTTATTGCTTTTTTAGATTTCTACTCCCAGACCAATGTCTTTGTATTGTGATAATAAAACAACTTTATATATTACTGCTAAACCCTTTTTTTATGAACGGGCGAAGCATTAGAAAATTGATTGTCATATTGTTCAAGATAAATATAAAGCTAGTTTCATCCATCCTCAGTATATTTCTTCTGAACAACAATTAGCTTATCTGTTTACTAAATCCTTGGATGGTCCTGTGTTTCATAATCTACTGTCCAAGTTGTACATTTAGATATAAAATAACATTGTGTTCAAATAAAATATGGTTAAAATAGGCTAATGAGATCATATTAATAAATTTGTAGCAAATACAGCCTGACCAGAGCCCTAAGTGCCAAACAAAAAACTTAGAAACTTTGAGTATAAACTCGGACAAGCCCTCATTTAAATCACTCTCTATTATTATTGCCTTGCTCACTCTTGAATGTTCAGAGAACAATTTCCTTTTTTGCTTCTACCATTACGTTAATTCTGTAAATACCATTGATCTTTGGCATCAAAGATTGGAACATCTGACTATGAATGTAATGAAGCATTTGAAAGGAATAAATGATCTTTTTACTCAAAAGACATATCTACGTGAAATTTGTCATTTGTCTAAACAAAGTCGGCAACCTTTCCAAACCAATATCATTCATTCAATTGAATGTTTTGAACTTGTTCATACTAATTTGTGGGGTCCTTACAAATATGCTTCAATAATGGAAACTGGTTGGGTCGGTCATACTGGGCCCAAACCCAGTACCAATGATGCATGGGCCGATCGGTCCATTCGCCAAAGATCAGCCTTATGAATAAATCAAGTCCAGGCCCAAGTAACGATTTCTCCGACCCATTAGCAGGAGAGAGTCTCCCATGCAAACACGTAAAAGATCTAAACCTAGTTGCTGCTTCATATATAAGGTACGATTTTACCACAACAAAGATATGCAATTACAACCCTAATTCTCTCTGATTACAGCGGACTCTCCTTCACCAAAAAACCTGACTTGAGCGTCGGAGGGGCTAATCGGGATATAACCCCCGACGTGCCTTTCTTGTTTTGCAGTGTGCTTCGACGTTGAAGTTGACATCGAAGCGATTGATCATATGGAGTATAACGGAATATCCATCCATCCGTAATCCGGTGAACTAATTGGCGCCACCGTGGGGCCCGACTTTCGGTACCACGCCCGTAAACACTCGATCGGTCAAAGTGGCGATGAACCTGATGAAGGCCGTCGCGGCTCGACGATGCAACGTCTAGGTTTGTAGCTACCTGCGGCTCTGCCACCTGCACCGCATATTTCCCACACGGAATCCTCTGATCCTCACGATTAACAACAACCTCAGACCTTGGAACAGGAAGAACAGAGTGTTGCTTTAGAGGATAACATTGCACCCAATACACACTAAAACCTCCAACACCGATCGGTGTGGAACCTATTTCGCTATGACGCCGACCCAAAAATGATCGAGAAGCAATGATCCGTTGATTCGCCAGATCTTGCAGCCTCAACAGCGAATAACAACCGCTCTACACGGCAAGTCGCCCGACAACTTAGCATGACGACCGATCATCGCCTAACCGAGAACCTAGAAAACTCGTGGGCGATCGGATCAACGCCGCATGAAGCTTGGCCCAGACGCCGCGACAACAAGAAGATCTGCTCTCCTTCACTCGAAATTGGATAGCCTCCCAAGACCGGACAAAGATACCGACCCCGAGAAATACACTGAAGACCGATCCTGGACTACCCGCAACACTTCCATCCATGATAAATCTACATCAGATTCGGACGCTATCCAATGCAAGGCTTTCAGACGCCTTCTAAGAGGGAGTCTAAGAATGGTTCAACAAATGCCTCGAGTCAGATCACATGTTTCGAAGATTTTAGATTGTTATTCCTGAACCAATTCGCCACTAGTAAGCGGCCACAGAAGACGGCTTTGGAGGTGATGCAACTTACCCAAGGAAAGAATGAAAGTCTGCGAGAGTTCATCACTAGGTTCAACAACGAAGCGGTCGAGGTTTCCGACCTCACTTGCTCGTCCATGCTGGCCGCTCTCATGAGCAATACAAGGGATGAGGAGTTCAAGAAATCATTAGCCCTCGATCAGCCCCGATCTGTTCAAGAAATAAGAAACAGGGCAGATTGGTACATTCAGCTAGAAGAAGTACTGAAAAATACGAGACGTCAGATGGATGATTGGTCGCCAAACGACCGGTCGGGCAATTCGCACAAACGGCAAAAAGGCCACCGAATCGAGAAGGTCGATCAATCGACGTGGATATCAACAGGAGTTCACCCCGCTCAACAGGCGATATGCAGAAGTATTGACGGCCATAAGAGCGGATGGAGAAACTATCCGAGAACCCGAGAAAATGAAGACCCCATACAAGGATAGAAACCCCAATTTGTATTGCCGTTTTCACAAAGAGGTCGGTCATGATATCAAGATTCTTGCGCGCTGAAAAAGAAATTGAATTCCTCATACAAACGGAAGGCTAGGCCGATTTGTAAACGCGAACAAAATGCCGACGGGATAATCAACGCAGGCGGTCGGTCCGATTAATAGGCGATCGCCCGGAGGCTAAATGACAGAATGATGGAGGGAGGTCGAATGTAAACACAGAAAATCGACGAGAAGAAAGAGGGCGATCGAGGGAAAGAAAAGATGGAAATGTCGGGCAACAAGATGACCGACCGGCTGGAGTCATTAACATGATATTCGGTGGAAATGCAGCAGAGGGTCCACCACTAAAGGAGAAAAGATACGCCAAACAAGTGGCAGAGACTCGTCCGCCAAAAAGCCAAAGGAGAATGATGGAACGATATCGCTCGACGAGTCCGACCTTGATGGCGAAGTTATCCTCATGATGACGCCTCGTAGAAACCGAACATGGACGGCCACGAGGTGAAGCGAGTAATGATTGATACAGAATTTCGGTCGACCGTCAGACACGAGGCCTTCAAGGTGATGAAGGTACCCGAGGACCGATTGCTACCCTGACGCCCCATCAAAGGAGTAACTGGCGGGGCCTCACCTACCCGTTCGCCCGGGTGAATTTGAAAGTGAAGTTTGGGCAGAAGCCGTGCCAGATAGAAAAGGACGTTGAGTTCCTAATTGTAAAGTTTCAAGGGGCATACAATGCAATAATCGGGCGGGCTACTCAAAATGCCCTCAGATCGATCGTCTCCACCTACTACTAGGTTATAAAATTCCCGACGCCTCACGGAGTCGGTATTATCAGGGGTCAACAGAGAATCGCCAGAGAGTGTCCTAGCGGAGACTAAAACTTTAGACGAAGCGGTAGTTCTGACGAGCTCCCTTGATGTGAGAACTGATGAAGAGACGGGTAGGATGAATCCCGCAGAAGAAACGCAAAGGGTCACGCTGGACGAAGCCGACCCCTCTAAATTCACAAACCTAGGTTCCGAGCTTCAGAAGAACGTGGTTAAAGAGATCACAGATTGTTTGGTGGAAAATAGGTCGGTTTTCACCTGGGTGCCGAGCGACATGCCTGGAATCTCTCGGTCAGTCGCATCACACTCTCTAGGTATTCAGCATGACTACAAGCCGATCGCATAAAAGAAGCGGCGACACAAGGAGGAGTAAGGGGTGATAGAGAAAGAAGTGGAGAAGTTGCTTGAAGCCGGGTTCATCCGAGAGGTCAAATACCCAGAATGGCTCGCCAATGTAGTCTTGGTGAAAAAGAAGAATGGGAAGTGAAGAATGTGCATAGACTTCACCGATCTAAACAAAGCATGTCCAGCGCGGCTTCTTGCCTAAGATCGACCAGTTAGTAGACTCCACCTCAGGGCACGAACTGCTCAGCTTCTTGGATGCTTTCTCGGGCTATCATCAGATTAAAATGAGTCTGGAAGACGAAGAGAAGACTGCGTTCATAACCGATCAGGGCACATATCGCTACCAAGTGATGCCTTTGGCTTGAAGAATGCGGGGGCAACCTATCAACGACTCGTTATGGAAGTCTTTAAGAAACAGATGGGCTGGTCAGTGGAAGCGTACGTAGATGATATGGTGGTCAAAAGTAAGACGGTCATGGAGCATGTAGAAGATCTCAAGGAGGTTTTCCAAACCCTGAGAAAATTTCAGATGAAGTCAACCCGAAAAATGTGTTTTCGGTGGTGTCGAAAATTCGGGTTTATGATCACCAATGAGGAATCGGCTAATCAGAGAAGATTGAGGCCATCATACAGATGCCTTCGCCGCAATGCTTGAAAGATGTTCAGATATTGACCGGTCGGATAGTTTCGCTGAGCAGGTTCATTTCCAGGCTAGGAGACAAGTGCCTCCCATTTTTCAAAGTCCTGAGGAAAGCGAACATGACCCAGTTTCAATGGCCGGAGGAGTGCGAGAAAGCTTTCCAACATTTAAAACAATATTTGTCTAGCCCGCCTATTCTGCAAAGCCCGGTAGAGGGGGAGAACCTGATTTTATACTTGGCGATTACGGAGGGGTCGATCAGCGCGGTACTTATCCGGTCGGAAGGAAGTGAGCAGCATCCCATCTACTATGTCAGCAAAGTGTTGACCGCGCAAGAAACGCGATATACGCCCATAGAGAAGCTAGGCCTCTCTTTGATAATGGCAGCCAGGAAGCTGAGGCCTTACTTCTAAAGTCATACCATTGAGGTATGGACTTATCAACCCCTCAGGCAGTGCCTTCAAAAGCTCGAAACATCAGGTCGGCTAATAAAGTGGGCGGTAGAGCTGGGGGAGTTCGACATACAATACAAACCCCGCACAACCATCAAAGCGCAGGTGTTGGCAGATTTTATCGCTGAGATGAGCCAACCCAGCTCGAAGGACGAGCAGTTCCCTGCCTGGAACTTGTTTGTTGACGGGTCGTCCAATGCTGAGGGATGCGGAGCAGGAGTAGTGATGGTCAGCCCGCACAATAAAGAAAAGGTGGAATATGCCCTTCGGCTCGAGTTCAAGGCTTCCAATAACGAAGCAGAATATGAGGCCCTGCTAGCCGGCCTCCAGCTATTAGGAAATGGAAATAAAGCATCCAAGGTGTATAGTGATAGCCAGTAGTGGTCGGCCGGTCACCGGCAAGATGAGGCCAAGGGAACAACATGATCAGTACTGAGTCGGTGAAGCATGAGTTGAAAAATTTCGAACAGTACTCGATCAGCAGGGTAGAACGAGCTCAAAATACCAAAGCAGATGCGCTCTCCAAAATGGCTTCCGACCGTGATGCAATAAACAATGTCATAGTCGAACGACTGGGCCGGCCTAGCATTCAGAAAGTCGAAAAAGTTCACAACATAAGTACCGATCGGTCGGATTGGATGGAGCCGATTGCGCAGTACCTTTTAGAAGGAAAACAACCAGAAGACGTGTCGGAAGCCAAGAAACTAAGAATAAAGGTGGCCGAGTACACGGTCGTTAATGGTACTCTTTATAAGCGATCTTACGACTGGCCGCTGCTCCGATGCTTGAACAAAAAAGAAGCCAACCAGGCAATGACCGAGGTCCACGAAGGGATGTGTGGAAATCATGTAGAGGTCAATGTTGGCACACGATCGATCGACAGGGTACCATCGTCGACAATGAGAAAAGATCGCCAGAGAAGGTCGATCGATGCGAGGCTCGCCAGAGAAATAGCAACCTTTCTCATCAGCCGACTGAGAGGATGCAAATCGTGAGTCATCCTATTCCTTTTGCTCAATGGGGAATGGATATACTGGGGCCTTTCCCTCTCGGTCCCGGGTAGAAGAGGTTCTTAATGGTGGCAGTGGAATATTTCACTAAATGGGTAGAAGCGAAATCGGTCGCTACAATCACCGAGGGGAAGGTAGAAAGTTTCGTAAAGAAAAATATACTATGTCGCTTCGGGATGCCAATGATTTTGGTTACGGATAATGGTCGGCAATTCGATAACGACAAATTCAGAAATTTCGCGACCGATTAAAAATCAAATTACGCCTAACTTCGTAGCTCACCCCAAAGCAATGGACTCATGGAGAACACCAACAAAAGATAATGAGTGCTCTCAAGAAGCTTGGATGGCCGGAAGACATGGGTGGAAGAACTAGACGAAGTGTTGTGGGCATACAGAACCACACCGAATCTGAGCAGCTCTGGGAAACACTGCTCGTAATGACCTTCAGGCGTAAGCTCTAGTCCCAATAGAAGCGGCATTACATAATCAGAGGATGTCGGGCTATGAAGAAGAGCGGAATAATGAAGCCCGCAGAGCAGAGCTTGTTCTCCTCAGCTCGTTCTACAACAGAAGGGTCAAGCTGAGCAGCATAAAGATAGGTGGTTACGTCTTTCGAAAAGCCGAGGCGGCTGGGAAGCACCCTGGAAAGCTCGGTCAGACGTGAGAAGGACCCTATCGAGTGATAAAGCAAGTCGGGCATGGTGCTTATATCCTACGCGACGCAAAAGGAAAAATTCTACCAAGGCCATGGAACTCCCAAAACCTGAAGGCTTTCTACCAATAGATAAGTTTTATCTTGATTAATATCTGTTCAATAATGTTTTTGTACACTTGTGGGTACCTTTTTCCTGTCCCTGCCAGGTAGGTTTTTTAATGGCCCACGCCTCATTATCATCAATAAAGAGGTTCAAATTTCTTGGCAATAAAGAATTACACCATATGCGGTAGAAAGTAGAAGACCCAATCAACCGCCTCAGATCTCCATAGATCGACCACGGCCGATCGGCCGCCAAGACAAGATCCTTGGGATACCGCTCAAGATCTCCATAGATCGACTACGGTCGATCGGTCGCCACGACAAGATCCTTGGGACCGCCGCTCGGCATCTCCATAGATCGACCACGGTCGATCGGTCGCCAAGACAAGATCCTTGGGACCGCCGCAAGATCTCCATAGATCGACTACTACGATCGGTCGTCAAGACAAGATCCTGGGACCATCGCTCAAGATTCCATAGATCGACTACGGTCGATCGGTGACCAAAACAAGATCCTTGGGACCTCGCCGGTACCTCCATAGATCGACTACGGTCGATCGGTCGCCAAGACAAGATCCTGGGACCATCGCTCAAGATTCCATAGATCGACTACGGCCGATTGGTCGCCAAGACAAGATCCTTGGGACCATCGCTCGGTAACTCCATAGATCGACTACGGTCGATCGGTCGCCAAGATAAGATCCTTGGGACCATCGCTCGGTACCTCCATAGATCAACTACGGTCGATCGGTCGCCAAGACAAGATCCTTAGGACCATTGCTCGGTATCTCCATAGATCGACTACGGTTGATCCTGACTAGATCGACTACGGTTGATCAGTCGCCAAGGCAAGATCCTTGGGACCACAGCTTAGCCTCGACCACTGACCGATCTCAGTGCCGTTTGGATACATGAGCCGGCTACTTTCTACGATGAATCTGACGTGAAGAACGACTACGAGTGATCGGATCACTAAGGCAAAGAGCCTTGGAACACACTCGCCCAGGATCCTAAGACAAAACCTAGAATCGTACGGCCCCATTATCGCCCGTCCTAACTCGCCCGTTCGAAACAAAGCAAGTACGCTTGTAAAAAACGGAAGTGGTAAAAAACAGAAGAATTAACCAAGTACACTCTCTATTCATTTCGAAAAATTCCGGTCACAAGCCCAACCGGATGAGCCTAACAAAGGGAGCGACAATGAAACCAAAAGCTCCGGTCACAAGCCCGACCGGATGAGCTTCAATCACTCCAGCGCCTCAGGAGGAGGAGACGAAGAACCAACAACCGGGTCCATGGATGAGGGGTCCGCAGCAGAATCGACGGGAGAAACGGAAGGGCCAGCAGTTGGGTCACGAGGAGTTGGCAGCAGGGAAACATCCCCCTCTTCTTCTTCTTCTTCTTCTTCTTCCTCCGAGCTGATATCCAACTCCTCGTCCAGAATGACGACTCGCTCCCCGACAGCCTTCTCCTTCATTTGCTCCAACGAAAGGCCAAGGGTCGGAAGCAACGGCTCGGTATACTCTTCAAATGAAGGTCGCTCCGACCCATCGGGAACGTGAGCCTCATAGCTCTTCCTCAAGGCCAAAGGGTCGATCGAAGCGAGCTCCGTGCATTCCGCTTGAGATTTCTCTCTTCCACCGCTTGATCGCCTCGATCCTCTCGCTTCTTAATCGAGCTCCCTAACTTCGTCAACAAGATCTCGGTGTTGCGCATGTCGCCACCGCCGCATGACAAAGCTTGGAGGAATTTCTTTGAGCTTCCTCTCCAGCTCCACCTTCCCCTCCAAGACCGAGCACACCTTGACCAGCTCAGCCTTCTCCTTAACCGCCCTAATCCTCTCCTCCTCCCCCGAATCGACCCGGGCAGTTAAACCTTTCATTGCCTCCTCCTGAACCTTCTTCTCCTCCTCTAAAGAGAAATTCTTGGCCTCAAGAAGGTCCTCCGTTCTTTCACCTCAAGAAGCTCCTCCTTCAAAGCCCTCATCGCTCAGAAGGTTTTGAACCTCCCGATCCAGTGGCCTCCAGATGTCGCACTGTAGCGAAGGACATCTTGAGCTTCGTATGCAGCTACGAAGAAGCAGAGACCCTATCTCCCGATTGCCCTTCCTGTCCAATTTATCCTCGTCCGCGGGGGGAGTAATCCGCTCAACAATGTAGCGGGACACGTCCAACTCTCCAATCGAAGAGGTCATGGGCAGCTTGATCACAAACTCCCACCGCCGGAGTCACCACCTTACCTTTCCCTCGCCCCTTCCTTCTCCTTCCCTTCCCCATCGACATGGCTGATCGGATGGGAGGTCACGGAGTCGGACGGTCTCCTCCTCTCAAGAGGAGGATTTACCTCCTCCTCCTCCTCTCTTCTACAATCGCCAGGTTGCACTAATCGGCACGATCGGTGGCGGCCACGCCTAGCAGAGGACCAGCGATATGTGGAGCGACTAACGCCCACCAACGGAGCAGTAGCCTTCACCAGCCTCCGCCCCCGCTTCTTCTTGGGGCCTGCCTCTTGGTCTTAGAGGGAGCGGCAGGCTCGTCAAAATCCTCTACTCTCACCATGGCTGCACGGCAACAAACGCAAGTTAGAGAAATGCAATAATCAAAGTACATGGTAAATAACTAAACCACGCAGATCGACCAAAGTGAGCCGCTTCCTCCTAACCCGCGATCCTACGGAGGGTCGAGCAGAAAAGAATCTGCCGAGGCCCCCCCGAAATAGCCCTGGACGAGCCGAGCGAAGTCGTATCTGCCGAGCACTTTGATACGGTTCACTACCTCCCATTCCTCCCTACTAAGGGTTACGCCCGACATGTCATTCCACTGCTGGGCTAAAGGGTATCTCCATGGCCGAGACTCGGAGGAGGACCCCGGGGGCTTCACAAAGAAATACTTTGTCCGCCAAGACGAGATCTTCGGTCGTTCGCCGGTCGATACCGGCGCCCTAAGATCGCAGAGAGGGGATCCCAGCTCCGGAGATCGGGCTCTGACTCAAACTCATGAAGTGGCGCATGATGCCGATCGATGGGGAACAGCCGAACTGGTGGCACAGCAGCGCCAGACCATTCATAAATCTCCAGCTATTCGGTGGAATTTGACTGGGCATTAACTGGTAGATTGCGCACACCTCATCCACGATCGGGGCGTAAGGAAGCCTCATACCACCCACCGTGAAAAAACTGTCGGAAACGACGATGTACCCACTTAAGTTGCTATGGATACGCTCGTTCCTCAAAGCCAGCCGGGGTCCCCAAGACGTTGGGATATTAAACCTGAGTATAGACCGATTCAATTCCTTGACGGTCATTGTTGATACCTCCCTTGGCGGCGCCTCCACAACCAACCCATCTTTTGTCTCCCTCGTCGATATCTCTTCGACGCCTTCCACCAAACTTCTAGCGCTAGCAGTTGACATACTTACCCCGAAGAGAACTTGCGAATAAGAAACTTTAGAGAATCAGACGAGAAAGAAGGACGTACCTATTTAGTGATTTGGGAAGGAAAACCAGACGGCGGATGAAGGAAATTTCTGGGAACTGAGAGCAAGAAAGAGTAAACAAGAATAGAATGAAAGCGAGAATATAACGAGCGTGAAGAAAACTTTCAACACATCAATCCTGAACATTTATAGGGGATCGGTTCAACGGGCAACCC
The DNA here is from genome assembly GCA_029891385.1 of Erythroxylum novogranatense. Taxonomy (NCBI): domain Eukaryota; kingdom Viridiplantae; phylum Streptophyta; class Magnoliopsida; order Malpighiales; family Erythroxylaceae; genus Erythroxylum; species Erythroxylum novogranatense. Next base: position 880,163 of record CM057225.1, on the reverse strand, counting down.
AATCAGAGCGCAACACGCGGAAAAATCCGAACGAGCTTAGACACGTGGAAGAATCCGAGCCAAGGGAGATTAGGGTTTAATTTTAAAAATGGAGCGGCGCGACAGTTGAAAGGACATCAATGACAGCTGCACAACGGTTACAAGGACAAATCGTTTCAGATTCTGAAAAGTCATCAGACGGCACGTGCCGCCAGACAATAAATGCTTCCCGTACCGCACCATGCGCTCGTTAATGATAACCCCCCGACCTACTTGAGCGCAGACCAACATGCAGTAAATTCCCATGCCGATCGGATGAAGACACTCAACCGACCAACCCCAATACGGCCGATCGAGCTCTACCTGTCACAACCCGATCGACCGAATCAGTTACGAGCCGTCCCGCACACTAGCCACAACGATAACACCAGACCGATCGACTACCTCTTGAGTCACAATGACCGTCCGTCAAAAAGCTACATTTTACAATCTGACCGATCGTCCTAGTTACGAGTCGTCCCATGTACGAGCTATCAAAACTCTGCTTACTCCTCCGACCGTTCTATTCGCTCAGACTCGAGGAGTAGGGGGCTTATGGTTGGGTTGATCATACTGGGCCCAAATCCAGTACCAATGATGCATGGGCCAATCGGTCCATTCGCCAAAGATCAGCCTTATGACTAAATCAAGTCCAGGCCCAAGTAACGATTTATCCGACCCATTAGCAGGAGAGAGTCTCCCATGCAAACACGTAAAAGATCTAAACCTAGTTGCTGCTTCATATATAAGGTACGATTTTACCACAACAAAGGTATGCAATTACAACCCTAATTCTCTCTGATTACAGCGGACTCTCCTTCACCAAAAACCGACTTGAAAGGCGGAGGGCTAATCGGGACATAACCCCCGACGTGCCTTTCTTGTTTTGCAGGTGCTTCGACGTTGAAGTTGACACTGGAAGCAGTTGATCATATGGAGTATAACGGCAACATCCAGTCCAGCCAGAATCCGGTTGAACCAGAAACCATTATGTTTTGACCATTGTGGACGATTTTAGCATTTAAATGTGGACTTTTTTTGTTTAAACAGAAACACCAAACTGTTCAAACACTTCAAACCTTCAACCTTGTGAAAAACCAGTTATATACATCTGTTAGAATCATGAGAACAAACCATGATACAGAGTTTTTTGGTATATATTGTATGTCTTTATTGTCAATTCTAGGCATTATTCATCATAAAACATGTGTTTATACCTCTTAACAAAATGAAGTTGTATAATGTAAACATAGACATTTGTTGGAAGTTACTTTGATGTTTCAATCATCTGTTCTTATTTGTTTTTTTGGGTGAAGTCATTCTTACAACCACCTATATTATAAATAAACTTCCTTTATCAACCATTTCTTGGAAAACCCCTTATCAAATCCTGTTTCACAAAGAACCAGGTTATTCTTTTCTCAAAACCTTTGGTTTTTTTTTATGTTTTGCCTCAAATACATTTCTTCACAAAGATAAGATTGAACCTAGAGCTTTCAAAGCTATTTTCATAAGTTATTCAGTTGGACAAAAGGTGAATGATTTGGAATTACAAAAGATTGTTATTTCTAGGGATGCCATCTTTTATGAAATTTTTTTTCCATATCAACATATTGTTGCAGAAGATACTAGTATTCCTTTACCTATAATTTGCCCATATTCAAATGATCCAATCACCCATTTTCACCATTTCCCTTCTACCGATGTTTCTCAAACTAATCTTGTTCATGTTTCTACACTTAATGATTCCTTACACCGTACAATGCCCACACATACTGAAAATTCATATTTACCAACAATAATTGACAAACTTCTTATCAGAAAAAGCGTCACTGCAAAGCAACAACCCCTGTGGATGAAAGATTTTACTCCCAATTCAGCACAATCTTCTTCATCTTTTAAATCTGTTGTTAGTACTCATCAGTCATCTCCACACACACCACTGACATATCCTCATTTTATTTCATCACACTTATCTCCTACATACATTTCATTTTTGAAAAATAATTCAACTATTAATGAACCAAGCTCATATTCTCAAGCTAGAACAGATGAGCATTGGTAGAGAGCGAAGAAGGATGAGTTGGAAGCCTTAGAAAAAAAATCAAAACTGGGAGTTAATTGATTTATATCCTAACAAGCGAGCAATATAATTTAAGTGGGTATACAAAGTTAAATGCAAGAATGATAATATTGTGGATAGAATCAAGGCTCGTCTAATAGCAAAAAGTTTTCATCAAGTTGAAGGGGAAGATTATTATGACAAATTTTCACCTGTAGTTAAAGTAGTGACAGTTGGAAAACTTCTTGTTATGATAGCAGCAAAAGCGTGACATTTATATCAATTGAATATCAATAATGCATTTTTACACGACTTTTTTAGACGAAGGGATTTATTTGTAATATCCACCTTGTTATACAAAAGGATCTGATATGGAGACCAAGTTTACTGGTTACATCCCAGGTTTACTTGTTATTTAAGTCAATATGTAGACCAAGTTTGTAATACAAGTAACTGTTTTACTGTTGTATATAAACACGTAAATCATGAATAACAAAGATGGTTAGTGATATTGGTTTTCTACAAAGTAGGCATGATTTTAAATTCGTCATAATCTATTTGGGTTTACGTTACAATATGCATTGAATGTGATCATAATTATAATTTTGTTGTTTATAATAATATTTATTATTTGCAATTGAAATGTAATTACATTTCATAATTTAAAATCTTCCTTCTATTTTGAATTAGATTATATAAATTTTAAAAGGATAGATATTAAATTAAAAATTTAAGTATGACATTAAATTGGAAACATTTTAAAGTATAATATCAAATATTGAAAGTTTATATCTCTAAATTTTTCTTTCAATATAGGATTAAGGTTTTTAAGAAGTGAAATTGAAGAATTTTGCAAGCATAGGAGAGGCCATCGTTTTGAAAGGGGAAAAATACATATTTTTAAAGATTTATAGAATTAATTTATTTTAAAGTGATTTATTTTAAATATGTAACAAATTAAATTTATATTAAATATGCATTTACAAATGAATTATAAAAGAAAATAACGAAATTTGTGATTCATGTAATCCATAAGGATTATGGGCACCTATCGCGAAATGCCATGGAAACATGATCAAAATTTTAAAATTTAAATTTAACCAATCAAAAATTGATGTTTTGAAAAAAAAAGATGAGCTTGACTACACTGGGATCTTCTAAGACAGCTCTTCAGATCTTCTGTTACTATTAGCCTGTTTTAACTCTATTTTTGTCCAATATGTTGTGCATTTAGATATAAAATAATATTCTGTTGGGATAACATAGGTTTAGAAAATGATAATGAGAACGTATTAATATATTTATAGCAAATGCGGCCTGACCGGAGCCCTAGGCGCCAAACATCAAACTTACGGTCTGTTTGGTTAGCGTCTGCAATAGGTAGGGACGAGACGAGACAAGACGAGATATAGACAGACGAGATGACGATGTTAATGAAAGCAGTGAGATGTTTGGTTGCGGTGACAGACGAGAAAATTGTCTTCGCCTGCATGGATGAATGTGTTTGGTTGCGATGGGACGTAAAAAAAATAGTGTTTAATGTCAAAATGCCCTCGCAGATAATGTATTGGAAAGATGTAATTCAATAGTTATTTCATAATTGTGTCAATATTTATATTAAGTGTATTTGCAACTCTACTAATATTAATTATCTTATTAATTATATTTTTTATAACAATTATTATTGATACAATTAATATTAATTTTGTAATTGTTGTTAGTATAATTCATTGGTTATTTTATAAGTATAAAAATATTTATTTGAAGTTTATTTGCAACTCTAATAATTATTATTATGTTATTATTATAAATTCAGAATCGTAAAAATAATAAAATAATATAAATATGAATATTAAGTAAAATTATGTCATCAACATTATCATTGGTATGGTTATAATTTAATGATTATTATTAGTATTATCATTATGAATTTATTGTTATTATTACTATTATTATTATTATGAACATTATTGCATGTAGTTTAATGTTACAAAGCATTACAACATGAAAACATTTATCCATGCTCTTGTCAGAGAGAGAGGAAAGATACCATTCACCTCTATTTCATTCTACCATTCACAAATCCTTATCTTAAGTTTTACAAATAGGAGACTTGAAATGGATGCGATTTATTTTTCCAGCCACAGACAGAGGCTTGATTTCTCGCACACTAAAATACAAATGCGAGAATCAAATGAAGGAGATACCGTGCATATCAACAAAGAATTGGGGAAATTCGAAAATAAAATTTACAAAACAAGTTGTGAAAGTCGACAATGAATGCCGCAAGCTGGTCCAGTTATGATCAAAACAAGGATTTCTTTTACCGTCTCTTCAATTTCAGATATTTCGACCCATCGCCATCAAGGTGCCGCAAAGATGCTCCTCTCTGGACAATCTCTGGAGCAGATCTACTTTAAGCAAATCTTCCAAGAAATTAACTTTGGTTGATAATTCATCTACGGCTTTCTGGCTTCCATGTAGCTTGTCACCAAGTTCCTTGGCTTGGGATTTCGAATTTTCGACTTCTAGAAGTAGAGCCATTATCTTGTTTTCCAATATTGGTAAAACTCTCTGGATGCTGATAGATGCAGATTTTTTTCACCCCTACAACTTCATCACCTTCTAATTTATCAACAATTCGTTCCAAACCTAATGTTAGGTCTGACATTTCAGTCTTCAATTCATCAAATTCCTGTGTGTATCCAATGTATTTTTCAATTTCCTCCTTCAGATGTTCAATTTCCAGAACATTTGACATCACTGTTGATTGCAACAAACAATAAACCATTATTTCTGCATGAAGCAAAGAAATTTTTTATCAATATCATTATATGTCTGATATTAGACAGCATCCAAAAATAGGTAATACTAGTGAAACCAATTTTAACATCCAACTCATACAGACTTTTCAAAAGATCTCTGCTTTATTCTCTCCAACAGAAGAGAACCATTAATAGCTTAAGTCACACACACTTTTCTTTACATGTTGATGTGTCCTGCAGTAGTTCCTGTGGAATAGGATGTTTTCACAATATCCTTCTAAGAATGCATAATACAAGATCAAGTATCTAGTTCTGAACCTTCAAGGATATAAGGACCATTACACCAACCAGCTTTTGTGTTACCAACAAAATAGTGCAATTACCCAGATTTGCATCCAAAAGAAACTGCAATGAAATTGATTCCATTTCATATACGTTCCATTATGGGTGATGCATAATGGGATAATTGCCTCTATATAGTTTTTATGGTTACTTGGTGGACTGGGTAGAAAACAAGTGACTATTAACTCACCAAACATGTCTACAGCCAAAATTAATGACTAGTCCTCATCACTTAACCATCTTTCGTTGTTGAAAGCTACCCGAAGAAGCAATCCTTCTTTTCCATTGTTGACTCTTTTAACCGTAAGAAGACTCAACCACACATGTTTTTACGCTACCTATTGTTGAAAGCTACCCGTAAGAAGCTACGATTCCTTCAAATAACTTATGAGACTTCAATCCCAACCAACACCGATTCTAATCCGACTTGAGAATAATCCTTCATTCCAATAGGTTCAAGCTCTTAATTTTCAGTTCAATTTTGTTAAACAGATCCTAACACTACAGTGACTTTACTGTTATCCATTCTTCACTGGTCGTTGTTAGCATTATCTACCCGAAACAAGTGAACAACCCCAAACTATCAAAACATGTTCATCAACCAAATCATAACCACTAAATGCATGTATAGTTTCTATCGAAAAGGAAGAACCTAATCGAGACACCCAACCTCCAAATGTCAGTTTAGGGATGTAAAAATAGGCAAATTTAGAACTCTGCCGCCCACATGATTAAAGTTGCAAACAGTAAACAAAATGAAGGCAGAGGCAAGAACAGAAGTGATTGAAAAACAACAACGAAATTAATAAAGGAGAGGAAGTCTAACCTAACAGAGACGGACGTTGAGCACAGAGACGGACGATGGTTGGCGAAGATCGGATCTCCTTCCACAGATGCCAAATCTGGCGGAACAGACGCAAAACATGTACATATGCGTTAGAAGGGAAAAGATTCATATATGGGGGAAGAGAAGAGAAGCATAAAGAGAAAACAAAGATTCATATACGGGAGAAGAGAAACCAAAGCTTACCGTGCGTTTGGAGACGAAGATGCAGACGAAAACGCAGACTGGAAGGAAGGAAAGACGAAGACGAAGGAACCAGCGTTTTAGGTTTCAGAGGTTAAAAAATCGGGGCAGTTTCGTCTTTTCCAAATTCTGTCCATTGGCCAGTTTTTTGTGTCCGACAGATTTGGAACGGACAAGATTATTGTGTCCATGTCTAAGTTGGGCAGGACACAAACCACCTACAGACATTAACCAAACACGCTAATGGACAGGACTTTAGTGTCATTGTCCACTGTCATCAGAGCTATGTACACGAACCAAACGCAGCCTTAGAAACTCCGAATATAAACTCGGAATGGCCCTCATTTAAGTCACTCTCTATTATTTTTGCCTCGCTCACTCTCGAATGTTCGGAGAACGGTTTCCGTTTTTGCTTCTATTTCAAACTTGATAATCGTGGAGTAAAGATCGCAGATCGTTAAGAATGGTAATGAGATCTTGTAGTTTCAGTTGACTTGCTTTGCGTTTGTGAGGTTCGTATGTTCTTTTTTTTAATGTAAAGAACTGACGAATCTTTAATCAAATTGTCGAGTTCTAGTTTTCTGTTTTGCGTTCGACTAACTTAGGCTATTAGATGATTTTCGATCAAATTTCGCCTTCGAATTCTCCTTTTCTCAATCGATGAAAATGCTTAGTTGTTTCGATTAGCTTACGTTAACGGTGATTTTTCACCAAAACGCTGAGTTTGATTCTTCTTCTTTTTCGTTTGATGCACTTACTGATGTTTTTACGATAAAAATTTCGAGATCTAGTTCTCCGATGTTCATTCTATTAGATTGCATTAACAGGTATTTTTATGAAAAATGTCTAGTTCTAATTGTGCGTGCTTTGTTCGATTCGCTTACACTAACATGTGATCTATAGGTTTCGAGTTTCATTCTGCATTTTTCGTTCGATTTGCTTATACGAACAGTTGATCTTGTTTTTGAATTTTAGTTATGCGTTTCTCGCTGGATCGGATTTTGCTAGAGTAAACACAGCTTAGTTTCTTGTTCTGGTTGGTCAGAGATCCAGTCGGCGAATAAGTCAAAGAGTTTGCTGAGCTAGTCGGTGTTGAATTTACGCCACGCCGTATCGACTTGCATGGCACTGACCTCCAAGCTGCCGAGGTCCTATTTCAGGCTGGTGATCTAAACTTGTATCATTTTTGTTATGTATGATTTTTATTTCTTTGAGTGTGTTTTTGGTCCTGTTTGTTTCAGTATAGTTTGGATGGAGAGCCAGAGGATTGCTTGATCAATATGCGCTTAGTGAGGATGCAAAATACCTACCTCGCGGGCTTAGTTTGATGTGATTAGGTGACGATCAAAGTTATGCGGATTGAGGATGAGAAAATGGACGCGGACACTATATCATGGGTGAGTTATTCTGGCTACATTATGATCCCGGTACATAAGCTTTTGTTTTAACAGTTTTAAGTTTTCAGGCATTAGCTGCTTTAATGTGGAATGCTTAATGTGGTTTTGTCTTCATGATATATTAATGTGGTTTTGCCTCCTAGTTTTTGCCCTTAATCCTTTATCTGAAAAAGCAACAAGTCTGATAACATTACTTGTTTTAAATAAAAAGTTTAATAACATCACTTTGACGGTTATTACTGACCATCTTTATTATAAATAATAAAAAATGTTATTTTTATGAAATAATTTTTATTTAATAAGAATAATTAATAACAACTATTTAAAAAATGGCTAAGTTATTTGAAAAAAAAATTGCATGCATTTTACTCTTTTTGTGGAGTCATGTTAAAAGGTCACGAGTACTCCCACCATTAAATTTGACTACGTATATCTTTAGTTCGCTTCTTCCCCCTCTCATCTGTCTCTAGATTCTGTTTTCTGCTTGACTTAATTGAACTTTTCAAGGGTTTCGCCTAGCAAGGATGACATTCGCAGTAGTGGAGAATATTGCAAGGAATGGCATAAAGCAAGCTCACTTCACCAACTGAGTACCTTGTATCTACTGGCTATACCTAGCCAAGTAAGTTCGCATAGAAGGTGGAAACAATAGTGGGGATTGCGTAAATCAGGTAAAAAGGTATGACCTCTTTGCTTGAATTCATTTTAAGTTGCATCTCATACTGTTTTCATGATTTGCTAGGCCTTATATTGCTATTATGATCTGATAAATAATAAGAGATCATGTTTTCCAAAGAAATAAGCTGTTTGGAGAAAAACTATGCATTTCTTCAGTTCTTTTTAAAATTTCGTTTGCGAGAGTGATACGAGTTATATATTTTTGTAAGAGAGAGACCTTTATTTAGGAAGAAAAATTAAGCATTTATTCAGTTCTTCTCTCACTTTATTTAACAACTAACAACAAGCTTCAATAAGTCTGAACTTTTTAATTATTAATCTTCAGATTACAAACTTCCGTGTTAGTGACTTCATAATTCCTTCACAAAGCTTTGTTTAGGATATCAACCCTTCGATAATTGTGTAGTTCATCTTAGTGACAGCTTCTCAATCTTTTGAGTTGCCATTTTGGTTTCAATGAGATCTGGATTTCAATTTTTAAAATTTTGAATTTTTATGAGACTTTTTCGGGCCTATTTAAAACTCTTTTCTTTTTTTAAAAAAAAAGGTTCGGACATGTTTAGTTCAGTTATAGTGAACTCGACTTCTTTTTTGAAAAAATAAAAGGAATTGTATTAATACTAGCAAAATTAGAAAATATCATTAAAATGAGTCACTTAATTTGACTACAAAGCAGAAACCTCAAAATACAGTATATCAATTGATTATAGCAAATCACATTCGCTAAGTGTCTTTTGTTTGTTGTTAGCGATAAAAATGGCACTTAGCTAATTTCCTTGATTAACCTTGAACTTCACTGGACTTCAATGAATTACTAGACTTCAATGAGTGTGGTTTTATGATGCATCAACAATACGAGTTAGGAAATTGTAGGCCCTTTGTTTTTCTCTTGAACAGCAAGGTGATTTTCTTTTGTTAGAGCTTTAAACATTTTTTACAAATCGTCACTTTTATCTGTGAATTTGAAAAGTAATAAAAATATGCAAGTACCAGTAAAACTGTAAAGGCATGTGGTGATTTAAGAATCGAGTGGTACTGAACTTCGAAGACTATTAAACATATGCAAGTATCAGTAAAAAGTACGTGGTGATTTAAGTATTATGTACAAGTTATTTGAAATTAAATATTTTTTTGAAGTTAGAATTATATGCTTTTATTTGAAATTAAAGTGATTTAAGTTTATGAGGTTGGAATTATCTCTTTGAGAGTTTTGAGATGTAAAACGTCTAATATTCAAAAGGTCATATCAATTGGTATGATAAAATTTTCCCGTGACTAAAGAATAACATTTGTGTTTCTTTTGATTAGGGAAGTGTCTTACTATTTTATTTGAAAAACATAAGGTCGATTTGGGAACTCAGGTTTTAGTTTTGTAATTAAAACAGCTAGAATATTTAAATTAGGTGAACATATTCTCTTATTCAACATTTATAATTTTGTTATCATAAAAATTATCGTAAAAGTGAACTTTAAGTGAATGATATAAAAATCAAGATTATTGATATGCATTAACAAAATATTTATTTTTATTAATAATTAAATAAAATATATTTTGAATAATTAAAAATAAAATGAAATTTGGAGGAATGTTTTCTGCCTAATTTAGTTTTCTAAAATAAAATAAACACTTGAAATTAATTTTCACTTAAAATAAATTTAACATTATAGTTTTTAAGTTTAAAATACTGTTAACAAATTTATGTTCAAAACGATTAATAAATATTAATTTTGGTTTTGAAAATATTTTTAACTAATATAATTTTATTAAAACAAATTAAAATTTAACCTGTTTATTAAACAAATAAAAGTTTTTCCTTAAGCAATTTGAACTCGATATTTGTTAATCAAGTATAAACTTTTAACGTTATGATTTCTAAAATAAAATTAAACACCTAAAATTACTTCTCATAGAAAATAAATTTTAAGATAATAACTTCTAAATTTAAAAATTCTGTTAACAAAATTATTATCAAAATTAAAATAATGATCTTAGTATTGAAAATATATTTAACTAAATATATATTTTATTAAAAACAATTTGAATTTAAGATATTTGTTAAATGGACAAAATTCCTGCCTAAACAATTTGAACTCGGAGATGTTTGTTAAACATATATAAACTTTTAAACATTTGCTAATTTAGATCTTAAGATTAAAATACTTATTACAATTATTATGATAATAGACTTAAGATAAAAAAAATCAATTTATGATGACAAATTAGGAAAAAACTGAAGCGTCCGTTTGGTTCCACTTCTGTTTTTCTGTTGTTGTTTTTAGTTTATGTTTCTTGTTTTTAGTTTCTGTTTTTTTGCTTAAAAAAATGAAAACCTGTTTGGTTGAGATTTGTAACATAAAAACTGAAAATAAAAACCTGTTTAGTTGAGATTTCTATTATTATTATTATTATTATTATTATTATTATTATTATTATTATTATTATTATTATTATTATTATTATTATTGTTAATAATATTATTATTATTAATTATTGTTATAAAATTTCTACTTACTATTATTATTATTATTTATTGTTAATAATAATATTATTATTAATTAATAATAGTAATTATTATAAAATTTCAACTTACTTTTATTATTATTAAACTCAATATTATTATTATTATTATTGTTATTATTATTAAGTTATTCTTATTCTTATTAATTTTATTATAATTAATTTTATTATTATTTAATAAGTTATTCTTATTTATTATTATTATTATTATTATTATTATTAATTATTGTTATAAAATTTCTACTTATTATTTTTAATACTATTAATATTATTATTTTTATCATTAATTTTATTATACCAAATTAATTATCTTATTATTATTATTATTATTATTAATTATTAATTATTATTATAAATTTTTATTATTATTATTTTATTAAATTCTACCGAACAAACGTAGTACCAAACCCACCACCAGTATAGTAGGGGTTGTTTTTCATTATTATTAAAGTTTATCAACTCTTCATTTCTTTATTCACTGTCTCACGACACGCGTCCGCTCTGTTGTTTTCTATCCAAAGAGTAAATAGCATTTGTTTCCCTTCACATCTTCCCACAAGCCTAACACGCTTCCACCTCACACGTTCTTCAACTCGCTCCACCTTTTGACAAATTTCACGTACCTTTTAGAAAATTTGGGGCATTTGTTCAACAAGAGACGAGTATCCTGGAAAGACGCCGAATATCGCGTCATGGCTTCTGCTAGTTCCGATGACCAGAGAGAGGTGCTAATCAAGGTGGACAGAGGTAGAGAGAGTGTTAGTGGGAATATCATGAGAGGTTCCAGCTACGATTTCTTGAGTAACGCAGCGAGAGAAAGTAAAGATAAAGGAAGCTGAATCCAAGTACTAATGGTAATGAGAGTTACAGATTTAATTTTGCTCGTAACAAACTTGAAGGTGTTGAAGATTTAGAATACGAAGTCGACACAGAAAAGAAAAAAAAGTTGAATATGTTATATTTTTGGGAGAAAAAAGTTTATGGAAACTGTTTTCAAACATCACGAAAACATTATTTTTATGTTTTTATAAATTTGTTGTAGTTTTTTTATTTTAAAAAACAAGAAACGACAACAATCCTCATCCAAACATGTTTTAACGATTTATTTTTCTTTTTATGAAAACCACAACAAAAAACGGAAATAAAAAACGGAAACAAACGGGCCCTTAACTTTTCGATGTAAAAATCTCTAAAATAATTGAAACAAAAAAAGATTGTTCAACAGAGGAAGGGCAAACGGCTGCTAAGAGTCGTTCTTTACCTTTCTAAGTTGTATCGCTGCCCTCCACCAAGGTATATTGGCTGCATTCGAAATTTGGGTTTCGCCAAGGGACGCGACGAACAAGAGATGTGTAATAATATTATCAATAAAAATAATTAGAATTTCAAATATTATTAAAACAGAAGGTCTAATTAATATATCAAGCAATAATTTTATTTTTCATTTCACTCAATAGTGTTGTAGATAATATTAATACTGAATTTTAAAATTAATTACTTTTTATGACTGCAAATTAAAAGCATTGTAAATTATAGTTTTACGGGTAAGTAATTTACCTGTTTAAGTTATTTTTAAAATTATGATTTTCACTTATAAAATATATTGCCTTTTCTTTTCCTTCTGAAACTGCAAAATTTTAATTGGAGGAATTTTAGTCACTATCAACTATCTAAATTACATAAAAAATTTAATTTTTAAGCTTGCAATTACATTCAAAAGACAATTAGATGGTGCGTAGCTAAAAGTATAACTGATTTGTTTTAGAAATTTTAACAATACTTTAGCTCTGATACGAAAACAAGACACTGATATTTATTGTGGAAACAGAAAACATACTTCTTTTCCTTCCTTAGTACAAGTAAAGTTGGTATTTTAAGAAAATCTTCTCTTTAATTTACAAAATAACCATTTTCATTCCGAAAATGAAAACTAAGTAATATTTAAAACATATTAATAAAAATATAAGAAGATAAGTTATTAACAAATAAAAAATTAATCTACATAGTTGAAACTAACCTTGAAAGCTAAACCTTTGATACAAAATTCAGTCTTTTATTCTTATACTTAATTTGAAATATTAAGTTCAGAAAATTTTCACTAAGAATTTCATTATTTCTCCATTAAAATGTGATTTGCTAATTAAATATAGTGAAACATTATTATTAAATCAACAAGACACTGATATTTTAAATATTTTAAAATTTTGCTTGAGTTAGGTACGAAAACAACAGTATTATTTTGTAACTTTGTTTTAAGTTATTCGAAACGAGAAAATTGTTAAGTATATGAGAGAAATTTCAAATTTAAACAAACTTTACTACTGGTAAAACAAGTAAATCTCTTACAAAATATGTTGCCTACAACATAAACATGTATAGGTGAGCCCGATATCTTTTCCCAATATTCCAGTAAATTTGAACTCGTAGTATTTTTTAGTGTTATCACTCTAAATCAATTACAATTGTTAAACCCAACTAATTTGGAAAGCTCTCTTAGTTTATAGCGTTTCATCAGTTTCTACAGTGCTTGAATATCTTTTAATCATATATCGTCACGAACTATCAATGAAACTGACACGTTTATTTAATCGAATGCAATATCAGATTGCTGAAGTAATTTGTATAACATATACTTAAGCACATTTTATTTCAACTATACTTAATTTTTATAATTAAAATTTTTATTTTAAAACTAATATTTTCTATTATCGATTAAAGCTTAAAGTTTGATGATATCACTAAGAGAAGATTGATTAATAATTTGACACAAGTAATACTAATTTATATTAATTTTATTAATATGATTTCTTTTATATATATATATATATATATATATATATATATATATATATATATATATATATATATATATAATTTTTCAAGAATAAGGAACATCATCGCTCACCGCTTTAGGATATTCTTAACTCCATCCTCTGAGCTGAACATACCTTCTCAATTTCCGATAGGAAGGATCATTGACGTTATCATCCCATCATATTCCAGTTGATCACACAATTTCGATCTAAGACCTTAAGAAAAATGTACATAAAACAACGTTGAGGATTTGTACTAGAAACAGGGAACACTAGAAATTCAAATTGCCTGATGAGGATTGTATGAAACTTACCAAATAACTTGTTTTACTCTGATATGATCTTCTCACTTACGAATTCAGGAATTCATATGAATATGTTCAAGAGAAGAGTCATATGAATTGTTGAATTGCTGAATCGCTAAGCAGCTTGAAGCTTCATCAAATTTCGAACAATATCTATCATCTTGACCTTCTGGATGTGTTGATTCACTATGAACACTAAGCATCTCCGCGTGACATAGAACCATATCTAAACATAGAAGAAGACATATGATGAGTACATACTCCTTTGATGAAGAAATGCAAAATGAGAATATAAACATGACGATGTTTTAGACTATGCTTATTGATCCAGCAATTTATCATTCATCGTTCCAGAACAACAGAAGTAATTGCCACTATTGAAGCCTTTTTATCGCCGAGACACACAACGAAAAGAAGATAACTACTCGGAGATAACATTATCAGTGATTTAAGAATTTGAAACTCCAAAAATCACGAGATTATCTAGTAAAGATATAAGTAAGGAGAAGGAAAGGAAATAAAAGCAAATACGGATACCGGATAACCGTACAAACAGTTGCTAAATCGTGAAATCTTGAAAGATATCGAATACTTTATCGAAAAACAAAAGGACAAAGAGCAAGTTCACTTCTCAGTGCGCATAATATGAACGCAAAACAAGTTTTTGTCGAAGAGATGATTAAATAACCGTTCGACGAACTATTTATCATAAGTTGACCAAGCATTACATCACGTCGAAGAGAAGTCGTTCACAGTCGTAAAACAGTTGCTAAATCGTGATCGAACGATTTTACTTCTACTTTCTCTGAAAACACAGAGCCAAATCAAAGCTGACATCTGAGTTGCACACAATAAAAACTCATAAACAAGCTCATCGAATAGATGACCTGATAACCGTTCGACGAGATATTTAACAAAACCTAACTAATCATAACATTACGTCTAAGATTAATACAGTCCTAACCTCTGTGCATAGCAAGTGATTCACGGTTTGAGGAGTCAAAGATCGAACGGCGACGTGTTTGAGAAGCTCCATCACCTTGTCGTCGTCGGAGAAAGGAAGTCTCTGGATCTCGTTAGACATTTCGAAAACAGTTCACTGTAGAGCAAATGAAGGCGCGTAATTGGAACGCACTGCAAACTTATATATATATGTAGAGAAAGAGAACGTAAAACGATCTCAACCGTTCGTTTAAATCTGAGCGCGTAATTAGGTAACACGTGGCACAAAAACGATTTCTAAATCTTGCCCTTTTTAGAAAAAGTTTGAAGTTTTCTTTTTCCCGCTCTCTTTTTTTCTGTTTTTGTGCATATCCGTCATGGACTGATCTCGCCAGTTAATTACCAGACATGCAAATAATCATTACATTGATTTAATCGAAAGAAAGAACAAGTACTTTAAAGCATTTCCTTGTTCGTGACTCTAATTTCCCAGGGTTGGTAAATTAAACCCAGCCTAATCATCGAAGTCTTAAGTTTACTAAATCTCAAACTAATTTCAAATTAAATTTTAAATTTAATACTTAGGATCCTCTTTTTAATATTAAAATGTTCAACTTTTTTTAAACTTCAAAATAACATCATTTTAGATATTTGACAGTTTTGAAAATGTTCAAAACGACGTCATTTGAGATATTGAATAAGGTTGAACAAAATAATATTAGATTGAAGATTCGAACTCTAAATTTAAGAGATGTCCAAACTAATCGACTTAAATTCCTTCTCTAAATCATTCTTTCAATTTAAATTTAAAAACTATAACATTTTAATCTTTAATTTTAAAAATCCAAAAAAGTTATTTTAAAAAATAAAGGCACAAGGTTGAACTAAAATTGTCTCATTGCCCTAATTATACTCATTGTTAACCCAATATTTCAAAAATTCAACATAATTAGAGATACTAAATTAGTCATAATCAAGTCTAGTCAAACTATTTTACTCAAATTCGCAATATGAGTTTGACTAATCCTCATAAATTAAAACTAAATTAAGTCAAGTTGGAGCTAAATTGTTTACAACCAAATAGGCTCGAGCTCAAAAAAATTCGAATTCGAAGTTAGTATTTAAGGAGCTCGAATTGGTACATAATGTTAAATTGTAATAAGCTTTCTTATGGGATTTGAATTATTTAAGAGTTGAAGATTTTGAGAAAAACTTAATAATTTAATTTATTGTAACTTTAGAGTGTTGATGCAAAAGTTAATATATTTTAAGAAAAGAAATAAAATTCAAAAGGAATTAGGGATTAAAGATAACGAGTAGGCATTACTTCAACATTAAAAAAAAAACGTATCTTCAATCCAATTGAAAGCCACTAGCACACTCGTTCCCCTCCAGATACAAATGAAACAATTCAAGCCCCTGACAGAATCAAGCTACAAAACTTAAATAGGCTTTTGCACGTTCAACAATTCATGCCAATTCAGCACTCACCAAAACCGGAGACTTCTCCACAGTGGGTCTATAGCAATATCGCGCAGAATCCCTACATCCTATCTTCCCTCTTACGTGGGGCACAAGTGATGATCTCGTCAACTCTGAGAATCATCTCAGCAGCCTCAGTTGCAGAGAGTAGGATGGCTTGCTTAACTTTGAATGATTCTGAAATCCCCAGCTCAGCCATGTCTCCAACCTGCAAATGATAAAACAACCACATTCAACAATGGAAAGTTGCTTCTCCAGTAAATTCTAAGGAGCTTCAAATCATTTACACCAGAGAAAATGACAAACAATGTCACAAAACTCAAAAATGTTACGAAAAATTTTCACTTCAAGCCTAGTCCCAGGAGTAGAAGCAAGTGTTGATGTTTTCTGCACCATTTAGAAGCTTAGGCATGTACAAGCTTTAAAATAACCTAGAATGTCAGAAACAAGTCTTACAGATCCAGATATAACATCAATCCCTGCATTGCATCCTTCTTTGTGATGCTCGGCACGAATCTGTGCTATCAATTCAGCACTATCCAATCCAGCATTGTCAGCAATCGTTGTTGGAATTGCAACGAGAGCCCTTGAGAAAGCTTCAATAGCATGGGATTTCTTTCCTGGTGTTACACGGGCCAGCTCATCTACTTCCTTTGCCATCACCATTTCTGGCCATCCACCTCCAAGGAGAACCCTACTGTCATTGACAGTCTGTGAAAGCACACACAAGGCATCATGCAAAGACCTTTCTGCCTCATCAATGACATGATGGCTGCCAAGAAGCAAGAAACAATTAAAACTGAACAGAATACAGATTCACTGGAATATCAACTCCACAAATCAATCTTTATTAATGATCAAAAAAGGGTCTCGACAATTATCATCAGTCTATTCACCAACATACCAAGATTAGATGGAAGTAATGAAAGACCATGATCAACACAAAATAGAAAATTCAAGCTTGGACTATAGAACACGCAGCCAAATTCCAAAATGAGCATGAAACTAGCATAAATTTAGCATTTAGTAGCTAGGTTGACTTAATTCCATGATATCTTCATTACAATTGGACAAGGTTCTAAATAAGAACAAAATGATAGACATTATACCTTGCACCTCTCAGTACTATTGTGCACGCCTGACCCATTTCAACACCAGAAAAGTGTATCAACTTGTCTTCTCCAATCATAATTTCCTCAATAAGCTTGCAATGTCCAAGTTTAACTGACTCAGGATTGTCAAAGGTTGAAGCAATTTCACCACCAGTTACTAGAGCTAGGCGTTCAATCCCATCAAAATCAGCATGCTCAATAGCAAGTATTCCTGCATTTGCAAAGAGCTCCTCTGGGAAATTGTAGATTAGTTGCCTGTTCACGAAGCAATTAATCCCATGGGCTATTATCTTATCCACCTTTTCTCTCATTTTTTGTTTCTCAGCTGCTTCTATTTCAGCAACCCTAGACATTGACTCAACACGAACACGTGCCCCATATATCTTCACCTTGTCAGTGTCCATGGCAGTATTTGCCACCAAAATCTTGGCATTCTCAATGCGTTTTGGTTGTCCTATTCCTATTTTCTTGTCAAGAATAAATCTGAAAAAGCAAAATGAACCACTTTGAGATTACTGGAAAAATACAAGATCACAGTCAAACAAATGGGTCTAGAATAACATGCCAATAATTTGAACTGCCTCCAAGCTATATATTAGTATGTACATATACCCACCCCTCGTCGAGGAAGGAATCCTTCAATGATCCACCAGGCTTCTTGATAATTTGAATTGCCCCCAAGTTTGTGCTACCCTGCCATTGCAATTAGAGAAATAAGATATACATTGTCTAGAAGAAGTGAAATCAGAACTAGGAATGCTCAGAACAGAATCGATTTTGTAAATATAGGGTCCTTTAACTTTCAGGGTTATACAATGTCTGCAAATACACACAAAGAAAAGTTAATTATGCCATATTGACAGCTGCTCACCTTTAGCCTCATAACAGCATCTACAGCCAGCTTTGCAAAGTATTCTTTATCCTGTGATAATATTTTTGAACTTAAAGTTGTCATTGCAATCTTCATCAAGTCTGACTTGAACTTTTCTGCATCAGTGAATTTCTACCATACATTAAAGAGAGCTCATGGCCGAAGAAGAAAGACATAAAAGAACGATCAACTTAATTTGGAATTTCCAATTGAATACAAAATCAATGCTCAACAACAAGAAGTTTCTAGCATGGAAGTTCTAAACCGCTTGCATCACTGAATAATACCCAAGTATCCAGATACTATATAGAAAATTTTATAAGTACAGAAAACTTCTATAGACAATGCATAATACCTTCGTTTTCTTTGTTATCCACAACCCTTTGCAACAAAGCATTGCGAGCACATTCAGCTGCCATTCGAAAACCTTACAACAAAGAACCACCGTTCCCCATTTATATTAGTAAAATTTAGCTATAGCATATAACATTGAACCTCTTTCTATAATCAACTATAAGAAAGGACATATAATCATCCCACATTCTGTAATGCGTGAACTTGAAATGAGGTAGAAGCAAAGGATATACCTGCTATGATTGTCATTGGGTGGATTTTCGCAGCCACCAATTTCTCTGCCTCCCTCAAAAGTTCCCCAGCCAAAACAACAACAGAAGTGGTTCCATCTCCAACCTCATCATCTTGAACTTTTGAAATGTCTAATCCACAAATTAAGGAATTTCACCAAGTAATTTTTTAAATTTATATAACAAAACCCCATGATGTTATCCAACAACATAGAAGACAGCCAACTGCAGCACATATTCACAATCTGATTCCAAACCAACATCCTTCCAACCTCAACCACACAGACACACACATAGAACAACAAAAGCAGAAAACTTAGGCACCTTCATCATAAAGCATGAAAATTAACGGTAAGGATACCAACAAGGACTTTTGCAGCCGGGTTGTCAATGTGAAGGGACTTTAAGATGGTAGCTCCATCATTAGTAACAGTGACTCCCCGTCCCCTCCCTGTTGATTGTAAGATCTTATCCTAAACCACCACAACAAACAAGAATCCTCCAGTATCAAAAACGAACCAGAACAAAGGGTAACACATTCTTTTCATTTCACAAAGACAAGGTAAAAAACTTACCATTCCCTTCGGGCCTAGAGTAGTCTTAACCAAGTCAGCAATAGCCATTGCACCCACAAATGAAGCCTGCCGAAACAAATCACACACACACAAACACACAAAGCCAATTACATCAGGAAACAAGATACAATATTTCCAGGAACCACAGATCATACAGCCTAAGTACCATGTATTATGAAATATCAAAACATACGAGTATACAAGCCTCACCATTCTAGCACGCTCGCCTTTTTCTTCGCTAGCATCATCTTTAAGAATTCTGTCAATCTGCGACATTCACACTGTGTAAATCTCTTCAACAACAAAGGTTAAAAGAAACAACAGAAAGCGATTAGATTCATAAGTTATCGTACCGCCATTGACAAGTATCAACAGTAGAAGCTCAAAGTAAACAGCCGCCAAATTCAAAAATCTGAAAAAAGAAAATGAGAACTTTTATTCACTAAAATGCACCGAATCGAACCTTACCATACGAACAAAGAAAGGAACCAAACCTTATGATGAACTAGAGAGTGAACTGAAAGAGCAGAGCTTGGAGACTTTGGATCCCGCCGAAACCGAGTTAGGGCGTCAAGCCGGGGTTTCGCTCTTGTGGGAAATAAATTCAAGAGACTGTTGAATGATATCAAAGTATACCAGGCGTTGAGAGCCGCCCGATCCTGGATGTACAGTGATGGTGATTATTTTTAATTACTCTACACCTTTTTCTTTTTTATTTTGTGATGTACATTAGAAGCTTTTAGAGTCGAATCAATGTTAGCGAATTTCTTATCGGAATCGGTAAATATCGGTTATTATTTTGAGTAAATTTTTAAATTTATAAAATAATTTTAAATTTTTTAAAAATTACAAAATAGTTTATTATCATATTCTATAATTGTACTATATATTTTTAATATTATGTTCAAAAATTATAATAATAAATAATAATCGTAATTAATATAAAATAAAATAATTTTAAGATATTTTACAAAAATAATAATCACAATTTATGTGAAAATAAAATTATTATCATTCAAATATAAAATTAATAACAGTATAAATATTTAAAATATTACAATTTTAATTTTATTATATAATAAATAATAATTACATCAAAACATTCAATAAAAAAATAATAAATATTCTTAATTCTTAAATTATTATAGTTTATAACAAGAGTTCATGATAAAGAAATATTTCAATAAAATTGAAACATGAAATAAAAACATATATTATTTAATTTATTATCAATTAAATATATTATATATTTAATTAATAAAATTAATTATTACTAAAATTATAAATATCTTAATTTAATTTATAAAATTAATTTAATAATTATTAAAATATAATTAAATTAAAAATATTTTTAAAATATATATTTCAAATAAATTTTGATTTAATAGTTAAACATATATAATAAATATTATTTTATAAATAATAAATTTTAAATTATTTATTTAAAATAAAATTATTTATTAATACTTTATTAATAAATATTATATAAAGATTACAATAAATTTAAATAAAATAATTTATTTTAAATTTTATTTAATATATAATAATTATTAGTAATAAAATATTCATTTCATTTTAAAATAACATTAAAAATTACAATAAAAGTTGAATTAAATAATTAATTAAAACTTTTTAAAAGGAAGCCAATATTTAAAAAAATTAAAAATTTTGCTAATAAGTTTCCAATTTTTTCAAAATTTTTAGTGCTAGCCAATATACGGTCGATATTATAAATACCGTAGGTGCCCGTCGATACCAGAAGAAACACACCAATATCGACACTCAGTACATAAGGCTTATTTAGTTAGCCACCATTCAACCTATTTTTTTTGTTGATTTGTTGTTTTCAGTTGATTGACCTGTCAAATAGCTGCTTAAAAATGTTTAGCCAGTAGCTAATTTAAAACAAGCAGCTAAATGTGAAAGCTCTTATATAGGAGCGTTTTCTACAACCAGCCAAAATTTTAAACTTCAATTCTTATTTAATCCTTTTTTCTCCCTTGAAGATTGTTAGTTATCCTCTCATTTTTGCACAAATTTGTGACAGTAATAGGCTAGAAATAAAATCTTGACTTTAATCGAGAATAAAATATAAAGATCTATATAAATTTTTATGGATGATGAAACAATACTAATAAATATGATTTTTCTAAAAACTTGAAATGAAGGTCCTATAAAACTATAACAAAGAGGAATACAGTAATCCTATTTCATTCAGTGGTACAAGTATACACGGACGTTAATTCTTTATCTAAACTTGATTTACTATATTCAGATAATTAAATTTGGCTATAATATTTTCTCATTATCATTTCTCGTTCAAGAATATGGATAAAAATGTTAAATAGCTAATCTTATCAAACATTTCTAATAAACTGTTAATATAATTTGTTAGTCAAATCAATTGATATAATCAACTATAAACTAACAATTAATGCAATCAACTGATTGTCAAACAGAATCATAATTAACTATCAGCTAACAACTAATACAATCAGCTGATTACTAAACAAAGTCACAAGCACCTTAACTTGGCATCGTTTTCCGACCGGTCTATATGGAACAAAATTCAAAACCTTGAGTCGAAATTTGCGAAGCTGTTAGAATTTGGAAAAGACAGTTCTGTGATGATGTCTACGCATTCTCTAGTTTAATTGTATTGAAAAATATTATTTATGATTAATATATGAAACGTAACATCAAACTTCAATTTGGGCTTGAATTCAGACTGTTAAGCTCAGTTAAAAATAAGGTCTGAAGTTTTTAATCAAAATTACTAAATTTAGAATTTTAAAAAATAAAAATAATAAATTTGGCTAGACTCGGTCAGGGCTGAACTTCAAAATAAAATTTTGAACCCAACCTAACCCAACCAACTTATAATTAAAAAGTATCAAGAATGCATATTAATAAAAGCCTTTAACAAAGCCAGCCAACTTGGGATTCAAATGACTTTATGTAGCAACAAAAAATGTACGTATTCAAGCTTACAAACATCAAATTGAAAGCAATCACTTGCTACCAGGAAAAAGAATGTGACCTCGAGCTGGGGTCATTGGGACTTTCTAATCTTAAAATTAAATACTCCTCATCTCACAACCTTAACAAGAAGTTCTGTCTTCGCTCAGAGAGGCCTTGTTCTTCGACCACTTGCCTTTCCACAAAGGAGAGCGTTCTTTGGGATAGGGTATTCATCTCTAGCAGACGTTGAACCTGTGTAAACTCTTACATAGAGTTGCTGACCAAGGTACTGCCTAGCCCAGAACTCTGACCTCAAGTTCCACATTCCTACGTTGTCAAGTGGCACGTAAATTGCAGTCCAAGAGCTGGGGTATACCTGAATCCAAAACACATTAATCATCAGATTCATATTCTGTTCAATGATCAAATCCGGACTGCAATCAATGAAACAGCTCGGTTAGTTCATTGCCATCCCCAAATACGATAGCTTAGTATCAGATTTTGGTTTTACCTGAACGGTGCATCGTGCAATTCCATCTCTGAGATTGTACTGGTCCCTGCTAGCTGAACTCCACTGTCCTCCATCCATACTGCTTATGAACAAGAATTAGAATATAGCATGGTTTGCAATTGGAGGTTCGTCACAATTTATTGTAATTGAAACTACACAATCGCAGTATAACCCGTAATCCGTAATTTAAAACCTCGAAGTTTAGCATTGAAGAGGAAATTATTGACTCCAATACTTACCCAACAACGAAGAAGCTGTAACCATCAAGGTGATAGCTCTGCACAATATCCTCAGTGTTTTGGAAAACGATCTCCACATATGCTCTGTAATCTAGCGTCAAGACTGAAGAGTCAAGGTATATACCTCCACCGTAAGGTCTATCGGATATACTGTTTTCCCGGAAAACTCCCTGAATTTTAAAGTAGTCAGCCAGTTTAAAGGGAGTGTCTCCGGCGACGAACGACACACTGTTCATGGCATATCTTTGCTTGCCACTCACTTGACCTGCAGAGCTTGAGAGTACTATGGTTCTGGTTGTATTGATCATACCGTAATGGTATGAGCCTTGTGGATTGGGCCTTGGCCCACTTGCTGAAAGATTAGTCCTGTTAACAATCCAATAAATAGTCACTAGTGAATCAAACTTCAATTTAATTCGGATGTAAAGTAAAAACACTTAAACAGAGTTAAAAAATACATAATTTATTTTAATTTTTATATTTTAAAAATTATCACTTTTGTTATTATTTAATTATTATATAATTTCTTCCGTCATAATATGTTACTTTAGTATATATTCTGACCCAAAACAAATGAAATTCTAATATAATATCATTTTGTAGATATAAATAGACATAAAATTAATAGAAGAAAATATTTATATGATAATTAGACAATATTATAAAGAGACAAAAATAAAAAATCAAATCAAATCAAATCAAATCAAAGTCTAAGAAGCACGGATACGGACACATGACAAGATACAGACACGGACGCAGTGGCGGAGCCACACTAGCTCTAAAAGATTTTACTTGTAAAAATTATTTTTTAAAATTTTGATGGTATAAAAAAAATAAATTTTAGCTATAATTAAAATTTTGCCCCCACTAAAAATAAAATTTTGCTCCCTTTAAAATTTTGCCCCCACTTGAAAAATTTTCTAAATCCGCCCTTGCACGGAAGGACACGAGAACACACCAACTTTAAAAATTTGGTGGACACGGAGCATATATTCAAAAAAACATGGAATTTTTTTAGAGACTTATAAATTAGCATATATTTCATTAAACCGTGTCCCAGTTATCTCTAAACGTGTCCAAACCGACAAAAATTATTTTTTAATTTTGATATATATTAACACGTGTCGGACACCTGTCCACTGTGCGTCAGGTGGGTGTCCGACACGGACATGTATCTGACACGCAAACACGACTCTATTTTGTCGTGTCCATATCTATGCTACATAGGTTAAAATGAATGTAATTAATTCTTTAAAAATTTCAAATTTTGAAGTTAAATCAAATTTAAAATTAACTCGTTAGCTTCAATTTGAATCGAATTAAACCGGACCAGACCGTACTGCTATGTCTATGTAAGAAGCTAGATATAAATGATAGGGCTAGTTTTACCTAATGGAGCGAGCCTGGTTAAGAGACCAGTCAACTTGAATGGTAGGTCCACCTGGAGGGGGGCCTGAAACTGGACCAGCAGAGTTAGAGTAGTGAAGGACTCCAGTGGTGGTCAGGACCGGGGTGGTGAACCGACTAGATGCCACAATATAGTAATCTTGACCAGGTTGGTCGGCCGTAAACAAAACAGAGTAAGATTGGCCGACATGAACGTCGAGGGATGAATACGTGGTCTGAAGAGTATGTTTTCCCTCCACTTCGACCAACTTCAATTTGTGGTTTTGGATTCGGAAGTTCAGAGAACTCTCCAATCCCACATTTGATATCCTGAGCCTGTAAGTTTTTCCTGAAACCAAATCAAACATGAATTTGTGAAACTTACTCACCATAAGTTCTGAAAGGTACACTGAAGCAAGCAAGATCAGTACTGTACCTTGTTCAACTGTTAGGGAGTAACCATTGGAACCACGACCATTGATGAGGATGCCATCAGGGAGTGGAAGCTTTTTGCCATTGTCCAAGTGAGCCCTCAAGTCCTATCACAATGAGACCTTTACGTTTTAATGGTCAAAGGGACGTGGACATTCCTTATTGGTTGACCATAAACAGGATGACAAATTATATATTAATTTTAATTTCATCGTGATCAAATGTAGATATAATTTTTATATTTTAATTTTAATTTAACTAAACCTAATCTTATAAACAAAAAAGATGTCATTTTTATTAAAACTGACCTCCCATTTGCAAATTTAAAATTTTTTAAAAAATAAGACTAAGACAAGTTAGGATTGAGCTTAGCTACCTCTGGTCGAATTAGGCTCAGGCTCGGGCTTGTTGCCTCAAGCCTTAGACCGAGCCCATGCCTCAATAGCAACTCTTAGTTAAAGCTCAGTCCGATTGATTGTCATTTTTTAAATTGACTAAATTCAAATTAATTTATAAATATTTAGATTTAATTAAGTTTAAATTTATAATCAAACTAACATTTTATTCGGAAATAATCAATTAAAAATAATTGATCCACTAATCAAAGTCAATAAATTAAATTATATTTAATCATATTTAATTTCAAATTTTAACTTATAATTTTTTAAATTTTAGATTAGTATATAATATTATTATCATTACAGTATGACCAATGCATGTACATTGTTTGGATGTCATCAACAGCTGGAAAAAGCAGAAGTCATTTAAGTTACATTAATAGCCATCGCGCACTGGTCTTCCGACATGAAAGCATGCAATTATTGAGGATGTGGGCAATTTTCAGAAAGAACACATGCAAGAAAAACGACGCGTCGTTTTCTAACTAACTATCCTTTTCTCGTCAATAAGCAATCAAGTCGAGATTTGGTGGAGCTTACCGTGTGATTGGACTTGTACCAATCTCCGATGAGAACGGTGTAATCGCCGTCAGGATCAGGGAAAGGAACGGGAATGCGAGGACGGCTGAGGATTCTGATGCCGCCAAAACCACCGGCGGCTTTGTGGAATGCCAGAGACGGGAAGTAGTAGAAACTTCCAATTTGGTCTTTAACCTGTAGTATGTACGTGAAGTTGTGACCAGGAGGTATCGGGCAAGTTGTTCCAAAGACACCATCCTCGTATGAGTTCCTCCTCTGCTGAATTCCATTCCTGTAAAACACACGTTCCACTTGCTACTTAGGTTGTCCGTAAGTTAATTAGTTATGGGCAAGAATTGAATAGCAAATGCGTGATACGGATAGGGTTGTTGGTTGGTTGGTTTTTCTTGTTTCTAGGTAATAAATGAGTTCATTGTGTACACTGCATGAAATCGTCTGCCTCGATTCTGCAAACGCCACACGACAATTAGTAATGCTACAATTCAAAGCCTTGAGATGCCAGTAAATTCCCAACTTAAAATTTAAAACTTATAAAGAAATGAGGTTTTTATTTTTTAAAATTTTAAAAATAAGATCGAATCAAAATTTAGACTATCAGTCTCAACTGAGTTCACGCTCGAATAAAGTGCTTTGAACCCAATCAAACTTTAGATCAAGCTTAAATTTAGATATAAATTTTTAAGCTGAATAATTTCAGCTTGAGCTGACTTGTTATAGTCTCTAATTTTAAAATTCAACGGAATATAAAATAAATTTAATATGATTAAAATTATCCAAATTATTGAAACTTAAAACACTTAAAAAATTTAAAATTATAAAATTATAAAAAATCATAAATTTCAAATTCCTCTAACCACCTTGACCCCTACTTAAAATTAAGCCATAAATTAATAGTGCAATGTGAATAGAGATGACTGATTAGACTCAACCATTTATCTCCAGTGATTTTGGTAAGTTTCAGCGCAATTAGCGCAAATAGGTACAAACGAATGACACCAAAGTTGATCAGATCTGTCCAACTCACTACCATAACCTAACACATGAGTGATTACACAAGCAGAGTGACTGACTCATATGCTAAAATAGAAAGTTGCAAAGAAACAAACGTCCAGAAAAGGTAATGCGTGAGCCAACTACTAAACATTTGACACCTAGACATTTATCTTTTCTACTACCAAATCTCAGGAGATCCGAGACAAAACGGGAACAGATCTGTTGTTTCAGCTATTCAAATCTTATAGGACGGCATATCTTCTGCTCCATGACAAAACTAAGTTCAAATCACATGTTCAGTCTCTAATTGACGCAGGAAACGAGGAATGGGTAACAGTTTCTGTCTGAACAGAAACAAAGTTCACGAGATGAGATAAAGAGAGTTACAGAGACCGTACCATGAGAGCAAGAAAGGCTCGTCTAAGCTGTTAAACACGTTGATAATGAGATTGTCATTAGTAACACAGTGAATATCAGGACCAGGGAATTGCCCATTGATGAGTATACCCTGTCAAAAACATCTATCAATCAGAATCTTGAGCAAATTAACTAAGGAGTACTACTTTAATGACAATACCAGATTAGGAGCACAAACCTGTTGGCGAACTCCAAGTGGGTATATGTCCCCATAAGTGACATTCCAGTTGAAGAACCTGTAAGGATCGTCAGCTTCAACAATGGAGAAAAGGGTCAGTACGGCGACGCATAAAGCTTCGAGAAGTCTGCTTGTACCCTTTGAATTCATCGGAAATGTCTACTTTTAGACGGAGACAGAGAGACCCTTTTGGGATTGGGAGTATTTATTATATTGGAATGAGAATAGAAGAAAGCAGAGAACAGAAAGTGAGTGAATGAGTGAGAGAAGGTTAGGTGGTTCGGAGGAAGTAGAACCAAAGTGAGGGATTATTAGCGGTAAAGACAATGAAATGAGAGGGAAAGAATAAATAGGAGGTTAAGTCAAATACTTAAATCACGAAAAAAACTAAAAATTTATAAAAAAAGAAAAGAAAACGAAGTGTCGGTGATGGGGTCCACTCATTTTGAATAGTGTCGTGTCAGTTGTCTGAGATTCTCCCACATGGCGGTGTTTGGTGTTTTAGGAGCGGTGGTCTTTTGTTTTTTTCGACGCGCATGTTCGTGTTTTTATATATTTTTGGAATTAGTTACTTTATAAATGAATCAAAATCAAATAATGAATTTGATTTAGGTCGTATATCTTTATAATTTATAACAGGGTTAGATCTATCTTACGTTTCTAATTTTAAGCCGGATTAATATAATTATTTTCGTGGATGAAAAGCCAATGAAATGCACATGTATGACGTATGGTTATGTCTTCTGACACAGTTTTTTTTTAACAGAGAAACTCCCGATCGTTACTCGTTATGTCAAAATAACTTTTAAATCATGCTAATTGGATACTCTAAATTAAACAAATTTTATACGACAGATTCGATCAAAAGAGCATAAGTAGAAGAAATTCTTAGATATAGGTACTTTAAGAATCAATGATTCGATTAATCGTTAATTCTTAATGATTATATCATTGATTTGACCAAATTGATTCGCATTAATCGTTTGTCATTTGATAAGTGGTAAAATTAACTATTTAATATTAATTGTTTGTGTGTAAAATAATTTATGAGTACATGACTTTAAAAAAAATATAAAGTATGAATAGTATATATCTTAGTATTTCATTCAATATTCTTATAGAAATTTAGATTTTAGATATTAAATTATACAAAATTAAGTTTATAATTCTAATAAATATATATATATATATATAATAATAATAATAATAATAATTATCATTATCGTCATCGTCAATCACATCATCATTATCATCATACATCTAAACATAAAATATAATAATATAAATGAAGTTTAACAACACAATTCAAATAAAGCAAAATAAATGAACATCATCATTTAAAGCGAAGGTTTATAACAATTCAATAACGACGTCTAACTGCCATTAAACTAGAAGTAATATTATCACGAATAGTTGTCATCTCCCAAGTTCTTTGTTCTTCAATGTCTTATTGTATAGAGTTAAATTCAACATTATGATATACATCTGGAGGTATAAATTCATGATCTTGATTGATGATGTTAAAAACCGGGTGCTCTAATCTTTACATGACCTAGTAATTATCTTACTCTAAGCTTAGGTGCTCAACTAAGCAAATAAATCTCCTAACACTATTCAAAATACCATGAACACAATCGTGTTATACTTAGTGCCTTCAAGTCAATCATTCATATCATTAACTTTTTAACATATAATTTTCATTTCAAGCGTAACTTGACACTTAATACAACCCAATAGATGATTAAAAAAACCCTTTTCCTTGATTAATGAGAACTAATAAAGTAAATCAAACCTTAATCGATCTCAGTAACTACGAAAAAGCAAAATAACAGGCAGTACTCACACAATCCTAATAAGAACCTGAAAACATAAGATTCAATCAAAAAACACAAACAATCATCATTTCAATCAAATGAGGCATGATCAGAACATAAAAGAACATAACTTAAAAACGAAGACAAAGGAAGACATCATTGACAAGATTCAAGCGAACCCACAAGGAATCAACTAAGTTATAAAGGTGAAAAGAGAGTGGAGTGTCTGAGACTAATCAATGAAGTTATAAATAAAGTTAAATGCAACAAATACAAAAAGTAGCTACTTTCTACTAACTACTACAATAACTTTCGATTCACATAGTTTTATTGCAGCACATTCATATAAAACTCAACTATTATCAGATTTCATTTAATGAAACTAAATCTATCTCAGATTTCAATCATTAAACCTCATATTGCATTCATTAAATCTCATATTGCTTTCACTGATATTCCGTTCAATCGATATGCAAATCACATAAGAATATAACAAACTATTTTTGAAGTTACATCAATGTGAATAGTCACTAGAAGCAAAAGTTGACAGTATTTGGCAACACTTTCTTTGCATGATCAATCTGACAAGAAAATTGAAGTAATTTGACAATACTTTCTTCTAAAAAATTATTCCTCATATGTTTTAAGTTTCTAATGACACCAATATCATACAATTTGATTCAGTATTCCGAAAATTATACTCCAAATAATTCGGACTGTTCTTAAACTGAAACAGTACTATGTACTCAATTTCAAGCTAGATTTTGGAACTATTAGAGATAGAATTGAAATTTTATTTTTTCATAAAATTTGTATCCCTGGGTCTCTAGTTTAATCTAAATCAAGAACCATCCCATTTGGATAACTACATAATAAGTTATGGTCAAAATATTGAAACCTATTCAATGAAATCTTTCTTGTTATCATAATCCAGCAGAGTCATCATTCTCATATTAAATTCATCAACTAATCCAGATGGTTATAGATTTTGGTGGAGATGAAGAAACATGTCTTATGAGCCTATTGGTTTAAGTTTTATATCATTTGAATGTTTAGAGAAGAAGTTATAGACAAAAGATCAAATGATGTTAAAAAAAAGTAGTATTCCATCAATAGTCATCAGTATCGCGATCATGTAAAAGCACGATCGCGAGATTTATCAAAAGTCGCGATTGTGCTCCTTCATTCTTCCTTCATCCAATACTGTTGTTTTCTCTTCTTCTTCCTCTCTTTTTTCTTAATTCTTCCATTTCTAACTTATTTCAACCTCCATTTTTGAATTCATTCAACTCAACACATTCACAACCAATTCCAAAAATTCAAATTAAAACACAAACATTAAAACAAAAAAATTCACGCGTATTCTTCATGTTTTCCGTACGTTTCTTCAATTTTTTGCTGCATTCTTATTTGATGCTCATTCTTCAATTTCTTCTCTAAGATCTTTCTCATATCCAGACATCATCTAATATCTTTTCTTTAATTCTAAACTTGTTTTTGTTCATTTCTAAAAACATCAAAAAATTCACGTAAAAACCATCAAAACATAGTATACATGTATCAACTTTTCATAATTTTCTGCACTTTTCTATGTACGCTTTAAATGATTTTCTAACTCAAAAATCATTTCAACAATATCTTATAATATATTGATCATAAAAAATCATGTCGAACGTGATGCATGTTTTATTTATTAAATCATCCCCACGAGTCATTATGCAACTCCAAATTTTATGTTGTTATTTTTTCAACAGAACTTGCAAAAGAAGTGATAAAAAATCTTGACTCCATCTTTGCTACAAGGCCGTTTACTTTGTACGAGTATCTTATCTTATGTTTACAAAAGTGTAGCTTTTACTTCATACAGAGTGTATTGGAGACAAATGAAGAAGCTTTATTGCCCACTTATTCCTGCGTGCTGCAATGCACATTTTTCATCCTCATACTTCAAAATAACATAAATATAGAGAAGAGTAACGAAAAAGTAATGGTAGAATAGTTATCACCAAGCAGTTAATTCAGTTGTTTATCTAAAATGCTACACATGACCAGTGTTTCACAAATTAGTTGATTGAGTTGAATCAACCATCTCAGCCAGTCAACAATCAAACATAAGTAATAGCTGATTGAGTCAATCAGCTAAATTTGGTTAATCAGCTATTTTGTAACTGATCAACTAGCATCCAAATAGGGCAAAGTCATTTAAAAAGCAAATGAAACAACTCAAAGGAAGGTCCACACAGTTAACCTTTTTTTTACTTTTTTAACAAAAAAAGTAATTTTAAGAAATTTTAAATTAACGTATCTATGCATAACATTTATTTTTGAGTTTAGAGAGAATCATGATGTACCAAATTTTCTTTTTATATTTTAAAAAGACTTTTATGATAACAAAAGAATAATTTTAATATATTAAATTTCATTAATTATGATTTTTAATTATACATCTCAATTTAGTAATTCAATTTTACAAAATCAAGAATCATGCAATGCTTGGCGGTTGCATCCTTATTAGTATTACTAATTGGACCCTTTCCTAAATCGAAGTGTCAGATGATTATTACCTACTAATATACAACACATCAATAACAAAAATGTTAATAATCATATATAACATTATTGAATTTTAAGATAAATATATTTAAATTATTAAATATTCAGTAATCAAACTTTTTTTACGAAACTTGTGTTGTATATTTGTTAAATTTCAGGATATTATAAATAATTTTAAAATTTTAAATTTATCAAAAGGACTTTGAAAACGTGTTTAGTAAGAGCATGCTATCTAAGGTCATATCCGATCATTGCCCTAAAATTTTACAGCAAATTTGAAATTTGACGTAAAAGCAATATTTTAGGATCTGTCCACATAAAAAAATGTTACATTCTAATCATTTTACACCGATCAAGTACAATAATTTAGTTATTAACTATATTAATTTATATTTATACAATAATTTATTTTATAAATTTATTTTATTTATAAAATTAAAATAAAATATTATTCATAATTAATTAATAGATTATTTATTTAACACATAAAATTAATATGGTTATAATTTTAGTTTAATTTTAATTTCGAATTTGGTTATAGTTATAATTTTTTTAGTCCGATTATAATTTCAAGCATTTTCGTTAGTTTTAATTTTATAAAAATCAATTTTGTGGTCTATTTTACTTTTAAGTTTATTTACCTTTTATTTTAAATCTACTTTTTATTATTAAAATATTTTATTAATAAATTTATAACACTTATAAATAAGAATTATAAATAAATTTAATATTATATTCAATATTAATGTCATTTTAAAAGTCTTAACCAAATTTTTGTAATATATTTTAAATTTAATTATTTAACAAATTATAAATATAATTGTATAAAAAAATGTAAATAAGAAAATGGTTTACAACTTCTGACACCAAATAGTTATTATTCATTACATCGAAACGGTGGTCTTGGAAATTTAATACGCCAAATCACCAAAATGGTCTCCGACCATCCGCCGCAAGTCTCGGATAGATATGTCAGTGTAGAATCGAAAGCGGAGAGAAAGTGCAGAGTGCAGACCTGTTTACATTTCAAATTAGACGCCTGCTGTAAGTAACCCACATGCTTACATTTATGATCCTTTTTCCTTTTTCATTTGTAATTTAATAATAATCGGTAAATCACGTATTGTTGACAAATAATAATTATGAGTCTTAACTTCCCGTGACAAGACAATGTTCAATTTCAAGATATTTACTATTTTTACTGTATAATAATTTATAGATTAGATTATTAACAAATTTAGCTTACAAAATCAAAATTAAATTTAATAATTTAAATCTTACCAAATTCAACATATTTCTAATTATATTCAATCATGTTTAAATTTTTAAACAAATTAACTCAAATAAGTGGGGTGTAATTCGATTACCTTGACTCAAACCTTGATTTGATAGGAAATTCTAAACTAGAATTTGAGCCCTAATTTGGATGATGCGAAGTCTAATCAAGTTTGATTAAACATATATCTTTAATTTTAAAATTAAAAATGTCATTTTATTTAAAAAATTTCCAAAGCTCAATTGACTCAAACTAAATCTATTAAGTACAAATCAATCGATTGAATTAGATAAATTTTGTCAAATCTGATTTAAATCTAGACTTCACTTTATTGTGAAATTTCAGATTAAGTATGATGATAATAATGATAATGATAAAGATTGGATAAACTCAAATGGTAGATTAAAAGACTTTATTTTAATCTAATATGTTTAGACTATATAGTGTATACTTATAAATTCAAGTTAACCCAATTTTAATTCATCAGTTTTAGATTAGATCAAACTGATTTTTTTTTTAAATATATACAAGAGGAAAAAACATATTACATGAATGCTCGGGGTACACTGCGCCTATCGCATCTTGATGAAGAAGTTCCTGAACACCAAAAGGGGACTCCTGACGGATATGTAAGCTCGGACTTAACCCGCTAACGAGACGAGCGAGATTGTAGGCATATTGGTTTTCTTTCCGAAATACATGTTGAATGCGAACCGCCTTCTCCTGTCGAAGTATCTACTAGATTCCTGTTACCAAAATAAAAAACTCAGTCAAACTGATTAAAAAAAGGCTAAAGACCAATATAAACTCGTTTTAATTTAAGTATTTTGGAAGCACGCACGAACCTACGTACTCAATCAAATTGAAACGTGCAAATGCCCTCCTGCGGTCCTGCCTGAAGCTCGTCCTCTGCTTTGTTACTTGTTAGCATATGAGAACACACAGTTTCCCGTCGCGCCGGTTAACGGAATAAAAGATGTCGTCCCTTGCTTCTTAATAGCGTAATCATTTAAAGTATCCTTTCCAAGTTGTGTATGCAAAACCATTCCAGTTCAAGGCCAGCTCATGATTGCTTTTAGGGATATCATCAAGCGACAGTATCGAGTCTCTGCTACATAATTGAATGCACCTTTCACGCTGACATATCTCTTGGTTACAGCTTGCACGCAATCCTATCATGAAAAGACCTCGTCCCACTACTGTTGACATTTTAGATTGATGGGTAAGATTCAGAAAGCCGAGAAGTCCGAAATTCGAAGTCTGATCAAACTCGAAATTGACTCTAAATAGCTAATTCGAAGCCCCTTAAAATTTAGACTACATTGTTCCTTTAAATAATATTTACATGAACTCTTCTATCTATCTCTTTACAAGGTTTTGATTCACCTAGAATAAAAAAGAATATATTGATTATTTTAAGAATAGAATAAACGAAGAATAATATAAAATAAGTATTAATTAGTTTAATCTATTCATAAAAATTTATAATAATAATGTATGCCAATTTTAATTTGAAAACATAAATTTGAGATTAAAATAACTAATAAAAATCAAAATATTCATTATAATTCACTATTATTATTAATTTCTTTATTATTAATATTAATATTAATATTTTATTTCATTTTATTATCATATTCTTATTAATCTCCTTTATTATTATTAATAATTCTTATAATAATAATAAGAAGAAATTAAATAATACTAATAATAAGAAAAATTAATAATAATAATAACAATAACAATAAAAATAATAATAATGATAAGAAGAAAAAATTAATAATAATAAGAAGAAAATTATTGATAATAATAATAATAATATGGAGAAAGATT
The DNA here is from genome assembly GCA_029891385.1 of Erythroxylum novogranatense. Taxonomy (NCBI): domain Eukaryota; kingdom Viridiplantae; phylum Streptophyta; class Magnoliopsida; order Malpighiales; family Erythroxylaceae; genus Erythroxylum; species Erythroxylum novogranatense. Next base: position 845,141 of record CM057225.1, on the reverse strand, counting down.
GTCTTTACCTACTCCGAATTTTACGGAATAGATAAAGACAAAGAGAGATCTTTAATTATTTCTGAAAGTATAAGAATAACTAAACCTAAGATTAGTAGAATATGTAAAGTCAAGGAGGTATGTTTAGCTAACTAAACCTAAGATTAGTTATTTTATATATTATTTTTTAACTAAACAAAGGAATAACTATTCATTTAAGCATACATGAACAATAGAATAGCTATTCCATTCAACTAATCCATAATATTTTGGTTTTTCAGGATGAATAAAGAGTGAGGATTTCCCAAAAATTGAATCCCACGTCAAAAATCCAAGGTTCCACAACTTTTGCTCTCGATTTGCTTTGTTCGGCTACTTTGTCGTGTGTCCTTCGCATCACCATTATCGAGGCCTCGGCTTCTTCCGATACCGAGCTTCGGCAAACCTCGGTTCAGGCCCTCCAGCAGTACACAAGCTTTGCACCATTTCTGTTTATACAATAATTTCACACATTATAACAATCAGATTATGAAACCTGGACATATTATAACCGTAGAAGCAATGGTCACCTGGCTTGAAATGTAACCACAACGTTCACAGGTCCCCTGCTCCGGCATCTTCGTAGAAGTGGAAATTCTGAAGTTCTCGCCGGATTTTATAATGTCGAGTATGGCCCTAGGTCTGCAGGAGATCAATATGTTGATATGTAAGTAGTAAAATAGCAACTAGAAGCCAAATCCTGTCCTGGATTCAATAGCAGAATAGAATAACTGGGTAACAACCTCATTCTCTCTAAATCTTTAATGAACTCCCGGGCAAAACCACGATATGCATTTGGAGAATATATACCTGCAATATGTAACCCCTTATTAGAGGGATAGAAGAAGTATGATTTCACAGCCAAAAAACAGACAAATGCAGTATATGCAACGGCCAAGATGAGAAGAAGGCAAGACAGGGATAACAATTAAAGAAACATGCTTAAGGAAAATGAAGATGGTGGTGGTAAAAGAAAAGAGTAATTACATTCAGTGGAGAAGTAGTCCAGCCTTTTGAAATAGGCATACGTGTGAATCTAGTTAAGGTTCCGCATCACTCACAACTGATAAAAATGGAATCAGAACATTAAAGAACATATATTTCTATATTAAACCAAGTAATTAAGAAGCTAAGGATATATGACAATCTCCTTCTCATAGGTGTACTTGAAAGGCTTGCATCTCGGAATCGGACCATCTTCACCAGTCGTTATCGAGGTGCATCTACTCAATCTACAAAGATCCAATTGTAATAAACAAAGCAAGTATAAACACAAGAATGAGAGCATAATGAAGTATGGACGTTGCATTACCTAGCAATATCACCACGCAAAATATTCAAGAGAACTGTTTCAGCAATATCATCTACATTATGTCCTGTAACAAGCTTGTCTACTTTCAACAATGCAGCACCTCGATCTAGTGCCTTCAATACAAAGACATCAAACAATCAAGTCGAAGCTAAAAATTTGAGGAAAACATTGTTATGGTAGATAAAGAAACTTGCAATATAGTCCAAATAATACATGTTTCTAATAGTTCATAAACAATAACAATTTAAAACCATTGATACCTGCCGCCTGAAGACACCACAAAAAGTACAATTGTTCTTCAGACCAATCATCTTCACTATCTCATCCATCGTCCATCCATACAAGTCCTTGTAGGAAACAATCTTTAATGGCAGACCGTACTAGAAAAAGAGCAAGAACCCAATTTAGTAGGAAGAAAACTAGTTATGGAAACTTTATCAATTGGCCAAACAATCCCAAGATTCAATACCAAACCTGAACTTCATTTCTTTTAACTGTTTCAAGTGAATCATCCCTGTATCCAGTAATCCCTTCATCAACCGACAAAAGGAACAAATCTAAGCCGTAATTGTGCCGGCGATTCAATTCCGATAACACGTAAGCAAGCACCGTAGAATCTTTTGCAGAAAAGAACAAAATATTAGAATGCTAAACAGACAATTAAACAAAAAAAAAAGTAAAAAAACATAATTAAATCGGATTGAACACCTTTTCCACCAGAGGCACCGATAGCGATACGCTCACCAGGGTTGAACAGCTTGTTGTCTACAATCACTCTGTGGATTTCTTCCTCAAACACCTCATAGAAACACTCTCTGCATATCTATTTTTCGATTTCGGAAGATCAGAGGGTGAATTTTATTGAATCAAAATAACCAAACACAAGGAGAATGAATGAGAGAAAATTTGTTTCACCTGGTCTAGGGTTTTAGGTCTTTTGAGAGCGGCTCTCCTCTGGTTACAAAGGCAACAGAGACGAGTCCCAGTCCTCCTGGGTTCTTTTGCCTCCATGTCTTCCATTAACACACTCACCCAATAAGCGCTTATTTAACACCGTCTTCACTCTTCAGCCCCTTAGCCTGGGTTTATACCAGCAGACCTTTTTTATTTGTTTGGTCGTTAGTTTTAAAATTTTACTTTTTAAAAATAACTTCTTAGCAATGTAAAAATAAAAGATATTTTAATTTTAATTATATTTTATTTTATAATAAAATTATTTTATATATTATTTAAAATATATTAAATATAATATATTAATTATTATATAATTTTAATAAATATGAAACATAAATAAAAATATATCTAACCAAAATTTTTATATAGAGTATAATATAAGTAATATAATACTAAAATAAATATTAAAATATATACAAAAGTTACATAATATTATATAAATATTCAAGTTCAATAAATATTTAAATTCATAATAATTAAAATATGAATTTGTGAGTATTGTGAGAATTATATATAAAACATAAAAATAAAAAGGACAAAAAATAGACTCATTAATTAATCTAAAAATTTGTTTGAAAAGTTATTTAAGAATTTTTAAAAATTTCAAATTTAAAATTTTTAAAAATTATATTTTAGTCGTTAAAAAATTATAACTATTAAAAATATTTTTATTTTATAGTAAATATTTTAAAAGAGTTATATTAAAAAAGTAATTATTAACGTCCCAAAAAGCTATACAGGTACTTGTTCTTATTCCGTATGTTTTCACGTACACTTTTTCATTTAAGAGAGTTTAAGATACACATGGCAATTGGAGATACAGTAGTAGGGTGCGAGTTTGGTCCAACCTAAATCAATATTTACGTAAATATACTCTAATATTAAACCAAGAAATTAAAAAGACATCATTAAACAAGTGCAAATAACATCGTTTTATGCTTAAATGGCCATGCACAAAACCGACCTTCCCATATGACCAGGCCTAATTTGTCATACTTAAATGTAACCTTTTAAAAATCAGGCTAAAATTCAAATTGGAAAAATTCAATTAATACTATACCATGAACAAAATAATTAAAAATTAAGTAAAATTGAAAAATTGAAAATATAATTAGCTTTATCTATCAAAATTTTAAAATTAAATTAATAAATAAAAATTAATTAATTAATTTTAGTTTACAAAACTTATTATTTAACTAATTAATTCATCATTTTATAATAAAATAATTAAAATAAATCAAACCAAAAATTTAAAACCGAATTAAAAAGATCAAACAGTTCGAAACTTTATAATTAAAACAACTAAACTGATTTTTAATCATTTCTTAAATGTATTTATCTCCAATTTCAATTAACCACAAAAGATTAGAAATTTATGCGCACAAATTCGAGAACTTAAAATGAAACTGAATATCGAAACAGGCTTGTTCCACAACTTACAATAAGGAGCATCCGACCATCCAAGTACTAGTGCACCTTTAGATTCCGAAACCTTTGATTGTCTACCGATAATCATACAAGACTAAATTCCGTTGGGAATGAACAACCAGTAATTACGAATATATAGCTTAAAAACAATCCTCAGATTGTACAAGAATTTTACAAGATCAATGGCATTCGATTGCAAAGTGACTAGCAGAAGAAGCAATTGTTTCAAGCAAAATCCTGCCGATCATGGCCGGTCGAAAACACGATAAGCAAATCGCTACAAATCAACACTTATCCTGTCCACGGTCACCCTGAAGTCGTCGACGTACATCACGCTGCAGTATCTCCAGGTAATCCTGAAGAAGCAGAGTATAATCATCAGCTAACGCATACACTGTATGCGAGGAAAAAAATAAATACATTAATAGAGCAATAAAAAAACATAATACTTACATTGGCTAGATCCTCATTGTTGCTCAGTTCACGTACAGCTTCAACAGAAGCGCTTCCATTTTGGTCCGCTCTTACTGCATTTTCAACCGCAGTGCGAAAAACATCTCCAGGTGTATCAAAATGTCCAGTTATTCGAGCCATGTCCTCCTCGGTGCCGATCTATATAAGGATGATAAAAGGTAAGTGAGTAGAGGAAAACAAATAAACTGTACAAAAGACACTCTGGCAAGCAAATGAACCCCTCGAGCGAAACTTGTGAGTTGTGAGCAAAGGATTCATCATACCTGGTTGGCTGAATGGATAGATCTTCCATCTCCACTCAGTTTTCCCTCATGAAGTTGCTGCTGGGATTCAGTTCGTGCACCAACAAACGGTGGTGGTGTAGCTGATGCATTTCCAAAAACCTGGGAAACTACCGGCATCATCTGCTGAACCATCCTTGAAAGATCGATCCCGCCACCTTGGCCACTGCCCAACCCTGAAAACATATTGCCAAGATCTTGACTGTCGACCTGCTGAGCAATTTGACTGACAGAAGACATTACTTGAGGATTCTGAGTGAGCTGTTGCAACATATTCCTCAACATATTGGGAGAACCAAACCCAGTTTGTTCTGAGAAGTTTGTCAACAAGCCATCCAAAGCAGGGCTTTGCAAAACCTGAGACATTTCACCAGCAGCATCAAACTGGCCATCAGATTGTTGCTCTCCTAGAGGCCTATTACCAGCAATATTTTCTGAGGAGGCTGCTTGACCAGAAGGTGTGGTGTCCGGTCCTGCTCTATTTGATACTGCACTGCGGGATGCAAGAGATTGTAAAATCTGCCTGCCACTCATTCCAGTACCAAGGTCATGATCATGTGGGGAAGTGGTTGTTCCAAAATCACCATTCTTGACCAACGACTTCAGTTGCTTGACTCGCTTCTAGACATCAGTGAGAAATCCGTCAATTATTCTTCTCTCTTTTCAATTACAAGGAAAAAAAGGCCTTAAATGACAGAAATAAATAAAATGGATATAATTACATAATTCAATGTTTTTCCAAGACAAGGCAATACATAATTATAGAATCCGATTTATCATATAATTCTCACTACACTGAACACTGATGAAAATATTGATAACCAACACAGAGCACTCATGAAAACACCCCATAAATAGACGAATTAAAGCTAACAGACACTCCATTTATCAACTAATTAAAGAAATTAAAAAAAAAGTTCAAATACCTTGCGGTCCAAACCCCCCAGCCCAAGTCCTATTGGAACAGATCTAGCACCATCCGGAATGTCATGCTGATTACTGGAACTTGTAGCATTTTCTGAAGTCCCTTCTAACTTAAGCAAAGACTCCTCACTTGAGGATCCTTCCGAGTAAGAATCCTTGGCAGTCACTAAATTCTCCCTGGTCTCATTGTTGCAAACTCTAGTTTGTTCATCCTGTGTTATCCTCAACATAACTTGTATCAGCAACAAATGGCGAAAGGTCAGTATAAACGATCGTTGAGGTGGACAAAGACATACCTTATGGTCATTATCAGGCACAGTGTCAGCGAAAGGTACACTAGATTCAGCAGCTCCATTAACAACCATGCTATTAGAATGTTCATTGTTTGCATCATTACCTGCACTTCCTACAATAGTGCTTAGTTGAAATATCGTCATCAAAACCCATAATAACTTGTAACCAAGCATTCATCAGTACTTATAGAAACAGCAAGCTACCTGATGCTGGCTGGACTTGCATGTTACCAGCGAAACTCCTTAGCTGGGAATTAATTTCAGCAACTAAAGAGGAAATTGAAGAATCCGATGGTGGCTGCGGAATTGTAACACCCATACCAGGTTCTGCAGCATCGGGCACTTGAATACCACCAGCATTTGAAGGCACTGCAGCTGCAATCACATTTCTCATCGGAAGAACCCTCACAGTGCTAGAACCACCTGAACCAGTATTACTGCCACGTTCTCCCTGGGCGCCTTCTCCATTACTTCCCCTCGTACCCAGGCTTGACAAAACTGGAGCCATTGAGCTGCCTAATAATAGTGTGTCAGATGGGAACTAAAAAGGTACTCATTAAGTGAACAGAAAAGGGCTTACTCTGCTAACCTGCATGAATATGTATATTAACATGTCTTGGTGCATTTGGAACACCAACGGGACCCAGAGATGTTGGATTTGAAGGTGGAAAAGTACTGCTAAAAAGGGAATGGGTTTGAAGAGGGAATGGCTGCAAAGCAATTCAACAAATTCGAACAATATAGTCTTTAGCTTGAAGCCAAGTAGATGACTTTCAAATGATATACATGTAAAGAACAGTGTAAAAACTAAGGTTGAAGTATTAATCAATTAGCAATGCACTTGATGCGGACAGAACATGTGCCTGTAGAGTCTAATATGTGGAGACTAAGCACCAAATTGCTAAAAATTATCCTTTCACGAACCTGGACCATTATGGGATTAGGCCCCGATGGGGATATATAAACTGCAGGCCCAGCATTTACAGAAGATTCTGCCTGTGAATTGCAATAATTTTTTTTAAAGAATTGAACAGTTAGAAATTAAACCAACAAAATAAAGAATTCAGACATACAGGAGATTGTCCCATTCGCAATGTTAAGATTGTACGACCAAGTTCCAAAAATAGAGCCCCAACATGTTGCATAGAAAGGCCAACTTGTGCTGATTCTGTCTGAATTTGTCCTCGTACATTGGGATCAGTAGAAGCTCCATCTTGTTCCAACCGCCTAGCCATATGCTAGAAGGTGGTAGTACAAATAAACAAGGAAAAAACCACATGATCAGATGATATGATCTTCAAGCATCTTACGTTGATAAATTTCAACGATTTCTACATGGATTTATCTTTTCACCGTTTTGTGGCCAGAAGAATACTAATCCTATGTCAAAAACATGCAGAATGTACCTCTAAGAACCAAAAAGTAAATATATCACTCATCATCACAAAGTCTACTCTAGGTGAATATTCTGGCTCACTTATTTACACATCTATCAGATGTTGGAAAAACATGTTATTTTTGCTTCAACATCTAAACAAATAATCAATTCATACCAGAAGCTCTAACTATGACTTTATTAAACAGTAATCAATAGACTCACCATCACTGAAATAAGAATATATATACTAAAATCATATACCTATTTCTCGTCATGACTCAGGATCAAAATACAAAACAAATGATACCAGATTAAAGAAAGAAAAATGAGATTTGAAAATGTAGAAGGAAAAAAATTCATGAATTTACCGCTAATGTTGTACAGATATGGCCACTGAGAAATGCTTCCGCTTGTCGTAAGATAACAATCAATGCTTCAGGTGTTCGCAAACCCCGGGCATCAAAAGGTAATTCTGTCCTTGGCAAATCGCTTGCAGTGGTTGAAGATGAACTCTGCTGATACCCTAAAATAACCAAATTAAGTTACTTTCTGCAAGATAAGCACATAAAACTAAACAGGGCCTTTAAATTATCACCATTGTGCACAAGTGTCTGCTCCATACGGGTCATAAAATCAGAAGTCGTGCTTAAGGAGTCGGGAATTGGCTGAAACAAAAAAGAAGAATATAGCTTCAGTAAAAGAGGTACACGTCAATGAAAACTGTATCTTACTAAATATACAACTACCGAATGTAGTGATGGAATTGGTATGGCTGCAGTTAGAGGGATTTGAACCACTTGGGGCTGCGATTGGAATGGTGGGCTGGGTGATGCCTGGCTAGGTTGTGTTTGATTCACTGCAGGGTTCTGACCACCAACATTACCACGCAAGCCACCAGCTTCACTTCCTTGTTGAGCCTGACCCATCACACTATGCTGAAATGAAATAATCAGTCATTCATACTACTGATTTAACACAACAAAACTAAACTTGCTCACAATTTTGATGAGAACAATTCAACCCAAGAACAATTGAATAACAAAAAGTAATCAGCAAATGACAAATTGTGCTGTACAACGCAACAAGTGTATTCAAAACTGAAGCAATCAACATCAAACTTTCCTTCATGTAGAAGAAGAAAAGGGTATTTTCCAGCACCGCCAAGAATCACTATCATGAAATTGGCCATGACTAGTAATGCTGATTGATGTGGTCCAAAGAATGAGAAAGGATAAAAAATAGTATTAGCCATGTGAAAATCTAAGCGTATATTAATGGCATGGAGCAGGAAAAGAATGTTGAATAGGGTATACCATTAACGTGTGAAATAGTGGAAATGCAAAATGTGAGGATTAACAGCACAGTATGAGAATTTGCCCAATTATATCATGATCATCTGAACATGTGGAATTTCAAGAATACATCATGTCATATCTGTATGCATAGCAGACATATCATATGGTAAACCTATTCAACTGATCGTGGTACTAACCAAAGTGGGAGCTTGCATGCCACCAATGCCAGTAGTTGCGGCCTGACCACCAATTCCAAGAGAATTTAGAACAGCCCCTATAACCTATATATCACACAACATTGCCAAACATATTAATAAGCATTTTAATTTTAAGAGATTTGACACAAAGGCAAAGACCTCAACCTAAGATGCAAATGAAGTACCAGAGAATCTATAAAACAAAGGGAAGAAAGCATACCCGATTTATGTCTGGAACAGCTCCTTCTCCATGATCCCCAACATTAAAGGTTCCAAGAACTACACTATGTGATATTTGCCCGATACGATTTCTTGGAACACCAGAACCATTTTCATTTCCTAATAATTTAAGTGAGAATTATTATTTTATAAGTTTATAAGAAACAAAATAATGCAATCAGAACTGGACCAGAACGGTGGCATACTAATTTAACAGAAATAACTTGATTACCATCAGACACATTTGCATCCCTGGAGCTAGCATCGGCAGAAGGCTGTGGCTGTGATTGTTGTGTTGGCTGCCTTGCCACCAAGTGTAGTGTATGCCCATTCTCCAACTCTATAAATAGTCAAGGGACCAATTTTTGCATAGTGAAACATAATATTCCTGGCTATAAAAATGCCCATTCAGTATTAGCAATCAATATTCTTAATTGGAGGTCAGAGATGACAGTGAAGCACATAGAAACAGACTCAACTGCAGTCTTTTCTAGCATCGCATTGCACAAGTGAGTGTCTATTAATATCAAAGAACTTTAAACATAAAATAAATTAGTGTTTAATGACAGGATACGATATTCAGAGAGGAGATGTTCATCCTTCAAGACTTTCCCCCGGAAAATAAGACGTTGTTGACCAACCGGAACACCGGTTTGGTCTGCTATTTTCTCCTTAAAGACTGAAACTGGCATCTGTAAACATTCCAACAACAGCAACATAAGATATTCCATTTACTGTTAGGATTACTAGGAACATAAATACTGTTCAAAGGCTAGCAAAAAAGTGTCAAAAGTTTACAAGTGGAAATTGGAGAAGCTAATTTCCAGAATTTTGAGCCAAAACCACATCTCTCAAAGAAAAATAATGGTAGAATTTCATGAAAACAAAAATTCATTAGTTGATGCTTACATTCTTGTCAACTTGAAAACTGTATATCTGTGACTCTAAAGTCTTTATATTAATCTCAATACTTGATTCTGAACCATCTACTGTGTTACTTGTACTGGAACCTGCATTAGAATATTGATCTGCCATGATGGACCAACTGCATCCAAGGAATACAACAGTTAAACTTCTGCATGAACACCAATAAATAAGTAATTGCACAAAATTGTCGCGGGCTTATAATTAACAGTTTTGTGAAGACACGCGGGAACTGAAAGAGCTGTACCATTACAAGAGTCACGCATTTAAGTTTCCTGTATCTTTTAAGTGGATATTACCCAAGGGTATTCTTGGTTTAGCAATGCAACAAGATCCCAGCTACCATCCAAATCCTATATTTTCTTTTAACATATATGAACAACATTAAAATGATTCTCTCCCTCTCAAAAGCATTTATTCGTAAAGTGTCATTTCTAACTACTTACACATCTATACCTTCCATTTACAAAAGATATTGGATCAAACTTTCCAAGTATGTGGTTTTGAAAATATTACATGCCATCATTGCCTCAGTTTCGAATATAATACGTGGCAGTTACTGGTAAACCTTAATCAGAGTTTCTGTACTTTTCCTCCGTATTGAAATAGCACATTAAATGTATCATTCCAGCATATATCATAACAATCATTATTGGTCAATCTACTAATTTTAACTGTTTATTAATAATTATGCCAAACTGGAAACTTAGAAGAGCTGATAATGGGTGATAATCACAAAATACTGCGATAGCAACATTCTCCGTGCCAGTAAGAAAGATCGATCACAAATGTCTCCAATGTGAAGGATAAACCTTCACTCATCTAAATCTATGTGTCTACACAAGCGGCAAATTTTGGCTCTTCCCGAATTCCACCAGAGATATAAATGTTCCAAACGCAAACAACCACAACATTCCAATCTAGGAACAAACAGATTACACCCAACAAATGTAATAATCGACGATAATAAGACCTCAAGTCTGCAAAAATTTACTCTTTAGGGTCCCTAATACCAAACACGAAACTCATCAATCAACATGCAAATTACAAACGCACCCTCACTACCCTCATCACAAGACAGTGCCTTTTGCATAAACAATACATTTAAACATCGTAGAAAAGCCGTACAAGTGGTCTGTTCAATCAAAACCTCCAAAACGACCACATTAACAAAATCAGACACACAAAAAAAAAGAAAGATCAAAATGAGAATCGACACAAAAGATAGATAAACAGCAATAATAAATGCTATACAACAAAAAGAGATCAATTTAGGGTTTAATAAACAACGGAAATGAAAAAAAATCTATCATCACGTAAATGCACAAACCTCCATCCGTTACATAGCACGAACAGTAAGAGAACGAAATGATCGAAAACCGAGAAAAAGAAACAAACCTGCTCTAACTGGCAACGGAAAAGCTTCGCAGATCGGGAGCGAAACGGAAAAAAGATCAAGAACAGAAAGATTTTTAGGAGTGTTTGGAGGATTCGCAAACCAAATTGGAATTTACGAGAAAGAAGGGGGGGACTTTGGTTGCAAAAGAAACGGAGCTAACTTCTGCGTTAAGCTTGTCCCTAAATTCCAGAACAATCTAGACCAAGAAACGTTGCGCTGACGATAGTCAACCTATACGACGCCGTCTTCGCGGTGCTTTGACTTCCTCGCTACTCAACCTAAACTTAACTCTAGTTGCGGATCCGACCCGATTCTGCTCTGTAGGGTTAGCTACAAAGTTGAAGGACATGGTTGTATGAAAAATTTGAATTAAAAATTGTGTGAATTTAGATTTTATTTTTTTATGTACAAAAATCCTAACTCCTTGTGACATATTTTATCTATCAAAAATAACATTTTTATTATGTAAGGTAAGGTTACATATTATCAAACCTCCTCAAATCTTACGATTCAACGATATTTTAATTAGATGTTAATGATGATAATAAAATCTTATCATTTGATATAAATAAGCAATAATAACAACAATTTAGTGAATGTTTGTTCATTACGAAATTTTACAAGATCCAAAAGTACATAACCATATTCTTAAATAATAATAAAAATGGTTTTAATAGAATTACATAAAAAACTTATTTGGTTCTATTTCAATTTTTCTGTTATAGTTTTCAGCTTTCGTTTTCAGTTTTATTTCTGTTTTTTTCAAATAAAAGAAAAACTTATTTGATTGTTAATGTTTATAGTTGTATTTTATCACAATAATAATTACATTTTAGATAAAACTTAAAATAAATTATTTTAATTAAATAAATTTGTTTAATCTCTTATATAATGTTTATTACCAAATTATTAATAAAATTATGATATTTTAATAAAATAAATAATTTAAAATTAAAATTTCATTTATAAATTAATATTTATTTGAAATACATGTTAATTATTAAATCAAAATTTATTTGAATATTTATATATTTTAGTTTAATTATATATAATTTAATTATATAAATTAAATTAAATTAAATTATTCATAATTTTATAGATAATTAATTTTATTTTATTAAATATATAAATATAATCTTGGATTAAATTATTCATAATTTTATTAAAAATAAGAAAATAAAAAATATATATTTAAATGATAGTAAGTGAAAAAAACACTTTTATAGTTTTCATAATTTTTAAAAACAGAAGAAATCAAAACTAAAAACTTAAACAAACAAGATTATTTACTGAATTTAAAATAAAACTAAAATTAAAAACAAATGGAAACAAACCCCAATTTAGTTGTACTTAACAAATATTCTTATATTATTAGATAAATAAATTTTAAATTAACCAAACTTTAAAAATAATATGAAATTGAATAAAATTTAAAACTTAAAATTTTAAAAAATTTAAACTAGATTTTATTTTATTTTAAATTTTAAACCGAATTCAGATCATTCGAATTAATCAATTATCATTATCAAGATGGTTTCAATTTGACTTGCTCTGATAAGTATGAATAGATGAACAATTCCTGTAATGCTACAATCACCATGATTTAAGCATTTGTCTTAAGATTCTCATGTAAACCCGTGCAATATATATAGATATCAGAAACCTTGAACCTTCGGCTCTAAGCCACTGTAAAAGCGCTAGAAGAACCTGTGAAGTACTCTAAAGTAGCATTCTGATATTTCTTAGCCGACCCAAAGTGCCTTAGCCTGTAAACACCAGAGCTTGCCTCCTCAGGCACTTCCCATTCGATGGTTGCCAGATTAGAGAAGGTGGTGAAGTTATAATCTAACGACCACTTGAAATACAAACACAAATCATCATCATCATAAACTGGAACCCAACGTCGTCCCTCTTGAAGAAGCTTCTCGACCACTGCGAATGTACCTTCAGTGAATAGGACATTCCTGGGGTTACCACTGAAGAAAGTGGCACTTACGGTGTCACCTTTCGTGAATGAGCCATTTCTGGGTTGAGAAACATCTTGTTTCAAGTCACCGAAGTTTATGCCATGAGGAAGAGGAGATTCTCCCAGAGGGTCGAGAACAAGTTTGAGTTGTTTAGGTGAAAGATCTGGTGGTGATAAATCTGATCCAATGATCTCTCCCTTTGCCATGGCGCTTGATAGTTTTCTGAATTCTTGGATATAGGCTGATAAGGTATGAGGACCATATAGTGTTGATGAAGCCTGCATGTATGTTCCATTGCATATCGTCAAGGCATTACTAGAATTTTGTAAGGTTTTTGTCTATATATGTAGATCAAATTAAAGAGTAAAGTTCATGTTAATCAAACTTTAAAAAATCAATATAAACCGAGTTTAAAAGTCAATAAATAAAATTCGCATTAACGAAACTTTAAAAAATTAGGTATGATTTGAGTTCGAATCGAACGTGTTATTAATCCTAATATATCGATCTTATCTAATGTTTATCATGAAACCTTATATCCATGATGCTCATATTCTTTGGGCCTTCAAGCTTAAATTTCAATTTAAATTTTAAAATTTTTGTTAAGATTCATTCAAAATTGTTCATTTCAAATTTTACTTATTAATTTTAAGTTGAATCCTTTTCACACAAGAAAGTTCAAGAGCATGTTATTTATATGCCTCAATATTTTTTAATGAAATGTGTTGTGGAATTCAGATTTCGGCTCGACTCAAATTAACTTAAATGAAATCAAAAGGTAAAGTATGTAATGACTAGGTTTTAGAAAAAAATTGATACGACCTAAGTTTCAAAGTTAGTAGATAAAATCTATTTTGATCAGAATTTGAAAAGAATCAATATGACTTGAGCTAGTCATTTGTTGATCAAATTTTGAAAAGAATCAATATGACTTAAGCCTCTTATCAACCCTAATTTGTTGATGTTGACTAATGTCTATTATAGAAATAGGGAGAATTGGTAAGCATACCTCATATCATAATGCCTACATTCTTAAATTATCTTCAAATATAAAGTTCAACTTAAATTTTAAATTTTTTATTTGTTCAAGGTTCATCCAAAATCTGTTCATTTCAAACTTTAAGTATTAATTTTAGGCCAAACCCTTTTCATACAAGAAAGCCTAAGGACATGTCATTTATATGCCTCACTCTCTTTTATGATAATGTGTTGTAGAATCGACATTTCGACTCAACCCAAGTTAACCTGAATGAAATCAACAAGTAAAGTATGTAATGACTAAGTTTTAGAAAAAATTGTTATGACCCAAGTTCAAATATTGATGGATTAAACTTATGTTGATAAGCCTTTAAAAAGAATCAATATGATCTAAGCTGTCTGGTCTCTTGCCAACCCTAATTTGTTGATTTTTTTAATGTCTATTATGAAAAGAGGGGAAAATAATATTATGATGCCCAAATTATTCGGATGTTTAAATTTAAAGTTCGATTTAAATTTTAATTTTTTAATTATGTTCAAGATTCATTCAAACTTCATTTGTATCAAATTTTACTTACTAATTTTAGGTCGAAACCTTTTTCATACAAGAAATTTCAAAGACATGCTATTTGTATGCCTTCTCTTGTATGGAAATGTGTTAGACTCGATCTAAATCTAACTGAACAAAATTAATAAGTAAATTAGGTGTTAACTATGTTTTGGGAAGAAAAAAATGATACTACTCGAGTAGAAAAAATTTAAGTTAATTAGAATTTGAATTGAACAAATTAACCCTTTGTCAATCCTAATTTATTAATCTAGTCTAGTTTTTACCCTAAAAAATAGGGGGAATTGACATGCATACCTCGTAACGAAGATGCCCATATTCTTCAAAAGTTGCAATATACTGCGAGTATGTGTTGGTGAGTCCTGCTATTACAACGTGGGTGTTACTATTGAATCCTCCTCTGCCGTCACTCACTAGTGTTTCTTTTACTGCCTCTCTTAGTCGCCTTCCGGCCATTGTTGTGAACTCTGAAAGAACTCAAAGCAGCCATATGTGCTTACATTATCTCGCAAAACACCGTTGATCTAGTACAGAAAGAGACCACTTTTATAGCGGAGTGAAGTAGAACGAACCTCCTGGTACAGAAAGAATTACAAGTTGTCCCAACCTCAGTATCTGAATTGGAAGAACAGCAGGCTGCACCACGAAAACGCCGTTAAGAATCTTAGTTTCTGAAGATTAGGAAACATTTTGAGACAGCAAAATTAAATGAAATGAACCCTTGAGTTAATAAAAGGTTTGTCACAATCATTTAATATTAAATATTCAAATTTGATTAGGTTTAAGTTCGAGTTTAGATTTACCTTCAAGTTCGGAAAAATTTTTTACTCGACTAATCATAATAATTTTTCTTAAGTATGAATTTAAACAAGTGTGAAGTTAATAAAATGATTTGACCATACTAAGATTTAAGTAAATAGATTTGATATTTCAAATTTAAACTTGATCGTAAAGTATTTAATTAATTTTAACAATTTTTAAATTTAAATTTAGGTCGATCATGTTTATTAGAATATTTGTTTCTATTTTTATTTTTAGTTTTATTTTTGTCTTCAAATTTAGTAAAAAACACATGTTTATTTAAATTTTAATTTTTAATTTTGTTTTGGTTTTCCCAGTTTTAAAAATTATGAAAATCATAAAAGGTGGTTTTATTTTCTATTTCTGTTTTTCATAATCTGATATATTATTATTTAAATATATATTATTTAATTTTAATATTTAATTTTAATATTTAATAAAATTTATGAATAATTTAATTTAACATTATATATTTAATAAATTAAAATTAATTATCAATAATAATTATCAAATTTTATTTTTATAATTAAATTATATGTAATTAATTTTAATAATTATTATTAAATATAATTAAATTTAAAGTATATAAATATTCAAATAAAATTTGATTTAATAATTAAAATATATTTCAAATAAATATTAATTTATAAGTAAAATTTTGATTTTAAATTATTTAATTTAATAAAATAACATAAATTTATTAATATTTGTTAATAAATATTATATAAGAGATTAAATAAATTTATTTAATTAAAATAATTTATCTGTAAATTTTATCTTATATTATCAATGATAAAATATAATAATATTAACATTAACAACTAAACAGGGTTTTGTTTTATTTGAAAGAAAATATAAACTAAAATTAAAACAAAACAAAAATTATAATATAAAAATAGAAGGTGAACTAAACAATCACCAAGAGCTAATAAAAATTATTTATGACTACGGATAACAGAAATTGAAGATAACTAGTTAATTTTGCTCGAATTTAAAATTAAATATTTAAATTTGATCAATTTGGAGTTTAATTTGGACTTAAGTTCAAACTTAATGTCTTTTACCGAGCGCTCATTTCAAATTTTCTCAGGTTTGAATTT
The DNA here is from genome assembly GCA_029891385.1 of Erythroxylum novogranatense. Taxonomy (NCBI): domain Eukaryota; kingdom Viridiplantae; phylum Streptophyta; class Magnoliopsida; order Malpighiales; family Erythroxylaceae; genus Erythroxylum; species Erythroxylum novogranatense. The sequence goes on along the minus strand of CM057225.1, from coordinate 828,631 downwards.
AAACAAGTCTAAAGACAACAAAATGATCTAATCAAGTTAATGCGAAATTCATGTTCAAATAAAGTTCATCGAGTTTTGACATAGATTTGTTTTTTCTTTTACTTGGTCTAGAGAAATGATGAAATGCAGGACTTGAAGGGCTTACCGCCCATGCATAGGGAAAATCCATTTCTCCAGTGGACAGCAAAACAGGCTTAGGCTTCTGGCATTCCACCTGATATGGGCTTGGCTCTTTCAGGACGTCCCTCATTTGTTTCCAGAGCTTGTTGATCTGCAAGACGAGAGTGGACAATCCCACTAAATAAATTTAAATCTTTTGTTTAATATTATGGTATTTTATTGTGTTTAATTAATCTTAGCCGTATATTTATATGAGTCTTATGTAGATTTACGTGGGTCTCACAAAATAAATAGTTAAGATTTTATGAGACAAAATAAAACAGTAATATTGGACAGAGAATCTAGGTTCTCACAAAATAAACATAAATTTCACAACTTAGGGTGTGATACGAAACAAAAGCGTATGTTTTAGGCTCAGTGGATTAGAGATAGTCCGGCTAACTGCCTAAAACAACATCATTTTTGACTCTTGCCAACCATACCCCAAAGTTACTGGATTCTGACCTCTGTGTCACCTTGCTGGAACCCAAAAACACCAGGACCATCCGTAGTTCCTGCTGCAAAACCTGGACCAAGAGCTGCAGGACAAGTCGTAACCACTTGGTTTCCGCCTAACTCAACCTCAATATCGGTGAAGTTCAAGTAAACTTGGCGGTAATCAATCTTTCCACTCAATATCTCTTTAGCAGACGTGAATAGATCAACGGCCTTGGAGAATTGCCTCTCTCCGATGATCTTAGTGCTCAAGATTTCATCTGGGTATCTGTTATTCGAATCAAAAACACAACTAATCAGGAGTTTTTGGTCATTGAAGTTGAAATTTTAGGCTATTGAAGTGTGGTTCCAAGTAAGTTACCCAGGACCTCGGCCCAGGCAGAGTGTCTCATCACCGTGACACGACGAGCGATTGAAATCACAAGGCTGGCCAGTGTCGGAACAAAATGCGCCTAAGACATTTGGGGTCACATCTCCAACGTTGGATTGACAAAACGCACCCACAAAAAGCGAATCACTGTTCTTCCTCACTTTGAAGCTTTGGCTGGTTGTTCTGTCACATGGCTGTCCTCCTGTCGACTTGATTGCTTGTGCTTTTGCAATTAGCTTTCCAATGTCTACCTCGTACATAAAAACAAGTATATGTCAAGCTTTAGTCACTTACAGTTTTGGTACGTGGCTCCAAGAGCAAGAGTTTTCGTAGTTTAGCCCAAACCTTAAGACTTGAAAAGACCAAGGTGAAAAACAAGATAAAATGTAAGAAAGAGTTGCCTGGTGTCTTGGAAGAGTAGGCGATTGTTGAATTAGCTTTTGCGTTACTAGTGAACCAGTCTTCAAAAGACCTAGCAGCTGCTCCTTTGTTGTCTCCACTAATGAGCTTATTGTTTTTACTCATGGAAGTACCATGAGTGGCGTGCCAACTGAAAGCTCCTATACTCCTTCCACTACCTCCATCAACAAACTTCAAAAGTGTCATTTCCTTATCAACATCTGAATCGTATCGACCTCTCTCTTCTTCTGGGTTTTGCTGGTAAGCACTCGGGCTTCTGTTTATTCCTGCATTCTCTACATCCCCTACAAAGCACGACACCACACCGCCATTTTCAGAGCTCATGATGACCATCAGTTTCTTATGGAGTTTGGTTGCTTGTAGCTTACCTTTGTTCATGAAAATTGTGCCAGGCTTTAGGTTCTGGTGTGCCCGAACTATGCTTTGTTCAATTGCATTAACAATGGCGTCGAATGATTGTTGGACAAATCCCAGAGTAGTAACAGAGTAAAGCAGGTACTGCAAGTAACCTCCAGGTCCTGCATGAGTGTGAGTTCCGCTTATGGCTACATTTTCATTGGTGTACAGGTCACCGTACCTTGCAATAAAGGGCATTAACATTACATGATTACACTTCAGAGGAGTTCAGTTGCTATCATCTCTCAAATTCAGGACGTTATTTATATATATATATATATATATATATTTGGATGTTATATGATGATATGTATGTCCGTTATTCGTTAGAAATGTAACATTGAAAAGAAAACTTAGGGTGTGTTTGGCTCGCTTGGAAGAATAATAATAAAAATTATAATCTCTTCTATTCCGAATATTTGCCTTAAAAGGAATACGAAAATGCCATCCATTCAATTATAATATATTATTAACCTTTTTTTCATTTCTTACTTATTCTTTTTTATACTAACGAACCAAACACTCTCTTAATTTTAGAAAATAATAGAAGTTATAGACTTCTCTATCATGTTTTAAGAAACTTTTAAAATCTCATAATTTTTAAAATTTTCTTTTAATTTCAATTAATTTTTTTCTCTTACACATAAATTAAAAATAATTATTTTTAAATAATTATTCTTTTAGACTTAAATTAAAAATAATGAAAAACGCACGCAATAAAATATTAAATGTAAACTTATTAAATATAATAACTCAATTCAATACTTAAATTTGACTAAATAAATTATATTCTAATTAAAATAATAATTATAATAAATATTAAGTTAAGTCGTGTTTAATTAATTAAGTTAAAATAAGTTAAATTGTCATATTAGCATTTTTATTGCATTTTGTCATTATTTTTAATTAAAATTTAATAACAAAGTAATTTAAAATTGAACATAAAATTATTTTTTCAAAATTTTTAAAAATAAGAAATTTAAAATTTGAAAATAACATTGATTTTTTAAAACTTTAAAAATTAAGAAATTTTCTAAAATTTAAAATATTTCAAAGAGCTGCAAACCTTTTAAGATGTCTGTATCCCCATTCTTTTACCTGGATTTTAACCTCTCAAGCACTTTAATAGTGACTAGCTGTGAAGCCATACCCGCGTCAAGATTCACAAAAGCAAACCTTGCACCACCTTGACCACTCTCTGATACAATAAAAGCCCTAGCTCGTAGCCGGAAATGTATACCGGCGGTGGTTTGTTCGATGTTCGCATAACCCATCATGTTAATTTCGGAAGCTGGGCCGGTCATGTCATAGCTCCCAACTCCGATCAAGTACTCGCCATTAATGGCTCCTGTAAGTGCGGATAACAGGATTCCAAGAGAAAGAGTCGCTAACCTCCTACAAAACATTTTCTGACTATGAACAAATTTGCATTTCATGTACAGATATTTATATTAATCTCATGCCATTAGAGGTTGCTGTACCGTAGCTAGTGAGTGATAATGTGATTGCTTTGTCATATAGTTATAATCAATGGCGGTTCTTAGGATTCTTAACATTTCTTCTTGGGTGGCTCCGTGGGAGGATCAGAACAAGGAGTGGTCTTGTCCATTGTGATGTGTATGGATCACGATCTAATTGACTTGCAACGTTAATTTGTCCGTTGTATGTAATACAAAATAGTATTTTAATTATATATCCCGAATCCAACATGAAAGAGCAAAAAAAACGAAAAAAATGTAGAAATACTTGATTTGGATCTCCGTAAATTCAAACGAGTTTTCCTAACCCAAATTGAGCGTGAATTCACTGTCATCTTTGTGAGAACTCCTATCTGGAATATGAGCAAAGTATTTCTACAATTTTTTTGAAATATAAACTCTGTTAACGATTTAGAGAATCCTTATATTTACGATTGATTATATGAGCAACTGCAGGAGACCTTAATCTTTATATATAATTTCGATATCAGACTTCAGCATTATAAGGTTGATTTGGACCCGATCTACTTGATTGAGATCTATTTTAGATCATTTATTGGTCACTTTATTATCTTTGTTTGAATAAAAATACGTAACTTAGCTAATAGGTTATTGAAAAACCGAAAAATGCAATTAATAGTTGTAAAATTTTATAAGAAAGGACATAATTGTCCAACATTTTGGACATGTAAAAACTAATCTTTTTTTCTAGAAAAAAATTGGATCCAACATTAAAACTATAAAACAAGATGTTTGAAGGTTAAAAGATTCATGTATTAAATGGTCATAAAATCAGTTAAAGAATATATAAAATTAAAATTTTAAAATAAAATTAAAATTTTATATTTACTTATCAAAAATTTAAAGTTTAATTAAAAGAAAACGTCAAATAAATATTAATTAATTAATTTTATTTATAAGAACTTATTAATTTATAAAATTAATCAATTAATTAATAAAATAATTAATTTTAATAACAAAATATTAAAATATATTAAATCAAAAGTTGAAAATTGAACTAAAAATTTATTGGTTCAAAATTTATACAATTAAATAAATCAAACTGATCAATCGCTAAACTTTTTTAACAAATAATATTAACATAAATTATAATTATAACAATTATGCTCGATAAATTAAAACCCTGCTTTTAACATAGTTATAATCTAAATATCATTTTCTTCTGATACTTTGTGACATCAAGTGTAAGAAAGTAAATAACAACATTTATTTTTGAAGACTTTCATTTATGAGTGGCCCAACTAAGTAGGTGACTAGCTGACAAGAAAATAAAGGGTATGATCATAGCAAATGTCGCAGTCACTGCCCATATCGATAAGCCTCAATTTGGGATGAAATACAAATGGAAAATGATGTGTGCTGCCGACTGTCATCATCCTTAAATCGCGAGTCTTCTAGTATAATAACTAATTAAATAATAAATGAAATTAAAATTTTATAATATAAAAACGAGCGGATAAAAGAAATAGACATTTATTGTAGTTTAATAAATTTAAAAATATTTAAATTCTAAAATTTTCGAAAAAACTTATACTTTTATTTTTAAAACTCTTTTTCAGTATATAATTTAATTTTAAAATAACAAGAAAGTACCCGATTCATGAAGTAGTTATTTTAATTAATTATTACTTACATAACGATTCAACTCATATATTAAATTTGAATCGAATTAATTAAATCGACTCAAACTAATAATTTATTATTATCTAAATAATTATAATAAATTATTAGTTTGAGTCAGATTTAATTAGTTCGACTCAAATGATAATAAATTATTAATTTAAGTCAATTTTAATTAGCTTGAGACAATTTTAAGAACTTATTTGAGTTATTATAATGATAACATTTAATTAGTCTATATCTAATATTTATAATGCTTATATTTTGCTATTATTTTAGAACTCAAATATAAAATAATTTTTTAATTAATTTTATAATTTTAAGGATCACATATTTTTTTAAATATTTCCTAAAACTCACGAATCGTAGACGAGATGAGTCAACTAGTATTATCCAATCCAAATAGTATTGTATTTCTGACTAGCTAGTCGTTCATTGTAGTCAGGCCCAACCTTGAGTAAGGGCAATCAAAATACTTATTCAGGGCCTACTTTTATGAAAAAATAAAGTATAACTCATTCTTCACTCTTAACTATTGTAAAAAATGACAAAAATGAGTCCGATTTTGTCTTCTTCTTTTTTTTTTTTCGAAAGTTCACTTTTAATTTTCATAAAGAATAAATTGAGACAAAATAAGATTTTTTTAACAAAAAACCCTACAGTCATTACCTTTTAGATGCTCATTGGATAAACTTATAAATTGACATAATAGTCTACAAATCACATCAATCGGATATCTTATACTAAACAAGTCATGTATGATAGGTTTGATTGAGAGAGCGTAAGTAGAAATAATCAAATATATAACCTGTGGACCCAATGCTCCTTTCCTCTACCAACTTGACTAATTCTTAAGAGGCCACTTTTTTTTTTGCATAAAGGGAAAAGAATACATCGATAGCTAAATGAGTCAGGGGAACCTGATCTCCGACATATCCTCGAAGAAGAGACTGTGGCACCCTAAAGGTGGTACATCAAAATAAGTGACTCCAATGTCGTCCTGACTGCCGGGTCGGCGAGTCAGTCCGCGCATTTGCTGCTTCTCGGAAGATATGGTGATGAACAACATATCAGTTCCAGTTGAGGAGTTCCCGACTATCCATGACTAGAGGGTTGCTCGACTGAGAGCGGGAGGTCACAGAGGACAGGAGCTGGTGCACCCCCATCGAGTCCACTTCTAGCTCAATCCAACGGAAGGCCAATCTTCAAACTAAGGGGAGACCTGTGTAGACTGCCCAGAGTTTCGCTGTCCGTGCTGAGCACCAACCGATGAGCTAGGAGAACCCACCTCGCCAACTCCCGTCACTGTCACGAATAAGACCGCCAGCTGAAGCCATGAAATGAGTAGGATTACAAGCCCCATCCGTGTTGAGCTTGACCCAGCCTGCCTGCGGACGACTCCAACTGATCCTTTCAACCCGGCGTGTGCGAGAGCCGATGTGCCTCAGGCCGTGCTGGTCTACGGCCTTTTGAACCTGATCTGCAAATGACAAGATAAGAAACAAGGGTGAGGTGGGATGATCAAAAGTAGAATCAAAAATATGTTTGTGCCTCCAGGTCCACAAGAGCCAGCAGGTCAACCCAAAAAGCAGTGCTCACTCCTGGTCGTGCACGCGCCGACACTGTAGAAGGTTGGTATGCAACCAGTCACAAGTAAGGAGAGTAAATGCAGACGAGGTAACGATGTCCGACGAAAAAATGTCCCACATTCAGCGAGCGAGCGAATAGTCGCTAACAACATGAAGAGAGGATTCTTCGTAGAAGCAGTGGGGACAGGTACTGTCGGCGGTGAGATGACGTTGCATCCTTTATTGATTACTAAGTAAGTGATCTTTCGCCAGTAACCATAAAAAGGAGCGCACCCGCTGGGGCCCCTTCCATTGTCGAATGACCCTCCACACCCCATGCGAAGTCTTAGTCACGGGACCCAACAGTAGGGAATATGCAGAAGCAACAGTAAAGTGCCCATGATCCGTGGCTCTCCAGACGATCCTGTCGTCACCCTGGAGAGGGGAATGAGGAAACATGCCAGCTATAGAGCTCCAAATGAAAGGGGAGAGGACCCCCCGTAAAGCAGCCAAGTTTCATTGTCCCGTGGGATCCACATAGTGGCGAACGCTGAGGTGAAGCAGGTGATCCGGGATGGACTGAGTAGAATGGGAAAGGAGAGGGCCAACTCCTGTGACCCAAGGGTCGAGTCAGAAACGCGTCGTCGTGCCATTGCCGACCTTGAGTTACGAGATGCCAAGTCACTGAAATGTTCTTCCACACCATCGAACCCCCCGAAAAAATTTAGGGAGGAGGGAATGTAGTGAACATCAAAACCATATTTAGCAGAGAGTACTTGAACCCATAAGGTGTGAGGGTTGGCAATCAATGTCCAGCCGAGTTTTGCCAGGAGTACTTGAACCCATAAAGCGTCGTTCATCTCTCGAATCCTCCGGATGCCCAATCCCCCATGAGTCATGGGCTTACAAACCTTCTCCCAGCTAACCAGGGGAATCTTGTTGCCATCGTGCAACGAGCCCCACAAAAATTTTCACATAGCTTGTTCAAGAGCAAAACACAAGCTACGTGGTAACCGGACCATCTGCATCGTATAGCTCGGGATGGCTGTGATGACCGATTGCACCAAGGTGACCCAGCCAGCAAAAGACAAAGTGGAAGGGGCCCATCCCGACAACCGACAGTGGACCTTATCTAAAATGTGCTGATAAGTGTGCTTCGATCCGGCAGTGCGAGGGAAACCCCTGTGTACCGCCCCAGTCGTCAGAGTCCGAGGAACGCGAGCTTGAGACTTAAGGCACGACTGATCGAAAGGGGGACGTTCTTGGAGAAGTAGCATCGAGACTTATCTGGGTGCACACGTTGTCTCGAAGCGGTGCAGAACGAGTCCAAGACACCTCGAACCACATGAACTTGGTCAATAGAAACTTCCGAAAAGAGGATGAGATCGTCGGCGGAGAATAAGTGGGAAAAAAGGGGCCCGTGCCTACTCAAGCAGACCGGACGTCAACGACCAAAGGACACCACATGAGAAATCGCGTGGCCGAGCTGTTCTATACAAAGCAGAAAAAGGTACGGGGAGAGAGGGTCTCCTTGATGAAGCCCTCGAGAAGGCTGAAAGGTCTCGCTAAGCTCGCCTTGCCAGTTCACTTGAAATGACACTGTAGTAATGCATTTCATGATGAGCGAAATAAACGAGGCCGGAAGACCAATATCGTGAAGAGTAGCTTGAATGAAGTTCCAATCAAGTCGATCATAAGTCTTTTCGAGGTCCACTTTGATCGCCATCATGCCCGTCCAACCAGAATTGCGTTTCATGGAGTGAATAACTTCCTGGGTGATGATGACATTATCAGAATCGACGGCCAGCACAAAGTCGACTGGTCGGGCCATAAGCGCCGCTGTACGGTTGGAGCCGAAGAGATAAAATCTTAGTGAGGGTTTTATAAAGCACATTGCAAAACGCTATCGAACGGAACTGAGTGATGGAAGTAGGGGAGGGGTTCTTAGGGATAAGGACAAGGACAGTGCGGTTAAGTTCCGACTCCCAAGCTTCGTGACGGAATATACGCTGAAGGAAAGTAATAAGGGAGGGGTCGACAGTGTCCTACTGGGACTGGTAGAAAAGAGCGGTGAAACCATCGAAACCTAGGGTCTTGTTGGGAGCCATAGAAAAAAACGTCGACTTAATTTCTTCGGGGCTAAGCGGACAGGAAAGGTCCGCAGTCAATTGAGGCGGGGTAGGGGGAAACTGGCCAGGAAGAGGCCCAGTGACAGGGATCGGACCGTCGGATCTGTATAAGCCCTCCAGGTAACTCTGAGCCATGCCTCGGAGAGCCGCGGGATCGGTAACGACATTACCTTGAGCGTCGGGAAGAGCAATGTCGTGGGCTAGACGACGTCGGGAACGAGTGAGGGCGTGGTAAAACTGAGTAATCCGATCTCCCTGGGCAAGCCACTGACTCCTGGACCGTTGGTGCCAGAAGAGTTCTTCCTGATAAAGCACGGATTCAAGTTCGTTCCGCAAGGAGGACTCGAGCGCCTGAAGGGAGGGGGAGTCCGTGTCCTCCTCCGATTTCTGAATGCCCTCCAGTCGGGCCATGAGTCTTTTCTTGCTATGGAATATGTTACCAAACTTTGTGGTATTCCAGTGGTGGAGCTTTTTCGCAAAGCGTTGGATAGCGCCATTGAAATTCGAGGAGTTCGGGATCCAGTTATCAGCTACCACTTGGGAGAAGGAATCGTGAGTCGGCCAAGCAGATTGAAATCGGAAAGGCCGGCGTGAAGGATAGTGGGGGGTCAGGAGCTTGGAACCTAATTAGGAGAGGTCGGTGGTCCGATTTGAGAAAAGGCAAATGGGTAACCTGGGTCATCGGATGCGCAGAAAACCAAGTGGGAGAATCGAAAGCCCGATCGAGTCGGGCTCTGATAGTACCCCGCGTCCAAGTGAATCGCGGACCAAAAAAGTCAAGGTCCTGAAGGTTGCAGTGAAACATACAATCTTTGAAGTGCGGATTAATAATGGGTTGGAAATGGGAACCCCTCGTTTATCGGCACTTTTCAGGCTAGCATTAAAATCCTCGCCCATAAGCCAGGGGATGGTGATATGCGGAGCAAGGTTGGCCAGATAATGCCAATGATATTTTTGAAGCACGTAGGTGGGGCTCGCGTATATAGCAGTAAAGTCAAAAATCTGGTGGTCCCACTGTACACGTCTAGCGCGTTCTCTGCTAATAAGAGGCTTAACTAAGACCACTAATCGGGGCTTATGAAGACGGAGATAATTCCTCATAATGGACTTGAAAGTCTGACTTCCAGGTCCTAGACAATTCCAGATAAAAATCGTCATAAACACTATCGGAGGAAAGGGAACTAACTTAACTCGGTTAGAACCGGGACAACGGATCCATTGAGATCGTGACTAGGAATGATCACTTGAGAAAGAACGGGCTCCTTCATCGTGGTATTGGGAGGGGTTGGCTCGGTAAGAAGCCACTTTTTTTTACTTTATTCAGAAATTATAAGCTATTAAGAACGGACCATATTGTCAGGAAGGGGTGGAAGAAATTGCTATATAAAGAAACCGAAAGTGATAAAGAAATTGCTTTTGTCCACTTCGAATGGTCTGTAAAGATCTTGGAGCACTTGGAGGGGTCATCTCATAAAGAAATTAAAGGTTTTTCGGTAAAGCAGAAATTGATCGCTGGCGTTGACAAGTAGGTTTAGAACTACTGGTCAGTTCCCCAACTAAATTTAGATTGCTTATATATATATATATATATATATATATTTAATTTCCGATTTGGGGAGAAAAAAAGCGGCTATATTTAGTTATAAAATTTGTTTTGTATACTGCCAGAAGCTCTGTTTTTCTATCACTAGAAGCTTTAGGTATTGTTTATATGGTTCTAATCAACCAACATTTTATTTTGCAATATTAGTCTATCAATCATATCCTGAGAATGTTATTATATATTGAATTTTTATTATTTTTATTGTCAAACAACCGATACGGTATAAAATATCAACATACATGATTGCCGGGAAGCACATTATAGTACTTGTATCCTTCTAGCCGAAATATACACACACACATTAAATAAAATATCAACATTATGTAATAATTGATCAAATAATTTAAATAGGTCGTCTAGTAACTTAGTGATTCAAAAATAAAATGGCAATTGAATGATTTAAATAAATTAGTGAATCAGCATTAAACTAAAACAAATTTAATTAATAGTAATAAATTTAAATATTTTTATTATTCACATTAAAGAGACTTATTTTATTCTTTAAAAAGAGATTTATAATTCGTAATTAAAAAAATATTCTTCGTGAAAATATATACTTACAATAATAAAAATCTAGTAAAATTTTGATAAGCAAGATTTGAGAAGGTTAATTAGTATATAACTTTACTCTTAATCAAGAGAAAGATTGTTTTCTAATAACCTGAAAATTATATAAAGGTAAAAAATTAAATTCGACCTAATAATCACTCTTTTAAGAAAAAAACTATTACTTAGTCTAGACAAAAGAAATATTTGCACATATCTAGACAAAAGAAATATTTGCACATACTTATTTTTAACCTTGTAGGCTAACAATGTTTTTTTTTGGCCTTTGAATTTGATATTCATTGATTATTGCAAATTTTATGTAAATTGATTTTCTTGCTTCACAAAGAGAAAAGAATTTGCAGCCTTACAAATAAAATATATTACATAGTTTACCCACTTTAGCATCGAATATTCTCCCAAAAAAGGAGACTATTAGGTCAGGTAAATTTAATAACAGATCTTTAATAGCATGTCTTTTTTTAATATATAAGATTATCATTAAACATTTATATATTTAAAGGAAATATAAAATAATTAATCATCTTGTTTCTCAATACAAAGAATATTAAACATTTAAAATTATATATCTTTTCTAATTTGTTAATAGAAAACAGAACACAAAAGCATACTTATATAAAATTAATGTTGTTTAAGGAAAAAAAGAAGGAAGGTAAAACATCGAATGCATTACACAAAAGTTATTTACAAACACGCATAGCACGCAATACAATAAAGCAGATTAAGATATGATAATATTTCAAAATAAACACAACTGATTAAAAAAGAAAAAGAAAAAAACCACGCAATAGTTTATAGTTCACAACCATATTTAGCTTTCTCAATGAGAGCCGCTCTCTTTTTTCTGCTCTTCCTCAGTCTTTGGGTGGTACCCAGGTAGCTTCTCTTTGATCTTCTCCAAAATTCCCTTCTTCTCTTTTGCCTCCGCATCTTCATGTGAATGAGCAGTTTCAGGAGGAGTAGTGTATGTTTCAGTTGGTTGTGGAGTGTCAAGTTCTTCAGTTTTCTTGTGTTGTCCTGGCAATTTCTCTTTGATCTTCTCCATGATACCCTTTTCTTCAGTTTCCTCATCGCATTTCCCTACAGGAACTGTGCTATCTTCATGCTTCTTCTCTTCGATCTTCTCCTTCTGTTCTTTCTTCTCCTTCTTTTTCTTCTTTTTCTCCTCTCCATCACCTCCTTCCTCATCGCTAGACTGCATATATATATTCACAAGATGTCACTAACAATTCAAAGATCAAGATCAAGAGATGAGGGAAAAAAAAGAAAAAAGGAAAAGAACTCACAGAGCTAGAGCTGCTATTTGATCGATGAAGCTTCTCCAAGAGGCTAGGTTTCTTCTCTTCCTCTTTCTTGGTCTCATGTTCAGATACGCGAACCTTTTCTTCGAACTGGGTAGCGATTACTTCTTCTTTTTTTTCTTCTTGATGCTTCCCTTCATCTTTTTTCCCCAAGAAATCAAACATCCCACGATCCTTGGTCTCCACTGAACCTTCATCTTTTTTTCCTTGATGCTTCTCTTCCTCCTGCTTCCCCGAGAAATCAAACGCCCCACGATCCTTGGTCTCCACTGAACCTTCATCAGTCACTGGGGTGGTCTCGCTCTTGTGGACCTTGTATTCGTCAGCCATAGTTGAAAAGATCGTGATCGGAAACAATTAACAGGACCGAACTTAAAAGATTGATGTGTATAGAAGTAGAACACAAGAAGTGAGCAGAAGAGACACGATATATAAACAGCACAAGTTGTTATGCTTTCGTTGCTCATATGATTATCTTTTGGGGGGCTTTTATAGCGTAATGTAACGCGGATCTGACGCGATCAAGTACTAATAAAGTCACTGTGTGTAACCAATCAGGCCGTTCTCCTGTAACCGACGTGTGGCATAAAGCCGAAGGGAAGACCAATAGCCATCACTCACTTCTATTGCACATTAAGCTCGCTCGCTTTAGATCATGTTAAAAAACTTGAATCTCACTCCAATATTTTTTTATAAATATTAAAATTATTAATAATTTTATAAGACTAATTATTATTTAAAATTATTTTATTAAATACTATTATTTAATAATAATAATAATCACTACCTTTTATATTAGTAATTAAGTTGTTAATTAGACTTATATGATGTTATAATTGAATAATTTATATTAATTTCTAATTTAAAATTTTATTAAACGTATAGTTTGTGGTTTAAATATTTTAAAATATTAAATAAATTCTTATGACACCATTATAATAAGTAATATTAATTTTATGAAGTTTGAAGCAAAATTGTGAATTTGACATAATTTTTATACCATGTTGGAGGAAAATTGCACTGTTAACATTATTAAGCGAGTTTTAAGGGATCAAATTATCTGTTTTATTTTTATTGTTTCAACTCTATTTTAAATTATCTTATTCATATATTTATATAAGTTTTATATAAATATATAAATAAAATAACTTAAAAACACGTAAATATATAAATGAGATGACTTGAAATAAAGATGGAATAGCAAAAATGGAACGGCTGGTGTCGTTCCAATTTTTAGCTACGGATACTCACACGTAACAGTCAAAAGACGAAAAGTCAAAAACATACAAAATTGAAAGAGACACGCTGTACTTTGGGCCAGGGGGAGTATCCAATAAGTAAGAAGAACGTGAAGGGTTTGGACATAAAATGTCGGCTAAGATGAATGTGGAATGGGGGTTGTTGGGGCCCACAAAAATGAGACTTATGCCACGGGTGATGCGTCGGCAGAAAAAGACTCGAGAGTTTACTCGAGTGGCAGGTTACCGGTACATCCACGCTAGTCATGAGGGCCATGGCATGGTGGGGCCCAGTTGTAATCAGAGTTAAGGTCGACATAGTGATTGTCACTTTCTGAAGATACGTTGCTTGGTTAGGCACTCAGGGACAGGTGGTCGGTTAAGTGCTTGCTTATCTCTTCAAGTCCCGATATCATAACTTATTCCAACGCTAATCTGTCCAACTGCCTCTTGAGATTAACGAGAGAAAAAAAAAAGTAATTTCAATTTAAATCTAATTAATTAAAAATCAATAAATTACATTCAATTTAGTTTTGGATGAATTTGAATTTTATTCGTATTATTAATATATTTAATGAGTAAAAATTCAAATTAATTTAAATTTTAACCTCAAATTTTTTAAATTTTCTATTCAAATCTTCATTATACATTTTAATGACATAACTAATTTTTATTTAAATTATTATTTAAATTATTATTTTAAAAATCAAATCGAAAATTAAATCAAGAAGGCAAGAAATTTAAAATTTAAAACATTCCATCGAATTAGAATGCTATAAAATTGACTAAAAATTAAAAGTTTTGAAATATAATTAAAATTTATTGTCTTTAGCTATCGAATAATTTAAAATTTAATTAAAATATATGCTATTAAATAAAAATAATTGATTTATTTTTGTTTTATGAACGTATTACTTTACAAAATTGACTGATAAATTAATAAATTGATCGACTTTTACTAACAAAAATTATCAAAATAAATCAAATTAAAAGGTTAAAAATTAAATTGAAACGGTTTTGAACCAATGCAATTAATTAAAATTTGTAATTATTGATTAAAAGTTTGAAAATGTAGGAATTATAATAAAATTACTAATTGTGTTAGATAAATAAAGGTATTGATTTTTTAAATAGAAATAAATTTGTTAAAATAGATATTTATGTACATATCGAGAAAAAATATAGAAGTTATTTAATTAAATTTAAATTTAGGTATTCCAACTCTATCGAATTTACTGCTACTTGAACTTTTAAAAGTACTTTCTTTGAGGCCCAAAGTTCCGGAACATCATTTACGGAGTTCATATTCTTTCACATGTACCTTAGTATCTAAGTAAGAAGATATGTCTGGTTGAAAACGGAGCCATAAGAGGCGTTATCGAAAAGATGAGATAACCTGATTGGAATCGGGTTAATCAATTTTACTCTATTTTATTAAATTTTATTTATATATTTATATAATGGTTATATAAATATGTGGATAAAATTTAATTAAATATGGCTAAAACATTATAATAAAGACAAAGTATTTCAAACCGTTATCGAATGACTTGATTTTTCATGGTAACAAATAAATTTTAATTAAATATGACTAAAACATTATAATAAAGACAAAGTATTTCAAACCGTTATCGAATGACTTGATTTTCATGGTAACAAATGAAAGTTTAATTTCCAAATTTGAGTTAAGTTAAATAGAAAATTTTAAAATAATAATTCAATTAATTTAAATTAAAATGAGATTTAGTTAAATTTTAATACAATTCGGTTTGTTTCGATGGACTTTCGAGCTTGAATTTAAGTATCTATTTGGTTAAGCTTTTAGAAGGTAAATAAATACTTTTTACCGCATTTTAAAAAAATAAATATTTGGTTGTAAATGATAAAATACTTTTTACTATATATAACTTTTTGGCAGTTAAAATACAATTTTTAAGAAACTCAAATTTGAAACTTCTCAAAAATACTTTTCAAGTAAAATTTTCAGACTAATAAATGAGTTTATTTTTAGTCCTTTTACTTTTATGTTTTACACACAATTCTCACAATACTTATAAACACATCTTCACGCTTATTTTGAGATTTATATAGTATTATTTAATTTTTATATGTTTTAATATTTATTTTTATATTAGTTTTATTTATGTTATAATCCATATAAAAGATTTAGTTAGGTATATTTTCATTTATATTTCATATAGTTTAAAATTATATAATAATTAATATATTGAGCTTTGCATATTATTTAATATATTTTAAATGATATTTATATGCATAAATACTTTTTTATTACAAAATAAAATATATTTAAAATTAAAAATGATTTTTATTTTTATATTGCCAAACAATCTATTGTATAAAATTTAAAATAAGCTCTTTTGTAAATGACAGTCTAACAATTGACTGACTTCTTAGAAAAGCTCTACTGATAAAAGCTTTACTAATATAAACCCATCCAAACAGGCACTAACTCAACTTCTTGTACATTTGGGCTTGACTCGGGCTGAATGCCTTTCCTAAGACGGGCTAAAAATATGAAAATGTCAAGTAAACGTTTTAGAAGTGGGCTAAAAATATTTTAGGCGTCTCTTTTAAATTGAGCCTAAAGGTCCATAATCTCAAAACGTTGTCGTTGCGTGGCGCGAATAGTAGTTGTTCTTAACCAAAGCCGAAAGCTACGAAGAGAATCGATCATCGATCACCGGTCTCTCTCCCTCCTTCATCCCACTTCACCGTTCAATTCGGTTACGTGAAAAACCTCCATTGTTGAACATTTGGGATTAGAACGAGAGAGATACGGAAATTGAGAAGAGGACTAGAGATGATAACAAGATCGAATCTGGCAGAGCAGTTGAGGGAGTACCAGATTCGATCCAAACACGACTGGGCCTCCGTTTCTTTCTTTTCTTCCATTCCCAATCCCACGTATTCAAGGTAAATCGTATCAGTGATTATGGCCTCTCGTTTCATTGTTGTTCTTGTTGTTTCTCTCAAGATTGTTTGATGTTCGTGGCTTGGAAGAGTGGAAATGTATAAACTTGGTTTAGGAGATCAGCTAGGGTTTGATTACAATTTTCGTGTTTAGGATTTATGGGTTTAGTTTTTAATTATGATTTTCTTTCACGTGTTGAGAATTTAACATCTGAGTGATTGGTTGGTCAATCAGATCGCGTGTCAGTGGAGAAAACCATATTCATTTCTGCTTTCCCCTTTTTCCTATTATGTAATGCTTTTTGACAATTCTATGTAGTTAGTAAGGTGGGGATGAAGTTCATGGGAAGGAAACTATGTTTGGACAAACATTATGGAAGTACCCAGCTTATGCTTATGGAAATGTAGAAGCTTGTGTCTCTATCCTTTTTGCAATTCAAGAAAAAAGAAAGAAAGAAAAGAAATTATATTCAGGCTTCTAGACCAATTACTTCGTTACTCATATCTTTGTTTTTCTTTTCCTGCATGGATGAGAAAGTTAGATTGATTTACTATTTACTAAATTTGTAAGGTAATTATTATTAACCACGAAATTCAATGATCCAAACACGACTGGGCCTCCGTTTCTTTCTTTTCTTCCATTCCCAATCCCACGTATTCAAGGTAAATCGTATCAGTGATTATGGCCTCTCGTTTCATTGTTGTTCTTGTTGTTTCTCTCAAGATTGTTTGATGTTCGTGGCTTGGAAGAGTGGAAATGTATAAACTTGGTTTAGGAGATCAGCTAGGGCTTGATTACAATTTTCGTGTTTAGGATTTATGGGTTTAGTTTTTAATTGTGATTTTCTTTCACGTGTTGAGAATTTAACATCTGAGTGATTGGTTGGTCAATCAGATCGCGTGTCAGTGGAGAAAACCATATTCATTTCTGCTTTCCCCTTTTTCCTATTATGTAATGCTTTTTGACAATTCTATGTAGTTAGTAAGGTGGGGATGAAGTTCATGGGAAGGAAACTATGTTTGGACAAACATTATGGAAGTACCCAGCTTATGCTTATGGAAATGTAGAAGCTTGTGTCTCTATCCTTTTTGCAATTCAAGAAAAAAGAAAGAAAGAAAAGAAATTATATTCAGGCTTCTAGACCAATTACTTCGTTACTCATATCTTTGTTTTTCTTTTCCTGCATGGTTGAGAAAGTTAGATTGATTTACTATTTACTAAATTTGTAAGGTAATTATTATTAACCACGAAATTCAATGCTGTTATTTTATGAATGAATAGTCTATTAAACTTGTTTATGGACGTCATTAACAGGTTTTGGCTGTCGTCTGAAAATTTATAGGAAAATTTAGGTTTTATAGGATATTCTTTGTAAATTGACCTGAGATTTTCGAAGATGGTAATTTGTATTCCTATGATGGTATCTTAGTATGAAACCCCTTTATAAATCACAGTTAAGATGATGAACTCCTTGTTTAGTATGATCAAGATTGAAACAATCCTAGACATTTCACTATGTTGCGTGTATGATGGCAGGTATTTTGTTAGGAATCCTCAATAGAGGTTGTGTGTATTGATTGTATTTCGGTATAGGAAAACAGAAAAATACTGGAGACTCGCTCCCCCTCCTGGAAAATCCAGGCCAATTCCTAACAATGATAGTAGGTAAAATCCTTTTCCCTCCCCATTCACCTGCTAATATTCCCTTCCATTCCTTCTCTCTTCCTAACTTCCTCCTAACAAACTTTGCCTACATGGCAACCGTATTCTCACTCCCCTGTCCCTACTTATTCCTACGGGTATAAACTTTAATGGGCTTGGGCTGAGGGGAGGATGGAATATTAACAATTCCCTCCTCCTCAATAAGACCCTTGTCCTCAAGGGAGAAGGAAGGGAACTGGCCCTTAATGAAATCAGCATCCTCCCATGAAGCTTCCTCTGCTGGCTTAGACCTCCAGCGGATCAGCCCATCGCCGGGTTGGCTCGCCTGAGCGGTGTTGAGGCGTGAAGCCAGGACTGCTTCCGGTTCTACCTTGTCCGACTCATCCACCTCCAATCCAGGAGGAAGGTCCTGCTCAATAGGATGGTTCCCAATGGCTCTTTTGAGCTGAGAAACATGAAAAACTGGATGTATCTTGGCTGTAGTGGGAGCTCTAGGTGGTAGGCAACCTGTCCAACCTTCCGGGACCTTAAAGGTCCATAATATCGAAAGACCAGCTTGGGACAGATGTTCTGGCTAAGGTGAGCTGTTTGTGAGGCCTAAGCTTGACGAGACTAGGTCCCCTTCCTGAAATTGCACCTCCCTTCGTGAACATCGCAAACTTCTTCATTGTTGATGAGCACGCAGCAGATTGTGCTTAAGTTGGCGCAAAGCTTCATCCCGATCTGTCAAAGCTGCTGAGTCTCACCTTGTATGAAATGCGAATAGATGGTGGTAAGCGCCATAAACCACCTCAAAAGGAGTCTTTCCTATTGACACATGAAAATTGGTGTTGTACCAATACTCATTAAGATATCCAGTGAGACCAATGCCTAGGTTGTTCGAAGCAAAACAATGAAGATAGGTTTCCAAGCCCTGTTAACCACCTCCGTCGGCCATCCGTTTGGGGGTGATACGAAGAGCTCATCTTCAGCAATGTTCCTTGCAACCTAAAAATTTCCTTCCAAAAGTTGCTAGTGAAAAGAGGATCTCTATCACTCAATATGGAACTAGGAATTCCATGCAACTTAACCACATCTCTAACGAATGCCTCAGCCACTGTTTTGGCTGTTAAAGGGTGTTTTAAAAGTGTGAAATGGGCATACTTTGACAGCCTATCCACTATCACCATTATAACTTCATACCCCCGGGATTTTGGTAGCTTGGTGATAAAATCCATGGATACTTCATCCCAAACTAGCTTGGGAATGGGCAGGGGCTGAAGCAAACCAGCAGGACTCATAGCCAAGTATTTACTCTTTTGGCAGATAGCACATTCCCTAACAAATTTCTGGATTTGAGACTTCATTCCAGGCCAAAACAACCCACCAGCCAGCCTCTTATAGGTCTTTAGAAAACCGAGTGCCCTCCTAGAGTAGTAGAATGATATTCTGCAATAGTTGAGGAATTAAAGTCAAGTAGGTGAGAGGACTAACTTGTTCTTATAAAACAATGAGTTTCCTTTCACTTGGTAATCTGCTTCAATTAGGATTCACTGCAAGCTCAGATAAGCTTGCTAAGTTCAAGATCTTCCTGAACCTCCTTGAATCGATTCCATGTCCGCTTGTAAAGGAGCCAAATAGTAGCAAACAAGAACTTATCTTCTCCCATCCGAGACAAGGAGTCTGCTGCCCCATTCCGCCTTCCCGATTTGTAAATCACTTCAAAATCCAACCCATGAGTTTTGCACGCCAACACCGCCGATCAATTGAAGGAATCCGTTGGTTCAAAAGATGCTTAAGGCTTTTATGGTCAGATAGACCTTAAAATGCCTTCCCAACAAGAAATGTCGCCAATGTTGTATGCACCAAGACTAGTGCCATCATCTCTTTTTCATAGACTGATTTGGAAAAGGTTGATTCCGCCAATGCCTTGCTAAAATATGCTAAGGGTCGTCCCTCTTGCATCAAAACAGCCCCAATTCCTTTTCCGGATGCATCACACTCCACTGAAAATTCTTTGGAGAAATTTGGCAAAGCCAAAACCGGGGAAGTGGTCATCCTCTGTTTTAACTCCTCAAAAGCCTTCTGAGCTTCTTTTCCCCAATGGAAACTATTCTTTTTAGTCAACTCTGTAAGTGGTTTCGCAATTTTCCCATAGTCCTTAACAAACTTCCTATAATACCCTGCTAGTCCCAAAAACCCTCTTACCCCCTTCACGTTTTTGGGTTCAGGCCATTCCAACACACACTTAACCTTCATCGGATCCATAGCAATTCCCTCAGCTTGAAGAACATGGCCAAGATATTCAATGGACTGCTGTCCAAAAGACACTTCTTCTTATTTGCATATAAGTGATTATCCGATTAACAATTGTAGCTTTTAGAGCTATATGATGTATATGTTGATCCCAACTAGAACTATAGATTAGGATGTCATCAAAAAATATTAGGACAAACCTACGCAGCAAATACTTGAAGAGGGAATTCATAGTTGATTGGAATGTGGCAGGTGCATTCATGAGTCCGAAAGGCATTACCATATACTCATAATGCCCTTCATGAGTCCGAAACCCGGTCTTGTGAACATCTTCCTCTCTAACTCTAATTTGATGAAATCCAGACTTCAGATCCACTTTAGAAAAAAACTTTGCCCCATGCAACTCTTCCATCAACTCATCAATAACAGGAATGGGGAATTTGTGTGGCACCGTGAGCTTATTCAATGCCCTATAGTCCATACACATTCGCCAAGAGCCGTCCTTCTTCTTAACAAGGATCACTGGGCTTGAAAAAGGACCAACACAAGGTCTGATCACTCCAGCTTCCAACAGCTCCTTGATCTGCCTCTCAATCTCATTTTTGTGGTGATGAGCATGCCTATAGGGTCGGACACTTACTGGTTCGGCCCCCTCCTTCAATACTATAGCATGATCACTGGTCCTCTTGGGTGGTAACCCTTTAATAGGTTGAAACACTTTATCAAATCTGAGTAAAACAGCCTGTAATGCCTGCTGCTGGTTAGACTCCAAGGTACCCCTCTCTTCGGCCATCACCTGCCTCATTCCCATTGACCAGAATACTCCTTCCACTTCCACCTCTTCTCGTTTAAACATCTGTTGTAAAGCATAAGGAACAGGATCTTGTCTAGTGACTCCCTGTAGAGTAATTTCGGTTCCTTTTTGAACAAATGTCATGGACATTCTCTTCCAGTCCACCATAACTTCACCCAGTGTCTCCAGCCAAGTGACTCCCAAAATTAAATCTGGCCCTCCGGTGTTAAATACAAAAGCCTCTACCATAAACTCTGCTCCATTCATCTCCAATCTAACTCCCTTACAAATCCCTTGAGAGAAGGTTCGGTGTCCATCCCCTAGTCGGACGCCGAATGTTCTGGTTTGGGTAGTGGGAATATCCATGGCCTTAACTAAGGTGCTTGACACAAAGTTATGACTTGCCCCGCTATCTATCATAATTAGAATCGGCATCTCATTCAGCTTGCCCATAATCACCATGATTTTCGAAGGTGAAAGTGGCTCTCTGCCCATTTCCCTGTACTCGACCAAATTACAGACCAGTTCCCACTCTTCCTGATGTTCCTCCCCTACTTCCACTGCTTCCTCTTCCCTGGTTCCAACTTCAGAATCGGCTTCCCCTTCCCACACAGTCAGCTTGAATTCCTTATCTGGACATTTATGAAGTGGGCCGTAAGTTTGGCCACACTTGAAACACAGCCCCTTGGCTCTCCTCTCCATCAACTGCTCGTACGACAGACTTCGGGTTCCCTTCCACCTTTGGCCATTTTGTCGGCCCTCTCCTGCCATGGTGGTTCGGCTCTTGTTGATGTTCTCTCTCCCCTCTCCCTTGGCGTTAGCCGAAGTATTGCCGACTAATCCTGGTCTGGTCAAGTTGGTTGCACCCGACCGAAACCCACTTCCCGCTGGTGGAACCCCTGGTCGGAACCTCGATTCACCTGTGTGGAGGACCCCCTCTCCGATCAACTCTCGCTCTACCAATCAGGCTCATCGACAAGAGGCGGGTTACATTCGTCGGTCGTGGGTCCTGACCCGGTTCCGTATTTCCTCCCGAAGCCCACCCATAAAGCAACTCATAAACCATTCTTCGGGCATATGGGAGATCCTCGAAGTTACCCTTTCGAAATCTTCTATATAGCAATCCACCGATCCTCGTTGAACCAGCGACTTCATCATCTCAATCGGATGCCCATCATCCCTCTCCCCGTAACGGTCAAACAGTGAGCGCTTAAACCTTTCCCAGGTCATACACGGGTCTATCTCTCGTAGGTTCATGAACCAGTAGAGCGTCGATCCCTCTATGCATATTTGTACCATCGGTATACGAAGCTCAGGGGGAATAGCATGAATCAAGAAGTAGGACTCGGCTCTCGTGATCCAAGCAAATGGGTCGACCCCGTGAAAAGCTGGAAGGTCAACCCGACGGGCAACGTTCTGATATTCCTCCCATGCACGTTCGGAAGTTTCCCGAGGGAAGCCCTCATTGAGTTGGCTATACCCGGCTCCCATCTGGCCACTGGGGTGTTTGTCGTTGCCGGTAGCTGCTGAAGGAGGTGGCGCGGGTCTATCGCCACCCGTCGATGATGAAGCATTATGAGTAAGCATTGATAGTTCCCCTCCGTCACTCACCTTCTGCTTATGCGTATTTTTAGCCAGCAGAGCTTGAAAACCGTCCATCATTTCGGACTGGAGTTGGTGTTGCGATTTGGCCAGCGTCTCCACACTGGCCATCAGAGAACTGAGCTGCGAGTGAAGATCCTTCGAGGAGGAATCATGCGACTTAATCAGTCCCTCTACTGCTGATACTCTATTCTCCATTCTTGTTGGCATACAACCTCTACTCGATACTCACTCTCTCAATGAAAGCACCAATGTTAGGAATCCTCAATAGAGGTTGTGTGTATTGATTGTATTTCGGTATAGGAAAACAGAAAAATACTGGAGACTCGCTCCCCCTCCTGGAAAATCCAGGCCAATTCCTAACAATGATAGTAGGTAAAAACCTTTTCCCTCCCCATTCACTTGCTAATATTCCCTTCCATTCCTTCTCTCTTCCTAACTTCCTCCTAACAAACTTTGCCTACATGGCAACCGTATTCTCACTCCCCTGTCCCTACTTATTCCTACGGGTATAAACTTTAATGGGCTTGGGCTGAGGGGAGGATGGAATATTAACATATTTTGTGGGGTTCAAATGTTTTCCAGATTATAAATATCTTAACTCTCTTCCATTGAACCGGGAAGTTGATTGGCACTTGGCACTTAATGTTTAGCTCAAGTTTATCAAATGTGGTACAAACATCCACAGAAAAGAGAAGATGGCGTATTTTTTGTTACTTATAATGATTGAATGTGATTCTTGGGTTCCAGTCGCTGTTGTCATCTGTGATAGTTCCTTTTTATATGGTTTTGTTATCTGTTGTCATACAATTTGAATACTATGACATCAGTATTTATTTTGCTTCTGCCTTTTCTTCCTTTGCGTGCAGGGTGGATGTGGTGATATTTGTGATATGGGAACTCATGAGTTTAGCTTTCCTGGTTTTTTCAGCAGTTTCTTTATATTTTAGGCATATTCAACTTGCTTTTATCTTAGTATGCATCACGGTGCTGTTGCTTCTGGGTATGAAAGTTACAAAGCAAGTGAGATTAAATAGGAAAAAAAAGCGACGAATGCTTCTGCCGTTATCAATGTAAAGCCAAACCTTTTCCACAGCAACAAGAATTTGTTGTGTACGTTCTGAGAGCCTTGACCCTTTTTCAAATGATTTGTTACAATTGTAACTCCACAGAAAGTATGTTCTGTGTTCACGTGCGTGAGGTGAACACTTCAAGATTTTGATATCTGAAATGGAGATTTCAGATCCTTGAAGATGGAAGGTTGAGAAGTTATTATTCAAGTAGCTGATGGTCATGACCGTCAGATTCTCTTTGTGCTTCATTCAGACTTGCCACAGGATTCCAGGACAGATGGTGGCTATCCAAACTTGTTGAAAATTGAAGTGCAAGGCAGTGGGATGATTGTTCAATTAAACCTTATTATTATGCAGGGGGCTTTGTTTCTTTTCGCAGAAATATCACTAACTTTAAGAAAAGAGGAGGATATGAATGTTGGAAATTCATGTATACGGTTAATGGCTATTTTAGTATATGAAACATCATTCATGTACACTAAAAGATTGGAGTTTATTTAATAAATTACCAAATATGAGTAGAAGGAACATCTGGTTTTGACTTTTCCTTTCTTTCTTTCTGCATTCAAGCTTCAATAGGTCTGCTTTATAGGACAAGAAGCAAGTCCAGGGAAACCTCGACCTTGTCTTATGATTACTTCTCGTCCCCTAAGGAGCAAACACTATTAATTTCAGGTTACTGAAAATTTTTTATATGCTGTTCAAAGTATAGTTTGATTGATGTTGAAATTCAGAGAGTCTTATCTTAAGTCTATCAAAATTTATCATTCTTTTGTGATTGTAGTTTTTGAATGTTTTACTGCAGGGAAAATCAGGTTTACTTTTTCCTATCTCTTTCCTTCTGTTTTTTAAGTTCAATATGTCTGCTTTATATGTGACAAGAAGCAAGTCCCTTACAGTAACAGGTAAGCTTCAACCTTGGCAAATGATAACTTCTCCCCTAAAGAACAAGCTCTATGAATTTCAGGAGATGGTGGTCGCTGAAAATCTGTAATTTCCTGTTCAAATATAATCTGATTAATGTTAAAGGTCTGAGCTATGACAATTAATTTTAAGTCTGTCAAAGGCTAACTGATAATTTTTATGATTGATTAATCTCTTTTTAATTTTTGAAAGTTTCATGTCACTCGTATTTAAGTGTTTTATTCATTTTCATAATTAAAAGGACGACTTTATTGATATTTACACTATAAACAATAAAAGAGGACATTTGGTATCACTAATCCTTATTGGGGTTTGAAGAAGTGAAGGTCTATTCCCATAGTTGCAATAGTCCATATTGCGCCGGCAGTCACCAGGAAGCCAAGCACCATTCCAAGCACTCCCAATAAGCAATTGAGACACCAAATTGCACCATATTTAGACGGCTTCTTTAAACTTATCCACATGAAACATGGGTATGCTAAGGTTAGTGGTAATGCAATCCCACCAATCAGACCTGCCAAGCTAGGTAAAAATGGCAGAGCCACAGATATGAAGAACGCTAAGCATCCAAAGAAGATCCTGAACCCTGAACGTAGCCATCTTGGACATGGTCTGTCCATTTTGCTTGTGTATCTGAGCTCCAAATTGTCAAAAACTGGCATTGCATATATTTGAAACGAGCTAAGGCTGTTCATGACAATGAACAAACACACTAATCCAAGTAGTGCCTTTGAAGTGTTGTGTCCATGGTATTTGTATAAAGCAGTTAACATCCCTCCATTCTCTGGAATCTGCAATCAGTTCACCAGGTTTTTAGTTTTAGGGTTGATTAGATTGAATCTTAGTGGTTTGTCCTTTTTTTTTTAAACAAAAATGTTCAAATTCAACATATAACTTTTATTTTAGGTACATACAAGTCTATGAAATTCTATTTTTACTGAATTTATCTAAAACTTTTTAATTTTTTAAAAAACTTTATTTATTTAGGACAATTAGTCATTTTGACTCTTAATCTCTTGGTTTTCAAACCTTCAATAGTCACTATAATTTGCCATGTTATTAAACACCATAATTGTTTAACTCTTTAGCTCAAAAAAGCATAGGGAAAGCTAGTTTTGTACATACCAAATTTCCATAAGCCCAGTATCCACCTACTGCAAGAGGGAACAGACACATTGCTATAATCAAGTAGGAGAATTTAACTCCTCTCCACATTGGAACACGAGATGGGTGCTTAATGCTGGAAGGCATAGTCCCCTGGACAATTGGAGAGAAAGTAAGATCACTTTTTGGCTAAGATCTAAACAGACATGTCATTAGTGGGACTTACCTGTATTTCAAGTACTAGGTTGTGACCTCTGAAAGCAAATGCGATTATTCCAAGTGCATTAAGGACATTGCAAAGTCTAGCCATCTCAAATCTTGACTCTGTTGGAGGAAGATGGTAAGAAACTCCATCAGGCCTACCTTTGATGATTGACACAACCCATATCAGAGTACAGTAGCTTATGGCTGTGATTGCTCCGATCAGGGAAACTTCGGCGATTGAGTTCAAGTTAGGAAGCTGAGCAAGAAGGATTGCCAAGGTAGTGAAGCACAGGTACCACTCTATAGTTGTCAATGGCTTCAGATTGCACTGATCTTCACACAGAATTTGGAAAAGTATCTTCATGGTTCCACCTCCTATCATGATCAAGGTCACACAGGTTCCACCTGATAGATACATGATCGGAAAAAGAGCAAGTAGTTTCCCCAGTTTCTCACCTGAAAATCCATTCTTTAAACTTTAAGAACACTCTCAAGTATAAGCCAGTTTATATGTATGCAGATCGTTCGTCCTCACCAAAAGCAGCCATGGATAGTCGAAGATATCTACTGTATCTCATCCCTGACTCCGATTCATGTAACTGAATTAGCAACCACAAGGTATACAGTTGCCACATGAAAACAAGGAACAGACAAAGAATCCCCCAAGTCCTGCATAACCAACGTAGGGTTTTAGGGTCTGTTAATTAGTTATTTCAACACAATCTTTAGACTTACCAGCCAAGAGTTGTGAGAGCTAAAGGAAGAACAAGTGCCTGAAACCCGATTCCTGAACTGAGCGTGTGAAATGCTGCATAGTATGAGTTACCATTCCTGGACTCAGTTATAGGAAGCCATGCCTCTTGTGGGTCAAGCTTAGTGAACTGACCAACTTCTTCCAAGTAATATTGCATGCTTTCGATTGCTTTCTTCACAGGGCTTGCTATAGGAGTACTCATCAGACGTGAAGAGAAGGGGCTTTTAGGTGTTTTTGGGGCTATCTCCATAACTGGTGACCCTGTAAGAAGCTGAGATGGAGGAGCAGAAATTACAGGACTCAAGTTCATCTCCATTACCGGTTCTTCCAATCTATAACACTTAAAAAAAAGCTTAACAATGGAGATTAAGTTTGGAATGGATAAGAGGGTATCTTATATTTTAATAAGGTGTTGAACTCTGAGTAGGATTTGAGCACCGATCGAGTGATTTATATTGTTTTTGAATGTGCATGGCGAAGGCGAAAGCTTGCATGAACCAATGGTTGTCACGTATTGGTTCAATAAACGAGGAACGTATTGACTGACTACAGTTAATGGCTGCTGTTTTCCATACAAAAGGTAGCTCAAGCAATTATTGAGAGACTTTTTTTTTTTGGTAGGATTTGATAGACTTAAAAAAAAAAGATGAAGATGTTAGGGTTAATCTCAACATTTTTTAATACATCTGCTTTTGATGGTAGGGTTGCCATTTTTTAGGGACAGGGAATGAGGACAACCATTCGTTACTTTAGTTAATAATTTTTTAGTAATTAAAACAAATTAATATTATTTTTATTTGAATCAAATTGTATCCGGCAGTAATTAAAAAACTCAATCGATTCAGCCGATTTAATTGTAAAAATTTTGAATTGTCTAACTTTTTTATTTAATTTTTAATTTTTAATTTTCGGTTCGATTTACTTTAATAAACTCTTGTTGTCAAAAACCGATTAATTTATTTATTAATCTATCAATTTTCATAAATTAATAAGTTCTTATAAGCTAAAATAAATCAATTAAATTTTATTTAAAATATCTTTTATAATTAAATTTCAAATTCTACTACAATCTTTTTCAACCATTTTCAAAAGCTTCAATTTTATTCCATCTTTAATAGGTTTCATGAAATTCTAATATTGTTTGAACCTTTTAAACATTAAACCTTTTGTTTTATCGGTTTAACTTCGGTTTAATTTTTAAAATGTTAGTATCGATTGAATTAACTTGAATCTCAAAATTATCTTTTGATCCAAGCTAAAACATTAATCTTATATAACAATCTTACCATAACTTTACTCAAAATGAGGATTGATAGTTTTTTTCCAAAATAATAAGATGTTAGAGTTAAAAATATTAATCTTTTATGATAATCTATCTAAATCAAAATTAATAAATTTAAAACTTAAGTGATCAACTCAGCTATTATATTTGTGTGGTCAGGCCTGGAGTTTATATGAAAGTACAATTACAAACTTTACTATCATATCTGATATATCCATTTATGTGACCGTTCTTAACTTACTGGAGTGGTTAATTCGGATGTTCAATGACGCAAGCAACAGTGAATATAGCTTAGATCATCCATGCAACCTCATAGAAGAAGAAGCCGCATGCTGAACACTGACGGCATTTTTTTCTTTAATCAACTTTCCCTTTTCCTGGTCACCTTCTTTTCTCCTGCTCTATTGACTTTTGCTTCAATTATACCTCTTGTTTCGGCTTTTTGAGCTGGGGTCGGTCGGATACCGGCAAATTTTCTACTGCATCCACGTACTCGATGATTATGGACCATGCTTCCCACGACACCAATGGATTTTAGCAGCTTATCTGGTGCTAAGTCGGTCTTCAATGTATTCGATCCTTCCTATGACTCCTGACCTAAGATAAGCTAATGTCCAATCAACAACGGATGTGCCGGCAGCTTGTTACGACTACGGAGTGTAATCATTGCCAGGCCGAGGAGTCTTTTCTCCATGTGATGCGTGATTGCCCAAGAGCTAGACGCTTGTGGCTCGCCTTCCCTCCACAAGCCCTATCCTCTGACTTTTTCACCCTTAGGGTCCAAGATTGACTTCCCACAAATCTTTAACGACATCGACAGATTTGTGGACTCGGCTGATCCCTCATTTTTGGGACGGCTTGTTGATTCTTGTGGTCGTGGCGGAATCGGTCAATTTTTGACCCTCGGTTCTCCTGGCTTACCTCTCCTGTTTACAGTATTCTCGACTATGTGCATCAAATACACACTATTTCGAGTTGGTACGGGAGAGCAGTGTCTGGACACCAATTGCGTCACACACAGCTCATTGACTGGAATACCCCAGGGCTGGGTTGGGTGAAACTCAATACGGACAGGGCGAGCCGGACACACCCTTACTTGGCTTCCGCGGGCGGGCTTATCCATGATAGCAACAACTTCTAGCTTGGAGGCTTTGTCCAGAACCTGGGCTGGTGCTCTTCTTTCACCGCAAAACTTTGAGATGTGTTCTCCGAATTGACGTTGGCTTGGGACCTCAGATACTGTCAGGTGATCTTAAAGTTGGTCTTCCAGGTGGCACTGCAATCTATTTCTGACTCAGATACCCGCATCACATATAGTAATCCCCTCATCTTCAACATCACTAAACTTCTTAGTCGTAATTGGACGGTTCTCCCTCATCACACGTACAGGGAAGGCAATCGATGCGTCGATTGGTTAGCCACCTTTACTGTCAATTTTGATTTGGGTGTTACCACCTTTGTACATACGCCCTCAAGGTTCCTTTCGATCCTCCTAGAGGATATAGCAGGGTCTAGCCACCCACGCCTTATTATGTAAGTAGTTTGTTTTACTTTCCCTTAAATACAAAAAAAAACCCGAATAAACAATAACTAGCGCATTGCTCTGCAATACAAAGTTTCTTACTTATCCCGGTGGAAGAGCTCCACTACTGACATTGGTAGCCCTGAAGGTAATGTAGGCTTGGGATGGTTCGGACTGCAAGAGCGGCCAGGTTAATCGAACACTGGTTTCCTTCACGGTGTACGTGCTGCAATTGCGTTTCCTTATCTCAGAGTAACTCCCAGGTACCTGCTAGCAAAAAAAAAAGCTCAGTAAACTCTATTCTTAAGGAGGAAAAGATATTAATGACTTCTAGGGAATCCACCTCAACAATGACTTAGCGATACCCCATTGATCAAGCCAATGTCAGACCTGAGTGGATTCTCCAGAGTTCAGCTGCTAGCGGTGATCCTCGTCCAATATGTTGCATAAACCCACCGCACCACTGGCCGGTCCAGTCACTAATTAAACCTCCCGCGGTAGCGATGAACGACCCTTATTTAACCGCCACATCCGTGTTTAGCTTGACCCAATTCTTCGACGGTTTGGACCACCTTACTAGACTGTCCACCGAAAGACCCTGGTTCGGAAATACACAGTTTTCTACTGCTCTTGCGCTGACTATCCACTCCACGTAATCTATAACTGCTCTCGTACCATCATTCGGCCAAACGAAATAAGCTTCAAAGTGACTTTTTTACACAAATTCCACAACATCCAGTAGGCGACTCCAAAGATAGTAGCTCATTCTCCTTGCATCTCGTGGAAGTGTTTTATAACGTTAGATTTCACCCATACTTTCACTTCTTATTGAAAGAAGGTCATATCACCCACCCCCAAGGGAAACTTTCTCCGGAATACTTGAATTCTCGGACAATCCTGGATGACATGGATTGTGGACTCTTCCTGGCCACATATGAGACAACTGCTATCCGTAGCAAGATGACGAGCTACTTTTTGTTGGTTAGTCAGAAGCTTTTTCTTGCTCAACAACTAAAGGAACGCTCTGATCCGTTGGGGCCCCGCCCATTTTCAGATTAGCTCCTAAAGGCTAGCATTTACATTTGTGGTGCTGCCTTCAATTAACTTGTTGGCTGATGCTACGATGAATCGTTCATTTTCAGTTCGACCCCATCTCATGGTATCCTCTGCTGATCCTCCCACATTTGGGATTATTTCTGCAATATCTAGACAGACTGAGAAAGGGAGATAATGTTGAAACAAATGTCACTTTCAGTTGCCAGCTTCTTCTGTCAAATCCGCTACTTTAGCATACAAAATGTCTTTGGGTATAAGAGAAATTGCCACCAAAAATAGGGGTTCCCACTCCTTGACTCAATTATCTAACCAAAAAGAGATGTGCCTACTATTGCTCAGCCTCTATTTTAACCCTTGTTGCACAAAATGTCAAGTTGTTGAAAGTCCTTTCTAAAAGCCCGAAGCTCCGCGCCTCTCTATTGTATGAGGGATAAGGTGTAGGTCTATTCGATATTTTGCTCTTACTAACCTGACCCATAATGCCGAAGGTTGGGTAATCAGAGCCCAGTCCAACTTGGTTAAAAAAGCGTCGTTGGAAGATCTAATATGCTTAATGTCTAATCCTCCTGCCTTTTTAGGCTAACAGACTGTCTTCTATTTGACTAGGTGCATTTTTCTCATCTCTCCTATAGAACCCTAGATAAAATTGCATATATTTTTTTCCAAATCATCACTGAGTTCTCACAATCTCACTGTTTGCATTGTGAAGATAGGTATATGATATATCCATTTATGTGAGTCTGTTCTTAACTCAGTGGAGGGGTTAATTCGGATGTTCAATGACGCAAGCAACATTGAACATAGCTTACATCATCCATGCAACCTCATGGAAGAAGAAGCCACATGCTGAACACTGACAGCTTTTTTTTCTTTAATCAACTTTCTTTCTCCGGACACCTTCTTTTCTCCTGCTCTATTGACTTTTGCTTCAATTATGCCTCTTGTTTCTGCTGCTTGTGTTAGCTTTGAATCCACACGCGAAGCGAACATGCGAGAAGTACCAAGAAATGTCCAGTCAAGATTTATAAAGTGTAGCTATCGAAAGCTCTTATCGTTTTGGTAGTGGGAGAAAATAAAAGAGAAGGCCCTCTTTATTTTCTGTAGTGGTATTGCTTTGTTAAAGTGACTTCCTTTAATCTTCTTTACTCACGGGAATACATTGAATATCTTGTGAGAGCCTTTTTCCACCAACCCTTTGGTCAAAACAACAAAACTCACTGTTGATGTTAATGTGTTGTCTTTTACCATAAAAGCTGATAGAAATTGTTTTGATTTTGCATAATGTAAGAGTAACAGAAATTAAAGAAAACAATATTTACTCAATTCGATAGCTTAAATGTTATCTATATTCAAGGGTCTTACACAATGACAGAGCTACATCTGGCCCTCCAAGGTTTTTTAAAAATTATTTTAAATATATATATATATATATATATATATATATATATATATATATATATATATATATATATATATAATGAGTTATTTAAAGGTCAAGAATGCATCTTGAGTCTTCCAAATTTTAAAAAAATTAATATTTGAACTCTCTTATATGAAATTTCTGATTCCGTCACTGGTGTTACGTACATAGTTCTACGAACTCACAAGTCCTCCTTATAAGTGCTTTAGCAACTCTTTTAACTTCTAATCTTCTTTTCGTAAGTCTCTTTCAAATTGTTGGGTAACAATGAAAAATGTTTTGTGTGTGTGACTGATATACTACTATATGATTTTTATAGACTAACAGTCTGTTTGGTTACCGTCTTCAAAGATGCAAAAGACAGACCATACTGAGCAGAGAGAGGTAGGAGACAGACAAAATTGAAGACATGGAGATGTTTGGTTGCGATGGACAGAACAGAGATAATTGTCCTCGTCCTAAGAACATAATTGTGTTTGGTTACTGTCTTCAGAATAGAAAACAGTGTTAATAACAGAAATGTCCCTGTAGTATAATAAGACTTGTTAATGTAATTCAATATTATTATTATTATTATTATTAATTTGTTGTTATTAATATTATTATAGTCCTCCTTATAAGTGCTTTAGCAACTCTTTTAACTTCTAATCTTCTTTTCGTAAGTCTCTTTCAAATTGTTGGGTAACAATGAAAAATGTTTTGTGTGTGTGACTGATATACTACTATCTAATTTTTATAGACTAACAGTCTGTTTGGTTACCGTCTTCAGCATGCAAAGATAGGACCATACGGAACAGGACAGGACAAAAATTGAAGACAGGGAGATGTTTGGTTGCGATGGACGTAATGTAGATAATTGTCCTCGCCCCAAGAATGTAATTGTGTTTGTTCTTGTCTTGTAATAGAAAAGCAGTGTTAATGATGAAATGTCCTCGTAGTATAATAAGACTTGTTAATGTAATTCAATATTATTATTATTATTATTATTATTATTATTTTGTTATTAATATTATTATAGTCCTCCTTATAAGTGCTTTAGCAACTCTTTTAACTTCTAATCTTCTTTTCGTAAGTCTCTTTCAAATTGTTGGGTAACAATGAAAAATGTTTTGTGTGTGTGACTGATATACTACTATCTGATTTTTATAGACTAACAGTCTGTTTGGTTACCGTCTTCAGCATGCAAAGACAGGACCATACGAAACAGGACAGGACAGGACATGACAAAAATTGAAGACAGGGAGATGTTTGGTTGCGATGGACAGAACAGAGATAATTGTCCTCGTCCTAAGAACAGAATTGTGTTTGGTTACTGTCTTCATAATAGAAAACAGTGTTAATGACAGAAATGTCCCTGTAGTATAATAAGACTTGTTAATGTAATTCAATATTATTATTATTATTATTGTTATTTTGTTATTATTAATATTATTATTATTGTTGTTATGATTATTATAATTAATGATATTATAATTATTATGTTTAATAATAATAATAATAATAATAATAATAATAATACGTAACTATATTAATAATAATAGCAATAATAAAAATAATATTAATAATGTTAAAAAATAATACTAGTAGTAGTAATAATATTATTAATATTAATATTATATTAATATTAATATTAATATCAATAATAATATTATTAAACATAATAATAATAATAAACATAATAATACTAATTATAATAATAGTAATAATAATAATAATTCTTATAATAATATTAATACATAATAATAATAATAATAATAATAATAATAATAATAATAATAATAATAATAATAATAATAATAATAATAATAATAGCAATAATAAAATAATATTCATAATATTAACAAAATAATCATAGTATTAAAATTAATATAATAATAATAATATTAATATTAACAAAATATTATTAATAATATAAATTAATATATTATTAATTAATACAATATTATTAATATCAATTAATATCAATTAATAATATTAATTAATAATATAATATTATTATTTAATACAATATTATTAATATTAATTATTATTAATTAATAATATTATTAATAATTAATATTAATTACTTATTATTAATGAATATTAATAATATATTAATTAATAATTAATAATATTATATTATATTAATTATATATTAATAATAATATTATTATATTAATTAATAATATTATATTATTAATTAATACAATATCGTTAATATTAATTAATAATAATATTATTAATTAATATTAATATTTTGTTAATAATAATAATATTGTTATTATATTAATTTTAATACTATGATTATTTTGTTAATATTATGAATATTATTTTATTATTGCTATTATTATTATTATGTATTAATATTATTATAAGAATTATTATTTATTATTACTATTATTATAATTATTATAATTATGTTTATTATGTTTATTATTATTATTATTATTATTATTATTATTATTATTATTATTATTATTATTATGATGTTTAATGAGAGGGTATGTTGGTCTTTTGTAATTCTTGTCCTATGGACAAGAATTTCCGTACCGTAGTTTTGAATTGGACAAAAATCTTTGTCTTTGTCCATTGAAGACGGAACAAAAATGAGCGAAGACGACAAGCAAACACCACTTAGAACAGAACGGTTATGTCCTTGTCCTCCGTCCTCTCATCTGCAGACGCTAACTAAATGTAGGGTAAATGTAGCAATTGTATCTTGTAATCTTTCATTGTAGAGGTATGTGTCATGTATGACTTATGCTCCTTTGCCCTACGTTTTGACTCAGTTTCTTTGTTATCTTCGATTTTAGTCTTCTGTTAATGTAAGATTATACCGCACACATCCTACATATTCCTAAATCTCCAAAAAGAGTCAAATCACTTAAGATCAAACCTTTTGATCTGTGTTAAAAGTCGATTGAGAATACAGAATCACTTCACAGTTAACAATTGTTCAATCTAAGATGAAATTGAAGACAAAGAGAATTTACTTACCACCCTTCACTTAATTTTGAATAACTAAGATAGTTTCATGAACAATATTGATTTTCATAGCTTTTGAGGCTTAATGTTATAGGTCGATTAATAATTTTGGCTTAGTCAAATCAAATTTGAGTTAATCAATTTTTAAATTTTAAATTCAATTTAATTCGAATTAAACTAACAAAATAATACCATTTTGGTTTATATATTCAAAAATCTAAAGATTAAAAAGACGTTTTGATTATTCTTGTGTAAAACAAGAACTCGGGTTATATATAAAAAAGAGGTCGAATTGGGTCAAAAGTATCTTCGTCTAACTCAACCGATCGGCAATCCTAATGGTAGGTAGAGAAGATTTTGTTTTTGTTTTTTTCCATATTTTTATTAAATTGCTTTCAATTTTTCTTACAATTGATTCTTTTCTTAAAATTAATTTTAGTAATATACAAAGCAATATATATATATATATATATATATATGTATATATACAAAAGTGATATGTAAAAAGTAATTAAAAATATCCATAAGGTTGCAAGTCTTCTGACCCTAAACTTTACGTTTTAGCAGGTTGACGATGATTGCAGATCAAAATATCAATTAAAGATTGAATAAAATTGAAAATTTTAAAATATATTTTTGAAAAATTATCATTATTTATCGAAAAATTTAAAGTTTAATTAAAAAATATTATTGAATAAAAATTGATTAATTTAAGAAAATTAAGTGATAAATTAATAAACTGATTAATTTTTAACAATAATATTTATTAAATTAAAAAATAAAAAATTAACTAATACAAAATTATTATAATTAGACGATTCAGTCAATTCATGAGCTTACTCTGCTGTGGTATGTATTTCTCAAGTCTGCAACTATTGCATTAAACAAAGGCTCAAAATGACTTATCTTGGGTCAGGGGCAATTAATCAAGCCCAAGCATTCAGGAAGCATTGTCAGGTCTTCTGCATTCAGGAAGCATTAGGGGCAACTAAGAGAGCAAACCTCAAGTTCATTGCAGGTCTTATGAGAACTCCAAACTGAGAAGCAATGAACTATAATTTCTGTTCGTTATTTGATATGCACACATTCTTTAACTTGTTTCTGTGTGGGATTCGAAAATAACCCTTTCCCGGGTTTATTTATGCAAAATGTTTCATGACTTCTTCTAAATAGTAAGACACTAGAAGAAAATAACAAAGCAGCGACAAAATTTTACGAACCGAAAATGAACCGTCTATAATTACCAATGGAAATACTATATGCATCGATAATGTTGTTTGAAAATTTAATAATTAGTTGCGGTATAAATTTCCGTTGCTAACTTCTGTTAGTAAATATCGTTGTCAATCGTCGGCTTCTAACTCTACGAAAATGATGTCGTTTGGTTTCTTCGAAACGACATCATTTTGGTTAACTGAAGAATCCCGTCGCTTTTAGAACAAAACGATGTCGTTTGGGATTAAAAAATCAGTTCAACTATCGTGTTATAGGACTATTTTTACTGATGATTAAAAAATTTAATCGATCTGATTAGTATAATCAATTTTGATTTAGCTAATTTTTAAATTTAGTTTTTAACTTTTTGATTTAATTTATTTTAATAAATATTATTAAAAACTTATCATTTTATTAATTGATCGGTCAATTTTTTAAATTAATTAATTTCTATAAACTAAAATAAGTCAATTAATTTTAGATTAATAATCTCTTTTAATTAAACATCAATTTCTTTCATGAATAAAGATAATCTCTTTTAATTATATTTTAAAATTTTCAATTTTATTTAATCTAGTTTTGTATTGTTCATTTTAAATAATAAAGTGATTTGATCATTGGAGAGTGAGATAAAATCATTAGCATTTACAAACAAACCAATCCTATCTATGGCCATATTAGAAATCACGTTATTATTATAATTACAACATTAATTTCATATTCACGATGTGTGTTTAATAATTATAATGAGATAATTAATAATTTATTAATTATATTTGAAGTACATGATAGTATTCTAATAACTATATATTAGCCTATTAAATTACAGTTCATAACATTCTTGAAATGACAATTATCATTTTCTCCTCCTAAGAGTAAAATATGTTATAAGATATAACATACGGTAAGATTGTGTGCATATGATGTATGGGTGTGAAAATATAAAATTGGGTCTTCTATCATAAACTTCCTCTCTTACACAACGTTTGTTCATATTAATAAGTTGTGGTATCCATAATAGAAATAACGCGTTAAGATTTCTTGTCGAACATTAGAGGCAACTTCATCTTTTAGTGTACTTAATGCTCTGAATAAAATATAGATATTGACTTTGTGATTGTTGATGATTGCATTTGTGTATAACATGAAAATTTTGACAAAATAATGTCAAAATGATCCAGGGCCAAGCAGAATAACTTCAACTTGATTAATTTTTCCAATGTTTTAAAAATGGACCGAAAGTTAAATTGATAAAATAAGAGGTTTAAAATTTAGAAGATTCACCTGATATTAGAACGTCCTAAAATGGATTAAAATTGAATAAAATTAAAGAATTTAAAATATGGTTGAAAATATTATTCTTACCAATAAATTTTTAAAATGAATATTAAAAGAAAATTATTGATTAATTTTGGTTTATAAGAACTTATTAATTTACAAAATTGACTGATTAATTAATAAATCGATCGATTTTTAATAACAAGAGTTATTAAAATAAATTGATTAAAAGAAAATTATTGATTAATTTTGGTTTATAAGAACTTATTAATTTACAAAATTAACTGATTAATTAATAAACTGATCGATTTTTAATAATAAGAGTTATTAAAATAAATTGAACTTAGCTTAAAAACTGAACTGAAAAATTGAATAGTTTAAGCTTTTATTATTTATGGTCAAATCGCTTTTAATAATTAACTTTTATTATTTTTATTGTTAACTAAAGAAAATATATTTTATAAAAATAATAAAATTTTGCTATTTATAGTTGATATCAATTAATCATAAATCACAAAACTTTTATTTGTCATGGTAAGATATTTTTAAAAAATAATTATTCGATACATTACTAAACTTTTTTTGAATCAAATATGTTACCTCAAACAAAAATAATAAAAAATAGATCTTCTAGATTTCCAGGGAGAAGTCATTCATCTTCCATGGCAAGACATTTCTAAAAATCAGGAGTTGCCAAGAGGATCTTAATTAATTCGTAAGTATGTTAAGAAGCGAAACCCTAGTCTGAATTAAACGCCTGAACATGCAATCTAGTTCATCTTCAAGACCTTCAATGGCGATCTCCACAGCTTCCAATCTTTTATGTGCGCTACAAAATGCGGTTTCGTCACAGAAATCAGATACCCTTTTGCCAGTTGAACACAAGAACTTTGGCTTTCTGTTTGCTTTTTGATCTAGCCATGGAATGGAAACCAGAGACAGGACAGACTGAACTATGGAGATTGTAGTCACTCTTGCTTCCCTCAGCAACTCCACAACAAGCATAAGGTGTTGATCCATTGTTGAGACCTTCCAAGTAATGGCGTTTCTGTTCTTCATCACCTTCGGTGATCGTAAGCATTTTAACGTCTCTTTCTTTAGCTTCTTTCGGTAAGGATTGTAAGCCATTGCAATGTCAGTGTTAATCCCATGCTCGTCCATTCTTGCTCTTCGGAACTCGGTCTGCAACTCCATGAGCTGTTCTTTGACAGTAAGAAGAACGTCTCTGCAAGAACTGCACAAG
The DNA here is from genome assembly GCA_029891385.1 of Erythroxylum novogranatense. Lineage (NCBI taxonomy): Eukaryota > Viridiplantae > Streptophyta > Magnoliopsida > Malpighiales > Erythroxylaceae > Erythroxylum > Erythroxylum novogranatense. The sequence goes on along the minus strand of CM057225.1, from coordinate 790,042 downwards.
TCCAACATTCTGGTGCACCAGAACTCCTTGGAATTCCGGTGACTGAAGGAGGTAATTAGCAGAGTTGTGTAGATCCCTCAGAGCTTCGAAGTTGGGGAGCGACATTGTTTCTTTCTTTTTAATTGCTCAGGAGTGTCTTAAGAGAGTGCCAATTATGGGAAAGTACTTTTAAGCCATTAACTCCCAGACTAATCTTTACTCGAGCAGGATAAGTCTTTTGTGGGAGGCAAAATTCTAGTCCTAAGTTTTAAACGACAGCATACATGAGGACAATTTAAACCCGCAACCTCTCTTAAGTCAGGAAAGTTCCTTACCAACCTACTTGCGCCTTGAGTTTGTTAGCGATACATGTAAACCAGATGGGTCAAGCACTGGGCCAAGTCATCTTGTTCCAGGCCCATCTGTCAAACCACCTTCCAAGCTCACTGTCTTCTCCTCTACACCTGCTAGTAGCAAATCCCCTCAGTCTCAACAAACTCCGGATACAGATAACAATAACAATATGCCTCCATGCTGTACATTCTGTTGTAATCGAATTCTCTAGAATCATGCTAACTTGTATATAAAGCTCGTACAGTAAACATAATAAAAAAAGGTTAAGCAAAACATTGCAATACAGTCTCTCCTTATTTTATACAATCTTTACGTGGTATCAGGGCTTCATTATTGACTAATGTCAGAATGACTCATGATTCTTTATCCTCTACCTCAACTCATTTTCGACAGTCTAGCAGCACACCTCTGCTAGACTTTTCAGCCTTAGCAAAAACCCTCAATTTCAATCTGCCAATCAAGTTAGATAGGAATAACTTCATCAATTAGAGGGCACAAGTCATAGCAGCAATTAGAGCACTTGAATTAAAAGATTATATTTCACCTGACATTTCTCCTCCACCACAGTTCATCACGGATACTGCCTCATCATCCACAGAAGCTCCGCAACTCGTCGCCAACCCTGATTATCGACTATGGCGTAGATCAGATCAGTTGCTTTTCTGCTGGTTACTCTCCACAATAGGTGAGGATGTGGTTGGCCAGGTAAATCATTCAACATCTTCTCTTGAATGTTGGAAGATACTGGAAAGTCTATATGCCTAGACCTCAATGGTTAGCGTTCTTTAACTCAAACAGCCATTATCAACCATTCAAAAAGGTTCTCAAACTATCTCAGAGTATATTCAAAAGATAAAAACAATTGGAGACTCTCTCATTGTAACATCCCACCCCCTACTGGAAGGGTAAAATAGTAAATTTGGCATAGGATGAGATAGATCGGAATGACTTAGGACTGTTCATGAATAATAGGATTGATATACAGTATCATTTGTGCACATGAAATTACTGTACATGCATACATGACATTCCCGATTTTTGTGCCTAAGGTAATTTTATTGTGATTAACATAGCTATTGGGTTTGAAAAATTATTCTGAGTGCGCCATTGAGTGTTTTACATTTTAAGGTATTTTTAGGAAATTTTCTGGAATTTTTCGGAGAAAATTTCTGCACCGGAAAAATAATCGCTAAGTGGCAAACCGGTTGATTTTCTACTGTTATTTTGGTACTAAACTATTGAATATTTTGGTGGGACCAAAAGTGGACCCTTAAAGTTTGTTAGAACCGAAATTGAGTGGAGATTTTATTGTTATTTGGGTTAATTGTTTTTATAAAATTTTGATTGGCTTGTTGACTTTTCCTCCTTTCTCCTCCAATTGCCAAGTGTTTCTTTAATTAATGCATGGTTATCCCTCATTCTCGGTTTTGCCTTATGGAAAAGAATAAAAAGAAGACTTGGAGGCTTAATTGGAACCATTCCACCGAAATTCCTTTGTAAAAGACCATTTGTTTCTTTGACTTTTCTTTTAAGCTTGGACTAATCTTATATTGCCACCTCTCCACTTCATTAATTGCCTTTCTTGGTTTGCTCATTGTCTCATATTCGGTTATGATTTAAGATAAGAAGGGAAAGAATAAAAAGAAGCCTTTTATTGCTTATTGGAATCACTCATCCGAAACCTCCTCCATTTTTCATTCCTCCATCGATTTTCTTCTCCTTAAAGTAAATCCTTCCTCCAAACTTAAGGGTTTCTTCATGCAACCAACTCGTTTCTTTCCTTGATGGAATTACATATGCACGGTGGTAAAAGAGAGTGGAGAAGGTAGTGAGTTAGGGTATTTATTCACGAATTGAAGAGTTGGAAGCTTTGATTAGGTAAGTGTATGGTTTAAGCTTTACTTATGTATTTCATGAATGAATTAGTAGTTAGTTACATTTATTGGAAGTTATTGTTCATTATATATGATGTATGATGCATGAAGGTCATGAAATTTATAACTTGAATGGTTGGGTAAGGTTATGTTGGGTATGATTTGATAAGGTGAGTATGAATGAACATGGTTTAGAAGTGTTTTAGCTTGATTTGATGACTAATTGTGCATAGAAATTAAGAGTTTAATTCTGTAAAATTTTGACTATGGGTCTATGAGAATGTATAAATGACCTAGTGACTGATTTTGTGTCCAATTGGGATGCTTATGGTAGTAGAAGTTCAATTGGCATGATAGGAGTTGTGATTGAGTAGTAAAGCTGAAAATGTGAGTTTGATCTACTGTATTGTTTTGAGCATAACTCATTGTGTAGTTATGCAAATGAGGTGAGGTTTATGCCAAATGAAACTTTAGTTTGTCGACTAATATTTTGTGTGAAATAGGTGTTGTCTAATTTTAGCATTAAGAAGTTGAAATTTGGCTTGGAAAGTTACTGCTGAGACTTATGTGAACAGTATCCGGATTGATGACTTGATTGTGCTGATGATTTTTCTAAATTAATTGAGAAGGAATTAGGTCAAATGGACTAAATGAAAGTTGAAGCCTGTATTGTTAGCTTTCCAATGCCACTAATTTTGAAATTTTTCGATTTGTATATTGGGAGATATGCATTGATGACTATTGGCTGGTAAAATGCATTTTAGTGAAACCTAGCTGAAATGTCAGTTTTGTGAGCATTCTGATTGGAAGCAATTTTAGCAATTTTTGTGAATTGAATTGGCTTGAGTGAGCTTCTGAAGAGTTGTAGAGGAAACATTGATCTGGAAAATGGTATTTAGCATGTAATTTTTGGATATCAGATTTGGGAGTTGTGAGTTTTCAAAAATGAAACCTGCATTAGGTTTTTAACGGCTGCCCGGATCAGTCACTTGTTTGACAGTTTTGAATTGGTTAGAGATGGAATTGGCTCTTAAGCTCTTCATGAAACTTGAAGTATGTGGTTTTATTTTTCCAATGATATAAGGTAGTGATTTTTTTTCACTTGTGTACAGGAAGTTATGCTTGATAGAACATTACTGTCCAGATTGGGTGATTTCTGGGGCAGCATCATTGATTGAATTATTTGACCTAGTTAACAATTGATTTTGATTTTGGTTTGTTCATGAAAGTTGTAGAAAACATTGTGATCTTTCTGAACATATTTATTGTATAATTCTTGACTGAAGAGAATGGAAGTTACTGAGATTCACGGGTGTCCGAGAAATGGGTATTTCATCACTGTTTTATTTAATTGGGGACCTATAGAGGTCCAAATTGAACGCCATCAGCGTCATTGAATTTCTAATTTTTTTTAAACGGATTTTTCTGATGGAAAAAAATAGAATTAGAGCCGGAAATCTCATGAACATGCATTATCACCTACATGTGCATCATTAACTAACTCAGATTAGATATTTAGTGATCGTTTTCTTCTCTGATTCTTATCGCGACACAACTGGAGCGTCGATCGATCGACGTGACAGAGACTTCCCGGCATTAGCTCGGAAGTGATAGGTGAGTAACCTAGATGGGTTTCTCAATTATTACTTGTCAAATATGGGGATGTGCATTCATACACAGATGTATAAACTGATAAAGAAAAATTGTGAACCGAGTCGCCATCGACATCAAACGAGCCTCGGCGGAGATAATTCTCCCGCACGCGCTTCATCGATCATCGAATACTTTTTACGCTACCGATCGCAACATTGTAATTAAACTGAAAAAAGAGTCACATGTATATTGCATCATTACTGGACTGAATACCCGAAATGGGTTTGATCAGACAGGATCAGATATTATCGTGGATCAGATCGTAGTATTATGCGAATCGCTTTATTATCGTGAATTGATTATGTGATGCATGAATTGAGAGAACCATCGATAGTGGTTGCTCATTGAGTTCGCAAACTCATCCAAAATTGCAATCTATTTTTCAGGACTTGAAGAGTCCCCTTTTGACACGGGAGTAGGTCTACTGTAGGCAAGTGAAGGATAGAGGTCGGGATCAGTTCGCTTCTGCATTAGTGTCTTATCGAATTAGTTTCCGCAATCATTGTACAACAATGCTTTATATTTATAATGAGTCATTGTGGTTTTATTGTTTTATACATTGACTGATTGTAAAATATTATTGGATGACTGTAATAACTGAAAATAGTTAATTGTGAACATGGACTCAAGATTGTATTCCGCAACCTTTGTAAACTGATTAGTATGTGAACTTTATGGTTACTGTAAAATATTGTTAAATGATTGTAATAACTGCAAATGTTTTCTAATGTCTACTGACTTTGCCGCGCTAATGTACGGTTAAAAAAAACAAGAGAGAAGAAAATGATATACTGAGTTTTTACCGACTGATGTAGTACGCCACTCTCGCGAGGCACGGACTCGGATATCACCAACGATATCAGGTTCGGATCACTCGGGAGTGGGATGTTACACTCATGGTTGCAGGACATGCTGTACCTGACCATGAACTAATTCTCAGTGCAATAAATGGTTTGGGACATGAGTATGATTCGGTGGTAGTTCTTTTAACCCACACTATGAAAAACTCCACTCTACAGGAGGTGCAGTGTAGTCTCATGATGCATGAAACTAGGCTTGAACAACTAAATGCAGCTTCTAATACTTTCAATGTTTCACCCCCTTCAGCAAACTTTGCATCTTTTAACAGAAATCAATCCCACAACCGCAATCAAGGCAGTAGACATACCTTTCGAGGACGAGGAGGTAGAGGCAGAGGAGGTCGATGGCATGGTGCTAACCGCCTCTATTTCCAATTATGTCAAAAACCTAGTCATGATGCTCTCTGCTGTTACAAGCGTTTTGATCAATCTTAGCATGGAAATCAGCCACTACGGAATCAATATCAATCTCAAAATCATGGGCAACAGTCCTTTCCCAATGACTCACCTCAGACCTTCCTAGCTCAGCAATCTTTCACTTCTGAACCACCCAATTCTATCTGGTATGTTGATTCTGGCGCCACCAATCATGTCACTGCTGACCTACAAAACCTTTCCATTAGTTCGGATTATGATGGTAATAATCAGCTCACAGTAGGTAATGACTATTATCTTCCTATTGCACACATTGGCTCTTCATACATTAAATTTCAGAATAATAAACACGCACCCCTATTTCTGAATCAAATGCTACATGTTCCCACTATCACCAAAAATTTATTAAGCATTTCCAAACTTACAAATGATAACAAGATTACTGTGGAATTTTCTGACAAGTTATGTTTGTTTAAGGACAAAGCCACGAGGAGAGTTCTACTCAAAGGGATGCTGCGGGATGGCCTCTACAGCCTCGATGTTCCACCTCCTAACCAACATATCCCTTATCTGAAGATCTCCACCCCACTCTCCTCACATCAATATGCTTATGCTCTTCATCATCCACCTCAAGCCTTTCCTAATATGCTGTCTAAGAATGATGTCAATCTTTGGCATGCCAAACTTGGCCACCCCTCACCTATTCTACTCAAGCATGTTTTTCATTCAATGCAAATTCTCATTAATGTCAATGATTTACAATTTTGTGATTCATGCAAGCAAGGCAAGCTCCATAAATTACCTTTTCAGTCTTATGATATATCTGCCACTAAACCTTTAGAAATTGTCTACTCTGACATTTGGGGTCCCTCTCCTCTTTTATCTACTGAAGGTCATCGATACTATATAATTTTTGTTGATGCCTATTCTAGATTTACATGGCTATATCCTCTAAAAATTCAAATCTGATGCATTTGCCACTTTTGTTCAATTTAAAACTTTCATTGAACTTCAACTAAACAGCAAAATTAAGGCTCTCCACACTGACATGGGAGGGGAATATCAAGCCTTCCTACCCTTTCTTGCTAAGCATGGGATCCAACCTCGTTTCAGTTGTCCCTACATACATCAACAAAACGGTGTATCCGAAAGAAAGCATCGTCATATCACTGAAACCGGCCTTACTCTCCTCTCTCATTCTCATCTACCTCTCCATTATTGGCTTGAAGCCTTCTCCACTGCCACCTTTCTCATAACCAATCTCCCATCCCCAAGATTGCACAACTTATCTCCCTTTGAGCTCCTCTATCACAAAAAGCCCAAGTACTCCTATCTTAAAACCTTTGGCTGTGCATGCTTCCCTTACCTTCCATTCTACTCCTCCCACAAACTGAATTTTCACACCACTAAATGTATTTTTCTAGGTTACAGTCTTGTGCACAAAGGCTGTAAGTGTCTCAGTCCCAAAGGTAAAATCTACATATCTAGGCATGTTGACTTCAATGAGTTTGACTTCCCTTACCCTACCCTTTTCCCCTCCCCTAATTCTGCTTCTTGCTCTCCTCCTTCTTTGCCTCTATCCACCCTGCATCTTGTAGCTTTCCCCCAACACCCTCTTCCTCCGAGGTCATCTCCCAACATCTCCATTGTGCCAGGCTCCTCTCCTGTGCTCTCAAGTTCTTCACCAAACATTCAGGTAATTCCTCCTTCCTGTCCTTCTACTGTTCCTTCCTCACCCTCCCACATGCCTATTTTTGTTCAGCCTACTTCTACTGCCCAACCCCTTACTACTACTGCTCCACCTGTCCTATCTACCCACCCCATGCAAACCAGGGCCAAATCTGATATCTTCAAACCCAAAGCATACTCTGTTTCCCTCAACCCTTATCCCTCTCCTGAACCTGCTAATGTTTCCCAAGCCCTTTCCAATCCTACTTGGTACCAAGCCATGTGTGAGGAAATGTCTCCCTTCACCACAACAACACCTAGACTCTTGTGCCTTATGACTCTACAATGCTTGTTTTGGGAACTAAGTGGGTCTTTCGGACCAAATACACTGCAGATGGGGTTATGGCTAAGCATAAGGCTCGCCTTATGGCTAAGGGTTTCTCCCAAACTCCTGGCCTTGATTTTTCAGAAACATTCTCCCCAGTAGTGAAGGCCTCCACCATCAAAGTTGTCCTTTCTCTTGCTGCCTCATTCAATTGGAGTATTCAACAAGTCGATATCAACAATGCTTTTCTCAATGGTGAGCTTCATGAGACTGTATATATTACTCAGCCTTATGGTTTTCAAAACCCCCAATTTCCTAACCATGTGTGCAGACTCTCTAAGGCTCTCTATGGTCTAAAACAGGCTCCGAGAGCCTGGTATCATAAACTTAGAACTGCTCTTCTACGGTGGGGTTTCTGCACCTCTAGGAATGACACATCTCTATTTCATCTTAACCAAAATGGTACAATCATCATCCTATTAGTCTACGTTGATGATATTCTAATCACAGGCAACAATCTCTCAGAGGTCCAGTCCATTATCCGTAGCTTAATGCTCAGTTTGCTCTCAAGACACTCGGTGATTTACATCATTTTCTGGGGTTTGAGGTCTACCGAAACTCAGATGGCCTATATCTATCACAGCATGGATACATTAAAGATTTACTTACCTAGGCTAACATTGATCTCTGCAAACCATGCTCCACTCCCGCCTCCACGGGTCTCAAGCTGTCTCGCCATGATAGGGAACCCTTTGCAAATCCCTCTCTGTACCGCAGCTTGGTTGGAGCTCTCCAGTACCTCTGCAATACGAGACCTGACATCAGCTTCATCGTCAACAAACTCAGTCAGTATCTCTCAAACCCTCTCATACCTCACTGGACAGCTTTAAAAAGGGTGTTGCGTTACCTGAAGGGCTCTTCCGATCTCGGGTTACTTTTCCACTCTTCCTCCACGCTTGACCTTCGTGCCTTTAGCGACTCCGACTGGGCCAGTTCTCTAGACGACCGCAAATCTACAAGCGGGGGTTGTGTTTTTCTTGGCCGCAATCTCATCTTCTGGAGCTCCAGGAAACAGTCTGTCGTCGCTCGTTTAAGCACCGAGGCCGAATATAGAGCTCTCTCACAACTCTCCACTGAACTCCTTTGGTTGTCATCCCTTCTTACAGAACTTGGATTTTCTCCTTCCCGTCCAGCTGTTCTCTGGTGCGACAATAACAGTGCTCGTGCTCTCTCCCAGAATCCAGTCTTCCACGCTCGCACCAAGCATATTGAGATTGATGTCCATTTTGTGCGTGAAAAGATCGCTGCTGGCCTCCTCGAGGTTCGATTTGTGCCCTCCACTGACCAAATCGCAGATCTCCTCACCAAACCTCTTTCCGTGGCTCAATTTAGGGATTTGTCTTTCAAACTCAACCTCGTACGTAATCCAAGGTTTCGTTTGAGTGGGGGTGTTAGCGATACATGTAAACCAGACGGGTCAAGCACTGGGCCAAGTCATCTTGCTCCAGGCCCATCTGTCAAACCACCTTCCAAGCTCACTGTCTTCTCCTCTACACCTGCTAGTAGCTGATCCCCTCAGTCTCAACAAACTTTCGGATACAGATAACAATAACAATATGCCTCCATGCTGTACATTCTGTTGTAATCGAATTCTCTAGAATCATGCTAACTTGTATATAAAGCTCGTACGGTAAACATAATAAAAAAGGTTAAGCAAAACATTGCAATACAGTCTCTCCTTATTTTATACAATCTTTACAGAGTTGAACACCATTGTTTCTTATCAACAGTTTAAGCAAGGAAAGAAACAAGAACAGTGTTAGGAGATCACAGAATTTGACGAAGAGGGTTTCAGATAGATGATCAGTTTTTATAGAGAACTTGAAGAACATGTCAACATCTTGAAAATAATATTCAAGAATCCATTGCTGTACGGACTAGGACGTCTTGGTGGTGACAGCTTGCTAATGAGCCAAACCATATGTCCGCAGGAAACTTCCGTACCTGGAAATGGATCAGAGGTACGTGGTTTAATTAATACATAGAGATAATGAATTATATATAGTTGTTAGTGATTTAGACTGGTATCGTAAGATCTACATGCACGAGAAAGATGTGCCAGTCTGTTAGCAAATATACAGACAAAGCATACGAGTTTGGACTGATTACAACTGTATAGATGCTTGAATTTGCTTCCTCTGCATTAAACATGGGATACGAGATCAAGATCCGTATAGTGCGAGTGAGTAACTTCCATGAAATCCCTCTCAAGCTTCCTGGAAGCTACATTACAGGCACTCATGCTTTAGGATTTTAGATTACTTGAGCTGAATTCCTGAGAGATGGATTTCAGATTCCCAGTAGGAAAAAATCTTTTCCAATTCAATCAATCATCAAAAATCAAACTAATTTAATTCAAAATCAACGGGCAGAAAATAATTTCATGGTATGCTAATTTAACATAAGATTAACAAGTTAAACTATGCTTGATCGAATAGGAGGATCGGAATCGAGCACTAAAAATATTAACTTGCTTTAGTTCGTTGTCACTTTTGATAATTATATAAAGAATATGTATGAGAATAACAAAAGGTTTTTATACTCTCTAATATATAATTCGACTCTTTTAAAGCATACCTTATTCTTATTCTAGTTCATTAAATAAAATTAACGACTCAAATTATACTTGATCAAACAGGGAATCAGACTTGAGCACTAAGTATCTTGACTTGGGTTTATTTCATTATCACGTTTGATAGTTTATATAAAGAATACGTACAAGGATAACAAAAAATTTGTATGCTTTTCAATATATAATTCTACTCTTTTAAAACATACCTTATTATATAGTTCATCATCATCATCATTATCATTATCATCATATCCTGAAGTCCTGCAATGAAACAGATGAAACAGGATCTGAAGGGCCTAATAATACGTAACTTTACTCTTATATTATAATAAGGTTGTTTCCAGTAAGCTCACATGTAAAAATGACAAGGATAACATGGATGCAGATTGAAAAAGTAAATCCATAAAAAGATAACATAAAAGGTAAATATTAATGAATATAATAATTACTACAGAAAATATTAAAATTAAAATTAAAATAATTATTAATAATAATAATATAATTATATAGTTCATTTAACATAAAATTAGTAAGTCAAATTATAATTAATCGGACAGGAGATCGGACTCGAGCACTAAATATCTTGGCTTGGTTTGGTTCATTGCCACATTTGATAATTTTCTATAAAGAACATATATAAGAATAACAAAAGTTTGAATACTCTTTGTTCGATTTAAATTCTAAAATAATACAATAAAATACATGCTTGGTTTTATTATCTTGATTAATTATATGTAATACCATGTGGTGAATAATTAATAGAATTGTTTTATGTCCATAATATTTAATAAACTATCTCTTATTAATAAAATTTTTAATTAAAAGCTACCATTTTAATAGAATTGATAAGGTTAGGTTGTTTAGTTTTAACCTAAAACAACATGATTTTATCAAAATGATACTATTTTAAAGGTCGATCAGGCTTATATTATAAGCTAAATTTAAGTCAATTATTTTTTCTTAACTTAAAGTCGACTTAAAATCGATCAAATTCAAGTTGTTTAATTTCAATGTAAAACATTTATGTTATTAACACAACATTATTTTAAATTTGATCGAACCAATTTCAAATACGGGTTAGATCATTTCTTTTTTTATTTGGTTTGATCTAAATTTGGATTAAATTTGAATTATTCAACACTAACTTGAACCAACATCTTGACCGAATCTATTTTGGGGCGGATTCAACCTTAACCTAATTATCCTCAATTACACACGAAACATTGTACAGGCAGGAGGTTCTAGGGAAGCTTTGTTCCTGACCTTTTTGAAATTATCATGAACGCAAAGATTTGACAGGGATGGCAATAGGAATGTTTGCCTACTTACAACGAAACAGGCTCAACATGGTTGATTTCCTATAATGGAATCCATTCTCACCCCATTTGGAGCTTAAAAGTAATGAGAAGAGAATAATAAGAAAGCTTTGTAAGCGCCTACCCTAAAATCTACTTTTGCCTACCCACATCATAGTCAATGTCACGCCCATTTCTCTGTGACTTTTCCCTTTGAGACCTTCATCGTCAACATAAGCAAACCCTACTTTATCTTCCACACTTCACCTTTTTCTGGGGATGAAACTGATTTCTATTATAAAAGAACCACTAACTTTTGTGGTAGGTTCTAAAAGATATTTATACAATTTCGTTGTTTAATTTTGAATACTTTTAAAACTTTAGTTGATTCTTACGTATATTTTTAAAAGTTCAGTTGATTTTGATTTATACGTAAGGTATAGTTTGATTCTACTTTTAGCTGTTAATGTTAATATAGTTATATTTTATTATAGATAATAATTACATATTAGATAAAATTTTAATTAAATAAATTTATTTAATCTTTTATATATAGAATATTATTAACAAATTATTAATAAAATTATATTATTTTAATAGAATAAATAATTTATAAATTAATATTTTATTTATAAATTAATATTTATTTGGAATATATTTTAATTACTAAATCAAATTTTATTTGAATATTTATATATTTAAATTTTAATTATATATATTAATAATTATTCAAATTTAATTACATATAATTTAATTATAAAATTAAATAAAATTAAATTATTCATAATTTTATTGAAACAAGAAACAAAAACTTTTATAATTTTTGTAATTATTGAAAACTTAAAGAAACTAAACAAACTAAAACTCAAATAAATAAATTTTATTGAATATTAAAAACAAAACAAAAATGAAAACAAATACTTCCTAAACTTACAATATTTGATGGTATAATTTTGTATTGTGATTCGATTGTAAATTTGAATTAAACTGGTAAGATAAAATGTTTGACGTTAAAACGATTGATCCTTATCATTTAAAGCCTAATGCTACATCCTAATGCTACATCTCAAGATAATCAAAGCCTAATGCTACATCCTAATGCTATATCTAAAGATAATCAACCTTATCACCAACCTACTCAACACTATAGCTACCCACCTGAGCCACACACAAATTGGAGGTTTAGCTTTATTGCATTACATCACATCAAGTATAATATTTTTTCTCGTCCACCGGTAATAAGTTCCATGTAAGTGCCCTAAGACTCCACCCTAAGACCTCACCCTAAGAGCCTTAAAGGGGGTAAACTTGAAAATTCTAAAATCTCTCAGGTTCTTACGTCGCTTGTATACGTCCGCGCACAAGGAGTCTTCACATACTTGATTATTCAGCTAATGATTGATCGTTGGCCTCCCCTTTGCTCAGCATCAGGTTCTCATCAGTCCTAAGGTTTCTTAGTAGCTCCAACTCTCACACTGCCTCTAGAAGCGAGACGTCCGTAATTGATCCGATCAAAGAGCTGTGCTCAGGGGGCTAGAAGATCATCAATAGGAATAAAGCCTATTTCTCTTCAATTATCGTGACTCGAACTCAAGTCCTCCTGAAAGAGAAATCCTTAAGTGAGAAGTTTTGATCACTCAGGCCACTCTTACGCAGCGTTTGGTTACCGTCTTCGGACGTGAAGACGGATGACGAGGACATAAAAGTTCTGTCCAAATCGTGTTTGCTCACCGTCTTGACTAATTTCTGTCCTGTCTTTAAAGGACAAGGACAGAAAACTTTGTCCAACTTAAAAACGTCGGACACTGAAGTTTTGTCCAACATACAAGATAAGGAAAAGGCGAGAATAACCTCACCAAACATGTCGAATACCTAAAATCCATTCGCCGTTGCCAACAGCTGCGTCGTCATTCTACAAACCTTCATCTCCACTGATCGGCGAGGTAAGTAGCAGAAGCTTCTCTTCCCCCTTCAATGTACGCATATGGGTGTACATATTCTACTAATCTGGAAACCTATTCTCCATACATTTGCTCATTGTTTGCGTCTCGTTCTTCCCCATATTTGATTTTGTTCCGTGTCCAACGAACCTCCGTCTTCGTTGAAGCAGCGTCCTACCATCTTTCCTCTCTTCTGGGTAAGACATTCATCCCACCGTTTTGGTTTTTACAATGTGGGTTATGTTTGGAATTTATCTTCTTCTTCTTCTAGGTTTTTGAACGTACGTTCTTCAATGTTGTTCTGGGTTTTTGAACGTACGTTGTGGTGTTTACAATGTGGGTTATGTTCTGGGTTTTTGAAGTAGTTCTTCAACGTACGTTCGGCTATTTACATTACATTTTTAAGTAGTTCCATCGATTTCATCATCTGGGTAGTTGTGAATATGATAATATACACGTTTTGTCAACTATGTACCTTGGTTTTTGCATGTTTATTGTGATTTATGTCAGTCAACCTTGTTGTCGAACATTATGCATTGTGATTTAGGCAGAGGCATGTGTGTTCATATACATGGATAGATCAGAACTGATGTTAGTTAATAAAAATATCAAACTCCTTATGGACATTAGAATGAGGGGGTATTTGGTACATAAATAAGCACTTCTGTAGAAATTGTTATTGTCCTTATCAGTATGGGTGTTTGAAGGTTTAAGCAAAGGTAAGTACTTGTGTAGAGGTGAATTGTCTTATGCCATTGATTGAGTTCAATTCAATGTATAAATTATATTATATTAGGTATAGTTAACCCACATTTCAAGAGTTTTATGTGCTAATTGCATTAGGTTTAGCATAATTGAAAGAGCATTTAGCTTGCATTGTAATAATTTGTATGTGAAATGGTACTTAATTGAGTTTACAATTTATTTATAGGCTTTAATCTAGCTGCCTGATGAAAAAGGAAGATATATTGATGATAATTTTAAGAAACAAGGAAGATAAAAGGGTATAAAGCAACATCAAACTAACATAGAGCCGTGTGTATTTGATGTTGTCTCACTTTATTTTAGAGTATTTATGATAAAAGGATAGGACAAGAGAATAGGAGGAGAGTCTATGTTGAAGACTACAAATTAGCCCCAAAGCTAAAGAGACTTAAAACCACATTAAGAATAATCAATCTTGGAGAAAAACGATATTCCATGAGGATGAATGAAGAAATAACAAGATTTCAGCCTTGACATCTCACTTCTCTCTCTTATTGTTCTTTGTTTTTGTAATATAGATTTAGATATGATGAATCATAGAGTCTATATTTCATAACAGTTATTCATGTTTTTAATGTCAATTCAACTTAGGTATAAGGATTGTGTTTGTTGAGAGAAACTAATCTTTATATGATGATTATTATTTGTCCCTTTGATAAATGCATCAAACTATTGAATCCTTTGGATATATTGTTACATCTAAATTGCACTTGATTAAACTAATCAATGAGTTGAAATTTACTGTTTCAGGATGTGGAACTTGCATTAGTTGTGCAACAATCTTCTTGCATTCGAAAACTTGAATTTCATATACTTCTTATCAAAGTGGTAAGTCCTTCTTTATCTTACCTTCATATTCAAATATTATTTGTGTTTGTGGTGTATACATAGCTGAATATGGTAAGTTCTTATATTTGCAAATATAAAGAAGTGTAAATAGTTGTGGTTTAGCTAAGATTTAGCAATATCAAACATGCACATGAATTCTTGGACTTGAAATGGGCAGAAAACATTTCAGTTATTATGTTAGAATGCTTCTGAACCTAAAGAGCAACTTTTGTATCCCATTTTCTGTTAGAACACAAAATATATGTGTTGTGTTGTCTTTGAGAAACATACTTCACTTGGATACTTGTTACCACATGTGAATGATCATCAAGTCATCAATCAAATCTGTAACTTTGTCACTTCTTAGATAGTTGGAAGCACCAAGTATATAGATAATTTTATGAAGTGGAAGTATGCTTAAATGCCTCGGTTGCATTCAACCATCTTGCACTTCCTCATTACTAAAGAGTATATTAGATAGGGCCCAACTATAAAGTCCATAATCATATATTATTTACAAACAATATAATAGAGTCCTTAGATGCAAGAAATGGACGGAATAGAGTCTGGGCGGATATCATCAAGTTTTAGGGCTTCCACCGAATGATTTCTGAAACATAATCAAGACGTTCATAACCAAATGTAGCCACCAATACATTATGAAAGTTGTTGCATATTATTGAAAAGAAAACTAAAAACTAATGGTTCAACAAAAATCTTTAAATAAAAATCAGTTGTTTAGCTTAATAAGGATCCCAAGCCAAGTATTTATATCATCCCAGAAAGTCACAAACTGTTAGGAAGTTTTGAGTCCGGCAGACAATATAAATACTTTGTAGGCATTTAGCACGAGAATCCAAATTGAAAGATGGACTGATTAATAGATACATGATTAGCAAAAGTAGTAGTTTCAAATTGTAATCAAGTAAAAATCTTACCCTGCTCTCTAGAAATTCGAGATGAGCTGGAATCAAATCTGTCCAGGCAGCTACAGATAAGTAATCCACTCCTTCGCATGTGAAACAAAAAAAAAGTTAGTATAGCACAATATAATAAAAACTGTCAAGAAAATACAAAATGCCTATTATGTAAGCATAGGAAAACAAGTATAGCACAATATAATAAAAAATGTCAACCAAAATAAAAAATGCCTATTATGTAAGCATAGGAAAACAAGTATAGCACAATATAATAAAAACTGTAAACCAAAATACAAAATGCCTATTATGTAAGCATAGGAAAACAAGTATAGCACAATATAATAAAAACTGTCAACCAAAATACAAAATGCCTATTATGTAAGCATAGGAAAACAAGTATAGCACAATATAATACAAATGTCAAACAAAATACAAAATTAGTACCAAGTCCATCGATTTGTACTTATTGTTGACAAGTTATAGTGGTAAGTTAAGGGCTGTCAAGTATTATGCAGTGATTTAAAAAGTGAAATGCAACATAGATGGATATGAGACTATAATGGATATGACACTACAAATACAAAATGCCAATTATATATGCATAGGAAAACAAGTATAGAACGGAATCAATGCATTTCTTCAATGGAGTTGTTACACATCTTACTATTCTATACATATGTACAAATCTAGTGTTTGAACATTACAAAATTTTCTGTTTGCAGACATTTTATTTTGCAATTTGGAATCAATGGATCGTGATCGTATAATTAAGTGTCTGGCTTTGTATGAGATTATGAAAGGGCAAATGGATCTCATGAGGATGGCCTTGCTCGTTTGCTTGTATATATACACCAAAAGACGACGTAGAAGTAAACATGCGAGAGGAAGTAGGGCATTGACAGTACCAAATAGGGCAGCCAATGTAGATAGGATTTTGCATGAGGGGGATAGGAATACCCAGTGGGATAGAAGGATGGATAGTAATGCATTTACATTGTTATGTCATATGCTTCAGGTCAATGGTGGGTTGACAAATACGGGTCATGTGTCCATTGAAGAAAAAGTTTTAATATTCCTTAGAATATTATCACAAAATGAATCTAATAGAGTATTACAAGTTCGATTTATGAGGTCAGGAGAGACAATAAGTAGGGTTTTCCACAGTGTGTTGAAGGCTGTTATTAAGCTTCAACATCTGTTGTTGGTCAAGCCCATACCCGTGCATGAGGATTGCACAGATACTAGATGGAAATGGTTTAAGGTTAGTAATGTTATTTAGCGACAATACAGTATGTCATTCCTTTTTTTTTATGCAATTAGTTAACCAAATCCATATTCTGATTGGAATTTTAAACAAAGGGTTGCCTTGGTGCTCTCGATGGGACATATTTGGACATAATAGTTTCCCAGGCAGACAAGCCCAGATATCGAGGTAGGAAAGGGAGAATATGCACCAATGTTTTAGGAGTGTGCGACAAGAACTTAAACTTTGTTTATGTTCTTGCCGGATGGGAGGGTTCAGCAGCGGATTCCAGGGTTCTGCATGATGCTGTGACTAGGCCTAATGGACTGCAAGTACCCCGGGGTATGTCAGAAACAAATTTTAAGCAGTTTGTCATTTGTTTATACCGTTTGATTACATATACCATAGTAATAGTGTCATTTGCTTTTAGGAAATTACTACTTAGTAGATGCTGGCTATACCAATGGCCCTGGTTTTCTTGCACCTTTTAGAGGCACAAGATACCATATTCAAGAGTGGGCAAGAGATGGGAGGGCACCTAGGAATCCAGAGGAGCTCTATAATAAGAGACACTCGTCGGCCAGAAATGTTATTGAACGTGCATTTGGTTTACTGAAAAAAAGATGAAAAATCCTCAGAAATCCATCTTTTTACCCAGCATCCACTCATGTGCACATCATTCTTGCATGCTGCCTTCTGCACAATTTCATTAGATTGCATATGAGTTTTGATCCAGCAGAGCTTGCTGACATGGAACCTGACGAAGTGCCAATTGGGGAAGATGCATCGTTACCTGAATTTTTTGATCGTGTTGAGACAAGTAACGAATGGAGTCAATGGAGAGCGAAATTAGCTAACAACATGTTTGATGAATGAAGAAGAAACCATTAAGTTGTGGACTTTAATTTACTTAATAACAGTTTGTATTGAACTGCCTTCATTAAATTTGGTCGTGTTTCATTGTAATTGATTTGAGGGATTAAATTTGGTCGTTTTTCATTGTAATTGATTTGAGGGATTGATTGAATTTCATTGTTGTTCCTTTGTTGTCTTTGAAGTTAATAACATCTTTCATTTAATTCTATATTGTCTTCATTAATGCAAACAAGAATCAAATTACTCATTCATAGAAATGGTTTGTAATGGTTTGGGGTATGACACTGTATGGTTTAGGTGCAATGTCACGGGTCTGGACAGATGGAGAGACAGACGCATTTGTTTCCTTCTTGGAGGAAGCAGTTGTTGGTGGCAAGAGGACCGATAATGGACAATTTAAGCCTTGGACTTTCCAATTGATTGCCACACTCATGGTTGCGAAGTTCCCTGGGAGTGGAATTGAGAAGAGGCATATACAAAACAAACATAAGAGGCTTAAGGACAATTATCAGACAGCATATGACATGTTGCAATGCAGTGGGTTTGGGTGGAATGAAACCAAGCAATGTGTCGAGGTAGACAGCAAGCAAGTACTTGACGAATGGATGAGGGTAGGTTGTTCATACATGCATGTTAATGTATTGGACATTGTGTATCATGCTAACAACCATCTTTGCACTATTCTCAGAAACGCCCTAATAGGTACTATACCCTTGGCAAGCCATTCCCCATTTACCCTAGACTTGAGTTTGTGTTTGGGAAAGATAGAGCCACAGGTGCAGCTGCAGTGGACCATGGGGATGCATCTACTCAGTTTGAACCAGTCCTTGAGCCGTTGTTTGAACCAGTTCCAGCCGAGACACCCGTTGTAACTGGTTCTGTGCATGCAACTGGATCTGTGGCCTCATCTACTAACACAGACGGGAACCAACTAAATAGGGGGAAAAGGAAGAGCAGGGACACTGAAGTGCTGGAAAGCATTGCCGCCACAATTTCTCGCTCTGCTGACTTGCAAATTCGGAGTGCCCAGATAATTGCAGATGCACTTACCGTGGTCCCACCAATTCCCCAGCTAGGTGACGAGCTTGCATGGATTGGGTTTCTAACGAAGAGGTTATCACTACTACACATCTTCTCCATGAATCCTTATGTAGGGAATATTTTCTGGGGTGCAAATGAAACACAAAGGTGGGATTATGTGCGGAGCCTTTTAGATAGGCATCATTGACTGTTTAATCTGTTGTCATAATTAGTATGCTTTATGTTAACTATATAATGGACATGTATGATGGTACCTATGCTTTGAACTGATGTTTTGGACTGATGTTTTGTGATCAAATCATATAGGTTGGACTGTATTTGTATCTATGTTTATTAATGACGAATGGTAGGGTTTTTAATTATTTAATGTTTACAATGTTTGTACGTCTATGAATGGTTATGAGATGATTAATTTGCAGGTACAGGTATAATATGGCCAGGTATGGATTCTATGTTGTCTTTGTCGGACGTCAAGTAGGTATTTTCACCAGCTGGGAGGACGTCAAATTGCTTGTTGAGGGCTTCCCAAATGCAAGGTTCAAGGGGTTTCGCACCTTGGTAGAAGCTGAAACTACTTTTGTCATGGATCAAAACAGGACCATGCGTTCAAACGACGAAATTGAACCAGCGGCCACTGAACCCCAACCCATCCCGGTTAAATCCACACTGCCACAATCTCAACAACCCTTTGTCACTGCACCCTCACCAATCCCGCTACAATTTTCTGTGCCAACAGCGCAACGACCACATGCAACGGAACTCTCGCCATTCGCGCTTCAATTTCCACAGCCTATAGCTCAACATCCACATGTCACTGCAACATTGAACCAAAGTTTGGCATGGAGTCAGACATTATTCGTATTTGCTGTTGGGATCATTGTCGGCATGATTATCCTCGCAATTCTCAATTAATTTTAAGGCATCAACGTATTTAATGTCATGAATGCTTAGATGTTAGCTCAAATATGTATTAGAATTTGGATGGTTCACGACGCTTTTTCAACCTATTATGTAATTACTAATATTAATGTTTAGATGCATTGTTAAATTATTTTGTCCTAACTAATTTTCATAATACTATTCATAATTATAAGAAGATAAATAATAGTCATAATTACAATAATAATAATAATAAACTCAAAATAAAATATATTACTTGATAGTAATAATTAAAACATAATATTACAACGTAAATATACTAATAATAATAGCAATAACCACAATAATTTTAACAATGTTAACTATTTTAATTCTAGTCATATTTTAATAATATTATTATTAATTTTAAAATTTATAAACATAATAATAGTTTTATTATTAAACAACATAATAATAATAATAATAATAATAATAATAATAATATACTAATAATAATAATAATAATTATTATTATTATTACAATAAACAAAATAATAACAATTGTAATAATAGTAATATTAATAATATTCATACGTTATTATAATAATTATCATAATAGCACTTAACAAAATAATATTCATAATATCATAAAAATTATACTAGTATAAATTTTATATAAAATAATAATATAATAATAATTATTTTATTATTAAACATACTAATAATTATTATTATAATTATACATAATAACAATAATAATTTTATTATTAACAATATTAATAATAAAATTAATACAAAAATTACATTCTTTAACATCTACAAGTCTTTACACTACAAAAGATTTATGTTATTAACATTGTTTCATCACTGCATGATGAATGAACCAAACACATTTCATTATTGTGACGCGACAATTATCTCTGCTCGCCCACCGCAACCAAACATCTCCTCGCCTTCAATTCTTATCTGCTCACGCCCCGTCTGCTTGCGTTTCATCCCATCTTTACATGCTGCAGACGCTAACCAAACACAGCATTACTCGTCGTAAGTGATCATTTATTATTTACACATTGCATGCGTTAGGTGAAGGCCTCCATCATGGGAAGCTTCGTAAACACATACATGAACAGCAAAGTGTCCCTCTCCGTCCCAGGTGGCGTCACGTTCTTGTTCTTGACCGACTGATTCAAGAAA
The DNA here is from genome assembly GCA_029891385.1 of Erythroxylum novogranatense. Classification (NCBI taxonomy): domain Eukaryota; kingdom Viridiplantae; phylum Streptophyta; class Magnoliopsida; order Malpighiales; family Erythroxylaceae; genus Erythroxylum; species Erythroxylum novogranatense. The sequence goes on along the minus strand of CM057225.1, from coordinate 769,362 downwards.
CCAAACGGTTGGTTTCCAAATGCATGACTCAAAAAGTAGCTGAAATGATTTGATTCGCTTAGTACGTAAGCCATGTAAGTGTTTATGTCTTGGCGTCAGATTTTTGACTTGTGAGTCAGTCGAATGTAGTAAAGCAAACTAGACGTGGGTCCCGAAACCATAACAAGCTCTCTCCAGTCTCCGTCTTTTTCCGAGAACACCCCATATTTGCTTCGCTACCTAACATGATCGGTGTCATTCATTAAAGTTAGTTCGGATTCAACTTCGACTAGTTTAAAAAATTTGTTAAATTCGATTTTGATAGGCCTTAAATTTATCGAATATTTGAATTATTAGTATATAATATATTAAATTTAGATTAATTATAATTATTAATTATATTAATCTAATTATATTAAAATATATTATATACTAATAAATATAATTATTAAAATATATTAATCTAATTATATTTTAATCAATATTTTAAAATTGAACAGTTTGATCAGTTTAATTTTAAATTTTATATTCAATTTAGTTCAATGATTCTTTTTAGTTTGATTTTAAAATTTTAATTTATTAATATTTATTGTTAAAATTAATCAATTTATTTATTAATCAGTCAGTTTTGTAAACTAATTAGTTTTTATAAATCAAAATAAAATTAAACTTTCAATTTTTGATAATCATCTTCAATTATTTTTCAAGTTCTTTAATTTTATTCAATCTTAACTAATTTTTAAACAGTTTAATACATGCTGAATTTTTAAATCTTAAATCCCTTATCTTATTGGTTTAACTTCTAGTTTGATTTTTAAAACATGAAGTCATTATAAGCCGATCTTTGTTTCATTATTTTGGATTGTCAAATTTTATTATTTTTATAATTCTATTGTTTATTTTTAGGATTCTAATTTGTTATCTTTTATGTTTTTAGAGTTTTAGAGGTATTTAAGAGAATGTAATTTTTTTATGAATTAAATTTTCTCAATTTTACATTATAATGTCAAATTATGTTTTAAAGATGAAAGCATGTGCATTGTTGTCATTCCTCAATTGTGTGTCTCTATTCATGTGTTGTGCAAATTTGGCAGTGTCGGCTTGGGAAAGTCTGTGCACAAATACCAAGAAAGTGTTTCTCATCCTTTGCACGTGTGCTTGGTGGCAAGTGGCAACTCCATTACAATAATTAAATTTGTACGGATCCCGAAGTCATCTTATGTCAAAAAATTAAATTAAAATAAAATCAATAATAAAATTTTATAATAATTTTAATCGAAATGGTAATTTTAATATTTGAAAATTAAAAACTTTAGATCCCAATATCTCAAATATAAGATTCAATCCGATCAACTGGTTTTATTATAAAATTTTTAAATTATCTAATTTTTCGGTTCAATTTATTTTAATTATTTTATTATTAAAATAAATAATTAATTAATTCTTATAAATTAAAATAAAATAATTAATTTTACTTAATAATCTTTTAATTGAATTTTAAATTCTTTAATAAATAAAAATAATTTTTATTATATTTTTAATTCTTTAATTTTATTTAATTATTAATTAATTTTATAACAATTTAATTTAATCTTTTAACCCTAAAACTTTTCGTATTCTTCGTACGTCAGGTTAGCTTACTGCTCTAATCTCTAGTGTGTACTGTCGTTATACCTCTTAAATGCTCTCAGTTAGGCACAAATAGCTAAGCAAAAGTTCCTTTCACCACTCAAATTTTATCAGTTCAGCTTCACTATTGCTGAACAGTGAAGAGCGAGAAGTTTATGGACTTTTCTGGTCAAAATATGACAACAGTGCACGAGGAAATAATTTATAAAACATGTTTTTCGAATAAATCATTAAAGTAATTTCTGTACAAGTTAACGTAAACGTACTCAATGTATAAAATTTTTCGTTTTATAGAAATTTAAAAAAATTATAATATGCGTAACTTTTTTTAAATACTTTTACAAAGAAACGATTCTAGTAACTTAAACTTATATGTGTAATTTTATAATCATAAACGAATAAATTTACACTTACAAGTTGTGGTTCAGTTGGCTATGCAAGGTGAGCATATGTGAAGAATTCTCGGGTTCTGTAACTAAGTTTTGAACTGGATTAATCGACCCATTAAAGTCATAGTGTAAAAAAAAAGAATAACTTTATCGAAAGACATTGGAAAAAAAGATATTTTTTTTAATTCACGAGGTGTCTTAGAATAATCCAAATTATAGGAAGATATTTTTAAACCATCCACTCGATTAATCCTCGCCGAAGTTAAGAGTGCTTTTCATGAGAGATAAAGTTCTTACTTCAAGTTTTAAGCAATTTGCGTATATGAGGCGATTCAATCATTCACTCACTTAAATTAAAAAAATTCCTTATTAATTTATCTGCACTTTAATATAAAAAGAAAAAAAAGAAAGATATTAATTAATACATGAGAAAATTGAGATTCTGAAGTAACTATAAAAGTTTCAACAGTCGTATCAAAGAAAGGTTTGAACAGTCGTGTCAAAGAAAGGAGCTTATTCAAGGTACGACACACACAGTAGCACATTCCGATGTTCGAAAAGTCGCATGTTCTCACCTGCTGAGAATGTTCAAAAGTCGCTTTGTCCCCTGTTTTTTTAATACTTAATTTATGTTATCAAATATCATTCCAATTTTAAGTAATTAGGAATATCTATTTTTAAATTCAATTTTATTTATATAATTCCGTTAAAGTGAATAGTATTCGATTGCGAATAATTACTATTTTGTCCTTTATTATAACTTTTAATATAAATTATTATTAACAAGATTTAAAAACTTAAGAAAATCTCTTAATCTTTAAAATTTTAAAAATTAAACACATTTTTAATTTTCTAAAAATTACTCTTAGATTTCAGTTAAAAAATACACACGATATAAATATTACATGTGAATCAATTAAATAATAAAATAATAATTTATTATAATATCGTAATCTTATATTTTAAAATTGACTTAAACTAATAAACTTTTATTTAAATTTTAACTTAAATCAAAATTAATTTATTCAAATCGACTTTAAAATTTTAGATTATTATAGTAATAATTTGATTAATCCACTTTAAATATTATATATTTTGTATCTTTAAATGCAAATTTTTTTGAAAAAACACTTTTTCTAAAAATGTAAAAACTTTTTAAAATTTTAGCATGACAGTGGAGAGGCTTATTGCTATTGGTCCCATCCAATAGGTACCCCTCGTGTGGTGTTCACACGTGGGTACATCTTAGTGGGTTTCGCAATCAATGTTCGGTGAAGGCAACCGTACTATAGCACCGGAGAGGAACGCGGATGTTCTGTCGGCGAATGTGAGAGGCTGGAATTAAGTATCCACGTGGCACAATAGGATTCAACGGCCCAGTGTATTATCCTCCCTTTTTCTTTAGGGCGTCTATATAACGAAGCTGATCTATCTCGCTCTTTTATCATTGGGTCCTCCCAAATAATATTTCAGAGCATAATAAAAAAGAAAAAAGAAGAGAAAAGTACGTGCTTTGAATTGAGTTTCAGAGGAAGATTAAGAAAAGGAAAAGGGAGATTTATGGAGGAGATGAAGGTAGTGAATTCCAGGTTTAAAAGGGTGTGTGTGTTTTGTGGAAGCAGTACTGGGAAGAGAGACTGTTACGGTGATGCTGCTCTGGAGCTGGCTCAAGAACTGGTAGCCATTTCTGTTCATTATCAAGCTCTCTTCATAGCTTAGTTTTAACAGTAATTTCATGTTCTCTTTTCTGGGTCTTTTCTCGAAGGTTTCAAGAAGGTTGGATCTTGTTTATGGAGGAGGAAGTATTGGATTGATGGGGTTGGTTTCTCAGGAAGTTCATCGTCGGGGAGGCCATGTAATAGGGTAAGTGTAGAGTACTATCCTATTCGCAAAAAGTAATTTGTAGTTTTTCCTTCATTTGAATTTAGTGGTTCTGTATCTTTACAGAATCATCCCAAAAACACTGATGAGCAAAGAGGTATGAGACTTATCGCTTATCTACATACTATTTTGGTTTTAATGGAAGATAAAAAAGCACTTAGCTTTGCTTTTTATAAAGCAGTTAACTGGAGAAACTGTTGGAGAGGTCAGAGCAGTAGCAGACATGCACCAAAGGAAAGCTGAGATGGCCCGCCATTCCGACTGTTTCATTGCCTTGCCAGGTTAGTGGTCCGACCCGATTTATGATCGATTCAACCCGAAACTTTTGATATCATTCGAATCACGTAAACACATACTCTTGATTTGTCTTCAACATAATATAATAATAACAACCACTGAAGTGTAAGATCTGAGACAAGTACAACTTATACTATGCATAATCTTCACTAATTCTGTATGTCTTTTTATGACTGTTGTTCAGGTGGATATGGAACTCTGGAAGAGTTACTAGAAGTCATTACCTGGGCCCAACTTGGCATCCATGATAAACCTGTAAAGCAACTTTATGCCCTTAGTTAATCTCTTGTTAGTTATAGACTATTGAGTTAGGATTAGGTCGAATTCAACTCGAGTTTTTTAAATCAAGAGTTGAATTGGATCGAACTTAAACTCAAGCCGGACTTTTAATTGAATTGGATGGAACCGATCTCAAGCCGTCTCTATATAAAGTGTTTTTGGTTAAATCATCCAATATTTGACGCTATATGAATAATTGACTAATTCGAATTTAAGCTGAGTAGAACCCTTTTAAGCGATTAAGCTTTTCCTCAAAGTTCCTCAAAATAACTTCTTTTTTAAGAGTCAAACCTTTTTTTTTTGTTTTGTAAATCATCCGATATCCGACATCATAAGGACAATCGACTAATTCGGATTCGATCCAAGTAGGACCATATAAATGGCAAAGATCTCCCTCACAAGTGCGTCAAACCCAATACTTTGGTTAAGGATAAAAGAGATCGTGCCGCTCGACGGCAGCCGCCGTGGGTTATATAGAGATTTTTAAACATGTTTCTTATGTTGTAATTTGCTAGGGTCAACTCTAAAGCCAAGTCTATTACATTATGACAGGTTGGATTGCTTAACGTAGACGGCTACTACGACTGTCTACTCACTTTCATCGACAAGGCAGTGGACGATGGATTCATCAAACCCTCACAACGTAGTATCATTGTCTCCGCTCCAAATGCCAAGGAGCTTGTTCAGAAACTCGAGGTAGTTATTAATTATCCTTTTTCTCTTACCAATCATGAATTTTGTGAAAAAAGGAATAATTTGATCCTTAATATAAAATATCAATTTTAATATTAATATTTGATATAATATTTACTCATAAGGATAAAAGATAAAATTATTTTTTATATTTAAGAAAATTTTGAAAAGCCCTTCATCCTTTTAAAATTATCAGTAAAAATCCTTATAATTTAAACTTATAAAAATCCTTAAAATCAAATTTCTTTTAAAATTAATAAAAATTTTGACGTGTCAAGATTATTTTACGAAAATCAATCAAAACCAGGTGACATAGACCAACCTAACTTGTTTTTTTAACCCGACTCAGTATGAAAGTACCCGACTATCACTACTATCCGTTCCATTATAAGATTTTTTTTATAGAATATGAAATTGGTCATAAAGTTTTTTTGTAGGTTAATAAATCATAATTTGGGTACTTTTAAATTCTTTGATTATTATCATTGTTTAATTAATTTTTTTTTATCAGGAATATGTGCCTTTGCATGATGGAGTTATAGCTAAGGCAAAATGGGAGGCTGAGCAAGTGGAGCTTAACGCATCTTTGCAAACAGAACTTGCTCGTTAATAAATTAGAAAATGTTTTTTTAATAATAATTATATATATTTATAATTTTATCTGAAAATAATAGATAATTAGCTATGGTTTGTCTCCTTTCCAATTTTGTATATATATTTATCAGGAAAAGGAAAAGGAGACAGCTTCCATAAAATGGAAGAATATATATAACTGTTAACTTTAAATTTTCTTTTTTTGATTTTATGTTATATTTATTTTGTAAAAATGGCAAAGCCAAAAAAAAAGATAGGAAAATCTAAAAATAGAAGCTTTTGATTCTCTTTGTGGCTCTGGTTAATTTCCTGTGGTCCTTCCTCTCTTCCCTTCCTCTCGTCGTTTTGATCTTATCCTTTTATTTTTCTTGTTATTTTATATGATCCTTAGTTATAAAACTTGCTGAAGTATTATAATTGGTTGTCCTTAATATTGTTGTTGTCGTCGAAGTCATCGTTGTCGTTGTTTCCTTGTTGTCAGCGTCATCGCATTTTTTATAATGATACTTGTATCATTTCACAATTATTGTTATAATGTGTAATTATATCATAACTCGAATATGGCTATAGTCTATAATAATATCATAACTTATGATTTGGAATTTAATTCTTACTATCTAAGGCGTGTACATAATATTCAAGATGATAAATTTGGTCCGATCTATTCCAACCCAGCCTGAAATTAATCCTAATTAATCGCACCCATTGTACACATTGGATTTTATTTGTAATTATCATTTTAACCAAAACAAAGTTTGAATTTACCCGAGTTTAAATAAAAAATAATTGATTTTGAAAAAAAACTTCGTATTAGAGGTTCAACCAGACTAAAAAAACAAACAAACAAACAAACACTCAATAATTCTGGGAACAACTCAAGTTTAGATCAAGTCAACTCGTTACCAATATTGCTACTCCTGTTTATCTTATCTATGTCTACTGTCTCCTTTCCTGTAGTTTTGTTAAAGGAAGAAGGTAGGTCGACCACAATGTGTTGTATTCCACGTCAGTACATTTGACGTTACATATTTGGGGCATACCTCTTTTATAATTAGCTTGCTTCTTATCCGAATTAGTGTCCCTACCTCTCAACACATGTTGTACAAACTTACAAGATATAGGTTTTTACTTTTGATCCTTGTAAAACTTGTGACATATAATTAAGAATGATAAAAATCCGAACTCAATTTAATTTAATCCGATACAAAATTAATATATCAAATACTTAATTAATCAAGTTTAACTTTAAATTCAAGTCAATTTTAAGTTTAAAATTTAGATACTCAATATAATAACTGATAGAAATTTACGCGTAATATCTCATGTCGAAAAGAAACATAAGGATAAAGTGAAATATATGCAAATATATGGCTCATTCGTCATGACTTATTTTCATTTTACTTATAATTAAAACCCAATAAATATAGTTTAATTGGTTTATAAAGAATTTTGAAATACGTCAGTATTAATTAATTTAATTTTGAATTATTAATTTACGGTATTTCTTCTTAAGCTATGTTTAGTTGAACGTAAGATTTTTAACTAAATGAAATGATTTATAATTGAATGGAATGTAAATAGATGTAATATTATAAAATTGTTATTTACGAGGATGAAATAGTTCATAGTGTAATATAATGAAATGTTGTTTGAAAGAAGATTTCATAATGTAATATAGTGAAATATTGTTTATCATTTTATATTTCATTATAAACCCTCTAAATCAGAGGTAACTTGTTTTTATTGTTTATGATGGAATAAGATGTAATATGAAGCATTTCCTTTTTTATTAAGTGACCGTTTCACCACAATAGTTTAAGTTGTTGCGTGAGGCCAACTTGATTAGTTTTATATATTCATTAATACATTCCCTCAAGTAAATACCTTTTGGGCTTGAAACTTGCACAAACTTACTCTATCTTGTGCTGAATAATAGACGAGGGTAAGATTTGAACTCATGACTACTTGGTCACAAACAAGGACGGATGCACATTGGCAAATTCATATAAAAATATTATTATTTTAAGTTTTTCTATAAAATAAAATAAAATTTTGCCTCCACTTAAAAAAATTTATGGATCCGTCCCTGGTCACAAAGGCTCTGATATCATATTAAGTGACCGTTTCACTACAATAACTTAAGCTGTTGTATGAAACCAACTTAACTGGTTTTATGCATTCACTAACATTTTTATCATATTTCATTTCATTTCATTATAAATTTTCTATCAAAGAATAATATTATATTTAATTTCATTATATTAATAAGCAACCAATCAAACATAGTTTTAACCTTAGTTTAAGTACAAGGAATGGGATGTGCTATTGCCAGCTACTATGTTTTAAAATCCGGACCGGTCATCGAACCGGTGGCCTTATTAGTTATTGGTTTGATCGGTTCGACCGGTTTAACCACCGGTCGAACCGGTGTGACGTAATAATTATGCAATAATTATATATAATATTAACAAATTTTAAAAAATTCAAAAAAAAATAAAAAAAAAATTATCGAACCGATCGGACCGGTCAATTGACCGGTTCAGACTGGGTCAATTGAAGACCGGTTTTGAAGCATCAACCGGACCGGACCATCGACCGGTCACCGGTCGGACCGGCCGATCCGGTCCGGGTTTTAAAACCCAGGCCAGCTAGAAATGTGTCCATACTCCATACTCCATAGTCAAGTCAAGCTAATTAATAATGCAAAGTCACACTTTTCCTCTTTTGAAAAATTGTATAATGCAAAGTACCACATTGGATCCCAAACAAGTGGACCAGCTTCCTTCAGATGAGGAGCAAAAAGAATATTAGCCCAAAATAAATTTAAACCACGTTTAAGGATTTTTGTTTTCTCTCGAAAATTGAAAATTACAGGACCTAGCCTAGGATGGTCCTCTTGTGCCTGTATTATGGTCCCTCGTACCGGTCACCATCCATCCCTTGGACCCGTCCAGCTGTTGAGTTCGATTACATCAAATAATAATCGAAAATCCAAGTAGCTACTAATCCTCTTGCCTTGTACTCAAAAAGGTTAAACGTCCATACCCTATATTTCGGCCTGATATTATGTGAGGGAGATAAATAACGGTTTGATTTTAACCAATTTTTAGAAAAGACTGTCCAATATTTGGTGTGTACAAGGAATCACCACATTAGATGAACTCCCACACTGTTGCTGCCGAGACTCGAACTCAAAATCTTGTACTCATTTTCCTTTCAGATAATCAACTGGGCTATCTGTGCGGGCAACTTGGTAAGTATTGCTAGGTTCAATTCATATGAGTCGAAATCAATAGGCCTAGTTTGAGTTCATTGTGTATATTTAACCAAACTTGATAAGAACTTGATCGGAGTTGATCATGCTTTAGGTCGGACTTGTTTCCAAACCCATTCCCAAGCGCCCAAGAGGGAAGGCAAAATAGACCGGAATGGGTATAGCCCGAAATTAAAGAATAAAAATTTTCTTAGTTTAGATTTGAATTGAACTTAATTTTAAAATGATGTTCTAAAATTTAATAAAAATTAATTAATTTATAAAAATTGATTAATTTATAAAACAGACTGATTAGTTAATAAATTGGTCAGGTCTAAAAAAGATTATTAAAATAAATTAAAATTAAAAATTAAAAAATTAATCGGTTCAAGTTCTTACTATTAAATTGATCAAATCGGTTATTTTTAAATTATTAATTTAAACAAACTTATTTATATTCCTTAGACTCAAGTTGGCTGCAAAGTTAAATATGCATTGAAAATGAAAAAAATGCAAAAGTGTATTTTACATAGTGCTTTAATTGCTTGCTTTAAGCTGCTTCTAAGTATTTGTTTGGATGAGCCTGTATTATTAGAGTTTTCATCAATAGAGTTTTTGTTAGAAGAGTCTTTCTAAAAATTAGTTATTTGTTTGGTTGTTAATTAAAAATTTTTGAAAAAATTTATATAATAGACTGTTTGACAACATAAAAATAAAAATATTTTTAATTAATTTTATTTATATTTTATTTAATAATAAAATTATTTATGCATATAAATATTATTTAAAGTATATTAAACAATATACAAAGCAAAATATATTAATTATTATATAATTTTAAATCATATGAAATATAAATAAAATATATATAACCAAATCTTTTATATGTATTATAATACAAGAAAAATTAATATAAAAATAAATATTAAAATATATAAGAGCCAAATAATATTATATAAATCTCAAAACAAACGCGAAGATAAATTTGTGAGTATTATAAAATTATGTATAAAACATAAAGATAAAAGAGACTAAAAATAGACTCATTAATTATTTTGAAGATTTTTTAAGAAGTTTTGAATTTACACATCTTAAAATTTTATATTTTTACTGTCAAAACGTTATATCCATCAAAAAATATTTTTATTTTACAACCAAAGCACTTATTTTTTTAATTTTTTTTGTAACCAACAAAATTACTTATTAACTTTCGAAAATTGCATCTAAATAAGTACTAAGTCAATAAGCATTGTAAGTTGAATCCAGGTGGCCTAAAAGCCTAGCGCACACGTTTTCAACATTAGTTCTTGAAGGCCCCCAACATTAGTTCTTGGGTTGTTAGCTAGTCGCTCTTTAACTTTATTTCACTTGTGTTCAATCTAATCGATGCTAGTCCAAAGGTACACTCCTCAAAAACTCAACTTTGACAAGAACAAGATATTCCAATCTTCAAAAGGAATCTTCTTAGATGTTTCAAATAGTGTATTCAGATTAATATTAGGTTCACAAGTCCTATTCTCATATTAGTAGAAGACATGTTTGGGTTTGAGCAACTTGAATACCATGGACCAGCTCCCATGTCTCAGGCTTGAATTGAGTTTAGAAATGAAATTAGGTTTGAGATTGAGTTGTATCTAATTTGACATTCAAACTAGTTGTTCAAACCTTTTTCTAACAACAACTGTTGTTTTAGGACTTGAGATATAACTACATACGACAATGAGTTAGGTAGGATTCGTGTCACTTATATAAGTCTGAGCTTAAACTAACTCTGCTTGGAGACATGATTCTTTGTGCTATTTATCCTATCTCATTTTATCTTAACCATTTATTTATGTGTATCTATGTATGCTTAGGGACATGATCCTCTGTGTCATTTATCCTGTCTTATTTTATCTCAACCAATAAGACATGATAGATGTAACCGAATGTCTGAAAGGCTCCGCTTGACTTGACCTGTTTTTTTAATTAAAAAAAAACATCAGTTTTTTTATAATTGTTAGATCTTGAATTGGGTTTGGGCTTCGATCTAAGCTTGGCCCATTGACGTCGAATCGGGTCGAGAACCAAAATGTCATCCCTTCTTCTTTGCATTCTTCAGGTTTCTTAAACATTCTCTTCAGACATATATGCGACAATTTCAAGCTCGAGTCCCCAACATAACGTGAACAATTCAGGCTTTTGTACACAAATTTGAAGAGATAAAACAGGAAGAGGCATCACTCGACCGCCATTAAAACCGCCATGAATTCAGCAACCAAACCTCTGCTTTCTTCACACTTCTTTGGCTTCAATCTTCTTAGCTCTCCTCCAACACCTAAAACAATCAAAGCATCTTCGCGTTTGCCTTTCTTCTCCAGACGAAGAACCCAAATACCCAAATCTTTTCTCAATTCAAAGCATCCAATTTTTGATTCATTCCCATCACAAGCCACTCTAGCTGCTTTGTTCTTCACTTCACTGACAACCCCACAAGCGGCCTTTGCTCTCGATAATGACAATGTACCTCCTCCACGAACACCACCACCAGTAATCGAAATACAACCCACTAATCCAATCCCATTAAGTTCCTCACCTTTCGCTCAAAATCTTCTTCTCACAGCCCCAAAACCTCAGTCTCAATCAACACCGGACCTCCCTGAAGGTAACCAATGGCGTTACAGCGAGTTTCTCAACGCCGTCAAGAGGGGGAAAGTGGAGAAAGTCCGTTTCAGCAAAGACGGTTCAGCCCTGCAACTCACTGCCGTCGACGGCCGTCGTGCCATAGTCATTGTCCCGAAGGACCCGGACCTCATCGACATTTTAGCTATGAATGGTGTCGATATCTCTGTCTACGAGGGAGAATCCGGTAATGGGCTTCTGAATTTCATCGGAAACCTGCTATTCCCGTTCCTGGCTCTGGGCAGTTTGTATTTCCTCTTCCGTCGTGCCCAGGGCGGTCCAGGCGGGCCAGGCGGGTTCGGGGGACCCATGGATTTTGGGAGATCGAAGTCAAAGTTTCAAGAAGTGCCCGAAACAGGAGTGACATTCGCCGACGTTGCTGGAGCAGACCAAGCGAAACTGGAACTTCACGAAGTTGTCGATTTTCTGAAGAACCCAGATAATTACACAGCTTTAGGAGCTAAAATTCCAAAAGGGTGTTTGTTGGTTGGACCACCAGGGACTGGTAAGACTCTGTTAGCGAGAGCTGTTGCCGGAGAAGCGGGAGTGCCGTTCTTTTCTTGCGTGGCTTCGGAGTTTGTGGAGCTATTTGTTGGTGTTGGAGCGTCGAGAGTGAGGGACTTGTTTGAGAAGGCAAAGTCAAAAGCGCCGTGCATTGTGTTCATCGATGAGATCGATGCCGTAGGTAGACAGAGAGGCGCTGGACTTGGTGGTGGGAATGACGAAAGAGAGCAGACCATTAACCAGTTGTTGACTGAAATGGATGGGTTTTCAGGTAATTCAGGGGTTATTGTTTTGGCTGCAACTAACAGACCTGATGTTCTTGATGCTGCTTTGCTAAGGCCTGGCAGGTTTGATAGACAAGTTACTGTGGATAGGCCTGATGTTGCTGGTAGAGTGAAGATACTTCAGGTACTTGTTGGCTTCTTCCTTTTAAAGGTATTAAATTGCGGATTGCAGATTATACACAATTGTAACATTCCCGAGCGCCGGCAAGACTGAAATTTAAAATCTTGGACTTCTAGTGTTTGTTGTAATTTGGTGGCTTTGGAAATTTGTTTAAGTGATAATGTATATGGACAATATGAGGGAAGTTAGTTATAGCTTTGAACTTCTGTTGGCTCAAGTTTATGGTTTTGACTTTTGAGCAATAGGTACACTCTAGAGGGAAGGCACTTGGAAAGGATGTGGATTTTGAGAAGATAGCTAGGAGGACTCCTGGATTCACAGGCGCTGATTTGCAGAACCTGATGAATGAGGCGGCCATTATCGCGGCTAGGCGTGACCTTAAGGAAATTAGCAAAGACGAGATATCTGGTGCCCTAGAGAGAATTATTGCTGGGCCAGAGAAGAAGAATGCGGTTGTCTCTGATGTGAAGAAAAGGCTAGTTGCATATCACGGTAGGTGACAGAGAAATGAAATGCTCTCTCTAGGTTCTTTCTTGAATGTTGCTATGTTGTAGTGTGTTTTACTTGGGAGGTTAAGGATATTGTTTCGTTATCTGAAGAGGCTGGACATGCTTTGGTTGGTGCTCTAATGCCTGAATATGATCCTGTGGCCAAGATATCAATCATACCTCGTGGCCAAGCCGGTGGTCTTACATTTTTTGCTCCAAGCGAGGAGAGGCTGGAGTCTGGATTGTATAGCAGAAGCTACTTGGAGAACCAAATGGCTGTTGCACTTGGTGGAAGGTCAGTCATAGATCATTCACGAACCACTTTTTGCTGCATAAGCCGCTGATTCGGAGTAGAAAGTGGTCGTGATTTATGACATCATCTGTTAGCTGTTTGAAATTTTTATTTGATGTGGTAGTTAAATGCTAGTGTTCGATGTAAAAGAATCACGAGGCCACATTCAGAAGATGACATGGTTTTAAATTGCAGTCAGAGTATAACCTGCAATCCTCAATTTAAGACTTTAGATGACAAATGTCTTTGTGCAGGATCGCCGAGGAGGTAATTTTCGGTGAGGAAAACGTGACTACAGGAGCATCAAATGACTTCATGCAAGTTTCAAGTGTGGCAAGGCAGATGGTTGAGAGATTCGGGTTCAGTAAAAAGATTGGACAAGTTGCCATTGGTGGAGGTGGTGGCAATCCATTCTTAGGCCAACAGGTATTGATTAATACTATGATTGTAAACTTGATCAATGAACCAGCAATTATTTCAGAATCTATAGAACTTGATTACAAAAAGATAGTAGTTTGTTTAAAGAAATTAGACCGAAACAAAAGAAGACCGGAGAAGCCCCGGTCGGTATATAGGTCTCCATCCCCAAGATATTACAAGAACATGATTCTCTCCCCTTAACCAGCTTAGAAGTTCATTTCCTGTTTTAGTGTATTGGTTATCTGTCTATTAGCCAGTTCATCGTTTTTTTTGTAACTTTGATTGAGATCCGACTTACATACGCTATTGATGCAGATGTCATCCCAGAAAGATTACTCCATGGCAACTGCAGATGTGGTGGATTCAGAGGTTAGGGAGCTAGTAGAAAGGGCATATTCAAGGGCCAAGCTGATCATTACAACTCACATTGATATCCTTCACAAGCTTGCACAACTCCTGATGGAGAAAGAAACTGTTGATGGAGAAGAGTTCATGAGTCTGTTTATTGATGGAAAGGCCGAGCTATACATTGCCTAGGTAGACTCCTAAGATTTCAAACTGCGTTGTATTATAAATTTCAGAGGCATACACATCGAATAATTCCATAATTGAAGGGAATACAGGTTCTGTATATAGGCAAATTCTCTCCTAAGGAAAGCATTTTGCCAAAACTGTCACCTTCAGACTGACTCAATTCGATCCGTCTTCGACCTGTAAAAGTTATGCGACTGGCGAGTTACGTAACCGATGATTGCAGGAAGTAGAAAAAATAGTACATGAATTACTGCACCCTCCTTCACCTCGATGGTACATTTGGAGGGAACAAAAGTCACAATCCCATTATACAACGCAACCCACTAACAATACAACAACAACCAGATTACCAGAACAATGGATAAGTTACTAAAGAATGAATGAGTCTTCTAAGAGCCTCTACCACCACTACGTTGCCTTTTTTCTTCAAGTGCAGCAGCCTCATTCAGCATGTCAGCGGCATCTTTCTGCATGTCCAGCTTGGCTAGGGCAACAGCTTGCATGTAAAATGCCGTCGACCAGTCCGGGTATACACACTGTGATTGCATCGCATCTCGGAGGGCAGCATCCGGTTGATCACACAAGAGATGGCAAAGACTTCGCCGTGCATAAACAGTGGGGGAAACCATTGTCCCCACATCTATGAACTGCACACAGATTATGATTAGTGATACAGAGTCCCTTAAGTTTTTGATAGGAGAGCATGAACAATCAAGAATGTAGAACCAGGGCTACTTGCCTGAGAATAACATTCTATTGCAGTTTTAAAATCTTTGTCACGAAAAGCTACGTCTCCACGCTTTCTGGCGTCCAGCATATCCCTCATTTGTTGAGTCCATTCTTGGAAAGATAACTGTATACGACACAGTTCGGTACGAACATAAAGCAAAGGATTGGTAATAGGAATAAGCAACGTACCAATGAGCAGTTAATCACCTCATTTGTTCCTTCATCATCTTTGTAATGCGTCATTACCAAAATTTGATGAATAGCTGTAAGATCCATCCGTGAACATGCGTCACCCATTGGAGAAAGAGGATGCTGTGGTGTAGGTGGTGCATCTTCATGCTTTGTTATACCCAGCATCACGTGAGATGGGACCTGAAAGTAGAATCGTTAAATTACAAGCAACACAACTGTCTACAAAGTCAATAACAACTAAATGCATCTCCTGAAAAGGGGTGAATAGGGATAAAAATTTTATATCAGAAAGAACATAAAGAGGGACACAATTGATGAAACAATATCGTGTATGAATCACAGTAGCAGTTTATTATTATATGCTCTAGTGGTTCATGAAGTTAACATTTATCTACACAATAACATTATATTTGCCAACTATTATCATCTGAAAATGTGACAGAACGAGACAGCGTACTTCTGGTTTATGTTGTAATGGGGCAAGTGTTGCAACAAGGTCCTTAGTATTGGGCCGTTCCCTGGGCTCATATTGCAAGCATTGCGAAGCAAGATCAAAAACCACAGTTGCCTCTTTAGTTGAAAAGTTCCCTTCCAAATGTGAATCCATCAAGATAAGAATGTTTTTACCCCGGATCATATCAAGAGCCTGAATAACAGCAAATGATCATGAGGAGTCATAAGGAGAGTTCACAGTAAAGATCAATCTTTCCAACAACTAACATGAATTCAAAAATACATATTACGGTAGATTGAGTAATTTAGAAGTAAACTGTAACATTCACTGCACAAATCAGAGAACAATGCAACTCAACTAAATATCAAGTGACTCAAAATCACTAGACAAAAAAAAAAGATAAGGAAATGGAGCAATGCCATGCAATAGTAGACAAGATATATAGATTTGGGATTGAAGTTGAAAACAGAGTCCGACAAACATCATGAAAGAAGTTGTAACATAGAGTTTGCTATAAGGACATGATATCAAAACTTGATGTAGAACCAGACATTTCAAATAGAACGGCCAATTTAATGGTTGAGGGTAATATTCCACAAAATGAACCCAAAATAAAGCCATTGATGAAGTATGAAAAATTTACGTGACTGGGAGGGATGTGCTTTCCACTGAGAAGGTCCAACAGAACAGTACCAAAGCTAAAAATAACGCTTTCTGGAGTGACCCTTCCTACAAAAATTGAAAGATATGGTTATATTACATTATGAGAGGATTCCAACAGTAATCCTCGTATTAGAATGTTGTTTGGTTAGATCAAACACAAACTATATACTTGTTTCCCGCTGAACAATATTTCTAGATCTGTCCTTCAGTATGATGGATAAAATGCAGATAATTGAGCTTCATAATTCTAAGGGAATGACTGCAAGCCCATGTTGCATTTCATCAAACAGGCAATATGTGTCATTCTGGACAATGGTTTGTCCGTTATCTTTTGATGTAAAGATCATTCCAATTCATTCAAGTGTTAGCTTTAATGTCACTTCCAAATTGGTAACTCCGAGTAATACCAATAAACCAAAAGGCAAATTGAATTTTCATGTTATTTCCCTCTTGCAAATTGTCATAATACCAATCTTGACAATTCTAAACCAGAAGCAGCTCTTCTAACTTCCATCTCACAAATTTTACTTCCCCACTTTCTCATTTAACCTTTGGTTGAAGTAGTCCCCGCAAGGTTCCATTTGTATTCATTAAAACTTTCTTGTGTTGTTAACTTAAAAAGACCGTTGTTACCCAACTGCAATTCCCACTTCTCCTTCCGTAGATATTGCATAATAGAGAACTGACCACTTTAATATAGTTCCAGATTTCCATCAAGAAGGAACACAACAATGAGTAATTTCTAGATACACAAATTTAATTCCATCAATTGAATACGAATGAATCAGAATTCACACAGAAACTATTCAAATTTTACAGAATGGAAATCTAAAGAACTAGGCATTACCGTTTTTCAAGTATTCGGGAGGTGTGTATGCAAGATTCGTACTGTAGCTTTTCCCGTCCCTACTATTTTTCATCAATCCAAAGCAAGAAAGCCGGGGATCTCCATTCTGGCAAAACCATCCAGTAAATTACCCCTTGCTCTTATAGATCCTCCAGACGACAATCCCCTAACTCAACAGATGTTTAACCAATCAAAAGTTGTAAGAAGAGAGGCAACGCAAAATACCTCATCGAAAAGAACCCTATAAGCATTTAAATCATGATACAGTGGTCGGCCTTCGTTACTACAATAATCCAAAGCTTCAGCAATGTCAAGTGCCACTCTAAGTCGCATTGCCCACTCTATAGTTTGATTCTCCCCTGTAAAAAAAATTAAAATCCACAACACAACTGCATCAAAATCATGCAATTCAATTCCAGACGAAGCTAAACATTTTAAGTAATAACAAAAAACTGAATGGGACAAGATTTACAGTAATCGACCCTTGAATACAAACAACATACAGTGAAATAAATGTTTGGCGAGAGTATCATTAGGCATATACTCAGCCACAAGAAGCCTTTCGTCCCCATCGCAACAGTAACCAATCAAATTGGCTAAGCTCTCGTGCCTCAGCTTTCCAACACCCCATGCTTCATCCTTCAAACAACAACGATAACAATAACAAGAAATTAAAATCCAACACTCAATCTTCAAACCCTAGCCTTCATGAGAACGAAATCAGAACGTACCGCGAATTGCTTCGGATTGGGCCAAGCCGGCTTGGGAAATTTCTTGACGGCTATCCAACTCCGATTGCTCTGGTTCTGCAGCCGACCTTTGTACACGACATTTGGAGCCTTCTCACCGCACTCGGACACGATAAACTCGGGGCTAAAGTTGTTCGTCGCGGCTTTTAAATCAGCAAGCGAGAACTCCATGAACCCCAGTACGCCACCGACAGCGGCTACACTTGCACCAACGCCTACAGGTTCATCCCCCTTCGTAGGCTGAGGAACGCGACCGTCGTTGTGTTGGTACTGAGGATTGAGTGGCGGTTGCTGTTGGTTGTGGTTATGATGGTTGTATTGGTTCTGGTCTTTGTCTCCTGATAAGCAGGAACAACAACAACCCATAACTCGAACTGAGTAGACTCAGCAACTCAGTAACCTTCCCCCTTTCGGAGACAAACCATATAAATATGAAAAATTACACAATTAAATTCAAAAAATATATAATTATTTATAAAGAGATAGAAAGAGAGAGGTTCTTCTGTTTCGTGTTATTTGGTTAGACAAGAAGAAGAAGAAGAAGAAGAAGAAGAGAAATTATAGTGTGCAACGCAGCAGCAGTAGCAGTAGCAGCAGCAGCAACAGCTCAGCTACAGCTTCCTTTTCCTTTTCATGTCGTTCCCTTCTCTCTCTCTTCCTTCCTCTTCTTCACAAGACCCCTGTCTCTCTCTGTCTGTTTTTCTGTTTCTCTTCTTGGTAATGATTTGTTATTTTCAACGTGATGCAAGGGCAATTTAGTCATTTTCTAAATAATTCCTATAAATTTTTTTGATTACAAAAGAAATTAAACGAAAATTACAATAAAATCCTAACTGATGCAGTGTCTGCCGTACAAAAATTCATGCCGGTCAAGGTACATGTGAGCCCGGATTGAGGTCGGAGGCTTCGGAAGAAAATATAGACCTGGTTTAACAAAGGTTACGAGGGAGGCCAGGCTATCCACACTCTAGTTGTCTTTTCGATACACGTGTTAGAGTTGTACTTTTCAAGATTGACGCAGTAGATCTCATATATCTGTCACCAAATAATACTGGTCAGTTTTTGGAGAATTAGAGGAAGAGAGAATATTAATTACTTCAAAAAAATCGGCTTCAACAATGAGACGTCGATATCCGAAACCTCGAACGAATTAGAGCCCTGATTGAACACCTCAAAATTCTACCTCAAGAGGCAAGCCTCACCTAAATTGATGGATAAATCTTTCGCACCATTATCCCTGACAGTCCCTTATCAACCCCCCTACCGTAACCATCTGATGACCGTATTTAACAGCTGTATCAGTATTAAGTTTGACCCAGCTCCGGACGGTTTGGGTAACTCCACTTTCATTATCTTATTATTTAATTATTCCTCGTCTTATATATAATTACTAATCAGTGTAGAATACTAGTATTGTGTACCAGGACAAGCGTGTTAGTGGGGATGTAAGTAATGTAGCCCAATGATGATCATGATCAGTCAGCGTCAGGACCAGTTGCTCCCAGAGTCTCACGTGTGGTAGGTTGTGATTGGTGGAGGCTAAAAAGGTTTAGACGTGTGGACCCAGAAACAGGAGTCCGCGATTCGCTGGCTGTAGGACCCATCACGGTACGCGCGTTGTACTGTCCCAGTCAACGATGTGCGTGGCACGCACGAGTTTAACTTTAAAACCACAAAACCTGTTCACTGCATCTAATCTCATTGGAGCTACAGTGCGGCGTCGTTCTAAGCAATTTCTTGATTTCCTTCCTCCGTTTTGGTAATTCGTAATTTAATTTTTGCTACTTACACCTTCTTGTTATATTCTAACAAAAAACAAATATTTAGTTATAATTATTATTATGATATAATTATAACAAATATTTTAAAAACTCGAACTTCAAGTTAATCCAATAAAACATGAGATTTAAGGTTTAGAAAATTCAATCAATATTAGATCGTCACAAAATTGACTAAAAATTAAATAAAATTAAAGAATTTAAAATATGGTTGAAAGATATTTTCTTTATTAATTGAAGAATTTAAAATATAATTAAAATTTTGATAAATTAATTTTATTTATAAAAATTATTAATTCTGAATATTATAATTTTAGTTGCGAATTATTTCATGTATATGAAACTTGATATTGTGCCATTTTATATAAGTTTTTCAATACTCAGAATTAAAGAATTTAATCTTTTTAACGATTTTGCTTCACAAATATTGTCTCATTTCAAGCTGAAAATAAATAAAAAGAAATTAAATAGAGATTTAATTATAAAAACTTAAAAGGAAAAAGAATTTAACAACTATTAAGGAAATTTTGAGGGGCAGAAGGGTAAATTTGTCAGACAAAGCACAGGTCATGTTAGACAAATCGTCTTAGTCTGGCTGCTTTTGGAATAATTAACTTATAGGTGTGAATTGGATTAAGATTGTTAGGAGATGACTTTATAATTTTTTAAAAATATATTATATATAAATTATTATATACAACTTTTTTTTTAGGGAATTATATACAACCTATTGTTCATTTAAAATGAAAACTCGTAAACTAGTCGATTTTATGATAGCAATAGGTCAAGTCGGGATTGAGCTAGCCTAAGCTTGAACTCGGCCTGACTGTTACTATCGATGACTCTTTTTAATTAAAAAAGCAAAACGATGTCATTTTACTTATAAGTGTTGGGTATTGGATCGAGTCAGACTTGACTAACCTAAGTTTGAACATGAATCGAGACCCTTTTCTTAAAAGAATAAGATCCAAGGCCCGATCAACATGACCCTTGCTTGTTGACTTTGAGTGAGGTTTGGTTGGATCAATTGTCATCTCCAGTCGATTTTTAATAATAAAAATTATTAAGATAAACTTAACTAAAATTTTTGTTAGTTTAAGGTATTTAATTTTAGTTAGTTTAAGGTATTCGATTCTATTAATCTAAATTTCTTTAATTATATCAATATGAATCTAACTAAATATAAATAATAAATCTAAATCTAAATAACAAAGATAAATAAATGTAAATTATATAAATTAAATAAAAACTAGAAATAAAATCAAAATGTTTAATAATAATAATAATAATATATTGTAATATATATTTTTAATCGATGATTTAAATGACTAAAGAGACAGTTAGTTAAGTATAGGAGAATAATAAAGAATGAGAATGAATATATGAAGGAATAAGAATATGTATTATTATTATAATTATGATGGTTGGTTAATATGAATTAATGATTACCATTACCATTACCATTATTATTGACAGTGATTGATTTGTAAAAATATTTAAAAATAAAAGTTATTATGTTTTAATTAATTAATTAATTATAATATTTTAATTAATGAATATTTAAAAAAAAATCACTACTAGGAAACAAGCTTCATTCATCTACTAAATATAGGATACGGAGGATTCTCCAAAAAGTGGGATATCAAACTATTGTCCTTATAATGATAATCAACAACCAACCACTCACTTTTAATTCTTTACTCATTAATTCATTCTCAAACCTATCATCCTAGCACTCCCTAAATTATTTTAAAGTATTTGTTTAAATTATAAGTCATTTGAATATTAAAAATTTTAGTTATTTTAATAGCAGACATAAACAAGGCACAATTAAAAGTATACCTAATTTCACCGATTGGTCTATCCACCTAAATATCCAACTTTCATTATCCTGAACCTAATAAAACTTTGACATGCCTCCCAAGTTCAGAGTTTCCACATTTTCGGCGTTGAGTTGTTGCTCTCTTACCTGTGCTGCCTCAGCTTTTGTGATAAGATCACATGTGGTGATTTCACATGCCACCTCAAGCCCACAATGTTTCTGTCAAGATCAATAAGTGAAGTGAAGATGATTCAGGACCAAAGAGAAGGTGAAGTGAGAAGTGAGAACATATCCTGATATTGCTTATAATCCTCCTGGATTTATCCACACATCATCACGTAATAATCCGTTAATTGCATGACGAGTTAACGATCCCGACAAGTATTAGGCAGCTTAATTGCATGACAAAATTATGAAGAAACAAGGTACTTTTGGTGATTGATAATTAGAGGAATGTAGATTCTACGAAGTGAAACTGAAGTTCCTCGTACATTTTAACAGAACTTGCAGAGAACTTCTCAATGGCAATGAAAATCTGTTGCAGGCCAAACTGAAGGTTACAGTCTTTTATTCTTTCACTCCTGTTCATACCCTCTGCAAACAGGTTCTTCGCTTGCATTAACTTGTGTAATCTCTGATCTTCCCTTTCTAATGCCTTCAACTTTCTGTCAACATCCTTGTCTGAAACTATCCTTTGTTGTACATAATCATTTTGGGTTTCCAGAAATTGTTGTACTTTTGTGAGAAATCCTTGAATTGATTGAGTTACTTCTGTCTCCGAGACTCTATCTATGGCGTTTGACCAGTCATTGCAGAGTGCAAATATGGCAGGTTCTGTGGGAGAGGAGTGTCCTGTATCTTCTGGCTCTGGTTCAGGTTCGTTGGGAAGACATTTCAGAAGCCAACCATTGAAAGCTTTCACATAGCATCTTTGTGCAGTGACCCAGTTGAAGAAGCTTAAACCCCAGTTTCGAAGATCAATCTTTAATTGCATTGCAGCTTCAATACGAGTGTCATTAAGCTTCCAATCAGAAGCAATGGCGTCTAAACATTTTGCCCCACTTATTGCTTCAGCCTGACATCGATGGCATTCTCCCATAGCTTTCCACGTTCCAAGTAACCTGTCACCATAACACAGGATGAGTAGCCAACTTAGAAGATTGAAACATTAACTGTAATGTGAGTCCTGAAAAGAGCAAACTTTAGGATCAAATCGTTGATATGTGTCCACAATTCTCCATCTCTCAAGTCATTGATAGTAATCGAGATCCTGTCAATCACTTGAATTGCAACTCTGATGTTAGTTGATAGTGTTGAGAGTAGTTTCTGAGCGGAGTCGAATTTACTGGACTCAGCTTCTTTCTGACTCCAACCATTCAATTGGCTACAAGTTCTGGTATGGACAATGCGAAGTTTCTCCTCAGCCTGCAGGTTCAGCAGCCTCAGAATTCACAATCACAGAGAAGTGAAGGCTCAAATTTTGCAGAAGAAGTCAATAAAAGACAAAGCAATGGAACATCAAAACTGTTTTAATTTAAAGGTTCTTGGAACCTTGACTTCATTGTAGAGTTTCTCCTCCCACATGCAAAGCTTCTTCAGCGTG
Organism: Erythroxylum novogranatense; assembly: GCA_029891385.1. Lineage (NCBI taxonomy): Eukaryota > Viridiplantae > Streptophyta > Magnoliopsida > Malpighiales > Erythroxylaceae > Erythroxylum > Erythroxylum novogranatense. The sequence continues at coordinate 746,227 of CM057225.1, read as the reverse complement.
GTAGACAGGTTGACTGAAATAGCAGGCGAGTTTTGATCTAAGCAGGAGTTGACAGAACCAATCTTCTCATTTGCGGGAAAAAGTTCAGTCATTTTACAGGATAGAATCAGTGAAGATGGTGAAACCACTTGCAACATCTTGGTAGAGATTCCTGTTCAAACAATCTCCATAAAAAATTACAAATTCTAGATATCCAATAACAGTATCAGAAATTTAGAAACTTTACCTTGATGAACAAAATTCCTGTCATGGTAACGGAATTTTCCAGTGTCAAGGACCTTTAGAACTTCACTTCCTGAATCTGCAGCTCTGATAAAGCAACTTTCCAACTCTCTCATGACCTCCTCCAGGATACTTCGGTTTTTACTATCCTGAGCCAAGCCAGTTTTCTCATTTTCCTTCTCATTCTGCTTCTCATCAACTTTCTCGGGCATCGGTTTCAATCCGTTCGTATCCTTCTCAGCCACCAGGTTCTGGCAGTTTCCACCAGATTTATCATTTTCACTTGTCACATCCACAGGTCGGTTTTCCAGATCGAAACCATCAGTCTTCCCTCTAGTTGAGACGGGTATTTCGCATCTCTCATATACATCAAAGAAATTCAAGAAATCCCATGTCGAGCTTGCTGGATTAGGAGGCGAAGGCGTTTTCCATGACGTAGAAGACGTAGCGAAAGGAGATTTCGCACGAAACAAGTCATCATTACTCGTGAAGAAATCTGAATGAATAGTTGAATTCAAGGTCTGAAGATGGAAATGATTGGGGTTGACAGGATTCTGCAAATCCAAATCTTTGTCTCTGAACTCCTCATCTTCTTCAGAATCAAATCGAAAATCGAGGTGGGTGTCTGAGTTTGAACTCGATTGACACCCACGATCAGGCGAAGAACACTTCGAGGGGTCGTTGTGTTCGGCGACAGTAGGGTTTGTCTCAATCTTGGACGATACAGAATGTGAGGAACCGACCAGTTCTTGACCCAGAAAAAGACGGAGAGCGGGTCCGAGAGCTTTGAGAGACTGCATATAAGAAACGTGAGCATCGGCTAGGACATAGCTCTGGTGCAGAGCCTCCTCAAGAAACTTGCAACGGTCGTGACATAGAGTCACCGGCGGTTGGTTTTCGATTCTTGAGGTTGTGCAGCCCATGGCTTGGCAACGATGAAACTACACAAGCCCGTCTTGCTTGGAAGCTATGCTTTTCGTAGAAACCAAGGCTTTAATGAGAATTCAACTTGGTCGTTAAAGGATTTGTCGGATAAATCAGAGGAAGAAAGGAAGAGGAGTGTACTAGGAAAAGCTTGCTTGTCCTATTAATGGCGGGATAGTCATAACGTCTCTATTGTTTGATTTGCAATTTTGGCATTTATTGTCCTTGGTTTTGTTTTTCTCATATTTCCCTTTCTGCCACTATTTTTTGGATTCTTTACCAATTTTACACATTTCATTTATTGTGTTAAAACAAATCTAATTATTATTTGTAAATGATATAAAATTCCTATATTTTTAATTTTTATTATTTTAATTTAAAAGGGATCTTATATTAAATTATTTTTATTTAATAAATTAAGTTGAATAATTATATAGACTCTATTTACATAATTAATAGTCAGTTATGAGATAAGTTATATTAAATAATTTGATAAATGTTTAATAAAATTTCTCATTTTTAGATTTTAAGATTATAAATTGCTTTTAAATAATTTAAAATAAGTAAAAATAATAAATTTTAATGTTTTGTCTTAATTATATTCAATTGTATGATAATTTTCATTAAATAATTTGATAAATATTTAATAAAAATATCTTATTTTAAATTTTTAATACTACAAAATACATATTGTTTTCTTAATATTTTAAAATAAATGAAAGAACAAGAAAATTATATATTTTACCTTAAGGATGAGTTTTGTTTTAATTTAATAATTAATAATAAAGGGATTGACAATGGGAATCTATAGTGGAAATTGAGAGATTGGATTCCACTAAACTAAGGCCAAAACAAATATCATGATGACTATTTCAAGCCCTTAGTATTATGTTGCAATTGACTAAGCCAAAAGGAAGAGTTTTGTTTCAAAAAAAGCTATAATGCAAATCATTCTTTAGTTAAGGTTTATTTCAGTATAACTGACCCTTAAAAATATTATTTGAACTTAAAACTAAAACGATATTAGTTTGATTAATTAAATTAAAATATCATTGTTTTGTTAAATTGATCGAATCTTTTTATAATCTAAGTTAACTTAAAAGCCAATTAATTTAGATCGACGTCAATTTGTTAACCCTGATGTTTTGAATGAATAACTTGATGAATCAAATGACAATTTTGATCAAATTGACATTTATAGATTCAGTATATTTGTACTCTTGTTCACCTTTTAAAACAAACAAAGATTTCATATCCATGATGATTATTTTGAATCTATATAAAGTTACATTAAAAGGAGTTTCAAAGTGGAATTCCAACTCAATCAAAACTTGTCTTTACTCTCTTTTTGAGTTGTATTTTGCTTTGAAAGGTGAGAGGTCAATGAGGAGGCATGGTCCTAACATAATATACTCTATGAGTTACAACCCTAATTCCTAGGAAAGTATGTAACTTTTGGTTATATCTTTCTCCATTTAAGTTTGGCTTAAAAAGAATACATGCTAGATTCCCATGCTTCTTCACCATCACTTATACACTTTATGTTGAAGTAAAAAGTAGAATCAAACTCATAAGTATTCATATAATAAATTATGATTACATGTTTTAAACAAGTAATTTGATGAGTTAATAGTTAAATAAATTGTATTTTTAAATTTATAATTTTATTAAATTTTGTAATAATAATAAAATATCATAAATGTTAATATCGCTAATGTGAAATATTATATAAATTAGATTCATTCATATTAAACAACAACATGCAGTATGAATTTCGTTGATACACAAGGTCTCAAGAGATCCAAGAAGACGCAATTTTACCCTTAACTAGTAGAGATTTATTCATATTAAACATTATGTAGAATTTAATGTGTAAAATATTTGATAAATTAAAATTTTCATTTTCATTACTTATTTTTAATTATAAACATATCAATTAACTTATTAACGATTTTATGCGTATGACGTATATAATCATTATTAAATTAATAAATAAATTTAATTTAAATCAGTGATGTTAATAATTAAATTTTTTTATATAAAACTACAATAAACTAAGAAAGTACTTTTAAGTACCTGCCAACTTTAACGGTCTTCTTTTAAGGGGCCCAATGGCTATTATGAAGCTAACAACCATTCCATCTTTATCGCCTGGATCGTCTTTCAGAAATGGAATTATACATATGACCAGCACAAACTAATCATTACTGGTCCAATCCATACATAAAGCAAATGGGATCAATTCCTTCTGTTCCTGTTCATAGGTCACTGGTGAATAATATGTTAAGGGGTAGATAGTCGGATGGTTTCAAACACAGAGTGACACACGGTATTCAAAACAAATAAATAAATTCTTAAATTCACAATATATATATATATATATATAATTAAATAAATTATTTTATAAATTAATAATTTAAGATTATTAATAAACTTAACCTAAATAATTTTTATAAATTTATTTTTTTTCTTAATCTATCATGTTTTAAATTAAGAATACCTTGCTAAGTGAGGCCTACATGTTTGGTCTAATAGACCAACCTAACTCATGAGTGCCATCCACTATATAGATTTTTGTCTTCTGTCTTCATCATTTCACTGCCAACATGGCATAAGATATGTCATTTAAGATAATTCCCTGATTCGCTAGGTCTAGAAAGTTATATATATATATATATATATATCAGAGACAAAATAGAAGTTAAGGACGAATAAAGGCGATCTGATGCGTATCAACGCGTAACAAATAAAGCATGTCTGATAGGGGAGTAGGCCACACACACTCGCCGCGTACCGTACTCGAGCCCAGACGAGCTAAGAAGTTAGCGCACTAATTACCTTCACGGAAAACATGGGTTAAAGTAAAACTCGGGAGGTCGTCGAGGTGAGAACGCGTGTCTGAGATCAAGCTGGCAAGAGGATAGAAGGCGAGGACATCCGGGGTAGAGGCTAAGCAACGGAGCGCTTCCAGAGAGTCAGACTCCACAACTAGGTCAGGACACGGAAAGTTTCGGGCAAAGGCGAGACCGAAGCGGAGGGCCATGAGTTCGGCTACCAGGATAGTGGTGATCCCGACGAAGCAAGAGAAACCAACCACCCAGTTACCATAACTATCCCTAAGCAATAGGTCTAGAAAGTTTGAGTATAACGTATCTTTACCCTTGTTGCAAAAAGGTTGAATCCCCACCCAAAGGGCCCCCCACACCCTGGCCTAACAAAGCATTTAGGAGGATGTAAATCAGGTATTCAGCGGTCTGCTAACGGGAGGTGAACAACCCACAGGCCTATAAGGAGCTCATCCTCGGGGTTCAAGAGTATTGCTCTCACACTGCAAACCGTGAGATTCGAACCTTGCACCTTGTTATAAATCTGTCACTCCGGAACCAACTGAGCTACGACTTGCGGGCGAACGTATCTTTACCCTTAACTAATAGAAAGGCTGCTTATCATCTAATTCAATTGAAACAAGCTAAACTCATTTGTATAAGTTGGGGTTTGAATTACATAAGATACAACTAATCTATGATACTAGCAAAATATATAGTAATATTAATTATTTTGTCTTTATCATATGATTTTGAATTATTAATAATTTACTTCAATCACGTTATTTATAAATGAAAATATAAAATTATTCTTATTTTATATGTCCTTTGTATATCATTAATTCTTGATTTTGCTTTATATATTATTTGCTTATGCAAATTCCAAATCAAATTATGTTTATATTATATATAATTATTACTAAAGTCTAATTTAATCATTAAAAGTTTATATCGGATTTAACCTTGAGAAGATCAACTCTACTTAAACAATATCGTTTTTTCCTCAAAATTCACCTAATCGTTAAAATGTCGAACATTCAATTTGACCTTTTTTCATTAGCAAAGAGATCGGTTCAATTCCAAATAAATAAATAAAGGTTTAAATTGATTGAATTTTGAATCTAAAATAATATTGAGAAGAATAGCACTCCTTAAATAATACCCTTTTTCTTCAAATTTCACCTAATCGCTTGAACTTACCAAACTCGACCCGACATTTTGCTATTAGTAAAGAAATTTAGGCTATATTGAGTTGAAGTTTTATAATAAAATAAAATATTATTTCATCGTTTAATAGGAGGTTTTATAATAGAATGGAATATAATGGAAGCGGAAGATTTCATATTATATCTCATTTCATCTTAAACAATAAGAATAAAAAAATATTTGATTTAAGAAGTTTAGAATATAGTGTGAAATAATAAATACGTAATACTTAATAAACTCTACCTTAATACCAAGAAAGACAATACATTTGGGCGTTGGCTAGAGGAAGAGCACCGTCTTCGGGCAGCAGTGGGTAGTTGTCGGCGACAATACAATCGTGACCATACAAATCTGCACTTTTTCAAACCCAAAATACGCTCCAAAACAGAAGAAGCATTGCCCCATTCCTCATATGAGGAAGAAATAGTCACAGTCTGACTTGTTAAGTGACATTGGTAAGTCATTTATATTGTATTCCATTATAAATCATTCGATTACATCTCATTTTAATAAAAAATTTAAGTACAACCAGACATATCCTTATTGACTTAAACTATGGAGGAGCAAAACCCTAGTGTTAATCAATTTCCTGAAAACCTTCTCACCGCCAGCTTCAAGGCCTCCGATGCACCACTCCAAATCTTGGATTTTCTCGATACTGCTGATTTCATTAGCTTCTTTCTTCTTCAATCCGCACAAATCCTTCACTCTCTTCAAATTCCTGAATCCATATTTAAGTTCAGGTTTCTTTGACTTGAGTGGCATACTCGGACCTTTTCTCGGGAAACACGACACGGAGATTCGTCTGAAAACCGCAACAGACACCAACACAGTCACTTCACTAAAATCTTCGAAAAGAAAAACCAGTTCAATGTCTTTAACAGGCACAGACTCCGAATCTTGAACCAAGAATTCAGAGAGTCGTCCTTCGAACTCTGTACACAAGCTTAGCCATTTTCTTGGAGCTTTAACTTACAAACCAAACCTGAACTTGTCTCTCGTCTTTACAATACCGACTTGCTCTACTTTGAACCCCAAAACCAGACTCTGAAAAACTCCATAAACATCAACAAACCGGAGATAATTCTCGAGAAGTATATTGCGATGGTAGCGTAAGGATTCTTGGGTCCGAGGAAGCTGGATGATATAGTGCAAAGAGTCACTGAAATCTCGAAGGGGGTTGAGAGCATCACAAACCCTAGTTTGTCAGGTTTTCAGGCATTGAACACCAAACTTTGAGCTCGTTGATCTCATCTTTGAGTTGCGAGATCAAAGAATGTGATCTGCGAGGGAGGCTGACGGATCTAACGTGGTGAGAAATGCTCGGTGGTTTGGAGAGACGGGTTGGAATAGATAGTGAGCGAATCGATACACGAGCTGCTTCCACCATTTTTGTTATAGCTAAGAAAAGAGTAAATATTCAAGTGGTATTAGAATTATTATAAAATCGGAAAAAATAGAATTAAAATATATATTTAAAATATAATTGATCAAAATGCTGTTATCATTAAAAATTTTAAATTTTAATTAAAAAGTTATTAAATAAAAATTAATTAATTTATTTTAATTTATAAAAATTATTGATTTACAAAATTGATCGATCAATTAATAAATTCATTAATTTTTAGCGAGAATTTACTTTAATAATTTAATCAAAAGTTTAAAACCAAACTGAAAAATTGAACGATTGAAGATTTTTACGATTAAACCGATCGAACAGATTGAATCTTTTAATCATTGATTATAAAATTTATAGGTTAAAACTCGAGTTGAGCTCGAGCTCTAGCTATTTTAAGTCTCAAAATATCCAAAAAATGTAAAAGTCTAAACATGTTTGTTGAATTTAAGTTTGATTTTCTCGTAAATAAATCTAATTTGAATAAATCTATTAAAGATAAAATTTTAATATTTTATCTTTTAATTAAACTTTAAAAATATGAAATTTAATTAAAAATAAATTAATTTATTTTAGTTTAATTGTTAAATAAAATTAATTGATTTAGTTTAGTTTATGAAAACTTATTAATTTATAAAAGTTAACCGGTTAATTAATAAATTTATCGGTTTTTATCAAAAGTTTATTTTAATAATCAAATTAAAAATAAAAACCAAACCAAAAATTAAATAATTTAAGACTTTTACGGTTAAATTAATATAACTAATTGAATTTTTAATCATTAACTAAGAAAGTTTATAGATTAACTCCACCTAATTCTCGAGTTTTCAAGTGGAGCTCAGGCTAGATTATGTCTTGAATATATTAAAAAATGTGAGTCTAAACATGTTTGTTGAATTTAATTTTGAATTTTGTCAAAATAAATCTATTTAAAGATAAAATTTTAATATTTTAAGAATTACAACAAGTGAGAAAAGATAATTAAAACTAATTAGAGCATAATAATATCTAATTCCAATTCAATTAAAGCTATCTTAGTCAAAATTGAACTAATTGGAGTTCTGAGTATTTATACATACGATCCTTATCTTCGAAATATGCAGAAAGTTTAGATATCATGTTTAGTAATTACTTTATTTGTTTAACTAACCTAATGATGCCAGAACATGAAGAATAAGATGAATTAAAAGTTAAATCAGTAAGATAATAAATTTTCAATTTTAAAAGTTAAATCAACATTACAAAGTTATAAAATTAGGTAAAATTGAATAAAATTAAATATTTAAAAAATTTATTAATTAAAGTTTTTGAAATTTAATTAAACAATTTAAATAAAAACTAATTAATTTATTTTAGTTTATAAAAACTGATCAATAATTAATAAATTAATCAATTTTAACAATAAAAATTAATAAATTAAAAATTTTATAAGTCGATTTGATTTTTTAAAGATTGATTTTTTAGATAAGGACCCAACCAAGCTCCAGGAGTTGAGGCTACAACCAAACCTTGGGGTCACCGAATCAGTTATTAGTTAACAACCAACAGAACACGATACTATAAATACTTTGAAACTTCCTCCTCCAACTACCGTATACGAGAAAGTTGGCAGCTTACTAAAACTATAAAAACTTCCTCCTCCAACTACCATATACGAGAAAGTTGGCAGCGTACTAAAACTATATATTCCTTAATCAGGAAATCGTTAATCTCAAAGAAGTTGTAGACACTTTCCTAAGCGACCATGTTGTAAGGTTCCACGGTTATTGGAAGTTAGATACACGTTTACCAGGAAACACACATGATAGATGGTCATGGACTTCAAGTTCTAAAGCTCTTGACACTTTTCAGTTCATGAAAACTGCAGACTCCTGACATTAAGCAAATCTAGCCTGCGAGGCTTTCTTTGATCATTTACTGGCAAATCAACTGCCAGAAAGGTTCTCACAAACTAGAAGAATATTGAACATATAAACAGAGACCGAAATGGATGCAGGCATTCATTCTGCATCCAAAAAATGAATAAATGCAAGGTAATTCATTGTATGCAATTACAAATTCCATGACAATAAGATTGGATTTTGTACCAGATATGAACGAGCAAGAACCAAATACATTAGGTATCAGCTTTCATTGTTGAGTTGGAGGCAAATCTGGAGAGTCATCGGTCGGGGCCGGTGTAGACGATCCAAAGTCGAGATTTGGGAAGACACCAGGCGGCCTTTCTCGAGGTTTTATTGACAGCAACTGGCTTGAATCACCCACAACATCAGCCCATCCGTAATGAGGTTCAGCCCTTCATCACAAACACATATCAACAAATTTGAGCAAATCAAACTGTGTTTCCATAAACACCAACAAATATATGTTTCTATCAGTTGGTGAATGTATCACTTACTCATAGTAGGTCTCCTCGTCCACAACTATGTCCCAGCTTTCAGTTGTTGTACTCTTTCCATACTTGTGAACTTTCCTGGTGAAAAATGGGAGCGCATATTAACATTCCAAGATGTTACAGATGTGAATATCAAAGCAAGTTCCGTTAAAGTTACCCGTTTCCGAAATGTTCCTCGCCCCAAGTCCGTGACCAACCTAGACATATAGAAAATCAATCTCAGGAAAATAAATCTGCCAAAGTATATAAAAAGCTAAACAATAATATACGCAAGTAGCTGAATATTATACCTTATTCAAAGAAATCTGATAGAATAATCATAGAAACTGAATCCAGTTTAATATCATATCTCATCAAGAACATACCAATTGAGAAGTTTATGTATCATAAAAAACATAAGCAATGGAAACCACATACGTTCACCACTCGGAGAAACATGCCAAGTTTCCCCCTGGCGTGAACCTATACCGGCAAAGAACTTCTCTTCCCACTTGTCTCCCCATTTAGTTCCCAATTCAGTCTCTGCCCATTTATCAGTCCTGAGGACTCAAAGTAAAGAACTCAATAAACAAATTACTTCCAGTAAAGAAATTACATGCATAGCAAACATTAATTGGAGTTGAAAATGGCACCAGAACAGAGTAAAATGCAGAAGATAAAATCTGATATACCAAATTGGTAATACTATCCAATTTATTGTACCAGATAGAGATGCGTCAATTAAATTACGTCCGTGTTCTGAATCTACTTGAAGATATTTCAGCTACTTATATCATCTATTTTTTGACATCGCAGCAATGAAGCTAATATTCACGAAGGAAATTTAGATCCTAATAAGATATAACGATTAATCAGACAAAGACCATTTAAGAATGGATCCGCTTCCGTCGTAATGCTCTCCCCACTTCTCCCACCACGACTGCTCGTTCAGTCTACCGTACTTATGTGCACCTTTCTCAGTCCAGCCTTTAGCATCATATTTTTCCCACCTAAGTTCCATAAATAGAGTATAGTTAATATAGAGCAAGTATCTTCTGTGTTTTCAGCTGCAAAATGGATACCTATTATTAGCATCTATCAAATTACTCCTACTTCAAAACAGTTACTCACCATTTCTCATACCATCCAGCATTTTCAGTGCCTGATTTTGCTTGTTTTTGTGCACTTCTCTCTATTCTTGCAAGGTTACTGCAATAACACAAAATGTAATCTTAGCTCTTTCCAAGCTTGAGAGACATAGTGCATAACAGAGTTCTCAGTATTCCATCAGACTGGGAAAAACTAAAAATGCTAGACCTCCATTCATCCTGATGAAGCACTTCTTGCCATGTTTCCCACCATGAATCACCTTCAGAATTCCTTCCAGATTTCTCTACACCTGAGATACGGAACTCCATTGAGGATGACCTCACCAGAGAAATTACATCTTGCAAATATTAATCTTAAATAAGTGAAGGTTGAGATATATACCTAGCTCTTTGTACCCAGTCCAGTCACTCTTCTCCCACCACTGTCAAGGAGATAAATCCATTAAATGCATCCACCTGGGATGATAATGAGTTTATGAAAACTTGCCAGTTAAGTAGTTCGAAAGTACAAATACAGCTGGCTAGTAGCATGTCCAACAGAGTTATAAACCACTTGCATCATAATCTTAATCATCTACCACACCAATTAGTTTGTTGTTAACTCTCCTTACTCTTACTCTAATTTCACTTCTTTCCTATAAATTCTGCCTCCATCACTTGATAAGCTTTCACAAGTGATGTACCAGGCACCTAAGCTTTGCAGAAATTCAAAAAGGCAGACTATGCTTTCAGTTTGAAACCGACCCACCTAGCTAACAAATTTCAACAGACAGATAGGGGCAAGGCAGGTACATTCTGGAGATATATGGTTACAAGGTTCACTCAAAACAAATAGTTAACCACAGAAACGTGAACTTAAAATGCATGTTTGCCTTTTGTGTCTTAAAAATGATAAATTGCTGCTAATGGCTATAACGTTAACAACCATGAAGCTATACATAGACAACAAGACTTTTGTCAAAAAAACTTTGAGACTATAAGATAAAATTTAACCTTATTAACTGTTTGTATTGTCTTTATACAAAAAGTAACCATCAGTGTGTTTCAATCTCATACAAGTATAAAACAAGCATCCCAATTTCATGTGATTACAATAACCACGTACCGTTTCTTTCCATTCTGTTGAACTATCATCAGATCGACCTCCCATCCTAGTCCACCTACATCTATATCCATTTTCACCCAAGTCCTCTCCGCTTTCTCGATACCAAATACTACCATCCTCATTAGTGCCTGACTCCTTGATGTTTCCATTTAACAAATTGATGCCCCAGTCTTTCTCATGTGCAATACCAGTGTCTACAATAAGCATGATCTCAATCAAACACAACGATTATAGCCATAAATTAGACATTCATCCAGGAAACATAGATGAACGAAGCATTTGGAATGGCTAAAACTCAGGAGATTTGACTGTTTACCTCTCTTTGGAGGGGTGTCTCTAGATTGTGGACCCGAATATCTTGGGGTACAACGAGGATGAAATTTCTCTTGTCTTGAAACAAAACGAGACCTACAACAATTGTACCACAAACCAACATCTTAAGGTTAGGCAAACTATAAAATACTTCAAAAACTTCTCCAATATAATAGAACAATCTTATCACTATAGGAGTACCTCTCTATGCAGTTTGTAATTATTTCCATTTTCGAAATACCAAAAAAAAAAACCAGAAGGAGACAATCTTTGCTCCGTACAAATAAAAGAGAGTAATTAGTTCATCAACCAAGAGGAAGTATCAATTACACCAAGTTCATCATCGCAAGTAAAATCTATGAGATATAAGCATTCAGATAGTCAAAGATCGCTTGTTTTATCACAAACCCACAACCAAAATTCTTTTTTTTTTTTATAGGTAACTCTCTCACAAAAGCGTTCAAGATGAAATCACAAATGCACAAAGCAGGCACTTAACACAGTCACCACCGACAAAGACATAGAAACTATCGAAAAGATCAAAGAAAAAGTTAAAAACATTTGTGACATACGCAAATGGCAAAGCAGGAGTTGCTTGAACTTGGACTCTGTGGGGGCTCTTCTCTTGAGGTTTCTCCACGCTATGACCCGACCTACCGGACCTCCGAGTTGGTCGCACAGAGTCGAAGCAACAGCGACTAACGCGGGTCAACCCCACAGCAACCGTACCAGCTTCAACCCACAGTCTCCTTTTCTTGCTTCTGAGCTCCAACCCATGAATGTTAGCTCGAAGAGGTAAAATGTGGAGCCTCCGGTGCTTAATATGAAGCTTAAGAGGAGGATGAGCCGCCGTAAGACCGCCAGCCATTAATTACTCAAATGCCATAAAAAAACACCAGAGTTTAAAAACCCTCCAAGAGAAAAGGAAAGCCAAAGAGACAAAACCCCCAAAGGAGCGTTCTTGAGAATTGAAGCTTTGAAGCACAAGTTAGGATTTTTTTACAGTTTCCAAGAGCAGAAATAGAAGGAGACTTCTCGTTGACTAAATTACATATAATCAATATTGATATCATAATAAAATGAGAGCCAATGGGGTTAAGAAAGATAAACCAACGGAAGATAAAGAATCTTTGGTTTTTAGAGAGCGGTGGTTTTGGCGGTGGTTGCGGCGGGGAGGTTTTTTGGGTTCAGAGAGGAAGATGGGATCAGTTGTGGGCTTTCATGGCGGTGGTTTGGATTTTGAAACATAAATAAATATATATATATATGTACATGAGTAGCTATGTGGGTCCCGCTTTTCTAATACGTGTCTGATTTGCCTCCTCGGTTTCGCCACGTGGCGGAAGCTCAGCCATTTGTTGTTTTCCTAGTTTCCTACTTTGGTCTTGAGTTGTCCTTTCAAGCTGGTTGATCATCTTTTTTTTTGACACATTATCCATTGAAATAAATTTATAATATGTATTTATTAAATAGTTATTACAAAATAAGTACACAAATTTTTGTTCATCAATAATCTTTTATAATTTTGGTTTTGAGATATTGTTCATATATTTTATATAATTTGAAATTATCATATATTTTTAAAATTTTAAAATTATTTATAATTTTAGTTTTAAAACACTAAGAACTTCAAATAGTATTATAAAATGCTACATATAATAAATATGAGGTGACAAAAAAGTCTAATTGGAGAAAAGTCTTGAGTTGGGTTAATTCTATTTTTTCCTTTCTATCCTGATTTGATTATGAATTAATTAGCTTGCTTCAATTCAAAATTTTAAAATTTTCATATAAAAGATATTGGTGAAAATGGAACGACACTATTTTTAATTTTTAATAAAATTTTAATTTAATTTAATTCAACCGAACTCACACTTAACCTAAAATTTCAAGCTCGAAAATAAAAAATTGAACTAACTACAAGAAGAATTATACTACAAAACTACCCGTAAATTTTAGTTATAATAAAGTTAACTCAAAGTTAATGAACTTGAGCGTATAAAATTTTCCGTTTTGTTAATATTAAAAAAAAAATTTCAACCCGCGAGTGCTGTAGTGGAGTGACTGGAGCTCCTCCTTTCTTAACCAAAATTTTGGTTTCGAGTCTTAGGCGTGGAGCCGGACTCGTGAAGGAGAGCTTTGCCCCCTATATAGTCCTACCCGGCTTGAATCTGAATTAATCAGCTATTCATCTGACGTCGAATATCGGATGATTTACATTAAAAAAAGGAACATCAATTATATGTTATTTTTATATTTTTAGAAAAAAAATTATTTTAATGATCCGAACTTGTTAATATTGAATATATTATTATTTTGGAATTTATCATAAGTGTTTTTAAGAAAAAAAAAAAAGAAGAAGAATGGTGATCCTATATTACGTAATGGTGGAGAAAAATATTGAAATTTCTTTTTATGAAAGGTTAAGAAAATCTCTAATCTAACATCACGTGTACGTGGGACCAAAATACGTGGAATTTTGGAAGGATAATTGAGGCCTCAAACGCAAAAAGTGGGACTTGACAACCTCGGAAGTGGTTTGTCTCCACCTGTACGCCACATGTGTGACCGAGAATTTTGTAGATTGTGGATAAGTTAAAAGACGTGGCGAGGGATACATGGTGACTGGACATATCACGTGTCAAAAGCTCGAGGTCTCTTCAATAATTAAAAAATTAATTTGTAATAATCTTTAATTAAATAATTGACTTTAAGCTTATCCAAATCCAAGTCAGCGAGTTTGACATTCAAACAATATTCCTTATTGAGAAAATAAAATTTTAAAATATTTAACAAAATTAAATTTTAATCAAAAACTGTTTTTAAAATTTAACTTTTCTTTTAGTTTATAAAATTAATTAATAAATTAAATAATTTTAATAAATTATTGTCGGTTTTGAATTGTCCCTGAGTCAAAACTTTCACAATTTTGCTTTTCCCGTACAAGGAAAAACTCGAATATGGAAATGAGGTATCTATATATTTATAGGACATATTCTGTTCTCTTCTCTAACTAATGTGAGATTTCGCATTCTCTATTCTTTTAAGGCTCAGTCTAGATGACACGACAGTTCGAATACCGGCTCTAATATTATTTGTAACAGCTCAGACTATTCAATTATAGATATTATTTAATTTATTAATTATTTTTTATAAAGTAAAAGAAAAGGATAAATTTTAATAACAGTTTTTATTAAAATTTAATTTTGTTAAATATTTTATATTTTAAATTTTAAATTCTTATTTTCTCAATAAGGAAAATTGTTTGAATGTGAAACTCGCTGACTTGGATTTGGATAAGCTTAAAGTCAGTTTCCAACTACAGTGTATATATAATAAGTGGGCTTATGGTTATGAAACGCAAATGGACTTTTAATGAGTTTATTTTTATTTTTTAATATAAACCATCATTGTTCAGAGGAAAATGAAACAAAGTGACTTAAATTCTGGTTGATTTGTCTTCAATAATAAGAGACAAAGATGCCAAATCGATGTCTTTGTTTGCAGCGTCGTCGGACCGGCGCCAACCCAAGCGGATAGGATTCAAATTTTGAATTCAAGGAAGATAAGATTCAAAAGTTGAATTATTAATTTCTAATCACACATCCATCAAAAGTTCTAGAAGAAATAAATCTTTTATGGTTTAAAAATATTTTGATTTTCTTATATTTTAATTAAAATGATAAATAAATAAATATTGTATAAAAATCAAATTAAACAAATATTGAATCGAATAAACTAATCTTAAATTTAATTAATAATTTAAAATAAAATAATTACAATTAATTAATTTAGTTCAAATTTAAAATTAAGATAAATTACCGTATAAATAATATTTAATTTGCACTAAACTACCGAAAATTTTATATCTTTTAATCTATTGGTTCATTATGTTTCAAAATGTATTTATAATGTATGTAAACAAGCTTTTGAGATTGTTTGGAGCTGATCAAAAGAGATGGATTGTTAATATTCAACATGTTGCGAAAGTAATCGATGTGCAGATTGTCTTGTTGATTTGACGCATTTCTTTCCGCAGGGACTTACTTATTGCGCAAACCCTCTAGTTCAATTTCATCCTCTTCTTACGGAAAATCACAAGGGCATCGATGTTTTACGCCCTTAACTTTTCTGTTATGTTCATCGATAGCCAAAAAAAAAAAAACGCTTGTGAGAATTAAACAAATACCTAGCGACAGATTCCTATGTTCCTTTCATTACAGCATTTCTGAATAAGTTTATGGATAACAAGGCATATAATAAATCAATATGAGCATCATGAGTTACTCCATAATAATCCATAATAAACCTTCATTGCGAATACCTTCTACTCAGTTCCTTCTTCTCTTTTTTTTATAACCCAAGCTTGGAGAAGGAAGAGATAAGAGAGCCCATGAAGAATATCGTCAGAAATCCATAACAGAGTCAAAACTACAACAGCTGAATCGATTATCTTCATGTATAAGGATATTAGATTACGGAACGTATTCTTCTGTACCCAAATACCCTGTGCCTCCTATTCCCCTTACATCCAAGTCACTGATTCCTTGAGAATAAATGATTTGGATGTAAGAGGAACAAAGAACTCAGGGTAGTTGAGTGCAGGTGATTTGAAGGGCTAGATTTATAAAACTTTTCAAAATCATCATATAATAATCCAAAAAATGCATCTTTTATAAAAACAAAACGACCGGGTTACAGTCCCTCTGTAGCTAATCATCCTCTCCGATCAGCTAATTCCATAAGAGTCCGGCAGTCTTTCAGGCCCGATGTGCTAATCATCCTCCTGGACCAGTTACTAATCATCTTGAATAAACTATTTCCTCGCCAAGTAGCTAATCAAAAGCAACGCTGTTTTGCAGAAACACATAGACTACCCATCACAAATAAAAGGCAGACCAAAAACCCCAGATAGATAGATATTATATAGACCTACTGATACATGCGAAGACATGAGGCGACGTTCAAGCAAGCAGAAAACGATTGTGTAGTATTTGGATTGAGGGATTGCCATCACTGACCATTATCTTTAAATGCTGTGTTTTTCGAACACCATGTGCAATGTTTAGAGTATACGATGGACCTCCTGGACAAACATCCTATACAAATTCTTGCAGTACTGGTCCTACTGGAGCATAAAATCACAAATAAGATTTGAGGGCTAATTCGGAGGGTTTCGGAGGGATCACTTGAACGAAGCATTGCTCACCGGGCACTTGTTTAAGAAGACATGTTCTGAATTCCCAATTGAGCCAGTGGACTCTTGTTGATTAAGGTTGTAGTTCGCCTTCCAGTTATGCGTTTCCTCAGAGTCCCTTTAGCACTTAGTAGCGGAGTTACATACGTGGAATTCACTTCTTGGAGAGCAAAGGCCTTATCGATTCTACAACTACCTGTAATGATCAAAATAATGGATCAATCAACAATAATGTGAACAAGATTATGGAAATTTGAGACATCAATAAGTAGACACGGCATAATCTTCGAAAATCAAAATCCGGCAATGTCAAGGATCTTATTTTAATCTTTGTATACAATTAATTTCAGTACTTCATACTGCTTGTCCTGTCATTATGCTGGTGTCTTACCCTTCCATCATAAGATAAGGACGCAAAAATCCAAGGCTCACGAGTACTCCACGCAAGGCCTAGGAAAATCCAAAAATTAATTAGCTAAACTAAAATCTTCACGTTATGAGAATTCGGTTGGTTAAACTAATTACCATAAACACTATCTTCATAGTCACTATATGAATTAAGCAATGGTTCAGCTTGCCGCTCCAATAGGCTGTCAAAAGAAATATAAAGTTTAGGGATGTTCAAGCAAACTGAAAACAGAGGTGTCAATAAGAATTCAGCCATATAGACAAGCTAATAACCTCTCGGATGTCGATTCGTCCCCAGTTGACGTAGAAGCAAACCACAAGTTAACAACGGAGTCTGTACCACCACTCTGCAATAGCTTAAATCTGATTAAAGCAATGCAAACAAGCACCTAACTAGAAGGAAGGCAGAACAAGAGCCTTGAAATGAAACTTATACTTGCTAGTTTCATATCCAAAGGCCATAAATAAAAAATGTCTCTAGAAAACCAAAGACTGTAGCCTCAGTAAGGTACATCACTAATCCTACCAACTTCCCAAAATTTTGGTCCCTTTAATGGGATGTCGGGGCATTCTTAAAGGAAGACACATTAGGATTGTTCAATCAAGAATGGCTGCCAATAGAAGATGACTTCTTAATAAAAGATCATACAGATTAAAGGAGAAAGGAGGGCCAAGAATAAAGCATTCACACCCTCCATCTGTGTGTACACTAAAATATGAACGCACAAATGAAAGGGGGAGAGATTCAAAAGAGGTACCAAAATCAATCCATCATACTCAGGGTTGCATGTGATGGCCCATGTCCTGCCAGAATTTATCCACGATGAGTAATTTAAGTGCTCAGCTTGAGTTATTTTCACACAAAATGACAATAACCAGTAGGAAATATGAAAGAAACTGAGAAGATAGAATAGCATAAAAAAGCTTAAGGCAAAAAACTGTTCATTTGGTACAGCTATAATTCAAGAACAATCAAAACCCTAATAGAAAAAGAAAATCCCTACCAGTGTGTATGCCCAGGCAGCTCTTTGATGGGAACTTTTGCCATCCTGAGATCCCAGATGCGTATTCCAGATTCATCCTCTGCAGTAACCTGAAATACTCAATTTTAATGCTATAAAATACTCAATGCAGTGAGTTTGTAAAAGCGTGACTACGTCTATAAAATTAATTGATTATTTAGGAGTCTGTAAACAGAAATAAAATCTACCAAGGAGGTTTTAGGAGAGATTATATCTTTAATACTCAACTAGGCCAAACATCAAACAGGAGGTCATGTCACATTAGTGTGGCATACAATTTAAAGAGGTTCAAATTTCTCATGACAGCTACTTCACATTGCATTAGACAATAGAATTACAAAGATCAGTGAACAAACAGACACATGCTTCGTAGGATCACTTAATATCTAATGGTGAAATGAACTGAGCATCAACGTAGCAATCCACGCTTAGAGGTGAATATGAATATGCACTTACAAGTATATGATTATTCTTCAAGTCATAATCAATATTGCGCACATGGGCACACTCAATTGCGTTGGTCTTTCTGCAACAAAATAACAATATGGTTAGCAACAACAAGATATGACGAATAAACAGACAACCATGACGACAAATAAACCATTAACTGGCCATAAAAGAAGCACTACTCTATGTTTCATTGGAGCTTTTAGCATTATCCAAGTGAAGATAAATAAGAAATGTAAGAGTATAGTCCAAAGAAAATGAAAAATAAGGAACTAAGGAGAGGGAACATAACATTTTGAAAGACAATAGCTACTCCATAACAAGAACCATATCAAAGCATTGAACAGAAATTCACTTTCTGTAATCCATTACATGTCAGCTGTGATCAATCATATAATGTCTGCAAGAAAGGAGAAAGAGAGAGAGAGAGAGAGAGAGAGAGGAGCATTGAACAGAAATTCACTTTCTGTAATCCATTACATGTCAGCTGTGATCAATCATATAATGTCTGCAAGAAAGGAGAAAGAAAGAGAGAGAGAGAGAGAGAGGGGCCAATAAATCATACTTCATTGTTCGAAGATCCCAAAACTGGACCGAGGAATCGCAAGTTGCTGCAATAGCATTCAAATCATGTGGATCCCAAGCTCCACCAGATAAATAATGCAGCATACCAGCTGACTCCTTCGTTTGTACCTATATTTTATACATTCAAGTAAAATCTAATTTGATAATGAAGACAAATAGATTACAACGTATCACAGATATCAGAAACAACATTACGCTGGATTTCCCACTACGGAATGAACAATACCTGAGCTGATTTTTTTCCACAATCTAAACTCCACACAAATAGATTCTCCTCATCAATGCTAATCAACTTGTCATTTCTTCCAGATGGCCACCACAGAACGCTGTTGAGCACTCACACACAATATGTGAGCCATAAGGAAAGCGCAAAGCATCAAACACAGAATTTAAGCATGAAAAACGAAATTTCAAATCCCGACAAAGATTTTAAGGTAGTTTTAACCCATAATAACGATAAAAAATAAACAGAAGTGTTATTGCACATGTATGCATCCTAACTATAAAACCAGGTCCCTCTTCTCAGAACTGAATATAAATGCTTTGTGAGTAGTAGACCACAAAAACTTATTAAGATGAGTATAGACAAACTCACCAATTAATCTTACCAACATGTCCATCAAGAGAAGCGATTCTTTCCAACTGAGGGGAATTTAATTGGCCATATAACTCCGGAATCTGCCAAACCGCGGCCCCGTAAGATTCGCCTTAAATAATAAAGGAAACTCTAAATTAATGATAAATATGTGCAAAGCAAGAACTATGGAACTGAGACACAAACACAAGATGTAAAAATTAAATAGAAAATCAGCAAGAGAAAAGCAGATCGGGAAGTTACCGGTGGAAAAGACGGAGGAGAAAACGCGTTGATCGAAAGGACACGAAGCGAGGTGCCAGATCTCACTAGGATGCGAGAACAAGCCCTCGCAGATGATCTCCGTTCCAGCCGAAGAAAGCCGAATCAAATGAACCTGTAAAAACGCAGGCACTTAACACATTCCATTGAAGAGATCAAAAGAGTACCAAAAAGGCAGAGAGAGAGGTATACAAAACCTCGTTCTCTTCTTTGAGACTGAGAGTGCCAGCGATGAAGCTGGTGTGATCGGCGTCGGCTTTCACATCTGAGATGCACCTCGCCTACACCAATTCCACATTATCAATATCCAGCTCTGGAATCGGAACGTGAACAAACAAAAACAATAACAAGAGAGTAAAGCAGGTGAGAATTAGGGAATGTATACCTGATATTTGAGACCGTACCCAATGCCTGATGATCCACCTTGCATTTTCCTAATTCAAACAACCAGTTGACTTTGTTCGCTCGCTCCACACAAGTCCCCGCCTGGCTTTCCAATGTTATGCCTGAGTTCTGTCTCTCCTGTTCTTCTTCTTCTTTTTCTTTTTTAATTTTATTTGAAAAGAGGAAAAGAACGCAAGAACGCATTATCAGTGAGCTTAGAGGAGACTTGGACCGGGTCAAAGCAATTTAGAAGCCCAATGGATACGGGAAATCAGGCTCACAATGAAGCTTGTAAAACGATGGGCTCAGGCTATAGAGTCTGGAACTTGCCGATAGTCTTGTAACATAAACATACACGTTTCGATTTTGACATAAAGCGCCTTTTTTTTTAGCTTTTGAAAGGTGAGGAAGTATTTTTATTATAAAAATTATTTTTTAAATAAGTGTTTAACTGTAAAATTTAAAATCACTTTTTCATAGAAATGATTTTTTAAGCTAAAATATAATTTTTGATAAATTCAAATTTAGAACTAAAAAAACACTTTTTCGTAAATTTTTCAGATCAATTAATGAATCTATTTTTAGTTTTCTTTACTTTTATATTTTTACACATAATTTTCATAATACCTACAAATACATTTTTACAATTATTTTGATATTTATATAATATTATTTAACTTTTTATATGTTTTTATATTAATTTTACTTATATTATAATCCATATAAAAGATTTTGTTAGAAATATTTTATTTATATTTTATATAATATAAAATTATATAATAATTAATATATTGTAATTTATATATTGTTTAATATATTTTAAATAATATTTATATGCATAAATATTTTATTAAAAATAAAATATAATTAAAATTAAAATATTTTATTTTTATATTACCAACAGTCTATTGTATGAATCTCTTTCAAAAAAATTTTTCTAAATAACAGCTAAACAATCAACTGATGTTTAAGAAAAATTTTAGTGATAAAAGACCATTCAAACAGAAGTATGATCAACTCAAAGCGAAATCATTAACATAACCCAGCCCATAGCTTTTGTCTCACCTGAATTGGTTTTGAGAACAGTCCCAATTTTGACAACTTTCACTTTTGACCCGATTTATCATCTGAATTTGGTCCTATGTGTGTATATATATATATGTACACATACATGTAGATATGTATTAGTGAGTCAAACACCCTTGTGCTTACAATTAAGCTGAACATCCTTCTGCCTGCTTAAAACTCGATTTGATCTCGAATCTAAATTATACCTTTCAGCAAGTTTAGTGTGAACTCCAAATATGGCTCCTGGGCCGACTTCGACAGTTTCTGCAACCAACGTTATAAACTTCATAGAAGATCAATTCCTCTAAAACAGTTTGTAGTCTACCAGTAAGTTACGGTGTAACCAACATTTGAAATGTCAAAACGAGACCTAAATTAACGATCACATAATGAGACCATCTTTGCGGTGATCTCACTCCTAAAAAGCTCAAGAACGGACAACTTTGAGAAGATACATCAACATAAAAATGGCAATTAAATAAAATCAGCTTCAGTTGAAGTCAGTTAATTCCTTCATTCCCTCCAACGCATCTTTTCTTCCCCCAAGAGACTTAGTAAACAATCTGCTAGGCACTCTGCACATCAGTCGTCCAAACGCTTCAAGGGCAATACACCACTTGAAAACCATGGTAACGAGATTAATGAAATGTCAATGCATCTTCAACTCGCAGCATTCTTCACTTATATCATGGTTCTTGTTTTCTTCTGACATGGGACCCTATTTGCTATCAAATTTGAAGTCCTGTATTAATATCAGATGCTCCTGTTTTCTTCCTTCGTTGTTTTTATGTACAGCCGATTGATCATATATACAAGTTCAGAAGGCTTTGGTAGACTCGTATACAGCGGGCACAAGATTTCAAGACAAAATTGATGAACATCAGCAAAGAACCGCCTAAAGATTATGTCATTAGCTAGTCTGAAAGAATCTCATCCAACTCAGGCTCCTCAGAATTGATTCCATCATAATCCAAAACTGTCCCATTAAACAGATCGTTCTCTTCCAGTCCATCTTGATCTCCATCATTATCAGGCTCCGGCAACTCCAGCTCATCATCAACATTCTGGTCATCAATTGGCACAGCATTTTCTGTTGCGTTAATCCATTTCCCAAATTTTCTGGGCCCCAGATCTTTCTTTGCTCTGGCGTCAGAATCTTCACAAATACAGGTATGCGGGTTCTCATGAAACTCCCCTCTGCCCGGCCTTACTTCCTTTGGTTCCCCCATGAAACCCCTCTGGTAAGTACGTACTTTAGAGGCAAATGCTTCCCAAGTCTGGTTACCTTCGTCCAAGAACAACCGGTAAAGCTTTTTAGCATTTGGACGAATAGTCCGTTTGTGCCCAAAATACCGCCTGCAATTTAATAAAAGCACCAAAATATATAGACAACCTTGACTGAAATAAATTTAAACAAAAAGAAGATAAATACAAATAACAATTTACCTTCTTCCAGCAAGTATCCTAGCCATATTGCCATTGTTATTGGTAACAAATACATCGCTTTCATCACAAACAGTAAAGTCAAGTGCTGCCATCCGTGAAGAATATGTAGCAAATGGCTCCAACTCCTCCTTGCTGGCTAAAGTATCTTTTGTATAGAAGTGCGGGAAGAGAGACCTTAAAGGCGCCAATGTCTCCTCCCCTCCATACACTTCTCCAGATGCGACATAAATGTGAACATCGCTGCCATATCCCAGTGCCCTCAACATAAGGCCAACTTCCTTTGGTGTGAGTGGGCATTTTCCATGTCTCCTTTCCTTATCTGGGTTCCTTATCTGATGACACATTGAAAACAAAGGTACACACTTAACAGGAGAGGAAATATCAACATCATTTGGTATGCTCTATACAAGTAAAAACTTGTCGTATGTCCGAAGACTTCTAACGATCCACTACAAGTAGAAATCAATTATATACTGCAAGCAAATTTTACTATAAACCCAGAAATTAGAAATATTCCAAACAACTAAGAATCAAGTATGATGTGAAACTTGTGGGTCAGGTTTTCAATCTTCCATCAAATTGTATTAGATAACACAGATTTATGAGAATACAATTGAAACTTACATGTAGTGTCTTCCACCTCCTCCGTATGGCACCCAAATCTTTCTTTTCCTTATCACCTCCACCATAATAACATCCAGAGAATGCCAACATATCAGGTTCAAATCTGTAAAGAAACATCCAGTTGTCACCAGAAACTAAACATCAACTTTGCCTAGTGATAAATTTTTTAATACAAACTCAAGCAAATCAAAATGCAATGGGAAATAGGTTTCCTCGTCAAGTTCACAACCAGCAATGCAACAAATAAAGTATTTATGTTCTTATTACAATATCACTTAGCTTAAGCAACTGTATCCAATAGGGTTACTTGAATTGCCAGTGTCATCCACATCTAATTGACAGTTTCTTTGGTCAATTTTAAATGTGACCTCATCACATTAATGGTTTGACCTCTAGCCTTTAAACTAGCAGCATTGGCAGGATTAGTCACCAAGAAATAAAGGGTTACTTATGAGTCTATGACAACGTAACATAACAATTAGACATAACAGGAAAAAGAGCACACATATTTCAATGTACTTGTAAAACAATAACCATATGATGGAAAATATTTCACACAGATTAAAACAAAATACCTCAGGTGCAGCGCGATGTAGTGTTTACTTCTCATCCTCATTCGATGGACCAATTTCTTTCCCATATCAAGAATAGGACTGGTAAACTTTAAAGTGTGGAAATTTACTCTGCATCGCAGCTTTTGCAATTGCGTATCCAATTTGTTTGCAAGTCTATAATCAAACTTTGTAAGCTGAATTGCCTGTTGCATCATTCATAACAAGAATTGTTCTCTTAAATTACCAGATATTTCATTCAACAAGGATCAAGTATAGCACAACTCAAACCACATTAGATCTACCACATGCATACAAGGGTTCACACATCAAAGTTGAACTGTGCATACTACACAGGCGTCAGACTGAAGGGGAAGTATTGATTAGAGAACACAAGAGCAAGTCAAACATGAATTAAAAACACATGAGCATCTATCAACGCAAGATGGAATAATGTTAACCTAATCCTCAAACTCCTATAGCAAGCAAAAAAATTTAACAATAACCATACCGAATAAAAACAAATCTGGGAGCAGTTGTCAGATCTCGGAACTTACATGCCTTTTCAAAAGAACAGGTAATACACGATTTTGATAACATCTCTCGCTACACTTCCTTGGTACACGCATTGAATGTGTTGTCCAAGTTTTTCCTTGTCTCTTTGGTAGAGCTTTTATGATTTTGACATCATTTGAAAGAGAAGAGATGAACCACTCCACATCAAATATCTCTGAAAACTCACTACATGAAGAATGAGAAATTATAGACAACTAAAAGCAAATTGAAAATTTTCAAAAACTAAAGAAGATTTGAGATTTCATTCCAATAATAGCAATAACCATCACTAACCTTGCATCTCTCCAAAAGGATTTCTGGTCTAACTTTGGAACAACAAGGGTAGCATTTAGAATTCGAGCAGCAACAACAGCATCTGTAATCTGAAAGGATGGACAGAACATTCTTAATACCAAAAGGTGAACGGGCTTCACAAAATTGCTGCTAAACAGTCAAAGGAAACAACCTATACAATCAATGACTGTCTCGGGACTTTATGTTACAATAAACATAGTAAATTCAAAGCTTTAGAAACATTAAGCAAGCTAGATACTTATCCTAATGCAAAGTTAAGGTTCACAATCACTCGTAACAAAAAAAAATGGAGTTTGTTACTTGTGTTATGCAGAAACTAGGAGTGGAAAAACACAATGTCCAGAGATCTCTGGTATAACTCACAATTCTACGCTTGAAGAGACAATTCCAATTTTTTCAAGAGCCTAGTGGCTTCAGATATACTTGTATTATCATAAAAGCAGAATTACTTTTCCCATGTAAGCAAGCCAATCAGCAAGCGAGTAACTACAGTTGCCTACCATTATGAGACTGAAGCAAAAATGTTAGAGCCTAAGAAGTGATATGGAAATAGCAACAATAAGAACATGCACTCTGTTTGATTGAAGGATGATTCTTCAAGCTTCACCAAGATAATAAAATTGCCATCAAAAGCATCAGCCAACAGAAGGAAAAACAATCATTCAAGGGGTTCTGAATGAACGCAACCAGCACAAAAACAAGACTAAGCTACATTTTCTCAATTATGAGCTGCAGAAAGTACCCCAGTTCTTTGCTGATTCAAACCTCCACTGGTAGCAATCAACAAGTATCGGTTTGGCATAGTAACGGCATTG
Organism: Erythroxylum novogranatense; assembly: GCA_029891385.1. Classification (NCBI taxonomy): domain Eukaryota; kingdom Viridiplantae; phylum Streptophyta; class Magnoliopsida; order Malpighiales; family Erythroxylaceae; genus Erythroxylum; species Erythroxylum novogranatense. The sequence continues at coordinate 720,481 of CM057225.1, read as the reverse complement.
GCATCTGCCACATAATCAGCCAACTCAATTAAATTTAACAGTAGACTCTATAGATTTTGCAGGATGTGCGAGGGTAAGAATCCTACTGGCCACAATAATAGAAGGAAGGACATATGCTCTCAAATGAACATTAACTCATTTAATGAATTCAGCCTATTCTAATAGGAGACTAGAAACACTAGTAACTAACAACGCCCTGTTTTAAATTTTAAATCCAAATAAAGAAGGACATATGCTCTCAAAGGAACGTTAATTCATTTAATGAATTCAGCCTACTCTAATAGGAGACTAGAAACACTAGTAACTAACAATGCCCTGTTTTAAATTTTAAATCCAAATAAAATTTAGTTTCGACTTCTGCTCCGATTATTCACGAAAGTAACGTAGGCACTATGCACCAACATCATTTCATAAGAGATAAGAAACAGTAAGCATACGTGGAAAGCTTTTGCTAGCGTTACTGCATCCATAGAAGTGTTTGGAACGAGTAGAGATCCAAATATCTTGATCCGATCTCCCGCCAACCCTCTATTAGTTAAAAACAAAAAAGACCGCTTCAATAAATCGCAAACTAAGCTGAAAAAGGAAAATCCAAGATTCAAAAATATAAAAAACCCTAACCGGTACAACGAAAACAGGTTTCGCGCTCGCACCAACAACGCCGTCGTTTTCATCATCCAACTGAAACAAATAAACGAATTACACTAAACAAAAATCGCTTGAACGATAAACTCACAACCCATAGAGGAGAGAGAGAAATATTTACCAAAGAATAGCGGCGAAGGTCGCGGCTGTCATCGGAATCGATAGGAGAAGGAATGAGAACGGAAATGAGGCCGAAGAGAATGAGAAGAAATCCGGAGATAGCAGATATCAAGGGAAGCACGGAGCGGACGCGATTGTGGCAGCTGTGACGCCGTCGGTGGTGAGCCATCTACCGGCGGTTATTCGAAAAGCAACTCTCTCTCTCTCTCTCTGTAATGAACGTTGTGTAGAGAGAGAAGAGGCAGAAGCAAACAGAAAGTATGTTCTAGAGTATTATTTATATCTACTAACAATCCGACGTCACCTGAGAACGCATTACCCTCTCAGATCGTCTCGTGGAAGGAGAACCAAAAAAAATAACGATAACAAATTTAAATTATTATTTTTAGAACCAAAAAAATATAACGATAACAAATTTAATTTTTTAAATTTTATATTTATAAAATAATAATTTAAATTAATCTATACACGTATTAATTAATAAATTAAAACTTTTTAAATATATATTTATATTTTTAGGATAGGACACCGCGGGAAGAAAAGGCGCTGAGCTGGCTCCGCGCTTGTTTGTGTCAACTTGAATGATTATTTAATAAACAATCATTTGTTGTTCTTGAATCAAGAGTCTCGTTGACTTTGAGGATCCTTTGATAACTAATACTAATATCTTCTCACGCAATTACTCTAGTAAGCATGATTTATTTTATATTAATATAAAATTTTCATATAAATATAAGTTGTTTTGTAGATTCATATTAAAATTGAATATTAACTTATAAACTTTAAATTTTAAATGGTTATATTGAATAAATAATGCATAAATACAAAATATGAGTTGGTAGTAGTTAGGTAAAAGTCTTTACCTTTGAAAGATTTTAAGTTTAAAATAATTAAAGCTTGTGTAACACCCTAAAAATCTCGATTTCATAAATATTATTTTTTGTCATGAATAGTATATGTTAATGTAAATAATAACACTAGGGACCCAAATTGCACTTTATGTTATTTGACATCGGATAATATTATTCAAAGATAGCCCAAGAATCAAATTAGAGCTCAAAACGATTTCGTTTTGAGGGTTTGACCAATAGTCAAAGTTTGACCGATGGTAAAAGTCAAACTAAAAAATATTAATGAAAATTAATGATATTAATTTAAGTCTTCATGTGAAGTTGATATTTTTCTTATGAGTATTCTGATTGAGAAGAATAAGATAATGGATTAAAAGTTGAAGTTAATTTTGATTATTTTTTAATAAAAAATTTATTAAGGGGCCACATGACAATTTTATCAACTACATGTTCTCTTCTTCTCCAAAACATTAACGAGAATTACCTCCCTCTTTCTTATCTTTTTTTCTCTCATTTTCTTCCATTGTCAAACCAACTTTATTTATTTTTAACCCCAAATAACCTATTAAACACTAAATCATCAACCTAGGATTCCTAAATTCACCATATCAACAAAAAAATTAGGAAAATATGAAGAAAAGGTACATGGGTATTCTTGATGAATAGGAAAATATGAAGAAAAGGTACATGGGTATTCTTGATGAATAGTACCTGAAAATTTATAAAGTAAATTAATAGAGTTTTGATTATTTTAGTACATAATTTTGTGTAGTTGTATGCATTGATGAATAAAATGCATGAAATTGAATGTTTGTGCAATATTATGAAGATTAAAAAAGAGGAATTGAAGAGAGAGAGAGAGATAGAGAGAAAAGGAATAAGGAATTGTTGGTCAAATTAAAATTTATGGAAGCTTAATTTAAAGAATTGGACATCAATTTGGTATGTATTATTGTAATTCTATTTTTCCTAAAATTGTGTATTAGGTAATTTAGGGTTCTTGAGTAAAATTGAGAGTTTATGAAATTGTTGTTAAAATATTTAATTAAATTATAAATGAAGTAGTATATGTGATTAATTTGAATTTTGGACTTATAATTAGTATTTTCTCCAATTGACATACATATGTTGAATTTGAAAATTTTATATACATGTTATTTTGACTAAATAGTAAGATAAATATATCTTGAATGTTGTGTGAACTAAATTAAAACTAATAGCAGGAGGAAAAAATGGCATTAAGAAGTAACATTTGTTTTGGTCGAATAGGAAATAGCTTGAATTGGTTACTATGAGTGTTTATCATTAAATTTCAACGAAATTTATTTAGTTTTGCTCATAATAAAATAGATAGGAATTAGAGGAATGTGATAATGTTAGCATGCCAATTAGGGAGTTAGCAGTACTGCGTCATAATATGTGTTGTCGGATTGTATGGCTTCGAGAGCTCGGTTCCAATGTAAGATATTTGACTTGTGTTATGAACCGCTTGGCTCCAAAAGCTTAGTTCTAATATGAATGTTTATATTAAAAAAGGACAGTATGGTTTCGATAACTCGATCTTATATTTTAAAATCCCGCTAATCTGGCTCGGTGATGTAACTCCATTGGATTTTATTTTGAGGCAATTACAAAAAATAGACAAATGCATGTTTAATGATCAAAGAACTCCAGATGGAAGTAATAAATAAGTGTACAATTTATTGATCATTGTATAATTAGATATGAATTATTATAACAGATATATGCTTGTATTTCATAGATTGACTTTAAATGCCTATTTGTGCATAGAAATAAATGAAGATATTTATATTTGAAAAATATTATATGTTATGCATGTTATTGGGAAATTAATAAAATTGAATGAGAAATATAATTGTTTGAACATCATTAAGCCTGTAGTTTAGCGTGTGCATTTTCTTTATGCACGTAGGATTTGAAGAGAATTATAAGAAAGTTGTGGTGGATCTACTACAAGATAAAAGTCACATAAAAGATCTCGAAAGATTTGGAGGTGGATATACTACAAAATATTTTTGTTTTTTTTTGTGAATTATATATGAATACATGAAAGTTATGTATAAAATATAGTTTAGATGTGTTGAAACATATTGGAGGATGAGTAAACTATTTTGTCAAAGAGTTTGACATAGAGACGGAGAGTTGAGTAGCTTGCATGAGAAGTGTATTGAAGTTTTTTGCAGGAGGTTTTACTAAGTAGATATAGAGGAAACTATATCTAAATTTTTATAAAGTGAATAGTAACTACTAGAATAATGAGGATTTTAAATCGAAAATGTTGTAGCTCAAGTATTAGTTATTTAAGAATATAGTACACTCTAATTCCATTATCAAGTAAAGGATGTTACATTTGAATATTTGAATCCAATTCTATTTGAATTTGAATTCAACTCTCTCAAATCAAATTTGAGATATTGATTTTAAATACAATTTAAATTAAATTATTAATTTAAATATATTATTTAATTAGTTAATAATTTAAATTTAGTCAATGTTTTACTTAAATTTAAGAAAATAAATTTAAACAATGTAATAATTCTTATTAGTTGAAAATTATAAGGCATATGATTAAGTAATCAAGGAGGCCTTATAGTAAATTTCAAATGTTAAATCATGATTTGAGTGAATGATTAAAATTTCAACCAATTCAATCTAAAACTGTTAAATTGTTCAATTTTTCTGTTTGATTTTAACTGTTTTGTTCAATTTATTTAATAACTATTATTATTAAAATTAATCATTATATTAAAATTTTGTAAATTAACAAATTCTTATAAACTAAAATAAATTATTAAATTTTGGAATTAAAATTAAATTTTTTAATAGATTTCAATCGTATTTTAATTTTTATTTTATTTATTCTTTAACTTGGCCGCCTAACACCTCCGATCTTATTTTTGATTTGAAATCATAAGTGTTTGAGCTTTATAGGTTTTGAAAACTTAGATTAGAATTGGTAATAAGAAGTTTTAGGTTCAATTAAAATAGATTTGAGTCTAATAAACCCGAGTTTATTTATAAGTTTTAACAATAGAAATTATGATTGACACTACAAACATCTTTTTGTTTGTATTATAAAATTAATTTCAATTCAATATAAAATTTGAGTGAAATTGCTCAATTTAATTTAATTTTAAAAATTAAAATTTAATTAAATTATTTTTCAGATGTTTTAAACATCATTTTCATAAATAGTTAAAGCTTATAATTTCAAGTTTAATTAATTAATATTAACCAAAATTTTAATCAAGCTTAATAGATCAAATTTAATTACAAATAATGTAAATCGATTCAAACTTGATTGTGTTAATTAAAATATAAATTATCATTATAAAATCAGATTGCCTTCCTTAACTTTAAATATTTTAATATATTGGGTTTCAAATAATTATTTTAATTTTTAAATACATTTAAAATAAATAAATCTAACTTGTTGGCAATTTAATATTATCAAGTCAAAGAAGGAAAAAAAGTCAAGTTGAATTTTTATGGACCCAAACGAATCGCCACAAAGCCCACAACCAACTTACTCAAAAGCCTGCCATTTTTGGGCGAGTCCACGACGACCATCGAATCGGAACAATCGATTATATGCGGAGGAGACTACATCATTGCGGTGGAACCCGATTGCACATCCAGCGAGTTAACGGAAGCAAAACCCTCATCTCTGGGAGTTCTGTCAAATCTCACACCACCGCGAACTCACTCACTCTCTCTGTTTTGCTTTCAGTTTCCCTTCAATGGCTTCCGTTTAGACGTACAATACAAGGGATTGTCTCAGTTTTTGTGCTTCCTCTTTTCAAAAGTTAATTGTTTTGGACGGGAACTAGTTTGGAAGGAGTCCCAGATGAATTCGTTGAGTGTGAAACCTTCCTTGTTTATATCGAAATTGTTGCCATCTTCTTCTTCTTCTTCTTCCTCGTCTTCTCATAATTATGCAAATGTTGCACCGTGCCGGCTTCAGTTGAGTTTTTCGACAAGTTTCCGAAGAAACAGGAACATTTATTGTCGGAAAGCAAAGTTGGGTTTTAGAGTTAGAGCTTATGATTCTTCCAAGGAGGGGTCTTCTCATGATTCTGATGATTCCAAGCCTCCTAATGGCGCTCTGGTAGTTCACTTATCTGTTTTTTGCTTATTTCTCATTATCTATTTAGCTACTTTCCTTTTTGATATTGTAAAGCTAAGTGGAATAGGAGTTTCTAAGTAATTGTCGAGCTTTCTCTATCTGGAGGATTTGGTTCTATACTTGATTTTAGCAGGGTTAAGCTAGATTAGTGATTTTGAAGCTTATTTTTTGAAATAACAGCCAAATAGCAGGAGGGAAATTCTGTTGGAGTATGTCAAGAATGTGCAACCAGAGTTTATGGAGCTTTTTGTGAAGAGAGCACCTCAACAGGTTTTGCAAAATTTCCTTTCTTAATTTATAGTTGTAGAGGCAAGTCTCTGATTCTAATTTACTTTGTTTAGGTGGTTGATGCAATGCGGCAAACAGTAACCAATATGATTGGGACACTCCCCCCGCAATTTTTCGCAGTAACGGTTACTACTGTAAGTTGATTGAGCTTCCATGGTGTCATTCGATCTGGACTTGTGCTTTATTTCAAAGGGCTAGAGATTATGTTTCTGTTACAATGATCATATGGTGTTCTGTTTTAGGTGGCTGAAAATCTTGCTCAGCTGATGTACAGTGTTTTGATGACGGGATATATGTTTAAGAATGCTCAATATCGCCTGGAATTACAACAAAGCTTGGAGCAGGTTGCTCTCCCGGAAGTAGTAGATAAGAAGGTAATTATTCGTTGATCTTTCCTTCCCATGGTTTCCGTGCAATGTTTTGAGAAAGAACTTTCTGCAAATGGGTGTAGAAGTTTTCAAGTTTCATTCTTAGTTTTGTGTTTTCCTGTACATAACTAGCTTCACTGACTATTACAGGATAAACCAGATTATGCACCTGGTACTCAGAAGAATGTGTCAGGAGAAGTAATTAGATGGAATGATGTTTCAGGTCCTGAGAGAATGGATGCTGTAAGATACATTGAATTACTTGAAGCTGAGATTGAAGAATTGAATCGTCAAGTTGGTAGAACATCGGCAAGTGGACCAAATGAATTGTTAGAATATCTCAAATCCCTTGAGCCCCAAAATCTGAAGGTAAAGAGAGTTTCAGGCAATTTTCTGCTCGTCATCTTTCAGTCTCTGGTTTAGCTTACCTATAAAAAGTTTTCCTTGTAATGGCCCCATGGTGGCTAGTTGTCTTGATTTTCATTTAAGAAACACCTATTTCCCATCTAGTTTTTACATAAAAAGAGAATGTTAGGTAACAATTCAACTTAATGTGCCTGTGTGTTAAATAGCACTAGGTAGAGAGCAATAGCTCAGTATTATTCCGAAACAAGGTCTTCACAAGGGAAAACCCCCTTACAATCTCATGAAATCTTCCGAGAATTATTTCCAATCTAAAAGCCTACACCACTTCCCCCATAGACCATTATTTTATATCTACTTATCCTAATAAACTTCTAAGGAATAGATATCTCCTGCTAACAACCTGAATCACAAAAATATATCGATATCTAGCTATCTCACTACTGCTTACAGCCTGTCTTCTTCTTTCTTGTATAAACTAACTACTCTCCTCCTTTGTGACCTTTATTCCTAGCAGAGAATGCTATTATGTGTCTCGATGACGATGTGAAAACATCATTTGGTGTTGTAATCAGTATCAGTATCACTAATACCTTATTGTTTCAGAGTGTCTCTTTGCTAGGTTTAGTGGTACCATGCTTGATTTTCATATGTTAACTTCACATTGTTCATGCTTGTGTTGCTGTAGGAGTTGACAAGTAGTGCTGGAGAAGACGTCGTGCTTGCTATGAACACGTTCATTAAACGTCTCCTGGTTGTTTCAGATCCCGACAAAATGAAGGTTAGCCGTTAGTTGAGCACAGTTTTCTCTGTTTGTTCAATGTACTTATCAGCAGCATATTTCCTTAAATTGCTTATGGTCATCATACTGAACTGTGGCCTTCAGTGGTTCGGTATTGTTACTGTGATCTATTTGCATAAGTGTCCTAACCACACTCCTGGAATTGAGATAATTGTACTTGGATTTGAAAACTATGCTGCCATGCTAGCATTTCCTGGGGTTTCTGACTTTCTGCGCTAGGTGAACGAATGTAATATATTTCATACGATCTGCTCTGAGAACAGATCATAATTAGTACCAGGTTTTTCTCAAGTATTCAGTTGGGAATCATTTATCTTGCCATTTTTGAAATTCTCTTCTGGTTGCAGGCAACTGTAACAGAGACTACTGCACCTGAGCTTGCCAAGCTTCTTTACTGGCTGATGGTGGTCGGGTACAGCATTCGCAACATAGAAGTTCGTTTCGACATGGAACGGGTGCTCGGAACACCTCCAAAGCTCGCTGAGTTACCCCCAGGAGAAAATGTCTAACAATATCCATTGTAAGTGCCAAAATATAGTAGCTACTAGCACCGGAGCTTTGGAGCACTGGTGATCTTAGTATCAGCAGGCGCAATGATGAATTGGAAGAAATTGCTATTATGGTTTGCATATCAATTTACATTGGCTTCACAGGACAGAATAGTTACAAAGTGAGACAAGGTAACATATCCAACTTCGGACAATGATGTGAATTTCCACTTTTATATATGATCTGTTCCTCGAAGTTGGGAACAATCAAGGTTAGGGACTTGGGAGTAACTTAATAGCACGTGATTTAAAAATAAGTATGTGAGTTTTTTTAAAAACATGAAATAATATGAATAATTTAAAATAAATTAAATTATACAGATATTTTTTGAAGTAATATTCTTTTCCTCCTACTGTGATTTTGTCGGAATCAGTTGTTACGCAGAACAACCATAAAAAGCTGTGTTGAAAGGTCGAGAGATGGTGTATCAATGACTTTGAAGAGAAGCATTGAATTTGAGATGGATGTTGAGATTGTTTCCAAAGATTTCGTCAAACCCTTTTTCCCAACACTTGACCACCTCAAAACCAACAAGCTCTCTCTGTTAGGTCAGTTCATGCCAGCTATTATGTCCCTTTAGTACTCTTCTATCCTAAGAACCAAAACCCAGATCCTGTCTTCCAAAGATCGTTGATTCTAAGTTTCCTTGTCAGAAACCTTAACTGGGTTTTACCCATTTGCAGGGAAATCCATCGACTGTAATGACGAAGGAGCTTATTACGTAGAGGCTAGAGTGAATCTTAGTATTTCCGACTCCCTTAACAAACCTGACCATCCTATGCTATTATATAAGGCGATATCGGAAGCTGGATCAAGGCCAAGGCAAGGATAGTAATAAATATGACACACAAGGATTTACGTGGATTACTCAAGTTTGGCTACTTTCAAAGATGATGATGAGCAAAAAATTCACTAACAAAGAAGATTACAAGTTAAATCTTCTAAGCACAATAAGGATATAAATTTTGTGTATAATCCCACAAAAGACAACTCTCTCCTAGATTAAAACTGAATACAAATATGAGCTAATATGATGAGGATAAACTCACAAAATTTTGCAATTTTCTTAGAGTTGCATGTATAAAAAACGGAGGGGCTTAGGATGTATTTATAATGCTCAACTTATCGCCACCTTTGCCTTGCACCAGAAGTCAATTTATTGTTGATAGAAGAAGAATTTGAGTCATATACTCAACAATCTCCATCTTAACTCAAATTCGATAAGTTACTCCTCGCCATATAAAAACCCGAAAGGTAATCAGATTTTGCAATGTACTCTACCTCTGTAGTAGACGAAGCCGTTATTAATTATAGTAATGCTTTCTAATTGATAGCATTGAAACACGAAGTGAAGATGTAACCTAACCAAAGAGAGACCTCCTTCTATCGAAGTCACCACCATAATCAGAGTCCACAAAATCAATAACATTATTAGATGTTGCCTTGCTTCTATCAATCATCAAGCCAATATTAGAAGGACCTTTCAAATATCAAAGGATCTATATGACAGCATCCTAATGAACCTTGCAAGGATTGTGCATAAAAGGCTCACCATGCTAACCGCATATGTTAGACCAAGTCTAGTGCAAACCATGACATACATAAGATTACAAACAACACTAGAATATGGAACGTGCGATACACGTTCTATTTGTTCATTCATCTTTGGACAAATATCAGATGACAACTTGAAGTGAGCGGTGAGAGGTGTCGAGATGGGCTTATAAGTGGGGACGGATCTAGAAATTATTTTGAGTGGGGACAAAATATTTAAAGTACTCTTATATTATTGAAAAAAATACAAATATTTGTATATTTAATAAACAAAAAATTACATCATTGTCTTGTGCTTCTTACATATAATCTATTACAATCGTTCCCTACGAATTCTCATATTTTGATTGAAGATCATCTAAATTGACTTCTAAGTGAGGATGCTTTAAAGAGTTGGAGCTAGAATCCTTATTTATAAGAGACATTTTGAGAAATTTGTCCGTAACTGAAATCAAAGTTAAGTAATTAAGGACAAATTAAATACAAAATAAATAAAAAATTTCTATTCACAAAAATTCACTAATTAAAACTATTTGAAAACATTTTACACATATGCACATTTATGAAATTCACCAACAAAAATAAAATTTTCATATATACTACGATTGGACTTGATATGAAAAAGGATGTACTATAATACTTGGAAACTTTAAACCAATCATCTATTAGCAATAATAATAATCTATCTTTGTAAATTTTATCATCATTAAGAAGGGATGTCATTTTGTTTCGTCATTTCCATTGGGTCGTCTATTGTTTAAACCTTTAAATTTAATGATCATGTTTCCTTCACTTTCTAAAGGGGATAGATATGACGAATTTTCATTGTGATAGGCTTGAGTTTATCAAATATATCTATACGTCTTTTCTCCACTTATCAATACGATAACTTCTACTATTTTCAATTTAATTTATAAGGGCATCTAGGGTACTCTTTTATCCCTATTATCACTAGTTCTAGATAGTTTGTACTGTTTTTGTTCATTTTTACGATTTTATATGCTACGATTTTTCATCTACAAGTTTGTATTTTCTAACAATTTCATCCTTACTTTGTCAGTTGTCAACCTTCAATTTGCTATCTGTTACTGGCTTATAATTTTTTACTTCTGAAAAGACCAAGACTAATGGATCACTTTGTTCAACTCTCCTTGATATTTTCTTCTCTATGTGTAAAAGTTTCAATGAGAAATCTTATCTTGCGTCTTCACTTAAAGTCTAAAGAAAATATAAAGATTAAAACTGTACTAACTATATTACAACTTACAAGAACCCATCTCTAAATTATACGTACTACATGTTCTTCCAAAGAAAAGAAGTGAGAATTTATCTATCAACAGTAGAATGGGGTGGGGCTTGTGGGGGAATCCTTTCCACAATTGCGTTCAACATAGATTATTGTTTTTCACTTTGGGTGTGGTAGTCCTTGTGGATTTAGGGGAAGAAGAATCCAAAAAGACAAAAAGTATTGTGAAGAAGAAGCCAAATGGGTTGAAAAACCTGAATAAAAAAAACCAATTAAGTATGTAGTTTTTATCTCTCTATTTGAAGGCTTTCATTTAAAAAAATCATGGGCCCAAATAATAGTAATCTTAATAAAAATAGATGGGCTCATATTTTATTTTTATTTGATATCTTAATATATCTATAATTTTTATTATTTTTTTTATCACCAATTAAATTAATGGGGGCAAATTTTTAATTTTTTATGAAATTAAAATTTAAAATATAATATTAAATTAAAAAAGTTTAGATTCAGTGGGGGCAAGTGCCCCCACTGTGGCTCCGTCCATGTTTATAAGAGCCCATATTAAATCTGTCAAGAATTTTCTATATATAGTGCTTTTGAGACAAAAATAACTTCCTAATTTGTCAATCCCTTTGTATCTTCATGCCGAGAATCTTTTTCGCCACAACAAGGCCTTTCATTTCAAACTTCTTACTAAGTTGAGATTTCAAATTGTCGATCAAAGACTTATCACGAGAATTAATAAACATATTATTGACATATAGAAACAAGCACACAACAAACCCATCTGCATAATGTCAAAAATAGACGCAATTGTCATATTGGCATCTAGTAAAGGCTTGCCTAATCATAAAGGTATCAAATCTTTTGTACCACTGTCTTGGAGCTTGTTTAAGCCCATAAAGAGATTTTTTCAAGCGACAAACACAATGCTCCTTACCAAGAACAAAAAAACCCTCAGGGTGCTTCATGTAGATCTCTTCCTCGAGTTCTCCATGTAGAAAAGCAATTTTCACATCAAGGTGCTCTAACTCCAAATTAAACAAAGCAACAAAAGCAAGAAGCACACGAATGGAGGTATGAAAAACAACAAGAGAAAAAAATTCATTAAAGCCAATACCTTCCTTTTGTTCAAAATCATGAACAACCAAACGTTCTTTTCACCTTGCTTCTTTAACCTTGGGGATACCATCTTTCTTCTTGTAAATCCAATTACAACCTAATGGTTGCTTGCCTTTATGAAGCTCACATAAATCCCAAGTGTCGTTCTTATAGAGAGTTTCAATTTCTTCATTCATTGCTACTAGCCACTTCGATGAATCAGCACAAGAAATAGCTTCAGAATAAGTGGAAGGTTCAATACCTTCAGGAGTTTCTTGTGCAATTAAGAGTGCATAAACAATCAAGTGGTCATCATTGTCAGTGAATCTAGCAAGCTTTTGGATAATTATCCTTGGACAATCTTGGGTGATAGAATGCTCCTGTTGAGGTGGAACAGGAGTAGTGGTATTAGAGACATCATGAATGTCATCAACATCGCTAGACTGAGTAATAAAGGAACTAGGACCATCAACATTGGGATCTCACCTCTAACTCCACCTTCTCACCGGTATCTTGATCACCACTTGTACTAGTAGAAGAACCAAAATCCTTTTCCAGAAGAAAGTAATGCATTTTCATTAAATGTCACATCTCTGCTAAGAATGATTTTGCGTGACTTAGTGTTGGGTCTTGAATTTTTCTGAATTTCTTATAAATTGTTTAATTGGTTATTTATGTTTATATGTTGGTTTAATTTTTTTTTTTAGAATTGGGCCATTAATTAGAATTTGATGGAAAAATTAGAAATTGAAATTAGAATTGGAAGGATGAAGAATTGGAATTAGAAAGAAGAGTAGGCTTAGTTAGAATTGAACTAAGTAGGTTAAGTGGTGATTAGAGCGTAAAAGACCAACCAAGGGCATAGTTGGAAAGTTATAATAAGTGGAGGGTAATTTTGGAAGATAAGGAAGAATAAGAAGGCAAAAATTAAAAGAGGAGAAGAGGGAATGTCGTGGAAGCCATAAGGAGGAAGAGAGAGAAAGGGAAAGAGAGGAGAGAATAAGAAGAAAAATCGGCAAAGGCTAGGGAAAGGGAGGAAATTTTCGTGGGAAGGAGGAGAAATCAAAGCTTTCAAGGTAAGTTCTTCACCTTCTTCATGCTTTGGTAAAGAAATAGGTTGGGGTTTTGTGAATAAGAAGTTCTAGAGAGAGAAAGAATGGTTGTTGCTTGGAGGAAGAAGAAGATGGTAAGATCTATAGGGTTTTTGGGTTTCTAAGCTAGGTGTTAAGTTTTCTAACATGTATGAGCAATGGGTAGGTTAAATTGGAACTTGATTAGGGTTAATTGTGATTTGTTAAGATTATGAAAATTAGGAAAATTTCCAATGGAATTGGAGATTAATGAGAAATTTTGATTGTGTTAGGGAATCAAGAGCCTACCCAAGTGCAAGAAGAAGGACACCTTTGAAGTTGGGTATTTCAAGAGTATAAGGTGGGTAAATTATTTATAGTTGTTGGTAATATGGGCAAAATGCTTGTATGTGTTGAATGTGCTAAATGGCTTGTTGAATTGTTGTGATGTTGAATTTCATTGTGATGTATGCCATTGTGATAAACCAATTGAATTGTGATTATGTCATGTTATGCACAATGTTTGACATTTTGATATGATTGTTATGCCATTGAATTGAAATTATGGCATTTTGGTATAAGAAAAGCATGAGAAATTGAGATTTCGATATGATTGGTTTGAGCATGAAATTGATTGTGTTTGGGCGAGAGAGGAACCGTTTCGTAGTCACGTGCACGTCGACAAAAGCCTTCTCCCGACTGCCCGTTTGTGGCCCATGAGATCCGAAAATGGACTCGTTTCGTTCACGGTGCAAACTTCGGTTTCGTCGTCTTGTTTCACAGAACCCTCGAGCCATTTGGTTGTGCATTTGCATTTTGATGTGATAAATCTATGTTTTGAATTGAATTACATCTAATATGTGATGATGTTATGAATTATGAATTGGATATTGAATTGTAGATATTGAATTGTCATTGTGAAGTATATGCTTAATGAATGTTTATCTATATATTTATGTTTGATTGTGTGGCTCATCACCAATGGCTATAAATATTTTAGTCATTGAGCTGTGTAGCTCAACCCAATATTTTCCCACTACTCAGGTGCAAATCGAGAAGATCAGTAAATCCTTGCAGGCATTTGGACAAATTCCGAGAGAGAGTTAGCTTTTGTATTAAGTTAGGGGCTAGATTTTTTAATAGCTTTAACAGCATATTGCACATTGAGCATCGAATGTATTTTGCAACTTGTGTAATTTCGATATGTAATGAAAGCTTTGTATGAACTCCATTTTAACTTGGAAATGAATTGAAGATTGAAATAGTTCCCTTGTGTATGTGCTGGTTTAGCTTATTGTGTGTAATGCCTATTTCAGGTTCCATAGAGGTGTAATTGTGTGTTGAATTCATGGGAGAAACTGGGTTGATTTTAGGCCATATTGGGCAAAATGGTCTTCTTGAACTTTGTAGTTTATCCTTTTAACTTTTCAACGCTTTAAAGTTGGTAAAATTTGGATATCAATGTTGAGAGTTATGGGTTTTGCAAGTGATGATGTTGTATGGAAGGCATGAATGTGACAGCTTTGGTGAATGATGAGAGTTGTGTGTTGTATGAGTTTTTGAGTTGAGAATTGGGAGTTTGATGTATTTAAAGTGGAAATTGAATGTTTCTGTAGTGTTATTACACTTGAAGGGTTTAATTTAGGGAGATTTTGAGTGTATATGGTGTTAGGATTAGAGGTTGGAAGCATTGAGAGGCTTGGAAGAGGTTTTGGATCACGCATGTCCGTTAAACGGATCTTCTCGGGTGAAAAAGGACCCTCAGCCTAGTGTATGTCCATTAAACGGACATGGACATACATGTTCGTTTAACGGACATTTACGGTTCAGCTATAGTAAATTACAAATTTGACCAATTTTGATGCTGAATCTCGCTTTGAGGCCTTCATAAGAGTTGTAGATCTCGATGTCATCTTTCCAATGGTCTAAGAACGAAATCAATCCGACATTTATAGAAGAAGTTATGGAAATCGCGCCAAGACATGTTCAGTTGGAATAAGGACATGAATCTATTGGATTCTTTTGACCATAACTTCTTTGTCCGACCTCCAAATTGAGTGATTCTTAAAGAGTTGGATTTATAATACGCTTTGCTACCTATCCACAAAAATTGGTAGCTTCTGGCTTTGAATTCGAAAGGATTGATTCAAAGCAAGTGAGGGTTCGTTGTAATGACCCTACAAGGAAAATCTGCTTACGCTTTTCGACTTCGGTTCGGATAGTTGAGCTCCGGGAACGTAGTCCAACACCATGGTTGGGCTTCAAGAACGGGGCCCAACACTTAGAGTCAGTACACCATAAACGATATCCTTTTAATTCAAAAGCATAACTAAAAAATATGCACTTTTTAGCTTTAGGTGTTAATTTACTGTTATTAACATGTGCATAAGTAGGACATTCAAAAACTCTAAAAAACTTCCTATGGAATTCTGAAATCAAAAGATGAATGTAGGGAGCTATTGGCTAAATAACATGCTATAAAAATAGCTTCACACCAAAGATCACGTCGATGACATAATCTAGTAGTAGAGAGTATACAACGAGCTCTCTTAAGTAGAGTCATGTTCATTCATTCAATAACATCGTTCTGCTGGGGCTTACTAGCCAGTGTCTTGTATCTAGCAATTCCAGCTTGAGTGCATAATTCATTGAAATATGTTTCATATAATTTCACATAACTCTAATCCATTGTCTATTACGAGCTTCTTCACCTTTTTTCCTAGTTTGATTCTTAACAAGAGCTTTCCACTTCTTAAAAGCAAGAAAAGCTTCATTTTTATGCCTTAAGAAATAAACCCAAACCTTAGGAAAAAGTCATCAATCAAGGTCATCATATAACGTTTTCCTTCAAAAGAGGGAACTTTAGAAGCTCCCTAAAGATCTGAATGAATGTAATCAAGAATAACTTTGGTACGATCTGTAGCAATGGAGAAGCTGACCTTTTTTCTGCTACCAAAGACAAAATACTCACAAAATTTCAATTTACCCGTACCAACACCAAAAATACCTTTCTTGCTTAGCAAATTCGTACTTTTCTCACTTATATGACCTAGGCACATATTTCATAGACGAGAGAGATCACTATTAGACAATGAAGATGTGGACATAGCGACTAAACCTGTGACAGTCGAACCTTGCAAGACATAAAGGGTACCAAGACTATTACCTTTCATAATGGCCAGTGCACGTTTAAATACCTTCAAAACTCCACCTTCAGTTGAATACTTACACCCAAGTGACTTAAGGGTGCCTAAGGAAATCAGGTTACATTTCAAATCAGGAATATGTCGCACATTGGTATGTCCTGATACAACCATCATGGGTCTTGATATGTGCACTACCTATGCCAACAACCTTGCACTGAGCGTCATTTCCCATCAAGATAACTCCACGGTCAATAGGTTAATAGGTGGAGAACCAATCTCTATGAGAAGACATATGGTAGGTACAAACAAAATCTAAAATCCACTCAGTCGTACTCCTTTTTTCAGAATAGGTAACCAACAATATATGACCATCAGACTCATTGTTAGCAACGCCAGCTTCAGCAGTCGATTTTTGAGGGTGCTTTTCCTTTTCATCTCTCTCCTTTTTATTTTTCAATTTATAACACTTAGAAATATTATTCCCAATTTTCTTGCAATATCGACAGGTCTTGAAATTACGTCCCCTAGATTTTGACTTAGATTTCTTTATACTTGTACTCCCTTTTTCAACCGTTCTACCTTTACAAACAAGCCCTTGGCTTTATCATCTGAATGAACCTCAAGATTAAAATTTTCCTTATACAACAAGTTGGACTTGACATCCTCAAAAGATAATGTATCATTATTTCCATATAATATAATCTCCTTAAAGTGTTTATAGGTAGATGGTAAAGAGTCAACCAATAAAACAACCATGTCCTCATCATGAAGTATAACATCTACATTTTCTAGGTTAATAATAATTGAATTGAACTCATCAAGATGAGATTGAATGGGAGTATCTTCTACGATAAGGAGCGTGTACAAACGCTGTTTGAGTATGAGTTTGTTCTCTAGACTCTTGGTCATGTATAGGGACTTGAGCTTCAACTAAATTTCGGCCGTAGTGGTTTCATGGACTGCCTCACAAAGCACCTCCTTGGAGAAACAGAGTTGGATTGCCGAAAGCGCCTTTTCATCTAACTTCTCCCATTGCTCATCAATCATCGAATCAAGTTTCTTTGATTTCCCATCTAGAGCCTTCTTCAACCCGTTCTGGTTGAGAACGACCTTCATTTGGACCTCCAAATGGAAAAACTAAATCTTTCCATCAAACTTCTCGATATCAAATTTTGTAACAATAAACATCTTGAGCTGTAGCTATGATCCCACTTGTTATGATATAAGGTGATAGTGGAAGCAGGATCTAGATCAAGATGAGCGATAAGTGAAATAAATTTGGGCAAGAATAGTAATAAATTTAAGACACAAGGATTTAAGTGGTTCACCCAAGTTGGCTATTTCCACGGATGACGATGAGCAAAAAAATTGCTACAACAGAGAAGAGTACAAATTAAATCCTCTAAGCACAACGAGGATATATATAAATTTGACGTATAATCCTACAAAATAAAATTTTCTTCTAAAATAAAAGTGAAAATAAATTTGAGCTAATACGGTGAAGATAAACTCTCCAATTTTTGCAAGTTTCTTAGTATTGCATGCATGAAAAATGGAGAGGCTTAGGATGTATTTATAATGCTCAACCTCTCAATGGCCTTACCATAAACCGATTTATTGTTGATGAAGAAGAGGTTGAGTCATATACTCAACCAATCATTTAATGTTGATGAAGAAAAGTTTGAGTCATATACTCAACATCCTACATTGTTGCTCAAGTTGTTTCCATGTGAGTTTAACTGGAACGAACTTTCTCCAGGATCCCATCTTTTGATGGTTCAGGAAACCACCTTCGCATGTGGTGGGTTTGCTGTTGGTGTTTTTGTTTCTCCTGTGATTGCTGATGGAACTGCTGCGAGTTCCTTGCTTGAAGGATGGGCTAAAATGGCACGAAACTCTGGTGATTAGAACACTATGTGTCCTGATTTTAATGCTTCAACCCTTTTCCCTCAGTTTCATCCATATCAATTAGGCTACTGTTTCTGGTCTTCTTCTTCTTCTTCTTCTTCTTCTTCTTGTTCTTCTTCTTCTTCTTTAATATATATCTACTGGTGGAAGTTGATAGGTAATATATATCTAATGGTGGAAGTTGATAGGTGGCAAGATAAGACTTTGACTTTATAAGATGATATCATTTAAAGTTTTAATAAGAAAAGTACTAATCAATTAGTATGTAGTTTGAATTCTTTTTTATTTTTGATATTTATTGTTTCCACAAGGACAAAACTATATAAATTGCAAAATAAGAGCTCGATTTACAATTTTATATAAAAATAAAGTTTAAAATTTTATTAAAATTATCAATCGAGTAGTTTATAATTTGAATAGGAGTTATTAATAAATTAATTTAAATTTGAGATATTATAAACAGTAAAATAGTAAAAACTATTGTAATATAATATTATATTGAACACTCTTTAGTGAAAAATAAAATCAACGAGTTCGTGAAGGATAACGTCTAGTCCGATTCCATATCAAAAAATGACTAAAAGTTCGAGTAATTAAAAACTAAAGAGGTTCGATCGGTTTAATTATTAAAATTTTAAATAACTTAATTTTTGATTCATTCTTTAACTTTTCTGTTTAATTTACTTCAATAATTATTAAAACTGATCAATTTATTAATTAGTTGATTAATTTTCATAAATTATTTGATTTTATAAACCAAATAAATTTTATTTAACAAGCTTCTTATTTTTAATTAAATTTTAAATTCTTCGATAGATAATGATAATTTTTTCAATAATATTTTAAATTTTTAATTTTATTTAATCATTAACTGATTTTATGATAATTTAGTACTAGTAAACCTTTCAAATCTTTTGTCCTATATGTTTAATTTCTGTTCTAACTTTATAAAACATTGGAAAATCCTTATGAACTCATAGTTTTGAGATAATGAGTCTGAAATGAGGTTCATTAGCTATATTGGGTTTCATGGAAACCAATAATTGATTTCGATTCCAATTTAATAGTTCAAATCATGTACAAGCATGCACGTTGATGTTTGTTAATTCTGGTTGTTTCCAGCTAATCTTCAATTCTATATTCCGAAGCCGAATCTGCTCTCGATCCATTGTGTACATATCACCATCGAATTTTCATTCGGAGGATCAGCAATCTGAAGCAAAAGCTTGAGATCGAAAATGGAGGTCGAAGTTATTTCCAGGGAATGTATCAAACCTTCTTCACCAACAATACACCACCACCTGAAACCTCACAAGCTCTCTCTGTTGGATCAATTCGCACCATCCTATTATTTTCCAGTTTTACTCTTCTATTCCGGGAGCCAAAAATACTCCGATCTTCTCACCTCCGGGAGGTCACTAAATCTGAAGCAATCTTTATCAGAAACATTGAACCTTTTTTACCCTTTTGCAGGAAAGATCAAAGATCATGTTTCTGTGGAATTCAACGACAATGGAGTTTATTATGTCGTGGCCAGGATGAACTGTAGTTTAAATGAATGTCTGAACAATCCTGATCATCGGAATTCACTGCAGAAATTTCTTCCAAGTGAAGCTGCACCTTTTAGTGTTCCAATTCCAGGATCTCACGTCTTTCTGGTTCAAGAAACCAGCTTTTCTTGTGGTGGAATCGCCATTGGAGTATCTGTTTGGCACGGTTTCTGTGATGGGATAGGACTGACTTCGTTTCTGAAAGCTTGGTCAGCAAAGGCGATCAAGTCTAGTGAATCAGAAACTATAATCCCGGATTTCAGTGCTTCTTCCATTTTCCTGCCAAATGATACGAATCCTACTGAAGCAAATGTGGTTTCTCTGCGAAGCCGATTCCAGAGAATTGGGATAGTACAGACGAGGAGGTTCGTGTTTGATGCTCGATGTCTTACAAGACTCAAGGACAAAGCAACAAGTACAGAGGTTAAGAATCCAACACGAGTTGAGGCTGTGTGTGCTCTACTGTCCAAGTGTGTTATGGCAGCTGTGAATAGAAACTCAAGAACCTGCAAACCTACGTTTATAAGTAACGCCATTAACATTCGCAGGCGAGCTCTTCCTCCATTGCCAAACCTTTCAATTGGGAACTTTGTTTGGGACACGACCATTTTAAGCACAGCCATGGAAGCTGATATTTCGAGGTTTATACTCGAGATGAGGGAAGCCATAGCGGAAATCAATGAAGATTTCGTGAGAAAACTTCAGGGTGATGGAGGGTTGGCACAAATTTACAGATTAATCAGGGAAATGTCAGAAGACTTTGACAGTGTCGAATCTGTGGAAGGTGTAGAACATGTTTCGATAACTAGTTGGTGTAACTTCGGTCTCTATGACATTGATTTTGGGTTTGGAAAGCCAATTTGGCTGCCAGTTTTGACTTCTAATGGAATGAAGAGAGAGTTCTTCAATCTTATCATACTCATGGACTCCAAGGAAGAAAAAGGAATAGAAGCTTGGGTGACTTTGGATGAACCTGAAATGGTGGCATTAGAACAAGACTCAGAGCTACTCGCTTATGCTTCTATTGATCCGCCATTAATGCTTCATTGATCGCTGATCAAGTTCTTTCATTGGTGTTCCTTTTTTTGTTTGAAGTGTTTATCTGTTTTTAAATTTCAATTTAACTTTGATCTAAGAATTGACCACTTCAAACTTCTTGTTATTAATTTTGTATTAGATTAATAAGCTATATTGTATATTATAATTATTGCAATTACACCCTTATACTTGCAATTAAATAACAATTTTAACCTATCATTTGTGGTGTTAGCTAAAATTGTATTAAACTAAAAAAAAATTCTTTGTGTAGATTGTCAAGTTTGACTTTAAGCGTGACAAGATCTTCTGTACCTATTACCCAGTACTAACCTTGTTTTATACGATCCCCGCTATTTATATTTATGTGAATGAGATCGTATAAAATATGATTAGTTCAGGATTATGAGTACAGAAGATTTGATCCATTTAAGCCCATACGTAACAATAATCCATGGAATAATAAAAAGAAATTCTTATAATAGTCATATAATAACCACATGTCCAGTAGATTTGGACTTGAAGCCCAAAGATAAGTATCTAGGGAAAATATTAATCTACAAAGTTTAGGAATACCAAAGGATCCAACTATGAAGTTTATATTAAATCAGCCCAAATTCAATTAAACTCGAACTTAATTATCCAATATACACGGTTCTCCGCCTTGTGGGAATATGGGAAAGGACATATATGTAACATTTTCTTTATATTTTTACAAGAACATTGTTTTCGTTATTTAAACTTGTAACCTTTTGAGTCACAAATAAACAACTTTTATAATATTGAAAAATAATAAAAGGTTTTTAAATTTAAAACAAAAATTAAAACTTAAAAAAGGAAAGTCTCGTATCTCTTACTCTTTTTAGTAATTGTAGATTTTTTAAAAATTATTAAAATTTAGTATGTATTTAATAATTTTTTGAATATATAAAATAATTAAAACATTATATATCCCAAATAAAGCCAAGGAGCAACTCACGAAACGAGATAAACATTACGAGGTTGTCTTTGATATGATCTGTTAACTTATGAAACTCTGATCTATTTCTAGCTCATCTGTATTTGAGTCGGTTTATAAATATGGTATTTATGGATCCAAACAAGTTGGATTGTTTTATAGGACGGTGTGAACTGTGATCACAGAAAAGCATCTTCTGTTCCAATTTTCTAATCCAACTGAAACGTGACGTTCTTATTATATTTTATTAAATCATCATCATTATTATCATTATATATAATCTGAAATTTTGCAATAAAGCGAAGTATGAAAATATCTGATAATACGTAGCCTTATCTTACATAATAAAGAGGTTGTTTCTGATAGACCTACTTGTAAATGTGACAATAAAATAGTGATACAGGATAAAGAGTAAATAAATAAAAGCGACATATTAAATCATTATGCAAATAAAGTTACGATAAATACATAAATAAATAAATAACTACAATAAATATGATCAAAGTCCATTCTCCTATAAAATTCAAGTTGATATGACAAATTATATATTTAAGATTAATATTTGAAAATTATACACCAAGTAATGTCTTTTTATACATTTATATTTCATTAAATCATCATCTTCATCATCATATCCGCTTAGAAATTTTGCAATAAAGCAAAGTCTGAAAAAAGCGATAAGACGTAATTTACCCTTATATAATAGAGGCCGCTTAGGTAGACTCATATCTGAGATGTGACAACAAAAGAGTGATACAGGTTAAAGAGTAAATAAGTAAAAATGACACGCTAAATTATTATGTAAATAAAGTTACAATAAATACATAAATAAATAAATAATTACAATAAATACGATCAAAACTTATTCTCTTATAAAATTCAAATTGATAGCATAAATTATATACTAAAATTAGTGTTTGGAAAATTATACATAAAGTAATATGTTTTATACATTTATAAATGCGCATTAAAAGACAAGTATCTTGAATGGTAGAATAAGATTTAATAAAATAAAATTGTAACAGAGTTATTGAAGAAAAATCCCATATAAATATATTAGATAAGATTTAATAAAATACGCTTATAACTAAAATTATAGTGGAATGAGAATCTCAACTAAACATAGGCTACTTTCAATCTCGTCCGTTCTTTTACACGACCATTCTGTCAATATAATAAATATGATGAGACCTATTTATTAGTTGTTGTCCTTTCTAATAACCGTTACACTTATAAGATGCTATAGTGCCAGAAATCTATTTTTCGAGACTCGTTTTGTAAACATATTTAATAACCGTTTTTTAAATTATAGTGACGTTTCCCAACTCAAAACGTCACTATAATTAAGTTCACATCAAACTATTAACTGAGCAGACAAAAAGTCAAGTCTCCTGTGGTTTAATTGGTAAAGTCTCCTTCTGCAGTTACCAAGTCAAAAGTAACGTCTTTGATAAGTCGGATGAACTATACTCGCTTGGTAATTTA
Source organism: Erythroxylum novogranatense (assembly GCA_029891385.1). Lineage (NCBI taxonomy): Eukaryota > Viridiplantae > Streptophyta > Magnoliopsida > Malpighiales > Erythroxylaceae > Erythroxylum > Erythroxylum novogranatense. The sequence goes on along the minus strand of CM057225.1, from coordinate 697,292 downwards.
AATATGTGATTATATTTAAATTTAATAAATATAATTAAATTTAACATAGATTTTTAAAATATATACATTTTAAATAAATTTTGATTTGATAATTAAAATATATAAATAAATATCAGTTTATAAATAATTTTTAAAATTATTTATTTTAAAATAAAAATATTTTTATTAATAATCTGTTAATAAATATTATATAAAATATTTAAATAAATTTAAATAAAATAATTTATTTTAAGTTTTATTTAATTTATAATTATTATTAGTAATAAAAATATTTATTTTATTTTTAAAACAAAAATTAAAAATTTACAATAATTATAAAAAATTAAGTAAATAAAGTAACTAATTAAAAAACTTTGAGAAAAATAAAAAAGGAGAGGTGGAGGGAAAAGGAGGAAAATTTTAAATTTTTTTGAAAATTTTACAAAAAAAATCTTCTATTTTTTAAAATTTTCGATACCAATCGTCAGTACTATCTGAAACAGGTCAATATCGACCGATATTTAAATCCGGTACAACCGATCGTACCGATTTTGGTACGATACTAGTTGCTACGGAACAATATCCTAAATTCTACCACTAATTCTTCCTAAATCTTGCGTATTAAAGGGATTTTTATTATATATTATTGTTGTTATATATCTAAGTTATCAACACTACATAAATATTTATTTCTTAATAAGCATAAATAATTAATCGTATTTTAATTTAAGATTTGAAAATTTATTATTATTTTAATAAGTTTTAATTAATATTACAAATTAGATAAAAATAAAAATATTTAATTATAATTTACTTTAAAATAAGTCTACTCTGTACTCTCTCTCTCTCTCCTTAGAAAGTCGTAACTAGCTTTAATGGTTGGCTACTTTGGATCTGCAAGCACCAATCAATAAAGCTTTCTGTGAGGTTAAGGTTGCGTGACAATGGAGTCAAAGAGCTTAAGTCTAAGGATTATAGAGTAACATGATTAAGCTAATATAATACAGAAAAGCTTGGTGGAGAGGTCATTGTCACCTAAAGAAGGTGAGAATAGGAGGCAAGTATAAAGAAAAGAAGCATAAAGTTTGGGGGTAGCTTTCGTTTGATTGATTTTCAGGTCAGGCTTGAGTTTGGACCGTCCGATCAAGCCTAAAACTCAAAAGCAATTAGAAAAATGACAATGTTTTTTAATCTTAAAATTAAAAAAATAATCAAATTTGAACCAAACCTAAGCTTAAACATTATTTTTTGATCTAAGCTTGAATCAAGCCGAACCCGATGCTATCCTTGATGGGAGACGATAGCTAGGTTTGTAAATCTCATCGGGTGTTGATAATAATTTATAAATTATGCATTTTAAAAAAGTTACCGACCACTCCTTCTCCTACTTGTTTTAATCCGGATTGGACTTCTCGCTTCAGTCTTTTTTGCTTAACGTTTTAGTTAACAAATTATATTAGTTTTTATGGTAGTTTTATTTTATTGCTATTTTATTATGTATTAATTTTCTGATTATTTTAGTTCCATATATTTTAGTATTATTATTATTATTATTACAGTTTAACTCAAATCGAATCTTTTTTTTGCTTTTTTATGTATTTATTTTGTGCTAGTTTGTCTTTTTTGTCTCAAACTTGCATTATTCTTATATTGTCTCATTTGTATGTGGATCTACCAAAAATAGTATGTCTATTATGTAGGAGTAAGGTTGCGTGGGATTTCAAACTGGATGATGATAATTTTTTTTTTGATTCGAGGAAACCTCGTAGACGCCAAGTAAGACGCCTTTTTGAGTACTAATTGACTCACCATCTGGTAGGCCAAGCGGGCAAGACCTCATCGTTGAGGACCAATTGATTTCTATTTCTGGTAAAACCCCTACATTTCTGCACTCTTCTACAAGAGGCCAACATGGAATCAAACCCGAAACCAACCAAAGTCAAGTCCCGCTTCTCAATATCGCCACACCCATGAAAATTTGGGTGATAATAATGATGATATACATTTCTTATTTAATTGTTTTTCTAAAAATTAATCTTTAAAAATTTTCAGCAAATTTCATATAAAAATAATGACAAAAAATATGTAGTGTGAACATTAGACGTGAATTAATTAAATATTACTATAATAACCTTACTTAGATCAATTAATATTAATAAATTTAACTTATCTTTATTTCAATCATCAACTTTTCAAAAGTCGGTGGCTAGTAGGTCCACCCTTAACCTCTGGAGTTCAATCATACATGTAAGCATGGGATGTGAGATTCCTTTGTATATTTTTAAAGAACGTGCTTTATAAGATAACTATAATTTATGTATCAATTTTGTTTAATAAAATTAATTTATCAGGCATTACTTGAACTTATTTATGATTTTTTTTGTTTAAATTGAAATTTTGAAAAATTCATATTAATTTAATTTGTAATTTTAAAATATTCTTATATTTCTTAATTTTATTCAATATTTTTATAAATAAATCAACAATAATAACAACAACAATATGAGTGCACAAATCTTATCTCATTGTATTTTACAAAGTGGCTGCTTTCATGACTCGAAATCGTAACATTTTAGTCATAAATGAGTATTCTGTTCTAAGGTTCGCCCTCTATTATTATTAATCCCAAATTATTATAAATGTGAAAATGATATGTAAAAATAAAAATATATTTTTAAATAAAATTAAGACTTTTAAAACAATTATGTTTTGATGTATTAAATCTTATGTTTAATCAATTTATTTATAACTTTAAAAATACCATTAACATGAAAATGATGGGTTAGAAAAAGGTGAAAATTTTAAAAGTCACACTTCAATATAATAAAACTAATTTTAATTTATTTATTTATAATTTCATATAAAATATTATTAATGTAAAATTATGATATAAAGAAAGTGAAAAGATGTAAATAACACATTTTTTTAAAACAGAAGAACCTGCAGTTGCTACCATTTGAATGTGCACTAAATAAATCTTTAAATTTATGTAATAAGTTGCAAATCACGTCAACTGAGTACTTCGCACTGAATAACCCGACAGACTCAATATATATATATATTTCAGTAGTTAAAAATTGGTACATACTTTTTTATTATATTATTAAGCTATCGTATTTTATTTATAATTTTTAAAATATAAAATTGAAATAAATTTTTTATTTAATACAATTAACTGTAAATATATTATATTGCTCTGACGTCCCTGTGCCATTACATGGTCTATATAATCCGCTGTAAACACCGTAACAAGTGCCTTTGTCTGTTGGCATTCTCTTCTTTACCTTCACCAACTGCCTCTATATTTGTGTACAAGATTAATTAAGAAGTAAGGCTTTCTCCTTCCCAGGACTTGGGGAACAATCAAAGGTAACTTTCTTATGTCCCTGTCTATAACTCAGGTTTCAGATACTTTTCTCCTGCTTTGTTCTGTTTTCCCATGTTTTGTTGTCCAGTGCTCTGTCTGAATCCTGACATCGTTGATTTTGTTACTTGTTTGAGCTCGAAAACTTGATCACTCAACCACCCAGATCCTGGAACTTCATCTCTGTCCTTTTTTTGGTAGTTTTCATGGATTAGTAACGAGAGGATTAGCCTAAGAAGAAACTGAAACTTGGGAAAAGAATGGATGAACTTGGTGTGTCCATGGTGTACCAGGCAAGAATTTTCATTGAGTAATGAGAATTTTCAATGGTGATGGTTAGATGTAACGAGTATGAAAGTGAATAAAGTACCATCACTTACACTTCTAGAAAGAGACGAAGTGTTGTCAACTGATGCAGCTTGATTGCTTGCGAATATAAATGTTAAAGAGTGACAGTTTAGTTTGTGAGCACTCGACGAAAATGATTCTACGTAACTCTATTGTTCTTGGATTTCGTGATCATGAAGTTTAGTTAATTTAGATATTTTCACAAAATTCCAGCTTGTTTTTTGTTTTGTGTGGCTGCTTGTTCATCTTCTCTTCACATTTTTTTTTTAATGTTGGGTCTGTTACTGTTAAATTTCGTGGAAGAAATCTAATTATCAGGTCCTAATATATTCATCCACCAAACAGAAATCTGCTAAAATGGAGGTCAAGATCGTTTCTAGGGAATGTGTAAAGCCCTCTTCTCCAACGCCAGATCATCTCAGGATCTACAAGCTTTCACTCCTGGATCAGTTTATGATGGCTGTGTACACTTTCAGGATCCTGTTCTACCCTATGACCCCAGATGGAGATCTTACGGATATCGAGGTCATCTCCAGAAGATCACAATCACTCAAACAATCATTATCTAAAACCTTAACTCGTTTTTACCCGTTAGCTGGAAAGATCAGAGACAATTTGTCGATTGATTGTGACGACGAGGGTGCATATTATGTACAGGCTCGGGTCAATTGTTCCTTGTCGGAATACCTGAAGCAACCTGATATTAGTTTGATGAGCAAGTTCCTTCCAGGTGATTTTAGCTGGGACGATACAGGTGAAGGAATCCATGTTGCTATGGTGCAAGAAACCATTTTCTCATGTGGTGGATTTGTCTTGGCTGTGTATGTTTCACACAAAATTGTTGATGGAACTGCTCTGGTTGCATTCCTGAAGAGTTGGTCCGCCATGGCTCGTGAGTCCTATGATGAAACAGTGTACCCTTCTTTTGATGCTCCGTCCTTCTTCATCCAAAACAAATCCTACCCTAAAGATTCAGGTTTGTCAGCTTTCAACAGTTCTTTTATCAGAAAAGGAACTCCTGGAATTACCAGGTTTGTGTTTGACGCATCAACAATTGCAAACCTGAAGGCCAGATCCAAGAGCTCAATCGTTCAAACACCTTCCCGTGTTGAGGCAGTGTCAGCATTTCTTACCAAATGTGTACTGTCTGTGTTCAAAGCTAGAGTAGGAATCGACAGGCCAACTGCTGTTGGTCATAACGTGAACATGCGACGAAGAGCCACACCACAATTTCCAGAATTCACAATAGGGAACTTCCCTTGGGCAACCATTTTCACCACCAAGGAAACTGGCATGCCTGACTTGGTAATCAAGCTAAGAGAAGCTATATCAAGAATCGATGGTGATTTTGTCAGGAAACTGCAAGGAAATGAAGGGTGGCTTAATCTGAATCAGATAATTAAAGACAAGAAATCTGAATTATCGGGTTCTGAATTCTCTGATGGATTCAATCATCTTGAGTTTTCAAGTTGGTGTAACTTTGGACTATATGATCTTGATTTTGGATATGGAAAGCCTATATGGGCAACGTATGCTGGTCCTGACAAATCTAAAGCTTCGGTGTACAATCTGATAGTTCTTATAGACACAAGAACAGACAGAGGAATAGAAGCTTGGGTGTGTTTAGATGAAGAAGAGATTGCCTTACTAGAGAAGGACGAGGAGCTTCTTTCTTATGCTTCGGTGAATCCAAGTCCTCTGAACACTGTTCTTGCCTGAATCTGCCAGGTTTCTTCGATGGTTCATAGTTTTTTACTTGACCATAGTTCTGCAGATTCTCAACTATCTCATCTTACTGCTCAATAATAAGATTTGATCAATGATTCCAATATTGTTGGAAACCACACGAATGGACTGTTCCTCTGCTTACTGTTCTGGCCTGAATCTGCCAGGCCTCTTCGATGGTTCATAGTATTTACTTGACCATGGCTCTGCAGATTCACAACAATGTCACCTCACTAAATAAGATTTCATCAACACTTCCAATATTGTTGGAAAGCGCATGAATGGATTGTTATTGTAACATTATTACTACGATCAATCGTAAAATGTAAAAATTGATCGATTCTACAGTATTCTTCTGCTTCACTTATTACATTTCCCCATCAATATGCTTTCCAAGGATCACATGTTTCACATTCTCCCTCACCTATAATGGAACTTTTCCAGAACCAGATAGCAGTCCTGCCTGTCCAAATTGACTGGAATTTACTATCGATCACTTGAATGGAGTTTGTTATTTATTTTCTTGTCAATGGTTTATTAAATAATTTATTTGAAACATATAATTAACAAATTATTGCTTGCTTACGACCATTCTAAGCATATGCGTAATCCATAAGCCAAACTTCATGTCGTTATCTTATTTGTACTCTTCTTGATTTCTTCAACTTATCATTAGATCGTTATTGACTTTTCAGTGAACGGTGCTAGTTCACAGAACATGATCAACTTGTAGTTGTGGATGATAATGTAAAATATTAGCATTGGCTTGTAGGGATGAGCCGGACCCGCCAATTTATTTAAAATGTTCTTTAAAGTAAAAATACAAAACAATTTTTTAATTAAATCCAGACTTGAGTTATTTAAATTCAAGCTTACTTAAAGTTTAACTTATATCATTTTATTTAAAAGAGTTAGACTAAACTCAAATCGGCTCATTAAAAATGCTTGAATTTAGACTCATCGATGCTCGTTATCATCCTTATTAGCTTCACACTGACCACCCAACCACTATAAATAGAATACTTTTTATTTTTTATTAATCTTATTATATTTTGTTAATATCCTGTTGTATCTTATTGTGTCAAAAAATTTACAATAAAGTTACAAGTCAATTAGTAGAGTCAGTTTGGATTATTACAGGCTTGTCTTTTTCGGTGTCCTACCTATTTTGTTTAATTATAAGATTTTTTATGAGAATAATGTATAAATTAAATATGGAACAGATAAGTTTGGATAAAAATATCCATACTAAAGTGGTATGTATATCCAACATAGTGATATTTAGGGATCAAATTGAGGATCAGAGCCCGGTTTGAAGCCTTATCGAGTTTTAATCAGATTATCTTCTATTTTAATTTAAAATTAAAATAATATTTTACTAAATCAATTTTATTTAAAATTTTTAGACTTTGAGTTAGACGAGGCAATTATAGCTCGTTCTATAACTAGAAATTTGTTTTAAAAGTTTGAACCAGTTAACTTTTCAATTTGGTTTTCAATTTTTGATTTAATTTATTTTAAAAGTTCTTGTTATTAGAAATTAATTAATTTATTAATTAGTCGGTCAACTCTTATAAATTAATAAGTTTTATAACTAAAATAAATCAATTTATTTTATTTAACAAACTTTTTAATTAAAGTTTAAATTTTTCGATAAGTAAAAATATTTTTTAATCATATTTTAAATTCTTTAATTTTATTAATCTTTGATTGATTTTACAATAATCTAATATCAGTTAAACCATTTAAATTTTAAAAGTTTTGTCTTATCAGTTTAACTTTTAATATGATTTTCAAAAAATTGGTCACTATAATTAAAAATAATTATGTTAACCAAATGATTAAAGGAGCTTACAAAAAATCAAGCTTCTACTTCAAATAAGGATAACAATGGGCTAGCCCATGGACCTAGGTTCAGGTATTTTTAATAGATCAACCCATGAGCCCAAGTCTAGACCCATTCTAACCCGGGGTTTAACTCTTGTAAGTAAAATGATCATTTTGCTTAAAAAAGTTAGACCTTGAGTAGGCCTGAGCCTGAACAGCCAAAGCTTGGACCAATAAAAAAAGAAGATGTTTTACACTTTAAATTTTTTAAAAATTGATTGTGAGCCAGCCCATTGCTAACCCTTACTTCAACGGAGTGGTTTAATTGGAAAAATCTCTTTGTGTAGTTACCAACTCAAAAGTCAAAAGCAACTGACCTTGACTAGTTTAATGGGTTATACTTATTGGTAATTTAAATGTACGTTTAGTTGGACGATTTAAAATTAGGCTGATAAAAATTAAAATAATATCATTTTAACTAATAAAATGATGTTGTTTTATTAGTTGATTCTTAAATTATATAAATAAAAGGATATTATTTTTAAGTTTAAACAAAATAATTTTCTTTTCTTTTAATTATAGTATATAATTTGAGGATCTCTTTTATTAACTTTAAATCAAACAAAAATATTTTTTATATTAAATTTTAAGTCAATACTTCATAAATACTTATTTATTAATAACCATATAAAGAAGCAACCATATTTTAATTTAGTAACAAATTAAAAATTAAAACTTTATCGTTATTTTAATAAGTTTTAATCAATATTACAAATTTAAATTATAGTTTACTTTAAAATAAGTCAACTCTCTCCCTGCTTAGAAAGTCGAGTGTTTGGTTAATGAATTTAAGAAAGAATCAATTGATAAGGAATGAAAAACAGGTGGTTGGTTATATATTTATTAAAAAATGAATAAGGTATTACATATACTATAGCACAACTATCCCAAAAATATTTGTTTATCTAAGTTCAGATGGAAGTTAACATATAAGAAAGAGAAATCTAGCTATTTTGTACATACAAATCCTTACAACATTCACCTATCAAAGATTCCACGGGGTTCTCATACAAAGGGTAATCATGTGAATGACTTTTTTGGCTAATATAACAGTTCAAATCTAATTCAATTTTTTGCCCCTTAGTTGATATTTATCTTCTTCACCTGTTTGTAGACTCACTCATTCCTCTCTTTCCACAACATATTGAGGAGGATATCATTCTCCTTACCTGGTTTAGAATGAAAGATAAGCCACCTTAATGTAGGCTCCTATTCATAAGTGTTGTCATCCACCATATATTGGATCCTACTCCATATGGATTTAGAAAATGCACAACCAAAAAACAAATGATCTCGGTCCTCATCTACATTGTGGCAACTAGTATCAGTCATGTTGAACCACCTGCTATTGTTTATGAGCTTATTTTTTATTGCTAACCAAGTAATGAATGAAGCCTTGGTGTGTTGAGAGTTCTGCCATATCAAATTGTATCAAGGAACCACCATGCTCTCATTTCGGAAAATTTTATGAAAAGACTTATTTGTAAAGCGTCCTCTTAGTTTTGGGGCCCAATAAATATAATCTTTTACTTTGTCCCCCAACGGGGGAAGGTACTAAAACAAAGAGGAAAATTCCCTAAATTTACCCTTCCATACACCATCTTAAATGAGAACAGATACTCTAGCATCCTCAGGAAGTCTATTTCTCTGGTGTGAGAACGTAGTATGGTTGATGAGGGGGCTTATCTTCATCAAGTTATCATACCAACACCAAATATTGCCTCCTCCATTGATCCCAATTTTGATAGAGGGATATAGCAAGTGCCCCATTTGTAACAATTGATTGAAAAAACAAGAAAATTGGGTGGAATGAACAACTTGTCAGAAGTTATGATTGTGGAGATGGATAATAAGCACGCATTTTATCCATAGAGCTTCCTTGTCTGCAACTAATCTCCATATTCTTTTACTCAGTAATACCTTTTGCATAGATAAGGTAGATACAATGATTAACCATCCTTGCTTCTTTGGGAGTGTTATTTCACTCTATTTAATTTTTGTACTTGTTGTTGACTCACCTTTTCCTGACCATAGAAATGCTTTCAGCACTTTTTCAATCTTTCTTACAATCTTTCTAGGTAGAGCTATATGTGTTAGCCAATGTGTTTGTAGGCTGCACAATACTGATGTGATAAAATTGACCCTACCTGCATAGGATAACATTCGATTTTTCCAGGATTGGATTCTAGCTTTGATTCTTTCCATAATTGGTATACTATCTGCATATTTCAGCCTTGAAGAGGATATTGTAATATCCCGTTACCTATGATAAGACTTGATTAGTGAATATGAGAAATTACTGAGAAACTAGAAAATGCATATCATGTGTAAGCTAAATATGAAATGCACATTTTTGCACATTAATGTGATTGTACATGCCATAATGATATTTTCCGGATATAATTGATTTATAAATGTGATTATATTGAGAATTGTGATTTAAATGTGTTAAAAACTGATTTGGTGTTGCTAATTGTTGTTTCGAAAATTTTGGAAAATTTTAGGAAATTCCAAAATTTTGGGATACATTTGAACTAGGAAAAATGCCAAGTGGTAGGATAACGTAATGCATGAAAAATTTTAATGATTTAGCCTATAATTGTGTGAGAAATGGGCTGGTAAGTTGATGACATTTGACATAGTTAAATTGGTGACAAATGGACTAGTAATGAATTGACAAATGGACCAATCATTGTGTGATAAATGGGCTGGTAAGTTGATGACAAATGGCATTGATAAATGGACAAGTGGCTGTTGTACTTAAATGACTTGTGACCTAGCTTTAATGGTGACATATGGCTACATATATATACTTGATACATGTTGAACATGCCTTTAGACATATGGCCATTCCATTAGATGACACCTAGCACCTTAGGTAACTTTCAGCATGAGCAAATTTGGTTCAGCCCATTCTTGTTTTTTTTTCTCCTCTCACCCACACCACCGAAACTCTATTCTTTCACATTCCTGATTTTGCTTCTGGTTATGCCTAATTGTTGCATAAATAATCCATGTTTTAACCTCACAAAGTTAAGTAGAGAATCAAAATATAATTGCCTTGTCCTAGTTGAAATCTTTCAAGTTTCCACCTTGAATGTGTGATAATTCTGCATGTTTGGAGTAATGATTTAGAGTGAATTTTAAGCTGGGATTTGAACTAAACAAATAAGTAAATGATTAGTGTTTATAACATGTTATGATAGAGAATTTATGATGATTGAATTAGGGAAGATTGTATAAGATGTTGATGTGGAAGTGTGCTGGAATATTATGAGCTGGAAAACTTTCATTGAACATGTCTCGGTATTCTGATTATAACTTGATTTGTGTATTTATGAATGAGTTGATTCTTAATTCATATTAAAATAGAGACATAAGTCTACAACTTTTCTGAAGAAGCAGAATGTTAATTATATCTCTGAGCATTTCAAAATCTGGCTAGCGGTAGGGTTAGGAATTCTGTTACAGATTAAAAACAGTTTGAACTCTTTTGGATATAACTTTCAGTATACTGAATCAAATTGTACAATTTTGGTGTTATTAGAAACTGGAAACATAGTAGAAGAATTGTCTAGATGCAAGTATCACAGAAATACACCATTTTCCTTGTCATGAAGATCATGCAAAGTAATCCCGAAAGGGGGTGTTAGGATGAAAATGTTGAGGTGTGCTGGAATTTGATAACTAGAATGTTTTTACTTAACATGCTTCGGTATTTTGTCTATATTTTGATCTATAGATTTCCAAATGAAATGATTCTTGTTTTAATTTGAAATAATGACATTTGGCTACAAATGTTAAGCAGCAATTGAATTTGAATTCTATCCTTAAGGGTCTTGAAATTGAGCTTGAAAGTAAGTCTTGGCTTAGGTAGTAGCACTACCAGGGACAGAAATCAGGTCCTGTTGTTATTGAATAAACTGTATTGATATAGGTAGAATTAGACAAATATGTCTTCACAAAAGTTGTAGCTTATTATCTCAGATTTAAATTGGTATAAATTTTGTAATTTTTAGATATCTGATCTGAAAGATATGGGTTATAAAATTAGAGGGTATGATCATGTACTAGCCAAAAGTTCAAATATACACAATATGTGGTATTGTGAGCATAACTCATAAAATAATAAATCAAATTGGATGATATTAAAGTCATTAGAAACTTAAGACATTGGAGAACAACTTTCTAGAAGGAAGTGTTTCCTAATTTTGTCATTTACCCTATCAGATTAATTATGCAAAGTTGACCCAAAATCATGTTGGTAGAAAATCTGAAGTGGTCAATTAGGTTATGAAATTGATTTCATATTGTTTTATTTTGGTCCAAATTATAAGTACAAATGATATTAATGAGGGCTTTGATATCTGGTCGATTTGAACATGCATTGTGCATACTTTCTATACATTGATGTGCATAAAAGAATACTTGTACATTTGTGCAAAAAAAATGTGATATTTGTGAAAGTGTTGTGTATGTTATAGAGGAGCACATCGGATGCCAATCAGGCATTGCCAGACCATCCAGGCAATAGCTTCTTGGAGCGTACTGTGAGTCAACCTAGATGAATTTTCTAGGATTGATTTGATTTGATTTATTAAGCTTCCAATTATTGAACTGTTGCGAGTTGTTTTTGAATTCCAGACTTAAGGGCCGAGGAGTAAATATTTGGGACTGTATTGGAAGTGCTCTGATTTGTTTGATAATTCTGTATGAAATGTGAATTATCAACGAAAATTGAATGCCAGACTTAGGTCCGAAGATTATGAAATTTTGATTGTATTATGCTATGTAAATTCTCAACGAAAGTTGAATGCCGGACTTAGGTCCGATGATTATAAAATTCTGACTGTGCTATATAAATGATTGTGACATATGTAAATTTTGAATTGATACATTTCATAAAATGCATGCTCATATAAAGGCGTTGTGATCGGAGTAACCAGTATCAAGCGCTTGCACGTAAAGCTTTGCTTTGTGGTATATGATTCCACACGTAGAGCTATACGCCATTATATATGTTTCTGACTGAGCCCAATGGGCCAATATTTGTATATGTGATATATGATAGGCACTTGGTCACAACAATAATAACGAATGTGGAGTCTCATATACATCTGTATTTGCTTATATATGTTCTTATTCACAATAATTAAATGATATGCCATAACAGTGTGAGTTTATGGAATACACATGTTCTGCATGGTTAGTTGTGAAATATGTGATTTGTTTTTATGAATCCGGTGAAATCATCAATGATGGTTCACTCATTGAGTTCACAAAACTCATAAAAAATTGCAACGTGACTTTTCAGGTTCAAAGGAGTTATCCAATTAGACCAATTGGAGTTCAACCACTATAAATGAGCATAAGTTAGGGGTCGGGATCAGTTTGCACCTGCATGTGTCTTTAGTAATTTTATTTTCGAATTATGTTCCAAAAGAAATTATATTAAGTGTATGTGATTGAATTGGTAACAAAATGACATTATGATTGTAAGTTTTCTTTTGTATCTGAAATGAGCCCAAATGGCTATTGTAACACTTGTGAATGGAAAGTTTTTTTAAATAAAGTGGGTCCGATTTGATTAATAATTTCCACATACGTGTATATTGTTTAAAGAGACAAAAGTTTTGTAATGAATTTTGACTGAATGATCGTTCTAGCATGTCACCCTTGTAGGGTACGCACTCGGATATCACTCAGGATGTCGAGTACGTGTCCTATGAGAGTGGGGTGCTACAGATATAGTCACCCCAAGGTACTTGAAAAGAGGGGGATGGATGCTCAAATTCACTACATTGCTAAATTCCATAGAATTTCTAACATATGTTGAAATACATATACTGCTTTTCACATTATTTATCTTCAACACAAGCCACTTTGAGAATGGCCCCAAAGAGTGCATCAAGATGTGAATAGAGGCATTGTTTGCTACGCAAAATAACATGAGATCATTTGGAAACATGAGATGAGAGAGTTTAAGCTCTGAGCGCTTTGAATGAAACCTGAAATTACCATTGGATTTAGTAAGAGAGTTAAGAAGTCAAGACAAGCCTTCCATGACTAGTGTGAAGAGGTAAGGGGATAGAGGATCCCCTTGCCATATACCTTGAAAGTTTTTGAATCGCTTAGAGGGGATACCATTAACCAAAACACTTATGGAAGAGGTCTGGATGCACTCTATGATCCATGTCATAAAAGCATAGGGGAATTCCAAACTTTCCAGAAAAGTGCTAATGAAACTACAGTTGACAGTGTCATAGGCTTTATAGAAATCAATCTTCAACATATAACTTTTTATATGCCTTCCAAATGAGTAATCTTTCAATAGCTTTTGTAATAGAAGGATATTATCTTATATTTCTATCAAGTATAAAAGCCTCTTGGGCACTAAACAAAGAAAGGTATGATTCATTTATTACAGTATTTTCAAGTTTTGGAAAAATTCCAACACAACTTTAATAATTAACTGACCTGTGATGTCCCATGTGGCCTGGAAAAGCTCAACTAAGGACTCATCAGGTCCTGGGGCTCTAGATGGGTGCATATTAAACACTATCTCCCTTATTTCTTGCCTACTGAGTAGGGTAGTGAAAGTTGCCTTGCTTTCCTGGCTAATGGCTCCAACTAGGATCCTCTTCATGCTGTCTAATGGTGTCTCAACTTGATTAGGTCCCATCAGCTGGGCAAAAATCTCTGTATCCATCTTAAATAGTGTCTCGTGGTCAGAATGAAGAACATCATACTTATCTGGCAAACCTAATATTTTATTAGTGTTTTTACGGGCCATAATGGATGCATAGAAGAACAGAGAGTTTTCATCCCCTTCCCTTAGACAGTTTACTTTATACTTCTACTTGATTATGGAATTATGAATTTGTATTGCTTTCTGGTACTCTTTGGGTAAGTTCAATTTAGTCACCTTCAAGTTTGTATCATGAGGATCATTATAGCACACAACTTGTGCATTTTGAACTTACAACTTCAGGGCAGACAGATTTTGTGTGTTGTTGCAGGTGAACCTTTTAAGAGCTTGTTTAATCAACTTAAATTTCTTTATCCACTGGAACACCTTATACCCTTTACCTCCTGATTCCATCATCTATGTATGAGATCCATAAAACCTTCTCGATGAGTTAACCCGTTAAAGAACCAAGAAGGAGCACCATGTCTTTTAGGAACTTCGCTATACCGTATGAGCATTTATGAGTGATTTGAATTCATATTTTCCCCAAAATGAACGTAGGATTGTGGAAAATTTTGGAGCCATTCTAAGTTCACCAAGCATCTATCTAGCTTTTTCCTGATTAACAAGGCGCCCTGTTGATTGTTGGACCAGGTGAGTTATCGATCAATAGAATATATGTAGGGGAGCCATGGATCCATACATCTCGAGCATGGCTATGCAACGGAAGCATTGGAACCAAAATTCCAATATCACAACATCCCCAGAAAATCCAGAATCTATGTGCATATATAAACAGAATGTAAGAACATGAAATTACAGCATATATACCTTGCAAATGCTCATCCTTTCTTGAATCTTCTACTTATTTAGGTTGTAGCAAACACCAAAACCTCAAGATCACTCATCTCAACCTCCAGAACTCTTTTAGACTCTTAGCCTCTCAATTTCGTGTGTATATAAGTGAAGAAATCACTTATGTACCACATGTTATCAAGTGGCTCACGATCATGACTTGCTTAAAATGACAACCATGCACACTTTGTTTTTAATCATATCTTTTATATGTTTGACTCTTAGGTTCTCAGTTATTTTGAGCACTTAAATTAACTCTTAATCCGAACATATCATGAATGGTTTCATGCCACTTGAATTAACTCTTAATCCAAACAAATCATGAATGGCTTTATGATGCCAATTTACCGGAACGTAAGTGCATTAACACACTAATTCTTCGATAATTAATTATCTGACTTGCAAATCATAGACAATTACCGTGCAATTCATCCCTTCACCATCCTATATCTCTCTTGGCTCATAATATGGGCTATGTGTCAACTCCTATTAGACTGACCATGTCACATCTAGTTTAAGTGATATTAACTCTTATCTTGAAGATCTCATTACTTTATATGTCATTAAAGACTCTCTTTATGATACATAACTGCTCTGGCAAGAGACCCCTAAGAAATGACCATAACAAGAGGCCATTGTATCGTCTCCTTCTATCGGGCGTGGTAAATCATTTATTGGCTACACAATTACCTTTGAATACTAATAGTTGTACCCAATTACGTACCACCCTAGAAGCAACCTTGTCTCGAGACAACAAGGAATGATCTCATAGAGGGACATCTGATGTACTTACTACTCTTAGTAAGTATTCATATGTTAACTCTAAACATCTCATGCTTATAGTTTATGAGACCCACTGCTTAATCGAATCAAGGAGTATAACATGTGCTAGTCCACTCGGATTAACAATATCCTATCTCATTAATCCTATAACTAGGGATAATTTATACACAATTGTACATGATAGGAATCTCATTATCATGATCTAATCATAATTTCCTTCATGCTATGATTTGTATCATGGACTTCATTAATTAGATTTAAAATCGACATCAATTCATAAATAAATAAACATCAAATTAATGAAAATTGTCTTTCGCTTTATTAATCAAAATAAAGTTTGTAAAAAAGTGCTAAAGGCGACTGCCTTTAGAGCACTACTCTAATAATATAAATCCAATAACCCCACATCACATAGAAGATTAGAGAGTTCCTTAGTATCAAATAGGATGAATTTTTTCCTACTTTCTACCTCCTTTGTGCTAAGAATACAATTGAAATCCCCTGTCACAATCCAAGGGGTAGAAGAGGACGGTTGGATTCTACGAAGACTACTCCATAGATTGCTGCGTAAAAATGCAAAGTTTGTTGCATATATCAAGATCAAAACAAATTTGGAACATTGATTTTCAATCTGGAAAGTTAGATGGATATGCTAATCGCTTTCCTCCTCCATATGTACTTCCATCAAGTTTGCATTGTATAAGTAGATAATCTTCCCATTGAAATAGGAGATATGGTTTGATAGAATCCTCCATTGTGCACCCAAAAAATTCTGATAGTTCTTTAATTATAGTCTCAAGCAAGCCCACGGGTTGCTTCTCCTTGATTAGTTTTCTGACCAAAGACCTTTTAAGGAGGTCATTAAGCCCCCTGGTATTCTAGACTAAGAGAGACATTTCGAGGAAGAAACTCTTTGTTTTTATTCTTACCTTTTTTCCTAGAAAACTTCTGCTTAGCTGTTGCAGTTTTTATGCTGATCTCTACCATTTCCTCTATATCAGACATTAATTCCTTAGCAAATGTTGAATTTGACATGGTAACTGAGTTCTAAAGCTCCTCATTATCATCATTCCTCTTGTCTATAGCTCCATCCTCCAAGATTGTGATACCTACAACATTCAAAATGTCATTTTGACAAACCTGTTCTTCCCTGTTGAGTTGCGTTAAGTAATTGCTTTCCTGGTTAGTAATATGTGGATGCTCAATCTCTAGCACCAAGCTCTTTAAGTCGGCCTACTCTGCATTTCCATTAGGATCCTTTCCCCTCATGACCACAACATTGACAAACTGATTTTCCCTCCTAATGAGACTCTTCTTAGTAATTTCCTCAGTCATTAATTCTGCTAATTACCTGTTACAAATAATTTGCTGTCGGTTGCCATTTTTTGTTGGATTGAGGTTTCCACGGGTAGGAAAGTGAGATGTCCTTTGGTACCATATCTCCATTATCCCCAAGACAATTGACTGTTAACCTATCCGGAAGGGAAGCTGATTTATGGAACTCAATACATACTTTTGCATAGCTAACGCGTTCCATATTAGTGGTTTGAGTATCCATGATTAATGGCTTTCCTAAATAACTCGTCAAATAACTCAACCTATCGACAGTCCATAGCGCTCCTAGGTAAATTGTGAAAGTTTACCCACTATGGAAAAGACTCTATAACTCCTTTGCCCATTTCCAAGTCAGGTCTCCATTGTTAAAGGAAAAGTAGTTGATTCTCGACATGTCAGGGACCTTGTTTAGTAATTTCTTGTAGTGCACTTGCATATCCAAACTTGAACAAAAGGTACCATCTTCTTTAAGCAATACTCTCTCCAACCCCTTGTTACTCCAACGAGCTTTAGCCCAGGCATTCACCACTGGGAATGCTAGTCTCTTGCTCCAAAAAAAACCCAATCAGAGTCGATGACCAAACCTTAGATCCAACTTCAGGAAGCTACTTCGATGGACAGATAACACCTTCTTTTGCGACATTTGTGAAATGCTTCAATACCACCTTAGGCTGGTGTGTAATGAATTTTTGTTTCCAGGCTCCCATGAATGACAAACCTCCCTCCTTCGCCCCAATTGTGGGATGATCATTTTCCCCTTTTGACAATTTGTGGAACTCGATATCTCTAGTTAAAGCGAGAAAGTCTTCTTTAGTGCTATAATGTATCATGAGGATCATTATAGCACACAACTTGTGCATTTTGAACTTACAACTTCAGGGCAGACATATTTTGTGTGTTGTTGTAGGTGAACCTTTTAAGAGCTTGTTTAATCAACTTAAATTTCTTCATCAACTGGAACACCTTATACCCTTTACCTCCTGATTCCAACATCTATGTACGAGATCCATAAAGCCTTCTCGATGAGTTAACCCGTTAAAGAACCAAGAAGGAGCACCATGTCTTTTAGGAACTTCACTATACCGTATGAGCATTTATGAGTGATTTGAATTCATATTTTCCCCAAAATGAACGTAGGATTGTGGAAAATTTTGGAGCCATTCTAAGTTCACCAAGCATCTATCTAGCTTTTTCCTGATTAACAAGGCGCCCTGTTGATTGTTGGACCAGGTGAGTTTTCGATCAATAGAATATATGTAGGGGAGCCATGGATCCATACATCTCGAGCATGGCTATGCAACGGAAGCATTGGAACCAAAATTCCAATATCACAACATCCCCAGAAAATCCAGAATCTATGTGCATGTATAAACAGAATGTAAGAACATGAAATTATAGCATATATACCTTGCAAATGCTCATCCTTTCTTGAATCTTCTACTTATTTAGGTTGTAGCAAACACCAAAATCTCAAGATCACTCATCTCAACCTCCAGAACTCTTTTAGACTCTTAGCCTCTCAATTTCGTGTGTATATAAGTGAAGAACTCACTTATGTACCACATGTTATCAAATGGGTCACGATCATGACTTGCTTAAAATGACAGCCATGCACACTTTGTTTTTAATCATATCTTTTATATGTTTGACTCTTAGGTTCTCAGTTATTTTGAGCACTTAAATTAACTCTTAATCCGAACATATCATGAATGGTTTCATGCCACTTGAATTAACTCTTAATCTAAGCAAATCATGAATGGCTTTATGATACCAATTTACCGGAACGTAAGTGCATTAACACACTAATTCTTCGATAGTTAATTATCTGACTTGCAAACTATAGAGAATTACCGTGCAATTCATCCCTTCACCATCCTATATCTCTCTTGGCTCATAATATGGGCTATGTGTCAACTCCTATTAGACTGACCATGTCACATCTAGTTTAAGTGATATTAACTCTTATCTTGAGGATCTCATTACTTTATATGTCATTAAAGACTCTCTTTATGATACATAACTGCTCTGGCAAGAGACCCCTAAGAAATGACCATAACAAGAGGCCATTGTATCGTCTCCTTCTATCGGGCGTGGTAAATCCTTTATTGGTTACACAATTACCTTTGAATACTAATAGTTGTACCCAATTACGTACCACCCTAGAAGCAACCTCGTCTCGAGACAACAAGGAATGATCTCATAGAGGAACATCTGATGTATTCATATGTTAACTCTAAACATCTCATGCTTATAATTTATGAGACCCACTGCTTAATCGAATCAAGGAGTATAACATGCGCTAGTCCACTCGGATTAACAATATCCTATCTCATTAATCCTATAACTAGGGATAATTTATATAATGACACAATTGTACATGATAAGAATCTCATTATCATGATCTAATCATAATTTCCTTCATGCTATGTTTTGTATCATGGACTTCATTAATTAGATTTAAAATCGACATCAATTCATAAATAAATGAACATCAAATTAATGAAAATTGCCTTTCGCTTTATTAATCAAAATAAAGTTTGTAAAAAAGTGCTAAAGGCGACTGCCTTTAGAGCACTACTCTAATAATATAAATCCAATAACCCCACATCATAGAGAAGATTAGAGAGTTCCTTAGTGTCAAATAGGATGAATTTTTTCCTACTTTCTACCTCCTTTGAGCTAAGAATACAATTGAAATCCCCTATCACAATCCAAGGGGTAGAAGAGGACGGTTGGATTCTACGAAGACTACTCCATAGATTGCTGCGTAAAAATGCAAAGTTTGTTGCATATATCAAGATCAAAACAAATTTGGAACATTGACTTTCAATCTGGAAAGTTAGATGGATATGCTAATCGCTTTCCTCCTCCATATGTACTTCCATCAAGTTTGCATTATATAAGTAGATAATCTTCCCATGGAAATAGGAGTTATGGTTTGATAGAATCCTCCATTGTGCACCCAAAAAATTCTGATAGTTCTTTAATTATAGTCTCAAGCAAGCCCACGGGTTGCTTCTCCTTGATTAGTTTTCTGACCAAAGACCTTTTAAGGAGGTCATTAAGCCCCCTGGTATTCTAGACTAAAAGAGACATTTCGAGGACGAAACTCTTTGTTAAAGACTCTATAACTCCTTTGCCCATTTCCAAGTCAGGTCTCCATTGTTAAAGGAAAAGTAGTTGATTCTCGACATGTCAGGGACCTTGTTTAGTAATTTCTTGTAGTGCACTTGCATATCCAAACTTGAACAAAAAGGTACCATCTTCTTTAAGCAATACTCTCTCCAACCCCTTGTTACTCCAACGAGCTTTAGCCCAGGCATTCACCACTGGGAATGCTAGTCTCTTGCTCCAAAAAAAAACCCAATCAGAGTCGATGACCAAACCTTAGATCCAACTTCAGGAAGGTACTTCGATGGACAGATAACACCTTCTTTTGCGACATTTGGGAAATGCTTCAATACCACCTTAGGCTGGTGTGTAATGAATTTTTGTTTCCAGGCTCCCATGAATGACAAACCTCCCTCCTTCGCCCCAATTGTGGGATGATCATTTTCCCCTTTCGACAATTTGTGGAACTCGATATCTCTAGTTAAAGTGAGAAAGTCTTCTTTAGTGCTAGAATTCTCACCAACTTCCATGTTAGTAACCAAGTCCCCAAATCCAAATCTAAAATACGAGTCAGGTCGTTGCTCTATACACCGTCTTCGTTGTCGTCACATGTTGTCTTCATCATGCACCTTCGTCTTCTTCGTCAGGTGTCTTCAAAAGTCACCTTCGTCGCCTTCGTCAATCACCTTCACCTTTAAAGTTTTTAAAGGGATGTGAAAGTTCTATTTTTAATTGCTTATAGCTTGAAATGTTGTCTATGCTTGTTAGTTTTGGATCTCTTTTCTTCTCTTCGGTGGTTGGTTATATATTATAGGAATAATGTTTTTATATCTGACTTTCGGGAATTACTTCATACCCCCAAATATGAGAGCAATGAAAATCATTTTAAGAGAAAAGTATCACGAGTATGACATAACAATGACTCACTTCATTTTTTAAAAGTAAATATAATTACTTAATTATAATATGATATAATATAATATAATTAACTATAATATACTTAATTACAATATGATTAATTAATTTTATTTTTCTTTTTAGCAATTAAATATAATTAATTAAAATATATTAAAATTTGGTTTTAACAAATTTTAATTTCTATATATTTTAACAAACCAACCACTACCAATGATAATGGTAATCATTCATTCTTTTTAACCAACCATCATAATTTTAATGATTATATCCATTCTTATTACTCAGTATATTCATTCTCATTCATATTATCATTCTCTCGTATGAACCAACCTCGTCCTTAAATATTGGCAACTTTGGAGCTGTACGTGCCAATCAATAAAGTCTTTTTTGAAGTTAGGGATTTGTTGCACGATAATGGAGGCCAAAAAGTTGAAGCTTAATGTCTTCTAAAACTATTATAGAAGTGGATGGATAAGATCAGTTAGCACAGAGTAAAAACTGGGTAAGTGATACAACAAATCTCATCCCTAATTGGTCCACTCTCAATTCTAGAGTTCAATTATACTTTTATTAAAATTAAGACTTTTAAAAGAATAATTTTCAATATACTAATCAATTTACTTATAATCACACATTAAGTTATGGAAACAACTTTTTTATAAAAATATAAAAAGAAGGTTACGTATATTAATAACCTTTCCCAACATCCGCAAAGGGAGAAGTCTTGTGCACTGTTATATGTTGACTTATAACTTTAAAAATGCCATTAACATGACAATGACGGGTTAAAAAAGGTGAAAATTTAAAAAGTCACACTTCAATATAATAAAACTAATTTTAATTTATTATTATATTTCCATATAAAATATTATTAACGTGAAAATGATGATTTAAAGAAAGTGAAAAGGATGGAAATAATTCAATTTGTACACTTCACATCAATGAAAGTTGAAATAAATATTTATAAATTAAAATATTTATATTTTATAATTATTTATATTTGAAATTTATCTTATGTATATTTGGAATATAATGAAAATATTATTAAACTTCTCTATGTAGTTATATATGTTCAAAATTATTTTATATGCATCTAGAAGATGAAAATATATTATTAATATTTTTAATTTTAGCTTTTGTTAATTCAGTATTTATCTCTTAAAATTGTACATATTTTAAAAATATTATTAAGCTATCACATATTTTCTTTATTATTTTGAATTAATTTAATTTTTTTATGTTAAGAACTTTTGATCACAAACTAGCAACTTTAGTAATTTTTCAACACCCTACCTAGACCCTCTCATAGTGGGAGTCTTGTGCATTAGACATGTTAACTTTGACAGAAAATTTTAAATTTTAATATAGATATATTTTAGAATTATAAATAGATAAAAAATTAAATGGTAATTTTAAAATATAAAATTGAAATAAATTTTTTATCCAATATAATTAACCGTAAATATATTATATTGCTCTGACGTACGTCCCTGTGCCATTACATGGTCTATATATAATTCCCTGTAGACACCGTAACAAGTACCTGTTCTCTTGCTTTTCTCTTCTTTCCCTTCACCACTTACCTCTCTGTTTGTGTACAAGATTAACAAGGAAGTAAGATTTTGTCCTTCCCAGGACTTGGGGAAGACTCAAAGGTAACTTTCCTATGTGCCCGTCTATATAATTCAGGTTTCAGGTTCTTCTTCTCCTGCTTCGTTCTGTCTCATTTTCTGTTTTCCCATGTTTTGATGTCCAGTGCTCTGTCTGAATCCTGTCATCTTTGATTTTTGTTACTTGTTTAAGCTCGAAGACCACTCAAACTCCCAGGTCCTGAAACTTCATGTCTGTTCTTTTTTGCTAGTTTTCATGGATTAGTAGCGACGGGATTAGCATGATAAAAAACTGAAAAACCAAGAAACTGATAAACTTGGGAAAAAGATGGATGAACTTGGTGTGTCCATGGTGTACCAGGCAAGAATTTTCATTTAGTAATGAGTCTTTTCAATGTTGATGGTTAGATGTAACGAGTATGAAAGTGATTAAAGTACCTTCATTTATACTTTTAGAATGAGAGGAAGAGTTGACAATTTATGCATCATGATTGCTTGTGAATATAAATCTGAAATTGACAGTTTAGTTTGTGAGCAATCGACGAAAATGATTGTACGCAACTTTATTGTTCTTGGATTTCGTGATCATGAAGTTAAGTTGATTTAGATATTTTCACAAAATTCCAGCTTGTTTTTCGTTTTGTGTGGTTGTTTGTTCATCTTCTCTTCAGATTTTTTTATTTTTTTTATGTTGGGTCTGTTACTGTTAAATTTCGTGGAAGAAGTCTAATTATCAGATACTAATCTATTCATCCACCCAACAGAAATCTGCTGAAATGGAGGTCAAGATCGTTTCCAGGGAATGTGTAAAGCCCTCTTCTCCAACACCAGATCATCTCAGGATCTACAAGCTTTCGCTGCTGGATCAGTTTATGATGGCTGTGTACAGTCTCAGGATCATGTTCTACCCTATGACCCCAGGTGGAGATCTTACTGATACTGAGGTCATCTCCAGAAGATCACAATCACTGAAACAATCATTATCTAAAACCTTAACTCGTTTTTACCCATTAGCTGGAAAGATCAGAGACAATTTGTCGATTGATTGTGACGACGAGGGTGCATATTATGTACAGGCTAGGGTCGATTGTTCCTTGTCGGAATACCTGAAGCAACCTGATATTAGTTTGATGAGCAAGTTCCTTCCAGGTGGTTGTAGTTGGGATGATACAGGTGAAGGAATCCATGTTGCTAAGGTGCAAGAAACCATTTTCTCATGTGGTGGATTTGTCTTAGCTGTGTATGTTTCACACAAAATTGTTGATGGAACTGCTCTGGTTGCTTTCCTGAAGAGTTGGTCCGCCATAGCTCGTGAGTCCTATGATTTAACTGTGTACCCTTCTTTTGATGCTCCGTCCTTCTTCATCCAAAATGAATCCTACCCTAAAGACTCAAGTTTGTCAGCTTTCATCAGTTCTTTTATCCGAAAAGGACATCCTGGAATTGCCAGGTTTGTGTTTGATGCATCAGCAATTGCAAACCTGAAAGCCAGATCCAAGAGCTCAATCGTTCAAACGCCTTCTCGTGTTGAGGCAGTGTCAGCATTTCTTACCAAATGTGTACTGTCTGTGTTCAAAGCTAGAGTAGGAATCGACAGGCCAACTGCTGTTGGTCACAATGTGAACATGCGACGAAGAGCCACACCACAATTTCCAGAATTCGCAATTGGGAACTTCCCTTGGGCAACCATTTTCACTACCAAGGAAACTGACATACCTGACCTGGTAATCAAGCTAAGAGAAGCTATATCGAGAATCGATGGTGATTTTGTCAGGAAACTGCAAGGAAATGAAGGTTGGCTTAATCTGAATCAGATAATTAAAGACAAAAAAGCTGAATTATCAGGTCCTGAATTCTCTGATGGATTCAATCATCTTGAGTTTTCAAGTTGGTGTAACTGTGGACTATATGATCTTGATTTTGGATATGGAAAGCCTATATGGGCAACTTATGCTGGTCCTGACAAATGTGAAGCTTCGGTGTACAATCTGATAGTTCTTATAGACACAAGAACGGACAGAGGAATAGAAGCTTGGGTGTGTTTAGATGAAGAAGAAATTGCCATAATAGAGAAGGACGAGGAGCTTCTTTCTTATGCTTCGATGAATCCAAGTCCTCTGAACACTGTTCTTGCCTGAACCTGCCAGGTTTTTTCGATGGTTTATAGTTTTTTTTTTTGGCCATATTTCTGCAGATTCTCAACTATCTCATCTTGCTGCTCAATAATAAGGTTTGATCAGTGATTCCAATATTGTTGGAAACCACACGAGTGGACTGTTTCTTTGATTACCGTTCTTGCCTGAATCTGCCAGGCCTCTTCGATGGTTCTTAGTTTTAACTTGACAATGGTTCTGCAGATTCACAACAATATCACCTCACTAAGATTTCATCAGTGCTTGCAATATTGTTGGAAAGCACATGAATGGATTATTACTGTACCCCTATTACTATGA
Source organism: Erythroxylum novogranatense (assembly GCA_029891385.1). NCBI lineage: Eukaryota > Viridiplantae > Streptophyta > Magnoliopsida > Malpighiales > Erythroxylaceae > Erythroxylum > Erythroxylum novogranatense. The sequence goes on along the minus strand of CM057225.1, from coordinate 672,236 downwards.
TCAATGGTAAAATGTAAAAATTGATCGATTGTAGTATGTACTTCTGCTTAATTTATTACATCTTCTAATGATCACAGGTTTCAGATTCTCCTTTATATGTAATGGAACTTTTCCAGAACCCTATAGCAGTCCTGCCTGTCCAAATTGGCTAGAGTTTACTATCGATCACTTGAATCGAGTTTGTTATTTATTTTTGAGTCAATGGTTGATCAAGCAACTTACTCGAAACATATAATTAACAAGTTATTGTGTGCTTACGATGATTTATCCAATATAAATATAAGAACATATGCATAATCCACAACCTAAACTTCTTGTACTTATGTATCTGCACTTTTCCAGATTTCTTCAACTTATCATTAGATTGGACATTAAGTCTAAATTAAAAGTAATATCACTTAATATACTTACATGGAATTATTAACTTTTTTAGGGAAAGGTGCCAGTTCATAGAGAGCATCATCAACTTGTGGATGAGAATGTAAATATAGTATTGGCTTGACACTGACCACACAACCACTATGAACAGGGTCCTTTTAGTGCCTTTAGATATTCCTACAAGTGGATACAAAATATAGCTAAGCTCAAGCATATTTCAAGAAGCTCAAGCATATTTCAAGCAAAAAAAATCTGATTTCTTAATTGTTTATAAATAAAGAAAGAAAGCATAATCAGGAAAGGATGTGAAAATGCTTAAATGCTTGAAAAGGAAATGCTTGAGAAGGAAAGATTCCCGATAGATGGAATTGAATGACTCAAAATGGGTACACTTCAATTGGTGTCCCCACTTCAGAGAAGGAGACAAACAGAGCAATCAACATAAGCATCCAGGAAGCTAAAGGTAAAGATTCTGCGAGGATGCAAGAAGATCAAAAGTTCAACATCAAAGGAAAGGAAAACAAATTTGAAGGGAAAGCTATAAATGATAAGACTGGATTTTTGTGAATATGACAAATAGGGAATTTATGGTTGAGGATCAACTGAAGTCTTTTCTGATAATTAACCTAGATCTTTTTATATGTTTCAATCTCAGATTTTAGATTTTTAGTCAAATTTAACTTTTAAGTCAAGTTAAATTTAATTAAGTTCTCTGAACTTAGAACCTACAACTTGAATCAAGTCTAATTCTAACTTAAAATCTGACCAGACTATATCCATTACCTGTCTTATATTTGACAAAGTTAGAAATGACAGCAGGAGAAAATTATCCATATTTAATAAAAATAAATAATGACCTCATACTTGAAATGCTTAAATATTTAATAAAATGGTAAATATATATATAATTGAGTGAGACAACTAAATATTTATATAAAATTATTTAAAAAACATAAAATTGCATCACTTATCATCATCTTTTATATATTTTATCAAGGGCAGTTGTATTTCATAACAAATTTTATAGAACAATATGAAAAGATGGCAGTGCAAGTTCTTCCTCATAAGAACTTCAGAAACTCATCCCTGTCCAAGATCAAACAAAAGAGACTCGACCAGGAAGAAGAGATTGAATTTGCATTGAGCATATTTGACATTAGTAACAAACAATCATTTCACTTCTCCAAAAAGATTCATTCTTTTAACCAGTCAAAAATGGTATGAATCTAAAAAGACAAACTTTTTAGACAGGCGTGTAGGTCACTGCTTGTGGCTTTCCTATCCCAGTAGATTAACAAACCGAATAGACAATCTGAACCAGAGCTTCATTCCCACAAAGAGAAAACTGTGGCCGTACTGTGTGTTAACATGGAGCAGTAACAGCCATTCCCTGATCAAGTATCAAGAATGGGAAATCGATGCTCTGGCCACTTGGGATATGCCCGTTTATACAAACTCATGCATACCGTGTCATGCTGCTGGACGACGCTGTTGAAAACGCATTTCATCGCCCCTGACAAAAAAGGGAAAAGTTTTTGATAACTTGCAACTTAGAAGCTCGTACAGATAATACCACAAAATGCATAAATATTTGGAGCCTGATCTCTGTTTCGTAGTCCTAAATTAACTTCCAAAACCACAATTTATGATCAGACACCCATATACTAACTAGTGTTTGCTATAACTTTCCCTATGCTCTAGAAACACATAATGCAGGAGGCAAGTTTTGAGTCCTAATTTGATAAGAAAATGGCGTATTGAATGGAAACTTAAACTACAACATTGTTTATGAATCCAGAAAATGAAAATTGCAAACAATACCCTGGTAACACTAATGCACAATGAAAGCACCATACCATGTGTACCAACAGGTTCCTTGATGCGACCGCGCCGACCACACTTTGTCCATACTTCAACAGGCTGTAGCAATTAAGTGCATCAATTAATTCATTCCTTTTACAGTTATTCTTTCAACTCCATACTATTCACATTAAAGAGATTCACTTACCTTGAACCATCTTACATCCTCGGGGTGATGAAACATATATCTTACAGTGGCTTTCAGTTTTGACACACGCTGAGGGTAACTGAAATAGGATAGGTGTTCCGTAAATATCAACATTAACAAGGAAACTAAAGATTTCCGGAAAGACTTCATCCAGCATGAAAGAGCGTCTCAATAAGGAAAACTGAAATTTAGGAGAAGCTCAATGAATCCATCAAAAACTTTCAGTTAAAGGTTAAGATCTCAAACCCAGTCAATATAATTTTCTTCAACATTATCCTGTCAGGATCAATGCTTCTCAAGGAACCAGTAGCAGCAACTGCTGGTGGAGCACCTCCTTCAGTACTCTTTAGAACAACCAGAGGAAGTGGAGGAAAGGAAACTGGAGCATAGATTGATGCTATAGAGAAACGGCCTGCGTGCAGGAATCTCTCCATTTTGCTCTTGTCTGAATTCATATTATCAGTTGAAAATATTGGCCTGCAAAACCTAATGTCAGAGATCTTCTAATTACAAGATCAGAACTGCTTGTGAAAAGTTATCACTACCTAGCAATAAACTGTCGAAAACCAACATGAAATATCAGTTCTTCTTTGGCTTTAATAGGAGCTTCATAGTTATCATGCTTCTTTATGCTGCAAAAACATTACGAACTATATCATGATTTGTGAAACAAAATCTCAGGATATTATTCTCCAAAAACCAGGATTGATATTAGGGTTAAAACAAATTTTCCAAACCTAAAGTGAAGAACAGACATCTTTGATTCATGCTGCAAAAGCCCAGATGCTATTATAGGCCTTGTCATTGCCAGAGCACACAACTTGGAAGAAACGGAATTAGGCACATCTTTAATATGAAGTCTTATATATTGGCCTGCTGTTACACAGTCATCTCTGTTCTCTTCACCCATTTTCAAGGCTTTGGAAAGGACAAGTTTTTGTGTTCTTGGAAAGTTATCAAACGCAAATATTCTGGCATATTCTGGAGGGAGAGACTCCTGACATCAAAAAGAAACTTCTTGACGTTATCAATGCTCTCATGTAAAACCGCATGCAAGTACAAGAACACAATATTATTACCTTCGGATCCCAGGAAGAAGTCCTGAATGATTTGAGACCTCTATACTTGGCAAAACGCCTTCTAGCAGGAATATCCAATGGAGTATCCACTTCATCCGGAAATTCTGAAAAAATAAATACGAAGACATCAATTACAGAACCAAGTTTTCAAGGACCCTAGAGAAAAGCATCTAAAAGTAAAACTATGGGCCAAAAACTAAGAAGCCCAAAACTGTGCCTATACTTTTTATGTTGAGGGGGAAGAAGATTAAAAGAAAAAAGAAGAGCTAAAAAGGGAAGGGTGGGAGTTAGAGGTGGATTACATCTAAGAACTAAATGCAACAGATCTCAAGAAAGTGAAATGGAAACAATGTTTGATACCCTCATCTTCAGCATGCTGCTCTTTAATCCTTTTAATATCATCTTCTATTTGTTCCCTTGTTAAGCTTTCACCTTCCTGCGTGGTAAAGCAAGACATGTAATTTCTAAACATATCTAAACAGGACTTGACAATTATGCCTTGTTTGAAACAGACCATCATCACCGAATCATTGTCAGTTTCTTCATCATCCCTAAGATTTAGGGAAACTTGACCATCATCAATGTCTGAGTTGTTTGGGCTATCTGGACCAGGAATCATATCTGTTTCATCCAGAACCATACCATCATTGGCTTCACTATCAATGTCTGAAACATCCTCATCTGTATCATCCACAATCCAAGCAGCCTGAAAAAATATAACTCAGTGGATTAACAAGGACTCGAGGCACATCAGCAAGCCATCAATTCAAAAGAATTTCTCGATTTGACAGAATTTAGGTTACATACACACCTGATATTCTGAAGTACCTTGAGGAATTTTCCTTTTCCTAATCTGTTTTTGTTTTTGAGTTGTAGCAGCTTCCATCATTTCAGCTTCAGTTGGCCAAGTCTAAATGAAGGGGGACAAAAAAAGAAGGATGTTGAATGGCATCAAGCTAATTGCAATCCATAACCAACAGACACCTCCTAATCTAACCTGTTCTCCAGCAAGAGGGTCTGGTACATTTTCAACAACTAAGGGCTCTTGTGTCAAAGGATCAGGGTGCAGAGAACGAACAACCTGTAGTTATTAAGAAAATGAAGTGATATACAACAATTCATTTCTACACCAAATAGTGCATTTATGATTGATAATGACACCAAAAGACCCAAAAAGGAAGTAAAATCAAACCAAATGCACATACAGTCATACACAGATTCAAAAGGCACAAAATGTGCAAGGAAAGGTAAATCTATTATGCTTACTATAATGCTTGTGAAATCTAATCTTTGAATTCTAGTGCAAGTGTCAAACATACATAAACAACTGGAAGTTGTAATCAAGCCTCATAAAACATTGTTAAGAAAGATTCGATGATTCAATGCAAATCAGTATCCCCACTCCTACAGTTAGATGCCCACAGCATCATAATGCAACAATCAATCTCACTGATAGTAAATTATTTAATGAATGACTTCACCATTTACATTCTACTAACAAATCAAGAGCCAATACCTCAACGTCAGGAACATCATCAGAGTCCATTGCATCTGGTTGTTTTCTCGAATTCAAGGGATGTGGATCCTTTAGCAGTTCAATCTTCTGCAGCTGGAAATCCCCAGCGCCAGATATGTGCACCTGACACTCCAAGAAATCAGACAGAGAGCCAAATAAATCAACCAACTAACAACAATTATGTCAAAGCTCAATTTATTACCAGCTGATTCACGCAGAGGCTTCGAGCATGTAGATAGCCAGTGAGGAGGATGGTACATTTTCCCAAATTCCACTCATCTGCTACCATGTCAACCTATAATTTAATAAAGGATTGAAGCTTTACAAGAATTAATAGAAGTTTAATAGTATACTTAAAGCCAATATGCATTACCTATCACATACTTGCAAGGCACCATTGAGGAAATTCATAAAAATTAGAACACATAAATAATACAATTTTTTGACAACCATTTTATCTTGTTAAACATATATAAATAATATCCGATCCTTTTTTTCTATAAGGCTAAGCTAAGTTGAGTTACTAGCAATTGAAACTACCCAAATACAGCAAAATGGAGCAGAAGCAATATAAGCACCTTTTGTGACATTAGGTAAGGACGTTGATTTCTCCAATGAGGCACCGTGAGCCTTTGTTCTTTAAATAGCCAGAGGAACTGCAACCAATATATCAGTGAAGACATGTCAAGGCTCAAAAGGTGATCAACATTGCGCCAAACTTCTTTCATTGCTTCATCTTAAAAAAGAGCACAAAGGATAACAAAACAGATTCAATATTTGGTCATTCAATACCTTATGCAAATCGTCTTGTGTATCCGCTGGGTAGAACTTACAATCCTCAGTAAATTCATTAGCAAGACAAGAACTGCACATCTTCTTTGTCTCATTTCTTCTTTTAAGATCAGTAGGTAGGTCCTAATAAGAAAAAGAAAAAAAACATTTTCACCTGAACTAATACAAAAACTTGAATTCACTTTTCTAGTTGAAAATTTACGAAGGTATCAAGAACTAACACGAATCAGTACAACAGTGCTAGGCAGGCCCAGGGATCTAAACACAGAAAGACATTGACTTCCAAAGGAATCGACATAGTTTGGACTGCCTTCTTCACATGCAGAGTTTGCTGATGCCACAAAAGCAATTAGATCAGCAACCTACAAATTCAGATAGCAAGGGCACATTCAACAACAAGAAACAACGTCTAGTACAAATCTTATAAAAAATACAAAATTGCTCAAGACCTTCATACCTTAGCCAATTCCATACAAGACAATAAATCCCCATGTGGTGCTTTCAAAACCTAAATCACAAATCATCTATCAGTTATTAATAAAGTTAAAGATACGGAGCATGTAATCCACAGCACCAGTCAAGCCAAATCGCCCATATTTAGCCTTGTAGTTTCCAATCTTTGATCTGCCTCATAATACCAAACAACACTAAATTCTCTTAAAAAGCTCACAAAAGCCATGGGATTAAGGAACCTACTGTTGTTCTCAGCTTGTACTCGGACGAAGCAACAGTGGCAGCCAAAGCTCCAGTAGCTTCAGGAGATAACATTTTTAAGAGACCTTCAGCAAGTGAATTGAGGTTAACAGATGCAGATAGCGCAAAAAGAACCTGTCACAATGCAAAACGTGAAAAGTCAAACAAAAATATACTAAAAGGCTTACAATTACACAAAGAAGATTGGTTGGTCATCACATACAAGAACAACTGAGCTCTTTCTATAGAAGACAATGGAATCTTGAAATTACGACTTTTCGAAGAAATGTTGTAAAAACCTTATTTTTATTCTTGCTTAATCCAGCTTTGTAAAGACTTATTGATCCCTTTTACGGCTTAATGAATAAGTTCTTTTATCTTTCAAAAAAAATACACAAACAAGATGAACTCACAATTACACGAGGAGGGCTGGATGCACTGGAAGCCCTTTTCTCTTTCAAAACGGCAGCCCTTTTCTGATCTCTCAACTATAACATTGGAACAATCTTGAGTGCGAGTCTTAATTAAAATTAAAACGAAAACAAAAAAAATCCCAAAAGATCACCATCTTGCTGCGTTGATTTCGAGCAGCCTTCGCCCCTTTGAAGACATTACGATCCGATTTCCCAATTGTATGCTTCTCTAACACCAATTTAAAAGAAAAAAGAGTTTCTTTTATCATTCTTGAACAGAAAAAAAACGTAAACTTGAACAAAAAAGAGTGTAAAAGAGCAACCTTTGAGAGAAGTTTTGTGAAGGTTGCGAGAAGACTTGGAAGAGAAGCGAGACTTGTGAGCTTTATTAAGTTGAACTCGAGACCCACCCATGGCTTCAGGCAGCTATTGTCCTAAACCTTCAATGTCTCATGAAGGTTGTTCAGGGTGTGAGGGTTTTGGGCGGTTCTGAGAGAAAGGCAAGGGTGTTAGGGTTTTTCTTGTAAATGCAGAAGATTAGTTTTTTTTTTCCCAAACTATAAATTTTATTAATAAAATTCTTGAATTTAAATGGTAAATAATTTTTATTAATAAAATACTTGAATTTTAAGTTTTAACACCTCGCCTTTCTCTCATAACCGCCTTAAAACCTTAAATTTAAATAATTAAATTGGATAATAATTTGTAATTTTCATTTTAATTAATAATAAATAATTTTAATTTCCTAGATAAACTTTATTAAAAATAAATTTTGTTTTAATAGGTTACTATATTTCTTAAGAATTCATATCAATCTTTTTTAATTTACTTTATTGCTTTTAAAATTTTAAATTTTAATGCAAATAAAGAAATATCAATTTTCTATAAACGAGCAAGCGTAAAATCAATGGAATTAATAATTAATTAATATATTCTTTTTATATACTAATTTTATATTTTAAATCAGCTTAATTGGTTCAATCAATCCAAGTTAACCATGAATTCATCTAGAGTTCAACTAAAATACCTTCTTTTGAAATTTAAGGTTATGAAAAGTTTTAATAGAATGAAATGAAAAGAAATGTAATCGTTTATAATAATCATTTATAATGGAATGGAATGAAAATTGATATAATCTTAAAATTTGTTATTTGAGAATTATAGAAGAGTTAATAATATAATATAGTGAAATATTGTTTAGAAGATAGAAGGAATGTAATGTAACGAATGTATAATAATAATAAATGACTATCCTATCATTGATAAAATAATATATTATCTTATTCATTGTTATTAGGGTTAAGGATATAATTGAAATTATAAAAATTATTGATAATATATTAGGTAATATATTTTACATCTCATCTTAATCCTCTCAAATTAGAGATAATTTATTTTACTTTCTAAGATAAAATATGACGCAATTGAAACTCTCTCATTCTATCTTGTTCTATTCTATTATAAATCCTCGCCTCAAACGATAGAATAATATTACTTTCTATTCTATTTTATCCCATTAATAAATAATAATAATAATAATAATAATAATAATAATAATGAGTTTAATAATAATAATAATAACTTATTAAAATTAATAATAATAATAAGTAGAAATTTTATAACAATAATTATTAATAATATTATTATTAACAATAAATACTAATAATAATAATAAATTATTAAAATTAATAATAATAATAACAATAATAAGTTTATTAGAAATCTCAACCAAACAAGTTTTATTTTCAATTTTTATGTTATAAATCTCAACCAAATAAGTTTTCATTTGTTTAAGTAAAAAAATAAAAACCAAAAACAGAAAACTAAAACTAAAAACAACAACAAACAAACAGAAATGGAACCAAACGGCCTAAGAGTTTGGATCCTATTATCATTCCTAACTTAAAAGTCATATTTTCCAATGAAAATAATTGAATTTGTTTAATAAGCAACCATCTAAAAGACATTCCAACTAATTCTACACAATTTAACAATAAAAACTTCATGAACTTTAAATTTCGCTAAAACGTGAAATTTGAAAAATTTTAGTAATCTGGTTGAACCAAAAAGGTGTAAATTTTCGCTGTAACACGGAGTCGGGAAAGGTTTAATAACATACTTGATCCAAAAAAAGTGTGGAAAAACATAGTTGACTTGTAACAGAGAGACATTAGCAGCACTTGCCACACAAAATACAGTAAATAAGAAATCATCTATGACCAAAAGACCTGTTCATTGTGAAGTGCTCTTACACAACTTTAAAGAACTTTTTTTTCTTGTTTCTCAAAAGAATGTACAGTACATTGCTTTCCCTACCTTTCTGCAGTTCTCTATGCATTAATCTCTTCCATATCAAACTGGAACGGGCGATACCCCGGTTCTGCTCGACTTGCTCTTTGCAATTCGAGAACAGAACATGAATAATAGCAGGACCGACGATAACAAAAAGAGCCGAAAATAAGTTCTGATCTCTTGCATTCCAAGATCCAGCACCTCAAACTTCTTGCCATACCTGTTCCTCCTCTCCATCAAGTACCCATCAAGATATTCATCTATAGATACCCATTTGTCCGTGTTAGTTCTTGACAGAGATTCATCGAACAGATGCGGTCCCAATTTAAAGATCGAGAAGAAAGCAGCAGACCAATCATTCAGAACTCTCTGACAACATAAACAGAACTTATATCAGTCATTGACTAGATGCTACCACACTTTCATCTCCATGAAGAAAGATAACAACTTTAAAGTGAAGAAACAGATAAGCATAGAAGTAATCGAATATACATTGAAGGTAGTGAGATCGACGGGATTGAACATTTTGAAGCAATCTTTTGATGATGCTGTTGGATCACCGTATATCTGCAAGCACCATGAAGCAACCATAAAGGATAGGCTTGAAGTAGTTGAAGTCAAGACAGCAAATTAGTTTGTTTCTCACAGACCTCAAAGGTAAAAGCCATGGGAACTTTTACAATGTCGTACATGTAATCTGTTGCAGTTCCATGTGCAAGATAACTGAAGACGAGCATAAGATGAAAGAAGTAAATCACAAATTTTGAAACATTTTCATAAATGATGAAGATCTTATCATTGCAAGTATCTAATAAGCTTCTACTTTAGACCAAAATAGACTTTTAGATATTCTGGAATAAATTATAGTTTATCACTACATGTAACACCAACCCAACAGAGCCTCCCCCAGATCCAATCATGCAATGGTTGTGGCAATGAACTTGGTTCAGCTCACTAAGCAATGACTTTATTCGGTGTGCAGGTAATCCATCAGGGGTTGTGTTTCTGTGGTCATATGGCATAAACAGAGCCTGAATAAACCAAAAATTAAAGGAATATATCATCTTGCAATGTATAAGAACCATCAACAGACACGTGTACAAGTGAAAACACAGTAGTGATAAGAACAGGCATGTTAGAAGCACTCACCTCCATTCCTGAATGCACATTAACCCATACGTGAGGCTCAAATGATAAAGCGAGTTTTCGCATTATCTGCGCTTCAGGCTCACTAAAAGGAGCAATGCCTGGATTCTCTTCATATGGATCATAGTCCTGGAATTGAAGAATAAACAAAACGGGACAAAGAGATCACGTTTGATCTATCAATCGCTGAGGTAACAAAAGCCAATACAATATTATCTATAGCCAATACGATTTTTTATTCATCAAAGATTAAAAAGGATTAGGTAAACAGATAATCAATATTAATTGAACTACAATCAGCCTAATCAAGGAAGATATGATTATCATGTGTGGATGACGGAGATCAGTTAAGGATGACAAGATCTGCCACATCCCAATCATTTGAAATCCAAGGGTTCCGTTTTTTCTTGAGATGAAATATGTATAGGCATAACGATTGGTGAATGTAAGTCAATTTCACATGGTACATGATATCGAACCATAGCAGACCTTTTCCTTTTTGCCCCAGTCAACACTCCAATTCCGGTTGAGGTCAACTCCTCTCCCTGACAAAAGGATGAAGTTCAGCAATACTATATCATTCCAACCAAGCATATTAAAAGAAAAGCAAAGTAGGTGCTTGACCATTTCTCCTCTCACAAGGATCTTCTTCTTCAACACGTTTACGACCATTCAAGTTTTCCATTGGAACCACCTGTGATATCATTGGCTATTAGCTTTGCAGGAATAATATCAATGTTCAAGTATGAAATTAAGTAACAATGGAAGTCAATATCTACCATTAGATATGCAGCAGGTGTCCTTGTTAGTAATACTTGGTTCCTAATCAGATTTTCTATGTCCATGTAAATTCCAAATGCAGCAAATAACAGAGTTCGAAGGCAAGAATGAATTTCTCCCTATCCCGATGGATTCAAACACCGAGACACAAAGTTTAGCATAAAAAGATTATGAAATAGGGGTCCTGATTTTTTGAAAACTTAATTAACACAAGTAAAGGCATATAACATTTGCATAGGCAGAAATTGTTCAAGAACTGATTCTTACCTTTATGATAAGCTTGTCCAAAGTATTGTTTAAGGAAGTAGCATTCACATTAGGCAGAAACTGCTCTTCACTTAGGATTGACAATATACGCAATGCTACTTCTGATGTGATGAGCTCTCTCCCATGCTGTCCAAAACTCTGGAAGACAAGGAATTATCTGTCAAGAAAACCAGCAATTACCAAACTGAGCCAATCTTATCACATTTAAAATTGAAATTACAGTTCAGAAATCTAATAGTGTTTTCTTTTTCTCTTCGTGTTAGTACAACATCATAGCCTTTCCTTTACATCAAGCAAAAACAAAATGAAGCCTCAAAATCAACCACTCTATGCCTATTTTTCACTTTAAAACAAACAAATACTGAGGCACTTACAAGAAGGATCCGAAACTTGGACCTCTCATCACATTCTCTCCCCATCTTGCAATATGTAACTACTGTGATCTCTGCTTGGTAACCCTTATTTCCAGCTTCTATCGTATCCACCTATCAGGAAAAAAAAAAAAAAAGAATTGATCAAGTAACTCCATCACTCAAGCTAACGCTTACACAACACTCAGAGAACAGAAAATATACAGAGAGTTTATCTGGGTGACGATGCACCAATGCCTTGACCTGTTCCAACAATTCAGTTCTGCAAAATCATAGAACAATAAGAAAAACAAGTACAAGAATCCCAAACTGACATAACCCACAAGGAAACCAGCATAACTCGTTCAAAAGTTCCAAACTTTCAATAACCAATTTTCACAACTTTGATAAAGCATTGAATTTTTTATTCTCTGTTCTTATCCTTCCAGTAAAATAAACATAACCAGGAAAAGAAGAAGAGGAGGAGGAGGAGAACAGAAGAACTCAAGCAGGTTAAATTCAACTATCAAAGTTAAGGCAAATCCGGATCACAAGACAAGAAAAGGGAAAGAAAAACAATTTCTTTATGAAATAAAGGAAGAAAAGAAAAGAACAAAACTTGAAAAGTCGTTACAAGAACTGACAAAACAAATCCAAAATTTGAATCAGTAAAAGGAAGGGTCAAGCAAACGGATCCTTCTATACCTGGAGTGGTAGAGATCCCGATTGATGGGCGTGAAAGTGGAATTAGGCACAGCATTGGCGACCAAAAATGCAGGAGGAACAAGAAGGATCAAAAGGGGTAGCAGAAAAGCCATTAAAGAGGCAGAGAACGAAGAAAATGAGAAGAAGAATGCTTAAAGTTGCCTGCTTTCAAAGCTTCTCTCATCTCATATTCCTGGTAAAGAAGAATATAGCAAGAACATGATTCGATCGATGAGCTTTTTAGAGAGAGAAAAGGAAGAAAATGTGTATGCGTGTGTCGTGTGGCTTTAGGTGATGACCTTGTCAGATTGTCCCTGGATTTTCCACGTTCGAGGGACATGTTCATATTATTATTCTTTCCTTTTCTTTTTCTCTTTTTGTTTGATTCTTTCATTATGAAAAAAAAAAAAATGCCAGGAGCTTTCTGAATTTTAATTTATTTTAAAATAATCTTTTAAAATTAAAAATGATTTGAAGTAATTTTTAATAATATTTAAGAAATTTTAAATTTCATTAAAATTATACAAATTATTAGTGCCTTTATTATTTTTGAACTTTTTCTCTTTATCAAATTTAAGAATTATTTTATCAAATTTAAGAATTATGATTGATAATTAAATTCGACTAGCCTTATTAAAGATTCAAATTAGATTTATTGTCTGTTTTGATGAGCTTTTAGGAGATTAATATATACTTTTTATCACAAAAGTCTTTTGAAGAAAAAAAATTGACTGTAAAATAAAAATAATTTCTTTAATAGATATGACTTTTTGATGAAAAATACAATTTTTAAGAAACTCAAATTTAAAACTTCTAAAAAGCCTTTTTTTTGGTAGATTTTTCATATCAATTAACAGAATTATTTTTATTCCTTTTATCTTTATATTTTACATAATTCTCACAATATCCACAAACTCATCTTTATGTTTATTATGTATTTAACTATTTACTCAAGTTGAATATTATTTTATGATTTATATAATATTATTTAGTTTTTATATGTTTTGATATTTATTTTTATATTAATTTTACTTATGTTATAATAAATATAAAATATTTGGTTAAATATATTTTCATTTATGTTTCATATGGTTTAAAATTATATAATAATTAATATATTGTACTTTACATATTGTTTAATATGCTTTAAACAATATTTATATGAACAAATAATTTTATTACAAAATAAAATATAGTTAAAATTAAAAGTATTTTTATTTTTATGTTACCAAACAATTTCTTGTATGAAGCTCTTTTACAAAAATTAAATAACAACCAAACAGTCAACTAGTTTTTTAGAAAAGTTCTCAGAAAAATCTACCGAAAAAAATTTACTAATAAAAACTCAAATAGTATAAGCTCAAATAAAGAAAGGCTCAAGCTACAATTACTTCTAGCTCAATTCAAAACTTAAATATTTAAAACATTAATATCGTTTTAAATAAAATAATATCACTATTTTAAATTTAATTTAAAAATCAGGTTAAGTCAAGTCTTATACAAACTTAAAATCACTTAGCATGTTTGAAAAGGACTGAATTCAATTCAATTCAGCTATTTGAAACAACAAGAAAGCTTAAGAATTCAATACACGCGTGGTTTTAAACCCTTCTCCCTTTGTAAAATCAATTCACGCTATAAGTCGCGTTAATTGAAATCCAAAAGCTGCTGGATTCTTTTTTTAGAAACCCAAACCCTCTTTCTTCTTCTCTTATCCTCTTCTCTTTTCCAACCCTATCATAACTTTTTCTTTTTTAATAACAACAACAATAATAATAATAATAATAATATTATTATTATTATTATTATTATTATATTATTATTATTATTAAGGAAAAATAATCATACTAATAATATAAATAATAATAAGGTTCATAGTAATAGTAATAATCATAATAGTAATAACAAAAATAAATAAATGAAATATCCAAAAGGAATTTGTAAATAATAATAATAATAATAATAATAATAATAATAATAATAATAATAATAAAATATCCAAAAGGAATTGGTAAATAATAATAATAATAATAATGATCAATGTATAATAATAATAATAATAATAACAATAATAATAATAATAATAATAATAATAACCCATATATAATTTCAAAATAATAATAATAAAACTATAATTATGTGAAAATAATAATAATAAAACTATAATTTTAAAGTTAATTTTTAAAATTTTATTTTATTTAATTAATAATTTGTTAATAAATATTATATAAGAGATTACAATAAATTTAATTAATTAAAATAATTTATTTTTAAGTTTATATTTACTATATAAATAAATAAAAGTATAATGACCCAGCTCGCAATCGCGAGCCTGACGTTTTTGGCCCTCGCCCTCGCGAGGCATTTCATTTGTCAATTTTTTTGTCTATTATTAATTTATTATTCATAACATTATTAAATTCGATATTGTTATTACTTGTTGTTATTTATGTAATTATTTATTTATATATTTATAATAATATTATTAAAATTAAAATTATTATTATTATTATTATTATTATTATTTCTATTCTTATTCTTATTCTTATTCTTATTCTTATTCTTATTATTATTATTATTATTATTATTATTATTATTATTATTATTATTATTATTATTATTATTATTATTATTATTATTATTATTATTGTTATTGAGTACTTTTAGAAGTAAAATTCTAAACATGCATACAAAGTCAAGAATGACATTTATTTTGAATAATTAAAATCTATCTAAAATAATTTTAGTTTGGATAATATTATTTTTAGTCGAGAGTAAATGTGTCATATGAAATAATTGAATTTAATTATAATCTTATTGGATTTGTTCCAAACAGTGTAATTGAATTTAATTCTAATATTACTGGATTTGTTCCAAACAGTGTAAATTGAATTCAATCCCAACTTCATTAATATAATTGAATTCAATTCGTTAATGAATTCAATTAGAAGATTTCCAAATAGTCACTCGACTCAAATCACGTGCTTCAAACTTCGTCAGGGTCGATTCTAAGAATTAATTTTTAAGCTCTAGCTCGACCTAACACAATTCAATACTTTTTAAGAACTAAATTATTATATTTTTTAAGTAAATAATTAAAAATATAAATATTTTTAATTTGTTAAAATTAATTAAACTGTAAAAGAATCCCTTTGTTTTTTCTTTTACTCTTTTTATTATCATTCTTCCTTCAAAAATATATTTATCTTCCCATTATATGACTTTGAGGGGGCGGTTGATTCGTATAAGGGAATGGTAATAGGAATGAGAATGAATATAGTGAGGAATATGAATGGATATTATCATTATAATTATGATGGTTGGTTAAGAGAAATGAATGATTATCATTACCATTGATAGTGATTGATTTGTAAAAATATTGAGAAATACAAATATATTATATTTTAATTAATTAATTAATTACAATATATTAATTATTTAAAATAGTGTAATTAATTAATTACAATATTTTAATTAATGAATGAATTATATTGTAAATAATTAATTAATTATATTTTAATTAATTACAATATTTTAATGAATTATGTAGTAATGAATTATATTTTAATTAATTACAATATTTTAATTAATGAATTAATTATATTTTAATTAATTAATGTAATTAATTAATTAATTACAAAATGTTAATTAATTAATGAATTATATTTTAATTAATTATAATGTAATTAATTAATTAATTATATTATTGTAATTAATTATTCTATCAAATAGGAATGGTCATTGCATAAAATGTATATTATAATTAATTAATTATAATATGTTAATTAATTAAAATAGTGTAATTAATTAATTACAATATTTTAATTAATGAATAAATTATATTTTAATTAATTATAATGTAATTAATTAATTATATTAATTAATTAAAATATTTTAATTAATTATATTATAATTAATTAATTAATTATAATATTAATCAGAGAATACCAAACCTTACTAAATCAAAAAAAATTAAGCATTAAACATTAAGCAAAATTAGGAATAACTTCCATTCCTCTCATAATGAAGAGGAATTAAGCAATTTCCAAAGTAAAAAATAAAAGTAAAAGCAAAATATTCATTACCTTTTACTAAATTTTATTTTTTATTCCATACCTATTCTTCTCTCTTCGTATCCACCAAATATGCGCAGCCTAAAAGTATCGTTGTGTACAAGGGCCCTCCACTGTAAATGGAAACCGCTGGATTTGTATTATTTAAGATTTGAATGCTTTGTCCTTGTCGGTCGGTGCATCTGACTTGAAGGACAACGGTACTATCAACCCCTCTCTACTGTCTTCAGTTAACTGACAGAGTGCTAAGCCCAAGATTATCTCAAGCATGGTTTAAAAATTAGACAT
Source organism: Erythroxylum novogranatense (assembly GCA_029891385.1). Taxonomy (NCBI): domain Eukaryota; kingdom Viridiplantae; phylum Streptophyta; class Magnoliopsida; order Malpighiales; family Erythroxylaceae; genus Erythroxylum; species Erythroxylum novogranatense. Next base: position 655,456 of record CM057225.1, on the reverse strand, counting down.
AGAATTAAACTGATAAGGTCTAAGAGATTTGCAGTTTAAAATATTTCATTAGTATTAAAATTATAATGTTTGAAATATAATTACAGGATATTATTCTTACTTATAAAAGAATTTAAAATTTAATTAATAATTAATTTAATTATTCTGATTTATAAAAATTAATTTATTACAAAACTAACTAATTAATTAGTCAGTTGATTAATTTTTAAGAGTAAGGGTTATTAAATAATTTGAATAGAAAATCATAGTTTGAATCGAAAATTTAATCGGCTCAAAATTTGTACAATTAAATTAACAGAATCGATTGAATTTTTTAATCATCGATCTCAATTGATATTATATATATATACATACACGTCAAAATTAGTCATGACATTGAATTAAATTGAGATCTACTCGAGTTTAAAAATTTGATCAAATTCAAATCATATACCCAAAATGATACGATTTAGAGCAGGGTTAGATTAATTGAATTGGCTCATTAGTCGTGATAAAGAATCAAATTGAGACGTAGAGTTTAAAAATTCGATCAGATTCAAACCATGTACTCAAAATAATACTGGTCGGGTCGGTTATACTGGGCCAGAATCCAGTCTCAACGATGTATGGGTCGATCGGTCCAATCATCAAAGATCAATCTCATACCGAATGGCTATGTCAAGTCCAAGCCTGATTCACGCTCTCCTCAGCCCACTTGTAAGTGAAAGACTCCCATGCAAACACGTAAAGGCTTAAACCTAATTATTACTTCGTATATAAGGGATAATTCCACCATATTGAAGTACGTAATCACAATTTCATTCTTCTCGGCATACGGTGATCTCCCATTTACTGGAAAAGACTAACTTGAGCGTCGGATGAGCTAATTGGGACACAACCCCCGACGCGCCTTCTTTGTTTGGCAGGGGTATTCACATCGAAGTTACTACAACAAGCAGTCGACTCCACGGATCCAAACGGCAACGTTCAGTTCCGCCAGAATCCAGCTCAATGGTGAGAGGCATGCGTCTCAACGCATCAAAACCCTTAGGTCACAGGTTCGACTCCAGCTGCCCTCAAGGGATGCGTAGCGCCCCCTACAGAATGTGGGTGTGACCAAACTGGACAATACCTGACCAGTAAGAATCTCGGCCCAAACCAAATACAATTTTGGAGCATGGTTAGATTAATCGGGTTGGCTCATTAGTCATGACAAAGAATCAAATTGAGATATACTAAAATTTAAAAATTCGATCGGATTCAAACCATGAACCCAAAATAATACTATTCTGGAATAGGGTTAGATTAATCGAGTTGACTCATTGGTCATGACAAAGAATCAAATTGAGATGTAGCCAATTTTAAATTTTTGATCATATTCAAACTATGTACCCAATATAATACGATTTTGGAGCAGGTCAGAGTAATTGAGTTGACTCATTAAACTTGAGTTTAATAAAAAATCAGTAAATTCAAATCTAATTAGTTGATTTCAAAAGTAGAACAAATTGTTTTTCACTAAAACCAAGTACCAAACATTTGGGAATTGGCATCAAGGAATCAAGTTTTTGGGTTAGGTGAGCTGCACCGTGCCATAAAGGTCATAGGACATAATAAGAGAATATATCTAACCAAAATCAAAATTTCAATTAATTTGGTCAGTTCAATTATAAAACTTGAATTAATTTGACAATTTTTTTTTAATTAAATTTCAAAATTTTCAATAAGTAAGGATATTCTCTTTTAATTATATTTTAAAATTTTTAAATTTATTCAATCTTTAACCAATTTACGACAATCTAATACTGGTTGAATCTTGTAAACTTAAACTTCTAATTTTACTGATTTAACTTCTGATATAGTTTTTAAAACACTGATAAAAACTAACACATGAGAGTTGACAACTTTTGACATGCATTGCAAATAAGTATAGTAGGACATCCCTTAGGGATGAGTCGAGTCGATTGAGTGGAGGAATATGGGGTTAAAAGATTTTGTGTTCGATTCTCCTAGTGCGGAGCACTTAAATCGAGCCTATCGTATAAAATTTGCCTAGTGCAGAGCACTCAGATGACATGATTTGCAGGTTATTATTAAGTATAATTAACATTATAATCTAAAATTAATTTTACTCCAATCTTAAAAAATGTAAAACTTTGTTAAATTTTGATTTTTTGATTAAATTGATAGTTCAATTTAAATTTATTAAAAAATTTATTCATATCAGTCTTATCTATGCCGTTGCCGATGGACTTGGGTTCAGAACTGCGTAGTTGAGAATGTCTGTCTTGTCTTCTAACGTGGCCATCACTTCCTGGTCCAATGTCACTAAAGCTTCAATGCCATTTCCAAACCTCGTATCATTCAAAATGATCACATTCACAGCCACTGGACCTCCAAATCCAATACAACTAACCCACAAAGGCTTTCCCCAACCAAAATCAGCTTCATAGTACCCCAACCTCGACCAACTCGAAAACCAGACGTGGTCGATGTTATCTCTGGAGCACAGTTCAGCTATGTTCTTGATCGATTCAGACATCAAACCGTACCCTTCCTTACCTGTCATCAGTTTCTTAACAAAGTCTGCGTCAATGACTGATATTGCTTTCCTCACCTTACGTACCAAATCTTCCATTTCTGGTTTAGTTTCTTCCATGCAAGCTTCATGAGCTATCCACAGTAGATTCCCGACCGAGTTCTCCGACAAAGATGGTTCCATCCTTTTACGTAGATTCACAAAGTGTGTGAACGAACATGGCTTCTTGAATCCATTCCGTTGTTCTGAAGCTTCAATGAAGCACTTACACAGGAAAGCTGTGACCACCTCAATGCGAGTCGATCCTGTTGCTTGATTCTTGAGGTTGGATATGGCAGAGTCATTGAACACGAATCTATTAGTAATGGAATGACCCTTCTTTAAGGTCGAAGTCCACATTTTCAATGATGCGTCCCTGAGCCATAAATCATCATCATTTGCAGGGAAGAGAGAGGTCGCCGTGAAGTTTGGATTCAGTGTTTCCTTCACACCGCGTGCGTTGGCGCTCCACCCTTTGAAAAAGGTGCAGAATGCAGCTCCGTCGAGAATCCGGTGTGATATGCATGCCCCAATAGCAATACCACCGCACTCGAAGACGTTCACTTGAATGTTAGTTACGTAAGCTCCGGCGACCGGTTCCTCGGAATAGAACGAATATGGAAGGAGACGATCGTGCACGAGGACGATGTTAGCTTGGTTAAGAAAGTCACTAAGGTGGCAGCTGACTCTGGTTTCCACATACTTAGCTCCCTCGTCGTTACAGTCGATCAGAAGCTCACTTTTCAACCTTCCGGCGAGAGGATAAAAGTGGGTTAATGTAATTGCGAGAGATTTTTTCAGAATCTCCAGTCTTCTATGAAGATCAATGTGACCGGAATCTTTGTTCATCGGATAATAAAGGATCGTAGGAGCATATGGACTGCAAGCAAGCTGAGCTAAAATGGGAAGCTTGAAGGTTCTCAGGTGTGGTGGCGTTGGAGCAGATGGCTTAATGGCTTCCTGAGAAACAATTTGCACATGAGGTAACTCCATTTCTGCAAGTTTTGAATACTGACAGCACTGTAGTTTCTAATGGAAACGATTTTTCTACTTAATAGAGTTACCATATATTGTTTCGATATAATCCCTTCCTATTTTATTTCCCTATTCTTAGGCATATTGTTAGCTCTCCTTTGCTATATAAATTGTATCTCGATCTCCTCATCGACAATAGAAAAGAAATCAGTTCTTGATTCAATTGATTTTTTATGGTATCAGAGCAGGATCACCACCGATCGGCCCTGAAATCTTGAAAGAAAAGAAGAAGTCTGTTCATCCACCATTACCAAATGGCAGGTGACGATGATACCGACGCTGGAGGGAAGAAGGAAGAAACCATCAATCACAACTCCCCTTTCTACCTACACCCCTCGGATTATCCACGACAGATGCATGTGAATGAATCCCTAAACGACAACAACTATCAAGATTGGTCACAGGAGATGCTGAACTTTCTCTTTGCCAAGAACAAAACCAGTTTCATTGATGGAACTCTAAAGAAACCCGAAGAAGGATTGCCCACCTACATGGCATGGATGAGATGTGATGCTATGATAAAGGGATGGTTAAACACGGCGATGGAAAAAGAAATAAGAGTCAGCGTAAAGTATGCTGTCACGTCTGAAGAAGTCTGGAAGGATTTGAAGGATCGATTCGGAAAGGAGAGTGCCCCTCGAGCGTATGAGTTAAAGCAACTTTTATCTTCCACAAGGCAGATGGAGCCTCGGTTTCGCATACTATACTGAAACTAAGAGTATTGTGGGATGAGATGGGATCATCATATCAATCCCTAAATGCACTTGCAATGGGTGCACGTGTAGTCAAGGAAAAGGTTGATGGAATTAAGAGACAAAGAACGCTTATATGAATTCCTTCTTGGTCTTGACAAAGAATACTCGACGATTCGAACGCAAATCCTCGCCATGAAGCCGACACCAACTCTGGGTGAAGCCTACCACCTGGCTGCCGAAGATGAACAGCAGAGGAGCGCCTCGTCGGAAGAAAACAGTGTTGATGTTGCTGCCTTTCAGGCATCCACGAGACGAGAGGGGGTCACGACTGGGCGGATGAAAACAGGGCAGAAAACAACCCGAAAGCCCATCATCGATAAGGCAGATCAGCACTGCGATTTCTGTGACAAAGATGGGCATGATAAATCACTGTGTTATGACAGCAGCCCACATCATAAATCGTCTTCCATCCACCACTTTAGATAACAAAACCCCATATGAAATGGTGTATGGTCACAAGCCCGATTACGATCACATGAGAACTTTTGGATGCCTCGCATACTATCGCAGCACTGAAACCAAGGGTGATAAGCTCGAGGAAAGGGGGAGACCGGGGGTATTCATGGGATATCCACGAGGACAAAGGGTACAAAATTTATGATGTAAAGAATCGTAAGATGGTGGTGTCAAGAGATGTCAAGTTTGTTGAAAACATCTTCCCATACAACACCGCAGAGAGAAAGAACAAGATGATGAATGAAATTTTCAACTTTCCCTCATGGTATTACGACGAGAAAACAAGTGCCAATCAAGCTCCAAGAAGTAATGAAAGGGATGATAGCAATGACGACATACACGAAAACAAAGGTGTTGAAGTAATTAGCATGCACGAAAATGTGCATGATGAACAAGTACCTGACGATGACTTGCAAAATGACGAACAACAACGAAATAATCAAGAGGCAGGCTTCCCACCAGAAACGAATATTCATAATCATAACCCGATCGAGAAAAAGAAAGCGAACTCGATCAGTGACGTCTCGAGGATTACGTTGTTGACCTCCACCATCGATGAGACACGCCTACACCCATTACCAATCAAGGCTCCTCACCTTCGTCCTCAACGGTACATCCCATAGCAAATTTTATATCTTATAAAATTTTATCGATTCTCACAAAGCTTATCGTCGACCATTGGTTCAAAAGATGAGCCCAAGACTTTAAACAAATTTGCAGGAAAAGGCTTGAGAGATGCCATGAAAAGAGAGATACAAGCCCTGAAGCCAACAACACTTGGACCCTTGAAAAACTACCCAAGGAAAACGAGCTATTGACTCCAAATGGGTCTACAAGATAAAATAGACCGAATGGGAGATAGAACGATCTAAAGCCAGATTAGTGGCGAAAGGATTCACTCAACTTGAAGGGTGGATTTTCATGACACGTTTGCTCCGGTTGCTAAATTGGTTACCGTTCGAACCATTCTTGCCGTTGCCATCAAGAAAGGTTGGATTATGCATCAGCTTGACGTTAACAATGCCTTCCTCCATGGCGACTTGGACGAGGAGGTCTATATGAAAATCCCGCAAGGCTTCAACAAGGGAAACGAGACTAAGGTCTGTCGACTCAGAAAGTCTCTCTACGGTTTAAAGCAGGCTTCCAGAAATTGGTACCACAAGTTCACAGCAGCCTTGGGTGAGGTTGGTTTCAAGCAATCACGTGCCGATCATTCACTTTTCATATTCAAAAATAAAACCTCATTTGTGGCAGCACTCATTTATGTTGACGACGTCATAATTGTGGGAAATGATTTGGAGAAAATACAAGGGACCAAGACCTTCCTGGATGCGAAGTTCAGTGTAAAAGACCTTGGGCCTTTAAAGTACTTCCTGGGGATAGAGGTGGCTCGCACGAAAGAAGGAGTAGTCCTTGGCCAAAGGAAATATACTTTAGACATCTTGAAGGACAGTGGTATGATGGGGTGCAAGCCTTGTGCTATGCCCATAGAACAAAACTCGGACTTGCAAGAAATAATGAAGAAGCTCGAGTTGATGCGGCATGTATGCGTCGACCGATAAGCGAGACTCCTCTATTTGCAAGCCACAAGACCGGACATTGCTTACTCGGTAAATGTGTTAAGTCGGTTCGGTTCCGATCCTCGACAAAGTCATATGAATGCGACCATGAGAGTTTTGCAATATCTCAAATCGACTCGGTGCCAGGTATCCTTTTCCCAAAGAAGGTGGCGACAATCTTGTCGCCTATATCGATTCTCGATTGGTTGGGTTGTCCCGACACGAGACGATCAAGGACCGGCTATTTATTGCTCTTGGGAGGAGCGCCTATCTCGTGGAAATCGAAGAAACAATCCGTGGTGTCGAGGTCCTCTGCGGAAGCAGAGTATCGGGCTATGGCCACCACTGTTAGCGAAGTGTTGTGGCTACGATGGCTATTGAAGGAGTTGGACGTTGAACAAACCAATCCGACTCAATTGTTTTGCGATAATCTGGCAAGAAACATATCGCTAACAACCCGGTGTTCCACGAACGTACGAAGCACGTTGAGATGGATTGTTATTTCGTCCGTGAAAGAGTAGAGTCTAAAGAGATCGAGCCCATCTATATAGACACCAAATCCCAGATCGCAGATTTGTTCACGAAAGCACTTGGAGCAAGGCAACTTAGAATCTTACTCGACAAGTTGGGCATTTGTGATCTCCATGCTCCAACTTGAGGAGGAGTAATGGAAACGATTTTTCTACTTAATAGAGTTACCATATATTGTTTCGATATAATCCCTTCCTATTTTATTTCCCTATTCTTAGGCATATTGTTAGCTCTCCTTTGCTATATAAATTGTATCTCGATCTCCTCATCGACAATAGAAAAGAAATCAGTTCTTGATTCAATTGATTTTTTAGTTTCAGGAGACTTCAATCTGGTTACGAGCAAAGAACACTTTTATGGTGTTCAGACAGTGATCCTTTTGAAGATTCCATTTCCTGGAAGTCATTTCAGGGACTTGGCATCTCACGTTTGCTCTTACGACTGCGGAGCAACCTCACCTACAGCTTTGATGCTGACAAGCAAACCACCCAAGGTTGACTTAGCACATATGAATAATCTTTTGACACTTGGCAAAAATTAACCGGCCGGCTTTTTTCTATTTTGAAAGTCCCGCTCTGTGGAGAGGAGTAAGACTTCAAGGAAGTTGCTGAATAAAATTATAAAATTTAAAATATAATTAAAGGAAATTATTTTTATTTATTAAAAATTTAGAATTTAAAAATTAAATAAATAATTTAATTATTCTAATTTATACAATGAATTAGCTTATTAATTTTAACTTATTAAAGTAATTGAATCAAAATTTATAATTCGACTCAAAATTTTTATGATTAAAATAATTGAATCAGTTAAATTTTTTAATCATTGAAATCAGCTAGTATTATATCTACACACATCAAAATTTGTTGCAACAAGTAATTAAATTGAGATGTACTCGAGTTTAAAACTTCAATTGGATTCAAATCATACAAGTCAAGTCTAAGTTAGAACATATTTGATGCACCCAAAATGATACCATTTTGGAGCAAGTTCAGATTAATCCAGATGGCTCCTTATAATTGAGTTTAATAAAAACTCCCCTAAACTTGAATCTAATTTGTCGATTTTAAAATTAGAACAAATTCTATTAGTGATTAGTTGATAGTTGATTATATTAGTTGATTTAATCAGCGAATAACATCGATTGTTTATTAAAGATAATTGATAAAATTAGTTATTTATTTATAAATTAAAATTTAATTTAATTTAATATTTTGTGTATAATTTATAAATTAATTAAATAATTTTAATCAATTAATAAATGTTTAAATTTTAAAATTTTACCTTAAAATTTTTATTTAAAAATAAAATTAAAATAATAAAAGAACAAAAAGAATATATATGTCACAATGGCGCAAATACAAATCAAAATAAATGTAATTATTTTGTTTTTCATCATTTTAATATTAATTTTTTATAAAATTAATAGTAATATATTAAAATTAAAATTTTATTAAATTAATATTAGTATAATTAAAATTTAAATTTAAAAATATATAAAACTCATGTCACTCTTATGACGCAAGTGCACAACACCGTGCAGTTGTGACTTAAATTACATAACCACCGCATTTTTTTAAATTCAAGTGTGAAATTTTTGGGCTTATATTAGAAGAGTTTTTGTCAATAGAGCTTTTGTTAGTATAACTTTTTTAAAAAGAGCTTTTTTAAGAAGTCAGTTAACTGTTTGACTGTCATTTAAAAAAGAATTTTTTTAAAAGAGTTTCATACAATAGACTATTTGGTAACATAAAAATAAAAGTACTTTTAATTTTAATTATATTTTATTTTGGAGCATATCAATATTATTTAAAATATATTAAACAATATGCAAAGCATAATATAGTAATTATTATATAATTTTAAATTACATATTATATAATAAATAAATAAAATAAATCTAACCAAATCTTTTATATGAATTATAATATAAGTAAAACTAATATAAAAATAAATATTAAAATATATATAAAATGAATAATGTTAAATCTCAAAATAAACGTGAAGATGTATTTGTAGATATTGTAAGAATTATGTAAAAAATAAAAATAAATGAGACTAAAAAATAGGTTCATTAATTGATCTGAAAATTTTACCTAATTTTTTTTTAAGTTCCAAAATTGAACTTCTCAAAACTTATATTTTAACTTTAAAAAGTTATTTTTATAAAAAAAATACTTTAAAATTTTATAATAAAACGCTTAGTTTTCTCATAACTAATTTTTACGGTGAAAAAAAAAACTTATTAACCCTTCAAAAATTAAGCAACTGCATAACCTCTTACAGGAACATTTTTTAATTGAACAGAATTCGATAGACCAACTTCTGAACTCTATTTTTTTTATTAAAGGGGAAATACAGGAAAGTTACAACACTAGTCGAGGGAAGCAGAGCCCTGATAGATCCTCTAGGAGGATATAGTGGTACCCGATAGGTGTGGAATCGAAAACAGTAAGACCGACATCTGAAAGGACTGCATGAGTAGTTAGTCAATCTGCACATCTATTGCTCTCTCGATAAACGTGACGATGAACAACAGACCAATTCTGCGCAAGTAGTTCGTGTATACCCGTGACAATGGGGTGGGAAGCCTGGGAATGGTTCACCACTGAAGAAATGAGATGGTACGCTGCCAACGAATCCAGCTTTAATTCTAACCGACGAAAGCTCGGGTCCCAATCGAGCGACAGCCCGGTATAAATGCCCCAAAATTTCGCAGTCAACGGCTCACACCACCCAAGATTATGAGCAAAACCTCCTAGCCAGTTGCCACCCCAATCGCGTAAAAAACCACCTGCGGCAGCGGAGCATTGGGAGCGATTACAAGCTCCGTTTGTGTTGAGCTTCACCCAACCCGGGAGTGGTGTGCGTCACCCAATGAGTTGCTGGTGGCGAGGAGGGGGGCCTGTACCTGCCTGGATCTGACTCTCGGTGGATTGGCGGAGCTGATATGCAAAAGAGAAAATGAGAGTGTTAAGAGACATAGGCCAAGTGAAATGTACATCAAAAAGATATTTATTCCTCAAAGTCTAGAGGAACCAGCACGTAGTGCCAAAAATGACTGCCCAATCGTTTCCTCAATGATGGAGGAGGTTGGCCAGTAGTCACTGCTGAAGCGGCATCGTGTAGAAGTCTGGAGTGGAGCGTGCCAAGGGCATGGTGTCCCACACTTGGCAAGCGCGATGACAGTCCCGAACAGCATGAAGAGAAGTTTCGTCGGCGGGGCAGTGAGGGCACGAGCTGTCGGTAGTCAGGTGGCGGCAAACCCGAGAGTGATTGGTGAGAAGACGCTCCTTAACCAGTAATAAGAGGAAAGCTCGGATGCGTTGAAGACCAGGCTACTGCCAGATGGTAGGCCAAAGTGTATTGGACGAATGCTCGGCATGGCCCATGAGCACAAAATAGGTCGACGCGATGGTGAAAAAGCCAGTGTCAGAACACCCCCATATCAACCGGTCTTGCCCAAGATAGGGTCTAGGTGGGAAGGTGCCTGTAATTTGGTGACAAATTGACGTTAGATGATAAGAGCGTAACATGTCCCAATTTCAAGTGCCTGTGGTCTCCAAAAATTGATGAGTGTTGTGGTTCTGAAAACGTTCGGGGAGAAGTTGGGTGGTATGAGAGAGAAGCAGCCCGACTCCTCCTAACTAGGGGTTGAGTCAGAAACGAGTTTGAGTGCCATCTTCGAGTCTCCACTTTAATCCTTGGTGCACGATATGCTAGGTAGCCTTGATGCTGCGCCAGACCATGGATCCTCCTGTAGTCACAATGGAGTTGAGGAGATTGGTGGCGTTGAATTGGTATTTAGCATAAAGAACTTGGACCCAAAGTGCGATAGGCTTATCTATCAGAAACCAGTTGAGTTTCGCTAAGAATGCGTCGTTCATCTCCCGAATTTTCCAAATATCTGAATTCTATATTTAAACGTACGTGTACGATTCGGTTAGACTTTAATTGCCCAAACTCAATCGGACTCTATCGAAAACTTTGAGTTGACCTGTTCTCAAGCCTATTTGATACGTTAGTTCATAAGTTATGTATATTAAATAAATTATTTGATTGATTCAATTTAATCTCATTGATATTTGGTTTAAAATTGTCAAATTTTATCAATTAAATTACTCTTAAAAACTCTTTTTTATATTTATTTTGTTTCTATATTATTATTTTTAATAATATAGAAAATATAATATTCTAACCAATATTTTTAAAACTAGATCGAAAGTTAAACCGATAAAACAAAAAATTAAGATTTAAAATATTCAATATGTATTAAACTATTATAAAACCTGTAAGACAAGAAGATTAAAGTTCAAAAGTTCAATCGGTATTGAACTATTATAAAATTGGTAAGACAAGAGGTATCGAAAAGAATGTATTTATTTATAAAAAATTGATGTTTAATTAAACAATTATATAAAACTTATTAATATATAACAATGGATCATTAATAAATAAATAAATTACAATTTTAAATTAGTTCATTTTAAATTTTTATAGCCTTGTTAGGTATTTTATGATTGGTCAAAATTTTGACCGTTCCGACGCTCCAAAGTAAGCCAGCGACAAAAGGCTTAAACAGAGGCTCCAAAGGCAAAAAGGCTGAGGCTCCTCTGCTTCATAAACGATTCTTGTGAGTCATTCTCTATTACAGAATTCTCAAGATTTCTCCAATGAAACTCGACCACCGCAAGCCTTCGCTGCCGAAATACAGGATCCAACCACGTCGTGTCCTTCAATCCAACACCACCACTTTCCAAACTCCTCCTGGTTAGTCTTTATATAAAACAGTAAAATTTATGTTGATGTTTTCGGAATGTTTCCAAATCTTGTCTCTGTACATGATCATCTTTTCTGTGTCTCAGGTTTTTTGATGAAATCCCATAAACGAAACCCCATTTGGGACATGGAAGAGTCGGATGTTCGACCCGAATTCCGTTCGATATCATGCGAGTTACGAGCTTTAGCGAAGATGTTTCAAGTTGAACACATGAACAAGAACCTGAGTTTTTGTGATAACTCAAGCCCTCTATTCGAAAGAGGCAGGTTTTACGACGTGTACTCTGCTAGAAGAAACGAGAGGTTGAAGAGAAAGACAGGTGACGTGGGAAAGACTCCCCACAATCTGGGAATAACGTTAGAGTCTTCTAAAAAAAGAGACTCGAAAAAGTTTGAGAGGAGTAAGACTTCAAGGTACTTGCTGAGAAGTACGAACAGAGAAAACAAGAAACCTCCATCTGTAATGAGTTATGAGAGATCTAGTACTGCAAGTAAAAAGAAAGCTGGGGTTCGAAGCATCTGAAGAATCTGAAATCTCGGTCGGGTTTTGTTGTTTTCCATTCTGATATGGTTTTTGGTATCTTCTTTTGTTGTTTTAACAAGATGCTTGATGATCTCTGTAAACAGCTTTCAGATGTGCTTTTCAGACATGTTTAATATGTCGAACCTTTTCAGCCCATCAAGCGAAACTGATAGTTTCTTGGTTACGAACGGCTGGAGCTAAAGCTCCGGTGAAGAGCAATTCTACAGGCTAACCTTTTCCTACTGTAAAATGCAAGCTTGCATTTTGATGCTAAACAATTTCAATTGGGACTTGATGGATTCTTCCTCAGTCTCACAATTCCTGGAATGTAGGCTGCCATTCAAATATAATGCAGGAGAGACTTAGAACATGCAGAGAAACTGAATCAATTGTTCAAAATTATACACAAGCTTTCATTGATCAGGTAAAATATGGAGCAACCTGAAAGAATGATAATCCTGTTAATGGCAAGAAATGACCTAACAGTACTAATAATAGGGAGACAACGTCGACTCTGATTAAGATTATCGTATCCTTGGTACGAAAAACATGAAATTCAAGGGTACTATATTCGTCAAAGAGAATTCGCGAACAATAAAATCATCATGACGAAGGAAAAAGATTGTGAAAATGGTTACAAAATTCTGCATCTCGGCTTTTCATGTGGTGACTAGAAGATATGCAAGCCCTTTCAGGTACTCAACGATTTCAGATCCTCCAAGCTTAGAACTTCCAAATACTCTATCTACGAAAGTGATTGGAACCTGTAAAAAGCAAAATACTCAACTTTGTTATCCGGTATTGAACAGTGCAAGTTCACTTGAAAACACATCAGCGAGCAGAACTAGTTTTGCCAAAGAGATCAAGAAATACAGTCCAAAGAAAAAGTTGTTGCAATCTAGGGTTTCACTCAGGATAAGCCTAAAGAATTCCAACCCAATTCCACTTATAGACATAAGGAATTTGTATATTCCCATTCTGATACTTAAATCATAAATCTGAAACCTTTACAGTATTAACAAAATTTTGATACTCCCCCCATAATTAGTGAAGAAAAGGATGAATAAAGAAAAAATAGATGGAATTTTAGGGCATCAATGTTTAGAGTTAAATCAGCTAGGCAGTTAGAAAATGGTAAAATCTTGGAAATTAACAGATTGGGGTTCAAAAACCATATTTGCATACATGCATGAGTGAAGTCACAGTGCATGGACCATAATTAAACATATGATAGTACCTCCTCAATGTGGTAGCCTTTCCGGGAAGCCCGCACAATCATCTCCATTTGAAAGACGTATCCTTTGCTAACAACTTGAGTTATGATATCTTCAAGCACTGACTTCTTGTATAACCTTCAAATACAAACAAATTGCAGCTTTAAGCTCGTCAAGCATGAAGCAACTTACAAGTAAGGATGTGCACTAACTTACCGGAAAGATCCTGTTAAATCAGATACACCAGGCCATAACAATGTTTGTGCGAGAACATTGGCTCCCCTACTTGTTAGCTTCCGCATTAAATTCCAGCCATGCACCCCACCACCTTTAACATACCGAGTTCCAGTAACTATGCTTGCACCGGTCTCCTGCTGTTTCCTAAAGAAAGACTCAGAAAAGAATTCAGAACCGATTATAACTCTAAACATGCACCAGAAAATATCCAAGCATTGACTATATGTAGTTTCTTACTTGATAAAGCTCGGTAGGTACTTGGGCTGCACGATATAAAACACAAAAATAAGACAAATAAAGGTATGTGTTTGCATTTGGAATACAAGAAAGGAATACCATGTAATCATCTCAAGAAAACTAGACAACGCTGTGATTATAATTTTTTTTGTGATCAGAAGCACGGATGCTATTTTCCAGGATGAAACATGCCGCAAGAAAAACAGAACTTTGAATTTTCATGAACGAATTTCAGGATTTGCCACTCTGTATGCTTCATGTTCTCTTTCTAGCTGCTCAAATTCACCGACTAATTTGTATGAACATCGAGGAATTTGTTTAGTTAATCCCATACGACACAAATTCCACAAACAAAAACACATGAATCCGAAGAGCCACAATCACAAATGTCAACCGATGTTGAACTAAATGTAAGTATCTGAACATTCAACAACCGAGCACTTACATGGTGGGAGAGATCAGCATCCATGATTACAACAAAATCTCCAGAAGCATGCTTCAAACCATGAATATACGCAGTTCCTGAAAGTAGGAACTCGTCAACAAACAAACTTAATGTCAAAGTCAAACGTAAAAAGCAAATCTATTTCCTACCTAAGCCAAGCTTCTTGGGTCTAGGTCTCAGGAGCTACATGAAAAAGAGCAAAAGTTTTAAGTACCCAAATGCACAAACCACCGAAAAGTTTCGATTTTTAATGGATACCAATACTCACAATTCGATCTTCCCCATAAACTTGCTGCAACTGTCTGACAACATCTTGAGTGCCGTCAGGACTCCCATCGTCAACCACGATGATCTCAAAATCAACACCTCTACACCCAAGCAAGAACAACAAATTCAATTTTCTCGATCTATATAAGGGAAGATTTGAGAATTGAAATAGGAGGGGACGTACTTGATATGTTTGAAGACCAGATAAACGATGAGAGCTATGTTGAGACGCTCGTTGTATGTTGGGATTATTACACTGTACTTGTTCTTCATGATCAAATTTCTAATGAAGCATCCAAATTTGCAAAGCAAGAGCCCTGAAGTTTAATCTATCTAATAGCATCGTACGAAAGGAGCAATCTTTTGAAGGTTTCATTGGACTTGTCGAGCAATTTTAAGAAATTAGGCCCAGAAACTCGTACTTGCCCATATAATTAATTTGGCCCAATTTTGAGATTGGCCCAATTCTATAAGTGGCATTCATCAGTCTCGTTACTGAGGAGAGAATCAGACGGTGTTAGGGTTTTGGAGAGGAAGAAGAAGAAGATATGAGCAGAAGCCTAGGCATACCGGTGAAGCTTCTACATGAGGCCTCCGGGCACATAGTGACGGTGGAACTCAAGAGCGGAGAGCTCTACAGAGGCAGCATGGTTGAGTGTGAAGACAACTGGAACTGCCAGCTGGAAAACATCACTTACACTGCTAGGGTACGTGCCATTACTGGTGTGTTCTTTTAGTTAATTGTGTTTTACTGCTTCTTCGTGAAATTTGGTCCGTGCCCATGTCTGGTTCTTGGAGTTCGTTCGATATTTTAAGGTCGTGCTGATCTTTGGTTATGTAGTTATGTAATGGAAGGAAGCAAAAGCGTAAAGTTTCTGAACCCATCACCTTAAATTCGAAGTTCTAGTTGTACTGTACATTGTTGGACATGTCGGGTTGATTGTTTTGAGTTACGAGGATTGGCGATTAATGGTGGCAGATATGGGCGGGATTTCGTTGCATTTTGATTTCAGGAGAAAATTTTTGAATGGGTTGTTCTCATGTATGTTGCTGCTGAGATTAAGGAAAACCTAGCTGCTTGTTCTGTTCTTTATATTCTTCTGATAGTTTTATTTTTTGGGAGATTATATTCTTCTGATAGTTGTTTGACCTAATTTCTGTAAGCCGGTCTTTGTTTGTTATCAAATTGTTTCTAGTGCTTGTGGACATCTTTGGTTATCTGTTGAGTACTGCTTGCTAGTGTTAGCTAGTTTGCAGTTTGATATAATGTGTTTTGGCCCGATTATTCAATCTTTTCTGTAACTGAGTCTCCCATTATGTTTAACTTTGATAATTCCCTGTTTTAGGATGGGAAGGTCTCACAACTTGAACATGTATTTATTCGGGGAAGTAAAGTCAGGTATTCAAACATTGGATTCGAAATCTTATCCTATCGAACAAATTTGTTCTGGTCATAGTTTGTTGACTGTTCCTTGCGGATGATATTCGCTTTGTACAGGTTTATGGTCATACCAGATATGCTAAAGAATGCCCCGATGTTCAAGCGGCTTGATGCTAGAATCAAGGTATATTTGTGCAATCTGTTAGATAGAAGCTTACATTTGCTGTATGTCTTTTCCCTTATAACCTATTTGCTTTAGGAATTCTGAGTTGGGTTTTTGCATCTTAGGGTAAGAGCGCATCACTTGGAGTTGGAAGGGGCAGATCCGTTGCAATGCGGGCTAAGGTACATTATACACAGTTCCTTACCTTAAATTTATTGTTAACCAAACTGATGCATCCCCTATTTATCCTGTCCCTTGTCCATTATTGTTCTGTTGTTGAAACTCATTGTTTGTGTTCAGGCTCAGGCTGCTGGGCGTGGAGCGGCTCCTGGTAGAGGTGGTGTGCCACCTGTTAGGAGGTAACCTGGCTACACTGCCTGCTTTAGATCCGCAACATTTCCTGGTTGAGTTATGAGATTCCTATCCGCAAGATCCTGAAAACTAAGTGGAGGAACGGAACATAAGCCTTGGTGTTAAGTGCATGTATTCAATTTGGATGTTAGAAAGTTGTCAGGTTGATTGTGTTTATATACCACCTCCAACATGATCCTTCGACTTGGACTTATTTTGTTTACAGTGGTGATTATGATGCCTTTGTACTATATCCAATGATCAAAATTCAGGCAGAAAGCTTTTTGCCACATCTCATGGATTTCTTTGCTTACACTAGTGATTATTGTGCCTTTGGAACTGGTGCGCTTTTGGCTGAAGTTTGATATGTGCGCTTTTGGCTGAATTTTAGAGGAAGCTGAAAAAGTTCATATTCAGACAAGTAAACTCAATAACATTACTAGTTGGTCTGTCGGTAGATATAGACTAGATAATAATATTGAATTGTATTATATAGCAACAGTTGCTCAACAGAAATTGGATATTATTTCTTTCATTGAGAAAAGAAGGCATCTTAGCCTATGTACAGGAGTTGAAATAAGAAAAGAATGAACGAAGTTTCAGAAGAACTAAAAAACATAATAGTGTTCTCAAGAGCTAGGAGACTATCACCGGGGCAACTTGTGTTGCTCTGTTATACCCCAATACACTCCCAGCCAGATTTACCTACACAGAAGTTGTCTCTTACTGTTAATCCATCACTTTTTTTCCAGAAACTGCTAAAATCTGGTGTTCACTAGGAAGTTGACAGGTTCTATCTTTGCAGCATAACCATACTTGGATGTACTATACTTCCTGTGCACTCCTGTGAGCTTTCCTGTTCCAGCATTTTGGTGAAAATTAACCATAAGCCTTGAGCATTCCCTGCATTATCCCCCAAAGAAAAGATCAGGCTTAACCTTAGAAGTTAAGAGAACCAATTATAGATACAGGGTTCAGAATCACACTCACATTAGTTGCTCTTCTGAGTAGGAAGTATACCGCACATTATTCTTGCTCCAGTGCTTAGATTGGCTAAGGGTGCACTGAGCTGTATAAATTGCAGCAGCAGCTAACAAGGAAGATGGATACTTGAGCATTTCATATTCGACTAAGCAAAGCTCGATCATGAAGAACGAAAGAAGCTCAAACTGTTTGACAATCCAGGATCTATTTATCAGTATCATTTTACTGGAAAATTTAAACATACCATGGTACTGTTTTCATTTATTCATTCTGAATTTTTCTAACCTTCGTGTCAGATTCTGCAGCTTTCAAATACCTCCTCATAAACACGTATGGTGTTGGGACAGATAGATTAAACTTCAAGGTCTTAACCATTAATTTCTCCTGCACTCATCAAAGACTCTTTTAAGTCTCTATATTCTTGCACTTGTAAAATAAATAAGTCACTACACTGTTGATTGAGCTATACCATGTCAAGAATTTCTTGCCTGCTATAGGCCTTATCAGAAATCAAAATGAGGTCCTCCACAACAGGAACTGATACTTCTTCATATTTGCATGCAAGCAGCATTGCTGTTATGCCCACTAGCTGGAGTTTCTTTCTTACTACTTGGTTAACTTCTAAAAACCTATCTATGAGGTTCACAGTCAGATACAATGTCTCATCCATCAATTCAAACTTATAGTGTACCTGTTAATCCCATTAGTTTGTTAGTAATTCAGGTCAAGCCAAGTTACTCATCTTTTCAAGCATCGTGGATGTATCTTCAGATTTTCATACCTCGACCAACCAGTCAATTAGGATACCTCTCATCCTCTCGTTGATATCAGATTGCTGTTGCATGTAGCTTGGGGACACACGGTAAGATTTCTGCGAGTAAGCATTACAAATGAAAACAGTGAATGGATGGTTCTTAGACTCCCCCCTTTTTGAATTCTGAAACTATTTAAACCACGGAATATACTGGACAGCAAGGGTATGACATTTGGATTTGGAAGAACAATAATTGTTAAGGACTCTGTTTCCTAAAGAAAACAAAATAAAAGGACTTCATCTCACCTCTGCTTTCTTGTAGAAATTATATAGATCGTCTATATATTCAACCACTGCAAGTGGGTTCTTGCTGTCAGGACTGTCTATGTCCGTAACTGGTTCGTCTTCTACATCTTCCATTTCAACCTCCACCTGCGTCAAAATAAAACACCAAATCTCTGAAAAGTAAAACAGAAAGCATTAATCTACGATGTCGGGCCAATTAGCAAAGGAAGAAGGGAACTTTATAATACCATTTCTTCAATCCCACCCCGTATTGCTTCTGTGTGTTGGACAGACATGGGCACAGAGAAGTCATTCTCCGCTTTACTGTTTTCAATATCGACTATGGAGCAATCTTTTGATTTACCTATTTTCTGTCAACAAATTTTATACATCCACGAGTGAGCTTGATCCACAGTTGACCGTTTCATTGCATGGCATTAAAAACTTTTTATTGGTCTGATTGCAGAAAGGTACCTCTGGTTTAGTTTGATGCGTATTAGCTAGATGTGCAGCGAATTTCCTAAACGAACAACAAGAATCAGCCAAAGTAGTTACGAATTCAAACTCAAAGAAGTGAAAGGAATAGATTCTAACCTTGTGATTGGTCTATGCACTGGAATGACCTTTTGACAAACAGCTTGTCTTCTGTGTTCATCAAGAAACTAGATGAAATTGTTTTTTCACTACTAAACAAGAGATTAAGCATCAGGGTTTAACTTACTCTAATAAGCCCCTTTTGTTGACAGGACGAGGATAAGGAGGAGGTCCGATTATGTTCCGATTAATATTGGTCAAAGCCCTCCGGTTGTTTCCAACTGCCGCTGCTGCAAACTTCCCTGTACCGACACGGAAAGCCACTATTTGATTGATCCAAAATCCCAGAGTTGCGTAATCAATATGAGGGCCTCAATAAGTAGAGTTCAAAAAACCATCAGATAAAATAAAAAAATTTTGGATTCGACGAACTACCTTGAACATTAGCAGGTCCGATCACTCCTGGATTGTTCTCGTCTGATCCAGCCATGGCTACCTATCTACAAAGAAGTACCACAAAGGATCAAAAGTCAAAACCACATGTCAAGAAACATCCACCATGAACATCCCCTATTTGGTCATCGGAAACAAGCTTACACCGGAAAGAAGTATCAAGAAGTAACTTAAATAAAAGATTTATCAAAAACCCATCACTCAAAATCAAAACTTTACCTTATTCTTCCACAATTAAAATCAAAGAAGGGACTTCGGAATTCCAAGGTCGTGATCTTGGAAATACAGAAAAAAAGAAGAAGAGCAAGAATGGTCAAAAGAACTCCATTTGAACACAGTAACGGATTGTACGGTCTTCTCTCCTCCCTCTACTTATCAGTCTCTGTCGGTGGCTCGAAGACGAAAATCAAAGAACAGGTGTTGGAGTTGTGTGTTTGCGGCGGCGAAAATGGCGGATATATGTCTGCATAGAATGAAAATGCATGCCCCAAACATTTAAAAACTAACGGCTAGTAAAAGCGCACTGTCCGGTCTCCTAAAATTGAAAAGTCGCGTTCTCTTGCTTTAATTCTCAACGGTCGTCTTAGCATGTGCCCTCTTTAAGGAATTACTCCTTAGTACACTCTTGGCCACCTATTTCCTTTGTTCCGATGTAGGCTTAGCAGTGGGCCAAACTCAGGCTCGGAAGGCCAGCCTACTTCGAGTTAAGCTTTAAGATAAAAGAAAAAGTTCGAGTTTGACTCTACTGAGTCAGACCTTGACTTAATTGTCACTCATGTTTTAGTGTAATGTAATACATTAAGGCTAAATAATCATTAGTTTGTCACCCACGATTGTCAGGCTGGTCAGCTAACCTGTTGGCTTTTGCCAAACGCATCTTGTTGGCCCAAACTGTTATAGCAACTCTTCTCAGTTATACAATGCAGACAGTCAGACTGCCCCATCGCCTTTGTGATGAGCTAGAGAAACTTCTAAGGCAATTTCTGTGCGGTTCGTCTAATGACAAGAAGGGGATTCACTTAGTCAATTGGGAAGAAGTTTGTAAACCGAAAGAACTGGGAGGTCGGTCTTGGCATCCAGAAAATTCGTGAGACCAACGATGCTTTCCTAGCTAAACTAGGTTGGACTCTGATTGCAAAACTTCACGCATTATAGGTCAAAATTCTCTTTGCCAAATATAACTTTGACGCACCAATATCCCCATCTCCTTTGATGCAAGCGGAGGTTCAATGATCTGGCGAAGCATAAAGGCCACATGGCACCTAATGCTTCAGGGCATAAAATGGATGATTAGAGATGTCATTAAGACTCACTTCTGGAAAGATCCTTGGATTGCGGGAGTAAGACCTCTCATTACCCATGCTACAACCTCAATCCTGGATGTAATTATCAACCTCAGCGTCCAACACGTTGTAACTATAGATGGTACGTGGAATTTGGACGCTTTTCAATATTACCTCCAGAAGTCGATTTGTAGGGCTATAGCCAGTACATTTCCCCCAAAACCCTTCCTAGGACAGGATAAGTTGATCTGGGGGCTTTCCGATACTGGCCAATTCATCATAGATTCCACTTATTCCATGATCATGGGTCACGACGACGTCTCGCCTCACGGTATTTGGAAGGCAATCTGGCAATGGAAGGGCTCACAATGCATTTGCTCCTTCCTCTAACTCCTCGCATAAAATCGGTTACTCACTAATCAATAACGTGTACATAAGCACTTCACTACGGATGACATTTGTTCTCACTGCCGACTTGTAGAATCCTCGATTCACGTAGTGTGAGACTGTGCCAGAGCTCTTCAAGTGTGGCACACATTCCCTTCACAAATCGTTTCTTCTGACTTTTTTACTATGACGAATCGGGAGTGGATCACTACGAATCTCCAAAATCGACAACAAGTTCTTGGGCGTGATTGATTGATTATTTTTGGCACTACTTGTTGGTTTATATAGAAATGGAGGAATTTGTCCCTCTTTGATGAACACTTTACTTGCCCTTACTCACCAACTTCTCTCATTTTGTCTTATGCAGATCAGATCCACCAGTTCGTTGTGTGACAAAGCCGAACTGATACCCTCGGCAGGAGCAACTATTCGGATGGAGCAAACCTCCCACTGGATGTGTAAAATTAAACATAGATGGAGCATGCAAATATTCCTCGTCCTCAGCCATAGCAGGTGGACTGTTACGGTATAGTGCAGGCAACAGGCTTGGCGTCTTCACTCAAAATCTTGGATGGTGCTCTTCGGTGTTTGTTGAACTATGGGGTGTTTTTACCGGGCTTACGCTAGCGTGGAATCTGGGCTATCGCCGGATTAAGCTTGGAGTGAATTCTATCGCGGTGATAAATATCCTTTCTTCCTTTGACAACCGTTCACGGGCTCTCAATCCCATTGTAATGGGCATTAACAAACTGTTTACTTGTAACTGAACTGTTATACATCGACATATATATTGAAAGAGCAACAGAAGCGCTGACTGGCTTACTAACTATGCAATTCATTTTGATATAGGCGTCAATTACTTAGATACTACACTTATTGAGTGTCACTCAATCCTTTTAAGGATTTGTCAGGGACATGTTTCCCGAGACTTATAATGTAATCTGTTTCGATTTCTTTCCATTTATTAAAAAAAAGTCTGGTCAAGTTGGGCTAGCTACAAATCCGACCCATTATCATGCTTATATAACTATCTCATTATAGGCCCAACTTATTTTCTTTTAGATAATTTAATGTTGTAATCACTAACTTTTCAAGTATTAAACAAAAATTTCAAGAGTACATAACAATCAATCAATTATCTGCACTTGTTAAATAATCAATAGCAAATACTGTTAGTAATAGGTCGGGTCGTGCTTAAGTCCATATTCAATTGTGAGATGTTTCAAATTTGAACGAAACTTCAAATTGATAGTATCTAAATATTTATTTTAATTTTAAATTTGTATCTAATTAAATTAAATATAACATTAATTTTGAAAAGAAATTTCGTTTTAAATCTTAATTTAAAGATAGGAAATTTGAATATTAAATTAAAAATTAAGATTTGAATCTTAAAATCATTTTGTCACAAAAGTTAAAATTCAAAGATTAAATTCATCGTTGTAAAAGGGTTTTAACTATTTCGTTCAACTCAAATTGTGGTTTAAAATGAATTGAACTTGTAGACATAACTAGCTTTTTAAATCCTGCATCTTAACGGAATTCTTACTAAAACATTGTTA
Organism: Erythroxylum novogranatense; assembly: GCA_029891385.1. Lineage (NCBI taxonomy): Eukaryota > Viridiplantae > Streptophyta > Magnoliopsida > Malpighiales > Erythroxylaceae > Erythroxylum > Erythroxylum novogranatense. Next base: position 632,724 of record CM057225.1, on the reverse strand, counting down.
TTATTGTTGTTATTATTTTATGGGTTAATTACCAAAAAAAGTTAAAACTTTTATCAAATTTTTTATTATAACCCGAACTTTAAAAAGTAGCAATAAAATGCACAAACTTTTAATTTATTTCAATTCCAGCGCGACGTTAACTTCATCGTTATCTATGCTGATGTGACACTATCACGTATTAATGGACCTGTTAATCAGACAAGTCAGTGTCATTAAGAGGAAGTTATCTTATTAGTGAAACGACGTCGTTTAGATTTTGGAGAAAGCTTCTTCATCACTCTCACACCCTAATGACATGTTTGGTTCAATGAAATAGGTATTCTATTCCTAATGTATTCTTAAAACTTAATTATTTCTTTGTTTAGTAAGACTAAAATACACAGAATATCTAATCCTACGATTAGATATTCCTTAACTTTCAGCAATAGCTAATGACCATCCCCACCTGTCTTTAGCTATTCCAAGAATAAAGTCATTTGTTCATGACTTTTTTATCATTCACTCCATCATGTTTTTCTTCTTCATTTTCAAAATTAATAAATAATAATAACAATGACAATAATAATAATAATAATAATAAATAAATAAATAATGATTTTAATAATAATAAGAATAATAATAAGTAGAAAATTAAATAATAATAATAATAATTAATAATTAATAACTATTTATTGACATTTAACGACAACAACAACAATAATAACAATGACAGTAACAATAATAATAATAAGGATAAGGATAAAGATATTTTGATCTTTTTGTTAGTTATTCCTTTATCATTCCAAGTTTATTTTCAAATCAAACATTGATATAAAAATTCTTTAACAGTAAACCAAATAAAGTCATACATATTATATTCTATTCTTAAGAATAACTATTCTATTTCTTATCTATTCCAGTCGTTAATGTAACATCCCGTTATAGATGCGATGAGCATATTGGTACGGATAGTTCTGTTATTGCATAAAATTATGATCGAGTGCTTTGTGGCCTCTGATTATAGATCATTTTGCACATGCATACATAGTGACATGCATTCATGATTGTTCCAACATTTAAATTGTGATTATGAGTTAATTTGTGAATCTTGAGATAATTAGGTTAGATTGTGACTTGATTGAGAATTTAAGAATAATTGGGTTGTACAGTTGAGTTAGAGTGAGAATTGAATTTTAGGGAATTGGAAATTGAAAATTAAGTATGTGATCGAGTGTTTTATATTTTTGAGGAATTATGAGAATTTTTCTGAAATTTTTAGAGTTATATGTCCGGACCGGGAAAATGATCTAGAGACTGGTGATTTAGATTTCGGTTCCGAAATTGACTGAAAAATGGCTTGGAAAATTTAGATTTGCGAGTTTAGGAATTTTTGTGATGAGCCAGTGAAATTTAGAGACTGAAATTAAAAGAAATTGAGGGCTTGTGAAATTGTGAGCAATAGGTTTAAATCTTTATATAAATGAGTTAGGTTTTGAATATTGGATTTAAGCATTTCTCTTCTCTCCCCGTCGATGATTTCACCCTTTTTTCTTGGAGATTTTCGTGGGTTTCTCTTCATTGTGGTCGAAGAGTTGCTGGAGCGTTGGAGACGTTGATGTTGAGCTAGTTATTGAAGGTTCATCGTGTTTAGAAAGGAAGGAGAAGGAGTTGGTGATTTTCTGAAGTTTTAGGGTTACCGTTCGATTCTTTGATTTGGTAAGTTTATCGTGTTAAATGTTGTTATTTATTTTGGTTGTTGCATTTATGGTGTTTAATGTGTTAGATGTGAGTAGTTGAGTGTGTTTAATGATGGTTTATAGAGAGAGATTGGTTGAAAATTGCGAAAAAACGAATCCGAGAAGAAGAAGTTGGGCCGCACGTCGCGACGTCTGAAAAAGGGCCACATCGCGGCGAGAAAAGGTGTGCTCGCCGCGGCGAGCGAATGGATTTAGACGCCGCGGCGAGTCAAGTGGTAGGCGTCGCGGAGAGGAGAAGAGAGGTGTTCGCCGCGGCGAACGGTTCCACGCCACGGCGAGCATCCCTCTGTCTTGTGGCAGAGACGATAAGCATGACGAGGACAAAATTTTATATGGATGTGTTTTGGTTTTTAGGGTATATCTTTTGGTGTAGACCTCCAGTTAAGGTAATTCTGGATTCGTTATGAACTAGAGAAAGATGTCTACAATTGTGGTAGAGATTGAGAGCTTGAATTTTAATTAGAGAGATCGTAATTATCGAAAGAGAGTCCATTATAGTTTCAAATGCAACCTAAGAGTTATGTTTTGACTAATGGGAGTATAATTAGAGTTTTAAATGAGGGATTTGAGAAATCGATGGATGCTATTGACTTAGTGAATAGTGAATTTTTGGTTATTAAGCGAGAGATAGCGGATTTGGATAGAGCGCTGGAAAATCATGATCATGCATTATATAATTTCAAATTAAGACATGTGCATTGGTGAATTCAATTGATTGAGCATCTAGTGATGATAATTCGTTTGAATTGTTATAGAGGCACCGTTGGATCGACAGTCCATGGATATCGCTGGGACTTCCAAGCAGTAGCTCGAAAGTTACAGGTGAGTAACATAGTTGGTTCCTCGATCTTTGTGTATTAATATGTGCTGTGAATGTGTGAATTAGTTGTCAACGTGAGTGATACAAATGTGAATCAGTGTACAGAATTATGAGCAAGTGTTCTGATTGTGACAAGCGAGTGAAGTGATATATATATATATATATTTGTGTGTGTGTGTGTGTGTGTGTGGTAGTGACTGTGCAAGTGTTAGTGCATACTAGGCATGATTATAAGTGGTAACTAAATAGTTGTGACTGAAGCATTTAGTGAGCAGAGCTTTAAGCTCGATTATCAGTGAACGGGCCTAAGGCCGAAAAGGGAATATTGCATACCCAGAGGACTCTCCTATCCTTAATGTGAGCGGGCAGTAGTGCATACCCTGAGGGCTCTCCTACTTGTCGAAAATGTGATCATGGTGAAAAGTGCTCGAATCGGGACAGTGTTAACGCTCAGTCACAACAATGACATAAAATGAGAATTTGCATACTTTGTGCATCTGACTGTGTAGTGAAATTGAGAATGCGTGTGATATATGCCAATGGTGAAGTGGCATGTCTGAGCTATGTTATCGTATAAATGAGTAAATTGTGTACAATGTTCTAAAATGCGTTAAAGTGTACTATGTGATATATTATGTGTATATGCATAAGTTGGGTGAATCATCGATGATGGTTTCTCATTGAGTTCGCAAACTCACCCAACATTGCAATATATTTTTCAGGGCAACGTCAGTAGGATTCTAGCTCCCGTGATAGATTTTCCTGCAGTGCGAGTGCGTGATCAAGTGAAGCGATGACACACAGGTCGGTCAGCTGGGGCGATTTTTGGGATGATCTTAGTATAGACGTTTGTATCAGTTTCCTTTTTGGGATATTGTGTTAGACTGTAGGGGACTGATAGGCCTGTCTATATTTTGGATTGATGTTATGAAATGAAAGATTATTGTGGTTTTAAATTTTAGTGATTTGCATATGCGGTTTAATTATATTGATGCCATGCGAGTGTTTAGTGATTGTTTTCGTTAGTAGCACTTCCTTGCTGTGGGATATTCGTCGGAACGACCCACGGGCGTCCCGGTGCGTACCCTACGGTAAGGGGGCGCTACATTAGGTGGTATCAGAGCATGATTTGACATCTTTTGAGCATAGTATATTTTAGGCTTGAATTTCAGTGAGAAAAAGTGGAAATTGATCGGATTCTTGTTGTTGTAGGTCATCCGTTCTTGGAGAGCAAGTGGATCAACCAGCTGACCTAGGATCCGTGGGAGCTAGTAGAGAGTCCCCCGTGCCTCATTCTGATGAGTTGCCTCCCAGAGTTCCCAAGAGGCGGGAGAGGAGGTATGATAGACTGCGCAAGCAAGGAGCTGTTGACTTCTATGGCAGCACCGACCCTGCTGAGGCTGAGGGTTGGTTAGAGAGGACTGAGAGAGTCCTGGACCAGATGGATTGTGACGCAGAGGAGAGGTTCGATTATGTAGTGTCTTTGCTTCAGGGTCCGGCTTATCAATGGTGGAAGACTGTTCCGGGCAGTTCCACCAAGCCCTGCATGTTGACTTGGGATGATTTCCTGCGGGCATTCAGAGATAACTTCATGCCCAAGGTTTATTTAGAGATGAAAATGCAGGAGTTTCTTGAGTTGAGACAGGGGCAGATGTTAGTGGCAGATTATGAGGTTCGGTTTAATGAGCTGTCGGCGTATGCGTCTGTTTTGCTTGCCTCTGAGTCTGATAGGTGTCGGAGGTTTGAGGGCGGACTCAATATGGAGATCCGTACCAGATTGGCCCGATTGGACATGGACACCTTTGTTGGTGAGGCGGCAATTTGTGAGGATTGAGCAATGTTCTTGGCAGAGTCGACCGAGGTGGATCGGGACCTAGGGGTAAGAGACCCAGTGATAGTCAGGGCAGTGCTAGTAGAGGGTTCAGCAAGCGTTAGAGCAGGCTCTTCAGGTCCGGTGGAGGAGCTCGACAGTCTGGTTTTGGGCAGAGAGGTAGATTTGCTCAAAGCTAGTGGTGGTAGTAGCGGTCTTTAGAGGTTCGAGCCGACGATCCGCTATGTGAGTATTGTGAGAGGAGGCACAGTGGGAAGTGCTGGAGGTTTACCGGAGCGTGTCTCAAGTGTGGTTCCATGGATCATCAGCTCCGAGAGTGTCCTTTTACTGTGGAGGCCCAGTCCATGATGGTGGTAGATCAGCGATACTACCTCGGTCTGTGAGCCGTGGAGGTGGATCTGGATGGAGAGGCCGAGGTCGAGGCCGAGGCCGAGCTGAGGGATCCGTAGTGAGGTTCGAGGGACAGAGCAGCCGTCAGCAGTCCCAGGCTAGAGTCTATGTTATGACTCGGCAGGAGGCTCAGGAGTCTCCAGATGTTGTTGCAGGTATGCTTTCGATTTCTGGCTTTGAGGTTTATGCATGTGGCTTGTAGACTGCATTGTGATAGGGAGAGATTGCAGTGTGGATTAGAGGTGAGTACACCTCTAGGTAGTACGACAATTTTGGGAGAGGTCTGCAAGGGGTGTCCGATAGTGATTGATCGAGCGAGTTGAGTGCGGACTGATAGTTTTGTCTTTAAGAGAGATTGATCTGATTCTAGGGATGGACTGGCTTACTGCGCATAGGGCTGTGATGGATTGCTATACCAAGGAGGTTGTGTTAGAATCTCATGGTCAGCCTATAGCTGTTTTTCGAGGTGTTAGTCAGGCAGTGCCAGCTAGGATGATTTCCTTTCTGAGAGCCCCGAGGTTGATGCAGGGAGGATGTGAGACCTATCTGGCTCACGTGGTTGATTCCAGGGTTGAGCAGAGGTTGCAGGATATTCCCGTGATCAGGGAATTTCCAGATGTGTTCTCCGATGAGTTACCAGGTTTGCTACCGGATCGGGAGATGGAGTTTGAGATTGACCTCGTTACCGCTCCTATATTTATACCTCCATATAGGATGGCACCGGTGGAACTGAGGGAGCTTAAGGCTCAATTGCAGGAGTTGTTGGATAAGGGGTTCATTAGGCCGAGTGTTTCACCTTGGGGAGCTCCAGTGTTGTTTGTGAAGAAGAAGGACGGGACTTTGAGGTTGTGCGTCGACTATAGGCAGCTGAATCGGGTGACAGTGAAGAATAAGTATCCGCTGCCTAGGATCGATGATCTATTTGACCAGTTGCAGGGAGCTCAGGTGTTTACTAAGTTAGACCTGAGGTCAGGGTATTATCAGTTGAGGATTGCAGAGGCCGATGTGCCTAAGAGTGCTTTCAAGAGCAGGTATGGGCATTTCGAGTTCTTAGTGATGCCGTTCGGGTTGACTAATACCCCGGTAGCCTTCATGGCCTTGATGAATAAGGTCTTCCAGCCCTACCTGGATCAGTTCATGATTGTGTTTATTGATGATATTTTAGTGTATTCGAGGAGTAGACAGGAACATGCGGAGCATCTGAAGATTGTATTGCAGATTATGAGGGAGAGACAGCTGTATGCCAAATTCACAAAATGTGAATTTTGGCTGGATGAGGTGGTGTTCTTGGGCCACATTGTGTCTGGTGAGGGTATCCGGGTGGATCCTCACAAGATTAAGACAGTGAGGAGTTGAGGAGTTTCCTCAGTTTAGCAGGATATTATCGGAGGTTTGTCGAAGGGTTTTCAGTGATCTTAGCCCATTTGACAAAACTTCTAAGAAAAAATGTGGCCTTTCAGATGGACTGATGAGTGTCAGAGGAGCTTAGGCATCGATTGACTACGGCGCCAGTGTTAGCTTTGCCGTCAGGGTCCGGAGGTTTCGAGGTATTTAGTGATGCTTCAGCGAGGATTAAGCGATGTTCGATGCGGCCAGGAGAGTTATAGCGTATGCCTCGAGGCGATTGAGGTCTCACGAGGTTAATTATCCAAAGGCATGATTTGGAGTTGGCTGCAGTGGTGTTTGCTTTGAAGATCTGGAGACATTATTTGTATGGGGAGACGTTCCAGATCTTCACTGATCATAAGAGTCTGAGAGATCTGTTGAGTCAGCGAGAGTTGAATCTGAGACAGAGGAGATGGATTGAGCTGTTGAAGGACTATGACTGCACGATTGAGTATCATCCAGGGAAGGTCAATGTGGTGGCAGATGCGTTGAGTAGGAGATCTCATATCAATGCAGCTCAGATTCAGATTGAGAGATTGCCCAGCTTGATTCAGTTGAGAGCGCTTAATGTGCAAATGGATTTGGCTCAGGATAGAGCCTTGATTGCTACCTTGAGGCTGAGGCTTATGTTGCAGGACAGGATCAGGAGAGTCCAGGATTAGGATCCAGTGTTAGTGAGATTGATGGATAGAGTCAGATCAAGATTGACTACTGATTTTGAGTTGAGAGACGGGACTCTTTGGATGGGTCAGAGGTTGTGTGTGCCAGATGTTGATGATCTGAGACGAGAGATTTTGGAGGAAGCGCATGTGGCCGCTTATGCGATGCATCCTGGTACTATCAAGATGTATAATACCCTTAAGTTGCATTTTTGATGGCCAGGCATGAAGAGGCAAGTGGCAGAGTTCGTTTCTCGGTGTTTGACGTGCTAGCAGGTTAAGGCTGAGCACCAGGCCCCAGTTGGGAGATTGCATTCGTTACCCATCCCGGAGTGGAAATGAGAACGGATTACTATGGACTTTATTATGGGATTGCCTAGGACGCCGAGGCAGCATGATGTGATCTGGGTCATAGTGGACCGATTGACCAAATCGGCTCACTTCTTGCCAGTGCGAGAGAATAATACTCTCGATCAGTTGGCCCAGAAGTATGTGGCAGAGATTGTGCGATTGCATGGGATCCCAGTATCGATAGTGTCAAATAGGGATCCCAGATTTACTTCGAGGTTCTGGAGGAGCCTGCAGTCAGCTTTGGGTTCGAGGTTGAACTTTAGTACAATATTTCATCCTCAGACAGATGGACAGAGTAAGAGGACGATCAAGACTATTGAGGATATGCTGAGAGCTTGTGTATTAGAGTTCAGAGGTTCTTGAGATCAGTACTTGGCTATGGTTGAGTTTGCGTACAATAATCAGTACCAGAGCAGTATTGAGATGACATCGTATGAGGCCTTATTTGGGAGACCGTGTAGATCACCTCTTTACTGGAATGAAGAGGGTGTGAGGATGCTTGAGGGTCCCGAGCTGATCCAGGATACAGTGGATAAAGTGAGATTGATTCGGAGTCGCATCAAGGCGGCTCAGGATAGACAGAAGAGTTATGCGGATCAGCATCGACGTGAGATGAAGTACAGTGTAGGCGACAGAGTATTCCTCCGAGTGTCACCTTGGAGAGGAGTGCTGAGATTTGATCGTAAGGGCAAGTTGAGTCCTCGGTATATCGGTCCCTATGAGATTACTGAGAGGATTGGACCGTTGGCTTATAGATTGGCTTTGCCTAGTGAGATGTCCCAGTTGCATGAGTCAAGCAATTGGTGAAAGTCCCAGATTATCGGATCGCGAGTCAAGCAATTGAGGAGCAGGGTGATTCCATTGGTGAAAGTCCTATGGAAGAACCACTCATCAGAGGAAGCAACTTGGGAGACTGAGGAGCACATGAGGAGGCGATACCCTCATCATTCGACCCGTCGGTATGAAATTTCGAGACAAAATTTTTATTTAGGAGGGGAGAATTGTAACATCCCGTTATCGATGCGATGAGCATATTGGTACGGGTAGTTCTGTTATTGCATAAAATTGTGATCGAGTGCTTTGTGGCCTCTGATTATAAATCATTTTGCACATGCATACATAGTGACACGCATTCATGATTGTTCCAGCATTTAAATTGTGATTATGAGTTAATTTGTGAATCTTGAGATAATTAGGTTAGATTGTGACTTGATTGAGAATTTAAGAATAATTGGGTTGTATAGTTGAGTTAGAGTGAGAATTGAATTTTAGGGAATTGGAAATTGAAAATTGAGTATGTGATCGAGTGTTCTATATTTTTGATTTTCTGAAATTTTTAGAGTTATATGTTCGAAACGGGAAAATGATGTAGAGACTGGTGATTTAGATTCCGGTTCTGAAATTGACTGAAAAATGGCTTGGAAAATTTAGATTTACGAGTTTAGAAATTTTTGTGATGAGCCAGTGAAATTTAGAGACTGAAATTAAAAGAAATTGAGGGCTTGTGAAATTGTGAGCAATAGGTTTAAATCTTTATATAAATGAGTTAGGTTTTGAATATTGGATTTAAGCATTTCTCTTCTCTCCCCGTCGATGATTTCACCCTTTCTCCTTGGAGATTTTCGTTGGTTTCTCTTCATTGTGGTCGAAGAGTTGCTGGAGTGTTGGAGACGTTGATGTTGAGCTAGTTATTGAAGGTTCATCGTGTTTGGAAAGGAAGGAGAAGGAGTTGGTGATTTTCGGAAGTTTTAGGGTTACCGTTCGATTCTTTGATTTGGTAAGTTTATGGTATTAAATGTTGTTATTTATTTTGGTTGTTGCATTTATGGTGTTTAATGTGTTAGATGTGAGTAGTTGAGTGTGTTTAATGATGGTTTATAGAGAGAGATTGGTTGAAAATGGCGAAAAAACGAATCGGAGAAGAAGAAGCTGGGCCACACGTCGCGACGTCTAAAAAAGGGCCACATCGCGGCGAGCCAAATGAGACGCCGCGGCGAGCGAATGGATTTAGACGCCGCGGCGAGTCAAGTGGTTGGCGTCGCGGAGAGGAGAAGAGAGGTGTTCGCATGGCATGAACGGTTCCACGCATGCATGGTGGCGTCCCTCTGTGTCTTGACGAGAGACGATGAAATCATGCGAGGACAAAATTTTATATGGATGTGTTTTGGTTTTTAGGGTATATCTTTTGGTGTAGACCTCCAGTTGAGGTAATTCTGGATTCGTTATGAACTAGAGAAAGAGGTCTACAATTATGGTAGAGATTGAGAGCTTGAATTTTAATTAGAGAGATCGTAATTATCGAAAGAGAGTCCATTATAGTTTCAAATGCAACCTAAGAGTTATGTTTTGACTAATGGGAGTATAATTAGAGTTTTAAATGAGGGATTTGAGAAATCGATAGATGCTATTGACTTAGTGAATAGTGAATTTTTGGTTATGAAGCGAGAGATAGCGGATTTGGATAGAATATTTGGAAAATCATGATCATGCATTATATAATTTCAAATCAAGACATGTGCATTGGTGAATTCAATTGATTGAGCATCTAGTGATGATAATTCGTTTGAATTGTTATAGAGGCACCGTTGGATCGACAGTTCACGGATATCGCTGGGACTTCCAGGCAGTAGCTCAGAAGTTACAGGTGAGTAACCTAGTTGGTTCCTCGATCTTTATGTATTAATATGTGCTGTGAATGTGTGAATTAGTTGTCAACGTGAGTGATACAAATGTGAATCAGTGTACAGAATTATGAGCAAGTGTTCTGATTGTGACAAGCGAGTGATATATATATATATATGTGTGTGTGTGTGTGTGTGTGTGTTAGTGACTGTGCAAGTGTTAGTGCATACTAGGCATGATTATAAGTGGTAACTAAACAGTTGTGACTGAAGCATTTAGTGAGCAGAGCTTTAAGCTCGATTATTAGTGAATGGGCCTAAGGCCGAAAAGAGAATAGTGCATACCCAGAGGGCTCTCCTATCCCTAATGTGAGCGGGAAGTAGCGCATACTCTGAGGGCTCTCCTACTTGCCGAAAATGTGATCATGGTGAAAAGTGCCCGAATCAGGACAGTGTTAACGCTCAGTCACAACAATGACATAAAATGAGAATTTGCATACTTTGTGCATCTGACTGTGTAGTGAAATTGAGAATGCGTGTGATATGTGCCAATGGTGAAGTGACATGTCTGAGCTATGTTATCGTATAAATGTGTAAATTGTGTACAGTATTCTAAAATGCGTTAAAGTGTACTATGTGATATATTATGTGTATATGCATGAGTTGGGTGAACCATCGATGATGGTTTCTCATTGAGTTCGCAAACTCACCCAACATTGCAATATATTTTTCAGGACAACGTCAGTAGGATTCTAGCTCCCGTGATAGATTTTCTTGCCGTGCGAGTGCGTAATCAAGTGAAGCGATGGCACACAGGTCGGTCAGCTGGGGCGATTTTTGGGATGATCTTAATATAGACGTTTGTATCAGTTTCCTTTTTGGGATATTGTGTTAGATTGTAGGGGACTGATAGACCTGTCTATATTTTAGATTGATGTTATGAAATGAAAGATTATTGTGGTTTTAAATTTTAGTGATTTGCATATGCGGTTTAATTATATTGATGCCATGCGAGTGTTTAGTGATTGTTTTCGTTAGTAGCACTTCCTTGCTGTGGGATATTTGTCGGAACGACCCACGGACGTTTCGGTGCGTACCCTACGGTAAGGGGGCGCTACAGTTAAACCAAATAGGTTCTAAATCCCTAAATCCATACACAAGCGCAGAGGAAGCGATGTGATATTTGAAAACTGGAAAGTGGATATGACATTGCATGTGCGGCATCGAGATACCCATCGACGTCGGTTGTTTTTGTCTGATTCTGGTTATTTGCAATTGGGTTTCCTTTGTATTGGTTGCATTTTTTTGGTTGTTTTTTGCGTTGCGAACAAAGTGACAGAGACTTCCATTCATGTCGCCTTGTACTGCCATTGGATGACATCTATAGTTCTCCCACACACACCGCAAGCATGTTGGCACCATCTGGTGCAATTCGCAAGCTCCTTTTACTTATTTCACGGTGTTTTGTTCAATAACCAATCTTGTTCTTATTATGTGTAAGAGCTTTTAGAGCTGGAGTCTAGTGAGATTTAGAAATTCTTAATAAATAATCTCTTAATATTGGCTTCATCTCTACATGTGATCCACCTCCTTATTGTTCTAGTTCACAATCCATAAATGAAATAAAAACAAGACCAACAATTTCTCTGCGATCTACGTTTAGGTTATTCAGAAGGCAAAACTCGATGTTCAACCATAATCATACGATTATTCCAGATCGAGTTTTCCGAACTTATAGGTTTCTAATTTTCTAGGTTCAAAATCTAGTGAATTTTTTATTTTTTATCGTAACAAAAAGATTTAACAAATGAAGAAAATATATTATTATATAATCAATTCAAAATCAATAGACTAAATTTAGATATTTAAGTATAATTAGATTCCTTCGAGTTGTTTTTTTCAAAAAATATGGCACGGGTTACTTTAGTGCGCAGTGCCCAATACTCGAACATTAACCTGAGATGTTTTTTTAAAACTCATTTGTTGTTGGAAAAATAAGGATACCGTTCGTTGTTGAACCAATAATCATCTTTCGGTTAACCTGGCCTCTTCTGTCCCGAGCCTGGGGACTAACAAGAAATATTGCAGGAATATTCACTTGCATATCCTTAATTTTCTTATATAGAATATTGTATTCCCTCTTTATTACTTTTCCATTATTTTTAGGTCTCAAAATGGGAAATTACAAAAGAAATCATGTTCCTGCAAATTGAAGGTAAGCCGGTTTTCCAAGTTGTGGGTGGTGAGCTCACATTGGCCTCGTAAACTCAAAGGAACAACTAATATTTATCACATCCCCACAACTTGTACCAACCATGTGCCAAGCCATCCCAACCCTCCATTTATGTGGAACCACATAAATGGAGGTTAGAATAACAACTTTATCATTAATACAAAGTTATGGATACAGAGGATCACATCCCAATATTTATGCCTATCTCGATTGATCATCACACTTTTCAACGCAATTATGCATACGTGTCACAATCATAACTGGTCCACGATGGCCACCATGGATAAGGAAAGGAACCATTAATTTATGACATCATCTCAATTTTTCTTTTTTATAATTTATTTTCAACACTTTTTAAAAGATAAAAGAAATAGAGTGTTTCCTATTTATTTTTAAATATATATATATTTAAAATTATTTCTATTTTAATTCTAGAAAACTTATTCTCTTAAACTTTAATTAAAAATAATCATAAAACACAAAAACATATATAAATAAATCAAATGATATTTTATAATAATTATATTAAGTTCTTAAATCGAATAAAATTAATTAAATTAAATAATTTATTATAATTCAAATCACTATAATTATTAATAATAAATTATTAATTTTATTTAAGATTTAAATTTAATTATTATATGGGTAATATTTAATTGATTTATTTCATTATGTGTGTATTTTGTTATTTTGAATAAATGAATTAAAAACTTTTAAATAATTTTATTTTAAAAATAAAAGTTGACTTAAACTATACTTGAAAATTATTAACAAAATTTAAGAAAACTATATTTTATTATTTTAACCAAAATAAAAGGGAAGGATTTTAAAAATTAAAAATATTTTTTTATTTTTAAAATAAAAGGTTTCTTAAACTATACTTTTAAATTATTAAAAATAAATTAGAATAAGACGTCACTCAAGACATACCGAATTAGAAAATATATGGATAACGATTAATTGAATACGGAGGGAATGAGTGAGCCACAAGCGTACCGTGTTTATTACTCAATTTTGAAATTATAAATTAAAATTTCAAAATTACAATAAAATATATAATTTTTAATTATATTTTAAATTTTAAAAATGATAATAAAATAACATTGAAAGAATAAACAAAAATGAACAGATAAACTGAAATTAAAGCGTAAGATTGTTCGATTGTGTGATCATTTTAAATAATAATGCATTTTATAAATTTTATTTGTTGTATTAATTTTAATTTATATGTATTAAAAGTTCAGTTTTAAAATATGTCATAAATTACGTCAACAAATTTAATAAAGATACTAATGTTGGGTTAGAATTTAAAATATTAAATATTAAAGATTTTAGTATCACATTTTAAAATTTAAGATCCCTAAAAATAATCCATCGATAATTGTAAAATTAGTCGAATTAGGGTTTTTAATTAATCTCATTATTTTAATTTTTTTTTGAAAATAGAGGAACTTATAATTACTATCCTTTGATGCGTGCTGAATAAATTTTCAGATTAACGTAATAATGTATAAATTATAATAACCAGATATTATAATAACCAGATATTGTGCATTAGACAAATCCTGTACCACGGACACGACTGAGAGTTGAACACCCGCTAGGCCTCTATAAATAAATTCTTTGATAAATTCTTATCCAGTTTGCTCATTTTGATTTCCTCTCTCAGCCTCTCTTTCAGGGTTTCTCTTGTATTCATCGACCTCCCTCTCCTTTTTTCGTAAATCGCTATGGATCCCTACAAGGTACGGTGTTTGTTGGTGCTATGTTTTGATGCTTCTGTCATTGAATTTGTTCTCCGGGGGACTAGTTTTTGTTTTTGTTTTTGTTTTTCTCTATTGGGTTGAATTTGGTTTATTCGTTTCTTTTCACTGTCTTGTGGGGTTGAGATGATTTTGTTTCTCGGTGGTCAAGATTCGATCTTTACGTTGATAGCCTGTCTGAGACTCCTTAGTTTTGATTGATCTTTGTGATTTGGTGGGGTTTTTGTTTTGATTATTTGCAGCACCGCCCATCAAGTGCTTACAATTCTCCATACTGGACTACCAACTCTGGTGCTCCAATCTGGAATAACAATTCCTCGTTGACTGTCGGATCTCGAGGTAGCCTTTTGATCTTGTTTTGGGATTTTTCGATTGCGATTGAACGTTTAACGTGGAATGCTATTTTTTGACTCCTTGTGTGTTTTTTAATGTATCTTGCTACTGTAAATGTCATTTCTGCTAATATTTATCTTCCTCCGAGTAGAATTTTTCTTGTTACTGAAACCAATCTTTGTCTCTTGATTGCTTTGGTTGCTATCTTGTTACTTTCAAAGTATATATTATGTACTATGAATACATTCAATCATATGATAAAATGGAGCCTTGAATTTCCCTTTCTTCGTTTGCTAGGCCCAATCCTTCTTGAGGATTACCATCTGTTGGAGAAACTTGCCAACTTTGACAGGGAGAGGATCCCAGAACGTGTTGTCCATGCTAGGGGTGCAAGTGCAAAGGGTTTTTTTGAGGTTACCCATGATATCTCTCAGCTTACATGTGCTGACTTCCTCCGAGCTCCTGGAGTTCAAACTCCTGTCATTGTTCGCTTTTCCACAGTTATCCATGAGAGAGGCAGTCCTGAAACCTTGAGAGATCCTCGAGGATTTGCAGTGAAGTTTTACACCAGAGAGGTCAATACTCCTATGATGTTTTCATTTGCTTAATGGTGCCAAGTGTGGACATAGCTAAGATTTGTTCAATTGGTTCGAGATTGTAGGTCACTTATTCACATGTTATTTTGTTTGCTTATTGATTCAGGGCAATTTCGATCTTGTGGGAAACAATTTCCCTGTCTTCTTCATTCGTGATGGAATGAAATTTCCGGACATGGTTCATTCCCTTAAGCCTAACCCCAAGTCTCACATCCAGGAGAACTGGAGGATTCTGGATTTCTTCTCTCACCATCCTGAAAGTTTGCACATGTTTACCTTCCTTTTTGATGATTTGGGTGTTCCTCAGGATTATAGACATATGGAAGGCTCTGGCGTTAACACTTATACGCTTATTAATAAAGCCGGGAAAGCACACTATGTGAAGTTTCACTGGAAACCTACTTGTGGTGTTAAGTGTCTATTGGAGGATGAGGCCATTAAGGTTGGAGGTGCTAACCATAGCCATGCCACTCAGGACTTGTATGACTCCATTGCTGCTGGCAATTACCCTGAGTGGAAACTTTATATCCAGACAATTGATCCTGATCATGAAGACAGGTTTGATTTTGACCCACTTGATGTGACCAAGACCTGGCCTGAGGACATATTGCCATTGCAGCCAGTTGGCCGTTTGGTTTTGAACAAGAATATTGACAACTTCTTTGCTGAAAATGAGCAACTTGCATTCTGCCCCGCCATTATTGTACCTGGGATTTACTATTCAGATGACAAGTTGCTTCAGACTCGTATCTTCTCTTATTCTGATACGCAGAGGCACCGACTTGGACCCAACTATCTGCAGCTCCCTGCTAATGCTCCCAAATGTTCTCATCATAATAATCATCATGACGGTTTCATGAATTTCATGCACCGGCACGAAGAGGTATGTAGCTCTTTATCTGTTTGGGTTGGGGGGATTGTGATATTGCTTCTGACATTGTATAGACCTTAATTAACTTGGTACAAAATGATTATTTGATGGAATTTAGTACTATTCTGTTTGGTGTTTGTTCTGCATCATACTCAAGTGGTAATGATTTCTGCCATTCAGTATCTGCCATCTATTCTCATGATGTGCTGTGTACTATTTTCAGGTCAATTACTTCCCATCCAGGTACGATCCCGTTCGTCATGCTGAGAATTTCCCTATCCCTCCTGTTGTTTGCAGCGGCAGTCGTGAGAAGGTTGGTTTTTGTTCTTCTACATTATTCCTTTTGAGTTAAAATGCAGCCTTCAATAAAAATTTTGAAATCCTTGATCTTTCAGAGATTTTTGATAGTTTTTTAGTGATGGGATACTAACAATTACACATGTACGCCTTACGCAGTGCATCATTGAGAAGGAGAACAACTTCAAGCAGCCTGGAGAGAGATATCGATCGTGGGCACTCGACAGGTAGCTGACATTTCAACTGTTGTTTAACAATGAAGATCGTATGATTTCCAATTCCAATCTCCTTTTTGCTTTCTGTTTGCAGACAAGAGAGATTCATTCATCGATGGGTTGACGCCTTATCCGACCCACGTGTTACCCAAGAGATCCGCAGTATCTGGATTTCGTACTGGTCTCAGGTTAGACAACACCCCTTCTATGCAAACTTTGTTATGAAATATAAGATGTTTCTTACTAACTAGAATTGCATCTAACGTGTTACTCATGACACAATGCAGGCTGACAAATCTCTGGGTCAGAAAATAGCAAATCGTCTGAACGTGAGGCCGAGCATTTGAAGATGACAAGATGATGGATGTTTGGAACTACAGTAGATTTAAGAGTCTCGAGTCATGAGTTCAAAAGGACAATGTTCATGTCAATATGTGGTTGTTGTACCATGTTGTAGTACTTGCATGTCCTGTGACTTTATACATGTTTCCTCCAATAAAATGCAATTTGTTATGCTGTTTCTGCAAAATTGTTGTTTCATGAGATAGCAACCAGTGAGGTTTGAAGAATGCTCTTTTCTTTTTTTTTTTGATGGGACGGTATTTTCATATTGGGATAATATGTGTTCAGGCTAAGGATCTAATCACGGGTGGACTCACAGCGTAATCTAGATTCTCATCCTTGTTTAAATTTCTCAGGCTTTCCAGAAAGTGTTTGACCTTTCTGTTGTAAGATGTTATGGATCTTGCTAGTACGAGGCAAATGGAGGCGGTAAGCTACCTTACCAACTCGCTAGACAATTTGAAAGGACCAAAGAACTTTGGAGCTAATTTTTGTGTCTCACGTTGTACTATAAAGAGCAATACGACTTTAACTTCAACCAAACCCAAGTCCTAACTTCAAACGAGACTTCTCTATGATTTTAATCATACCATTGCTTTAATATGCCTCATACTTCAGACATCACACAAGAAAGATACTTCAAGTTGTTGTGTCTCGGATTACACGATTAATGTTTAGGATTACACGATTAATGTTTAGGATTACACGATAGTCATTCGGAAAAGGTTTTAAGATATTCTAAAATTATTTTTGAGTGAATTTCGTACAACAAGCTTACCATAAGAAAGATACATAAAGTTCTCGTGTCTCGGAGGGCTGGTTCAGTATCTAGTAACTCACGATAGTTACTCTAATGAATTTTTTGTTGCGAGAGTCTCAAATAAAATTTTCAGATAATGTCTTCAGCACGCTTGTGTGACAATGAGATTGTACATTTATTAATGTTACATTGTTACATACCATATGTCCATAAAGAATGTGAAGATGACATAAAGATATATCATTCGTGTTTGTGGACTTTTTGAGTACTAATAATGATGTAGTCACCGCAGTGGCCTTTCGAGTCAGTATTTTAAATTATTTTGCTAACATGTTAGGGGATATCTTTGGCCTCATGTTTGGTTATTCTGCCCATAAGTGTTGATCTTACATGAGATTTTGAGATGTGCATAAAGACATTGGATAGAGAAAAATTGTTGCTTGAATGATCTATTCACCCACAGGTGGTAGTGTCATGAGAGTTAATAGTTTGTACTCTGATTGCTTTTATGTATAGATCTAGTTGTATATATTATATATTTAGCCTACAGGTGTTTTATAATATGTGACCGGATTTTTAGTAAAGATACTATTTACTGGCTTTGAGTATCAATGTTATCCTACATTTGTGCCAATCTAAACATTATTATTTTGTAGTCACCTTTTCGATCAACCATATCAGTGTTACCATTGAAACCCTACTCGGTTTCAATACGAAGAAGTGGACAGAGGATATCTTAAATGCTATGGAGATAACTAAAGTTGATATGATCATATTGACGGATAGGCCATCTCTACCTACATCCATAAGCTCGAGAGCTCATAAAGTATTAAAGTAGCCTATGAAGCTTGGGATCGATCTAACAGATTAAGTCTTATGATCATTAGAAGATCTAATCTTGACTATCTGCTTAGTGGACTTCCGGACACAGACATAGCAAAGTAATTTTTTAGTAATGTCTCCTAGAGATACACAATCTCACCTAATGTTGAGACAAGTGCCTTGATGAAAAAATTATTCTCCATGAGGTACATGAGAGAAGGGGGAGTAATGAAATACATATCAAGAATGATCCATCTTCACAGAAGACTGAAATTGTTAAATATTTCTCTTCTTGATGTCTTCATAGTTCACCAAACTATGAATACACGACTTCTAGAGTTTAGTAATTTGATGATGACATATTATACGCAGGATGAAGAATGAGACTTCAATGTTTTGATTGCACATTGCGTTGCTGAGGAGGAAAAACTCAAGTTTGCTACTCCTTCAACCCTCGAAGCAACTAAAGGGAAGGCAAAGATAAAACCTGCTAAGATCAAAGGTAGAAAGACTAAATTTTCTCCACATATTGATGCTGGTCAATCCAGTGCTAGTAAAGGTCCGCATGACATAAAGAAGCCAGCAGATGAGGCCTAAAAAGAAAGATTGTGACCATCAAATAACTTCTTAGCTTATCAATTTATGAACCCGATTTGCGATAGTCATATTAAGTTCTTGGCGGCTATATAGTGGAGTATCCGATCAAGGTACTTCTACAATGTAGGAGTTCATATTCAGGATAAAGCCAAATAAAAAGAAGGAAGGAGAAACTAATGGTTGACAGGAATGAAGAAGTGGAAGTAATATCTATAGAGAATGTATAAGCTGAACTTTACTGTAAAGTTTCAGCTTGGTTTTTACACGACACATTTTATATGTAATCTTTGTATCAATTTTAGATAAAGAAGGTTAACGTTTTATATTTAATGCTTCTATTGTACAGTTGTGTTTAATGAAAAATATAATGGTACAACTTTCTTGTCATATAGTTTGAGTAGAATGTATCTTACCCCGAATTAAATATGTGCTTCTTCATATCTTGCTAAATAAGTCATGAAATGAAAAATCATAATGAATAAAAAGTCATATATGGTGTGACATAAAAATTTAAGCCACATTTTCAGAGTTAAAGTTGAGAGATTGATTAAGTAAAGCATTCTCTTAATTCTAGAATATGTCGATTTGGGAGCATGTATTGACTATTGTAGGGATAAGTTGACTGATTAAAAAAAAATGGTCAACTCCTGTTTTTCACTTTAAAGGTTAGACGGATGAGTTGTGGTTAGATGGATGCTGGTTGGAAGCAACAGATGGGCTTGAGTTCATTAATCCCTCAAAGACTACTGCTTTAACAGATCCATCACTTCCTTGGTTTGCTTCAGAGGATGGTAATTCAAACTCTAGTTCGTCTCAAAAGAGGGACCAAGAAGACAAGCAGATGTCACTGTTTCTCAAAGATGGATGTACTACTAACACTCAATCACTTGAGTTTAATGCTGTTATTATTAACAGATGGGAAAGTAATGCAACAGAAGATTCTCAGATAAATAGAAGATGGTGGATTGAAGCAAGAACAGATTCAGGTCCTGGAACATCTGTACGTAATGGAGAGATTAATAAAGGCAATTTGGTACGTCAAAGATTTCACAGCAGATAAAGATGTCCCGGTGCAAATATGGGTCCCTGTAAATAGAGAAGGTCGACGTGTTCTAACTACTCATGACCATCATTTGCTCTGGATCCAAGCTCTCAGAAGTTGGCAATATATAGAGACATATCTGTTAACTATCAGTTTTCAGCTGAGGAGAATTCCAAGGAGTTTGCGGGTTTACCTGGTATAGTTTTCTTGGATAAGGTTCCTGAGTGGAGCCCTGATGTCCGATTCTTCAGAAGTGACGAGTACAGACTTGTGGATGATGCTCAACAGCGTGATGTCCGTGGAAGTCCGGCTCTTCCTGTCTTTGCAGTAGGCAGGAACTGTTTAGGTGTTATTGAGGTGGTGATGACTTCACAGAAGATCAAGTACAGTCATGATGATCTTGAAAGCGTCCACAAGGCACTTGATGTCTGTTCTTTCACAATATTCAGGATGCTTCCCTCTGCACGCTGGTGTAGTGAAATTGGGTATTACAGTAACTGAAAATTTTATTTTGGTTGTTCTAAATAGCAACAATCTAATGCGACTCAAAAGGTAATCGACTTATTTAAGGTTGACAAATTTTCAAGAAAGTAATATTTCTTTATGCAAATGAACATATTTTCCCCTTTGTTACATGCATGCATCTTCTATGTGAATCACCTTTATATATATATACTTTGGTTGAAGATGGAACATGCTTTCATATTCATCAAGTAATGAACATGCCATAAGGTTGAATTGGAGATGATCAAATGTTTAGAGCAGAAGGGGATTTAATCCTTGTTCAAATTAGTTTGATAGAGAATACTTACTTCATTTGCAGGCAGTTGACCTCAGAAGTTCAGAAATTTTATGTGAATCACCTTTATATATATACACTTAAGTTGAAGATGGAACATACTTTCATATTCATCGAGTAATGAACATACCATAAGGTTGCTTTGGAGATGATCTAATGTTGAGTACAGAAAGGGGTTTGATCCTTGTTCAACTTAGTTTGATAGAGAATACTTACTTCATTTGCAGGCTGTTGACCTCAGAAGTTCAGAAATTCTAACCAGACAGAACGTGAAGGTAATCAAAACATAAGATGAAATATTAATATTTTTCGAAAATCCCATTTTCTGTTTTAGATTATGGATGAAAAAATTTATCTTCAGGCATCCAATGATTCCTATCAAGCTTCATTACCTGAGATTCAGGAAGCTCCGAGATCTCCCTGTGAGACAGATAGATCACCCTTAGCTCAAACTTGCGTTTCATCCGTCCAACAAGGCAAGGAAAGCCGCCGACATTCCGATGAGAACTAGTCTCAATATGTTTCTACTGTTGATGATGCTTGTTATGCAGCCGATCCTAGTATCCAGCCCTTTCACGGGGGCTGCTCTGAGCATCACCTGTTAAAACGCCAAGGAGTTGCTGGACAAGCGTTTATGGCTAACCAACCATGCTTCTCCAGTGACACAACTCTGCTCGGAAAGACAGAGTATCCACTATCTCACTATGCAAGGATGATCGGACTGCATGCTGCTATTGCAGTGAAGTGTGCATACGAATAGTAACAGACAAAGATCTAAAGAAGGAAAGTCTCGTACCAGTTTACTGAAGAGATCGCTCCCTCAAACGACGGATCCGCTGCAGGAACGATGCCATAGAGTTTCAACTCTCAGTTAGTAGGATTGTTCGTCTTTTGTTGCATCATGTCATAATGAAGAAGAAGATTTAATGTTCAGTGTGGAATCCTTGAAGTGCAGGCAACATAGTAGTGGTCATAGTCAAAAAGTACTGAATGTGGAAAGGCTACTTTTACCGAAAAATCATCAAGAAGAAACGGACCAAGGCAGAGAAAACCACCAGCTTGCAAGTTCTTCGGCGGTATTTTTCCGGTAGCTTAAAAGATGCTGCAGAGATCATTGGTGGTACAGTTTAGATTCTTCTTTACATTTTTTAGTTTGTACTTTGTATTGTTAATCTCAGTTTATGTTCGGACGTGCTGTTGCTCAGGACTTGGAGCTTTTTACATGGTTGAAGCTTGCAAATCTATTTCCAGCAAGATTCCCATTACTCAACACTATGTATGTGTCTGTTCGGTTGACGAACAAGTACTTATTTTTACAATAAAAACAGTGTGTGATTGAAAAATAAAAAGTAATTTTAATAAATATAATTTTTAACAATCAAAAATAATTTTTAAGAAGTTCAAATTTAGAATTTTTAAAAAATATTTTTTAAGGTAAATTTTCAGATCAATTAATAAGCATAATCTTTAGTCCTTTTTATTCTTATATTTTATACATAATTTTTACAATATCCACAATCTTATCTTCACGTTTATTTTGAGATTTATATAATATTATTTAATTTATTTTATATATTTTAATATTTATTTTGTTATTAGTTTTACTTATGTTATAATCCATATAAAATTTTGGTTATATATATTTTCATTTATGTTTCATATGGTTTAAAATTATATAATAATTAATATATTGTGTTTTTGCATATTGTTTAATATACATTAAATAATATTTATTATAAAATAAAATATAGTTAAAATTAATAAAATATTTTTTTATTTTATGTTATCAAACAGTCTGTCTCTTTTAAAATACTATTTTTTTAATTAACAATCAAATAATCAACTGACTTCTTTAAAAAAATTTACTTACAAAAGTTATATTAATAAAAACTCTACTAATATAAGCTCATCTCATCCAAATAGGTATTATAACTACCTAAACTTGTGATGGATTCAATCCAAGGTGCCTTAGGAGCTTTTCGGTTTGATTCATTTTAGACAAGCTTCCTCCGGATCATAAGTTGAGGTGGAGAAGTTCATTTAACATGAAATATTAAAATTTTCAAATTAGTCTCGAACTGATTCCAAATAATTCAAAACTGATTCAATCAAACTCTAAAATAATGTTAATTTGAATCAAAATTTAAATTTACCAAGTCAGAGTTGAAATTTTAAAAAAATCAAGCTGTCTTGTCATTTTCAAATTTACTTTAGGACACACCACGTGGTTGAATGGTAATGCAAATCCTTATCTAAAATGGGACAGACTGATATAGTCCCGTCACACTAAGAGCAAATTTGGAAATTTCTCCACCCAATGTCCTTGAAGCCCTTAAGATTGGCATATCCTTAAATCACATAGAATAAGTCATTCCCACTTTGTTACGTAAATTACATAAGACACTATGTGCCTACAAAGTCATCAAGCTAAGCCCATTTTCCAAACTCGTGACGGTGTGGGCTCACACTGTCCTCCCTAAACTCCAAACTAACAGCTAGGACCTATCCTCTATCCTCCTGGCAGGATAGGATGGATCATCATACTTTTCAACCCAATAATGCAACCCCGTCGCAATCGTATCGGCTCCACGTCTCTAAAGTAATGATTCCTTATCTGCTCAATTATTTCCTTCCTCGCACTGCTGTTTAAGATAACATCCCGCTTAATACGCAGCCTTACCACTAACTAATGAACAGTTCGGGATATTTCTGTTTCGGTTCGATCTCAGTCGTATATTTTATTATTTTATTTGAACCAAAGTCTAAAAAAAAGGATAAGATTTATTTAAAAAATAATTTTTTAATTATGAAAAGATAAATTAGAAAACGACGTCACATGGAAAAATAATCAGGGTAGCGACAATACATTGATAATTGCGTATGGGACTATGGACCATGGAGTGAGTGAGCCAGCCACGAGCTTACTATGATTAGCATTATTTCTATAAATAAACTCTTATCTTTGATCAACTGTTATCAAGTTTGCTTGATTTCCTCACTCCGTCTCTTGCATTCTCTCCTCTTCTCGCTAATCGCCATGGATCCCTACAAGGTACGATGTTTGTTCGTTCGTTCGTTCGTTCGTTCGTTGCTGCTCTGTTTTGTGCTTATGTTGTTGAATCTGGTTCCTTCGTTTCTTGTGGTTTGTTTAACTAGCTTGATTTAGTTACTGACAGGCCTAACTAGCTTGATCAAGTTACAAACAGGTCTAATTGGATACTTATCTTATTTTTTTGGACTTTATTAGAGTTATTTTGTATTTATGTATATTTATTGTATTACTTATTTATTATTATTTATCTTTGTTTTTTTATTAAATTTTCTATTTTATTTTTAAAATTTTAATATGTAAACATATCTATTTATAATATTGTAATATTTTCGTAAATTATTATTACGTGTTAATTTATTAAAACAA
This sequence comes from Erythroxylum novogranatense, assembly GCA_029891385.1. Classification (NCBI taxonomy): domain Eukaryota; kingdom Viridiplantae; phylum Streptophyta; class Magnoliopsida; order Malpighiales; family Erythroxylaceae; genus Erythroxylum; species Erythroxylum novogranatense. Next base: position 608,842 of record CM057225.1, on the reverse strand, counting down.
TCTTTTATTAGATAAAAATAAGACTATGTTAAGACTTGTGAAATCTCATAATCTTAAAATAATCTTTTTGCTGTTATTTATTATTATTATTATTATTGTTGTTATTCTTTTTATTACTCCTATTTTTATATTTATTTTTTCTTTTCTCATGAGATGTTAAAATAACTTGTTTTTGAGCTAAAACATCTTTTTCTTATATGATATTTTAATTCTATATTTTACGCCCGATTTCACATATTTATAGATCTTATGTATTTATGTAAAAGTTTGATGATAGCTTCTTTATTATGTACGAATAAAGTTGCGAATTATTAGATCTCTTTAGATCTTGTTTAATTGTAAAAATTTAGACCGGATGTAATAATACAAGCATATTTATATAAAATTGTGTGAATAAAATTTAATAAAAATATATAAATTTTGTATATTTATATAAAATTTGTTATTTGAAATTTAATAGAATAGATCCGTCTTTTTTAGTCAAGAGTACGGTTGTGATTATTGCGGCGAGCCGGATTGTTGCTGATTATGGTTATTATTAATTGTCGTACGTCGTCACGTGGGGTTGAGATGATTTTGATTCTCGGTGGTCAAGATTGGATCTTTACGTTGATAACCTTTCTGAGACTTCTTAGCGTTTATTGACCTTTCTGATGGTTTTGATGATGTGCAGCACCGCCCATCAAGTGCTCACAATTCTCCATACTGGACGACAAACGCTGGTGCTCCAGTCTGGAACAACGATTCCTCGTTGACTGTTGGAACTCGAGGTAGCCTTTTGATCTTGCTTTTGGGATTTTTGGATTGCGATTGAACGTTTAATTCATGTGTGGAATGCTATTTTTAGACTCCTCGTGTGTTTCGGGAGGGTCAGTTCTTCTTGAAGTCCCGTGTGATTGTGATTAGCATCTACTGAATCAAATATGTTTAGCTCTGTTAACTGAGATGTTATAAAATGGAGACTTGAATTTCCCTTACTGCTTTTGCTAGGACCTATCCTTCTTGAGGATTATCATCTGTTGGAGAAACTTGCAAACTTTCACAGGGAGAGGATCCCAGAACGTGTTGTCCATGCCAGGGGTGCAAGTGCAAAGGGTTTTTTTGAGGTTACCCACGATATCTCTCAGCTTACATGTGCTGACTTCCTGCGAGCTCCTGGAGTTCAAACTCCTGTCATTGTCCGCTTTTCCACAGTTATCCATGAGAGAGGCAGTCCTGAAACCTTGAGAGATCCTCGAGGGTTTGCTGTGAAGTTTTACACCAGAGAGGTCAGTACCCCTCGGATGTTTTTAATGGTTCAAAGTGTGGATATAGGCCAATTAGGTTGGAGATTGTAGTTCACTCATTTACATGTTGATCTTGTTTGCTTATTGATTCAGGGCAATTTTGATCTTGTGGGAAACAATTTCCCTGTCTTCTTCAATCGGGATGCCATGAAATTCCCAGACACGATTCATGCCTTTAAGCCTAACCCCAAGTCTCACATCCAGGAGATGTGGAGGATTCTGGATCACTTCTCTCACCATCCTGAAAGTTTGCACACCTTCACCTTCTTTTTTGATGATTGGGGTATTCCTCAGGATTACAGACATATGGAAGGCTCCAGTGTTCACGCCTATACGCTTATTAATAAAGCCGGGAAAGTATTATATGTGAAGTTTCACTGGAAACCTACTTGTGGTGTTAAGTGTCTAATGGACGATGAGGCCATTAAGATTGGAGGTGCTAACCATAGCCATGCCACTCAGGACTTGTATGACTCCATTGCTGCTGGCAACTACCCTGAGTGGAAACTTTATATGCAGACAATGGATCCTGATATTGAAGACAGGTTTGATTTTGACCCGCTTGATGTGACCAAGACCTGGCCTGAGGACATATTGCCACTGCAGCCAGTTGGCCGTTTGGTTTTGAACAAGAATGTTGATAACTTCTTTACTGAAAATGAGCAACTTGCATTCAACCCGGCCCATGTTGTACCTGGTGTTTACTATTCACAAGACAAGTTGCTTCAGGGTCGTATCTTCGCTTATTCTGATACGCAGAGGCACCGTCTTGGACCCAACTATCTGCAGCTCCCTGTTAATGCTCCCAAATGTCCTCATCATAATAATCACTATGATGGTTTCATGAATTTCATGCACCGGGATGAAGAGGTATGTCGCTATTTTCTCTGTTTGGGATGGGGGGATTGTCATGCCGCTTCTGACATTGTATAGACCTTAGTTAACTTTGTACAAAATGAGAATTAGTACTATTCTGTTTGGTGTTTTGTTATGTGCCCATGCTTGGGATCTGGTCCTCTCAGGAAAGTTAAATCTCTTTCCCTTATTTACGTTGGTACTCCTCTAACTCATGATGTGCTGTGTACTATTTTCAGGTCGATTACTTCCCATCCAGGTTTGATCCTGCTCGTCATGCTGAGAGATACCCTATCCCTTCTGCTATTTTACATGGAAGGCGTGAGAGGGTCGGTTTTTGTTCTTCTGCATTACTCCTTTTGAGTTGAAATAGGAAGCTTTCAATAAAAAATTAGAAATCTTTGATCTTTCAGAGTTTTTTGATAGTTTTTTAATGATGGGATACTAACAATTACACTTATACGACTTATGCAGCGCCTCATTGAGAAGGAGAACAACTTCAAGCAGCCTGGAGAGAGATATCGATCATGGGCACCCGACAGGTAAGCTGACATTTCAACTGTTGTTCAGCAATGAAGATCGTATGATTTCCAATTCCAATCTCTCTTGGCTTTCTGTTTGCAGACAAGAGAGATACATTTGTCGATGGGTTGACGCCTTATCTGCACCTCGTGTTACCTATGAGATCCGCAGTATCTGGATTTCGTACTTGTCTCAGGTTAGACAACACCCCTTCCATGCAAAACCTTAGATGTTTCTTACTAACTAGAATTGCATCTAATGCGTTAACTCATGTCACAATGTAGGCTGACAGTTCCCTGGGTCAGAAGGTAGCACATCGTCTTAACGTGAGGCCGAGCATTTGAAGATGACAAGATGATGGATGTTTGGAGCTACAGAAGATTTAAGAGTATCGAGTCCTGAGTTTAAAAGGGCAATGTTCATATCAATGTGTGCTTGTTGTACTATGTTGTACGTAGTAGTTGCATGTCATGCGACTTTTATCCCTGTCTTCTCCAATAAAATGCAACCTGTTATGCTGTTTCTGCCAAATTGTTGTTTCATAAGATCGCAACCAATGCGGTTTGTACGTTCGAGTTTTGTAACATTCCCGTCCCCGTGTTCTGAAGCAGATGGATCAAACATGAGTGAACTTTCAAATTGGGTTTAGACTTGAGCAGTCAGATCCAAAGTTCGGCCCAGTGGGTTTAAATATTGTTTGAATTCAACTAAATTTTAAAATGCTTTTTAAGAGAGTTGGGTCGGGTTGGATATGGGTGAATATAACTGTTCGTTTTGTCAATAGCGGGTATTAACAAACTGTTTATTCAAAACTGGATTGTTGTACATCTATATATATATCAAGAGAGTAACATATATTAATTATGTAATTCATTTTAATGTAGATGTCATTTATTTACTTAATTTTTTTGAGGACATGTTTCCCTATACTCTAATCTGTTTGTTATCTTTCATTTTATATAAAACAAAATGACTTTATTTAGCTTAATTTTAATATTTTTAGTTTGAATTTGAAAAAAATTAAAACTCATAAAAATGTAAAATATTTCTGATTAAAATTAGATATTAAAAAAATTCAGAATTCAACCCTAATTGGTTGTCATTCTTAAATCGTAGCAAAGTTGAAAATGAAGACTTCCATAACGTGTGAACCAGGTCCCCAGGGAGCTTTGAAAATGTCGTTGAAAGGTGACTTGGGTAGACCAACTCACTATGGGTAGCGAAGTTGCGATTTTCTTTTACTATCATTTCATTGGTAAGCTCTCCATTGTTGCGTCTGCTGTGAGAACTCTCAACCATAAGTCTCTCAATATGACATTTGTCTCGACCAGACGGTTTGTATAAATATGTGGATGAGATTTAATGAAATAAAATAAAAACTAGCTAATTAAAATAGGAGATCTGTTCGTTTTATAAGAATTAGATTTGAAGGTTTTTGTAAGAGTATTTTACTTTTTGATAAGTTTCGGATTTCAACATTGTGACATTAGATCACGTAGAGTTTAATTCTCGTTTTTAACCGATGATTTATATGAGCTTGAAGTTTCATTGTGACTCTTGGAATAGGTTCAAAATGATTCAATTTATGCTCGTACCTATTATTGGATGGTAATGGACTAGTCTATGGGTTAACTTTCGTCATTTTTTTAAAATTATTTTTAATAATAAATATATATATATAATTATTATTTTAATTAGGCCAGTCTGAATTCTGAACTGTTCAGACTCAGTCCTACTTGAAACTCAACTTTTCTAAGTAAAACAATATTATTTTACTTAAAATATTTGAATTTCGAATCGATTTGAGTCTAGGTCTGACTCAATTTTTATTTAACAATCTTATTTTTTAATTAAATTTCAAACTTTTCACTAGGCAAAAATAGTTTAATAATATTTCAAATTATTCAATTTATTTAACCTTTATTGTACACCAATTTTAAAAGAGTATAATATAAGTTGAACCTTTCAAACCGTAAATCTATGATTTTATCGATTTAATTTCAGACTCGGTTTTAAAATAAAATAATAATTAATTTTTTAATACACACCTAAAAATAAAATACTATAGTTGTAAACTTCACCCATATAATAGTATTTAAAGATTTGTGCAATAACGTCAGCCAAAGTACTGAAAACCCAACATTATCAGCACATTAGTTTAACTAATTTAGATCACCGAGTCTTAATGAACATAACGTCACCTTGTTAGGGTCAATCAAGCTTCGTCATTAACACTAATAGCAATAAAATAGCTACTACCAAACCAAGAATAAGTAATTAATTAAAACTTGAATTAAAGTTGAAATTAAAAAGTCAACCCAATTCAATCCAAATGTCTCGAGCCAATTTTGAAAAAAACTTCATCGTCTAGTTATACTATATGAAACGATGTCAGAGCCTCGGGCTCCTCTCGATACGTGGGAGCTTACGATTTTATGTTCTATTTGACTCGCTGATGGAGGTTATTTTCACTTTTCCTTCATGGTACTACTTAGTTTTATCACTCAACGTTTTATACACTATATCAAAATTAAATTAATAAGATAAGAGATTCAAAATTTAAAAGGTTTAAATGATATTAGACCGTCAAAAATTAGTTAAAGATTAAATAAATTAAAAATTTAAAATAAGATTGAAAAGATTATTCTTAATTTAAAGTTTAATTAAAAGAGAGACTGTTAAATAAAATTAATTAGTTTATTATGATTTATAAAATTTTATTAGTTTACGAAAATTGACCTATTAATTAATAAATTGATCGATTTTAACAACTAAAATTATTGAAATAAATCGAATCAAAAATTAGCTCGTTAAAAATTTTATAGTTAAACTACTCGAATCGATTCAATTTTTAATCATAGTTGTTAATAGTTTTATTGATTTGATTAACAAAATTATTTATGTTCATAATATATAACTGTTAGCGTTAATTAATTGTCAACTAATCATTCATAGAGGCTAAACACATGCAATTCATAACCTTTTTGCACGTCGGATTGGGTGTTTTAATCTGTATGGATGATTAATTGATAGTTAAATTTTCACGCAAAGGCTTATATGTTATAAAATAATAATTCGTTATCCAAATCAGCAAAATATTAACTGAACTAATGTTTTGAATTGAGTTGTTAAAATATAAAATGTTGAACAATTAATGAAAAATTTTAAAATTTCAACACTAAATTAAAAATCTCAACAAGTTGAGCAATTTGGAATCTATTATCCTTTTATAATATTAGATTTGACAAATCTTACTATCAACCTAAGGAATAGGAATGACTTCCATTTTAGGAAAATCATAAAACTCAAGCTTCACCTTCACTTGCCAAAACCAGTTTTCTCATATTTTATTCATGGGTTCATTTCCATATAGAATGGAAATGAATAAATATACTACTACTAGCTTAATACTTAATTATGAGTTTCAATGAAAATAACTTTAAAATAAATATTATATTTCCAAAGCATATTTTGAATAAATTAATTAAAATTAGTTCATATCATTTGGACTAAGTCAGATCAAATTTAAATTATAAATCTATTAAAAACTCAATTAACTTGAACCGAATCAAAATTATGATAATTTTGGCATCCCTAAATAGTAAAATAAGTCCCTTTTAAGAATCTTTCTATTTAAAAGTTAAAACCTAAGAGTTAGTAAAAACAATTTATTTCAATTTTATAATCTCTTTTTTATAACAAGATTTAAATGAATTGTAACGTCAAGTAACATTTGTCAATAAGAACATATGAAGTTTGATGCGTAAATTGGGTTGAAATTTTATTTGAAGCTATTGGATTGAAAATTTGAAACCTGAAAATTATTACTATTATTAATATAGCATGCAAAAAAAAAGTGATCATACATTCGTGTTTAATAGATAGTAACATGCATGTAGGAATAGAACGTAAAATAAAAAATAAATAATAGCACTAGTCACGATTGTGACTATTTAAATTACAAGCATGATCGAGAGTATAAACGGGAACAATCCGAGCCATTTATGAAATGAACGGTAAAATAAAATTTTGTAATCATATGGTAACATGTATGTAAAAATAAAACGTTAAAAATAAATAAATAATAGCAAAAGTTACGATTATAACTATTTAACTCACATATAAGAGTATAAAGGGAACAATTTGAATTGTTGGTGATTGGGAAGGAAAGTGAGTATAAAGTATTGAATTGAAGCCGGCGGTAAGAATATAAGAAATTTCATCTAATATAGAAGCTCATACAAGATCAAATATTAGGTCAGTTTTTTCGAAAAATTGGTTAAGATCAAACCGTAATTTATCTCTCTTATATAATATCATGCCAAAATATGGGGACGCTAGGATGGGTGGCCATCCCATCATTCCTTACATATATACACTTAATGATTCCTCAAATTTACCATAGAGCTGACATTTACCAAAATCAGACAAAAGGGGAAGTCACTTGGACACAAGCTGTGCAACTTGGCCCTGTTTTTGTCTTAAACAAAGAGACCGATAAGGACAGGCAAAGAGACGAAGAGCACATTCACACATTTTCATATGATGAAGGATGCAGAGAGTGGCAGTGGCACACACGCACGCACACGCACACTCACGTCATCTCCATTTCCAACTGGTTCAAGAAAAAAACACCAGATTCCACTCCATCTCTCTCCTCTTTATTATTGTTGTTTGAATTAATTTATGTCATTAATATTATATTGGGAATATTTACTAAAAACTTAAAAAATATATTTTATTTTAATTTATTGCTACTAACTCCAAGATTTCACGTCAAGTGTTCTGTCTCTCATTGGCCTCTGCTACGTAGTTGACCTTATATTGGTGGGAGGAAGAGTAATGAGACCACACGAGTCCAAACATGGCATGTTGGTAAATGTGGGGTCCGAGTATCGGGAAGCTTGGAAGCAGAATCTCTTCAAACTAATATATTTGGAATCAGAAGTGTCTTTGCAGGATAGGGTCAGGCTAGATAATTACCACGACGGAGTAAAAGAGAAGTGTTTATGTAGGGGAGGTGAGTTGAGTCCACCAACGACAAAGAACAGCTTAAACAAAGCATTTATTAGGCCGTTTGCTCTGTTGTTTTCTCCATCACCGCCTGAAGATTTCTTGTTTTATATATTTATATATATATGTTGAATAAAGAGAAATAGAAGAAAATACAAGTACCCTTTTGATCATTTTCGAGAATCTTTTCATGGTGAGTTCTGTATCTGTTTCCTTTTTTGGTACTCTGCTTTCAGTTTTTTTGTTTTTCCTTTTCTTATGATTGTTGGAAACTTTGGTTCTTCTCATAGTGAGAACTGAAGTGGTTGGAGATCGTGGAAATCTGTGTTTCTCCATGTAAGCATATATCTCTTTACTGTTTTATAGCTGGATTTGCTTTTGGTTACTGTACATAGCTGGGATGAATATAGAATCTTGAGGAAAGTGAGATAGTTGATTTGCACTATCTTGTAAGAATCTGTGAAAAGTTGAGTTCTTTTTCTCTCTAGACATGCTTTTCTTCAATGCACAGGGTGGTTTTTTTCATACTGGGACTTATTCCTTGGTTTGTGTTGCTTGGGATCCTTCTGATTTCTACTTCTTTTAGCCTCCAAGGAAAGAGATACATATTCTTCTTACTATTTAATACTTGGGTTTAAGCTCTAGATCAAAGAAGTCCTCTATTTGTCAACACCCACAATGGAGAATTAGAAAGAAATGAGAACAAGTGGTTTTCCACTTTCAGTTCTCTTAGGCATTGGATTGGATTGTATTAATCAGGTTGCAACTATCTGGGCAGATTGTGGTCTGGAGACAGAAGGCTTGAATTCTTTCTGGATTGGGGAACTTTATGGGCAATTCAGATAAGTTTGCCCCATCCTGAGATTCTGCAATCTAGCTTAGACAAGTGGAATATTGAAGAAATATCGTAATGGAAGATAGTACCTTATCACCAGGGGCGATGCTGCGTGGTTCTGCAGGTGTGCCGGTGGACTTTGATTACATGGATCAGTTGTTGTTAGACGGATGCTGGTTGGAAGCAACAGATGGGTCTGAGTTCATTAATCTTAGTCCCTCAAATACAGCTGCTTTAACAGATCCATCATTTCCCTGGTTTGCTTCAGAGAATAATAACAACTGTGATTCAAACTCTAGTTCGTCTCAAAAGAGCGACCACGAAGACAAGCAGATGTCGTTGTTTCCCAAAGATGGATGTACTACTAACACGCAATCAATTGATTGTAATGCTGTTAGTATTAGCAGATGGGAAAGGAATGCAACAGAAGATTCTCAGATAAGTAGAAGATGGTGGATTGAACCAAGAGCAGATTCAGGTCCTGGAACATCTGTAACGGAGAGATTAATGAAGGCAATTTGGTACATCAAAGATTTCACAGTAGATAAAGATGTCCTGGTGCAAATATGGGTCCCTGTAAATAGAGAAGGTCGACGTGTTCTAACTACTCATGACCAACCATTTGCTCTGGATCCAAGCTCTCGGAAGTTGGCAAGATATAGAGACATATCTGTTAACTATCAGTTTTCAGCTGAGGAGAATGCCAAGGAGTTCGCGGGGTTACCTGGTAGAGTTTTCTTGGATAAGATTCCTGAGTGGAGCCCTGATGTCCGATTCTTCAGAAGTGACGAGTACCCGCGTGTGGATCATGCTCAACAGCATGATGTACGTGGAAGTCTGGCACTTCCTGTCTTTGCACAAGGTAGCAGGAATTGTTTAGGTGTTGTTGAGGTGGTGATGACTTCACAGAAGATCAAGTACAGTCCTGATCTTGAAAGCGTTCGCAAGGCACTAGAGGTTTGTTCTTTCACAATATTCAGGATGCTTCCCTCTGCACTGTGGTGTGGTGAAATTGGGTATTACGGTAACTGAAAATTTTATTTTCTTTGTTCTAAATAGCAACAAGCTAATGCAACTCAAAAGGTAATCTACGTATTTAATTAGGTTCACAAATTTTCAAGAAAGTAATATTTCTTTCTGCAAATGAACATATTTCCCCTTTGTTACATGCATGCATCTTCTATGTGAATCTCCTTTATATATATATATATACTTAGGTTGAACATGGAACAAAGTTTCTTATTCATCAAGTAATGAACATGCCTTAAGGTTGCTTTGCAGATGATCTAATATTGAGTGCAGAAAGGGCTTTGATCCTTGTTCAACTTAGTTTGATAGAGAATACTTACTTCATTTGCAGGCCGTTGACCTGAGAAGTTCAGAAATTTTAAGCAGACAGAATGTGAAGGTAATCAAAATACAAGACAAAAGTATTAATTTTTTTTGAAAACCCCATTTTCTGTTTTTGATTATGGATAAAAACCCTTCTCTTCAGGCATCTGATGATTCCTACCAAGCTGCATTACCTGAGATCCTAGAAGTTCTGAGATCTGCCTGTGAGACACATAGATTACCCTTAGCTCAAACTTGGGTTTCATGCATCCAACAAGGCAAGGAAGGCTGCCGACATTCCGACGAGAACTACTCTCAATGTGTTTCTACTGTTGATCATGCTTGTTATGTAGTTGATCCTAGTATCCAGCCCTTTCACGAGGCCTGCTCTGAGCATCACCTGTTAAAAGGCCAAGGAGTTGCTGGACAAGCGTTTATGACTAACCAACCATGCTTCTCCAGTGACATAACTCTACTCGGAAAGATAGAGTATCCACTATCGCACTATGCAACGATGTTCGGACTACATGCTGCTGTTGCAATTCGCCTGCGAAGTGTGTATACTGGTGCAGCTGACTTTGTCTTGGAATTCTTCTTACCTGCAGATTGCAGGGATCCTGAAGAACAGAAGAAAATGCTTAATGCGCTATCGATTATTATACAGAAGATGTGTCGGACCTTACGAGTGATAACAGACAAAGAACTAGAGGAGGAAAGTCACGTACCAGTGACTGAAGAGATTGCTCCTTCAAATGGCGGATCTACTGCAAGAATGATGCCAAGGAAGAAACATTCATATTCAGGAAGGTATTCATCCAAGCAAGGCTCTCCATAGAGTTTCAACTTTCAGTTGGTAGGATTGTTCTTTTATTGCATCATAATGAAGAAGAAGAATTAATGTTCAGTGTGGAATCCTTGAAGTGCAGGCAACATGGTAAAGGTCATAGTCAAAAAGTTAGTACTGAATGTGGAAAGGCTAATTTTACTGAAGGTAGCTTTTCTAGTCTTGAAAAGATCGCCGAGAAGAAACGGACCAAGGCAGAGAAAACCATCAGCTTGCAAGTTCTTCGGCGGTATTTTTCCGGCAGCTTAAAGGATGCTGCAAAGAGTATTGGTGGTAATGTTTAGGTTCTTCTTTCATTATGTTGTTTGTGTTTTGTATTGACTTTGGTACTGTTTACATGGTTGAAGCTTGCTATTCTATTCCCAGCAAGATTCCCATTGCTCTCTGTCTTGTCCTTGATTTTCAGTTTGCCCCACAACTCTGAAACGCATATGTCGGCAACACGGAATAACACGATGGCCTTCTCGAAAAATTAAGAAGGTTGGACACTCGTTACAGAAACTCCAACTTGTGATGGATTCAGTCCAAGGTGCCTCTGGAGCTTTTCAGATTGATTCATTTTATACGAACTACCCCAAGTTCACAAGTTCAGAGTCAAGTAAGCCAGAGGTAGGTATCATCAGCTCCCAAGCTACTGCACCAAAATCTCCTTCCTCATCGTGTAGCCAGAGCTCCAATTCCACCCATTCCTGCTCCAGTGCGACACAGCAACAATGCTCCACAGTCAACGTTGCCACCGGCGGATCATATCCTACGGTCGGAGAAACTTCAGGTAGCGGAGCGTTGAAGAGAGTCGAAAGTGATGCGAACCTGCATGCTTCGAGTCGAAAAGAAGAAAAACCATTGCTAAGATCTCAGAGTCATGTATCTCTCACAGAACAACACAATTTGTGTGATCTTCCACCACCACTACCCAAAAGCAGTGACCTGCTGCAATCTCAAAAACCTGATGCTCAAAGGGTGAAAATCACATACGGAAATGAGAAAATCCGGCTACGAATGCCGAAGCATTGGGGTTACGAAGATCTACGGAAAGAAATTGAACGACGATTTAATATAGAAGCCATAAGTAGATTTGATCTGAAGTACTTGGATGATGAAAATGAATGGGTCTTACTTACATGTGATGATGATTTGGAGGAGTGCATTGATCTATGCCAGTCATTGCAGAATCACACGATTAAACTCTTACTTCAGATGTCCCCCCTTGTTTCAGGAAGGGTTGGTCTTTCCAAATCCTTATAAGAAACTCCGTTTGTTCCAATGAGATTGGAAGAGGTTGTACTTTAGAAGTCATTATGTTCCGTGTAAACATTGTATATATAGGTCCTGTACAAAATGTTTCAGATAGCAGTAAGTCACAGAAGTTGGCTGCAGGTGGCATCCAAGTCCTAAGTTGCACAATCGGTTCTCGATTGCAACGCGGACAACTGTCAAAACTTGTTAACTTTATCCAGTGTCTCGGCACTTGAGTATGTAATGTGCCATGCCACATAAGTCGCATCACCATCAATCACTTCTTGGTTAGACTCTAAAGAGGCTTTGAGACTTTTGGAAAGAAGGTATTGGGTGACACACTCTCATGCAAACATAATCTATGACATCAAAGTTTTGTTGCAAGTAGATTGGTATGTGAAAATGGACCATTTGTTTCGAGAAGGAAATTCGGTTGCAGACTATCTCGCAAAGCTAGGGGGAAGTTCTATGACTAATGAAGATCGAATTCTGGACTTGCCACCAGCTTTTGCTTCTCTTCTGCTACTCCAAGATGTGGCTGGCATTCTGTATTTAAGGGGCTAAGTTTGTTTTGTTGTGTTTTTATCTTTTCCCTTGTACCCAAAAAAAATAAAGAAATGTGATCTAATCAATTATGAAAATTAGGTTATCAGACTTTTCTAAACTTCGCTTTATTGTGAAACTTCATACTAGACGATATGATGAGATTGGGTTAGCTCAATGTTAACGTGTCAAAATATGTTTAATCAAACTCAAACTTAAGTATTTAGTCCCAATTGAACTTGATTTCAAACTTTAGGAATCTAAAGTCTAATTTATATCGTTTCTAATTCAAAATTATTTTAAAACAATTGTAATAATGAAAATATCAATTTGATCGATTCAACTTAAATTTAATGGAACGAACTTTAAATTAGATTCAAACTTAAAGTATTGACCTAAACGCTTAAACCAAATTGTAATTTTCTAAGAGATGTCATTTTGCTCTTTAATTTTAAAAAAGTTAATATCAAAATAATGTAATTTCGAACGGATCAAAGTGAACTCGGACACAATCTCAAGCCGTGCCTTAGGTTTTCAAAATAATGTAATTTTGAACAGATCAAGTGAACTCGGACATAATCTCAAGCCGTGCCTTAGGTTTTGGGCCCGTTTGAGTAAGGTCCAATGCTGATAATGCTTCTACATTACAATTGTACAAGAGAGTCACTACAACACAAGACCGACCACTGTGAAAATTTCAGACCTCAAACGTTAATCTCAATGAGATTTATAAGAAAATTGGCAGGCACGCCAGTCTTTAACTTAATATACAATTTACCATTTTGCTTCTTTTGTATATATTTTCTTTCTAAGACAAAGACTGGATGGATTTTACATGTGTCAGATATATATATATATATATATATATATATATATATGTAAATATAAGAGTACATGTAAGTAAAATTCTAAAAATATCAAGAAAATGGAAAATTAAGTTAAAAAGAGTGTCTTATCATGCAGAACTCAGTTGTGATCCCCTTAGTGACACCGATGGCCGATCTTCTTGTTTCTCGACTAATTTACATCTTGAAGGAGGACCAAACATGCTCAACACTACCTGCAATAAGATTCAGCCCGACCAATACTCAGACCTTCAACTTGAAACATGTATTTTATCGTTAATGTCAAGATATGAGGTTCTCCAACTGCAGCAGGTTGCAATTTGAAAAGTTTTGTATCTAAATGTCATATACATGTAGGGATGGTATTAGAGCTTAGACCTGGATTAAAGTTAACGAACCAAACTTGATTTAACCAAATTTTGGCCAGGTTTGAACACGAGGAACAGCCCGAGACCTAACATGATAAGTCCGAATAACCCGACTACTTAGTCAAAATGACATCGCTTTGGATAAACTTAAACAAAGTTTACTATCAAAACATTGTGGCTGTAGAAAATTTTCCAATGTTATCTAAAACTAATTCATTTTGGGTAGCTCGTTTAAGCTCAGGACATGCGATACGAGCTACATTTTCAGGTCGAATTTAGTCTGACCAACCTAACATCATAGTTACTTACATCCACAAAATTTAAGAATTTTAATATTATTATTTAGGATAAAATGGACAAAATTTAAATAGATAAATATTATTATAAAAAGTAATTAATATTTTCAACAAAAAAAAAAGTAAAATAAAAAAGACTAAATACTAATTCTTTAAAGCAATTTAGGCTTTCAATATTATGTCATTTTGGATAGAAATAGATGAAAATTAATTAAATATGGCAAAATTTGTTTGATAGCTAAAACAATGCTACAGAGTAAATGACAAACTGAAACAACAAAAAGATCAAATTTATGGGTGATTCCAACTTATTTATCCCAAAAAGCTATGAGTAGCTATTGGATTGTATAATCATGTAAGCATAATAAATGAAGAGTATGAGATCGTAGCGGGAGGAAAGTTGAAGGAACTTACCGGTAAAAATATCAACCCGTGCAAGGAACCAAGTAAGACCAAGGCCAGATACATTCGAAAATAATAAACCTGCAGGAACATAAATATATATATATATATATATATATATACAGGAGTTGATGAATATAACAGATAAAAGAAGTGTTCAGGGGCGAGTGATTATAACTCAAGTAAAGGGATCACACACCACAAAAACTTCCGTCCTGGAGAAGCAAAGAACAATTACACCCACTAGCTTTGTTAATGTAATTCCGCTGCAGAAAAAGAAACCACAAAAGAAAATTATTTTTTGTGTAGGATTTCACTTAATTTCCAATCATTTTAATTCCTATAAAGTAAATTCTACTTGAGATCAGGTTTTAATCATGCTTATCCTAAATTGTCTTATTCATGAATCCATGTAGAAGTCAGTTCAATCGAAACAGAGGTACGAAAAGAACCTCAATACAGAAGCCCCCATCGTCCCCAGAGCATCCTTTACTCTCTCGTCTCTAGTTCCGCTGCTTACCTGTAATGTGGGATTCAGAAAGTTTGTTAATGCAGTATGCAATAGACTTTTACCATCTTGGAACTAAAGCATCCAAACCATGACTAAAAAAATTTTCACAATCAACTTCAAATGGACCGACCAGATACAGCACGAGGGAAAGAGGATTGATTATCCTATTCGTACTTATTACTCACATGAAATGATCAGATTCTCGAGATGAGATTCTAGAAATCGTGATACTAACCATGAAAGCATGAGTGAT
This sequence comes from Erythroxylum novogranatense, assembly GCA_029891385.1. NCBI lineage: Eukaryota > Viridiplantae > Streptophyta > Magnoliopsida > Malpighiales > Erythroxylaceae > Erythroxylum > Erythroxylum novogranatense. Next base: position 593,701 of record CM057225.1, on the reverse strand, counting down.
ATGCACACAGAACTCCACAGCAATTCCCACTGACATGACAAGGTTAACCACAGAGATTGCATTGAGTTGAATACCCAGGATTGCCATCACACCCTGTTGAGACTCTCAGGTTGAGTAAGATAACTAAAAAACGTAGGGAGAATCAGTAAACTGTCATCAAGGAGGGACTAATACCATCATATCCACAACAATCATCACCAAAACGAGTAAAATGATCGCTGAACTCCACAAACTGCAAAAGAAACATGAAACACACACAATAATCACTAGTCCATCTTCAGATCATAGCTCGTCCTGAAGGAAAATAAAACAGCCAGTAACTTTTGCAAAAGAAAAGTGTAAAAAGGCCAACGAATACTGACCTACACGTGATAATCAGGCAAACAACAAAAACAGCACCTGTGGAAACAAGTAAATCCAATCAATTCTTTGTCGGTAGAAATGCCTAGATTTGATGCATGTAAATTCAAAAGGTAAACACTGAGAAAAAGGGAGCGAGAGTAGAAGACCATTGTAGAGGATAACCAATGCACAAGGAAGTTTGTGTGATTTTTGAAGGCACCAAATATCTTTAAGAATACCGTTTCTTCTACTTCATTGGAAATTGTTTGATTGGATAAAACATAATAACACGCTAGCTTTAGAGTTATGTTACTAACCAATTGCTATAGCCAGATTGATCAATGCGGTCTTCCATATATCAAGGTATTGTTCAAAAAACATGTAAAATACTGAATATGGAAAGATCTCCATCTGCAAGAGAAAAGGAATGCCAATTAAGAGAAGAAAATATCATCGGACTGTGCAGCCATTCATTGGCAAAACAACTGATCAGAGTAACACTCTTTTCATGCTGTAAATAATGTGCTCAAAAATCAGCTATAATTCGACAAAAGAAGCAATAGTTATTGCTTTCCCAAAGAGTGGTGAAAAGACAAGAAAACTGAACCAATAAAAATAAGTATACGTCAAAAGAAAGAAATATCAGGCAAAAGATGCTGATAGCAAGGAATTCATACCTTCAAAGAATTAGATACCCTTGAACTAAACTCTCGAGCAGCCCTCATTGAATTTACATAATCAACCTATAACCAAGTGTAGCGATCTTAGCTATGAGCTTGACATAACAGCGTAATAAGGATGTGTATCTAGGAAACTATGTCATAGCAATATCAGAAATCACTAACCTGCTTGTGGAGAGGTGTATGATAGGTACGGAACGATGATGCTTGAATAACACCATTTTCGTAGTCTAATGACAAAAGAAGAAACAAAAGATCCCAAATTACAGTCAAACCATTATTGGGAATGTGAAGTAGATTTACAATCTCATAGTGCACATGCACAATTTCCCTGAACTCATTAAAGTTATGGCTTCAATGAAGAAACAAAACTTATGCAATCAGTGGAGTATGTGTCTAATTCAAAAAACCTTTCAACTCCACGCTGGTAGTGTAAGCACCATGGCCACCTTTTGCACAGTCAGAAGAGGGCAGAGCACTAAGGAACCATGGGAGTTTCTCCTTAAATTGTGTAGTAGATGGACGACCATTATTCAATTCTGAGTGAAGGAAGCACTGCAAAATCACAAAATTTTGTGGTATTTCACTCTCATCAGGAGTAAGTGCTAGAAGCCACTTCCTTCATATGAACCAATCAATCAGACAACTTGTATGAATTGTAAGTAGATATATTACCGTGGTACAATCTTTGCATTCTCCACCAAACCCACAAGAATTACCAGAGGGGCAGCAAGGAGGCTGAACACAAGACAAAAATCTGATCAAACTTGTAATATGTTTAAAGGTGGGCGGTACAAGCATAACCAGCATACATCAGAAGAATAGTGAAATGAAAAGGGTGCAACCCCATAATCTAACAAACACAATCACCATAATCAGTGTCCCTAAATGGGAACCTCTATCAAAAACAAGCAATGAGAGAAAAGCAGTATGCAGTTGGCCATGCTATAATTTACTTGTGTTATTAGTGCAATATGCGTGTCAGAATGAAACTGAATAATAGCTGTTAAAACTACAAGTCTATTCCAAGATTCTGATTTATGTAAGTTCCAGATATAAAAAGAAACTAAAGAAAGCCAAACCAATTCCAGTGCATTTGATGCCTTATACATAAATTCACAATTTCAGTTCTTGTAATCCTCAATACATAAATTCACAATTTCAGTTCTTGTAATCCTCAATAGATAAGATAGAAATCAAGTTATAACCTTATCACTTGAAAGTGAGAAGGTAATTCTATAAAGAATATGTACTAATAATGTGAACAACATCGTAGAAGGATAGGCTTCAAGAATGATTATTTAAGCACCTGGTCGTTGGGAGGACAGTAAGTTCCATTTGTGAACTTCCGGCAACAGCCAAAAGCCTCTGGTGACATCCATACAAGAAAATCATCAAGCCATGAAGCAGCTGGTTTAGCAATATAGCTGGATTTGGGAGACAAGGATGCTCTCGCAATCTACAAGAAGCAAAAGAAGAAAAAATTATAGTCAAAGTAGTATAGATTAGCAAAGGGACTTATATTGCTCAGCACCAAGGTGACGAAGGATATTCAGAAGGTAATGCATTGAATCCCTACAGGATTCTTCCATGAACCATAATTCGACATTTTCTTTTAGGTATCTGATTCTTCCAATGCATAGGTGGACTAAGCATATTAAAGGAAAAAAGAGGCAATACATTTAAAAACATGGTTTTATGCATTGAAATGGGCAAAGAAAAACAAAATAGCAAAAAAACAATGAAGAATGAGAAGGAAAAATTTGTTTATAACAGAACCAAATTTCTAAGGTCAGGTCGGCACTATTTAATGGGTCATAGTGAATGTTTCGGCATAAAAGATGACAAATTATAAAGCAGATGTGCAACTTACCTCGTTCAAAAGTGAGTCTGAATTACATCGGCTAATGGAGCACAACTGATTTGTCTGCCTTGATTCTGAGCTGGAGAGTACAGTACACATCAATTTAAACGTTAAAAAAAAACATAAATCAACATTATGGCTTATGGGGAAAAACATAACTTGAAGATCCTAGATAATTAGAAATCCTTTCCCATTTGATGCAGAGAGGCGAGAAATATCTAGCTTAGTATAATATTATTTGAAAATATAAAAGGACACGCCAAAAGAGCAAGGAATCACCTGTAGTCCTTTCCCATTTGATGCAGAGAGGCGAGAAATATCTAGCTTAGTATAATATTATTTGAAAATATAAAAGGACACGCCAAAAGAGCAAGGAATCACCTGTAGTTGTAGTTCTTCACGACAAAATATAATGGGGGACCAATTCTGAGGTACTCTGCTAGATCCTTAAAATAGCTCTGGACAACAAATAAACATTCAGGCTCATCTTTTGTAGATACGCATCACATATCTTACAAACACTGCTACAAAATGTTATGGAAAATGGACCTGAAGATAAGAGTCCTTTGGAAGGACTATTTGTTGTTCCAAACCAGGTTCGACCCTAGTGGTTAGTGCCTGCATGTACCACAGAAATTCAAAAATTGCAACTTCAGGACGTGCAAAAAATATTCCAGAGATAAAAGAGAGAAAACGCTCAGCAACTCACTGTACAAGCCAATGCAAATGCGACAAAGATGGCAATGACTACTATCTTAACCCCCCAAAGACCAAGTATCGGAGCGTGAACCTCCTAAGAAACAGGAATAAATGCCAACGTGATTAGAAATACAATGATATTGGAAAAGAAGACTGCAATCAAGAAAAGTAGAGAGAATCATATATGAGTGCATTATCAATCTCAAGAGAAAATCTTTGGGTTTTTGCTACGCGATTATCTTTACTGTACATTCAACTACATTTTGCATCACAGGGGTTCAGTTAAGGACAGGATTTGAAACCTTCATATAACGAGCCAGTAATCCAGGTCTTTTCCCAGCAGTGCCTAGTTTCACATTAAATATGTCCAATCAGAATTGATAAATAGTTTAGTTGACAAGATAGATTATCAAGCATTTAAAGAATCAAGACAATAAAACTAGGAAAGTACAGTTATACCTTTATCAGAATCCGTGCTTGTTGAAGTAACCTTTAGACATGGAAAGCAATCAACCCTCTTATCCTCTGCCCTCAAAAAGTCAAAAACTATTAATGCAACAAAAGCTGTAACTTGTAGGAGGAAGTCTAACAGAACAGCCAGTGCTGCAACAAACCAAGGCATAGAATGGTGTGAAAATTTGGAAAGAGTGAAATAAACAATACTCATTTTTATTTTAGGAAAATGTATAAAATTCTGACCAGCAAACATTGAGAACACACGACATGCTGGCATGGGAATAAAACTTCCAACTGCAAATGCTAAAACCTCTGATAGACTTGCCAGTGTTATGGATGGTCCAACTTCCACAAGGGCGTTGCTTATTCTCCCTTCTAGAGGCAACTCCAATGGTTGTCGCTTAACAGCATGCACCAATATGCACATGTTGTCGACTCCAACCTGATATGACAAACAGCATCAATCTTGACAATTAAAGAGATTCTATAACACACATAAGAAGTCAATTATCACAATGTCTGCTATAAAGCACAGTAAATTGTCAAAATGAAGGCACGAGGATTAGATTTTGAAGTATTAACAGCATGGCCAACAAACTAACAAATGAAATTTCTGCAAAAGCATGTGAATGGTGCTGCTAATTCTAGCTTTCTTAAAACTAAACCAATTTCCTTAGCCAATATGTACAGCGACGAGAATTCACTATGATAATTTTGTCCTCATTAATAGAAATGATACACAAGCATGATCATCTTTAGGTCAGAATGGAAGAACAAACTTACAGCCAATACAAGAAAAGGAATGACTTCCATGATAATTAGTGTAGATTTTACTCCAATAGCACTGAAAAAACCTACAGATCCCAGAACAGAAAGCATAACAAGCACAACTCCACAGAGACCAAGCAGCACCTGAAATTTCAATAGATATGTTATACAGATGACTGCTACAATCAGAGGGAAGTGTTCAAGACAACATGTCCTATCAACTGAATGGCAGAGTTGAAAGCAACGAGTAGAAGATACCTTGGACGAAATGTAAAAAGAAGATAAACGAGGAGGATCACCCAGTGTAAGGGATATGTAGGCAAACATAACAACATAGCTTATCTGAAACAAAGCAGGTGGTAGAGAGTAATTACATAAGTAAACGGTGGCATTTGCAAAATTAGAAGAAATACTAGACTCCGCATTAAAAGTTAGAAATATGATTTGATAAATTCAACGTTTCCAAAATCATTGAACAATATCTCTACAACTTATAGTTTTGCCTCAAAAATTAGTGTTTTAGGAACTTAGATGTGTATGTACAAAATTTTTTCCAGCTCTCAAAAGTGAAACCTTTTCGTTGCACATCCAGGACAGCTATCACTCCACTGAATAATGGTCTTATTATAGTAGCTGACTTCGAAGAAAAATTCATGTCTAGGTACGTTGCAAAAATAGAAGAGAGAAAAAGATCACCAATATTGTTATGACATCAGCGGTGCTTTCTCTTTTTAATTCTTCCTCTATTGAGCTTTCCGAAGAAAATGAAAGTGTGAGATTTTTAGATAGCACCATTGGCAATAATTCATCCTGCAACATAAAAGAGCAAGCTTATAATGATAAAGTAACATGTTGATCTGTGGACACGTTAATTAGTTAGAAGTTGGAATATTCCCAATGAACCTGTTAGTAATCAAATATTATCTTTAAACCAACTCCAAAATTAAAAGTTGACAATGTAGATCAAATTGAGTGCCTAAGAATTAGTGAGGATGAGCATACCTTAGCCAACTGGATAAAGGCCTTCTCCCAAGCAACAGCTTTAGCAGTTCCATTTCCTTCCCCATCCATCACATTATTTACTGGATAGGTTATTACAAATGCAGAGGCCTGTTACAGAAACTATCTCGGTATTACACGATCTATATTAACAAATATTCTGGTATTTGTAAAATCAAAAGGTACCTCTGAGTAATTGTTCACTGAGAAACCTCCCAAGGCAGTGCTAGGATCCAAAGGGCCTTTGAAGGCACCAAGACATGATTCCGCAGAGGTATAATGCTGCAATAATACCCATGATTACTCTGGCAGCCCATTTTATAGAAAAAAAGAAATGCATGGTGGTGGGGGAGATCTGTCACAAGAATCACAATAGCCGTCAATGCCACCAGGACATTTTATTTGACTAAATATGAGATCCGCTTCTCATATCAATATTGGAAATCCAGCAACATCAATAAGTTGAATGTCTGAATAACTTTAAAGATCAATAACCAAGTTCAATCAAATTATGCATTTGCATCACAGTAGCAATCAACCTTATATACATGTGCAGCCAGGGCTAACCAGAATATTAAGCTGAAAAACAGTTGCATGTCAACCTTGATAACCTATAACACTAGCAAGATCAGTTTGAGACCATACAAGGATCAAGAAACATACCTCTAGACAATACTTCACGTGGTCAAGTCCCCCATTGTTCTCATAATTTTGAGGATTCATTTGGAAATACTATGAACCACAGATAGAGAGAGGGAGAGAGAGAAGTCAGTTATGTCAGTCACAATTTAAACGGGTCCATGGCCCTGAATCTAAGGCATTTCGAAGATATAGAATAAAAATATGATGCAAGAAAATAAAGGCATTTAATTGACTAGGTACCAATTCAGTGAGTAACAACAGAGTGTAAACTAAACTACTGGAACCTCAGTAAAAATGAAGTTGTTCAGGAAATGGATGCAATATAGAACACTATGCAACAAATGTGCCTAACATATGCATGCCTACTAAGAGCAAAAATAAAGAATGGATCAAGCAAAAACTTAGAAATCACCCAGAAATGAATCATATATTAACTCTAATACAACTGAATTGTATGACATATACCCAAATAAACGCGAGCAACAAACAACCTGCAGAATACTTTGGGTTCCACAATTTTGGTCAAGTGGTTTCAAGCAAATATCAGTCAAAGCTATCATTGAACCAGAATAATTTGCACGGATTCCATCAACCTGTCAAAAACGAATACTGTTTAAATGAAAATTCCAAGCCATATCTCATTAATGAAGGAAAAGGAAAAACTTAAAAAGCAATAAATAGAAGTTCCTAGTTAACATCAAAAACATACTGGACATACAACAAATATTTCAGGAAAGGCTTAGAACATCACGAGTACCTTCTTTTGTACGTCAAAGAGTAACTTAACATTGTCTTCTGTCATAATACTTGCTGAATTCCCATCCCCATCTGGAACAGTTGCTATAATCAACTGGACAAAAGTTAATATTAGTTCCACTAATACTAATGTATGAGGGAAACAATTGAGCTATGTCAAATCAGTAGGTAATCATCTATGTAACGAAATATAATGGCCTAAAAGTGGAGGCAGCAAAAGCAACCAAAATATGTTGATGGATATTTGTTAACGTCCAAACACTACTCACGAGCTTAAGAAAAAAGTGCAGCCAAAAGGCTTATTACAATTGACTTCGCTGTAAGAAAATTCAAAAGCAAAGTGCAACAATTAGGAGGGTGTTGCAGTATTAACCGCTAAGTCATTATATTGCTTTCCTCTTTCCTATATATAAATTCGACTACTTCAGATAAAAGAATACTAAGAAACCAAAGTTGTCATAGTAACAAACAGAAAGGATGTGTAGCCTTCGTAAAGCTTCCAATGTTCTATTTCTTAGTCTACAAACTGTCTTTATAAGAGGAGCAATGTCTAGTCAACACAAAATCATGACATGGAAAAAATAAAGATACAAATATATAATAATAACATGAGTGAAAAGCTGCAGAACCTGCTCAATTCTGTAGAAAGGGGCTAGATGGCTGTCAAAAAATTGTTTTTCTTCAGCAGCTCTACTCCCTGGCCCTACCCAGAGCTAAAACGTTATGTTTATTAGCATTTAAAAGACTTGTAAGAAATGAAATAAGAATAAATACCACAATAATATCCAATGGGAATTTAAACAATAGAAAATAAATAGCATAAACCAACAGAATATGTTCTTAAAGCGCATATTGCTGAAACGTAATTTAGCTGTCAAATGATACCTTCTGAGGCCTTGTCTCCACCTTGAAACGAATAAGACCTAAACATAGTAGAAGAACTGCAGCCAACGACAAGCTTAATACAAGGATTGGATTTCTAGCAACCCATGTTCCATATCTCCTGCACATAAAGAAACCAAAAAGGTGATTCACCATACACTCAGACTGATCCAAGCAATGATGACTTCAGGAGAGACCTGTAAAACTTTGACATATATCCTTGTACAACTGAGAGCTGAACCATGTTTCCAATTGGAGGAGGATTTTCATGTACCTGATAATCATCAAAAGAAGGGTAGGAAACAAAAACCACAATAGGAGAATATTTCAATCTTGTTAACGGAGGAAACAATATACCAAGCATTTTTGAGCCAATCACTGTAATCACTGTAATCAAAACAAAAAACAAATTCAATCACTGTAATCACTGTAATCAGTACCTGTAGCGAGAGACTCTTATGCCCAATACTAGAATGGATTTCACTTGCATCAATGTTATGGGATAATGGCTTCATCGTAGAGCTTTGTTTCCTTCCTCTTTTTCGTTGAAAGAGACCCCAACCAAGAAACATGGAAATCAATACAATGTAGAGGATTGTGAGGGCAAAGTCGATGCATTTGGCCTGCAGTGATCAAGATTTGATATGATATCTACAATAAGTAAACCACATAATAATAGAAGTATTAACAATGCAAAGATGCATATTCACCCGGTATGCTCACCCAATCAGTACAGATTATTCGATATAACTGTATACTAAAATTCCTCTAATTCATCACCCTCACCTTGAGAGATCCAATTCTCACTCGACAGGAACCCCCCGCATGCTCTGTAGATGGGGCTTTATTTGTACATGCAGAAGATGAAGGGCAATCACCACAAGAGCAGCCAAGCGAAAAATCAGAGCAGGAATAGGCAGTTACATTCATTGGTCTCATTCCAGATGACTCAGGAGCAGTAGACTTGAATGCAATGGCATAAGGTGAGCCTGGCAGATTTGGAGCAGCTCGCCTTCCAATAAATGCAAACCAATCTGCAAGAAGTAATCATGGGATAATCACTCAAAATTACTAAAACAAAAGGGACAGTTACACATGCAATCAGCATATGAAAGAGCAACTAATATGTAAAATGAAATACAGCGATTTTGTCAAGCGGCCAAGCAATCAAACACATGTTCAAGCCATATAAAGAAACTTGTCATGCAGGCCTCTGAAAAGTAAAACTCTGACTAGAATATTCTCCTAAGTAACAGATTATCTGCTGGCCACGGAACCACATTCATAATTGATGGAGTTAATATTGAGGATTTTATCACTTGACAAGTTGTCTTATCATGAACGATTCTTATATTGGTTCAAATTATCAGAGAAAATATCCTTCATGATTGAATAAGCATCCACATGGGTTTTCACCAAAAAGAATTAATAGAACTGAGGAATAAGGTGTGAGTTCGGTGTGCACAAGCATTTGTTCTTGCAATGCATACACTTGTACCCCTGTCTCAAGTGCACAAGAGAGACAGCAAGATTTTAGAAGTAGGGTTTACCTCTAAAATTTTGAGCACCTGCACCAATAAAGTTGAGAGCTCTGGTATTCATGGTCCCGAACTTTACATCCTTGCAAGAGTCATATAACCCTTCACCAAAAGCATCAGTTACATAAAAATCAATTCCATCCACAGTCGAATTGTTTTGAACCTGAAAAGAAAATATGATACCACAAGTGAAATTTACATATTTAAACTCGTCAGCATTAAACAACACTACAACTGTCTCCATGAAATGCAGAAACTACCACTGTAAATAAACTCAATAATTCAAAGTGTACGTCATTGCAATAAAGTTACAATTGCAGTGACAGGATTAGGCTCTGACCTGGGAAATGGAAGTCACGTTGATAAACAAACTCTGATTTGGAGAGCAGGATAGCTCACAAAACAGATTTAAGAAGTTTCTTAAGCATGCTGGACAGCCAACAAGGAAAGGAATTGCCTGTGAAACAGATACATATATATATTAAAATTAAAGCAACGTCAGAGAACAAGAGCAACTTCATGGAAAACTTACTTGCTGGACATTTGACCGAAGGTTATCAAATTGAGTTTCTGTGCAACAGACATTGCCAGTAATTGTTGGGCACAAACTTTGAATTTTTTGTGAAAGCAAAGCATCTGGCTGAGAAGCATGGAAAAAAAAAGTTGCTACTTAGAAGATTGCAACTTAAAACTGCCCAAGCTCAAGCGTTTATATCCTGTTTATGAAAAATAAGGAGAAACAAATAGAAAGCATGTCCGCTATATCGCACAAAAAACAGTAAAGGAAGAACAATTCGTGCACAGACGAGAGCATGGAATTAACGGAAGACGAGCCAACCAAATGAACTTTACGAGTACAGAGCTCATCGCAAGAGAAAGCCCGGAAGAATTTCATGATGAGAATACATTGCAGGCGAAAAGGAAAAGATAAAAGGACTATAAACTCTACCAAAGTTCATACCTTTATAGCAGGGCCACTATATGGACAGTTCAATGGTTTTCCATCATCTCGTTTACCACAGATGCTATACATTGAACAATATCCTTCAGAATGCCTCGTCCTACAGAATCAGATGGAGGGGAAATAATTAAGAACTAATATGGCAAACGATTTATATAAATTTAGTTGAGCTTGCGCCTTTTAAGCTATCAACAAAACATAAAAGAATAAAGAAAAACAGAGGCAGCATGTTCTACCCAGAAGTGTCATTGGCTGCCAAAAGCAATCGAGTGCCAGGCCTCTCCGCGGAAGCTAAAGATACGAGGAACAATACCTGCACATAGAAAGTAATCAAACTTCAAAAATATCCAACCAAAAGAACAATCTAGTCAATTAACTAGTACATACTTGGCGTTAAAATTTTCTGTGGTTTAGATAACAGTCGATATAAAGAAAATCAAGAATTAGATATGCATTTTTTTTTTATGTCCATCAGACATCTCAAATTACAGAGACTAAGGAGAAAACAAAACGAAGCTTAAGAAAACAAGTCTGCTATGCTCGTTTCCTTTTTAGCCTTCAAGTAGCTCATACACTGACGCTCATGGAATTCAATTACTAAAATTTGAATACATAAACAGATAAAAAATATTGACAAACAACAGAGACAAAATGGGGAGCAGGGAATGCTCGATGAACATAGATCGCTAGAGAGAGCCGTCGCCATAGAATGCGAAGAGCTATCTTGCCTGCAACAGAGAAAACCATGACAGAACATCTATCCTCATCTTCCTCCTCCTCCTCCATGACAGCTCCATGATAGCAAGTGACTCGCAACTGCAAATGTGACTCTGCGTCTGCGATTCTATAAATAAAGCGAGAAGAGGGTACCGAAATCGAGGGAGTAATGCCCAAGTGCGAATGAAGTAATGAAGATGGTGGATGGGGGTTGATGGTTACGTCGCCCACAGAGCAGACTGAACCAGTACAAAGATTCTTACATTAAATACAGATACTAAGACTGGAGGGAGATGCGCGCTTTTTGGTACGCTCTAAATTGCCCGCTACCTGAGTGCCTACACGCACGCATAGTGGGTGGGTGCCTACCCAAGGGAAACTTACATTTACTTCCCAGACTACCCTCTCTTTGTTCTTTCGGTTGTTTTGTCGGTTTTTAACTTTTAATTAAAAAATTTATTCATCGCGCGGGATTGAGGACATGTCAGTAATTTGGAATTTCGTGACGTGACTCCTGTGTTCTAGAAGCATGATTTTTCACTGGCAAAAAAGCTTGAAAAAAAGGGATTATAAATGTAAACGGACAGATAATAGGATTATACGGAAGAAGCTTGTCGGAGAGTAAAAAAGGAAGCAAAAAAAAGATAATAAAGAAGATAATTAAGAGTAATGATGATTATTAATTTATTATTACAACAAAACAAAAGAGCATCATGAAGCAAGAAATAATAAAAGATCAAGAAGATTCGTAAAGTGAAGAATGTGACTCCTATATTCGTGACTCCTTTACTCATGCGTTGAACTCTAAAATTAGTAGTTCTTCAAGACTCAAAGGCGAGAAAATTTCGTAAAGATTTTCCCTACACTTTCCTGAACTTTCTCAACAACCAAACGCAAAAAAACAGTGGAGTTAATATATCGAGAATCAGACTTATACATCAATGAACACCAACCGGCCAAACAGACAAAAAGAGAAAACGAAGATCACGGAGAGAATATATTCCACAAATCTCGACTGGAAAAGACTTCGTGATTGGTACCGCTTGATAAGAACAAACTGAACAGCTATCACTGAGAGAACAAAAACAGAACGCAAAAGCACAAGAGAAAGGAAGGACAAAGAAAATGATCTTACCTGCAACAAAAGAATCGCGAAGATCTTAAGCTCTAATGTCCGGCACGGAGACGTCATTGCAGGAACTCCGACGAGCGTCACCGATCACTAAAGTCAAAGGAACAAGAGATATAATTAAAAAGGGGGTCGGATTAATTAAACTGAGAGCGATCGAATGATGAACAGTTGCACTCTGTATAGTAAGAAATGATGACGAGAAGAGCCCACAGATTCTGAATTTATACCTATTCGGTCAATGCAGGAGGGGATGCTGTCATTTTACGTAAAAGCCGTTCACCTCGCCCACCTCGCCAGTTGTATTATTAACTTCTGCGGCTTAATTTTAAGCTAATAAAGTAAAGGTTAAATTAGTAATATCACACGTTTGCAGCGTTCCAATTGCTTATTTAGGTATCTTTGTTGTCCAACTTTCGAGGTTGTGGTCGAAATATAATTTTAAATTTTTATTTTAATATTTTTATAAAAAGTTAAATGAGATTTTAAATTTTCAACATTTTAAAAATAAAATTAATTTTATATTCAAATTTAAATTTTTAATATTATATGAATTTAAAAAGACAAACCCCAAAAATTATATTATATTATTTAAAATAAAAAGATAAAAGAATTAATTGAATATCACAAATAAATAATGTGATAATTAAATAATTTATAATCATAAAATAATAATTTTAAATTATAAAAGTAAAAATAAAATAATCATACTAAATATTTTACTTTATTTCTTATCATAATTAATTATACTAATAGATTCTTTTACTTCAATATCTAAGTTTTAACTGACATTTAATTGTAAACAATATCTCTTGAAGTTAAGATTAAGGTTACATACTACCATACTTATTTGTTATTAAAATTTTGAATTAAAAATGATGAGAAAATACCAACAAAACAAAAATAAATCAAGTGATATCAAATCATTAAAATGATGATAAACCCTAAAAATTTTAATATTATATTATTTAAAATAAATAGATAAACAATTAATTGAATATCACAAATAAGTAATGTGATAATTAAATAATTTAGAATAATAAAATATTAATTTTAAATCATAAAATTAAAAAAATCATTTTAAATATTTATTTTATTTATTATCATAATTAACTATACTAATATTTTTCCATAAGTATTTAAATTATAGCTGATAATCTGTCAATAAGAGTCTCTCAATTAGCTAGGATAACGTCACATATTTATAGATCTCCTCAAATCACGAGTATTAGTGAGTTGTTATTGTTATATTTTTATTTTAATAAAATATTTATTTTTAGCTATTTTATAAAATTTACTTCTTATTTATTATATAAAATTTTATAACGATTCACTGCTAATCAAATATCTAAATTTTAAATATATTTTTTATTAGTTTGATATTCGGTCTGATTTTTTAATGTGTGTGCGTGGGCGCGTGAATTTGTAGGGGAGGTTCTTAGTGTTGGATTTTGTGTATATTTGTGGGGAGGTTCTTGGTGTTGGATTGTGTGAAGTTAGCGACAGGTCGTATCCGCTTATATTGTCTCCCGCACTGACAGACGATGAGTGGTTTTGGAAGTTCACACCTGTTTTTAAGCTTGTTCTTCCCAACTCACAATCATATTCTATAATCAGGTTAAAGAGTGTCAGTTGGTAAACGAAAGCGACACGTCGTAGGTGTGATTCATCAGTTTGTGTTACTAATCATGATTAATTATCTTAAGATCAGCTTAGTTTATTTACACACATAGGATCCTACTTCTATTCTTCAAAGTTTGGAGTTTAGTGGGTGATGTCTAATAATATTGTTGGATTAATCACCATGATGACGGATACGTTGTCGTTTTGAGTGCTTGGTGTGAAAAGGTATCCAAATTTGTGGAAGATAGTTTAATTTTTAAACAAGTTATTTATTCTCTTTTGTGTTTTCTCATGGTTTAAGCATGTAGAGAGCCAAAATATGGCATAGAGCCCTTAAGAAAAAATAATATACAAATGAACTAATTAAGTCAAATAAGATTTAAAATTATGTTTGATCGAGATCGAGTTAATTTGTTATAATTGCTCGAAGTCTTGCGTTTCAGTGAAACTTTGAGTGAGTATTTTCGTTGTTATTAATAAGGCGTTTTATATATGGTATTGTGAGTATGAGAAGATTTTCTGTACTCAAAATCTTGTTTTACACGATTTTATTTACCTATTTTTTTGGAATCAAATATATTTACGTAGATGAGATTCTATAAAATAAGACTAATATAGAATTATGAGTACAGATGATTTAATATTTTGATCACTTTGTAGCAATAGACTATTGAAGTATGCATATAGTTAAGGCCATTGATAAACAAGGAAATGACAACAAAGTCAGCACTAATCTAACCTAACCCCTCCATTAATCAAAGCCTTTCTCATCCAAGTTTTGAACAGATGAAGACAAGACTACTTTCAACCGGCACCACTCATTTTTTGCTGTCATTTCTCTGTTTTTACATGTTTTTTCTCATACAAACGACACATACCATGTCAACTTGCTCGATTAGACAACAGACTGTTACTTGCAAGCAAGAAGTTGATGGTTCACACAGGATTGGTTGGAGATACGTAATCTACGCATCACCATCCCTAGACTGAAATAATAGGCTGGTTTAATTTTGGTGTTGTAGTGATATGTCTTCACAAATTTGGAAATTTTGTTGCGTTACATCTATTAATCAACGACCATAAGTGTCACGTATGATTAATATTAAAATTTTCAAAATCTTTTGTTTTTGAAAACAAATGAACCATAACTGTTATCCTTTAGATGCAGACCTATCTATTGATGTAATAGCCTGTAAATTATGTTAATCGGGTACTCCGCATTAAGCAAGTCCTGTATAATAAGCTCGATCAAAAGAGCATTGATAGGAGGATTGAAAATTTTAAAATCATACCAGAAGTCAAATCGATATGACAAAAAATTTAAAGTTTAAATCGAAATTAGACTGTCACAAAGTTAAAAAATTAAATACAATTGAAAATATTGAAATAAAATTTAAGGAGGTTGACTTTAATTTAACATTTAATTAAAAGAGAAATTGTTAACTAATTAATTTAGTTTATAAAAATTGATTAGTTTATAAAATCAACTATTTAATTAATAAATTGACATATTTTAATAACAATAGTTATTAAATTAAAATAAATCAAGCCAAAATTAATAATTAAATTAAAATTTGACTAATTCAAGATTGTTACAAATAAAACGCTCGAACTAACTCTGATTTTTAATAATAGATTAACATCTAACCTTAGTGCTAAATTTAAAATAGATATAGATGAGTGTAAGATTAATAATGAATTGATTAAACTAAAATTAAACCAATAAAATTTTATTGTAGAATTTTCACAAACTTGCATATCTAAACCATAATTTAATCAAACTTATTTTAATTTATTATTTTGAAGTAAATGGACTTATATCTTAATTGATTTTCATAATTAATTGATTTAAATTTGTAAAATTCAAAGTAGACCAAATTAATCGAAATGAACACAATAAATCAAACAAAAACTAAATCATGAAAAATAAATTTAGTTTTGATTATATTTAAATGCTCTAATTAGAGATTGATCAAACTTAATTTCACGTATTAATTTAGAATTATATTGACTTAACTCTAAATTAATTTGTTATAATTAATTGGATCAAATTTATTAAGTGCTTGTTTGGATGGGCTTTTAGAGGTCAATAAGCACTTTTCTTTACCACAAAATCTTTTTTAATAAGTGTTTGATTGTAAAATAAAAAATACTTCTTTAATATATATGATTTTTGACATCCAAAATACTGCTTTTAAGAAACTCAAAATTGAATCATCTCAAAAAAGCCTTTTTGTCAGATTTTCAGATTAATTAATAAATCTATTTTTAATCTCTTATATCCTTATGTTTTACACATAATTCTTACAATATCTACAAGCTTATCTTCACGTTTTTTAGAAGTTATATAATATTATTTGACTTTTTTCATGTGTTTTAATATTTATTTTTATATTAGTTTTACTTATGGTATAATCCATATAAAAGATTTGGTTAAATATATTTTCATTTATATTTCATATGATTAATAATTAATGTATTATATTTTGTATATTGTTTAATATACTTAAAATAATATTTACATGTATAAATAATTTTATTACAAAAAATATAGTTAAAATTAAAAAAATATTTTATGTTGTCAAAAATTTACTGTATGAAACTTTTTAAAAGATTTTTTAATTGACATCAAATAGTCAATTAGTTTTTTTAAATCTCTTCTCATAAAAACTTTACTGATAAAATGTTACTAATATAAGTCTATTCAAATAGGCTCTCAAACCAAGTTTGAATAAATTAAAATGAATTCATAAATTTTAGAAAGAGTTTAAATTAATTTTAATATAAAAACGAGGTGAGAATAATATGGAAATGAAGAAATGGGATGGTCAAATCATGAAATGGGTAAAGAGTGATTGGGCTAAGGCAAAGCGTGGAAGTAATGATGTCGAGAGTGATGGTCGAGACCCCATTAAACAGTTAGTCTTTGTATTATTAAGTTTTTTTGTTAATATAAAATTTAAATTTATTATAAAAAAAAAAGAGGCATTCACATACCATTCGATGTTATAATTGCTAGTGATCCAACTTAATCATAGCTTCCGGCGTCACGCCTCGATCATGCAAAAACCTTCTCATGCTCTGTCCGTTTTTTTTTTTTTTAACTTTTTCTGATATTTAAAAATATATTAGATTCTCCGAATAATAAAAATTTAATCTCATGTACGACGTAAGAAAAAAAAAGTTAATTCCACTTCTTGTACGGTCTTCCCACTTTCCAACGAAGGATAAGAATCCGGCGCTAGGTTCGACCTAGCCCGCCCGACTCAATCCGACCCGGCTCGAAATTAATGGGTTATAGACTGACTTACAAGTCAAGATTTTTTGCCTCGATTGAGCTGCAAACTTGACTCGAGTCAGGGCTATCTAGGTCTCGTAGGCTCGAGGCTCAATTGAGAATAACAAAAAAGACGTCATTTTGTTAAAATTGATGTTAATTTAAAAAAAATTTAAAAAAATTAATAAATCGAATCAAGTCAACACGGTCAGTTAGTCCATTTTCATTCTTGTTAAGTGCCTACTTGGATGAACTTTTGAAAAATCAATACATACTTTTCTCCATCACAATTTTTTTAATGAGTATTTTGCTGTAAAATAAAAAAACAATTCTTTAATAGATATAACTTTTTTGATAGCTAAAATATAGCTTTTGAAGAAGTTCAAATTTGAAGTTTTTCAAAAAAGCCTCTCAAATGGCATTTTTAGGTGAATTTTTTAGATTAATTAATGAGTCTATTTTTTGTCCATTTTGCCCTTATATTTTACACATAATTCTCACAATACCCACAAAATTATCTTTACGTTTATTTTACGATTTATATATTATTATTTGACTTTTTGTATGTTTTAATATTTATTTTAATATTAATTTTACTTACATTATAATCCATAAAAATATTTGTTTATATATTTTTATTTATGTTTCATATAGTTTAAACTTATATAATAATTAATATATTGTATTGTTTAATATACTTTAAAAATATTTATTACAAAATAAAATATAGTTAAAATTAAAAGTACCTTTTATTTTTATGTTGCCAAATAATCTACTATATGAAACTCTTTCAAAAAACTCTTTTTAAATGACAACCAACTAATTTCTTAGAAAAATTCTTCTAAAAAGAGCTTTACTTGACAAAAACTATGCTAGTATAAGTCTAACCAAACAAAGGCTAATATTAGAACTCAAAGGTACAAAATATCGAAAATAAAATACAAATCTTTAAATTTTGTAAAAGTTGTTGTTTAGAGTTTTAATTAATTTTTAGAGATAAACATTCTATTAAATTTTAGTTAAATATTAATAATAATGTATGAGTTGATCATACATCATTAATATCATAATTCAAAACTAATTATTCAACTCAAATATTGAATTAGCTTTGAATTAATTAAACTTGATTTAAATTAATAATCTAAAATAATTAATATGTTATTAATTTGAGATAAGTTTAATTAGTTTTAAAAGTTGAGTTAAATTATCATACAAACAACATTTGATTGATTTATATGTAATTTTACTACAATATATTTATCATTATTTTAATCCAATTTTAAGAGAAAACATAATGATTAAAAATTCACCTACCTATTCAACCATAAAACTCTTGAATCATCTAACTTTTAATCCAATTTTGACTTTTTCATTCGATTTATTTTAATAATTTTTTTGTTAAAAGTGACCAATATATTAATCGACCAATCAATTTTATTATTTAATAAGTATTTATAAAATAATTAATTTTCATTTAGCAATCTCCTGTTCATTTAAACTTTAAATTCTTCTATAGGTACGGACAATCTCATTTCATCATATTTCAAATTTTAAATTTTATTCAATATTTAGTCAATTTTACAATTGTAACACTCAAATACCCCCTGGGAGGATCCATGGATGTCACCCAAGACAGAACAGATAAAATCAAACATCACACTGATATTTATTTTATTTAGTAACTCAAACCCACACACATATATTACATATTGTAAATCTCATAACAGAAATCCAAAGAATATTTACAAGTCCAAACAAAAGAAACAAAATACATTTTCAAACTTTATGAACAGACTCCTTTGGTCAGTGCAGTAGACTTGTCCCAGTCTTTAAACTCGTCACTCTGAACCTACACGGGGCAAATACACCGTGTTAAGCATATAGCTTAGTGAGTAATAACTAATCTAATTTAATGGATTATCATATAAAATTTAACTGCAACGTAAGCATGCAGTAAGAAACATTTATCAAAAAATCAGACATAACACATTTAAGTACAGATTCACTTACTTATCAGAACTGAATATCACAAGAGGGTATAAACCCGTCAGAATCATAATACAGTTTTTGTCAAACACATATCAAGACCGTAAATCCATTTACGATGGCAGATGTAATGAACTTATACAGGAGATACCATAATTAGTATCAGCAGGAGAGACATATGTCTCGATATCATGAGACACCAAAGTGTCAAATAACAGGAGCAGCTGCAGACCCTTCTAGACATGCCTATTTACCCACAACTAGGACTTAACAGTTTTAAAACAGAACAAGGTCATTTCAGACATTTCATGTGCAGGCAAATATCACTCACAAAATTTAGCATAAAACAAATTACTTACCTAAAGTATTTACTGAAATTTTCTACCTATATTATGTACTGGAATTACTGACCTGTATTACTTACCAAAACGACCTTTACTGTTTATTGCCTCGAAGTCCCGGCAATATCCGGCAGTGGTCGTTCCTCTATAATAGGGAACACAGATACAAATCACTATTGTGCATGATTAAAAATTCACCAATGTATGATGGATATGTAGGATGCATGTTCATGACAAATTTCGAGACCAAATCCTAAATTCTTAACTTAAATTATTAAATCCTTGATTGTTAATTAAATCTGAAAATTTTCAAATTTCACATAAAGAGGTAGAAAATTTTTTTACGAATCCAACGCTTCAAGAATCAGGTCATTCGGAGGTCGGATGACAAAGATATGGTCAAAATAGTGAAGTTTATTACACACAAGTCGACTTATACTTATACAAGTCGACTTACATAACACGACAAGTCGACTTATGCTTACACAAGTCGACTTATACTTATACAAGTCGACTTATATAACACCACAAGTCGACTTACACTGCATAACTCGACTTATTGAAGAGCGGAGATGACAGTTCATGCAAAACGTTGATTTTTATGCAAAATGTTGATATAAGTCGACTTATACACCACAACAAGTCGACTTATAGCACTGTTCATCGTCTTCTTCACCAAACCATACGAAACAGCAGTCTTTACTTCCATTTTGCTTTCCATTTCATCACTTCTAAAAGTCCATTAAGCTTGTTTAAACCCACTAAAGCTTCCAACCAACTCAGAAATAAATTAAAACTTCAAATATAACTAGTCCGAATTTCATTCTCTCTCTCTCTCTCTCTCTACTGTGTATTTTCAAAACTCCACGGTATCTTTCATTTTCTTCATAAACCACTACATCTCATTATGCTCTAAGTTTTCTTAAAGCTTACCTCATATAACACAAAACTATTAACACAAAAATTAACAGAACATATCATCTTACATTACTGCGTGTTTACATATAACATATATATATATTTCTAAGAACAACATTACCGTATATATATATATATATTCTAAGAACAACATTACCGTATATATATATATCATCTTTAAAGCTAAACAGAACACTTAAATACGTTGATATATCAAGGTTTTCAAAATAATGCATGACCGTTAATATTCACACCATAAGAACAGAGTATCACCATATGTATGCATATATATATATATTCAACATAAAACAGTATGTATATAGCTACTTACCTGTGTAGCTAATATATCCAGTAAACTTATTGCTCGGTGGTGAGGACGAAGAACAAAGAACAACTTAAGCTCCATACCAGTTTTAAATCTAAAACATCTGAGCATGTGTGACACATGCACAACGTCCACGCGTCTAACCATGTGCACGTGTCACGAAACCATGAAGGTATTTGTCACGGATCGGTTTCTTATTTTATTAAATTAATAAATTATTCTTTTTAAAAACTAAATACATTGTTTTGAATTCTTATGACAAACAAATACCCAAAAGTTCCAAAAAATCTCCGAAAATTCACCAAAATTCCGACATAAAATAATGACTCGTAAAATAAATTTTCAACTCAAAATTAATTCACCATCAATTTCTAAAAATATTTGAAGTATACAAAAATTACTAAAATTATATTAATACAGTCCGAATCAATCCGAAGTTTCATTAAACCAATTTACCCGAAAAATGCCATGAATGCATGCCAAAATACTTATGCACAATTAAGTAAATATTTAATAAGCAAATAACAAACATAATTCGTACTAACTTTCTTTAATATTCTAACCCCTAATTTGGGGCGTTACAACAATGATATAATATGGTCGAATCTTTTATACATTAAACCTTTTATCTTATCGGTTTAACTTTTCGGTTTTTTAAATATTATTATTTAAAATTTAAGATTCTTTTTAAAATTTATTTAACTACACGACAAATTTACGTCTTTTAATAAAGAAAAAGCCAATACAGGGAATTTAGTGCTTCCATTATTCCATATGAAGTTGATGCTTCAATTTATTATTATAGGTGTTGTTCAGTGAATGTGGAGGTTAACGCAACCCAACTGTTTGTTTACATGACGGAGCCACCGTACGGATCGGCCCACCGGTGGTTATGGGGCTGGGGATTTAAACAGTTGTTTATGGTTTTTGGTTAGCTTTCTATCATTAATGGAACACTATTCTCTCTGAGTCAGTTTATATCTAACACCACTCGGTACTTCTAAATTTTAAAGAGAATTTAGAGTTGTTATTTTATATTTATTTTACGGTTTATATAAAATATTATTTGTCTTTTCATATATTTTAATATTTATTTTATATTAATTTTATTTATGTTATAATCTATATAAAATATTTAGTTTTTTAATCAAAATAAAATATTTAGCTAAATATATTTTTATTTATGTTTCGTATGGTTTAAAATTATATAATAATTAATATAATGTATTATTTAATATACTTTAAATAATATTTATATGCATAAATAATTTTAATTACAAAATAAAATATAGTTAAAATTAAAATTACTTTTGTTTTATTTTTACATTGCCAAATAAACTACTGTATGAAGTTTTTTTAAAAATTCTTTTTAAATGACAGTCAACTGATTTTTAGAAAATTCTTCTAAAGAAAGATATACAAAAAAAATCTATTGACAAAACTTTACTAATATAGACTTAATAAAATAGAGGCTAATATTGGAACCCAAAAGTCTTCATCGATCTTTAAAGCTAAAAAATATATCAAAATTAAAATACAAATCTTAAAATTTTTAAAATTGTTGTTTAGAGTTTTAATTAACTTTTCAGAGATAAACATTCTCTTAAATTTTAGTTAAATAATAATAATAATGTATGACTTAATCATACATCATTAATATCATAATCCAACTCAAATATTGAATTAGTTTTGAATTAATTAAACTTGATTTAAATTAATAATTTAAAATAATTATTATATTATTAATTTGAGATAAGTTTGATTAGTTTTAAAAGTTGAGTTAAATTATCATATAAACAATATTTGATTGATTTATATGTAATTTTATTACAATATATTTATCATTATTTTAATCCAATTTTAAGAGGAAATCTAATGATTAAAAACTTATCAGCCTGCTCAACCGTAAAACCTTTGAATCATCTAACTTTTTAGTTCAATTTTGGCTTTTCTTTTCGATTTATTTTAATAACTCTTTTGTTAAAAGTTGACCAATCTATTAATCAACCGGTCAATTTTTATTATTTAATAAGCTTTTATAAATTAATTAATTTTCATTTAACAACCACTTTTTCATTTAAACTTTAAATTTTTCTATACGTACAAACAATCTCATTTGATCATATTTTAAAATTTTAATTTTATTCAATTTGTAATTAATTTTATGATGATATGGTCGAATCTTTTATATATTAAACCTCTTATCTTATCGGTTTAATTTTCAGTTTTAAAATATTGTTATTTAAAATTATTATTTTTAAAATTATTTAACTACACGACAAATTTACGTCTTTTTAATCAAGAAAAAGCCAATACAGGGAATTTAGTGTTTCCATATGAAGTTGACGCTTCAATTTATTAATATTTGTGTGGTTCAGTGAATGTGGAGGTCGACGCACCCTAACTGTTTCTTTAAATGACGGAGCCACCGTATTATTGGGCTGGCGGCTGGGGATTTAAAGTTTAAACAGTTGTTTATGGTTTTTGGTTAGCTTTCTAATTTCTATCATTAATGGAACAGTATTTCCTCTGAGTCAGTTTATATCTAACACCACTTGGTACTTTTAAATTTTAAAGAGAATTTAGAGTTGTTATTTTCATTTAGGTTGGAGTTTGGTATGAATTTAATCGATATAATTCCAGTTAATTTGCTTCGGATTTAACTCATACTCAAACTAAAAGAATTGGGTTTTGTTGCCGCTAGAACTATAAGATCTCTTTAGATCACGTATTAGCAGAACTTTTATTAAGTTGTTGTGATTGTTAAACTAAATAAATTGGATTTTGAGACTTAAAATATTTGTTTTAATTTTTTTTAATCGATATTGTTTTCGGAATTACACTAAAATAACGTTATTTTAATCTATGTAAAACTCAATATGCTAACTTATTCCGTTAATTTTAGGTCAGACTTTACCAAGGTGATTTTGCTATCACTAAACCCAATCACCTGTTCACTTGATACTTTTAAAAATTAAAGAATTTAAAATTGTTGTTTTCATTTTAGTTTGAGCTTTGTATGAATTTAGTGGACAAATTTCGAATTAAATTGATTTCGAGTCTATCTAAGTCTAAACTAAAATTATCAAATTTTATAATTAAAATTTTCGTCTCAAATTCAGTCTGAAACTTTAAAACTTAAAATTTGAGAAAAACTAATATTAAGACAAAAAACTCAAAATCGACCAAGTCTTTCAGCTAATCTTAAAAGATTAGGTTATTTAGATCGTATAATAATATCATTTTATTTTTATTTATCAGAACAACATTAGTTTATTATTAGTTTTTAAAGTTTAAAGATTAAAATATTATCATTTTGTGAAAGTTAAATTAGAAAATTGTTATTTTAATTTATCTTAAACTCAAACAATCTAACTTGATAAATTAAGCTTATGGTGAATTATACTATGTCAATTTTATTATTAGTAAAATGAAATTTTACAGTCACCATACAACATTTCACTTAGGTTCTGCTTGATTAACTTGGAAAAATGATAATAAGATTTATAATGAATACAACGAGAAATCAAAATAGATATGACTTTTATTACTCACTATGTTAAGATTATGCAATATTACTGCAAAATGGGATATGGAAATAATGTTAATCCAATAATAAAATATTGTCATGCATCTTTTTTCATTCCTTACCGTTTCTTTTGTTTCTATACCAACTAACCAAACATCCCCTTAGTACTAAAATAGGATATTTTTATAGAAGATTTCTAAAATAGTGTTATTTTAATTTACATAAGATTCAATTAGTTCAACTTAATTCATTAATTTTGAATCGAAATGAATTTGCTATTACTGAAAAAGGGGAACAGATCTCCCTCTGTTTTCCTTTGATCTGAACCATCTAATGCAATAAATTGGATGAATGAGAATAAAGGGGAACATGTATTTAGAAACAGAAGATCTATTCTCCTGAAAAGGGGTCTTATTCTTGACACCACTCAGTCACTTACGTTGTGTTTGGTTATTGTTTTCAATATGCAAAGACGAAATGAGATGAAAATTTGGAGACAGAACAGAACAAACATTGAAATAGTGAAGTGTTTGATTGTAATGGACAAAATAGAAAAAATTGTCTCCGTCTCGAGGGCAGAAATGTGTTTGGTTGCAGTGGACAGAACATAAAAATAATATCAATAACGAAAATGCCCCTGTAATATAATATAATTAGAAATATGTAATTTATTTATTATTTTTAAACGAATGATTTGTATTAGTAAAAAGTTAACAAATAATAATAATAACAATAACAATAAAAATAATTTTCTTATAATAATAATAATAAAAAAATGATAGAAGAAGAAGAGGAAGAAATTAATAATAATAAGGAATTTAATAATTACAAGAATAATAAGAAAATTAATTATAAATAATAATGATAATAAAAATAATAATAAGAAATTTAATTTTGTATAATAATAATGATAGCAAAATTTATAATAGTAATAATAACAATAATTAATAATAATAATAAGATAATTCATTTCGTATAATAAAATTAATAAGAATAATAAAAGAATAATGATAAGTATAAAATTTATAACAATAATTAATAATAATAATAATAATGATAATAGTCATAATAGTAATAATCATAACAATAATAACAATAAATTAATAATAATAATAAGATAATTAATTTTGTATAATAATAATAATAAGTTCAAATTTTAATAATAATAATAATAATAATAATAATAATAATAATAATAAGTTTAAAAGTTATAATAATAGTAATAATCACAATAATAATGATGATGATGATGGCGACGACGGCGATGACGACGAGTTTAATAATATAATTAACAGTAAAAAATTGTTAATGTGGGAGGAGGGATATTTCTGACATTTCCTTATGTGTTTTGTTTTTGTCCTTATGATAAGAATTTTTGTATCACATTTTTGAAAGGAACAAAAAATTTATGTCTTTGTTATTCGAAGACTGAACAAAAATAGGTGAGGACGGTAAACAAACACGAAAAAAAACAAGATTATTGTGTCCTATCATTTGTCTCCGCTGTTGAAAACAACAACCAAACACGCTGTTAGTATTAGGATGGTGATCCTTGTTACATTTAACACCTCACTTTATGTCTAATGGTCAATCCTTTCCTTTTTTTTTTTTTTTTTGACTTTCACATATTGGCTAGACGCACCAAAATTAAGTAGTTGTTATAATCAACAGAGTATAGTTTGGTATAAAAAGTCCAATCTTAAACTAATTTAAATTGAAATTAATATATTAAATTGAATTTAGTTAAGTTCATATCAAAATTGAAAAAAATATTTGAGGACAGATTATAGACCATTTGTAGTTTTGTACTATTCAAGCAGGATTTGAACAAACCCTTTTATATTCGAATTTAATTAAGAACTTAATTAATTCTAACGTTAAAGGTGTAATTTTCATCTTAATATTTGATAAAGGTTTAAATAAATCCCTACCATTATATGCACCATACAATTATAGTATACCGTTATATTAGAATGTAATGAGTACTATTTTAATAACGTTAGAATGCAAACAGTGAGAACTCAATTAAATTTTTTATAAAATATTAAGCATTTTGGTGTAGAAAGTTTGAATTTCAAGATCTTCTATTGCGCGAATTTCCTAAGAAATGAAGTCATAGGCACGAAAGTTCAAAGTCAGACCGATTATTCCAATAGCACTCATCCTTAAACTAATTATTGGTGCAAATAACATAAAGAAATATAACCAACATTTATAAGAAAAAACCAACCCCAAAAATCTGGGACTAAAAGTAGTTAACGATGAATAACTCGATTGAAAGGAGAGGAACAATTTGAGCAACAAATCCGAGTTTGGGAAAGAATCTTGTGTCTGGTCCGGTTTTAAAACTCTTGATTATAACGTCTGTGACTTTTCGGACAAACATGAAGAAATATGACGGTTCGATACAATTAAAATTTTTATAAATGTTAAGTACAAATTAAGAAAAAAGATCCTCTGTTCTAATGTTGTATTGTACGCGGAACAGGACTAAAACAAGATTGTTAAAACAGAGGATCACAATTTACAAATTATATGTTTAGTCAGTTTTGAATTTACCTTTTATATTTAAATTTAATTCATTCCAAAGTTGACCAATAATTAATAATTATGTTGACTAGTTTGGAAACCACGCTCTCTCTCCCTGAGTTGCGAACTAGTAATTAGTTTTTGCCTTCTCACGTTGTAGAGAAGCCTTAAAAAGCTTCTGGCTCTCGTGTCTTGAAAAAGCGATGATAATGGATCGCAACTTACTCACGCCCGTAACATCAAACACCTTTCAAACTCCACATAAAATTGAAGCTCACGCCAATGGCGGACCCTACGAAAACCTCGGCTTCTTCTTTTCCGGATCAAATTGGGGGTTAGATGTTGCCTTGTGGATCGCGATTTATCTTATCCTCGAATCAGATTGACATTTAGGGTTCTGTTGAATCGGTTCAATCCGTTCCAGCTGTTTTAGTCGCAATAAACAATCAGAAGGTTGGCAATAATGAGAGAGGGGCACACACACTTATCATACCTGACGCTTTTGCTTTTTTTTCTGTGGCTGTTTGTTTAATCTTTGCCGATGGGACTGAAGTGAAAGTGCTTGGATCAAGAGATCCAAAGACTGGGATCTTGTGCTTTGTGAATTTTCTTGGAGCAATCACCCTCTCGAGCCATGGAACTTTCAATGTCAGTAAAACAAAGAACTGTTACGGACTCTTTCGTCCTTTTCGCAGACGCTCCGTTGAAAATTCTCAACGTTTTAAATGTCGCGTCGGAAGTTAAATTAGTAATATAAAAGTTTAAAATATTGAATGAGTATTGTATTATTTAAAGATTAAATATAATTAAATAATTAAAAATAAATTATTTACTTTAGTTTATAAAACTTATTAATTGAAAATTTGATCAGTTTGATAAAATTTTAATAACAAGAGTTATTAAAATAAATCGAATCAAAAAGTTAAAAGTTCAAGATTTTAACAGATAAATCGGCTAAACTGGTTGAATTTTTAATCATTGTTTTATTTTTAATTTACAAAATTTGAATTTGATATGAAATAAAATATTATTATTTTTTAAAATTAGTTCGAACATGAATTAGGGTTATAAATTCTTACAGTTGATCAAAATAACGCCACCTTAATCTTATTATCTCGTATGAATTTTCTCTTAATTTTTAAATTTATACTTTTAAGCTAATTTTAAATTGAGGTCAAACTTTTTAAAAATTTTAATACTAATTCTAATTATTAATTTTATATCGATTTTGATTTAATTCAAAATGTTAACTTTGAGCCATTTGATTTATTACATTAAACCAAATAATGTAAACAACTTCTTTATTAATTAGGAGTAAAACTTCATACTACTAGATTTCTTCAAACTCCGAGCTTCAATGAAATTTCTACTAAATGTTGTTGTTGCCGGTTTATTACATTGGATTGAACTTGTTATTATTTCACCATTTTAAAAATTATATTTATTAAACTTTTTTTATTAAAATGCTTACAAATTTTATGACTATATAATTTAAGAATATCAAATTATAGATTTTAAAATTAAATTATATAAAAATGCTCCTATATTTATCCTTTTGAAATAAGTTTTGAGACACTGCACCTTATGATTGAGCATTGACTATTGTAAGTGACAACTGGCCACCTTTTGTTTTATTTGGTTTGTACTTTATATTAATAGCATTAAAATTAATATATATATATATATATAGAATTATAATTAGTAATCAATCATACTAATTTATATAATTAGTATTTAATTTATATAATTAATTTTTTATAAGCGATGCCAATGTCTTAAAAATTAAACCAATAAAATAAGATATTTAATGTTTAAAATTTAATATGGTCAATATTTAATAAAGACTAAATAAAATTATAAATTTTGAAATAAAATTAAAAAAGACTATTATTATTCATAAAAATAAAAGTTTAAACAAAAAGAGACTGTTAAATGAAAAATAATTAATTCATTCTAATGTATAAAACTGATTAATTTACAAAGATTAAACCGATATTTAATAATAAGTGTTATTAAAATAAACCAAAGAAAAAGGTAATAATTTTTTGGTTAAATTAATTGACCCAATTCAATTTTTAATCATTGAATAATATAATCTTAAATCATTTATACTATATTTTAATGTATATATATATATATATATGCCACTTTAATTTTAATTATTTAAATTTTACTAAAGCTTTATATTTATTACAATTTTAATAGTAAGAATTCAATAGGTGTTTTTAATTTCTTAATACCATTTTTATAAAAGATATATTTTATAGTTATATTTAAAAATATTAAAAATAAACTTGTAGAAAAACAAACTTTTTATGTAAAGATATTTTTAAAAAGGCTTAAAAAGAAAATGGTCAACGAAAAGCACCCGAAGTTGAAGATGAGAACGCATCAGATGGACAGTAAACTGGCTGATTCTTCATCATGATGTAATGATTAGTAGTGGAATGCGCCGATTGGAGTGCTGACCATTGCGTCCCATGTTTCTGCACGTAAACGGATAGCCACCCACTCCCCCCACCACCACCGCCAAAAAGAGACCGCATCAATTGGCTTTTGCAGCAAAAGACCATAGTCAGCCATGAGCGTGCATCATGTGGGATGATTTGGCTAACTTTGGGATTTAGTGCATCTTTTAGAATCAAAGATCACTCACCAAACTTGGTCACATTGGGCATTCACGTGTGGAAGCATGGGCTTGATACTATTCAACAATCAACATACACATCTAAACTAGTCTCTTTTTGATGTTAAAGGTTGCATGTCAATAGGTCTCGATTAGGGCTTCTTTTGGAAAATACTAATACTAAGTGGTGAGGACTAAGGAGAAAGAGACATGTAGAATAATAAGGATTGACCTTAATGCGGAAGTGTGGATCGATTTGTTGCTTGCTAGTCTTCGGATTTCGGTAGGCTACTAGAGTCACCGATAAATTCACGCCCCAAAACTCTAAACTTTTGATGATTGCTTCACATGAGAAAGAATCGAATAGAAAATTTGTAGTTTCTCTTTTTGATGTTAAAGGTTGCATGTCAATAGGTCTCGATTAGGGTTTCTTTTGGAAAATACTAATACTAAGTGGTTAGGATAGGACTAAGGAGAAAGAGACAGCTGAGAATGTCGATGAGGTGTTTGATGAATTGGTATGGACCAGACGGAGTAGGTTAAGGCAAGTGGGGGCAAGCACTTTGGAATACCACTAAACTCAGAACAGAAAATGCTGATTCCTGAAGCAAACTCACAGCCACAGAAGAGGAGGAAAGATGAGGATAGTGTGTCACTTGTCAGGCTACTTTTGCCTAGAAAAATGGGAGTTTGCTCACTTTAGGGTTTGAAACTTGAATGACTATAATGATCAACCTGACAGAGGGGAGTCATAGTATTATTGTACTTTGAAGTCAGAGTCATATCATTTAAATTTCAGAACTTTGTTCTGTTTCTGGCTATGATTTTAGGGTTTCTTTTTCTCCTTTTAGCTTTCCTTTTCAATGTAAACCTTTAAATGTGTAATCTTGAAGTCAATATATTATAATGCATAAGTACATCTTTTATGGAAAGTTCGTTTTCAAGGAAGAAGATGGAACATGATTTCAAATATCTAATATGTATTTATTTAATGTTATTTGTTGTTTGTTTATGTACAAATTGATAACTCGACTTGATCTGGGTTAAATTTGGATCCAAAATCAAAATTTTGTACCGAATTGGACCTCAATCAAAGTATCAGAAGGGCCTAATATAAGAAGGATGGGCTTAGGAAACTTTCAGGGTACTAACACGATTAGAATGAAGATGCAATGGTTTATGATGATTTCTTGGTGCTTTGAGCTTTCGACTTCTTCAGAGTTTCCGTTGTGGGCCTTGTGGCATGAGTATCTTGTAGTTTGTTCATAACTAAAGTTGGTTTTTGGGTCGGGCTCCAAACAACATTAGATGAACACGGCTACTCGAATGGAACCCTTAGTAGAGTGTTAGCCTTTTAAGTTTTGGGTCGAAGTCCAAAAAATATAAGACGAGTTCAACTACTCAGAACCGAACACTTAGCAATTTATTGTCCTTCAAGTTTTGGGTCATACACCAAACAATATAAACACTCAGTAGGATAGTGTCCTTTAAGTTTTGGGTTGGGTTCTAAACAACATAAGATGAGCATATTGTCCTTCAAGTTTTGGGTCATACACCAAACAACATAAACACTTAGTAGGATATTGTCCTTTTAAGTTTTGGGTTGGGTTCTAAACAACATAAGATAGAGCTGACTATTAGAGGACATAAGATATTGTCCTTATGTCCTTTAATTTCAATTAGATCCAATCACCGGAATCCGATTAAACCGATCTTGAACCGTTAACTCTCCTAAATCTTTTTATCATCTCTAGTAGTATTCTAAGCAATTGTGAATATGAGAAATTTACCTGTACCAACATACTCTGGGGCTGCATAGTCATAGGTGCTCTTGGGTTGAGATGTGACATGGGAGTTGCCATTCTCTGGACATAGGTTGGCAAGCCCAAAATCTGACAACTTGGCGTTATAATCCTGCAAATCAACACAGGGTGTTATTAGACATCACAATAGAGAAGGCAAAACAGTTCTGGATCGGTTTGACCCAACTTAAAATCAATGAGTAAAATCTATTTTGATCAGAATTTAGATTGGATTTGAACTTAAAAAGATAAAATTGTTAGGCTTCAGACGAGTTTGAGTTCGAACTTAACAACTTAAACTGACACGTGATGATTCGAAACTGTTGATAAAATGGCGTTTTATTGAATAGCTGAAGCTCGATTGAGGGACATTATACAAGAGGAAACTGGTTATCTTCCCAGCAATATCTCAACAGTTTCACAGGGGTTAGGTGAGAAAATGTTTCCAGGAGACTTCACATCTGCCTCTAAATATCAATGAACAAGTATCAGATTCCATATAAGTTATGAACATGAAAGTAACAGACAACTAAACTTTCCATGTCCTTTAGTTGCTAATTATGGGAAAGAAAGATACCTGCCATTTCCAGAGTCCTTGATCACTATCAGGTATGGACTTTTTCACCATCATAGCCACTCCGCTACCAACCTCCGACCGCATGGTAGGTTTTCTCATCAACCCACACGTTGAAAACACTTCGAGATCCTCCGTCTCCAATCATGGAATCACGTCTGAAGCCCCTGCTTGCAGTTTTTAGTGCAGCTCAAGTGAACATTTTAAGGTTTGGATCTCCATCCTTCCACCACTAACAGGAGTTGTCTCGATTCTCTTTCGGATGAACTCTCTGCAGAAATAGAAAGAAAGTTTCGATCTTTTTTCCAGGCTCAGGGAAAGTTGACACGAGAGACCAAGAAGCACAAAAGAACCACAAAAGGGGGCAATAAAAGCAGTGAAAGGGAAGGAATTGGGAATGGAAAAAATGGCTCGGCATGACTCAGCCTGATTCGATGAGTTGATTGAGTTTTAGATCAGGTTTTAACTTAAGAGATTCGGTATGTCCTACCCCGAAAGACCTGTGCTAGTTCGAACAAAATAATATCATTTTGATCCTCAAATCAATCAGATTCCGGATTGTTCGACCGTTATTAGAACCTGAGGTACGAGAATGTGGTTCTAAATAATCAAGCAGCATCAACAATATCACTGATAGGCTTACCAATTACAGAATCATGAAACAATGTTAAGATTAAACTACTTAAGAAACAAAACAATTTATCTTTATACAGAGTAGAAACGATTCAGGAACCAAATTTCATATAAATAAAAACAAAATTCAAGTTCCTTAAGAACAATTCTAAAATCAAAATTCGAGTTCCTTAAGAACAATTCAAACCCTTAACTCTTGATGCAATGAAACCCAGCTCTCGTTCTGTTCTTTGCCAACTCCACCACACCCAATAGCAGACAAACCTGGAACAGAGACACAAACAATCTACACTGTCCAGTCCTTTAAAATCCAACTCACAGTAAAACCCAAGAACCTCAAATATCTCAAAACCCTAAACCAAGAAAAACAAAACCGAGACTGTAAAAGATAACAGAATGAAACCCAAATTAAAGAAAATCACTGGTAAGGCAATTTACTATTATTAGCACTGACAACGAAAAGGGAAGAACAAAATAGAAACACAGAACAGTAAAAGGGATTGCTGGGAATCATCTTTGAAGCGTACCCACTTCACAAATCATCTATAAAAGCTGAAAACTTACCAATTGTGCAAATGGGCAATGGACTAAATCCGTAAAGTTTCGATCTTGATCCTCGATAAGTTGTTTCAAGTTATCAACCTTTTGCATAACCGAAATGGAATGAAGAAGAAGGGTGCCGTTGGCGCGAAACTCAATGTTGGTTCTTTTGACAATGGTATTCCATTAGCCCAGGAACAACTACTTCATCATCAAGTTTTGATGCATGGAAGTATATAAGCTTAAAAAACATGAATCAAAAAGTCCCATCCATGTGATAACTTTCGAAGCCATTAAGGGATACCCGCACGTGCGCGCGCACACACGTATATATACTTATTAAATTATCAATATAATTTCAATTTAACATATAATAATTTGATAAATTCGCTTAATAATTAAAAAAAATGATTAGTTAAAATGTTGGATAATTTTGTCATTTCCTATAAAGTTGGATAACTATTAATTACATTTTTCGATTTTTCAATACATTATCAGTTAAGTTATGTAATTTAATTCAGATAAAGATAATAAAATTATCTAATAAGTGATTTAAATTAATTGGTTAAAGTTTAGGTAAAAAATAAATCTCAATTAGTATAAATCGGACCCATATCGACTTTGTGATGGGAAAGCCCAATATATAATTTATATATAAAAATTAAGGTCTCTTGTAGTTATTCATATCAATTGTAAATATAAGGATTATTTGACTCGTTAAAAAAACTTACGTTTTAAGAAAATTATAAAAAAGACCTAAGTTTCATGTCGGGAAACACTTTCCATAAAGGTCCAAGAAGATTCGTGTTTGTTTGGAGCTCGAAAACGACATCGAAATCAAAGATGAAACTAACATCAGGCGTTCTGTATTATCTTCGTTTTTAATCCTTTTATGTATGATCCTAGGTATGTAACAAGGTCTATACTACATATTATATAGTATGTAATTAAAGTTGGACAACTATTAATTGCATTTTTTAAATTTTTAATAAATTATCGATTAAATTACGTAATTTAATCCAAATAAAGATAATAAAGTAACCCAATAAATGATCCAAATCAATTGGTTAAAGTTCGGGTATAGACCGGACTCATATTGACCTTGTGATGGGAAAGCCTAAGGTGGAAGTTATATAAAAATTAAGGTCTCCTGCAGTTGCTCATATTAATTTAAAGCATAAGGATTTTTTGACCTATTAAGAAAACTTAGGTTTTAAGAAAACTGTAGAAAAACCTAAACCTCGTGTTGAGGAAGCACTTTTCATAAAGGTCCTAGAAGATTCGTGTTTATTTGGAGCTCGAAAACTGTATCGGAATCATAGATGCAACTAAAATCAGGCATTTCTCATTTTTTTTTCATTTTTAATCATTTCATATATAATCCTGAGTATGTAATAAGGTTTGTAATACGAATTATTAAAAAAAAACATGTTAAAAATTAAATATATATACTATTTAAATTGTTAATTTATTAAATTATGCACATGGAAGCATATAAGTTTGTTTGCGATGGAAGTTGAGCAGAGTCCTATAGGTTGTTACTTAGGATATTCGTTCCCTATCCCCACAAGTTTGGAGAGATACCTATACTTCAGATGCACTCTATCCATCACACCACCCTTCCATTCATAACAATATTAACTACTCATTCCATTATTTTACAAAAAAATTATAAATTGTTTATTAATTAACTCTCTCTCACACATATATATTCTAATATATATATTTATAAATATTCTAAAATAATAATAATAATAAAAGTTAAGAGAACATCATGAAAGCAACCAAATTTGACTTGCCCTCCCTCCCCGGCACGAACCTGTCATGAACAAGACAATAAGCTTAAGGAACTAACGTCACAATACGACAGCGGACAGCGACATTTATCCTTATCTCAACTTCCGTTTAGCCTTAGGTACACATTAAATTGAATCCAGCCTTGTCTCAATCATCGCATCATCATCTGGCTGCTTCGTATGTCCTAATTTAGCTCCGTCTTATAAATCATGATTTGGACAAAATGGGTATTTTAAAATTTTGTAATTATATATTTGTAAAAACTGCTTTTCGGTATTTATTTTTACAAACCTTTCGAGGAGAAATTACAAAATAAATATATTATTTAATCCAATTTTTCATATCAAATATAATATTATCATGTTTAAATATAAAATAAATATCAATCCCAATCTTGTCATTTGGATGATAGGCCAATTAGTGGGCATTGTGTCTTAATTTTCTTTCCCAATCTTTTTTTGTTGAAAAGCATAAATTAACATACACAAACATCATATGTTAACTAATTGTAGTTGTCAACTTTGTCATGTGTAAAGCCTAAGATATCTATCTATATATGTATATTTGGTTTTAAAAGATTAAATCAATAACTGTGGCAATAACAACAACCTCTGATAGGAGTCTCATAAAATGCGAGATTTGAAAAGGTTCAATAATACGCCACTTTATTTTTACTAAATTGAGAAAATATTTATGATAGACCATATATAACACAAATAATGCTAATATAAGATATAAATAAATACTTTTACATAAAGATTAAAAAGGAAATAATTTAATACTCAAATGATTAAACATAAATTTAATAAAATGTCATTTTCACTTTAATATTATAAAATACTTTTAAATAACTTAAAAATATATTTTTAAAATTAATAAAATAAAACAAAATGCTTAACTCGGTTAAAATCAACGAATCATAATCGAATTTTAGAATACTAAATTTACAAAATAATTTATTTTAACGACGTTGCTTAAAGTAAAATGGGTAAAATCGAGAGAATTAATTCAAGTCAGAATTTATAAACACATATGATTAATTAAAGGGTATTTGTAGGGTCCTTTACAAATAATTCCATAACTAAAAACAAGTATAGCCGCCTATATAGATATATATATAGTTGACCAAAAAAAGTAATATATGATTTATTTATTTATTGGTATTTTGTGGTTTCCTGGAATCCACGTAAGCACCTCTCTTCTGAATCTCACTTATCCGCGTCAAGAACCAGTTCAATCCTGTACCCAAACACTCCTCTCTCGTTTACTTCATATATTTCATGCTCATCACGTTACGTCCTTCTGGACTGGTTGCTCTTACAGGTCAAGCCATGAAGTCTCCTTCCACCTATTCAGTCCTCCACGGCGGCGCTGGCAGCGGAACTCAACTCTCTCCGATTATCAATCTGCTACCAGAAACCATGCGTCGTAGCGCATCCATGACGACTCTCACTGCCTTCATTTCCGTTTTCATATTCGTTTCTTTCTGTCTCTACTCCACTCGAGGTCCTATCTACGTTTCCGACCTCTTCAATCCTTTGGTCAGACATGGCGGTTCTTTGGTTCACGCTATTCAGGATGAGCTCCCTGATCGATATCCTAACGATTCTGTACCGGAGTACTCATATGTTGATTCTGTCTCCATTTTGTTCCCTGATTGGGAGGTTCTGGTGATTGTCACTGATGCTACTCCGGTGACGACGAATGAGAATTTCATTTGCTGGTATCCGAACGGGGAGACTTCTCCGGCGAGATTTGCCGCGGTTTTGCCTTCAACGAATCAGTCAAAGTTCAAGTGTGAGTTCCCGAAGAGGAATCGCCGGAGCAGGCCGTACTTGTCTCCTGAGATAAGGAGGTCATCGCATAGAGGATCATCGCCGGCTTCAGCGGCGGAGACGAATAAAGAGTTGATGAAGTGGAACTTCCTCGCGTACGAGTCTTTCTCAACGGAGGACGACGTCGTTCTGTTCGTCAAAGGAGTCAACAATCGTCAAGGCGTGAACAGGTCGCCTCAGGATTTCAAATGCTTGTTTCGCCACGTTAACGGCAGCACCGCGGTGGGAACCGAGGTGACAAGCTCCGCACAGGAGCTGTTCCGGTGTCGACACCCTGACTTAACGGCGTTCCGTCACGACGGAGCCCAGGACGACGAGACGGTCCCTTTCAAAGTCAAGGTCTCCCTCGAAATTCCTCAAGAGAGTGCAGTGGTCCCCACTGTGGCGTACTACACCCCCTGGCGCAGGATGTTAAATCAAGAGAGAAAATCGCAAATGTGCGCCGCTACTATGATTTATAATGCAGCGAAGTTCCTTCGAGAGTGGGTTATGTACCACTCCACAATCGGCGTTGACAGGTTCATACTTTACGACAACGACAGCGACGACGGGCTGAGCGCCGCCGTGGAGGAGCTGATCAAAGAAGGTTATAACGTAGAAACTGTGACTTGGGTATGGCCGAAGACACAAGAAGCTGGGTTCTCTCATGCGGCTCTGTACGCGAATCACTCATGCACTTGGATGATGTACGTAGACGTTGATGAATTCGTGTTCTCACCTTCATGGGCAAGCTCATCAAATCCCTCCGATCACATGTTGATGACTCTCATACCGGAAGAATCTACGGTGGGTCAAGTTTCAATCAGGTGTAACGAGTTCGGGCCGTCGAATCAACGGTCGCATCCACAACAAGGCGTGACACAAGGGTACACTTGCCGGAGGAAATCTGCTAACAGACACAAGTCTATAGTCTTGATAGATGCCATAGAAGATTCGTTGCTTAATGCGATACACCATTTTAGATTGAAGAGAGGGTACAGGTCGAAGCAACTGAGTTTACAAACGGGTGTTGTGAATCATTACAAGTACCAAGCTTGGTCGGAGTTCAAGGTCAAGTTCCGACGAAGGGTGTCGACGTACGTGGTGGATTGGATGAGATCTTTGAACCCTATGTCCAAGGATAGGACACCGGGTTTAGGGTTCGACCCAGTTGAGCCAGATGGTTGGGAAAACAGGTTCTGTGAGGTTAGAGATGATCAATTGAAGGTAATGACCCAGAAATGGTTCGGTAACCAAACGGGTTCAGGGCACGGAATGGCATGGCAGAGGTGAATTTGTTCGCAATTTGGATTATTACAACCACATGACAACAATATTGCGATCATCCGATTCGGATTATCATTGCAATTTATGGTAATTATGATCGTATTTATAACTAATTTTGAGATTAGTCGACAAGATTGACATTTCTTTGTATTGTATTTATATTGCAATTGGGTATAAAAAGAAGATTGTAGTCAAGGGTAGCTTTTGATCTTCTTATTGTCTATTCAATAATGTTTGTTGATATATTTTAGATGAAAATTATGGTATTTTCAGGTCGGAAATTAATTTTAACAATTAAAATTATTAAAATAAATTTAATTAAAAATTAAAAATTGATCGGTTCAAAACTTTAGCCATTAATTTCAAAATTTAAATCAAATTTTGAATTAAAATTTTAAATTTAAATTCAATCTAAATTTAAATTTAAATTATTAAATTTGAATTAAATTGTCTCAATTAAGGGTTAATTAATTACAAATTGCAAATCATACTCTCGAAAACCATGAAAAACAGACTTAGATTTTCTTAAGACCACCTCTTATGTGAAGTCAAAACATGTTAAAAGGGAACTTGTAACGTAAAGACTTTCACTCCTGTTTTATTTGAAATCTAATTGTGATTAGAGATGTGAATGGAGTGGCCTAACCTATTCTTAAAAAAAAAACAAAACAATATCATTTTTATTGTTCCGATCGGGCCACAACTCAGCCTTTACCCAATCGGGCGAAACTATTTTAGCCCATATCTCGATCAATTCGGGTCAAAATTAAAATAAACCAAGCCAAAATTAACATCCCTAATTGTGATCCGACTACCTCTTGCTAATTGTAATTTCATTAGTAGCGTACTATTTTTATTAAAAAAAAACCTTTATAGTCTTTACTATAATTTAATGGGCATTACATTTAGGATTTTCAACTTGGCATATTAGCACGAGCCCAAAACTGATTATCGGGCTTGGATATAAATTTACTAAAGTTTTAAGATTAGATTCAAAGTTCGGATTTAGAATTTAGAGAACGAGTCTAACCCGATTCATGATCATTCCTAATCAGGTGTTTTGGAAGCAATTTATCATTCCAATATAAAAGTACATTCACATGTATAGTTCCATCTAATAAATGGAGATAAGCTCATGGATTAAGGTAGTTAAATTAAAATAAGCATAAGTTGAAATACAAACAAGACAAGTAGGGCATGGATAAGCTTGTCTTATGTGATTTGGGCCAGTCGAGAAGAAGGTCCCGACAATTCTGTGCCCTGATTGTCAACGTAATGGATATACTTAGTTTGTCCGAAATTTGTCTTGGTCTTAGTTTTTATTTTTAAAATTTGAATTTCGGGTTGAAGTCAAACTCGGACTGTCCTGCCGGTTCGGTCCAAAATTTGAAACGTTTTAAGAAGATGTTGCACTGTTTTTTTTTTTAATTTTAATTTAAAAAAATTGAGTTAGATTGGGTTCCATCGAACTCGGCCCAATGTAGCCCGACTTATTGTCAGATATACCACACAATGAAAGGTTGTGCCAATGTTAATGATCAAGTGCTCGTTCATGCAATCAAGTCGGAACTCAAACCTTTAGACTCGATCTTTCTATAGCTCAAACTCAAGACTGGGTTTCTAAACTCAAAACCCTGCTCGAAAATCCTTTAAAAAATTAAAATTTAGTTCTAACCTGATCGGCTGATCCAAATATGTCAAAACCGGGTCAGGCCGGGCCAGTCAGCTTTTGCCATCCCTGTATCCTGACGAAGCTAGTGTGTGCAAAAATGAGCTGTACACATCCATATCCAAGTAGGACAAAGAAGACATACTGGGAAAAAATGAGCAGCTGAGATTCTAAATACAAAAAATTGGTCAGTAATTCAATATTGCAAATAACACTAACCTTTTGAAGGCCTACTATATCATTGCATAGCCATCCAGAATTCCAATGATTCGTACTATGAACCTGTGGTTTTTGATCTAAAAGTACAGGAAACTTTAATCTGTACAAAATCTTCCCCTAAATTCTGCTGAATAATAATTCGGCAAGCTATCCCCTAAGCAGAAACATCTCTTGCCAGATTATGAACTCCTCATCCTCTGCTAGACAA
Source organism: Erythroxylum novogranatense (assembly GCA_029891385.1). Classification (NCBI taxonomy): domain Eukaryota; kingdom Viridiplantae; phylum Streptophyta; class Magnoliopsida; order Malpighiales; family Erythroxylaceae; genus Erythroxylum; species Erythroxylum novogranatense. Next base: position 553,571 of record CM057225.1, on the reverse strand, counting down.
GTATCAAACCTGGAAATTGGATCAGACCACACCAGGTCTGACAGAATCAAATGGCCTAATCATCCTCAGAGTTGTAAAGCTAAATCTGGCTGTTGCGGTGAACTGATTGGCATGCCGGAAGCAGGTGAACTTGGAGCCAAGAACCCAACGTTCAAGTCCGGTGCACAGGGAAGTGAATCTTGTAGATGGTGTGGAAGGAATCCCTGCCAAGACAAATTGCCACCAAGCCCTACATTGAGTAATACATGTGACTCGGTACCAGAATGCATCGTTGATGAAATCCCGGAGGGCAATAATCCATTTGAAGTTTCGGATGATTTGTCACTGCTCTTAGTAAAATAATTCCCAGGTACTGAGGCGAGTGTACTATTGCATGATGAGGCAATGCTGAAACCTTGAGGTGTCCTCGGTCTCGCAATCCCCATTTGAGTTGAAAACTTGTTTCCAAATCCATAACTCAAACCATTGACGTCAGAGGTAATCATAAGGTTTTGCTGATTGGGAAAGGAAGGCACTTGATTTATACCACCTAGAGTGATGTTCGTATTTAGTGATGAACGTTCAGAAGGTGAACTTAATCCACTAACCGTTTCTGCCATGTCATCCCTACTGGTGGCTAGAGAGTTGGGACAAGAAACATTTAAAGGTTGAAGGTTACTCTTATGACTATCCAACGCAGAAGTATCCTGAGATCTCTGCTGATCAAGTACAGAAAAATGCTGTCCTTCAACTGAATTATGCTGTCCAACCCACCCACGACCAAACTCAATATCGACAGGCAAGACACTCTGGATTTTTTTTGAGGCAAATTTCCAAGCAACAGGCCCGAGATCTGCAGCGAATCGAGATAAGCTTCTAGCATATCCATGTTCTGAGTTTAAACCTACCTGATGCATATTAAAGGAAGAGACAGTAAGGTTAGAAAGAACCCAAACCAAAAACATACATTACTTGTTAGCTAAAATGGCGAGAGCCTTGAGCTTGCAACCATTTAGTTGATACAAGTATTAAGAGCAGCTGCCTTATGTATTTCCCCAACAGATAGCACTCTTTCCAAAGTCTGCATCCTATGGTGACACTTTTGAAAGCAATATTGATAGCATACTGATATTCAATCAGAATTAACACTATTACTGGAGTAATTATGCAGTTATTCATTCACCAGAAGAAAGAATTGTCTTCCATTTAGGAGAAACCGAATTTTTAGGAATCAATAAAAGTTTCCTTTCACATACCACCATTAGTTGTTTCAATTCTCCTTCAAAGGGTGCAAAGACAGATGGTTCAAACATGGAAGTTGCTGGCTGCTTATAGGTGTTACGCCTATTCTCATCCACTGCATAGGGTTTTTTCCCATATTTGAGCACAGCCTTCAGGACAGAAGCTGCAGAACAAATAGAAAATGGAAATTCACTTTATAATAAGAGGCAATGTGAATATGCTTCACAAATAATACAAGTATATGATGGATTGGAATTTAATAAGTCAATTCAAATTACAAACCTGGGAATTCGTTTTCCCACTCAGACAACCAGCTAGCATATGTTTCATTGCTATGAGTCAGGTAAGATGCCCTGAAGGATGTCTCAGATGGTTGATTTTTGGATGAAGTAGTTTTCCTGAGATTGTAACCGTTCAACACACTGGCATTATCTCCTGCAGTAGCAGGACTTGCATCTGAGGAAATTTCAGAGGCAATGCGGTCAAAAGGTGACTTTTCAAGTGATTTCTTCGACTTCCCAGGTGGCCTGCCTCTCCTAACAACTTTGGGTCGTGGTTCACCGTCATCGCTATCTTGCCTCAAATTTTCAAAGTCCTTCTTTGCCAACTCTTGAATGGTTCGTGCCTATGAAAAGAACCACAGTTTCCTAACAAAGCAAGATGTTTTCTAGAAATCATAACAGACTTGAAAATCAGCCAAACCTGACGGAAGTAAATAGTATCTGCAGAATTATACTGCATCGCGTTTGAACATATGAGAAAAACATCTTTCTGCACCCAAGAAGCAAATCTTGACTCAATTTCAGTAAAATAATGTCATCGTCATACATAATATATATAAATGAAAGTCCAGGAAATTGACTTCCATCAGTTTCGCAGTTTGATAAAAACTTAAGAAACTGCTTTTTACATAAATCCGATAACACATCAACTATGACACCGGTAAAGAGAATTAAACAGAATCTAACAATCTGGCATTTCCCATTTGAAGTTGCTTTATTCAAAATTATATCATTCTGACAATCATTGCATCATTCAGGAACAAGATATTCTTTGCCTTTTAACAACTACCTGTAATGGGCAGCTCCTTTAGAAATAATGTATTCATATTATCCCTAAATCAGTGGTACAGAAGACCAAGTGTTCACACCAAAAATATAACAGTGAACAATTGTCGCCCCTAGCTTCTTATTCTCCTGCCAAAAACCCTCTTGTATCTGATACTTGATGTATACTAACCACAAATTCACGATGGTATTTTTTTTCAATATTCCAGCATTTTATAATCAACTAGACAAAATCTGAACAATCAACCAGTGTCCAGAGCTATTGTTATCGAATATTACTGCAGCAAATTAGCACACTGCTGTTATAATCAATCACTGTAGACATTGGAAACAAGATGCAGAAGTTTCGAGGTTTTCTCATTACCAGTGCAGATACAGAAAAGGTCACTAATGCTCTAATATCTTACAAGAAGATGATTTAATCTAATGCAGGCAATACAGTAAATTCATACACCAACCTCAAACTGTTCCAAGTTGCCATATGCTCCGTCATCTAGCTTCTTTCTCACAGTAGCAAAATCCATGGGTTGCTCAACAATGTCATGGTAGTCAGGAAGCTGTAAAAAATCAATTCAACATCAAATCTCTACACACTCACTGGCATAAACAACATACTCGATATGTATAAAATGCACCTCTTCTGGATCCACCGGCTCAGAAAACACCCCATAAGTGTCCTTCCTGAAAGAAGAAAGTTCAAATAACCAATCACAACCCAACAAAAAAGCAACCAATAAATGAAACAATCGAGACGACAAAGTGAAAAGGATAAGATAAAAAGGAAATGAATTCAAGAAGCCAAAGCAGCAACCCACTTTTGAAGCCTGTCAAGAATGAAGATCAACAACTTTTTGTCAGGCAAAGGTGGTGTGGGTCCAGGTTCCACCGGTGACCCTGTAGTCAAAGCCACAAGTTGGAATAGTACTTAATTAATGATTTTGAATAAAATCTTTTTTATTTTTCTTAAATTCCCGGAAGTCCCTTTTCATTGAATTTTGAGTTTTTGATCGATACCATGAAGCGTATCTGTCGCTTTCACAGCCTTTCCAACCTGCAACAAGATGAGTCCAAAACATGAAACTCTGTAATTTGTCCCAACAACCAGAAAGGAAAAAAGAAAAGAAAAGCGAAAACCAGATGTCAGCATCTATCTTCTATGATCATTGAAGACACAATTGGGGAAAGCCACAGTAAAAGTGGAGAAAGTACAATCAGAGTAATTATCTGGGTAATAACAACTAAAGAAAAAGACAAATCCAAGCTTTTTCAGACAAGAAGATCTCTTGTGCTCTGTTCTCTCTGAATCTTAGAAGAATAAAATATTCAATTGCAGTAAAATCCCCCGAAATCAGAAACCCCCCACCAATCCCTAGATTTTTCCCCAAAAGAGTCGTTATTAATAACTTGCTCTTCCTGGTCAAAGATATCGACCCACTCATTTCGATCCACAACCAAAGCTTCAAAAGTCGCGCCAAGTCCAATTTATAAATCTCCCATAAAAAAAAACAATTATTAAAAAGGCACAGTGTTCCTCTCTCGAGACATAAAATTCCAAAAATAGGAGAATAAAAAAAACTAATCCTTTCTTTTTCAAAACCTTTGAATTTGATTGAGCGAATGATGGATCGATTGAGAGGAAGAAAGAAAGTAAAAAAAAAAGAAGAAATAAAGAGTTGTTCAATCACCGTATTATCAGATCCATCGGTGATCTTACGCCTCTTGACAGCGGCCTCGAGATTATCAAAGCCGTATAAATCATCATGACTCGAGTAATGGTGATGATTAAGGTGAGAATTCAATCCAAGCAATAGCTTATGCTTCTTCTCAATGCGTTCGTCGTCGTCGTCGTCGTCGGAATTAGGGTTTCGGCGAGCGGATCGGGTTTGGGAATTAGGGTTTTGAAGAAGAAGAAGTCGTTGTTGCTGTTCCTTGAGAGAGCGTTTCTGGAGGTCTAATAGCGAAGGACGTCCCTTCTTCTTCTTCTTCTTCTTTCTCGTCATTGTTCTTGTACCTATGTCTCCCATTCCTTCTTCTTCTTCTTTTCTTCCTTTCTTTCTTTCTTATTTTCCTTTTTGATTCTTTTCTTCTCTCTCTCTCTCCAAACAGAACTTTTTGTTTTCATTTTTATTTATATTTATATATTTATAATTATTATTTATTTATTTGTATTTAAGAAGAGGAGTGAGAGAATGAGTTTGGTACCTTATTCGGCTCGTACGCACCGCCTAATATCGCGCGAAGTTGCTTTGTCACGTGATTCGAGTGGGTGAAGCACGTGAGCTGTTATTCGGTTACTTTGTTTCTTTCTTTTTTTTTTTCTCTCTCCAATTAACTTTTTATTATATTTTTAATAAATAATTGCCGGAGATAAATCTTTTCTCTATTAATTAGAAATAAGACTGCGTATTATTAGATCTTTTTAGACTCTGCGCCTCAACAGAATTTATAATAACTATTATTGTTGTTGTAATTATTAGATCTAAATAAATCGAATCATTAGGAAACAATCTCTCTAGGTAAGATCGTATTTATAAACTTTTTAAACTCTACGCTAATATAGAATTTGCAAATTCATGTGTTAACTAATAATATAAGAAATGATAAGTGAAAATTGAAAAATATTTTAAAATTATAAACACCAATTAAATTAAATTTATTATTACTATATAATCTACAATTTATTATTTACACTAAATAATTTATTTAATATTTATAAAATTTAAATTATTAAATAAAATTTAAATTTAAATTGAATATGGCATTAACCTTATGTAAAGTCCATTTTATGTTTATAAATTATTTTGTCTCACCCGTTTAGTAAAATATTTTTAATTAATTTAATGCAATATTATGTTCTTCCTTAGTCAGATTACTTTAATTGAACGAAACTTTAATCAAAAATTTGAATTTGACCCAAAACTCAAATTTTATCTATCTAAATTCTTGATTATGAGTAAATTAGAGATAACAATGAGTCAGAATAGGCCTGAACAATTCAAACCTTGATCCGAGTACTGAATTTTTTTTAAAATTGAATATGAGCCTGGTCAACATATGTCTGGCATGTTGTTGGACCTTATTGCCATCAGAGTAAATGGCAGTCTGTGGAGGAATGCACCAAAATTAGGGACCTTCCCCTGTTTTCCTTCCCACAGGATTTGGTTTTTTATCTGATACATCCATTAACGTCTGGATAAGGATGAAGTGGAGTTTCAAAGAGTAAACAAAGTTGAAAAACATCTCAAGTTTCTCTTGTCTTTTCTTGTTCTTTTTCTGTCAATCAAATCAGAATCAAACAACTGTAAACGTGTGGATCGACATGCAGGTGAATCGCAGCCTGTCGTCATCTTCCAACATAGGAATATCAAACTCAGATCATGATCTATAAAGTTAGAAACAACGTGCCATGTTAGTTCCTCCCTTCCCCCTGGTTTTGTCTGAACCCAACACTTTTCCTTTCACACGTAATTCACGTCTGAAGCCGAAGTTTTTCTTTAATGGGCAGTTTTTGCCGCCAGTTCCAATGTTCCAGGATCATCTATAAATGTTTTAATCAGAATGTTGAAAGAGTAGTACCTTTCAGTTCTGTTGTGTTCTGTAACTATGTGCATAGCTGTTTTCATTTGGCAAGCTCATCCACTCTACCCTCTGCTTCTCTTCCAAAACAGAGACGAGATCCATTGCAGGCAAGTGATGTTAACTCTGTTTGTGTTCTGTTTTGTGTCTTAAGGGGGTTTGGTAGGAAGGTGCAAAGTTGATGCCTTATAGGGGTATCTTTTTACAGGCCTAGTGAGCCCGTCGCGTGGTGGAATGGTCGAGACATACTTGCCGGGAGGGACATGGTGGCCGGAGGGACATGGATGGGCTGTTCAAGGGATGGAAGAATTGCAGTGCTTACTAATGTGTTGGAGCTCCACAATATTCCTGAAGCTAGAAGTCGTGGTGAACTGCCAGTTCTTTTCCTGGAGGTATATATATGCATCTTTTTTTTAATGCCGCGAGATCGAGCTGCACAGAACATGAGTAAATTCCATCATCCGGCAGCCGGAGCCCCACTACCGTGATGCCTACTAGGCTACTATAGCTGAGAACTCTAATTATTGAAATATCTTTTCCATTGTGACTTGCAGAGCAAAAAGAGTCCCAAGGAATTTGCAGAGTTGCTGGTGAAAAGGGCTCAAGAGTACAATGGGTTCAATCTGATATTAGCAGACATTACTTCCAAGAAGATGGTATACTTCTCAAACAGACCAAAAGGTGAATCTATTGTTGTTCAAGAGGTTTCTCCTGGGATTCATGTGCTTTCAAATGCCAAACTCGATGCTCCTTGGCATAAGGTGATGACCATCCCACAATTATTTACTTCCAGAAAATGATATGGAGCTATATGAACTAATCCTATAGTACACGCACTTCTTGTCCAGGCACAGAGATTGAAGATGAATTTTGAGGCAATGCTAAATGAATATGGTGAATCAGATCTGCCAATAAGGGAGATGCTTAAGAAACTGATGAGAGACACAACTAAAGCTGAGAGAAACGTGCTGCCTGGAATTTGTTCTACTGACTGGGAACATAATCTGAGCTCCATATTCGTTGAAGTGGACACCCCACTGGTACGTAAGTTTAGGTCAAGAACATATTTTGATGTTACGCTTTTCACGTCAGCTATTGTTTCAATGAACTTGCAGGGGCTTTACGGTACAAGAAGCAGTGTTGCACTAAGCATAAGATCAAATGGACGAATAAGCTACTTCGAAACCTACCTTGAGGACGGTAGTTGGAAGGAGAAGACAGTGAATTACCATATTTCAGAAGCTGAAGCCCAAATCCAGTAAATGACTCATCAGCAAGCGTCCAGAGAAAGAGACTTCTATGTATAATATGTACAGGTTCACTTGAATTGCTTGCTTCATACATTTTGTCAAAATCAAGTTAGCCTCAGTGGAGAGATCTATAAATATACCTCATCACCTCAGGCATTAAAAATATTTAAAGAACAGACATCATAGACTAGATAATCATCGAGTTTCTGTTTCGAACAACAACAATTGTGACCTTATCGCTTTGTCTAACTCCAATCCTGCCATTTCTGCCTCCTTAAGTATCTGCCTACACTTTGCCAGCCTCCCAGAAACCATGTAAAGTGTAGCCAAGTTCTTGTATATATCGTACGTTGGAGAGAAACCTGCATCCTTGAGTTTTGAAAAGTACCTAACAGCTCTTGGTAGATCATTCAAAGCAACAAAAAGTTTCATAACCACGCGATAAGCCGGGAGGTCGAACAGACAGTTTGAAGTCTCCATTTCCCAAACTACAGCTAAAGCTTCCCTATATTCCTTAGCAGAAAAGCGGCTGTGGATCACGGTAGTGTACATAACCACACTTGGTTCGGAACCGGATTGTTTAAACAGACTCTCTACAATGTCATATTTTCCAAGTTTAACGCATACTTTCATAACAGCAGTACAGTCCTGTTGGGTCAAATTGAGATCTTCCCTTTCTGCAAGGTCATTCAATAAGACTTCTGCCAGAAAGTGTTTATCAGGATTTTTTCCAAGTTCCAAGACCAATTTGGCATATACACCAGCATCTAATATTCTCTTACAATACTTAGCAGCAAAGAGAAGCTTCCAAGCAAGCTTTAAATCTCCACCTCGAATGAACCCTCTAACCATAGCTTCAATCACACCCCGACTAGTTACAGCAGTGAGTTTCTGCAAATCGAATGGCACTTTCAGCTCATGATTCCTTGCCAGGACCTCAACTGTAGAACACAAAATCCTGTCATCTGGGAAAAGATGAGGCTGCTTCTGAACCCAACAAAAGGTCTGCAAAGCTCTCTCAGGGAGTCCCATATGACCCAACTCTCGAACCGTCAAAGACAATGACCCTTTACGCAAAAAACGAGCACAATCATCCAAAACAGCAGACACATCTTGATCTGGATGAAGAAGTTTAATCTTTTTGGCTAAGTTTACAAGAAAAGTTGGGTTCTTGTAAACTTGCTTGGATATTGATGACCGTGAAGAAACTATCCCCGGAGAAGCCATTTTCACTTGTTTCTTTGGAGTTGGAAGTCCCAATGGTCTGATCTTGTGAGGTAAAGGAAGAGGAAGAGGTCGTTCTCTGCTTAATTTCCCAGGCTTTTGCGGAATTCTCCCTTGAAAAAGACACGATATTGCCTCAATCTCATCTGATTCCCATTCAAGATCGGACGTTTCTTCACCTTCACCATCACATCCCGTTCCTCCTCCTTGTTCCTCTTCAAGAACACCATCACAATTTTCATTCGACTCTGGATCTTCCTCAGTGGTTGGTTTTTTCAGGAACAAGTTAACCCCAAAGTCTGGAGGTAGCTTCGAACGTTGCGCGTTACGAAGGTTCTTGGGTAGCTGCTTGTAATGGATTCTCGTACTTGAATGACCCTTCAAGCTCACGATCCCTCTCCGACCTCCATCCTTTCTCTCCAATGGCACAACAATGGCCTCAGAACAAACGATCAAGAACTTGCAGTCCATGTTTTTCTACACAATCCCAAAACGAACCCACAATTCGAATTTCGTCAAGGCATCGTCACAGAAGCAGGAAACTCCAATCCAACGCCTCACAGAACTTTCGTCGAACAGCTGGCGAACTGTCTGCTCAAAGATTGCTGAACTAATCCGTCCTGCTCGCTTGCTTTTACAGTATCGTGATTGATCCATTGCCTTTGCCATTTAAAGCCTAATTGGTTGGGCCTTTGAGAAGATCAAAATTCACATTAGGCCCATGGACCAAGTTTAACATAATTAGGGTGACAATTGAGCCTAGGCTTCGGCTAACTCGAAAACAAGAAATTAATTCCAGGTTGACCGGGCCTTTGTCATGTATAGGGCCTTTTTGGGCCCAATTAGACCTTAAGTAAGGCCTAAGTTTAAGTTATGCTATTTTAAACAAAACGATATCATTTTATATTTTTCACAAAAAAAAGATTTGGCAAGACTCGGGTTCAAGCCCATACTATTGCCATCTCTAAACATAATATCTTACTTTTAGCATATTAAAATTTGTGGATTTTAATATTCAAAACTTGGAATTGGTGAATATTGGATATGGATATTTTTAAATTTTTATAATTTAGACTTATAAAATTATAATTATTTTGAAGCATTTTATATAAAATGTTGTTAATTAATTGATTAATATTGAAGAAGCTTTCTACACCATACGTATTTTAAATATATTTTATATCATATAAATATATTCTTCACTAAGATTATTTATAAAAGTATAAAATAAGAATAGTAAATAATTGGGATGTACCTCAATTCTTTAAGATTTAAATCTCTAAAAGCTTATTTTTATTTGTTGGTAATTTTAGATGTAATAAACAATCCTAAAGTGTTTAATTTTTTAGATTTTCTTAATTTAACAACCAAATTTTAATTGAGTGACCGATTTCTTAAATTCTTAATAATTTAATTTAAAAGGTTAAGTTTTTACTGACGTGGTCAATAAATAGATATTCACATGATATTTAATAGATATGTCGTTTCTTTAAAAATAATCTTTTAAACTGAATTGTTAAAGATTTAAAATGTCAGTCATTTTGACACTTTTAATATATTATGCTATTTTAAATTAAGTTGGGCTGGCCAATTGCTAAACAAGTTTATGTGAAGAAAGTAGGTGTTTTGTCAAGTGTTTGGTCAACGAATGATACCAAAAAGGTAAGTTGTGATAAGGAGAGGAAGGGGAAAAACTCTTTCTACGTACAATTGAAATAGTCCTGTGGTGCAAAAGGAAGAAGAAGAAGATAGTAAGGTTATGATTAATATGGAGGCATCACCAATCCCTTTACTAACACCTTACAAGATGGGAGAATTTGAACTTTCTCACAGGTAGATTCTACTTCCTGTTATTTAAAATTTCTACAAAACCTGACAATTTCAGGTCTTGATCTTGATTTTGGAAGATGTTTGATTGATAAAGAACATATGAAACAATTCCTGAATCTTAGATTCTTACAGGGAAGATGGGTTGGGAATATGTGGATACGAAAAGAGATAGTAAGAATGTGTGGTCCATATTTCACTCTGTTCTTGTTGTAATTTGCAGGGTGGTTTTGGCACCTATGTCAAGATTAAGATCCTACAACTTCACTGCTCAACCTCATGCCATCTTGTATTACTCACAAAGAGCAACAAAAGGTGGTTTCTTGATCAGTGAAGCTTCTGGGATCTCAGAAACTGCTCAGGGGTATTTGTTTTCCATTTCTCTTCTGTTCTTGACAATCTTGTTAAATGCTCTGCTCTGCACTTCTTTCTCTGCATATGTATTTCGTGTTTACTGTTTTGGCAATGGTGAAGCCTGAACCTGGCTCCACCTATTTGTCAGCAATTGGAAGATTTGGTTTATGTTTCCTTTTTCATTTCCTGTTCTTGACAATCTTGTTAAATTCTCTGCTCTGCTATGCATATGATTACTCAAATCTTCCTTCTTTCTCTATTTGCCCTCCTGAACCCAGACCGATTTGTCATCCCTATCTGTTGCAGTTGGGAGATTTGGATTTATATTTATAATTGTTGCCTTGAAATGAAAAGAAGCAACTTTTTAGGTACCCAAATACTCCTGGAATTTGGAAGAAAGAACATGTGGAAGCTTGGAAACCAATCGTTGATGCTGTTCATGACAAAGGGGGGATCTTCTTTTGCCAGCTCTGGCACGCAGGAAGAGTTTCAAATCATGGTAAGTATCAACCATAGTAGATCAAGGGTAGGTTCTATCGAGTTTAAATGTGAGTTAATAATGACTAATTTTAAATGGTATTAGTTGATATTTAAAATACTAGTTAAATATTAACCGTTACTCAAAATTTTAAAAAGTAGGAAATTTTTCTTATAAAATTTTCAAAAATTTAAACCCTTTCTCCCTCCCTCTTTCTTTCTCTTCTCTCTTTTTTTTCAAAATTTTTAATTAGTTATTTTATTTACTTCAACTTTTATAATTATTGTAAATTTTTATTTTATTTTATAATAAAATAAAATTTTATTAATAATTATAATTATAATTATAAATTAAATAAAACATAAAATAAATTATTTTATTTAAATTCATTTTAATATTTTATATAATATTTATTAATAAAGTATTAATAAAAATTTTATTTTAAAATAAAAATTTCAATTTTATTATTTATAAAATAATATTTATTTTATATATTTTAAAATATATTTTAACTTTAATTATATTTATTAAATTAAATTAAAATTGTGATGTTTATTTATTTATTATTATTTTTAGACAGAGTTACAAAAATACAGTATAACTATATAATATAACAATAGTATTTTGTAATTTAAAAAGATCCAAAATAATATATAGTATTAACCAATAATCGATATAATAATGTACTAAAACCTAACCTGATATTAAATCCGACAGCCTAACATGGAAGAGTGCTTATAGGCTTCCAACCAAACGGCCAGGCTCCAATATCTAGTACTAACAAAGCCATAAGAGCTAAGGTTCATATCGATGGAACTACTGCTGCAGACTTTCCACCGCCTCGTCAGCTCAGAACTGATGAGATTCCGACCATAATTAATGACTTCAGAATTGCTGCGAGAAATGTCATGGATGCAGGTACCGTTCAATTATTCAATTAATAGCTGTATGTCAGTTTGCACTTCTTTAGCAAGTAAGCAGGCAATAACTGGGCATAGTAATAGCTAGGTTGGGTTTAGCCTGGGTTGGTTTTTCAATTTTAATTTTTTAGTTCAAAAGGTATTTTAAAAGGGTCTTAATTACAAAAATACTTTTAAGCCATCCACTTTTAGATTAATCATTGCTCGAATCGAATAGTTTTTTTATAGGAGACAAAGCTCTAACCCCAAGTTTTAAACAACTATATACATGAGGATGATTCAAACCTGTAACTTCACTTAAATCAAAGAGCCCCTTTAAAAAAAATTCAATTTTTCTTAAACTATGGGAAGGATGTTTATAATTTTAAGACGATGTAATAAACTGAACAAAAAGTTAAGAAGCCTTTGATTTGAAAGTTTAGAAATGAAGGGATGAAATAATTATAAAAAACAATATTTACTTTGTGATTTTCAATTCAAGGAGAATTTATTCCATTAAATTTAAGAATCTACTAAACTCACCAAAAGGAGTAAGTATCAAATTTTCATTCTAATCTAAGTTTTATCACGTTTATTTTTTACTCTTTTATTCCCAGCTTTTGCCCAACCATCTTCTTTACTTTTTTATCACCTCTCAATTCCTTACGATCGCCCATTTTGTCTTTATCGCATCTTATCAACGAAGAAATTTTTGTTCTGCATCTTCAAATATATTTTCTAAAATTTCTCGTTTTAATTTGATATTAAATAGAGATAACCTCAACAAACATGTGAAGGGCAAATTTTTTTATTTTTATTGCGGATAAAAATAATATTATATTATATTTCATTCCCATTAATAATACAAAAATTCAAGTTATAAACTAATCAAACGCCCTTAATCTTTGCAGGTTTTGATGGAGTGGAGCTGCATGCAGCTAACGGTTATCTTCTGGATCAGTTCATGAAAGACCAAGTAAACGACAGAACAGATGAATACGGAGGTGACTTACAGAACCGTTGCCGTTTACCACTGGAGGTAGTTAAAGCAGTTGGCGATGAGATTGGACACAAAAGGGTTGGCATCAGATTGTCTCCATACGCTGACTACAACGACGCTGCAGACTCCAACCCTGAAGCTCTTGCTCTGTACATCGCCGAGTCCCTCAACGAGTCTGACATCTGTACTGTCATGTGATTGAGCCAAGGATGATCCAACAGTTCAAGGAAGGGGAGACTAAGCAGAGTCTCTTGGGTATGAGGAAGGCATTGTCTAGAGTAACTTTCGTTGCTGCTGGTGGATATGGAAGAGACTCTGGGAACTCTGCAATTCGAAGTGGACGATGCGACTTAGTTGCATATGGAAGACGGTTTCTGGCTAATCCTGACTTGCCCAGAAGATTTGAGATTAATGGGCCACTTAATGAGTATGATAGGAGCACCTTTTATACACAGTATCCTGTAGTGGGTTACATAGATTATCCATTTCTTGATAATCATGGTTAAAAAATTAAATCAATTTGACCTTATTTTTCAATTCAGTCTTTAATAAAAAAATTTAAATCTTATTAGTTTATTAATTATTTAGACTAATATTTATACATTTATGCATTTTTATAATTTAACAGCAGATATTTTCTCTTTTAAGTTACATAGTTTAATACATTCCTCTTATTCTATAAGAGACTTTTACCAAGAACAGAAACTGAAAACATGAAACCACTTTCTCAGAACTATAACATGAATCTCAATCTAGGGTCTGGAATGATGCAATTTAATGCAGCAAAAAGAACAGAAGAAACTGAAGCGATCAGCGATTAGGTAAGAACATTCACATCATTTCAAAGATATGACTTTAAATTCCAGTTCGGCAATCCCAATTAATAAGGAATCACATTAAGATAGTTGAGCTCTAGAGGTAATCAAAAGACCACAAAGAATGAGAGTTGACTTAATAAAAAAGGGAAAAGAATCTAAGAGCTATGGTATTACCAAAGTCAAACAGATATTATCGGATGATACATTGTAGGGACCACAAGCTCTACAAAAAGATACCCACTTAGCTAAATCATTAAGCATTTGTTGCAAAGGTACACAAAGAAGTAGCCTCCCTTCTTAAGCTACAAATTCTTCGAGAAGGATAAAACAGCGAAGGGAGCTGCTGAAATAGACAAAAGCAACTGAAGAGGATAATATAAGCAAATATTGACCATTAACAAGGGAATGTTTCAAACATTGTCACAACCTACACTACTATGCTATCCTCTCCTTTTCCAATTCCTACTCGTCATCCTCTTCCTGCAAAAGTTACAAGTATTCATAACATTAGACATTGGCAAACTCCGAAAAATTGGAACCCACATCAACTCTCGAGCTATAAAACACACTGACCTCTCCACTTCCTTCCTCATCATCTTCCTCCTCATCATTGACCTCGGACATCGACTTCTCAGACTCCTCTTCATCCTTGGGTCCTTCAGCCTGATTAATCATCAAAACAGCGATAAGAAACTAATGCATCTTCACAAAATAAAACACAAGCTAGTGGAAGAACAAAACACAAGTACCTGTCCCTTGTTATATGCCTTCATTTTCTTCTCATATTCAACCTTTCGCTTCTCAGCTTTCGATACATAGGGTGCTTTATCCTTTAATTTTTGACCAAAGCGTCAATTTGAAGTACGAGATAATCAAACCAACATAACCAATCTTCAACTAATTAAATACTTACAGCCTCCGACATTGACTTCCATTTATCTCCACCAGCTTTTCCAACCTAACAAAAGTTTAGACAAACAAGAAAATCAAATTCAACAGGCAGCTGACCACAGATATGGAAAAAAAAAAACTCCAGAATTGTTCTCCAGCTACTAAACAAATGAATCCAAAATTACTTACTGCAGCAACGGATTTGTTTTTAGGATGCCCCTTTGTACTGTTCTCTGAACTCCTCCCTATATGTATCCAATTGTTGACAATTAGTAGTTACAAATTTGTTAAGCTCAAGAAAAACTGATTAACGACAAATTTAAGAACAAATGTCTCGAAAACCAATACATGAAAACGAAGAAGGCACTTGCAGGCCTCTTAGGCTTGTTTGGGTCCTTTGCTGCCTTTCCAGCTTTTCTTCCACCTTTAGCCGGTTTCTTGTTCACCGCAAGCCTGTAGTCCAAACACAAAAAACCGCATCGCGCGAACAAAAAAATTAAAAAGAAATCCTAGTCCGAAAATTTCTAGATCTAAGATCTGCAAGGACCTCAACGAAACCTAATTCCAGAACAAAAATAAAAAAATCGCCTAAAAGGAAAAAACGAAAACTCACTTAGCGTTCTTGGTCTCGGACTTTGATTTACCTCCTTTCATCGCGAATCCTGCAAGTCAAACCACAGATCAACTACAAAAACTCCGAAAACAAATCAAACAAAGCGGAAATCGATGATAACCTATACAAAACCGAAAAGGAACTTACCGGTGCGATCGGGCAGAGCTGTGCTTCAGGTTTCAGAGAGAGAAAGAGATAGAGAGAGATGAGAGGAATGGAAAAGAGTGGAGAGGGTTATTTGTTAGAGACCGAAAGACGGAGATATTAAGAGTAATATTAAATTTTAATTTTAATTTTATTATTAATATATATATATATATATTTTAAAGGAAATTCAAATTCAATTGCGCACGAAATGAAGATTGCGGGGTTTAGGCGGGATCATGCCACGTCAGCGATCTGTGTGCTTGGAGGTTATTGGCTGCGTGGGTTCTAAGCTTTTATCCGTTTTGAGATTGGCACTGCCGTTTGTGTTTTCTTTGTGCTTGTTCTGTCTCACATACATATAACTCTTCTTTGTTTTTCTTCTAACTCGAAACGCACCGTACAGGGCTCTTGGAGCCCAAGGAGTGCAATTTTGTTGGGCTCTTGTTATGGGCTTGCTCATAGGCGAACCTGAACCTAAAGTCGGAGCCCCGACTTGGGATTCAAATCAGACCGAACACACCCGAGGCTGATTTCCAGCCCAATCAAGCTTGAACAGCACGAAGGGGATGTCACCAACATAGCCCACCCTCTCGTCTCTTCACGCCCTAACGACAGCTCTACCTAACAGCACCGGTGAGTTCCATTCCGGTTCTATATAAAATTTTCATCGGTTTTGCTTTGTTCAATTTGTGTTTCGAGTTTTTGTAGCTGATCTGCGGTTTGACCTGCAGGTTTCGCGATGAAAGGAGGTAATTGCGGTATAATCCGAAGTCTCTTTAGAGTTAGGGATCTATTTGGTGATTAAGATTTGTTTTCTGGTTTTATAGTAGTTGCAAAGTTTGAAGTTGCGGAAGGTTAACTTGTTACAGTTGTGGTCGTAATTGCTGCAATCACTCGTAACTGCATTATCATCTGTAGCTTGTACTTTAAAACAAAACCTAGGGGATTTTTATGCATTATTAAAAATTAGTGCAAATAGTCAGTGCAGATGATGGCTTACACTTGATCTCTGAACTTCAGGTAAGTTCACTTGTTGACAACTTCGTTTGCTGATGCATCTGAACTTGGCACCATTTTTTAATTCTCTCATTCCAAGAGAAAGGGACTGTTTTGGGATGAAAGTATTGGTTTTTGGAGAATTGCTTAGCACTATGACAATTAGGCTTTATAGATTCTTCCATGTTTGCTCTTTATTAGTTAGAAGGCTACGTGATACTAGACTTTTCCGCATTCTGTGTATAAGGAGTTTTATTAAGTTATGTGTTGTTGTAGATTCTTCCATGTTTAAATGCGCTTGTAATACGGTATATTCGTCTTGTTTTCTTGTTCCAAATGGCTTCCAGTTCACAGGTCTGGGATATGGGTAAGTAAATTCATGGATGTGCTTAGATGGACGGAAGGGGATGTCACCAACAAAGGCTGCAAACAGGGTGATGACAAATTTGGATGGCAAAGAATTGGATCTGTGCATTTGTAAATTCGGAAATATGATCTCAGCCTCCTACTTCGTTCAAACGTGAAAGACATTAGCCTGCATGATTTGATAAGATCGACCAAGAGATTGATGTGTAACGGGACATTACTGGAGTTGCAGAGGCAGGTAAAGACCTGTTGTTGCAGTCGGAAGATGCTTTCTTGTTGACCCATTGCAGGAAACTTTTGCACAATTGGTGAAGATTTGGGTTGAAGAGTCCCTTGAGTTGTTGGAGGAATTTTCACTCCAGATGATTCGGATACAGATATATTGTATTGCGGAATAAAATGGCTAGATTGAGTCACCATAATACATTCTCATTGACCATTGATTGAGAGGACTTATGCTGCTTGTAAAGGCACCTATATGATGCTTATGACTACTATTTTCATGTGGTTTGGATTAATATACTAGTTAGACTTGCTTTGCATTATATGTAAGTCTATTGAAAACAATCTCTCAACTTCACGGAGACTTTATTTGGTGTTGTTGTCATTGATGTTGTTTATAATAGTTAGGTTTTTCTTTTTTCTTTTGGTTGACTACGAGGTGTTTTAGGAGAGTTCCAACTATGAGAAGGCATCTTTAAGCTCTCCACTCTTAGACTAATCCCCGCTCGAACCGGGTAAGTTTCTTACGGTAGGTTTATTATTTTTCTATGCCAATCTTGCACTACAAGTAAATGGTGGTGACTTAGTAGCTTGTATACAAGTGCTAATTATCCGTCATCACAGGAAACCCTTGGAAAAGAGAAATAACATACATTAGTTACTGGTTTTGCAATCACCATAGGAAGCCAAATATGGTATGCTTCATATGTTAATGCATTATAATATGATACCAAAAATAACGTTTTGCATTCAATAACCATATACCAATATGCAATTGCTTCTTCCTTTATAAACAATTTGAAAGATCTATTCACGAAGGAAAGAAAAGATTTGATATCAGGATAAATCAATGAAACAGGTCATATAGAAGATTCTCCCTGTTCCGTACCTGTTGCATGCGACACTTTGGGACGTATCCTGGGAGACTCTCGTGGGTTCATTATGGTTTTCGATTACTTGTAAGGTAATAATCCCTGCACAGATTCTTCGTCACATACTAGTAAGCATGCATGCAATCTTAAGAGGTACTCTTTCCAATAATAAGAGACAATTTTGAGTCCCTTTTTCTTGCTATTTCAGAGAAGTGAGCGAAGCAAAAGCAAGAGAGCTGACAAAAAATGGAGGAAGAGAAGGAGTTTCCATGGGAGACGTTGATGAACTTCGATGGAGGAGAGCATAATCAAACACAACAAGTAGTGATAAATGATGGAAATGACGTACGTAATAATGATTGGTTTGGGCGTAAATTTGTCATGACTGATGATCAAGTTGAGATGCTTAGGAAACAAATAGCTGCTTACACTGCTATCTGCGACCGTCTAGTTGACATGCACAAATCTCTCTCTTCTCAACATCTTTTTTCAGGTTTATATCTTACCAATTTTTAGCTGAATATTTTAAGCATCCATGTCTCTCATCTCATGCCTGCAATAACAGGTAAAAAAGTACTTGGAAGTTTATTGTTTTTGTTTAACTTACAGGTTTCAGTTCAGGCATGCGACTTGGGGCTCCTGACTACGGTCTATTGACAATGTCAGGAGCCAACAGGTTTCCTCCAAGGCAACGGTGGAACCCGAGACCAGAACAGCTCCGAATTCTTGAGAAAATTTTTGAAGAATTTCCAGGGACTCCGAGCAGGGAGAAGATCAAAGATATAACTGCTGAACTTGGAAAACACGGTCGAGTTTCTGAAAATAACGTCTACAACTGGTTCCAGAACAAGAGGGCTCGTTCGAAAAGGAAACAATCATCAGCACAGAACAATACCTCATCAGAAGCTGTATTGGAAGAACCTGAAGCTGATGAGTCCGCTAAAGACAAGAAAAAGAAGTTGGAAGACATCCATCAGTTCCCTGATGAAAACTCGGAGTTGATGATGGCCAAGAATATGTTCTCATCAGTTCCTGAGATGGGTAACTGATGCTTTCACTTACCTTTGTTTCTTGTGTTTCCATGTGGTCGATCTACGCAACAGGTTGTCCGTTTTGTGCAGGAATTGACCAGTTGCTGACCAAAACAGAAGCTCCTCGGAGCTGCAGCCCTTACTGGCAGGTGGACGGGATGTGACTTAATACAGCAGAAGAGTCTTAGAGAGAGAGGATACATAGAATCACCATCCCGTATACGTTGGTGTACGATTAGAAGCCTGAGGTTATTATCTAAACGCTACGTTACATTAATAAAAATAGAATTCAAAGTGAGTTTTTGTTGCTTACCACGTTAACGTCTTCTTCCTTATTCGACTCTGCAACAATTCCTTTCCCCTTAACGCTATTGTCGATCGAGTTGACTTCTGGAAAACGTCTTTGGAAGTCAAAGAGGTATTCCCACGTTGCTCCGGTGTTCTCACCATCTGACCATTGAATTAACAATTGAGTGACCATGTGATTATTTCTTCTTTTCATGCATCTGTCCAGTACTATTATTGGTATGCGTTCAACCGATGTAAGGAATTTCGATAAATATGAAGAAGTTCTGCCTTGCTCTGTGTATGCCTTCTTTAACTGCGTTACATAGAACGCTGGGTGTATTGTAGTCTCCGGTGGAAGTTCCATCTTATATGCCACCTTTTGATACGTTGGATCAACTTGTATGGCCTGTAATAAAGGAGTGACTGCTTCTGATTACTTATTCTCTGAAGAGAATGCTGCTTGTATGGCTGTAATTTCAATAGTACCAATTCGCCTACCTTGAATTCACGTTATGATCACCTAGAGTCTGCATATTGTTTCATCCCATTTTAGGCCCTCTGTAGGTGGAATCTTGTGACACTAGTCATTGCCTCTCTATTACGTAAAATCTGATCGACTAATAACACCTTAATTGTTGGTGGGTATCCATACAAGGCTTCAACTGGTGTGGAATTGATGGAAGCCTGATTAGTCATGTTATAACACCATTCTGCCAAAGGTATCCATTCCAACCATTTATGTGATGTTTCACTACAAAAGCATCTTAATTAGGTTTCAAGAATCTTATTCACCGTTTCCGTCTATCCATCCGTCTGCGGGTGATAGACGGTAGAATATTTCAGTTTAACTTCTTGCAACCGAAAGAACACTTGCCAAAACTTACTTAAGAAACCGGGATCCCTCTCATTAACGATCAACTCTAGCATATCATGTAGTTTAAACACATTATTGAGGAATACGTCAGCAATGTCACAAGCAAAATTGGAGTGTTTAATAGGAATGAAATGATAGTAATTTGTAAATCAATCCACCATTACTAAATAACTTATTTTCCCTTCAAAACATGTAGCCTTTCCATAAAATCGACAGTCACCTCCCTCCAATTTCCTTATGGAATCTTAATAGGTTGCAACAGTCTAGGGTAAGTAGAGCTATCATATTTGTTCCTCTAACAACTTATGCATTGCTGAATGTGGGTTCGAACATCCCTAGCCATTCCTTTCTAGAAGAACATGTTCTGTAGCTTCTTCAATGTAGCCATTGGGCTTGCATGTCCTCCCATGGCGTCATCATGGCTAATTCCAAAGATTTGCTGTTGGAGGTTATTCTTGGCTCCACTAACAATCGCCCTTTCCATCTTAATAGCTCATCCTTCCACTAGTACACACTAGACTTCATACTATCTACCAATTTATTGATGACGTCTTAAATAACCTGGTCCACTTGCCAGCTCTGTTTAATTTCCTCTAACAATCCACCTTGTAGCTGTGTTACTAACAACATCAACATCTTTGTTTGCACTGGTGATTCTAGAAAGGGCATTAGCAGCTACATTCTCTTTCCCATTTTGATACTGCACTTCAAAGTCATAACCGAGAAGTTTATGATTGCTGGAAAGGAGTAAAGAGGTGTTGCTCTAGTAGGTATTTAAGATTCCGATAATCAATCCTAACAATGAACGGTTTGAAGCTCAGATAGTGATGACATCCGAATATGTCATAAAACGAAAATTAAAATAAACAAAATTTCATAAGTGTTTAATATATGAAAATGAGTACATGTTTAGTCCGAGCGAGCATTATGTGTAGAGCATAAAAGTTTCAATCGATCTTGCATTTCTTTAAATTGTTTAGTCAATTGATCGACTTGGGACTGCAAATCCTGATTAGTCCTCTTTGACTCTTCTAATTCGTCTTGAAGTCTCTTTCTGGTCGAAGTATTCCCTTGTGATCGAGGCCCAATTCCCATGCCAATAATGTAATCTGTTCTAGTGCCCAGGACTTTATCGCACACTTCATCTACTGTCATCGGGTGACCTTGTTCTATTGAATGTGTCATTTCATGACACATTAAATCCTGGAAAAGTAAGAATTAATTACATACACATTCTCATTTAACAAACACTACAAGAAAAGGAGGCCTTTTGCGTCGTTTTTTAAACGTCGATAAAGGTAATTTTCCGTCGTAGAACACTATCTTCGACGTCTATTCAGACGACGCAAACAACGTCGTGAAAGGTAGGGTAAGCATTGGTGATCTACGACGTCTGTTGTAACACGTAGTTGAAGGCGAGATATTCTTCGACATTTACAAAGGCGTCAGAAAAAAGTTTACGATTGCGGCGTCCCGAGTAGACGTCCTGATTGAAACTAGCATTTTACGGCGTGCATGAAGGCGTCGATAAAGGATTGTTATGCCGAAGCGTTGAGAAGACGTCGTGAAAATTTCCTTTCTCGACGTCTCCTTGTAGACGTCGTAAATTGCTTAATAATTAATAATTAATAATTAGCTGAATATTAATTTAAACTATTTTGCAAAATTAATTATTAATCAATTTGAATTAATTATTTGTGTAAATTTCAATTTCGAATAAAATTGAATTTAATAAATATGAATTATAATTAATTTTGAATTTAAATTTGTTTTATAATTTTTTGCAAATTTAATATTTATCAAATTTGTAAATTATTAATGAGTTAGTAAAAATAAAAATTGCTTATGAATAAATTTATTTAACAATGTATCAATTTTGAATATATCATTAATTCTAATAATTGTTAATGTATAATAAGAATTGAATACATGCAAAAAACAACTTATTATTTAGCACGCAATTCCCAAACATGTCATAATACGATAATTAAAATAAAGTAAACATCATAAGTGTTTAATATATCAACATGTTTAGTCTAAATGAACATTATGTGTAGAAGATAAAACTTGCAAGAGCTTATTTTGTTGTTAAACTTGTGAAGTTAATCGATCCTTCATTTCTTTAAATTGTTTGTCAACTCATCGACTTGAGGCTGTAACTCTGATTAGCCCTCATTGACTCCTCTAATTAGTCTCAAGTCTCTTTCGGTGAAGTATTCCGCGTGGTCGAGGCCCAATTCCCATGCCAACAATGTAATCGATCTTGTACCCAAGACTTTGTACATACTTCATCCTTGTCGTGGGATGACCTTGTTTATTGAATGTGTCATTTCATGACACATTAATTCCTAGAAAAGTAAGAATAAATTACATACACATTCTCATGTAGCAAATATTTGTAAATGAACTATGTACTCACCCATTTTGCTTTGCATTCGGAATTGTCCATTGATCTTTGGTTTCATTATAATGAGTGTGATACCATAGCTTCATCCGGTCACACTCTTCTCCTTCCACTGTCGATCTGTTGTAAAGAAATATATTACTAGTAATTTTTTCATAAATTTTAAAATGTTAATCAAAGTAAAATATAATTTAAAGATAATAACTCACAATCTCATGTCATTATCGCTACAAAGGCCTTGAAGCCGGGAGTTTGGTGGACACTTGACACGACTCCTTGCCATTTTAGCTTTTGACTTTTTCCTAATCATACACGGAATAAAATCTATTATAACATCTATAACTCACAACTCATAAATACCAAAATATAATTAATTATCAAAGAAGTTGTTAAATAAAGTTTAACTATAAAAAAAACTAACCTTTATGGCGATTGCTCCCGATACTGCTGACAAATCCATCCACTCGGCCTTTGTGAGAATCCGACTTCACGTCCTTTCCGTGCTTGGTAAAATACTTTTTAGATTATACCTTTCATCTTTAGACCTTAAAGAAAGAAACCTCTTCACTGACAGATGTACTTCGTTGTGGGTCCTCATTCCTTGACGTCCGACTTTTTTCGCTAAAAATTATAATTATTGGTCAATACTTTAAGCATGTGGGAAACACGTACAAATAGGATTAGTTTAGAATACTTACGTCTAACTTATCAAATGCAATGTCGATTCCTCATTAGTAATTTTGAAAATTTTGTTCTCATAGGTAAGAAATTTGGGATACGGACCAATCTCATTAGATAATTTGGCGGTATGCGGAGTTGGTTGGTTGTCCTTGATGAGGGAGATCTCTATCTCCAATTTTTACCAATTGCCTTATTAATCTTTGCTAATCCGTGTCCTTTTGTAAGACCCTTGTTTTCTTTGCATTAGTCGTGGATCTAAAATAGGAAAGGAATAATGTATAATTAACATATAACAATGTTAATAACTAAAATTAATGTTAATAATTAATATTAAGATCATACTGCAGTTGCTTGTAGAAGAGGAGCCAACAGAGAAGGATTTACGTAAAGTCTTGAGTCGATGATTAGAAAATTTGGGCGCATCTCTTGAGTAGCGAGGCATCTCTTGAAGTTGACGGAGAACTTCGTGATTGCGTCGCATATTCATAATTTGTTCATACTTATCTCTGGACGAATACTAGGCATAGATGTTCCTTCTCTTGGTGTTGTAGTAGGTTCGGAAAGTGAATGGGGTTGAGCTTACGCTGTGTGTAGTGCAAGTGGAGTGCAGTGCAGTGCAAGTCGGGTGCCTTATTATGTGGTTGTGTCACGATCGTTAAGTTCACTAATTTGCACTTCCAATTAGTGACGCATACCGTATTTGCGGTTGTGTAGGAACTAAGCTACTTGGTGTAGCCTTATTCTTCTTCTTGGGTAGACCGGGTCCCATAGGATTCACTGCAAATATCCATTAGGTAGAACAAAAACATTTGATAATAAAGAAAAGAAATGATAAACATTTGAAGTATTCCTATTAGGTAAGTATTCCTATTGCCAAGTGAATATATCATCGTAGAATATATCATGGCCTATGTAGAATATATCATCTGTTAGAATTTATTTTGTTAGAGAAGTTATGAGTTAGTTAGAGAATATAACTTGGTTAAATTCTAGAAATATAGTTTGTTAGTAATCATCTATATTCTGTATAAGAAGCTATCACTATCTGTACTTTGATATGAAAAAATATCTGAAGCAATCATCATTCTCCTTCGATGTTTTACATAGGATCAATACACGTTTTCTGGTATCACAAGTCGGTCCATAACAAGTCAGTCCATACACTTTTACAAGTATCACACAAGCAAGCATTACGATCAATAAGAATCATGGAATATCTTTGGTGAGTTATCGCCTATAGGGTTCTTGACTATATGGTACTCATGTAAGCAAAATTAGATGCCACTTGGAGTTAAGGCTCGTTGGACTTGCATTATGCATTTCACAAAAACATTAATACTCTGATTTGAGATATAAAGTGGACAAAAACTCGGCATTATCAATCATGGAATATGAGTTCATCACTTATCCGAAATTACATACGTGTAGGAACTTACGTGCTTGTGATAACTCCTCGAAAAGAAGTGGAGAATTTCTTGGTTTTCCGTTTTTGTGTAATGTCTATGAAGTTCCTCTCTGCAACGAAGCATTGAAATTTTCAACTTCAAAAAAGTAATGTTTGATGCTAAACTTATATCCTCATCTTTTGAGACCATTTTGTTTCTAAACATCGGGCATTATATCTTAATTGCGAGAAAAGAGATGAGGCTTATTACATGAATTTTGAAAATGGTGGAATCAAGTCTGGAACATATGCTGGAAAATGAAAATATAGAAGTCCATGGTTGCTAAAATTAGCTTTCAAACGAGGAACATATCTTGTATGTTTCTATAAATTCTAGTTTTCATGAATGCTTTCAATAGCTGTATGTTTCTATAAATGAAAATATAGAAATATATCTGTATGTTCTGGAGTTTCCCAAGATTGTTGACGAAAACACAAAATAACAGGAAAATCTGCATATAATAGCATTGATAAGTTGAAGAAGAAGGGTTATGAAGTCCTCTACATGGTTAGTTCTATTGATGTTTAGGTATACTATCTTGCACAACTGAATTTGTTCTTAAGTTCATAACTGAATTTGTTCTTAAGTTCATAACTGAATAACGTGATTTTGGATCTTATAAAGAGGATCATTATGCATATAGATCCTAAATTCATAATATAAATGAACATCAATGGTCTCTGAGAAAATCAATCCATATGGATGATTGCTAGGAAGCTGTTCTTGAAGCAAAGCGGTCTTTTTATACCTTAATTTATAATTGAGCCTACCTACAATATGCCATGGAACCATAGTTCATCAAGTATGTGAGTGTTCATTACAATTTGTAAACTACAATATGTAAATTACAATCGTAGTTAGGAGCATCAATTTGTAAATTACAATAGATTATCTGATAAAGTAAAAGCTTGAATGTAGAATGATCTGAGGTCAATTGAGTTGAGAAGGCAAGTTCAGATTTTCACAACACAAATACATTATCTAATGCATTGTTGAACTTAAACAGATTGCAAAATCAATGATTGAAAGCCATTGAAGAACTATGAAATATGAGAAGTCTATACATTGAAGAACTTTAAACTAATGCATTGTTGAAATTTCATGAACTTTAAACTAATGCATTGTTGAACTTAAACAGATTGCAAAATCAGCACATGGAACTTTAAGCAGATTGCAAAATCAGTGATTGAAATTTCATGAACTTTAAACTAATGCATTGTGCAAATGTCAAAATAGACAGCTCTCTTCTGGAATTGGATTGTTGAAAAGATGTTAAAGTTTATAAGAGATGCATGTATTACTAGCACTTCCACACTTAGGAAATTTTAGTCAATGTTAAACATCTAGATGACCTTGAAGTTCAAAACTCCAAGTTGACTTGTCCATTAACTAATCTGAATTAGTTAAGAATCAATCAAAACAGATATAATAATGCTCATCAATTCGAAGTATCACCCTAAAGTATTGCTTACCTTCGATATTGCTCCACTTCAAATGACACCACAGATGAGTTAACGTTTGAACCGTAGGAATAGCAACCTAAAATGATAAAGAGATTTGCAATGTAAGTAATCAATTTAGAGGATTAATGGCTATAAAACGAAAATTAAACCAATTTAATGCATGAAACACAAAAGAATAGATAATTGAAAAGTTGAAGAAGAAGGGTTATGAAGTCCTCACGTTGGTTGATGCTTTTGATGAGTATATTTGTTGGTCGGTTTGGTTAGTTATGAATTCCTCTACTTGTGAATAGATAATTGAAAAGTTGAAGAAGAAGGGTTATGAAGGCGAGAATATAGATCAACAAAAGTACAAGTGCATAATAATAATTTATTCATCATAATCATCAGTTTCATCTTCGTATACAATATCACATTCATTCTCACTATTGCTTGTCTCTAAGTCATCAAAATCGTCATTCAAGCGTTGCTCGAATTCACCACAACATTATTTATTACATCATAAGCAATATCATTCCGATCTAAAACTCTAAGAACATTCCTCGAGATCCACTCGAACATGAAGACTCCTCAACGTCATCGCATCTTCTTCATTACCATGCAATGGGATATCATACATACGTCTAACTTCACATTCTTGAACAATCCGCCAATTTGAACCATGTAATAAGTCTTGACTAAATAAATTTGCTTTCTTGGTTTGCCAAAACAAATGGGTCATCCTTGAACCGAACTTAGTAACGTTGATGCTTTTAGAATGCCATTGACCCTCGTATTCGAACCGCCAAGATCGTACCATTTGCTTTTGAAAAGCACAACACTTTTACCTCGAACATATTCAAGCCTTATAATATCTATCAGCATCCCATAAAATGTTATATCATCTTCCCATAATTTCCTAACAACGCCACAACATTGTTTTGTGTAATCCTTCGTGCATCACGGGCTTCAGTGCGAAATCGCATGCCATTTGTATTGTATACAGAATACTTTTGTACCAAGCTATGAGGTCCACATGCCAATGCATAGAGAGACTCAAACATATTTCCTTCACGGGAGCTAGTTACTGTCGTCATCTATATGAAGACATGATTCATAGTTAATAATATATAATTATTAGTTAACACCACGTACAAACGTTCTGCTCACTCGACGCTTTAACCATTGACAAAATTGTTCTCTATGTCTCCTATCAACATGCAATGGACTTTGTTGCCTCAGCTCATCCATGTGCTCACTATGAATCATATTAAAGTCAATCAATATTATATCAGTCATCTAAACTTATGACATATCTTAATTTGCCAAAGGGTTAGAAAAACTTACTCAATAAAGGGCCTAATCTCATGACAATTCATTAGCACATACCAATGTGCAATATCTAGCTCATTTGTAGGAAGAGCAATTGTTTTGGCAGCACCAATCGGTTTACATTGTTGAAAGAATACCGATATGTCACTACCATCAACCATATCATTGAAGCGCTCTGGCACATTGAAGTTGGTCTCAATTCCTTTTAAATACATTGAACAGAATGTCATGCACTCTTTAACAACATACGTTTCTGCAATTGACCCTTCCGGACGTGCTTTATTTCTAACAAATCCCTTTAGTGTACCTAGGAATCTGAACAAATGATTAACCATAATTAGATAGGCCACTATTTACTCAAATCTTAAAAGTCATAACATCAATTTAAATAATACCTCTCAATTGGATACATCCATCTATACACAACCGGTCCACCAAGTAAGGCTTCATTTGGCAAATGAATCGCCAAATGTACCATCACATCAAAGAATGCCGGTGGGTATATCATTTCAAGCTTGCATAAGATTAAAGTTATTTCATGACACATATTCTGTACCCTTACACTTTTCATCCAACTCTTGTCCATAGAGCAACAAATACCTATTAATTATGTATAAGATGGAGAACATTTTGTTATGTTAGTAAGCGAAGGATGGGGATAGGTTTACTACGTATCTAAATGAATTAGTAGAAAACCTAGCTGCTCGTGTGCTTGTAATGGGGTACAACTACCACATATACGGATTAGTGCTCTGAAAGCTCATTGACATCTATGACAGCAAGAAGGTGCTATTTGACAACGATTCTCACCGACAACAAGTAGCAGTAGCTACTTTTGAGGTTGAGGAGAATCGCATTGGAGTGAAAGAGAAGCATTTGTGTTGTGAAAGTTAAGTGCAATCTAATATTCCTACTCATTCTTTACATTCTATTGATTCTTATTCTACTATTCCATTACAAGTTGATCTTACTCCTCATACTTATTCTAACTCGTAGTTACCAATCTGAAATTTAGTTTATAATTGTATCAACTTGTAATTGTATCATCTATACAAGTTGTATAATTATAAGTCTATACAATTATAAGTCAATTCAAACTTATATTCATCTATACGTGTTAGTTTATAATTGTATCATCTATACAATTATAAGTCAATTCAAACTTATATTCATCATTTTAACTATTTTCTTATCTCTCCTTAGTCATATTAATTAAAAATTAACTAATCAAATTAACCCTAATTACTTGAGCACTAAAGGTTTTATATAGTAGAAACTAACAAAATGAGAAAGATCATTGAAACTAAATAACGTAATCACATGAGCTTATATTCGATTTAGTCCATTGTCCTTCCTAGGATCTAAGAATTTTAATGCAATAATTCATTAAACCTTAGTCACTTCACATATTAAAGTGTTCAAGCAATTATGTATTAGTATCTAATCAAGCAACATATTGTGACAAATATAAAACTAGAAGGCGTTTTCATAATTTAGTAAACAATCATGAAAAAAACACATAAGAATATTCAAAACTTAAACATGTACTCCAATATTTAACAAATACCTGGTGAGTTTATTGAAGACAATGAGAAGATGTATGCTCTACCTGAAGTTTTCTCAACCACTTCAAGTTGCAAATCAAAATTGTAAATGTATTGCATATAAATTCAGTATAAGTGAGTATAGATATTTTATCATAGAACTAAAGACCTTCATATAATATGTTAACATGTGGATTGAGAAGGAAACATCTTAAATCCGAAATAACCTTTGAGCAGAAAAGTGAGCGAAATTCCAAAGCGAGCAAGTGAATTAAGTGTAAAGGTAGGATAAATCATCTTTGAAACAAACTATAGCAACTTGAAATTCCAAAAGCGA
This sequence comes from Erythroxylum novogranatense, assembly GCA_029891385.1. NCBI lineage: Eukaryota > Viridiplantae > Streptophyta > Magnoliopsida > Malpighiales > Erythroxylaceae > Erythroxylum > Erythroxylum novogranatense. The sequence goes on along the minus strand of CM057225.1, from coordinate 524,372 downwards.
GCAAAGTGAATCAACTTCGAAAAGCTATAGCAACTTCATAAGTCTTTGAAACAAACTAGATTTTGCATCGCTTTAATGTATAAATCGTGGTTTTGTCATACACAGAAAGTAATTCAAATACCCAGCCAATGCAGAATATTGAATAAGAAAATTGTTAACAACAAATGCTTCACAGCAATCAACCAAACAAAACATTTAATATTGAATTACATGTTGAATGATTTAAGTATCAAACAAAATATATTCTGTCATTTATGTTTTGTTCCATTTATGTTTTGTTGCTGATTTTCAAACACACTCTTGATATCACAGAACAAGTTAAGGCACCATTTCATATTCTAAGGGTTATGAAGTCCTCTACATGCTTGATGCAATTGAACTTTAGGCATACCTAACTTGTATCACTTACCTAATCACTTAGCTAATCATATTCTTAATATCCTTAGCTAATCATATTATGTTTCATTTTAGTTTCCACTAACCTAATCATATTCTACATATCACTTAGGTAATCATATTACATTTCATTTCACTTTGCACTAACCTAATCAAATTGTAAATACACATTATGAGCAGTATGTTAACCTAAACTGGTATAACTAAGGGCATTAACTCCTCCACAAATCAATTTTATTGCTTAAACCATTTCTGTCATAGTATGTGCAATTCTGACAACTATATGCAATTCGGTATCCCAATTTCATCTCAATTTCACCGCTAACTATGTGCAATTCGAATAGTATGTGCAATTCAATTATCCCAAGAACACAACCAAAACATCTAGCAGCCCAACAATATGCCAACAACAAAACATTGGATTTGCTTTAATGGAAAATGTTCTTGATGTGATCCTTATGTGCTGACTAGAAGAAATGAATGCTTGTTTAGTGAATTCAACGATCTTGTTGCTATCTTCCATTGCTAGTTTTGGTGGAAGCCGGAAAGAAAGGGTTACATCATCTTGGACCTAAAGAAGGTAAACGAATGGGCTTAGCCTTGGCGTTTCACATTATATAGAGAACATGGTTTTGTCTAAAACCTATATTGGGTATGGGATTGGATATTGTTGGGTCGCACTATAAAAATTCAATGATGGACCTTTTGTTACGACATCGTAATTTCCTCTTAAAACTCCACTTGGGTTTTCAGTTCATATTCATATACTCACCATTGTTAAAACAAGCTGCATTTATTACCAACGAGAGAAGAGACAAACTTTCCTTTTACTTGCATTTATGAAAAGAACATTGTAAATAAGTAGACATGGATATGACAATAATAAGGCTAACAAAGCCTAACTAAAAGTCACCATCAATTACCCACATGAGGAAATTAATCAAAGAAACTCAATTTTGGGTTAAGCACATATCGAATCAAAGATTACAATTTTGTCTTGACTGACCCAAAGACATGTTAACATCATTACCACAAGACAAATGAAGTCAATCTTGATAGCTTAATACCTTTGACACTGATAATAAAATTTGGCGTAGACAAATCAATTATGGTGGTCCATGTGCCCTCTCCAAACGTGATCTTATTAACATGTAATCCAATATTTAACAAATACCTGGTGAGGTTTGTGAAGACAATGAGAAGATTGGATCCTCTGGCTGAAGTTTTCTGAACCTGAAGTTCATTGATGTTTAGTAATGCAGGGTATCAGTAATGCAGTAATGCAACTACAAGTTCATTGATGTTTAGTAATGCAGGGTATCAGTAAGATTCTGAAGTCCATAACAAGTATACATATATGTCTCCTTCAAGTTCGTTTGATCAGATATATAGGAAACAGTATTCAATTCTTGAGCAATTTAAAGAAGAAAGAAAGAACTTCAATTATTCAGGTAGAAAAGAAAAGGAAAACAAGCATTAAGGTGATTGGCAGAATGCTTTCAGTTTTACAAATGGGGCATCAGTGGAAATAGCATTGTTTCCAGTTTTATAAATGGCAGACCTAGGAACACATACACGTTTTCTTAGCATTTGGGAAGCTATATATGTTTCAAATTTTGCATCAAAATATAGCCAGACTTATGCATACATATCATAAGATACACAATCTGGAAGTGATACGATGAACAGAATCACTGTATAAGAAGTTATACGATGAACAGAATCACCGTATAAAAATTAATCAAAACAAACGACTTCACAATCTTAAACCCAGATTAAATGGTCACTCCAATCTGACTCAAAAACTTACATTACCTGACATTAATCGCAAAACTACTTCAATGACTTACCTCAAAAAACACGCACATGCACTCCGACTACTGATGATAGAGGGTCGACTGGAGATGAAACAATCTCCACAGATTCTAAGCGACAAAAACCCTGGCTGGTGGGAAGGTTAAAATGATGAAGAGGGAAGGTTAAAATAGAGAGAGGGAAGGGTTAGAGATTAGAGAGGGCACGCCCGGCGGTTGGGACGAGAGAAAGAACGCCGAGGATGAAGAGGGAAAGAACGGCTTGTTTGGAAAATTGGGGAGGAAAATTAATTACGTGGACATGACCTTTCCGACGTCTATTTCCCCAAACGACGTTTATGTTATTTTCGGACGTCTTTCTACCAAGACGACGTTAAGCGATTCCCTTATCCCCGACGCCTTAATGCAACGTCTCGAGAATATTCCATCTTTTCTTGACGTCCTTCCAGACGTCGTGAAATCCTCAGACCATTAACGACGTCTACTTCCAAGACGACGCTATATGTGTTGTTTTGTTGTAGTGAAATATCTGTAAATGAACTATGTACTCACCCATTTTGCTTTGCTTTCGGCAGTTGTCCATTGATCTTTTCTTTCATTATAATGAGTGTGATACCATAGCTTCATTCGGTCACACTCTTCTCCATCCCTATCACTCTGTTGTAAAAACAAATATTACAAGAAATGCTTTTCACAAGGTGTAATCATGTTTCTAATGTTCCAGAAGGAGATGGTTCAGGGGCTACAAAAGATTGCATTGAATGTGCTTCTTAAGCATATGATATGTTTTAACTTTCTAAAAATGAGATATGCAACAATCTAGCAAATGTACAATTTCAGTATCTTGATATTCCAATTTCAGTAGAGCATTATTCAGCATTCATTGGCCTCTCATTTAATGTATCCTCTGTTTCCATGTACATGCATAATTAATTTTTCTTTAACTTGCAATAGTTATCGTGTTATGCAGTGAGATCATTGAAAAAATGAACAGCAGTAACCTATTTCGAAAGCCTAAAGACAAGCATAACTTGCTTGTCTTTAAAGTTCGATCAAATGTTGTCAAATACCTAACTTGCTCAAACTTTAAAGTTCGGTCAAATGTTACGTATCATTACCTATTATTTCGTTAATCGCTCGTATCATTTCAAAGAATGAACTTTTTTCACCAATACAATGCTCGAAGATACATTTCAAGAATATATTGAATTCAAATACAATGCTGATTGAAATGAAACGAAATTCAAATACAAAAAGTTTTATATATCTAATAAGAACTTACCTTTGTACCTAAGCATATTCTAAATGTTCAAGCTCATTACCTATTGTTCATTAAATGTTCTTTATCATTTCAATAACCCTTACCTAAGCGAATATTAACCTTTAAGATATCGCAGATGTTATGCCGAATCATCAGTTGACCCTTAAGAAGATCAAACTTCTCGGTGTGAGCTTGTTTCAGGATCCTGTATGAAAAGCACCAATTAAACTTGTTAAAATGATGTATAAACGATGTCCAAAGGAGTTGGTCCTCCCTGTTACACACAATAAAAACATATATCAAACTAAATGAATCCAGCAACAAATTTAAGAGACATTAATATTAAGCAACAGGTCAACTAATTGAAAACAATGAGAAGTTTGCTTATTCATTCAGCACACAAATAACATGCCATATTCAGAACACAAATAACAAAAAACAGTGAAAATAATGAGAAGTGATAAGAGTATGAAAACAAGATGTATATCCTTAAAGTTTGTGACTTTCAGATTTGTCCTAACTTTTTGTTGGGAAACTTAGAAAATATATTTATCATAAAAGATGTTCGTTTGCATATTTCCCTGAATTTTGGCCAGATTGGCCAGAAAACTACTCTCTTATTCATTCAGCACACAAATAACATGCCATATTCAAGTCTGTTATTTTCAACCTTTCCTATGGAAAATTTCTAATGCAAAAGTCATGTTTAGGATTCCATTTTGTGTACTGAAATGAGGAATGGGTTTAGGGCTCTGATTGCACAAAAGCAGTGTAGATTCCATAATTGCACAAAACGGTCTTCTATTTTGTGATGAAGCATCGGATCGTAAAACAAGAGCTAGAAAGATACATTAAGTCATAATAATTATACAAGTAGTGAGGTTCTTAATTTGATCAACTTTGTTCTCAATCAACTTTGGTCTTCTATTTACAATCAATATGAGCAACCAAAGAATATGCAGTGAGATCATGATTAATATGTATTCCAAGTCAATGTATTTGAAACCATTCCAACAATAGCAGAAGTTGATTGAAAGGTGAAATTCGATTAAAGCAAAAATGCGAAGTGTAATGTAGAAGTTGTAGAACGGCGAGGTTGTAAGCGAAGTTGTGTAAGCGAAGTTCTGAAGTTGTAAACAAGAAACTGATTTACTTGTGTATTGCTCTTGCTCAAATCACTTACTTAATTGATCTCAGACTTGAACTACATGCAATTAAGTGTAGAACAAAAAAACATATTTAATTGGATCTTTTAGCTTTCAACCAAAGTCGCATAGGTCACATAATAAGCTCAAGATACCATTCGTGAAAAGCAAGAAGAATTAGTGCTCTGAAAAGCTCATTGACATCTATGACAAAGAAGAAGGTGTTATTTCACATGCTATGACATCATTGTCTAATTTATGTGCGAGCATCATTATGGCCATATCTATATATTTACATGGTAGCCTTCTATTGCCTTCCCTATTCACCAAAGTGAATTCTACCTAATTAGCTAGCCTATGCAAAGGCAATTGTGTAGGATCAAAATCAAGGGCATGAAATAAGGTTTCATTGAATATGTGTAATAGAATAACTTTTGTAAGAATTGACAAGAATGCGTCTAGGTCTTCTAATTTGATGATGTAAAGGATGGCACTTTTCCTTCTTCTTCTAAATATATATGGAATCTTCCAACTTTGACAAGGATTCAATACCGCAAAATGTTAACGAAACAAATAATTATTCACTCTCCAATTTATAAGGTGCAGCTACATGAAGTGAAGAGAGTGTAATAAATATAATTATAAAGTGCAGCTATATCCAATTATATGATGTACGAAAGCAGATAAAGAGGCTCAAATACAAATATCACATTCATTCTCACTACCAACATTGATAAACATATCATACAGCTATATGAAGTGAAAAGCGTGAAATAATTATTGGTGGCATAAAACACTGCATATAAGTTCATTGATAAGTTGAAGAAGAAGGGTTATGAAGTCCTCTACATGGTTGATGCTAATGATGCGTATTTTGTGTTATTCTTATTAGCCTACATAATCAGCTTGTTATATGATTAGGTTCGTTTAAGTCATCCAACACCACGTATAATGTATATCTATATCTAACTCTATCACTACTGTTATCGACATCTAGTTCAGATATCTCCAGCATTCTGGGTTGTTGTCTACACAATGCCACAAATGTTAACATCGAAAATCTTAAAACATAAAAGAGGAAGAAACTAAAAGATTACTTGAACAATTGAAACGCCAGATAGCATCACCGTCATCTCAAACACAAAACCAATTAAAACACATACAAATGAAAACACTCTTTTGATTCCAGAATAAACTGTTGTACTTTATTAGTCAACTCAATAAACAAATTTTTTCCCACATTAATCGCAAGCAAATAACTTCAATTACTTACCTCAACGACGACGTATGACGCCAATTATACTCACATCATCACCAACTTGCCAATAGCATTCCAATAAGTAATTTGCAAATTAATGGTAACAAAATAAAGAAAACAAAACAAATAATTAGGCAAATAAGAGATGATTGTGTTGAAAAAAACCGAAAAGAACCAAAGAATATAGCATCAGAAAATGGCAACATGGTTTATTAGTTTCTAGAGAATTGAGACTAGCATCGGGATATTAGTAGCATATAAGCGGTGCAAAATAAGCATAAGAAGCCAAGCACCATGGTGTTAAAGGAAGTTAAAACTTTTAGATTAACTTTATAGCAAGAAAAAGGTCAAATCATGTCCGGCCTTGATAAGTTCACCTCAAAATCAAAGAAGCGAGTATATTAAAAACTTGGCTCCTATGATTTCATCAAAGCAAGACATGGGGTATGCAATTGTGGAAACATTTTTTGATTCACCTAAAAGGCTCGAAAATGATGAGGAAAAGACAAATGAGCCTCATTGAATGCTCCTTGGCTTAAATCTTAATCACGCAGATCCATATTATTCCAATATATAAGGATCTTGGTGTTCAAAGATGAAGGAAACCGTCACTTAGCATGATAAAGTAGTAGCAAATTCAATTAATTACATTTACTCGATAAGAAACCAGAACTATTGTTAAGTTTATAATGTAGAAAGTCGATTATATTCTCTTGATTTATCCCTCTTGGGAATCTTTCTATGATCACTTTTGAAGAGTTCATATCGATTACAGACCGGCGCACCAAGAGTTGTTGGGATATATCCACAGATGAAAATCCAGCTTTTTATTAACGAGAATGTAAGAAGGTTTTGTTACATTATAGCAAAAAAGTATGGTTAATGTTGAATCCGATTCGTATTACCCCTAGCATGTTTTGCGATTGAGTTATTAGTGACCTTTACTTCAAGGTTGGGCGTAGTAACAAGAAAAATAAGTGAACAAAGCTCTTCAAATCAATGCGTACCTATAATAGCTTGAATCTGATTCTTAGTCAAGAAATTCTGCAATTAAGTTACCAACTCCGAGAGAGTGTTGTTGAATCGATAAGCCTTTTCGTTGGTTTTAGACTCCACTGGATAGCTTGTCTTGATAAAATAAAAGATAAATTTCAACGATGTCATGCACTCTTCAATTTCCCAAAGCTAAAGCTGTGGAATCCATTAAAAGAATTGCTCTCTTAAAGCATATTAAACTTTCGTAAAAGATAAAATAAGAAATCGGGGATATAAAAATTAACATCCGATTTAATGGGAATCTATTCACCAACTTCTATTCAAAGCAGTAAACCTCTCACAACTTTCATCGAACAATTCAAATGCATGCTTCCTTAACATCTCGTCGCACAATGCATAGCCAAATGCCCACATTAATCCCAAGCAAATTACTTACCTCAACCAACGATTCCAAGGCGACGAAGATGATGGCTCCAGGAGAGTGGCTCCAACGATTCCAATGGCGACGAAGATGATGGCTAGGAGGAGAGGAATGGACGGTGGCTCGACGGAGATCCTAACTTCCGCAGAATATGATGGCTCGGGGAGAGGAAGGATGGTGGAAGGGCGGTGGCTCGGGGAGAGGTAGGGAGAGTGCAATGAATGGCGATTTTGATGGCTCTAGGGAGAAGGAAGGACGGTGGCTCGCACGGGGTCGGGGAGGAGAGCGCCGATGAATTTTCTTCAATTCTACGAGCGTATTTTATAAAAGCGGATATTTTAATAACATTGTCCATTGCTCGCACGGGGTTGGGGAGGAGGGAAAGTTAATTTCCTGGCATTTCTCGACGTCTAACTCTGAAAGACGCCGTGGATAGTACTTTGCCACGTCCTACTGCTAAAACAACGCAAAAAACATGGCAATTCAATGACGTCTGTATTCAACGTCACCGAATTTTACCACCTTCCCTGACGTCTAAAAAGACGTCGCAAAAGCCTCATACATTTCGCGACGTCTTATACGAAGACGACGCGAAATGTATATTTTTGTTGTAGTGACAGTTCTTAATTGCTTTGATCACGACCAAGAAATCCTTTTCATAAGTGAATAATCCATGGGGTCTCCGAGCTAGCGATTTATTGAGAAAGGTAATGGCATGACCTTCTTATTGTAACACGACCCCGATTCCATGCCCACTTGCGTCAACCTCCACCGCGAAAGTTTTTTAGAAATTCAATAATGCCAACACTGGAGCTGCCATAATTGTTTCCTGTTGCATGCACATGTCTTGGCCCCTCCAATATGTTAAAAATGGTTGGCTATTGGTTACATGCCTCTTCCATTTATTCAACAATAATGGCCACCGTTTTTGCCTTAACCTCTTCCAGTTTGTCAACAATAATGGCCACCGTTTAGAAAATTTTTGGACAAATGCTTAGGGACTTCAGCTATAAATAGAATGGATGGTTGCAGACTATACTTAGGAGTTTTGAAAACCTTTTGTTCCAGCCTTTGTATTTGTATACATTCTCTACATATTATTAAAATTGCTCACCCTCCGGTCGTGAACGTAAGTCATATTGACCGAATCACGTAAATCTTTGTGTTTTGTCTCATTTTATTTTGTCTATCTTTTATTTTAGTTACTATTTTTCGGGCTATTAAATTCAATTGGTATTCGATCCGAGGGCATTTTATCTTAACACTTCCTTTAATCTCTTGAAAGTTATTTGCTCTTCTTGATTCCATTCCCAATGGGTTAAACGTTCCTTCTTTAGCAGCTCAATCAAAATTTTAGCCATCATCCCATACCCTTTAATAAACCTCCTATAATAACACATAATTCCCATAAATCCTCTTAATTCCTTTAGGTTTAGGTCATTCCTCAATCGTCTTGACCTTTCGGGGATCTGTTGCTACCCCTTTATGAGATTGCGTGCCCCAAATATTCTAATTGATGCGGCCCGAATACACATTTGCTCCCGCGTAGGAATAATTGATTATCCTTCGACGTCTGGAGGGCCACCAAAATGTGTTCTACATGCAATGACAATGGTGAACTGTAGATTAAGATATCATTGAAAAATAACAAAATAAAACGACGAAAGTAGGTTTAAACAATTCATTCATTAATCTCTAAAACGTTAAGGAAGCGTTTTTCAAGTCGAAGGGCATGATCAGGAATTCGTAATACTCTTTGTGTGTTTTAAAAGTCGTCTTTGGAATATCATATGGATGCATCCGAATTTGAAGATACCCCAAGTGTAAGTCCAATTTAGTGAACCAACTGGCTCGCAATTCAACCAACTGCTCTTCAATGAGCGGTATCGAAAATTTATCCTTAACCGTGTGTTTGTTCAACTCTCGATAATCCACATACATACATCATGAGTTGTCCTTTTTCTTGACAAGGACCACTGGAGATGCATAAAGGCCATAACTATGCCGGATGAACCCTTGCTTCATGGATTCCCTTACGGACTACTATATTACATTCTTTTACGTTCACGAGTATCCTTAAGGATGCACATTGACGGTATCGTCTCCTTCCTTCAAGATAATATGATGATTGTGCTTGCAATCTAATTGAAGCTGATTCAATTCCTGTAACACCTTTGTGTACTCAAATAAAACGATGTTAATCTCATCGAAGGCACTCCACTACTCGTCCATCATTCTCATGTGTTGTAATTAATCTTATGGGTTCGTTTTCAACGTCATGATGCGTCCTTCCCAGTTAAACATCATTGTTCTATCTCTAAAATTATATAGTACGTCATTTAACCCAACTAGCCACTGTACTCCCAAGATGACATCGCATCCCCTAGTGACAGCACCAATGCATCCATGGTGAACTATGTCCCCCACATCATCCAGACGAAATTCTTACAACATTACCTACATTCTAGCTATAGTCCACCTCCTACCGTGATAGAAATTGGTTCTATTTCCCTAAGATCATGGTCCCTTTCTTCACTACAATGGTATCCACGAAATTATGTGTACTCTCATTGTCAATTAAGATGTGAATTCGTTGTCGCTGATGCATCCCTAATAATCTCTTGTGTTTAAACTCCATCTCTCTAGATAATCCTAACAAGGCTTGCATGTGTAGGAAAATCCCGGTGTAAGCATCACATGTCCACGGTGCGGAAAACAAAATTTTTTGTTCCGGAACCTTTCCAAAAGCCAGGATCCATGTGTCTATACAACAAACTCAAACTATAACGGCCAAAGGAGACCGTCTCTAACGGTATCCACGCAGAGATCGGAGAACCTAACCGGGACAAACCCTTTGACCCGGGAATAGCTATAACAAGTTGAAGACTGCTAGATCTTACCTTGTTCTTGGAGAGCTTGGAAACCAACGATGAAGAGGAGATGAAGAGGCTTGAAAGATGAAGAGATGATGAAGATGATCGTATGAATTGGAGAAAGAAACTCTTTCTTCTCCTTCAAAACCAACGATGCTCCATCTTACCTCTAACTCTTTTCATTTTGTCTTTAACTCATTAAAAGACAATAAATATTGGACCCCGAATCTTTTGGTAAGTTAGGATAATTAAATAAGGATTTTTGAATGATTATTCATGAGTGAAGAAGTTAAGAATTTTTGAAATTGAAATGAAATAGAAGATATGGTATAAATATGAGATGGATTAATGTGGAATTAATTGACATGTTAATATGCTTAAGGTAAGGTGTCATGAAATTAGGTGGCATGAATTAATACAATTAAAAGTGCTAGTTGAATTTAAGAGTTTAGAGTTCAATTGGGCCTAAGAGAACAATGGGCCTAAATCATATGAAAAGAAGAAGAAATAGTTTGGACTTAAGTGATTTAGTAGGATGAGAAGAAAGAAGGAAGAATGAGTCAACTTTGAGTCCACATAAAATGAATAAAGAAGAGAGGATATAAATGAGATGGGCTTAAGTTGTAGTAGGAAAATAAGAAGGAAGGAATTAAATGAAGTAGACTTGGGCTTGAGTCCATGAAGTGGAAATTAAAAGGAAAGAATGGAAACAAAATGAAGAAGAGTATAAAGGAAGGAGAATAAGTGAATTGGTGTAGGAAAGAAAAGAGAATGAAATGGGCTTAGAGGATATTGGGCTTAAGTAGGTTAAAAAATAGAAGAAAGGAAGATGAAGGTGGAATAAGATGGGCTTGAGAAAGTAATGGGCTTAAGTTGTTAGTAGGAAAGTATAAGAAGGAAGGAAGAAGGAAAGAAGAGAAATGAGTGGGCTTTGGGCTAAATGGGCTTAAGTTAAGGAAAGGAGTATAAAAGAGAAGAAGAAATAAGTTAGTAGGAAGAAGAGAGGAAGAAACGAAATTAAAGAGAGGGAGAGAGTGAGTTTGGTGGTGGAGGAGAAAGAAGAAGAAGAGAAAAGGCTTGCAAAGATTGGTGATTTCCAAGAGATTTCAAGAGATTTTGAAGAAAGTTCAAGAATTAAAAGTGTGGAGGAAGGCTAGAGCTTCTCTTTGAACCAAGAAATCACTTGGTTAGCTAAAGATTCAAGTGAGAGGCAAGAGGAATGGAAAGCAAGGGAAGGCCATGGGAACAAGGTTTTCAAGCAAGGATTTATAAGGTAGGTTTTATGTTTATAGTTGAATAATGGGCCATTAATATACTTTTCAACAAAAGGAAAGATTTCTGAATACTAAAATGCTTTCAAAATTCATTGTTTATGAATGCTTTGAGAAATTTGCTATCATTGATGTATCATGGTATGAATGATTTGAAATTGTTATGTGAATTGGATGATAGATGACTTGATATGTGAATTTGCTTGAGGAAGATGATGCATTGCATATGAAATGCACATGTTCATGAAATGATTTATAAAGATTTGCATGATTTATGCAAAATAAGATTTCAAGATTTTTGCCTTTGGGCAATCAAGATTCAAGACATGATTATATGTTATGTGGGTAAGGTTAAGTCCACCCAAGAAACGTCTCGTGCACGATGACCATGAAAAGCCTTCGCGGCTACCGCCTGACCGTGGCATAGGATGATCCAATATTTGGACTCCTAAAGATATGCCCATATAAGCTCATTAATGAGATTATATGGTTGCAAGAATTGTGGACTTGCCAAACCATTATGATGTGTTAGGTGGTATGTGTTATATGATGTGAATTGTGATAAGTTGAATTGCATTCATGATTTCATGAAAGTTTGAAAAATGCATGAATTGCATTTATGATTTTATAAACCTTTGAAAAATGAATAAATTGTGATTTCAAGAAAATGACAAGAGTTCTTAGTTTATGATTTTATGAAACTTTGAAAAAAATGAACGATTTGTGATTTCAAGAAAATGACAAGAGTTTTGAAGAAAACAATGTTTTATGATCCAAAGGAAATTTAAATGGAAATGGACTTCTAAGACTGTTTTGTTCATTATTTGGTTATAAGCATAGAACCTATTGGGCTCCCCAAGCTCACCCCCCCTATTTTCCCAATTTCCAGGTTTTTAGCAAGAAGTCAAGAGGAAGTGGATCAAGACATCTTGTGTTTGTTTTATTGTGTATTTGAAGTTTAGTTATGTAAATGTATAGTTGTAATCCATATGAGCAATTGAATAAAGTAAATGAGATATTGTTATTGGTTTTGGATTTTGGCTAGGAAATGCCAATGAAATTGTAAAACTCTTATGTATGATGATTAATGCAATATGGATTTGAGTATGGTTGTGAATGTAAAATTGCATATAAACGAATATGGAGCAATGGTTGAAAGTTAGCATGATGCCTAAGTCTTGTTGATGAGGATAGCTTTGATGGTTGCCTAGGAATTTAGGGTTTGATGAACAAATTGAATCAAGAATTTATAGAATGATAAAATGAGTGTGATGCTGGAGTCGTTATAAAGTATGTTAACATGAGAGGGCATGAATATCATACTGATTAGGTAAATGTTATGAGATTGGGATTGACGATCATGCATGTGTAATGAAGGTGAGAATGAGGCTTGTGTGAGGTTGAGTGGGCAAAGTCATGTTGAGAGTGAAGTGGATGAGTTGAGAGGTTTAGAAGTGTTTATGATGTTTGGAATAAGTCAAGAGAGTGTAGAGGGTTAGATTTTGAGTTCTGGATAGATATAAGTCGACTTATTGGACCCATAAGTCGACTTGTGAAGTTTTTGCATAATAAGTCGACTTTTTAGATAGATAAGTCGAGTTATTTTCCTCGATAAGTCGACTTGTTGGTGACAAGTCGACTTATTTGCCTCGATAAGTCGAGTTGTTCAGTATAAGTCGAGTTATAGGCTAATTTCCAGCACAGGTCGAGTTGTTAGTCAAGCGTTTTGAGCATTGTTAGAGGCCGAATTTGGTTTTGCAGTCTTCATGAGAGTTGTAGATCTAGATGTCTACTTTCAAATGGTGAAAACATGAACACATTATGACCTATATATAAAAACTTATGGCAGTTGTGCCAAAAGTGTTTCAGATTGAATTTGGAAGTGAGCATGTTCTATTGTTTTGGGCACAAATCCCTCATATGACCTCCAAATGAGGTGAGGCTTAAACCATTGGATTTATAAGACATATATCTTTCTTACTACAGAAATTGGTATCATTTGGAGTTAAATTGAGGAAGTTCTCATTAAAGAAAGTGAAAGGCCGGTTAAGAGAACATATTCCCGGTATGAACTCTTTCAGGTTATTAGAGTATATCTAGAGTTATATAACTCCGATTGAAGCAATTCTTGTCTTAAATTAAACAAGAGTCATAAGGCTATGATTTACAAGAAAATTTCAAATGAACTTAAGATTTTATGTTTTTCAAATTCGTGAACGTAGAGAAAATAAGTTCAAGTAAGATGATTAGGTACATGGGCACATTACTGGAACTTTGGTAAGTGAATTTTGGGGCGTTTTGAGCATGAGAATGAATTCATGATGTCTTTAAGGGTTCAAGGATTAAGAATGAAAAAAATTTAAAACCCTTCAAAGTAATACGACGCTCAGGTTTCACGATCTTAAGCAAGAGAGTTGGGTTCGTAACGGATCCAGCGATGTGGTCCGATCTCGGGTCGAGTTTCGATAATAAATGCTAATGGTGAGTCATGCACCCACGTTAGCTTATATATATATATATATATCTAAAGTTAAAAGATAAAGCTAAAGTTAAAAGATAAAGCTTCTCCTCCTCCATCCACGTATGGTATATATATATATATATATATATATATATATATATATATATAAATGTCAAGTGGTCCATCCACACCGAGGTCTGGCCCTACCGCCTCACCGGTCTCAGTATGGGAAAACCTCCAAAACCTTTTTTCAGCAATATCGATGTCGCGATCTCATCGAACATATCTCGATCTCATCGGGATCCATTTAACTTTTGCTCTCCATATATTGGAACTCATGCTAAAACTATTTTACTAATTCTCCGAGACACTCTTGTCGTGTGACCCATTAGGTTCCTTTATGTTGGCCACTTAGATTAACACTTAATCTGAGCAAGTCATGAGCGGTATCTAGCAACACATCATGACCCTCAATTGCCGGAAAGTAATTGGTTTGACGAATGAACATGTATTCATCATGAACCATATCACTTAACCTTTCCATAGACAATTATCGCAATTCATCCTTTCACCATGCTATACCCCACTGGTTATAGTATGGGCAAAGTGTCAACTCTTTACTAGATTGACTATATCAAATCTAGTCCAGTGATTTCAGTTCTCATCCAGGACTCATTACTTTATATGTCAATGAAGGCATTCTTCATGACATATATGCTCCTACCGAGAGACTTCCAAGTAATGACCCCGACAAGAGGCCATGTGTATCATCTTCGCTATCACGTAGTGGTGAATCCTCTATTGGCTACTCAATTACCTTCAATACTTCAAGTGCACTCCAATCACCACCCTATGAGCGACCTCTGTAAGGCAACAAGGAATGGAGTCAAAGCACGTAATCAAGATTCAAGATATCCTCGAGCACCTCAAGTCTAAGGATACTTGCACCATTGCTATGATGAGATTATCACTGACATTAGAATAGGACATCCATGTGATGATCTCATAGCAGGTCATCCAATGTACTTACTACCTCTAGTAAGCATCCACATCTCAACCCTAAATATCTCATATTTACAACTTTTGAGATCCACTGCTTGATCAAATCAAGGAGCTTGAGATGTGCTAGTCTTTCCAGATTACCGATGTCCAGTCTCAGTAATCCTATGACTAGGGATAATTTAGATACTGACATAATTGCACATGATAGGAATCTCAGTAGTATGATCACATCACAATTTCCTTCATGCTATGTCATATATCATGGACTTCATTAATTTGCTTATAGATCAATATCTATTCATAAATAATGAACAACAAGTTAATGAAATATGCCTTTCTTTATTTATTCATAAAGTATGTACACAACTTTGTACAAAATGTGCTAAAGGCGATTGCCTTCAGGGCACTACTCTAACAGCTTGGACACAATCAGACATTCTTCTTCACCGAAACCTTCTTCACTCTCTTCCTCCTCTTATTTCGATGATGTTTTCCCACTATCATCCTGTCCTGAAATTATACAAAATTGTAGTTGCCACTCACTCCTTACCTTATAGCCTAAGCTGTATTTCTCATTGCACCAGAAACAAAGACTCTTCGCTCTTTTCTTGTCAAAATCCCTACTGTTGATGGGTTTTGAGGGCTTAAAGGATCTTACCGAAGGTGAGCAGAATGTTGGAGATAGTGTTAGTAAGATTCCTTCTGTGCTGAGACTTCAATTAATGGTTGCTGGTTACGAAGGTCTTAAAGAGTTGAGTTAAAATTACCCTCACTACTTGTTGCATTGGTTCGATTAAGCATTGTATTTCCCGTTAACGTCACTGTCGCCTCTTGCTTCCGGGCTAGTGTGTAAGCCTGATGCAGAGAACAAGGTTTATGCATTTTCATTATGACCCAATCTTTGTCTTCAACCCCCTTAATAGAGAATCCAACCAGATACTCATTTGGTAATGAGAGTCTATTGGAATGATGATCGAACTGGTCGCAATAATCTAATACCGTCGCATACTGCTTCAAGTCGTTGAAATCCTCACTGAATCATAAAAAATCTCCGCATCAAACCTCTATTTAATAGCTGAACTCCCAATCCACAATTTCTATTTTATTACGATTCCTGATGTGTAAGCGATACAACTATTGTGCCCGTTCGGCCATATGCAGAATAACGACATTCACCTTCATCTTGGGAGTATGATCCAACTAGAAAAATTGTTCACAACAATATAGCCACAACTTATCATTTTCACAGTCGGTCGAGGGAAATTCGATTATACTCAACATCATCGGTGTAGCGTTCGCATCCAACTATTGCCACAACTGGCTACTCTGGGATGTCGGTTCTGTCAATCCAAGTTCACCTTGATTTTTCGACCCCTTTGTAGAAACGTGGTTCTAAGTTCCAACATCTCTTTTTTCTACCTTCTCAGTTCTGTTTTGAATTTTGACATGCCCTCGCTCCTATCTTAAGACTCCAACAACATTCTTTCCTACCGACTTTGTGACTCCAACAACATTTTCTCATTTCAAAATTGCGCCTCCATCAACCCCTTCAAATTTTCTTCCAACCGTCGTAGCTTTACGCCTCTCGTGGCCTCAACCATGGTTATTCCCATATTCGACCACTCTAATACCAATTGTAGATAAAGTTTTTAGAACAGAACACGCAAAAGTTATGTCGTGATGTTCGTTAATACAGTAGAAAGAGAATTAGAAAGGAATACATAGAATCCTCGAAGATTTAGAAAGAGAAAACAACATTTTGTTTTGACACAATCGTGTAGCCAGATTCCTTCTAATACACGTGTTTCACTATCCCATATATGCTGGAGCACGATTATAACCCTGAGGTTAATAAAAATAAAATTCAAAGCGAGCTTCCGTTGCTTCCCGCATTAACGTCTTCTTCCTCTCTCGTCTCTGCAATAATTTCCTTTCGCATGTAAAATCAAGAGACCGAGATATTAATGTGGTGTTTGGAATGGTATGAATTGAATTCAATTGTAGCATATTGAACCCATCCCTTTTTTTCTGTTTCCAAACACTTGAATTGAATTCAATTGCTTGCACATGTAAAATCAAGAGACCAAGATATTAATATGGTGATTGGAATGGTATGAATTGAATTCAGTTGTAGCATACTGAACCCGTCCCTTTTTTTTTTTTTTTTGTTTTCAAACACTTGAATTGAATTGAATTCAAGTGTTTGTAAAACAAAAAAAAAGAAAAAAAAAGGGACGGGTTCAGTATACTACAATTCAAGTGTTTGTAAAACAGAAAAAAATGGATGGGTTCAATTCATACATTAATTGAACCCCATCGTCTTTTATAAATTGAATTCACTGAAAAGGCATTAGAATTGAATTACAAACTGGGACTTCAATTCTTCTTTTAAACGTTGAAAATATCCTTATATTAATACCCATCTAACCCTACCATATATCTCTTCACCTCAAGCAACCCCTCCCACCTCAAACAGCCCCTCCCATCAAGAAACGGTACAACAACACCTTTTCTATGAATCAACACCTCCCACCATATCCAAGTTTTCCTTTTTTCTTGTTCACGGTGTCTTTTCCCTTTTCATTTTTTTTGTCTATAATCAACCTTCTCTTTTAGATTCATCATTTTGCTACTTTGATTGGTTTAATATATCTCTTATGCAATAAATTGTCGTGTCCTGAAAGTTTTCCATTTTAATCAGTCCCTTTCTAGTGGACAGAATTTAACAACTGCACCTTTCAATGGCAGTTGCGTGTACTAGGAAAATTGCGATGTATTCAGGAGATATTCCTAAGAAAGAACATGTACATTATTTCTGCAGCTGTAGCATCACAACTTCAAATTTTCATGAGGATCCAAGCTACCATGCTCTTCGAAGAATATGTTTCTCTTATATTTGTTTAAACTCTTTGACCAAGGCTTATTAATAGTGAAAAAAACTAAACCTATAGGCTTTTAGGAATAAAGTTGTAGTGGCGTGAAAGCCAAAAATTACATTAATGCAATTACAACTCCTATTGGAGAGGGATGGTGAATAATAGTGCTGCAGGTGAAGTGTATTTAAAGATTAGATTGATGTGTTACAGGTTCCATCCAAAATGTATTTGTTGGACCTCGATTTTTGAGAGAAATTTAGAAATATTAAGTGAAATTAAATGAGTGGTTTTGTATATGTATTGTGAAATAAAAGTATTCATGCTTTGAAGAAATTCATGAGAAAAGAATTATTGGGTTTTTGATAATTTTGATTATTGTGGAGATTTGTATAATTTATGAAAGTTCAAGTAGATGAGTTGATTGAAATAAAGTTGAAAAGCATAAATTAAATAGAAAAAGTGTGCAAAATTGAAGATTTGAGAAAGTTGACTTTTGGATATAGAAAGTTTGACTTTTGGCCATAGAGAGTTGACTTTTTGATTTAGGCAGAATTTGAGAAAATAATCTTCAGAAAATTTGTAGCTTATGTTGAAAGCTTTCTGTCGCCATAAAGTTTGTAATATTTCGATATCGGAAGTGAAAATTATAGTTAGTCAATGTTAAGGTTATTTCACTTTGACTTTGAAAATGTTTTTAAGTGTAGTATTGTGTATGATGTGCTTTGAGGCAAATCACCGGATTCGGATAGTTTAGTCTAGGTTTCCAACGCGATAAGTTTTCTATACTTTGTGTTTTAAGCATAACTTTTGATGTAGTGCTCCAAATTGGATGATTTTTATGGCATTATGAAATTAAGACAAGGAGGAACAATTCTTTAGAAGGAAGTTTAAGCAAATTCCTTCATTTTGATAGTGATAAAAATGTCCTAAAGTAAGTATTTGGCACTTTGCGTAAGTTAGAATTTCGATTACGAAATTCTTTTAAGAGGGGAAGAAATGTTGGACCCTGATTTTTGAGGAAAATTTAGAAATATTAAGTGTAAATGAGTGGTTTTATATATGTATTGTGAAATAAAAGTATTTATGCTTTGAAGAAATTCATGAGAAAAGAATTATTGGGTTTTGATAATTTTGATTATCAGGAGATTTGTATAATTTATGAAAGTTCAAGTGGATGAGTTGATTGAAATGAAGTTGAAAAACATAAATTAAATAGAAAAAGTGTGCAAAATTGAAGATTTAAGAAAGTTGACTTTTGGATATAGAAAGTTTGACTTTTGACCATAGGGAGTTGACTTTTTGATTTAGGCAAAATTTGAGAAAATGATCTTCAGGAAACTTGTAGCTTATGTTGAGAGCTTTCTGTCACCATAAAGTTTGTAATATTTCAATATCGGGAGTGAAAGTTATGGTTAGTCAAAGTTAAGGTTATTTCACTTTAACTTTGAAAATGTTTTTAAGTGTAGTATTGTGTATGTTGTGCTTTGAGGCAAATCGTCGGATTCGGATAGTTTAGTATAGGTTTCCAACACGATAAGTTTTCTATACTTTGTGTTTCCAACGGATGTCGGCATTTGATTCAGTTCGGTTACTTCGTTTGTTTTGGTTTGATTTTGATTCGCATTTCGATTCGTATTCGTTTCGCTTCGCTATTTTTGTTTTCGTTTCGATCCGATTTGCTTTTGACTTCGATAAATCTTTGTTTCGTTTCCGATCCCTTTGTTATTCGATTCTTTTTTTCCGCATTTTGTTATTCGATTTGCCTTCGGATTCGAATTATCCAATTTGAATTCGCTTTGGTTTCTTCGACCACTTTCGTTGGGTTTTCGGGTTGGGATCCGGTCTCCAGATTAGGTCCCAACAGTATGAGGGGATTTGATACTATTCAAACAAAAAAGCAGACCACCTCTTTTCTAGTCATTTTCCTTGATAAAATTTTCCCATATCTATGAGACATTAGAACCATTTCTAATTAAAAGATATGAGGTTTTCTACATAATATTAGTTGGTTTGATTGGTTTCATTTTAATTCAACTTTCAATTTTTAGCCAATGTCAAGATTTTTTTTTACTTGTTTTGTGAAAATAAATAAATTTAAACGCAGGCGATATAAGGGATTTGAAAGAAATGTTCTACTTGTTATGATAGCTTATGCGAGTTATTTGGTTTGTTTAAGTTATATATATCAATATATGTCTTAGGCTAACAGACAACTAATACATCCAAGAAGATGTCATAGAAAAATTATACGCCAAGAATTACTAACCACAATAGAGATACATTATAATGCACATAGCATTTTACGCATGAGTCATGATGCAGTTATTCGCTTATGTTCAATTTTTTGTAGGAAGGGGTTGTTAAGAGATAACCAATATAGTTTGGTTAAGGAACAAATTGGAATATTTTTACATATTTTAAGTGGTAGAGCTAGCACTCGTTCACAAAGTTTCTTTTTCCGACGATCTACTGAAACAATTAGTCGTCACTTCCACTAAGTACTCAGAGCAATAATTACCCTTAAGGATCAATTTTTGGTTCAGCCAAATGGTTTGGTTGTCCCTCCTGAAATAATAAATAGCGGAGGAAGATTTTATCCATATTTTCAGGTATTTTTTAAAACAATTTATATACAAAAACATACTTTTTATATTAATAAAAGATCCCAATACATTCTATGAACTTTTTAGAATTATATTGGTGCTCTTGATGGAACATATATCAAAGTAAAAGTTTCAAAGGAAAATATATCAAGGTATAGAGGAAGGAAGAGTTATCCTACAATTAATGTCTTGGTTGCATGCACTTTTGACTTGAAATTTACATATGTCCTACCTAGATGGGAAGGTTCTGTAGCGCCCCCTCACCGTAGGGTATGCACCGAGACGCCCGTGGGTCGTTCCGACGCATATCCCACAGCAAGGAAGTGCTACTAACAAAAACAATCACTAAACACTCGCATGGCATCAATACAATTTAAACCGAAATATGCTAATCACTAAGTTTTAAACCACAATAATCTTTCATTTCACATTACTAACTGAAATATAGACAAGTCTATCAGTCCCCTACAGTCTCAATACAATATCTCAAAAAGGAAACTGATACAAAAGTCTATACTAAGACATCCCCAAAAATCTTCCCAGCTGACCAACCTGTGAGCCATTGCTTCTTTTGTCCACGCACTCACACGGCAGAAAGAGTCTATCACAGGAGCTAGGAATCTACTAACGCTGTCCTGAAAAATAATTGCAATGTTGGGTGAGTTTGCGAACTCAATGAGAAACCATCATCGATGGTTCACCCAACTCATGCATATACACACGATATATCACATAGTCACACGATAACGCATTCGAAACATTATAAGACAATTTACACATTTTCACAATAACATAAATCAGATATATCACTGCGCAATCGCCACATAATACACGCATTCTCAATTTGCACAATACAGTCAGATGCATGATGCATGCCAATTCTTATTTTATGTCAGTGTTGTGATTGGCAACATCTCCCCCAATTCGGGCACATTACACAGTAATCACATTTTAGGCAAGTAGGAGAGCCCTCAGGGTATGCGCTACAGCTCACTCACACTAGGGATAGGAGAGCCCTCTGGGTATGCACTATTCTCTTTTCGACCTTAGGTCCTTTCACTGATAATCGAGCTTAAAGCTCTGATCACTAATTGCACCAGTCACAACTGTTTATTTACCGATTTTAATCATGTCTAGCATGCAATCACACTTGCACAATCAATAACATATATCAATCAATTCTATTTATCGCATTCAGAACATTTACTCATAATTTCAAATTTCATCTATTTCACGATTATAAGCACTCACATTGGCAAACAACTCACATATTCATAGAACATTTAACACACAAGGATTGAGGAACCAACTAGTTACTCACCTGTAATTCGAACTCGCTCGAAGTCCCAAAGAATATCCGTGGAATGACGATCCAACGGTGCCTCTACAACAATTTAAACAAATTCTCATCACTAGATGCTCAATCAAAGAAATTCGATAATGCACATGTCTTAATTCAAAGTTGTACGATGCATGTTCATGATTTCCCGGCGCTATAACCCAATTTTGCAATCTCTTGCCTCATAACCAAAATTCACTATCCACTAGATCAATATCATCCATTAATTTCATAAGTCTCCAATTTAAACTCTCATAGTCATAATAAAATTCTTAGGTTACAATAGGAACTATAATCGACTCTCTTTCTATGATTGGGAACCCACTAATTTAAATTCGAACTCTTATTCTTTATCTCAATTGTAGACCTCTTTCTCTAGTTCATAACGAATCCAGAATCACCTCAATTGGAGGTCTACACCCTAAATTATGCCTCAAAAACTAAAGCACCCAACATCAGAAAATTGGAGCTCGTCGTGACGAAGGGTCTCTCGTCGCGGCGTGGAAACACGCTCGTCGCGACGAAGATCTGCACGCTCGTCGCGGCGTCTCGACCCTCTCGTCGTGGCGAGGCCAATTGCAGGCGTCGCGACGTGCGGACGACTTCGTCTTCTCCAAATCAAATTTTCCTCTTTCTCTCTCTATAAACCAGCATTAAACACTCTCAACTACCCACATCTCTAGCATTTAAACTCATTAATACATCAAACAACAATAAATAGCAACATTAAAAACATCAAACTCACCAAATCAAAGCTCAAATCTGTAAACGTCCGAAAATCCTCCAACAAGCTCCAACACCGATTTTCACCTTCAAAACTCAACTCTCTTCATCTTCCTCAAGAATCAAACTAAGCTTGGTATAGGGAGTGGTAGCAACAAGAAATGATCAGAGATCACACACCAAGGAGAGACGAAAATCACCAACAAAGAGAAGAGAAACTTTGCCCTAGGAGGAATGCCTTTCTTTGATTTCAAAACCTTAAGTATAAATATAAAGGGTTGATTTAAAACCTATAGATTATAGTCCTCAAATTCATTCACTTCCAGTCTCTAAATTTCAATAGCTCATCATAAAAATTCTAAACTCCCAAATCTAAATTTTCCATGCCATTTGCCATCAATTTGAACCTAATCTAATCCATCGATTTAAGACATTTTCCATTCAAACCATAATTCTGAAAATTTCGAAAAAATTCCTATAAATCCTCAAAAATATAAAACACAAGATCATATACTCAAATTTCAATTTTCAAATCTCTAAAATTCAATTCTCACTCCAATTCAACTATACAAACCCAATTATGCCAAAATTCCCAAATAAATCATATCTTACACAAATTTACACTTCAAAACATAATCATAATTAATTGCCGGAAAAATCATGAATGCATGTCACTACGCATATGCATGTGCAAAATGATATGTTTCTAAAAAATCAGAGGCCACAAATAATACTCAACGAATATATGCAGTAAAAATCCTATCCTGTCCCAATTACCAATATGTCCATCACATCGGTAACGGGATGTTACAATTCTCCCCTCCTAATAAAAATTTCGTCCGAAATTTCATACCTAATAGGGTCGAATGATGAGGGTACTGCCTCCTTATGTGCTCCTCAGTCTCCCAAGTTGCCTCCTCTGATAAGTGGTTCTTCCATAGGACTTTCACCAATGGAATCACCCTGCTCCTCAATTGCTTGACCCGCGATTCGATAATCTGTACCGACTCCTCAACATAACTCAAATCACTAGCTATCTCAATCTCCTGAGCCGGAATCACATGAATCGGGTCTGATCGATATCTCCGGAGCATACTCACATGAAACACATCGTGCAACTGGGACATCTCACTCGGCAATGCCAATCTATAGGCCAACGGTCCAACCCTCTCAGTAATCTCATACAGACCGATATACCGAGGACTCAACTTGCCCTTACGGCTAAATCTCAGCACTCCTCTCCAAGATGACACTCGGAGGAACACTCTGTCGCCCACATTGTACTCCATCTCTCGTCGATGCTGATCCACATAACTTTTTTGTCTATCCTGAGCCGCCTTAATGCTCCTCCGAATCAATCTAACCTTATCCACAGTGTCCTGGATCAGCTCGGGACCCTCGAGCATCCTCACGCCCTCTTCATCCCAGTAAAGAGGTGATCTACACGGCCTCCCATATAAGGCTTCTAATGCCCCAAATTAGGGGTTAGAATATTAAAAAAATTTAGTACGAATTATGAGTGCTATTTGCTTATTAACTTTTTAACTATTGACTTAAATTGTACATAAGTATTTTGGCATGCATTCATGGTATTTTCCGGATTAATTGGTTTAATGAAACTTCGGAGTGATTTGGACAGTATTATTATAATTTTCATAATTTTTTATACTTCAAATATTTTAGAAATTAATGGAGGATTAGTTTTGAGTTGCCAATTTATTTTGAGAGTCATTATTTTCTCATGAATTTTGGTAAATTTTCTAAGTTTTACGGAATTGTTGGGTAATTATTACAACTAAGAATTCATAACAATGTTTTTGGTTATTTAGTACTATTTGGACCTATTAGTTGTTTATTAGTTGTATCGCATCCAAACCTAAATGCAACGATATAAATCGAACATTATCGTTTATTCCTCACCGAATGCCTCCTTTACCCATCCATCAGTAGAGATAGCAAAGTCATTCACTCACCACCACCTGCTATTGGCATTTTCTTTGGAAAGCTGGTAAGTAAAAATTGATGGTTAGTTTATCATACGCGAGTTATATCTTTGTTTTTGTTTTTGTTTAGATTTATCATGTTTGAAGATTAGGATAATTCTGATAGGTTAGAATTACTAAATAGGTTAGTTGTAAAGTGAAGAAATGAAAGGAAGGTGAAAAAAAGAAAGAAGAAGTTTTAGTCTCAAGTCGAAGGTTGAAGACGGTGAATAGTGCGAGAATAGTGAATTGTGAGCGATTAATGGATTAATTGGTGAACGGTGTCTTGCATCGAAGAACCGTATGTATTTATGAGCGAAGAATGACGATTTGTGAACAATAAGCGTATGTATTTGTGAACAGAGTCATCGTATTTTCACCCAAAATGTCTAACTGCTGAGGTAATAACGGCTAGTTAAGCAGTAGATAAAACGATTAGTTTACAAAATGCTCTATAAATAGATACCACTCCTCCATCATTTACTTCATCCCTTACCTCACAAGTGATTCTTGGCGAAAACCAAATTTCAAATGTTGTCCTCTATTGCATTTTTTTGTCTACTTCTTATTATTATGTATTTTGTGTCATTCTTAGTGTAGAGCTAAATGATTTAGCTCGCACTCTTTTCTCTTTTTAGCATGTCCTATGATCTTTATGTTACTTATTGGCATAGCATTTGAGAATTAATGTAATTTGTACATTTTCACTTTAATTGGTAAAGACTTGCTTTCATTTGAATACTTTCAAGATCGCTAATTTTACTAAACTTCATGGATCATTTCGTACTATGAAAGTGGTTGATTAATCCCGAAAATTTGTCATGAACATGCATCATACTCGGTTATCATACATTAATTAAGCCTGATAATAATTTATGTCCGTGTTCCTATGATAGAGGAAAGACCTTTGCCGGATATTATCGAGACAATAAACACTAAGTATGCATTTAGGTAAGTAATACAGTCGATAATTTGAGACGTAATATAGGTAGAAAATTTCAGTAAGTACTTTAGGTACACCTAGATGATGTCTAGGATTGATTTATTGGAAGTGCTATTTGCCTGCACATGAAATGGTGAAATGACCTTGTTACATTTTACTATTTGATAAGTCCTAGTTGTGGGTAAATAGGCATGCCTAGAAGGGTCTGCAATGCTCCGTTATTTGACACTTTGGTGTCTCTCGATATCGAGACATATGTCTCCCGCCGATACTAATTATGGTATCTCTGTATAAGTCCTGTTACCCACTTCGCTCATAGATTTATAGTTTGATTTGTTACGTATTACGATATCGATTGATTATTCGATTCAAGGATCTCCGTGTTCGCCATTCGCTTAGTATAAAAATCATTCGAAAGGCATTCTTTACATTTCTCAAATCGGTTAATATAGATTAGTTATTACTCACTAAGCTATATGCTTAGCACGATGGATTTGCCTCGTGTAGGTTGGAGCTAAGAGATTAAAGATCGACAAGTCAACCGCATGGGCCAAAAGCGCCCGAAGTTTTGTGTTCTTGCGAAAATGTATTTTGTTTGGTTTGTTTGGGCCTGTAAATATTCTTTTCGATTTGTTTTGAAATTATGAGATGTATTATATGTGTATTACGCTTAGTTTTTAAAAATGCATGTGTGAAACGATTTGATTTGTTTGTCTGCCTTGGGTGGCATCCATTTATCCTCCCTGGGGTATTTGGGTGTTACATTTTTGGTATCAAAGCGCTAGTTTAGGCGGTTCGGCTTAACCACGCTTGCCTATTGTTTTCCGCCGAGTGTTTAAGTTGTGTTATGGCTAACGCGTGTCCCATGTTTTGTCTAAGCATGATGGAAGGATCTCACGAGATTGTCGAAGTTCCGAGAAATCAAAGTTGAGCAAACACGTCGAAACACCGGGACCATCAAGCGGTCAATCGAGGAGAAGTCGAGGTTCCACCTCCTCCTCTAGCTCAAGGAGAAGCTTTGATTAAGCTATCCTAGGATATGATGACCTTGTTGCATCGAATGACAACACCTAAGGCTCGATTGATCAACCGAGGAAGTATGGGGTGAAGAATTTTTGGGACATCTCTCGAGGAATCTGAAGGGCGAGTTACGGATTGAGAAGGTGAAGAGGGTACTTGGATGAGATTAGTTGTCCAGAGAGCAAATGGTTCATCGTCTGTTTCTTCTTCGTGAGCTGCTTATGAATTGTGGAAATTTGTTTACTTGAGTTCTCGCCACGGTGCCTCGACTTGGGAATTCTTTGCCCAAGAATTTAGAACTAAGTATGTGACTAAGCTTACGTAAAGGATCGGTGGAAGCAATTCCTGAATCTTAAGCGAGAGGAGTTTGTCTGCTTCGAGTATGATCGGAGTTTAATCGGCTCGAAGAATATGCCCTGAATCAGATCGATCAAGAGTTTCGATGTCATCAATTTGAGGAGGGATTGCATGATTCGATCAAGGAGCATCTGGCAGCGTTTTCTATGTTACAACACGTTACTTACCATCGGTTAGTGCAATTGCAATAAAAGTAGAAAGACAAGAGACGATCAGAAAGAAAGAAGTCGAAAAGAGGCTTTAATAGAGGAGGTCAGTCTTCGGGGAAACGAAGTTGGGAAAGTAGTTCATCTGCACCGAGAGTTGCTCAGAGATCTATGATGAGGGGAAAGCAACAAAACTTTCCTACACCGACTGCCTCTAGTAGGGGTTCCTCTGGGGGTCGAGGTTATAATGCTCCAGAGTGTCCACACTGCTCTATTTACCATTGGGGTGTCTGCTGGAGAGCTACATGTGCATGTTTTCGTTGTGGCAGTACGGAGCATATGGTTGCAAATTGCCCTCCGAGACATGCCCGATGGCCACAAGCTAGTGGAGAGGTTTCGCATGCTTCAGTTGGGAACAGAGGTCGAGGAAGAGGCCGAGGCGGATATAATCAGAACATGACTAATCTGAGCTCGCACTCAGAAATTGTGAATCGACCAAGCTCGTGCCTTCCGCTTCATTTCTCGCTTATGTAATCGAAGCTTCGGGAGGATCGGGATGCACCGGATGTCATTCTTTGGTATGGTTTCTCTCTTTGGTTCGAATTGTATGCATTAATTGATCCCGGATCTTCACATTCATATATCTGTGCTGGAGAAATGTTTGATAAGAAGATACTTATAGATCAGTTAGAATATGACATGCATGTAACTAGTCCTCTGGGTAGTAGTGTGTTGGTGCATCAAGCGGTTAGAGATTGTCCAGTTATGATCCAAGGAAGGGAGTATGCAGCGGATCTGATTAAGTTGCCGTTTCACGAATTTGATTTTATTCTGGGTATGGATTACCGTCGAAACATCAGTGAAGAATCGATCGTAAGGCGAAGACCGTTTTCTTGAAGAGGCCTGACCAGTCTGAGATTGTATTTCGTGGTGGTTGCACACGAGCTCTGACCGATGTAGTATCTGCTATGCAAGCTCAAAAGCTTCTCATGAAGGGGTGTGAAGCTTATCTAGCTTTTGTACTTGATACCCAGAAGGAAGGTGCTAAAGAGAAACCGCTGAGATTCTCGTAGTGAAGGAGTTTCGGATGTTTTCTGAAGAATTGCACGGAGTCCCTCGCAGAGAGAAGTGGAGTTATCTATCGAAGTTATGCTGCACGCTTTCCGATATCTCAGAGCATCGAAGAATGACTCTCACCGAGTTGAAGGAGTTGAAGTTACGATTCATAAGAACTTACGGATAAGGGTTTATTAGACCGGCAGTATCACCGTAGGGTGCACAGTGTTGCTTGTAAAGAAGAAGGATGGTACATCGCGCATGTGCATCGATTATCGGCAGATTAAATAGGGTCACGATGAAGAATAGGTATCCACCGCCAAGGATTGACGATCTATTTGATCGATTGAGAGATCACGAGTGTTTTCAAGATAGATCTGCGATCGGGTATTATCGACTTGGGTAAAGGATGTGGATATCTTCAAGACCGATTTAGGACCTTATGGACATTACGAATTCCTAGTAATGCCGTTTGGGTTAACTAATGCTCCAAAGAAAGATTTATGGATTTGATGAATAGAGTATTAGGGCCTTATATGGACGGTTTGTTGTGGTGTTTATTGATGATATCCTCGTTATTCAAGAATGAACATGAGCATATTGACCATCTCCGAATTGTATTCTGAGACCTGCGGAAAGGCGCTTGTATGCGAAGTTGAGTAAATGTGATTTACGGCTCAGGAGGTATCATTCTTAGGCATGTTGTCTCATCTGAAGGAATTAGAGTTGATCTAGTAAGATAGAGGCGGTTGTTAATTGGAAGCCACCAAGGAACGTGTGAGGTGAGAAGTTTTTCGGTCTCGTTGGTTATTACCGTCGGTTTGTTAAGGGGTTTCGATGATAGCATCCCTTTAACTAAACTCTGCATGTAAAGGTGAAGTATGAATGGTCCGATAGATGTCGAGTAGCTTTGATCGGTTGAAATGTATGCTTATTGAAACTCACGTATTAGTTCATCCTACTTACGTAAGGAGTATGTTCGTATCTTGATGCATCGGGATTGGGTTAGGTTGTGTTTTGATGCGGGAAGGAAGGTAGTTGCTTATGCTTCTCGCAACTAAAGACTCGTGAATATAATTACCCTACTCATGATCGGAGCTTCGTGCAAAGAGTGTTTGCCTTAAAAATTTGGCGACACTAATCGTATGGTGAAAGGTGTAGAATTTTCTGATTATAAGAGTCTCAAGTATCCGCTTACTCGGAATGAACTTAATTTGAGACAACGGTTGGTTGGAATTATTTAAAGACTATGATTGTATTGTAGACTACCATCAAGGTAAGGCTAATGTTGTAAAGATGCCTTAAGTCGAAAATCGCATCTCGGCTTTATCACCGGGCGATTGGATGGCGGTTGGGATCGATGGAGCCTTGATGGCTCAATTGATAGCAAGGCCCACGTTGAGACAGAGATTTGTAATGCTCAAAGAGCGATGATAAGTTACAACAACTTATCTTGGCTACTCGGGAAGGTAAAAGCGGTGATTTTTACTCGCGGGGTGATGGTGAATTGTATTATAAGGACCCGGTTGTGTGTGCCGCCTAATGATGAATCAAGAAGAAGATATTGTTTGAGGCTCATAATACTGATCTTTACTATGCATCCGGGTGGAAACAAGATGTATCAAGATTTGAAACAAGATATCTTGGTGGTCGTGTATAAACGGATGTTGTGGATTATGTAGCAAAATGTCGACATGCCAAAGAAAGTTAAATTTGAGCACTGTGTTCCATCTGGTTTGTTAAATCCTATTCCTATTTCTCAATAGAAATGGGATAACATTACCATGGACTTTGTCACTAGACTTCCTCTTACTCAAATGAAACATGATGCGATATAGGTTATTGTGGATAAGTTCACCAAATGCTCATTTTCTAATTGCTCGTCTGACTATTCATTGGATAGGCTTGCAGATTTATATGTGAATGAGATTGTAAGATCGCATGGAGTACCATTATCGATTATTTCGATCGTGATCCTCGATTTACTTCAAATTTCGAAAAGTTTACAGGAAGCATTGGGTACTCAACTTAAGTTTAGTAATCGCTTTTCATCCCTGCATAAATGGACAATCGAACGAAGTTATACAGATTTTGGAAGATATATTGAGGGTGTGTGTTAGAGTTTCCGAGAGTGGGATAATTATCGACTTTGATGGAGTTTGCTTATAATATGATTATCGACGAGCATTGGCATGGCACCTTATGAGCGTTGTATGGTAGGAAGTGTAGAACTCGTATGTTGAGCGGAGTTGAGTGAAAACAAGATGATCGGGCGGATATTGTGAAAGATCTGTAAGAAAAGATTGAGATAATTCAACGAGATTAAAAGTCGCTAGTGATCTGCGAAATCTTATCACGATCTAAAAGGAAGGATATTGAGTTTCAAGTGGGTGATAAGGTGTTTGAAAGTGTCACCATGGAAGCATATACTTGGTTTGGAAAGAAGGGTAAGCTTAGTCCGCGATTCATTGATCCTTATGAAATTCTCAAGAGGTTGGACACGTAGCTTATCGCTAGCTCTTCTGGAGAATCGCCGATTGCATGATATGTTTCATGTTTCTATGTTGAGGAGATACCGATCGACGCTCACATAAGATTCCGTGCAAGAGATTCAGTACAACAGATTTGTCATATGAAGAAGGGCCAATTTCCATATTAGCCGTAGAAGTAAAACAATTCATGAACAAGACAAGAACATTGGTAAAAGTCCTCCGCAACATCATGGAATTGAGGAAGCAACCGGGAACCAGAGGAAATCATGAAGACCCAATATCCGCAATTATTAGGATCGGTATGAATTTCGAGGACTAAATTTCTTAAGGAGGGAAGAGTTGTAACGCCCAAATTAGGGGTTAGAATATTAAAGGAATTTAATGCAATTATGAGTGTTATTTGCTTATTAACTTATTAACTATTGGCTTAAATTGTGCATAAGTATTTTGGCATGTATTCATGGCATTTTTAAGTTAATTGGTTTAATGAAACTTGAATGATTTGGACAAGATTATTATAATTTTCATAATTTTGTATACTTCAAATATTTTAGAAATTAATGGAGGATTAGTTTTGAGTTGCCAATTTATTTTGAGAGTCGTTATTTTCGACGGAATTTTGGTAAATTTTCTAAGTTTTTCGGAATTGTTGGTAATTATTACAACTAAGAATTTATAACAATGTTTTGGTTATTTAGTACTATTTAGACCTATTAGTGTTTATTAGTTGTATCGCATCCAAACCTAAACGCAACGATATAAATCGAACATTATCGTTTATTCCTCACCGAATGCCTCCTTTACCCATCCATCAGTAGAGATAGCGAAGTCATTCACTCACCACCACCTACTATTGGCATTTTCTTTGGAAAGCTGGTAAGTAGAAATTGACGGTTAGTTTATCATACGCGAGTTATATCTTTGTTTTTGTTTTTGTTTAGATTTATCATGTTTGAAGATTAAGATAATTCTGATAGGTTAGAATTACTAAATAGGTTAGTTGTAAAGTGAAGAAATGAAAGGAAGGTGAAAAAAAAGAAGTTTGAGTCGAAGTCGAAGGTTGAAGGCGGTGAATAGTGCGAGAATAGTGAATTGTGAAGCGATGTCGATGCGGTCGGTGAACAGTGTCTTGCACAAAGAACCGTATGTATTTGTGAACAGTAATCGTACGTATTTGTGAACAGTGATCGTAAGTATTTGTGAATAGTAGTCATACGTATTTTTCACCCAAAAATGTTTAACGACTAGGTATAACGGCTAGGTAATAACGGCTAGTTAACGGTACAAAAATGACTAGTTTACAAAAATGCTCTATAAATAGATACCACTCCTCCATCATTTACTTCATCCCTTATCTCACAAGTGATTCTTGACGAAAACCAAATTTCAAATGTTGTCCGCTATTGTATTTTTTTGTCTACTTCTTATTATTATGTATCTTTGTTTCATTCTTAGTGTAGAGCTAAATGATTCAGCTCGCACTCTTTTTCTCTTTTTAACATGTCCTATAATCTTTATGTTACTTATTGGCATAGCATTTGAGAATTAATGTAATTTGTATATTTTCAGCTTTAATTGGTAAAGACTTGCTTTCATTTGAATACTCGCAGTATCGCTAATTTCCTTAAACTTCATGGATTATTTGGTACTATGAGTTGTTGATTAATCCCAAAAATTTGTCATGAACATGCATCATACTCAGTTATCATACAGTAATTAAGCACAATAATAATTTGTGTCCGTGTTCCCTATGATAGAGGAAAGACCACTACCAGATATTATCGGGACAATAAACACTAAGGGCGATTTAGGTAAGTAATACAGTCAGAATTTGAAGACGTAATATAGGTAGAAAATTTCAGTGTAAGTACTTTAGGTACACCTAGATGATGTCTAGGATTGATTTATTGGAAGTGCTATTTGCCCGCATATGAAATGACCGAAATGAACTTGTTACATTTTACAACTATTAAGTCTAGTTGTGGGTAAATAGGCATGCCTAGAAGGGTCTGCAATGCTCCCGTTATTTGACACTTTGGTGTCTCTCGATATTGAGACATATGTCTCTCTGCCGATACTAATTATGGTATCTCCTGTATAAGTCCAGTTACCACTTACATTCTTGGATTTATAGTTTGATTTGTTATGTATTATGATATCGATTGATTATTCTCGATTACGAAGGATCTCCGTGTTCTAGTTACATTTAGTATAAAAATCGCTTCTGAAAGGCATTCTTTTTTTGAAATCGGTTAATATAGATTAGTTATTATTAAGCTAAGCTATATGCTTAGACGGTGGATTTGTCCGTGTAGGTTGAGCTAAGAGATTAAGGATCGGGACAAGTCAACCGCAGCGGGCCAAAAGCGTCTCGAAGTTTTGTGTTTGCGAAAATGTATTTTGTTTGGTTTGTTTGGGCTTGTAAATATTCTTTCGATTTGTTTCTAAAATTATGAGATGTATTATATGTGTGTTACGTTTAGTTTTTAAAAATGCATGTGTGAAACGTTTTGTGTTTGTCCTGTCTTGGGTGGCATCCATTTATCCTCCCAGGGGGTATTTGGGTGTTACAAGGCCTCATACGGTGCCATCCCAATACTGCTCTGGTACTGATTATTGTAAGCAAACTCTATCAGAGCCAAATACTGATCCCAAGCACCTCTGAACTCCAATATACAAGCTCTCAGCATATCCTCAACAGTCTTGATCATCCTCTCACTCTGCCCATCTGTCTGAGGATGAAATACTGTACTGAAATTCAACCTCGTACCCATAGCTGACTGCAAACTCCTCCAGAACCTCGAAATAAATCTGGGATCCCTATCTGAAACTATCGATACCGGGACCCCATGCAGTCGTACAATCTTTGCCACATACTTCTGGGCCAACTGGTTGAAGGTGTTGCTCTCCCTCACTAGCAAGAAGTGAGCCGATTTGGTCAACCGGTCTACTATAACCCAGATCGCATCATGCTGCCTCGGTGTCCTAGGCAACCCCATAATAAAATCCATAGTGATTCGTTTCTATTTCCACTCCGGAATGGGTAACGGTCTGCAATCTCCCAACTGGGGCCTGGTGCTCAGCCTTAACCTGCTGGCACGTCAAACACCGAGAAACAAACTCTGCTACTTGCCTCTTCATGCCTGGCCACCAAAAATGCAACTTAAGGATATTATACATCTTGGTAGTACCAGGATGCATAGCATAGGTAGCCACATGCGCCTCCTCTAAAATCTCTCGCCTTAAATCATCAACATCTGGCATACACAGTCTCTGAACTATCCAAAGAGTCCCATCTCTCAACTCAAAATCAGAAAGCAATCTAGATCTGACTCTATCTATCAATCTCACTAACACGGGCCACGATCACGAACCCTCCGATCCGATCCTGTAACATCGGCCTAAGCCTCAAAGTAGCTATGAGCTCCATCCGACCCAAATCCATCGCACATTCAGAGCTCTCATTTGAATCAGATTAGCGATCTACCAATCTGAATTTGAACGCAGCGATATGAGATCTCCTACTCAAAGCATTTGCCACCACATTAGCCTTCCCTGGGTGGTACTCGATAGTCGATCATAATCCTTGATGCTTCAACCCATCTCCTCCGCCTCAGATTCAACTCTCTCGACTCGTGAATCTGTAAACTCTTATAATCGGTGAAGATCTGGAACGTCTCACCATACAAATAATGTCTCCAGATCTTCAAAGCAAACACAACTGCAGCTAACTCCAAATCATTCACTGGGTAATTCATCTCGTGAGACCTCAACTGTCTCGAAGCATACGCTATCACTCTACCACGCTGCATCAAAACACATCCTAAACCCCGCTGCGAGGCATCACTGAAAACCTTAAAGCCTCCCGCTCCTGATGGCAAAGCTAACACTGGTGTCAAAGTCAGCCGATGTTTCAGCTCCTCAAAACTCCTCTGACACTTATCAGTCCATCTGAAAGCTACACACTTCCTCAGAAGTTTTGTCAAAGGGGCTGAGATCATCGAAAACCCCTCGACAAACCTCCGGTAATATCCTGTTAATCCGAGAAAACTCCGAACCTCAGACATGTTCCTCGGGATCTCCCAACTCCTCACTTCCTCAATCTTATGAGGATCCACCCGGATACCCTCACCAGACACAATGCCCTAGAAATACTATCTCATCAAGCCAAAATTCACACTTAGTGAATTTGGCATATAACTGCCTCTCTCTCATAATCTGCAACACAATCCTCAGATGCTCCGCATGCTCCTCTCTACTCCTCGAGAACACCAGAATATCATCAATGAATACTATCACGAATTGATCCAGGTAGGGCTGAAAGACCTTATTCATCAAGGCCATGAAGGCTGCCGGGGCATTAGTCAACCCGAACGGCATCACTAAGAACTCGAAATGCCCATATCTGGTCCTGAAAGCACTCTTAGGCACATCGGCCTCTGCTATCCGCAACTGATAATATCCAGATCTCAAATCCAACTTGGTAAACACCTGAGCTCCCTGCAACTGATCAAACAAATCATCGATCCTAGGCAGTGGATATTTATTCTTAATTGTAACCCAATTCAGCTTCCTATAATCGATGCACAGCCTCAAGATCCCATCCTTCTTCTTCACAAATAACACTGGAGCTCCTCACGGCAAAACACTCGGCTTAATAAATCCCTTATCCAGAAGCTCCTGCAACTGAGCCTTTAGCTCCCTCAATTCCACCGGTGCCATCCTATATGGAGGTATCGATATAGGAGCGGTACCTGGAACGAGGTCAATCCCAAACTCCGTCTCCGATCCGACGACAAACCCGATAACTCATCGGGAAACACATCTAGAAATTTCCTGATCACGGGAATATCCTGCAGCCTCTGCTCTACTCTAGAATCAATCACATGAGCCAGATACGCCTCACAACCTCCCTGTATCAACCTTAAGGCACTCATGAACGAAATCATCCTGGCTGGCACTGCCTGACTAATACCTCAAAAAATAGCTCTAGGCTAACCAAGAGACTCTAACATGACCTCCTTGGTACAACAATCCATAACAGCCCTATGCGCAGTAAGCCAGTCCATCCCCAAAATCACACCTATCTCTCTCAGAGGCAACACTATCAGGTCTGCCCTCAACTTTGCCTGATCAATCACAATCGGACACCCCTTGCAGACCTCTCCCAAAACTGTCGTACTACCTAGAGGTGTACTCACCTCTAGCTCATACTGTAATCTCTCCCTATCACAATGTAGTCTACATGCCACATGTGGTGCAACAAACAAATGCGTGGATCCTGGATCTATCAAAACAAAAACCTCAAGATCAAAGATCAGAAGCATACCAGCTACCACATCGGACGAATCCTGAGCCTCCTGTCGAGTAATGGCATAGACTCTAGCTTGGGACTACTGTCGGCTGCTTAGTCCCTCAGTCCTCACTACATATCCCTCAGCTCGGCCTCGACCTCTACCTCGGCCCCTAAATCCTGATCCACCTCCACGGCTCTGCTGTACCGTGGTATTGCTGCCTGATCTTCCAGTCATAGTGGACTGGGCCTCCATAGTATAAGGACACT
The DNA here is from genome assembly GCA_029891385.1 of Erythroxylum novogranatense. Classification (NCBI taxonomy): domain Eukaryota; kingdom Viridiplantae; phylum Streptophyta; class Magnoliopsida; order Malpighiales; family Erythroxylaceae; genus Erythroxylum; species Erythroxylum novogranatense. Next base: position 488,374 of record CM057225.1, on the reverse strand, counting down.
CCCGGATCTGATAGTCCATGGAGCCACACTTGAGACACGCTCCGGTAAATCTCCAGCACTCCCCACTGTGTCTCCTCTCACAATACTCACACAGCGGAAGACTCTGGCCTGAACCTCGAGCACCACTACGGCCACTACCAGGTCGGCGAATCGCCCTCTGCCTTAAATTTGGATTGTCACCTCCTCCTCAGATGACTGAAGGACACAGTGCAGCGCTTCTTGAATCCTCTACTCTCACTACCCTGGCTGTCACTCGGTCTCTTGCCCCTGGGGCCCTGTCCAGACTCAGCTTGGTTCTACCTCAGAAGTTGCTCAACTCTCACTGCTGCAGCTCTCAGCTCAACAAAGGTACCCATATCAGATCGGGCTAACCTGGTACGGATCTCCAGATTAAGCCCTCCCTCAAATCTCCGGCACCTATCAGACTCTGAAGCAACCAAGACAGAAGCGTACCCCATCAGCTCATTAAACCGAACCTCATACTCAGCTACTGTCATCGACCCCTGTCTCAACTCAAGGAATTCCTGCATCTTCATCTCTAAATAAACCTTGGGCATGAACTTATCTCTGAATGCCTCGGAAAATCATCCATGATAGCATCGGGCACTGGCAGGCGCCAGAGCAGATCTTCCACCACCGATAAGCGGACCAGCAGAGAAGCGCATAGTCAAAGCGCTCCTCAGAATCGCAGTCCATCTGATCGAGGACTCTCTCTGTCCTCTCCAACCATCTCTCAGCCTCTCTGCGAGTGCGTCTTGCCATATAAGTCAACGACTCCACCTTGCGCGACTATCGTACCTCCTCTCCCATCTCACGGGAACTCTAGAGGCCAACTCCTCAAAATGAAGCATAGAGGACTCTCTACTAGCTCCCACTGATCCTAGGTCAGCTGGTTAATCCACTTGATCTCCAAGAATGGAGGACCTATAACAAACAAGAATCTGATCAATTTCTGCTTTTCTCATTAAGATTCAAGCCTAAAAATGCACTATGCCCAAAAGATGTCAAACCATGCTCTGATACCACCTAATGTAGCGCCCCTCACGTAGGCCTTACACGGGGGGCCGTGGGTCGTTCCGACGCATATCCCACAGCAAGGAAGTGCTACTAACGAAAACAATCACTAAACACTCGCATGACATCAATACAATTTAAACCGAAATATGCAAATCACTAAATTTTAAAACCACAATAATCTTTCATTTCACATTACTAACTGAAATATAGACAAGTCTATCAGTTCCCTACAGTCTCAATACAATATCTCAAAAAGAAAACTGATACAAAAGTCTATACTAATACATCCCCAAAAATCGTCCCAGTTGATCAACCTGTGAGCCATTGCTTCTCTTGCCCACGCACTCACACGGCAGAAAGAGTCTATCACGGGAGCTAGGAATCTACTAACGCTGTCCTGAAAAATAATTGCAATGTTGGGTAAGTTTGCGAACTCAATGAGAAACCATCATCGAAGGTTCACCCAACTCATGCATATACACACGATATATCACATAGTCACACGATAATGCATTCGAAACACTATAAGACAATTTACACATTTTCACAATAACATAAATCAGATATATCACTGCGTAATCGCCACATAATACACGCATTCTCAATTTGCACATTGCAGTCAGATGCATGATGCATGCTAATTCTCATTTATGTCGAGCATATGGTGGCGTCAATATTGTCCCAATTGGGCACATTACGATAATCACATTTTAGGCAAGTAGGAGAGCCCTCAGGGTATGCACTACTGCTCGCTCACACTAGGAATAGGAGAGCCCTCTGGGTATGCACTATTCCCTTTTTGGCCTTAGGCCCTTTCACTGATATTCGAGCTTAAAGCTCTGATCACTAATTGCACCAGTCACAACTATTTATTTACCGATTTTAATCATGTCTAGCATGCACTCACACTTGCACAATCAATAACATATATCAATCAATTCTATTTATCGCATTCAGAACATTTACTCATAATTTCAGCTCATCTATTTCACAGTTACAAGCACTCACATTGGCAAACAACTCACATATTCATAGAACATTTAATACACAAGGATTGAGGAACCAACTAGGTTACTCACCTGTAACTTCCGAACTACTGCCTGAAAGTCCCAGCAATATCCGTGGACTGAAGATCCAACGGTGTCTCTATAACAATTTAAACAAATTCTCATCACTAGATGCTCAATCAAAGAAATTCGATAATGCACATGTCTTAATTCAAAGTTGTACGATGCATGTTCATGATTTCCCGGCGCTATAACCCAATTCTGCAATCTCTTGCCTCATAACCAAAATTCACTATCCACTAGATCAATATCATCCATTAATTTCATAAGTCTCCAATTTAAACTCTCATAGTCATAATAAAATTCTTAGGTTACAATAGGAACTATAATCGACTCTCTTTCTATGATTGGGAACCCACTAATTTAAATTTGAACTCTTATTCTTTATCTCAATTGTAAACCTCTTTCTCTAGTTCATAACGAATCCAGAATCACCTCAATTGGAGGTCTACACCCTAAATTATGCCTCAAAAACTAAAGCACCCAACATCAGAAAATTGGAGCTCGTCGCGACGAAGGGTCTCTCGTCGCGACGTACAAGGTTCGCTCGCCGCGGCGTGGAAACACGCTCGTCGCGGCGTCTCGGTCCGCTCGTCGCGGCGAGGCCAATTGCAGGCGTCATGATGTGCGGACGACTTCGTCTTCTCCAAATCAAATTTTCCTCTTTCTCTCTCTATAAACCAGCATTAAACACTCTCAAGTACCCACATCTCTAGCAGTCAAACTCATTAATACATCAAACAACAATAAATAGCAACATTAAAAACATCAAACTCACCAAATCAAAGCTCTAATCTGTAAACGTCCGAAAATCCTCCAACAAGCTCCAACATCGATTTTCACCTTCAAAACTCAACTCTCTTCATCTTCCTTAAGAATCAAACTAAGCTTGGTATAGGGAGTGGTAGCAACAAGAAATGATCAGAGATCACACACCAAGGAGAGACGAAAATCACCAACGAAGAGAAGAGAAACTTTGCCCTAGGAGGAATGCCTTTCTTTGATTTCAAAACCTTAAGTATAAATATAAAGGGTTGATTTAAAACCTATAGATTATAGTCCTCAAATTCATTCACTTCCAGTCTCTAAATTTCAATGGCTCGTCATAAAAATTCCTAAACTCCCAAATCTAAATTTTCCATGCCATTTGCCATCAATTTCGGAACCGGAATCTAATCCATCAATCTCTAAGACATTTTCCCGGTCCGAAACCATAATTATGAAAATTCAGAAAAAATTCTATAAATCCTCAAAAATATAAAACACAAGATCCTATACTCAAATTTCAATTTTCAAATCTCTAAAATTCAATTCTCATTCCAATTCAACTATACAAACCCAATTATGTCAAAATTCCCAAATAAATCATATCTTACACAAATTTACACTTCAAAACATAATCACAATTAATTGCCGGAAAAATCATGAATGCATGTCACTACGCATATGCATTTGCAAAATGATCTGTTTCTCAAAAATCAGAGGCCACAAATAATACTCAATGAATATATGCAGTAAAAATCCTATCCTGTCCCAATTACCAATATGCCCATCACATCGATAACGGGATGTTACAGGTTCAGCCTCAGATTCAAGAATTTTAGATAATGCATTAGCTAGAGAAGATAAGCTCATTGTTTTTAGTTGAAGATTATTAAATTCTATATTATATACAAAAAGTGTTATTGTCAATAAGCATATAATAAATGGTTTTAATTTTATTTATAGGTAATTCTATTTAGTTGATGCTGGATATATGTTGAGGTTTGGATTTATTGCTCCTTATAGAAGCAGTTGATATCATTTAAAAGAGTATTCTCAATAAGCTCCAACTAATGCAAAAGAGTTATTCAACTTAAGACATGCTTCATTACGTAATGCAATTGAAAGGACAATTGGTGTTTTGAAGTCTAGATTTCTCGTTTTATCTGAGATGTCAAGATATGATGTAAACATATTATTTGAAATTATGTTAGCTTGTTGTATTTTACATAACTTTTTGATACAATATGATCCGGATGAAGAACTTGTTGCAAGAGTTTATGGAGAGCTATTGAATAGTAATCACGAAGATGATAATGTTTTCAAAGGAATTGCTAGGAATGAAGATGGTAGAAAAGGAGAAATAATAAGAAATAGTATAGCTGCGCATATGTGGAATGATTACATTACTCGACATTGATTTGTTGAAATTTTTGTCATTACATTATGTAACTTTGTTTATGTTTTTCTCTTTTCTTTACGGTCACTTGTAAACTTGATTGTTCATCCTTTAAATGTAATTGTCTTTAAAAATTTTATGCTTGTTTATGTTGTTGAGGAAAGTAATATTAATAACAGTATAAGATGGTTTGTGTTGAATTGTGTTTGGAAAAAATAGGTGATATGATGGACGTAGAGGTTAATCGTGAATTATATTGAAAAAAACCTGATAGATATTTTAAGTGGAATTATGAAATGGATAAGTGCATGTTTCAAGTTTTTAGTTAGGGAGCAAAAAAATAAAGGTCAAAACGAGAATAGAAATTTTAGTGTTGACGCATATGGAGAGGTAATAAAAGAAATTATTGAAAAGTTTGAGGTTAAGATTAATCGGAACAAAATTGTAAATCGCTTAAGAATTTTAAAGAAAGAAATGCATTTAACAGTATTTTTTATGACAAAAGTGGAATTGAATGGAATGATGTTAACCAGTGTTTTAAAAACTGAACCAAATCGGCCAGTCGGACCGAAAAATTAATAACCCGGACCATAAAACGGTTCGGTTTGATTTTATTTTTATGAGTGGTTGACCCGTTTATTTTACGGTCGGACAGGTAAAAACATGTGAATCGGTATAAGAGAAAACTGCCTAGTTCACATAAAATAACTCTGCCTCACGTCTCTCTCTCATGTCTGTCAAATAAACCTAAAAAATAGAATAAAAAAAGACATCACCGTTTGAGAAGGAAGTCGTTGCTGCTCTCTCAACCCTCATCTTACCCACTGTCGTTGTTTGCTCTATTCATCAAGTCTCTCTCTCACGTCTGTCTCTGTCTCTTAGGTAGCAAAATTGGGAGCTTACTGGTGGATCGCCTATGGCCCGAATATTCTCAATACGTAACGGAAAAGATCATAAAACAACAATAAGATGTATAACCGAAAACTATGTCATGCATGAAAATATCTCTTGATGCGGATTTTCTTTTTCAGATTCGTAAACACTGCAATGCGCGAATGCCCTCTACTGGTATCCACACGAGGCTTAACGATCCGGGCAGTGACTCGTGTGTGCTAACACGTCCAAAACACTTTCAAACGCTGCACAGTTTTTTTCTCTCGGAAGGTGGCTAGGGTTTTCGACTCTCTTATGTCTAATGAGACATAGGTTTCTCTATTTATAAAGAAACCATAATTCTTATTCCTAATAGCTTCATAATCCTAATCCTATTAGAATTATTGAAGCCTAATAAGTTTCGCCCATATTATATCTCATATAATAAAAGCCCAACAACTTAAATAATCTAGTCCAATAAATATATCCACATATATTTATTCCATGCCTAATAAAATAGGTCCAAGAGAATAAGTCAGATCACATCACTCTTTGTGTGCGACACTGTAGGCTTATTTGATGTTGGCAATGAGCTTGATCACACTTCAAAGTCCATAAGTCATAAGCGGCCTATAGCAAGACATTATGACTACCCAAATCAAATGAGGATCGGTAATCCGATTTAACCTGTAACCATGGTTACAAACTCAGTCCCTTTGTAACACGATATCAAGATTAATCACAAGGCATGGTACATGTCAACCTTTGATTAATCATAGTTTCTTAATCCCCAAGTTGACTGATTATAACAAATGATATTGATGACTCCTCATCAATTCATTTGAGCACGGCCATGCATTTCTTCAGTCATACTTGTCAAGAGGCCCAAATGATATCTCTCTCATTTAAGAGAGGTACAAATCCCATCTACGTCATTCACATCCCTCCGCATTATTTATTTAATGTCCAATATAAGACTATTTGTTATCCGGTTAAAGATAACTTAGTCTAATATCAAAACATTAAATGCCTCATATAGGGAACCATGATGACTTCAGGTCAAAGGACTAAACTCAAACTATATTGAGAATCACTAATGACATGAAACCATGTAGTGTTCTCTCTGTGGGTCGGTCCAATATATGTTCTCTAACATATATCTATGTTTATGATTTGATAACTAATATCCATGATCGAAAAATGTGATCATCAATCAAAACACATACTAATCTTAATTTATTATTGTTCCACCAATAACGATCGATCAGGGATAGTTTAGAATAGTATTATAAAGCTTATGGTTTTACTATCAAGTAATATACTTGATGAATGATGACATAAGCCTAATACTATTCATGGAATGTAAATCAAATTACATAAACGATATACATGAATATATAAAAGAATACCTCATAATATCTTATTAATAAGCCATAATGTTAGTACAAAAAAACACATATGTCCATTGACCTAGGGCAAACTACTAACACTTGCGAGGTGGGGACTAGCAGTGCTTCTCTTCCTGGTCAGAGTCGTCAAACGCTTCTGTTGGTTGGTTTACATAGTTTCGCTCTTCTTGCTTTGCTTTCTTTATTTTTGGACTTGTTTAGATTTTAAAAAAATAGAGGAACTATTTATGTGAAATTATTAGTTTATTCGGTATAAAACAAAAGTTAAAGTGGATGGGACTTTGCAGTACTTGTTAAAGCAATTCCTTGATAAAAGAATAGTCAATCACGTGGCCCACTGTTACCTTAGCTTTTCTTTTGTTTTTTGCTAAGAAACCTTAGCTTTATTAGACTTACAGAGGAGCTTTTAATGGATAGTCAATGACATGGCCCACCATTACGTTAGCTTTTGTTTTTTTTCTAAGAAACCTTAACTTTATTAGACTTACAAAGGAGCTTTTCATGGATCAAAAACTTCCAAGGTTGCTTATCTAAGAGGACGGGCATACTTTGCTTCAATTTTTCTCAAGTTATTTTGTTTTGTTTACTGTGCTTCCCTAGAACATCTCTAAACTTTATTGCATCTATTTCTATATTCAAGCTATGAATTTGATTAATAATTCTTAAAAATATCTTTCATTTCTCTTTTGACTTAACTTTTCAGTCTTCACTATTATTATACTCTTTTTATCTACTAAACTAGTCTTGTCAAACTTGTGTTGTGTAGACTGCAGAGTCCCCAAAGTGCAAACATCAACATTATAAGAAGTTCAGAATTTAGAAACATGGATATTTCTAATAGATTAGTTCTCCAAATTAATGATTCGAATACTCCTAATCCCAACACACAATCATCTGGACAACAATCCACAACGAACTCAATTAATCCATATCGTCGAAAAATCGATCTTGCATGGGAGCATTTTTTTTGCATAAAGAGGGTGCTACTAATATATTTACTTGTCTACATTGCTCATTGGTTTTTAGATGAGGTGGCATAAATAGGATGAAACAACATCTTGCTGGTGTACCTGATCAAATAAGTCATTGTAAAAAGGTTAATTATGATGTCCGTCAAAAAATGTTGAAGTCACTAAGGCAAGTGCAACAAAAGAAGCGAAATGAGGATTTGAATGAAGCATATGGTCATCAACCTGAATCTCAAAAGGAAATTCAAGAACTACAACAAACGTGTTCAACTAAGCGACAACCACTTGGTAAACGCAACGAGAAAATGAAAGCTGTTGATATCGAAAGATATTCATATTTTGCTCAAAGGACAACTCCAGGGTCTCAACCAAGTTTGAGAAGTGTGTTATCTAGTAAGGAAGCAATTCACAAGGCACATATTGCAATTGCTAGATGGATTTTTGATGCTTGTATTCCTTTCAATGCAATTCAGTCTCCTTACTTTCAAGAAGCTTTGGATGCAATTGCTGCTATTAGGCCTGGGATTAAAGGTCCATCGTATTATGATTTGAGGGTTAATTTGTTAAGAGATTGTAAGAGAGAAAGTCAGCTACTTGTTGATAAAAATCGAAAAAATTGGGCTAAAACAGTTGTACAATTATGGCAGAAGGGTGGAGTGATCAAAGATAAAGAACTTTGATAAACTTTCTAGTTTATTGTCGAGCAGGTATAATATTATGAATTTTGTTTGTTATGAACTTATTATACAAGTTAAGCTTTTAAACTTTGTTTATTTTTTTACAGGCATAACATTTGTGAAATCTAATGATGCTTCAGATATGGTAAAAGATGCGAGATCATTATTTAACTTATTTTTTGAAGTTATTGAGTGGGTTGAAGCGGATAATGTTGTTCATATAGTGACAGATAATGCAACAAATTATGTAACAGCTTGAAAATTAGTACATGAACGCTACGAGCATATTTTTTGGTCACCTTGTGATGCACATTGTTTGAATCTCCTTCTAAAGGATATTGGTAATATGTCTCATGTTGTAGAACTTGTTTCAAAGGCTTCAAAGGTAACTTCTTTTGGAGAGAGATAGTACATCCAGGGGCAACTCGGTTTGCCACAACTTTCATTACTTTGAAAAGCGTTTATGATCATAAGCATGACTTACGAGCTTTGGTTATTGATAAGCACTTTACTAGTCATAGATTGGCAAAGACTGCAACAGGAAAATCTGTTAGTTCTATTTTAATAGATAGCAAGTTTTGGAATGATTGCTTAATCATGGTGAAAGCTGTGGCTCCTATCATTTGATTGTTGAGAATTGTAGATGCGGATGAAAAACCTTCGTTGGGTTATGTTTATGAGGGCATGCTTAGGATAAAAAATGCAGTGAAGGGGATCTTTAAACAGAAGCCACAATTATATAAGCCTTACACCGATATCATCAAGGCTCGATGAGATAAGCACTTAAAGCATAATCTTCATGCTGTAGTGTATTTTTTGAATCCTACTTTCTTTTATGCTGAAGGCTATCGTGAGAATAGGATTGTATCTGCTCTTCTTGATATGCTTGATATAAAAAGTTTTTGTGCTGACTTGTCGAAAGGCATTCAAGAGATTAAAGTTTATCGTGATCGCCAAGGAACTTTTAGTCGAGAAGCGCTCTTAAGGTGTTAAAGTTAAACACCTTACGCCCTAGTAACTATTATATTAATACTAATATAATGCTTTTAATTTTAATTATATTCTTTAATACTTTTAATGTTTATTATCTATTAATATTTTGTTGTTTGATAATTTCAATTCTTTTTGTAGATGAATAGTGGCGATTATATAGCAATAGTGCTCTAACATAGCAAAAGCTAACTATTCGTATTCTTAGCCAAACATCTTCCTCTTCTGATTGCGAGAGAAATTGGAACTTTTTTGAACGTATTTACACAAAGAAGAGAAATAAATTGGAGCATCAAAGGTTATGTGATCATGTTTATGTCACTTATAACTTGCGTTTAAAGAATCAGTATTATCGTTTTCTACTTTTAGTTAAAAGTTATTAACTTATTATTATTGTTTGTGATTTCCAACATAGTTATATTAGAACTTACCATTAATGTTTTGTTTTAAGTTGCCAAACAAGATGAAATATGATCATATTGATTATGAATCTATAGACAAACTTGATTTTTGGATTATTAAAACAATGGATCCTCGAACTTGGTGAGGAAGATATTGAAAATGCTATTTATTAGAAAATGCAATTCCAATAATTGATGAAACACCACAACATGAAGGTTATTATTAATTTACTTTTTAATATAATATTAAAGATTAGATATATTATTTTCAAGTGTAATTTTGTCTAATATTGTTTATTATGAAATTAAATGATGAAGAAATTGCCGAACAACCAAATTTGAAATTTGTTGAAGATGCTTATATCGACAATAACGAATGAGCATTTGATTTTAATCTCAACTTGAATGAATATTATAATTAATAATTTTTTAATCATTTTGATGAAATATGACTAGTGAGCTTTATTATCTTATTTTGTGTTATATTGGTAAATTTTTTAAAAAACTTGTATGTTTGAAGTTTTAGGTTAAATTTTAGAGTTTAAGTCAAATTTTACGATTAGATAAATAATTAAACAATATATTTAAAAATATCTTATATATATAATATATAAAATAAAAATAAAATTTATTACTTATTAATCACCGATTTAACCCGATTAAATTATGACTGAACCATTAACTCTTGAATCAATTATTTTTCTAATTCATTCACCAATTCCGTTTTTAAAACATTGATGTTAACAAACGGTTCATAAATATTGGAAGGCAACAAAGGAGGGATCAAGTTAGAGACCTGAAAAACTTACTTTCAGCTCCACTCGCAGAAAAACCGAGGCGATGAGCTTTAGAACGTTGGTTTATAAGCGAGCAACTGCAAGTACCAAGAAAAACAAAGCCTCTTTTAAATTTTAATCATGTAATTAGAATTCTCATCCATCAAAATGTACAACAGCACTCACTAATTTACACAAGCAGCTAGCTCATTCTGTCTAACTACCAAGTGTTTGACGAAGCAATTGACGTAGGCGGAACCTTTTACCATCTCCAATATTTATACTCTGTATTTCACCCTTTATAAGATCCCTATCTACCAAAAAGATGTACAAGATAGACGAAGTCAAAAGCTAAGATTTCTAATATTGTGAAGGCGAGTGAGTATGTTCAGCTATCCATCTGGACTGGCAACCTTTGCGAGCTACTTCAAAGTTCTAGTAATGGGTGAACCTTGTACAGAAGAAACCAAGCCTCTCTTTGGTATTGGCTGTGGGGCAAAGAAAACAAAATGTAAGCATGCTGCTGTTGTATCCCCTGAAATTGATAAACATGATTCCATAAAGCACGTCTAAGTTCAAACCTTTGGTTTTGTAGTCCTCCAGCCTCCGGAGTTCAGCTCCGGGGAATATGAGAATCTCTCGAAGCGGTTCAAAATTGGAACCTTTTCTCTTACTGCTATCCCTCTTCCGAGTCTTGTAGTCTGAAATTAGATTTTTTTCTTTATTAGGACAATGCTTATAAAAATGCATTTGCCACATGCCATATTGCCATTGGAAGTTACTAGAAAATATATGAAGTTATTCAAGAACAACCGATCAGGAGCCAACAAACTGTTGAGATATAGAGCCTAATAAAAATATGCTAGACTTTACACCAGGCTCACGTTTGTTGATAAAAATATCGTTATGCCTTTTGTATTTTATTCTCCTAGTGTATTGTTGTACAGAAAACAATTCACAATGAATAAAAACCTTAACTGCTATGAATGTAGTCATATTTTGATGAACCACGTAAATCTATATGTTCGTTTATTTTTCCAAACTGTTCTTTGATTATTGTGATTGATCGTCCCTAACACAAACAAATTATGATTTCAACCCCTAGCTCACTTCTATTGCTCTTCTAAAATTTGCTATATCCTATCCCCCTGTTCTTAATTATGTTCTTATTCCATCTCTTTTGTTCTTTGTTTCTCCAGTATTCTTAGGACTTGGAAATGAATTATTACACCACAAAAAGCTAGCTAATTACTTCTCTACCTCATCATCATTTGTAGCGATGTCTCACACCACAAAAAGCTAGCTAATTATTTATCCTAAATTTACCTCATCATCCTTTGTAGCCATGTCTTTTGATGCATCGTGACTCTGAATTTGCAGACACTGCAAATAGAACAATATCTGCACATAGAACTGAGTAAGAGAGCAAAAAATATGGATGTGGACAGAGTAGGTTCTGATCAATAACTACCTTGTTAAGCAAATGAACATTCGATGCATCAGTTGCCAGGATCTGAACTCCGATACAGTTGGAATTACTGCAAAAGGGGCAAAAAATGGATTTGAAAACACATCCATCTTCTTCACACCAAATTCCTTTTCCGGAATCATCTCCAGAACTTCTATTAAGGAGACGTTGATCAACCCAAGAAATGTCAGTAATGAGGACAGGTAATTGTGTAGACGCATTCGTGTTCCAATGGTCCAATCTTTTTTTCACAACAGACAGCAGGTGAACTTTTGATGATGAAGTCACTGAGCACATAACATTGAAATGTTTCTCAGGAATACCTAACCGGTTTTTGCAGAGTGCACAAGAAATCTGTAACATCTTGTCCTCGCTGTTATTAGACGATAAGCAAGACACGTTGCAATCATCTACAGGGAGTAATTGAGGACCATTTAAAATGGCGGATTGGTATTCAGGCCCTTTCTTATCATTAGTGAACACTGAATTTCTTGTGGAACTTGCACATTCAAAACTGCTGATAATTGGAACATCAGATATTTCTTCATCAGTTAATAACTGTAAGCCCATGTACGTCCTCCTTTTCTGGATCTGAGAATTAACACTCAGATTCAAAGATGACTCTACATCTGGTCCAAGGCTGCAGGGATTCACTGTGAACTGCTTGTCAGGACTAACCTCCATGGACTTTAGGGAACTATAAGTAGCTCTTCTTTGGCTTGTAAATGATGGTGAATTCAACGATGCATATGTCAAATCATTAGAAGCCTGAACCACAGTTGAACTAGAGATCCCACCATTGGAGAAGGATGCTGGACTATGCAGAGCCTCTGGTCCGTCAATACCGGGGGTCTCTTTCACAAGAGTTACTTCTGCATCTTCAGGGTAATAAGTCTCAATACACCTGCAGGTAAGGCAGCAATTATCTTGTAGAGTTCTATCACTTTGACATAATATGATGATGGAAGATATGCTACCACTATTAGCCAGTTTATTTTTCTCCAACTATATATGTTACATTCATAATATAAGTAATGCTCAGGCCAAGAAACAAGTACATTATTTTGTTCGCCTTCGTCGGTTCAAGATTGATACAACATTATAACTATTTCGCGAGCACAATATCAAACACAGAACTGGATTGACTAATCTGTTAAACAAATAACCTTAAGACCCTGCTTCAAAACATTAGGAATCAGTCCACAAAAGTTTCCTAAAAATTTAAAAGGTAAAAGAGGTTGGACTTGTTTTACCCTGTATCTGTCTGAGAATCATGATCCAGGTCAATGAATTCTTTGCAGCTGTTGGAGTTCTCACCCCCTTGCGCAGATGCCTGTGCATGAACGTCAGCCTTGAACTCCAATTCTTCAGTTGTGACATCATACTTTGACGAAGAGACTACTTTCATTGACTGATCTGAATTTTGCAGTTTCTTACTAGTGGGCCTTTTACTCCTCTTGCTTTTACCATTAGGAGTTGTACAAGTTTCCATATTAACGTCAGAACTTTCTGATGCATTCATCACGTTCTTCACAACATTCTCCTGGAGGCAAGTTTGGCAGATGATTTTCATAATATCAGCACTAGCTCATTGGATGTTATCACAGAAAAGAAATCAGTCGTTAGAAAAAGAAACAAAGGTCTAGCTGACCTTTGCATCTCTGAAAAATGTTTTTAAACCCTCCATTGACATGTCAAAGTTTTCATAATGCCGAATTGACTTCCTTAGCCACTTTGAGATATTCACTCTATTCCGCTCTTCCTGATAGCGCTCATCTGCTTGGAAAATTCCCAGAAATGTATTGATGGTTAGATAAAGGCAAAGGTTGAATGCACGCTAAGAAGACAAAATTGAACAGAACAGAAAAGTTCTACATTTTGAAGACTATAATTTTAGAGACATAAATTATCTTCAAGTTTGATAACAGGCATCTGTAACAGTAAGAGAGAGTCCCGAACTCTTCAAAGTATGAGAAGGACTTTTGTTTATTACCTAATAATATGATGGCTCCATAGTCAAACCTATGCCTTATACACCGCCCTGCGGGAGCAGAAAAGAAGCATGTGGTTATAACACATTAAATAAGCTAAAAAATTTACTTGCAAATTAAAAAGACCAAGACATTACAGATATGTGGCTGTAATCAGGGAGAAGTGTTGTTAAAAAGGTTAAGTGAGAAATCATCAAGTTAAAATAAATAAACTAGAGAGAATAAGAGAATTTATTTCAAAATAGAAAAGCTCATTTAATAGTCTACTAAGTATTAATTATAAACGTATGGTAAAAAAGAGCATACCAGCAGCTTGATTTATCGCTCGGAAGGCTTGGTTACAGTACCAGTCACTCCCACTTAGAAGATTTTTAGATGATTTGTACGTGTCATTGTATTTCTTTTTAAGACCAACTTGGATATCGTTTCTGAAAACAAACTTCACATCAATCACGGAATATGAAACAAGCACTGCAGTTGCCAAATGTAATTTAGTGACAAGAATTCTTACATGTTTGGAAATGGAATGCCAACCACTATCTGAGATATCAATTGTGCGAGGTTAAAAGTCGTCAAAGAAAAGTAACAGCTGACAACGTAGTACAGAATCGAGGAGTATCGAACAGAAACGAATTTGACCATCTGCTGTGGGTCAACTAACAACCATACAACTGACTCAAGCAGAGTTTACCAATGTCCAAAAAGGGCAAGCCCGAATTCCTACTATGGCATTAACAGATACAAATAAAATTCATTCAATCAAAAGGATACAACCACTCGAGCATTATCATCAGAGAAGTCTATCCCTTCTGAAACCTGCAAAATAATGAAATTGTTTGATAAAATGTTATGTGCCTGTAATTAGGATCAAGTCCAAGATTAATTTTCAAGAAAACTAATCTCTTTCCTCTTATTCATGTTAGTTCCCTTTTTTGCAGAATTTATTTTTGGTCATGAAAAACTCGCCGCACTTGTCAAAGACAAGTTCTGCCGAGATTGGCTAAATTATTCTATTTCTAATTAGTTAATTTTTATGGTAACTTCTTCCTTACTTTATTGCATAACATAATAGTCTTATATATGTAAAGAAACATAAAAGTTCCACTTTAAATAAGACCCCTAAAAAGACTCCTATTCTAGGACTCTTAGAAAGACTCATATTCAAACTTTTATTAACCTAACTATAACATAAACTAGGTTAGAAATAATAGACTTCTACTAAAATAAAATACTCTCTTCTAATAAACTCCTAATAAAACATTCATACTCCTCTAATATATTCCTAATGAAACACTCATCCATATCATAAAATTAAGGGTCTAAGGGTCGTCCTAGCATTACAAAGCTCTTATTTCTACAAAAAATAACACACTCCTGCAAATTAGATAAAATAATAATAAATGCCACATGGCACAAATTTTGCAGCCATTGTACCATGGCAGCATCAGAATAATTACAGAAATGGAGTCTTGAATCAAAGTTTATGCACCTTTCCTCGGCAAACAGCAAGAAAAGCAGCTCCTTCGTTCTTAAAACTTTCCGCAGACTCGTCTTCCTGTAAATTTTTCATGCCTATTTTCTTAACCTTTCTCTTTCTCGTTCCTGCAGTTGTGCTGCGTCCAGATATCACGACATAGTAATCCTTCAAAATACAATCAAAATCCTCCTGGCTTCCTCCTCTTGGCTCTACAATAGCCGTTCTATATCAGATATTTTTTTTCCCAAATTAAAGAACTGAAGAAAATCCAGATATGACAAATGTAAGGCATAACTGTCAAAAAATTCTTGAAAGCGTCTACAAATCCTAAAAATGCAGCTAATAGGCATACCCAAATATCGATTATCTCCATTTGATACAAACAAATGACGATAAATCTTACCAATAAATAGAGACTTTCTTGCATTGAGTCGAGACCATTGACCTGTTTCACGCCAACGGTTAAGTAGTTTTTCCATCAGCTTATAACTTGGGAAGAAGAGAAGGGAGCCCGCTGGAACAACCTTGCAAATTTCTTCCAAAGATTTTCCAAGTGCATCCTTCACAACGAGTCTGTGTCTTACTTTCATATGCAATAAGACTTTTTTGCTTCATAAAAATTTGACTTGAATTGCAATAGATACCTGAAAGGCATACGCATCTGCTGTTTTGTAACTTGCATTTAATGGATAATTATCTGGACTAGTAGATATGACAGCAGCCCACACCTGCACAACAATAACGTTAACTAATGCTTCACAGAAGGGCAAAAGAACTACCACTACGCATCAACAAAACCACAAGTCATACCTGTGATTCGGCATCAATTACGTGAGGAGCTTCCAGCGAAGTTCCAAAGTGAACTCCAAGCTCAGATGAGAAGGAATTCATTGGTGACAGGGTCCTAAAATACCAAAAGCAAGAATTAGTTGTACTATATGAAACGTATAAGAACAAGTGATGTGTTAAGTTTCGCCAAACTTAGAAGGCAAGAATGTCAAATGTACTATTCTCCACTGAAAATGCAGAGGCAGGTGTATGCAGTGACTGCGTTTGGATAACAAAGATGGACAGTTTAGAGAATGTAAGGACACAAGTGAATAGCTAAGTGGTATTATTAAATGTATAGGTTAATTCCTTGGAGAGTCAGGATCAAATAACGAATGAGCTTGCAAAAGTTGCATGCGTGGAAAAGTTATGGGCTATCTAAATCAATTAAGCTTCTAGGATAATTGCAAGTAAGAACAAGAATACAAAAATGTTGCAGTTACGAAGAAGATCCTAAAAGTTGTGCACTAAGAGTCACGACACGTCGATGCATCAAACTTACCCAGATGTTAAAATAACAGACAAAGAAAGATTGGCTATGTCGTTGAAGACAACAGCTGGGTTCATGCACCACAAACTTAAAATATGTGTCCACCCAGGTAAGTGCCCTGCACCTAACAAGAATAGAATTTGTATCATCATTAACGTTATTGTCATCAAAATCACTTAAGTCAACACCCTATGTGTAGCACTTACATCTCTATCTATTCAAGATTGATGTCAATCAAATCTTTCGAGAAGGCAACGGAATAGTAAGAGCTTAGTAATCTAAGAAGTATAGATACGGATACGGACACAGATATAAGGACACACCAATTTTTAAAATGTAGTATATATATATATATATATATATATATATATTATAAAATTTAGAATTAAGAAAAAAATTTAGAATTTATAATATGATGTATATTGATTAATGTGTTTCAAAACTTCCATCATCTTAATAATTCATACATATTTGGTACTTTATAGGCCCTCTCAAAAAACATGGAACATGCAATCCATTAAGTCATGTCCAAGCGATTTCCAAACGTGTCTACCGCGTGTCAGGGGGTGTCCGACACGCAAACATGGCTTCATTTTGCCGTGTTTGTGCTTCATAGTTAATAATTATAGGTTTGATAAGCATCTAAGGCATCCTTTCATTGTTGAAGGAAAATTCCAGGTTTTAGGTCAATTGGCAAGAATCCATACCGCCCTTATCATATAGAAAGAATAATAGAAAACTGCACTGACAGCTAACATGTAACAAAACAAATCGATAACTAAAATTGCTTACTTCTATCTATTTTAACATTTCGTTGCAAAGCAAGCTGATAATCAGATATGTGAGCCCCATTCCTCGAGAAGAAATA
Source organism: Erythroxylum novogranatense (assembly GCA_029891385.1). NCBI lineage: Eukaryota > Viridiplantae > Streptophyta > Magnoliopsida > Malpighiales > Erythroxylaceae > Erythroxylum > Erythroxylum novogranatense. Next base: position 470,913 of record CM057225.1, on the reverse strand, counting down.
AGTGAGAGCAGAGAATAGACCTGTTTAACATTCTCAGAAGCAGTCAGATACCATAACTAGGTTATTTGGCAGTAAAACAAGCAGTGGATATGGTCTTGTACCTTCCAATGTCATCACTGCCATGCCACTTAAACCCGGCACATCTGATTCAGTGTCTGTCGAAGTCTTGATTGCCTGAAACCAAAAGTATACCAATCAATATTGTTAAAAGTAATAGAAAGCAGATAGACAAAGGAAAAGAAACTCCAAGACGACAAACTAGTGACAACCTTCGTGGCACACTCCAGCAAAATGGGGAAGCATTGTGGGGAAATATTAGCTTCTTGAAGCTCCTTTAAAGCCTTCTCACCAGTCCAGCTATACCATAGCCACATACAGAAAAATAATCAGTACAAAGCCTCCAGGTTAAAGCAAACATGTGAATAAAAATTTCAAATAATGTGATCCGTTAAATATCCATAAGTCAATTTCTGACCAAGAGACGTAGTGCTGCAGCTCACGCTTCTCCAGTGTGTCTTTCCTCCGTTCAATCCAACTTGACAAGTCCTATACAATTCAATCACAGATTAATCGCAGAAAAGGACAATCACAGCTTGGAACACAAAAACCATGAAATACAACTTATTTTGCCTGTATCATTTCACACAAAGGTTGATAAATGATAGCATCAACTCCACAAAGTTGCTGCAATTCCGTCTGCAATTCTTGAACGAAAAATAAGATAGAAATAAGTAATTAAAAAAAACAAATATAAAACTGCAGCCTCGTTTACGACTTACTATGCAAAACATCTTCTTCGATGTCCACACTACCAGCATCACGGGCAATGTCTTCTATATTGCTGGAGATTTTTTAAAAAATGTACATTGTCAATAAGGTCGGATGACTCTTAATGTAAGCTACATGATCATTAATACTTATAAATCTTGAAACGGCTATGTTAAATCTAGTAATATCTGGAGATAATCAATCACATGACCTAAACATAGCAGCTACATTTCAACTTTACAATCAATGTTCAAGATCATATATGAAAAATATGAACAGAACTCATGAATATCCTTCTGTTTTTTGGATTTTCATGACATGGCATATAGCGTTAAAGAAATCCAAACGATTTCCACTCCTTTCATGTAGATAACAATTAGTAATCCTATAAAATAGGCATGCCTGAGTTATTAGGAAGTAAGAATCCCTTATGGCTGAAAAGGGGTAGTAAACTGGTTCAAAATGTCGAAGTTTTGTGCTTAAGCAACAACATGAATGAAGACTTCAAAATCCAGAGATTGGTGAGATCATTGGGTTAAGAATGATGAAAAGAAACTTGGAAGACATACTGGGCTTCGTCAAGAACAAGCACGGCCCCTCTAATGTCCACTTCCATTGCTCCTCGAATCACTGGATTGATTATATAGTTATATGGGCAAAAAGTCAATTGTGCATCATCTGCCATGGAACGCGCTGCATAATATGGACAGCCTGAAATGACGACACAGAAAGGCATGTATCAGAAACATTAAAATTACAAAAAAAGCTTCAGAAGGTGCATAAGAGAATAACATATGAAATGGGCCAATCTGGCTGGAATTTTTTAAAGGTATATCACAAACCTTTAACAACTTTCCCAATTTTAACCAGATCTTCAATATCATGGACCTCATGGCAACCTCCCTTTTGAAGTGATGGATGACCTTTAACTTTATGAGCATTTCTACAGTAAGGAATGACTACTAGTCACATATAGAATTAAAATGAAGTAACTCCATGCAGTTTGGAGACAACTCACTTGAAGTGTGAGCATCCACATTCCTGATCCTTCAGAAGAAGCTTACTGAAATATTTGATTAAAATTTTGAATTAAGAAAAGGGAAGGAAACAAAAAAATTAGAACTGCACTAAAAACAAGTCATACCATTCTTCGTCAAGATTCTCTTTCCCGTTTACATGATTATTAGTACAGTAATGTTTTCGTGAAGCCTTGGGAACACAAAAACTGCAAGTCAGAATCTCCAGTGGTATATTATGGAGAGTTGAGGGGCAGAATGAATATAAAATGGCCATTAAAAAAACAGAAACCACAAACAAGAATGCTTGAGAAGCAACAAAACTACCAAAACCGTCATTGGCACCCGATAGGCAGTCTTCTTATATTCACGAATCACCTGAGAAAGTTGAGAATGCGTCCTCCTTCAATGAACAACAAAAAAGCAACACAGTTGCAGCGGTTAGTTGTATTCCCTAAGGTAATAAGATTTTTAATTTGGTTTATTATTCAATTGCAAGTCGAATTAAAACTCCCAACACGCCTGAAAAGGTTATAGAAATTACCATGAATTTGAATCTGAGATAGCAACTTTCTTACAAGTTTTTCACTAGGGTGAAACTCTCACCATAAGAGTGCCACTCTATACCGTAATGAGAACATAACATTCAACTCCTGATGGGTGTTTGGGATCTCAAACACGAACTATATAAAAAATTCAGCGACCAAATTCCATAATGTGATTGATTACTCCAAAATTGTTCCGGGGTCTAGAGAATGCCAGCTTAAAGCATCGCATGCAAGAAATCAAAAAGAACATCGTATTTGAAAACCCATATTGCTACAGGTAAACCATGTGGTCACCTGAAAGCATGATGAGTAATCCTTGGCAACATTTAGAGCAATAAACTTCTACGAGCAATCAAATACGATAAGAAAATAGAATGTGGTACTAATAAAGAAGACGAACTTACGATGAATAGAATATGGTAGGCACAATACTTTTCTTTTGATTTTTGTTGTTTGATGCAGGTTGAGCCGGCTCTGTCACACTGGAAGGCAATTTTCCTACACAAATACGGACATAAGCATTCTTTTTCGTTTCATTTCTATCACCAGTTGAAAGTCACATCGCAAATTTTTCCAATCAAATAAGTTATGGTTTAACTAAACAGTCGGCCACTAACTCACTCGAAGGTTGAGTCTCCGGAATAAATCCACCGCCATGACCCAGTGGATCGGTCATTGCCTCCGGGTCCGGTTTAGATTGCGCTTGATCTGCCTGCTGTTTCTTTAGCTTATAGTTCTGTTGCCAAGCGAGAGTCGAGCAAAGAAGTGAGAGCGATTTACCAGTACCCGTCGGAGATTCCAGAAGCGCGTGACAGTGGCCGTCTCTGAGGGCTCGATCAAGCGTGGATATGACTCTACCCATGAAAGCGAGCTGTGTGCCGTACGGTTGGTACGGGAACTCCACTTGAACTCCTCCAACGTGATACACATTCTTAGGCTTAGGGCTAGGACTGGCGGTAGTCACCGGAGTTGCAGAGACCATGTCGACACGATTCTTTCTTGACGATCCTAGAAAAGTGCCCTTCATGGCTCGGATCGAGGTGTGGTGTTTAAGAGTTTTGAGCGGGAAATTTCGATTCTGGTTATTTTGGATTTGGACGCGGGAGGGATAACCGAAATTACACCATTGCCGCTTAAGAGCAGACACCTTACGCTGCTTTTAATTTCGAATTATTAATGGAATAAAATATAATGTAATATTATTTTATTATTTAAGATAAAATGAGGAGGGATAAAAATGAGAATTTTTATTATATTATATTATATTTTAAATAATAAATATAAAAATCTCTAATTTAAGAGGTTTATAATAGATTATAAAATGATAAACAACTTTACACTACATTACATTATAAACTTTTCATTCAAACAACATTTCACAATATTATATTATTAATTCTTTTATTTTCTCAAATAGTAATTTTTAATATTACATTTATTTACATTACATTTTATTACAAATCATTTCATTTCATTCAATTCTATTACATTTCATTTCATTAAAAACTTTACATCTTAGCAACGGCCAACTGGATTTAACTCCAAGCTTGAGGCTTAAGCCCGAGTTTCATAAGGTTTGAGCAGTTCAAAGTCCAAATTGGCTTAGTTTAAGTGTATACTGGGTTCATTTATATAAATAATAACAAGAATTATAATGAATATAGTAAAAGTAAAAGTGGATACGATTTCCATTATTCACTATATTAGAGTTTACGAAGTATTGTCCCAAAAGAGAATATAAAAAATTATTTATCATATCATAGTATATTACTAGTCTTTTTTTTATTCTTTTCTTTTTTTTTTCTCTTCATACTAACTATCAGAATTTAGGGTTTCAAGATACCTTCTTTATTGAAACTTAATATGATATATATACATAAAGAGTACAACATAGATTAGGAAACAAATCTCATAATCCTTATTGAACTAGGAATCTAACCCTATCTGAGGGGGATCCCTTATTTTTAGATATTTATCTCCTATATTTGATATTTATCTAATACAATATCTACAACACAGATCCTCACACTCCCCCTCAAGTTGGTGAATATGAATTTTCCATTCCCAACTTGGAGACAATGTTCTCAAATATTGAGCTACTTAATCCTTTAGTGAAAATGTCAGCAAGTTGTCCTTGTGTTGGTAGATACGGAGTGCATATTAAATCACTGTCTAACTTCTCCTTGATGAAATGTCTATCCACCTCAATGTGCTTAGATTACATCATGTTGAATCGGATTGTGAGCTATGCTTATTCATTGATTTATTATCACATAGAAGCCTCATAGAGCATCCCACTTAATCTTTAAGTATTCTAGGATGATTTTTACCCAAAGCAATTCACATATACCTTGTGCCATAGCACGAAATTCGTCAGACTAGATCGCTACTACCCCTATTTTTACTTCTCCACGTGATCATATTTTGTAACACCCACTCCCCGCTGTAATCTCGAACGACATTTACAAGGACATGAGCCGTGACCCATGAGGGTGGTATGCTAGAGCAATCAAAACAGTCAAATACCGGTAAAAACATTTTTCTTTTGAAAACATTGAAGTGCGCAGAAAACAATAAACCATTTGGGCCCACGACGCGGAAACATTTTTAATCAAAACACTTTTTCAATAATCAATTCATGATACTCTATTAGTCAGTTGGGGCCCTCTATAATAATAATAATATCCTGCGGAAACACAAATTTACACATCAATCAGAAAGACTCATTTACACACAACTCAGAAAGACACTAATGCAGATTTAAACCGATTCGACCCTAGCCTCGACTCGGTCAGTAAGAGACATACTCCCGTTCGTCTAACGGGGTACTCTTCAATCCCTGAAAAATATTTGCAATGTTGGGTGAGTTTGCGAACTCAGTGAGAAACCATCATCGATGGTTCACTCAAATCATGCATTACGCATACGCATGCATAAAGACAATACAAGAATATTCGATTATCGATACAATATAACAATTTACTGATGAAGTCATGCCATCACGTAATCGATTTCTGATCAATCATGTCATCACGTAATTCAGCTTTACTGATCAATCATGTCATCACGTAATTGGTTTATAATCAATCATGCCATCACGTAATCGCTTTCTGATCAATCATGTCATCACGTAATCGCTTATGATCAATCATGCCATCACGTAATTCAAGATTGTCACGAGCGGTCATTCGTGTAGATGCAATGCGATGTGACTCTTTCCGGTTATTGATGTTGTGCCCAAGTGCTCGACCGATGTTCATGGGGACGACGCGTGAGATTTCTCCCTGCTAAGCTAAGCGGTCAAGACAAATGTTCGAGCTCGAGGCTCTTTTCGGTGATAATAGCAACTTGGGACACGTCCATTATCGATCATGCATTTATGCATGCGGTGCGTTGTTCAAGAATTCAAGATTGATGATTCAAGAATTTACAAAGTATGGCTACAAAGCCCAAAGATATCGATTCGAAGATTACTGATAATTCATCAAATCAAGAGAAACATGTAATTTAATCATGTACATTTTCACGATCCAATACAAGAGAGGCATACCATCCGATCATGTATATTTCAAGAATCATACAGCCACATTTGGCAAGTAATTCACGAAACATTTAAGCGATCAGAATTTGAGAAACCAACTAGGTTACTCACTTGTAACTTCCGAAGCTCGCTCGAAGTCCCAAAGAATATCCGTGGAACGACGGTCCAACGGTGCCTCTATAATAGTAAAATATAAACCATTACTAAATGCCCAATTAAACAGTTCAATAATGCATATGTCTCAATGAAATGATGTACGATGCATGTTCACAATTTTCCGGTGTTAAATCCCAATTTCGGTACATTAAGCCCAATTCTATCTCTTTGTTCAATTGATCGACAGTTATTTGATCCATTCCTAAAATCCAGTCAATTTACCTCCATTTAAATACCCTATAGCAAGTCCCTATTTATCGGGTCGAAACTTCTATTGCAAATTCCAATTAAAACTCCAATAGTCTCAATTTGACATTTAGGTCATACTATGCACCATAATCGACCCAATTTCTTATAATTCAATTCCATTTATATCAATTTGAACTCCTATAATTATCCTCAATTGTAGACCTCTTCCCTAGTTCATAACAACTGAATCGCCTCAATCGGAGGTCTACACCAAAAGTTATGTCCAATAAACCAATTTTAATCCAATGGAATAGTCCCTCTCGCTGCAAGATCGCGCCCTCTGCCATGGCCTTGCAGAAGCTCGTCATCGTGGCGTGAGTATCGCCGCCGCGGCGAACGACGCGAATCTAGCACGCCATGAGAAGCGAGGGCAAGACCTTGCGACGTCATGATTAATGACGCCGCCCAAGGTTCCATGCACGCCGCCATGGCATAACGAAAATATATTCGTCGCAAATCTGCTGCCAAGAAGTCGCGGCGTGCTGGCGTCCGCCGCCTTCTCCAATTCGATTCTCTCTAAAACCCCCATTAACACTCTCAAATACCATAATAAATGCCAAAATGCAGTAGAAACCATCAATAACTATATAAATGACATTAAAACTTACCAATCAAGCCTTAAATCCACCGATCGCTCAAAAACGCCATAAACCCTAAAATGTTTCAAATCCAACGATGACCCACTCTAAGCTCCCCAATCCTTTATCAATCACAATAAACTTGTTAGCCTTACAATAATAGGAAATCCACAAGAGAGAATCAAAGAATCCTCACCCATGAGAGGAAACGAAGAACGCTGGGAGGAGGAGAAGAAACTCATGATAGCCTTAGGAAAAATTTCCCCAATTTCCTTCAAACCTAGCTATTTATAGCATAGTCTCCAAATCAGTCCAAATTTCAGTCTCTAAATTTCAGTAGCTCAACATATTTATTTCCTAAATGTTTCCACTCTAACTTTTCCATTTCCATTGGACAATTCTTTCAAGATTATACTGCTTAATCATCGGCCTCTCAAATATTTCCGATTCGGGCATTTCCTCCTAATTTCTCGAAAATTTCCTATAAGCCACCATCAATTACCAATCACTCTTAAATTATTCTAAATCACTCATTTGAATCCAAGAACTCCTAATTTCTCAATCACCATGATCCAATCAATTCATCGATTCAAGAATTCTAATTCACAATTATTTCTGGGAAAACCATGAATGCATGTACCTATGAATAAATGCATATGCAATAAACATTCCTTTATAATTAGAGGCGATAAGAATATGTTCAACGGTGAATGCAATGAAACCTATCACCGTCCCAATTTACTGTAATGCCCTTGCTAATGATGGCGGGATGTTACAATTCTCCCCTCCTAATAAAAATTTCGTCCTCGAAATTTCATATACAATTGGTCAAGAAGATAGGGGAATTGATTCGCTCCATTATATTATGATTCACACTCATTTCCTTATATGACCAGGTTCTGTCAATTTACGGGAATCAATACAATCAATTACTCTTTTTCCTTTCTCAGTTTCTACCCTGCCTTAACTGTTTCCTCATAATTACCCGAAATTCTTCATGTTCGATACCATTAACACATTTACCATCTCTTAATAATGTTTCTTATTCCAGTCCATAAAACACTTGATAAATCAGAATCATCTTTTAGGTTATAAATCACCTTACCAATCTATTCATACCATACCATATAAAGGCCATTTAATAACAATTTAGTTTCCCGCTTAAATCGTTACTCGAGTAATTTCCGCCAATGAACTGAAATCAACGCGATCAATAACCATTCACTTTATTTCGTACTCAACACTGCCTCACTATTTCATTAAAATTACTCATAATTTGTCACTTTCAATATCAATAACACATATATCGAATCCCAACAATATTTCCTAATCCGCCTATGTAACAATTTGATCCAAACCTCTTTTCTTGAATAACCAATCCATAGCTCAATTCACATCACAATCACATAGAGGTTACTTATAACAATTTCAGCTCCTTTTTCGCTCTTATCCTCATCTAAGTGCATCTATACGTAGTAGTGATACACTTGGAAACATTTCATTTATTGCTTATCAAATTACATCTCTTTAATGATAAAACACTAATCTCATAAGATTCTCATTACTTCAATAATAATCAATTTGACTCATCGACATTGACTTGGATCACTCACCCCTATTACAGATTCATTTTATTCGCCAACACTATCTCCTTATCGGTCAATAAGCCTATTACACAATCGGGTTCCTTACAAGATCCAGGACATCTCTTTTCAAGAGTAGATTTTATTTCTTACACTTGAATCTCGGCTCAGATTATGACTCCCAAGTTGACCTGTAATTCATTTGACATAATCTCTATATTTCCCTTTCATTACTCACTTTCAACCCGACTCATCTGATCATCATACCTAATTCCAAAAAGTTCTTTCGATTTTCATCGATACCATTTATAAAATTTATTTTCATCAACTATCGCCATTATTTCTTGTCAATCACTTTCAATGCCATAGGAAATCAATTTCAGCTATACTCAAGATCCCCAGAGATCAATCTATGCCATAATCCACAGCCCAAAAACGTCCTTTTTAACACTGTTCATTACGGTACATATCGTTAAAAAAATCATTGCGTCAATATATCAATTTGTCACTCACGCTAAGGATACTTCGCTTACATAAAATTTTGACCACACTTTCTCTTTTTTACAATCGCTCCTAATCGTGAGGGTCATAACCACTCCATTTATTCCGATCACTATAATCACTTTCGTCTCGATTCTAACTCATATTGAACTTTAAACGATAAGGACTACAACTAGCACTTAGCCACTAACTCATCAATCTCTTCCCATATAATCTTTACATATGAAACAATTGAGCTTAAAATTTTCATTCGCTATAGGCTCCCATAATCAAAAAGTGCATTTAGGCAATTCAACTAAACTTTGACCACTCTGTCATCTATCATTATCGAGATCTTATGTTGCCATCCCTTTCATTAATGCACCATACCCATGTATTTTCACTCTCAATTCAATGTCATAGACGTGCAATCAATCTGGATTCCTTACTAACATAATCGACTCAATTCATAACTCTTATACACTACCTCTTGTTTCAATAATCAATTCCAATTTTAACTCTTCTAGATCACGTAACATTTTATTATACCCGCCTATTAATACACTTTCAATCTTGCCATTCCTATCATATCTCTATTTACCTCTATCAATCCATAACTATAACTTCATACCCTACATTAAAGGATATGCCCGATTTAACACGGTGTCACAAATCGTAATATATCCACCAATACCGATACACTTAATCATCTTTTATCGATCAAACTATACACTTCTCGTTATTCATCACGCTCTAACATATCATCTTTTCCTTGCCACTTCTAACCACTTAAACAATTGGGACATACTCATGTGACTCTACTAGGATCGATTACTACGGTTTGCTATGACGACTTTAATGCATGTAACTTCGGTACAAATTTCGTAACGCCCATGTACAATCGTATTTCGGGCTCGATACCTAAATGTAACACCCACTCCCTTGAGATTCAACTCGACATCTACAAAGTGACATCCGAGCCCGTGACCGCGAGGGTGGTATGCTTAAGCGCAAAACAACAAATACCCAGAAACATTTTCTTTTGAAAACATTCAAGTCGTGAGAAACAATAAACCATTTGGGCCCACGACGCGAAACATTTTTAATCAAAACACTTTTTCAATAATCAATTCATGATACTCTATTAGTCGGTTGGGGCCTCTATAATAATAATAATATCCTGGAAACACAAATTTACACATCAATCGAAAGACTCATTTACACACAACTCGAGAAGACACTAATGCAGACGCAAACCGATCCCGACCCTAGCCTCGACTCCAAGCAAGAGACATACTCCGTTAAATCTAACGGGTACTCTTCAATCCTCGAAAAATATTTGCAATGTTGGGTGAGTTTGCGAACTCGGTGAGAAACCATCATCGATGGTTCACTAAATCATGCATTACGCATACATGGCGTAAAGACGATACAAGAATATTCGATTATCGCATAATATAACAATTTCTGATGAAGTCATGCCATCACGTAATCGTTTACGATCAATCATGTCATCACGTAATTCAGCTTTACGATCAATCATGCCATCACGTAATCGGTTTCGATCAATCATGTCATCACGTAATTGATTTCTGATCAATCATGTCATCACGTAATTGATTTACGATCAATCATGCCATCACGTAATCGCCATATCAATCATGTCATCACGTAATCGGCTTATGATCAATCATGCCATCACGTAATTCAAGATTGTCACACGGTCATTCGTAGATGCAATGCGATGTGACTCTTCCGGTTATTGATGTTGTGCCCAAGTGCTCGATCGGTGTTCAGATGGGGGACGCGTCGAGATTTCTCCCCGAGCTAAGCCGGTCGATGCGGTGTTCGAGCTCGAGGCTCTTTTCGATGATAATAGCAACTTGGGACACGTCCATTATCGATCATGCATTTATGCATGCGGTGCGATGTTCAAGAATTCAAGATTCGATGATTCAATAATTTACGGTGTATGGCTACAAAGCCCAAGATATCGATTCCCAAGATTACACAAGATTCAAACCAAGATGAGAGAAACATGTAATTTAATCATGTACATTTTCACAAATCCAATCTGATGAGAGGCATACCATCCGATCATGTATATTTCAAGAATCATACTGATTTCACATTTGGCAAGTAATTCACGTAGAACATTTAAACAAATCGAGAATTTGAGAAACTAACTAGGTTACTCACCAGAATCTCCGAAAGCACGCTCGAAGTCCGGCAATATCCGTGGAACGACGGTCCAACGGTGTCTCTATAATAAAGAAAATATAAACCATGACTAAATGCCCAATTAAGCAGTTCAATAATGCATATGTCTCGTTGAAATGATGTACGATACATGTTCACGATTTTTCTATGCTAAATCCCAATTTTGGTACATTAAGCCCAATTCTATCTCTTTGTTCAATTGATCGACAATTATTTGATCCATTCCTAAAATCCAATCAATTTACCTCCATTTGAATACCCTATAGCAAGTCCCTATTTATCGGTCGAAACTTCTATTGCAAATTCCAATTAAAACTCCAATAGTCTCAATTTGACATTTAGGTCATACTACGCACCATAATCGACCCAATTCCTTATAATTCAATTCCATTTATATCAATTTGAACTCCTATAATTATCCTCAATTGTAGACCTCTTTCCTAGTTCATAACAACTGAATCGCCTCAATCGGAGGTCTACACCAAAAGTTATGCCCAATAAACCAATTTTAATCCAATGGAGCAGTCCCTCTCGCCAAGCATCGCGCCTCTCGCCATGCCATGCGAAAAAGCTTCTTCGCGCTGGCGTGAGCATCGCCGCCATGGCGAACGACGCGTCCTGGCACGCCGCGAGGCGAGGGCAGCACGCCGCAACGTCATGATTAAATGACGCTCGCTGCGGCGTCCCATGCACGCTCACCGCGGCGAACGAATATATATTTCGTCATTGTCCGCGCGCTGCCAAGAAGTCATGGGCGTCAATGGCGTCTGCCGTCTTCTCCAATTCGATTCCTCTCTCTAAAACCCCACATTAACACTCTCAAATACCATAATAAATGCCAAAAATGCAGTAGAAACCATCAATAACTATATAAATGACATTAAAACTTACCAATCAAGCCTCAAATCCACCGATCGCTCAAAAACGCCATAAACCCTAAAATGTTTCAAATCCAACGATGACCCACTCTAAGCTCCTCAATCCTTTATCAATCACAATAAACTTGTTAGCCTTACACAATAAGAGGAAATCCACAAGAGAGAATCAAAGAATCCTCACCCATGAGAGGAAACGAAGAACGTCGTGGGAGGAGGAGAAGAAACTCGCGATAGCCTTAGGAAAAATTTCCCCAATTTCCTTCAAACCTAGCTATTTATAGGCATAGGTCTCTAAATCAGTCCAAATTTCAGTCTCTAAATTTCAGTAGCTCAACATATTTATTTCCTAATAGTCCCACTCTAACTTTTCCATTTCTATTGGACAATTCTTTCAAGATTATACAATAATCGATTCGGTCTCTCAAATATTTCCGATTCAGGCATTTCCTCCTAATTTCTCAAAATTTCCTATAAGCCACCATCAATTACCAATCACTCTTAAATTATTCTAAATCAGTCATTTGAACCCAATAAATCCTAATTTCTCAATCACCATGATCCGATCAATTCGATCGATTCCAAGAAATTTAATTCACAATTGCCACGGAAAACCATGAATGCATGTACCTATGAATAAATGCATTTGCAATAAATCTGTTCCTCTATAATTAGAGGCCAGTAACATGTTCAGTCAGTGAATGCAATGAAACCTATCAGTCTGTCCCAATTTATCAGAATGCCCTTGCTAACAGTAGCGGGATGTTACATATTTCATCCAAGAAAGGTACAATATGTTAGAGTAGTGCCCTAAAGGCAATCGCCTTTAGCGCGTTTTGTACAAAATTGTGTACATTCTTTATAAATAAATAAAGAAAGACATATTTCATTAATTTGATGTTCATTATTTATGAATGGATATTGATATATAAGCAAATTAATGAAGTCCTTGATATATGATATAGCATGAAGGAAATTATGATGTGATCATACTATTGAGATTCCTATCATGTGCAATTATGTCAGTATCTAAATTATCCCTAGTCATAGGATTACAGAGACTGGACATCGGTAATCCGGAAAGACTAGCACATCTCAAGCTCCTTGATTTGATCAGCAATGGATCTAAACTGCATATGAGATATTTAGGGTTGAGATGTGGATGCTTACTAGAGGTAGTAAGTACATTGGTTGACCTGCTATGAGATCATCACATGGGTGTCCTATTCTAATGTCAGTGATAATCTCGTCATAGCAATTGTGCAAGTATCCTTAGACTTGAGGTGCTCAATGATATCTTGATCTTGATTACGTGCTTTAACTCCATTCCTTGTTGCCTTCGGAGGTCGCCATAGGGTGGTGATTGGAGTGCAACTTGAGGTATTCAAGGTAATTGAGTAGCCAATAAAGGATTCACCATTTCTGTGATAGCAGAAGATGATACCCATGGCCTCTTGTCAGGGTCATTACTTAAAAATCTCTTATCAGAGTACATATGTCATGAAGAGTGTCTTCATTGACATATTAATTAAGTAATGAGTCACAGGACAAGAACTGAAATCACTTGGACTAGATTTGACGTAGTCAGTCTAGTAAGAGTTGACACATTGCTCATGCTCATAACCAAGTGGGGTATAGCATGGTGAAAGGACGAATTGCACGGTAATTGTCTATGGAAAGGTTCGTGATATGGTCCGTGATGAATATATGTTTATTCGTCAAACCAATTACTTTCCGGTCAATTGGGGGTCATGATGTACCGCTCATGACTTGCTTAGATTAAGTGTTGATCTAAGTGGCCAACATAACCGGGAACCTAATGGGTCACACGCATAAGAGTGTCTCGGAGAATTTGGAAAATAGTTTTGGACAGAGTTCCAATATATGGAGAGCAATCGGATTAAATGGATCCCGATGAGATCGAGATATGTCCCATGAGATCGCGACATCGATATTCTTGAAAAACGCTTCAGAGGTTTTTCCCATAATGGGACTTCGGTGAGGAGTAGAGGACCGACCAGTGTGACTGGACTACTTTAGCACTTATTTATATATATATATATATATTATTAATTAATTAATAATATATATATATATATATATATATATATATATATATATATATATGTATACGTGGAAGGTGGAGGAGGAAGCCTATGCTTTTAACTTTTATATATATATATATATATAGTGATTTACGTGGAAGACTATCCACCTTTAGTTTTTATTGTCTTTTAAATGACTAAAAGATAAATAAAAAGTAGGTTGGAGAAAGAGGAGGTCGTGGGTTTATGAAAGAAGAAAAGCTTTGTAGGAAAGAGTTTCCTCCAAGCCATCTTCATCATCGATTCTTCATCTTCTTTCTCAAGTTTTCTCCTTTTTTCCATCGTTTTCCAAGCTCTCCAAGGACAAAGGTAAGAGCTAGCACTCTTTAATTTGTTATAGCTATTCCCGGGTCAAAGGGTTTGTCCCGGTTAGGTTCTTCGATCTCTGCGTGGATACCGTTAGAGACGGTCTCCATTGGTCGTTTTGGTTTGACTTTGTTATATAGTCACATGGATCCTGGCTTTCAGGAAGATTTCGGAATAAAAAAAATTTGTTTTCCGCACCGTAGGCATGTGATGCTCACACCGGGATTTTCCTACAGTGGTATCAGAGCCACTTGTGTCGTATATAACGAAGAAACCATGACTAGGTCGGAGTTCCCTATTGCTTGTGACGATGATGCATGTTGATTGAGTGAATTTTGAATTCAGTATAGAAATATAGTTTTCAAAATTTTCTTGCCCAGATATGTTCACAAGATGTTGTTGCATATGTCTGTGGAAGCTCAGGATTTATCAATGTGATTTGATATAGTTTTGCTAATTTATTCCCTAATGTTCTGGTTGCTGTCTTTGTGCACATTCCTTGAACAGGTATTCTTATAAATTCAAGAATAAATTGTAAAAAAAAAATTTCGGATTTTCTTTCACCGAAATGTCTCTAAGATGTTTATTAATGTCTATAAGAAAGGAAAAATATTTTCGAGGTGATTTACTATTTATTTGAGAATTTATTGTGTGCTGCTGGGAATAACTGTGTTGAGGAACACAGATTCTACATTGGTTTAGTTGCTAAGGTTGAATGATTTTTTGATGGAAATAAATCCTGAAAAAATTCATGGAGCATTTTGTGAACGTGTTGTAACCTCTATAATTTTCTCAGAATTTATTGAAATTTTTTCAATGAGTTTTTCAAGCAAAATGCAAAGCTTGGCAGATTTGAGAAAGTTGCTGGAGCTGTTTTGTTTGAAATAAGAAATTGTGTAGATTTCAGTTCCAATGCCTTGGATCATTTTTAATGTGATTAAAAATGTGTTACATTGATGTTGCATGCTTGCCAAACTGATTTTCTTGAAATTGGGTTTCCAAACAATTTTCGGATGCCAAATGTGTCTCATTAGCGTCTTGTTAGTATATTCCCTTATCTTGATTGTTGTGGCCGTCACAAATTTTGTGACCAGTGCCGAAGTAGTCTTGATAAAGTGTAGACTACCTAGAGATACTTAGGGTGATAGTTTGATATTCGCAAAATTATTTAGAAATATAAATGAATAAGAGTGTATTCATCGATTTCAAGTTTTTCATGTATAGTTTGACTATATATGGTAAGCAACAATGAAAGTGTTTCATTGGTACATCAAGGTAAAGTGTATTAGACTTGGTGTTGTGATTTTGAACTGCACGGATTGAGAAATTAGCCGATTAGATAGCAATTCCACACGGATAAGTCGATTTACACATGCACAAGTCGATTTGTCTCGTATCGTAGACGATAAATCGACTTGCATAATGTTACAAGTCGACTTGTTCGTACGCACAATTGCATAAATCGACTTATTATTAGAGGCATAAGTCCACTTATACATACACAAGTCGACTTACAACATGCATAGGTGGGATGATTGATGATTTTAGGTATAGATTCAATGTGATTGATGAATTGCTCTAAATCATTCTATATAGTACGTGACTATAATCCTATAGCTTGGAGAAGAAGTAGATGAGACCGAAAACCTCACACTTAATATAAAACTCACGCCTTCCATTAATATGGGAGAACCAGAGTTCTTATAGAGTTGGGTTGTTGGGTAAACCCAAGCTCACTCTATACTTAATATGTTCGAACCATGAAAATAAGATTTTCGGATTAATGGGTCGGTTTTCACTAAGCGTTGATTTGTCGAGTAAACTCAAGGTCAACGTGGGGATGAGGCTAAATTGGTAGTGTACATCGATGTACGCGCATCAAGAGTTGATAACCCAATGAGTGTGCATACATCACGAGTTGATAGCACTAGTCGATAGTTGCATCTATAAAGTAATTGGTATGGCCGATTACCTGCCGATTGATCTAAGGTGGCTTGTTGGGTAAACCCAAGGTCATTTTAGTAATGTCGGATATCTATGATGCAATTGGTATGACTGATACCTACCGATTGACCTAAGGTGGCTTGTTGGGTAAACCCAAGGTCATTGTTAGTAATATCGGATATCGATCCACTATGACATTTTGTCATAATGTTTCTTGGATTCGAACTGAGGGTTATGGATTCTTTGAAACTAGTGGGAACCATATGCATGACATGCAAGTCCTTATGATCATGCATTTAATTCTATTCTAACATTCTTTCTCTCTTTCTCTTTAGGTTGATTGAAGATGACTTCAAGTGTGAACTTGTGCTCGCTTATGGACTCAAACAAATTAACTGGACCAAATTTTCTCGATTGGCTGAGAAATCTAAGAATTGTTCTCGATCCGAGGCGGGATATGTCTTTGATGTTCCACTTTCGATCCACTGTTGTTGATGCTTCGATGAGGATCGAAAGTTTATCGAAATATCTCAAAGACGGTGACATAGCAACTGTATTATGCTTGCCTCGATGTCACCAGAGTGATAAGCAGATGAGTCTATGGATGCTCATACCATAGTGTTTCATCTTAGGGAGCTGCTTGATGAGCAAGCTCGGTCTCGAAGGTTCGAGACCTCGAGGTTACTCTTCACTACTAAGATGATTTCCAGTTCATCTGCGGTCGCAAGATGCATCAAGATGAATGGGTATATCGAGAGGTTGGTTGTTTTAGGTTTTGTCATGGATTATGAATTAAGTGTTGACTTAATTTAGTTGGATTGTCTCGATAGTTATTCACAACTTGTGTTAAACTATCGATGAATCAAATATCCACGACAATCCTCGAGTTGATCAATTTGCTCAAGATGCAGAGCAAGCTATCAAGAAGGATAGCAAGCAAAGTTTATGGTGGACTCTTCTTCGGTTCCAAGAAAAGAAATCAAGAAGAAGAGGTCTAAAAACCGAAAGGAAGTATAGCCAAGAAGAAAACCAAAGAGATCGCACTAAAGGAACTTGCTTCCATTGTGGCAAGACCGCCACCCAAGAGGAACCGTAAAGTCTATCCGAGGAATTGAAGCGAAGAAGGCATCGATGCCTCGACTTCTTCGTGTATGTTTGTCATTGAGGTTAATACTGCTTTCGATCATAACATATGGGTATTAGATACGGTTGTGGCTCACACATATGCAATGATATGCAGGGCCTCGTGATGAGAGATGTACTTACGAAAGGAGAACTAGACCAAGGTGAGAAATGGAGCAAGAGTTCTTGCATTAGCCGTAGGCACTTACTTTTGTCACTCCCCACCGGGCTTGTAATTAAATTGGATGAATGTTATTTTGTACCAGATTAACAAAGAACATATATGTCATTTCTTGTTTAAATAAATTTGGTTTCCATTTGACTTTTCGTAATAATGGTTGTTCTATTAGTTTGAATGGAATGTTTTATGGTACTGGTACATTATGCAATGGAATTTACATATTAGATATGTCACATCCAATTATGAATGTCAATGACACGAAAAGACATAAACGAAATAATTTAAAATCAACTTACTTATAGCATTGTCGCCTTGGCCATATAAATGAGAGACACATAGCTAAGCTCCATAAGAGTGGAAGTTTAGGGTCATTTGATTATGAATCATATGACACATGCGAATCTTGTTTATTAGGCAAGATGACTAAGTTACCCTTTAAGGGAAAGGGTGAACGAGCGACTGGAGTATTAGACCTAATACATTCAGATGTATGTGGTCCGATGTCCATCCATGCTAGAAGTGGTTCTCTTTACTTCATTACCTTTATCGATGATTATTCTCGATATGGGTACCAGATTCGATGAGATACAAATCAAGCATTTGAAAAGTTCAAACAATTGTAAATGAAGTAGAAAACCAACTTGAGAAAAGTATCAAGACATTACGATCTGATCGTGGTGGCGAATACTTAGACTAACAGTTTTTGGATTATCTCATAGATAATGGGATTTTATCTCAATGGACTCCTCCTTACACACCACAGCATAATGATGTAGCAGAAAGGAGAAATCGAACCTTATTAGACATGGTACGATCAATGATGGGCTTTGCAAAGTTACCGAAATCCTTTTGGGGATATGCGATATGCAATCGAGACAGCTGTTTACTTGTTAAACAGAGTTCCATCAAAGACAGTTGATGTTACTCCATATGAGATGTGGACTAACAAAAGACCCTATCTTACTCATTTGAAAGTTTGGGGTTGTCCTGCTTATGTGAAGCGGACACAGTCAGATAAACTTGATGCAAAATCGATAAGTGTTTGTTCATAGGATATCCTAAAGAAACAATGGGATATCGTTCTACTCGCCGAGGAACAAAAGGTGTTTGTTTCAAAGCATGCTATCTTTTTAGAGAAAGAGTTTCTTTTACAAGAAGACAAGAGGAGCAAAATTGAGCTTGAAGAAGTTCAAGATGCTCAATGACGCAGATCAATCGTCAACTCAAACCGTGACTCATACAGATGAAGTAACAGCTTAACCTTCTACAACACACGAAGTTCAGAGGTCACGAGGATACGCCTCGCTCTCGAGAGATATGGATTTCGTGAATGAACAGAATGACGATTGCTCATAGAAGATGATGAGCCTACCACCTATGAAGAGGTTCAAGAGTTCAGAGTCCGAGAAATGGCTTCAAGCCATGAAGTTTAAATGGATTCCATGTATGAAAACCAAGTATGGACTTTGGTCGAGGCACTCGAAGGAATAAAACCCATAGAGTGTAAATGGGTTTTCAAAAGAAAACCGACATGGATGGTAATGTAATTACCTATAAAGCAAGGCTTGTGACTAAAGGTTTCACAAAGACAAGGAGTTGACTACGACGAGACTTTCAAATTTCAAGAGTAATGCTTAAATCCATTAGATACTCCTAGTCATTGCTTCTCATTATGATTATGAGATGTGGCAATGGATGTGAAGATGGCTTTCCTAAATGGGAATCTGGCGAGGATGTATATGACACAACCCGAGGGCTTCATATCCTATGATGGCGAAAAGGTATGCAAGCTTCAAAATCCATCTATGGATCAAGCAAGCATCCGGAGTTGAATATCCGTTTAATGAGGTAACCAAAGAGTTTGGTTTCTCAAAATCCGGATGAACACTGTGTGTATAAGAAGGTTGATGGGACTGCAATCGTATTCCTTGTGCTATATGTAGATGACATATTATTACTAGGAAATGATGTCTCGATGCTACAATCAGTCAAGATTTGGTTATCCAAGCAAATTTCCATGAAAGACCTTGGTGAAGCAACTTATATCCTTGGGATAAGGATCTATAGAGATAGATAAAAAAGATTGCTTGGTCTTTCACAATCAACGTATATAGACAAGATGCTAAAGAAGTTTAGCATGGAACAATCCAATAGAGGGTACCTTCCCATCACTCATGGGATAACACTCGAAATCTATGTGTCCTAAGACACAAGATGAGAGGATGTGCATGAATATTATCCCGTATGCATCTGCGGTAGGATCTATCATGTACGTTAATGTTATAGACGAGACCGATGTATCATATGCTCTAAGTGTTACGAAAGCGTATACCAATCGGATCCCGTGAGGGTCATGGGTGGTCGCACAAGAATATCCTCAAGTACTTGCGAAGGACTAAGGATGTTTTCGATATATGGAGATGGAGATCTCAAAGTGAGCGGTATACAGATGCCGTTTTAACTGATAAGGATGATTCCAAATCCCAATCAGTTACATATTCACACCGAACGGCGGAGCAATCGGTTGGAAGAGTTTCAAACAAGAGACGATTGTCGATTCAACGATCGAGGAGAAAGTACATTGCCGCTTCAGACGCAAAGAAAGGAAGCAGCTTGGATCAAGAAGTTCATTATCGAACTTGGTGTGGTTCCTAGAATGATGGACCCATATAGTTGTATTGTGACAACAATGGGCTATCATGCAGTAAAGGAACCATGATCTCATCAACGATCCAAACATCGCACTCGCAGATATCACCGATCGGGAGATCATTGGTCGAGGTGATGTGCGAGAGAGAGAATTCCACAGAGCGTATTATTGTCGATCCATTGACAAAGCCATTGTCACGTAAGAGTTTTGATTCTCATGTACTCGCCTATGGTATTAGATATCAAGGCGATTGGCTTTAGGTCAGTGAGAGATTGTTAGAGTAGGCCCTAAAGGCAATCACCTTTAGCGCTTTTGTACAAAATTGTGTACATTCTTTATAAATAAATAAATAAAGGCATATTTCATTAATTTGATGTTCATTATTTATGAATGGATATTGATCTATAAGCAAATTAATGAAGTCCTTGATATATGACATAGCATGAAGGAAATTATGATGTGATCATACTATTGAGATTCCTATCATGTGCAATTATGTCAAGATTCAAATTATCCTAGTCATAGGATTACCGAGATCGACATCAGAATCCGGAAAGACTAAGCACATCTCAAGTTCCTTGATTTGATCAAGCGATGGATCTCGTAAACCGCATATATGAGATATTTAGGTTGAGATGTGGATGCTTACTAGAGGTAGTAAGTACATTGGTTGACTCGCTATGAGATCATCACATGGATGTCATATTCTAATGTCGATGATAATCTCATCATAAAGAATGGTGCAAGTATCCTTAGACTTGAGGTGCTCAAGGATATCTTGATATCGATTATGTGCTTTTGACTCCATTCCTTGTTTCCTTCCGGAGGTCGCTCATAGGTGGTGATTGGGCATACTTGAGGTATTCAAGGTAATTGAGTAGCCAATAGAGGATTCACCACTTCGTGATAGCGAAGATGATACCATGGCCTCTTCGTCAGGTCATTACTTAGAAATCTCTTATCGAGTACATATGTCATGAAGAGTGTCTTCATTGACATATTAATTAAGTAATGAGTCCCGTGACAAGAACTCGAAATCACTGGACTAGATTTGACGTAGTCGATCTAGTAAGAGTTGACACATTACACATACTCATAACCAAGTGAGGTATAGCATGGTGAAAGCACGAATTGCACGGTAATTGTCTATGGAAAGATTCGTGATATGGTCCGTGATGAATATATGTTTATTCGTCAAACCAATTACTTTTCGTCAATTGAGGTCATGATGTGTTGCTAGATACCGCCATGACTTGCTTAGATTAAGTGTTGATCTAAGTGGCCAACATAACCGGAACCTAATGGGTCACACGCATAAGAATGTCTCGGAGAATTTGTAAAATAGTTTTAGATGAGTTCCAATATATGGAGAGTAATTGATTAAATGGATCCCGATGAGATCGCGACATCGATATTTTGAAAAACGCTTCGGGGTTTTTCCATACGGGACCCAAGAGGTTTAAGAGGACCAATTCCCAAAGGTGACTGGACTACTTAAAGCATTTATTTATATATATATTATTAATTAATTAAGTATATATATATATATATATATATGTATACGTGGAAGGTGGAGGAGGAAGCTTATCCTTTTAACTTTATATATATATATATATATATATATATATATATATATATATAAATAAAGTGATTTACGTGGAAGACTATCCACCTTTAGTTTTTATTGTCTTTTAAATAACTAAAAGATAAATAAAAAGTAGGTTGGAGAAATAGGAGGTCGTGAGTTTATGAAAGAAGAAAAGCTTTGTAGGAAAGAGTTTTCTCCAAGCCATCTTCATCATCGATTCTTCATCTTCTTTCTCAAGTTTTCTCCTTCTTTCCATCGTTTTCCAAGCTCTCCAAGGACAAAGGTAAGAGCTAGCACTCTTTAATTTCTTCTAGCTATTCCCGGGTCAAAGGGTTTGTCCCGGTTAGGTTCTCCGACCTCTGCGTGGGTACCGTTAGAGACGGTCTCCTTTGGTCGTTTTGGTTTGACTTTGTTATATAGTCACATGGATCCTAGCTTTCGGGAAGGTCCCGGAATAAAAAATTTTTGTTTTCCGCACCGTGGGCATGTGATGCTCACACCGGAATTTTCCTACACAATAACCTGATGTAGATCTCCTATCCACTATCGATCTCGTGATAGTCAAGATCAGATATGCTTCAAGTGTCATATCCTCATTTCTTTTGAACAAAATCCTCTTCCCGAGTTCCCTTAAGGTATTGCAAAATTCTATGTGTTGCTGTAAGTGAACTTCTCTAGGACTATTCATGAACTGGCTTATCGTGCTTACTGCATTGGCTATATTGGGTCTGGTATGAGCCAAGTAGATTAGTCACCCTACAAGTCATTGATACATTTCCTTATTGACTGAAACATCTTCCTCTGCCTTTCCTAGCTTAAGGTTCGGCTTCATAGGTGTAGTTGCGGGTCTACATGCAACCTTCCCTGTCTCCTTAAGTAAATCAGTAACATACCTCTGTTGGGATATAAAAATTCCTCTCCTGGAGTGTGCAACTTCAATTCCTAGAAAATACCTTAACCTTCCTAAGGTCTTAATCTCAAACTCCTTTGCTAAACAATTACTCAAGATCTGTTGTTCCATCTCATCATCTCCTGTAAGTATGATGTCATCCACATAGACTAGTAATACTGTTACCTTCCCTGTGGTTGAATGCTTAATGAAAAAGGTGTGATCTCCTTGACTTTGCTTATGTCCTATAGATAACATAACTCTTGCAAATCTGCCAAACCAGGTCCGTGGGGATTGTTTCAATCCATACAAAGTTTTATTTAGCTTACATACAATATTAGTAGCCACTGTTGCTTCATACCCTGGTGGAACCTCCATGTAAATCTCCTCTGTTAACTCCCCATGCAAAAATGCATTCTTTACATCAAACTGTTGTAATTCTCATCCACGGTTTGCTGCTAGAGATAAAATTACTCTAACTGTATTCATCTTAGCCACAGGAGCAAACATCTCTAGGTAATCAATCCCATAAGTCTGAGTGTATCATTTTGCTACCAATCTTGCCTTATACCTTTCTATCGACCCATCAGCCTTATATTTTACCGTATACACCCGCTTGCAGCCCACTGGTCTTTTTCCAGCTGGCAATTCCACCAAACTCTAGGTTTTATTCTTTCTTAGTGCCTCCATCTCCATATCCATGGCTTGTTTCCATTTTTCATTGGACAGTGCTTCAGATAAGGTTCTAGGAATGGTGGTGGTATTGAGGTTCACAAGAAAGGCTTTAAAGGTTGGTGAGCAATTGTGAAAGGACATGTAGTGTGAGAGTGGGTATAATGGCCTTTTAGTACATGTTCTGGTTCCTTTTCTAATGGCAATAGGTTGATCTTGATCTTCCTCACCAATCTGCACTTCAAATGTCGGTTTGTAAAGTAGGAAAATCGAGTTTGTATCGTAATTTGTTACCTCATTCAAGAATCTAGTTCAGATTCATGTACGCGTACGTGATTCCGGATTAACCTCTTTCCACCTTGAGTACACCTTTCCAAATCTAACCTCTCCGTATGCGATTTAGGTTCGAGATATGTGTTGAGTTTCGCTGGAGGTGCGTATATGGGTTGGGTTTCAGTTGAAGGTTCAGACATGGGATGAGTTTCGGTTGGAGTATATTCTGGTTGAGTTGAAGGTATTTGACTGATTTTGCTGGGTTTAGATAGAAGGAAATGATCATTTTCCAACACTCCAAGAAAGAACTCCTTATCTTCCTTGAGATTCTCCCCCTGAAGATAAGGTTGGACAAAATAGGCCTCTTGTTCATTAAAGGTAACATCTCGGGACACAAGAAATTTCTTAGAAGGAAAATGATAGAACTTATACCCTTTTTGAGTTGAGGAATACCCTACAAAGATACACTTTAATGCTCTAGGATCCAATTTCCCTCGGTCTTGGCTGTGAATATGAACAAATGACACACACCCAAAAATGCGAGGTACAAGATTGTTTGAAGTAGGTATATGCGGGTAGAATGAAGAGAGTATCTCCATTGGACTTTTGAATCCTAGGACTCTAGAGGGTAACCTATTAATGAGATGAGTGGCTGTTAGGACTGCTTACCCCCAGAAGTATTTTGGTACATTTTTCTGAAATAAAAATGCTCTAGTTTGGTCTAAAAGGTGTCCATTTTTCCTCTCCATCACCCCGTTTTGTTGAGGTGTTTTGACACAAGAAGACTCATGAATTATCCCTTCTTTTTGACAAAAAGGAGGAAGAGTTTGGTTGAAGTAGTCCTTGGCATTGTCGGATCTAAGTTTCTTGATTTTTATACCAAACTGATTTTTTACCATGGAAATGAAACGTGGAAGGACATAACTCACTTCAGACTTGTGTTTGAGCAAGAAAACCCAAGTAATACAAACCACCGTGCTCCTGACACATTTGAAACAGTTGAGGGACCCCAAATATCAGTATGAATAAGATAGAAAGGAAAAGTGCTTCTTTTATTGCTAATAGGAAAAGGTATACGCTTGTGTCTAGCAAGCTCACACACCTCACAATGAAGACTCTCAAGATCTAGCTTTGTAAACAAAGCAGGAAACAAAGACTGAATAATCCTAAATGATGGATGACCTAACCTACGATGATGTAAGAGGATTTTTCCTTTATTTGTCAACACTGATTCAGACAAGAATGAGTAGGGTGATCTGCTCCTGGATAGGCTTGATCCGTTAGTTTCCTCAAGATAGTAGAGGCCATCCCGTTCTCTAGCACTTCCAATCATCTTCTCCGAATCCTTCTCTTGAAATAAACAATGACTTGAGTGAAATGTAACATTGCAAAGTAAATCAAGTGTGAGTTTTTGAACAGATATTAGGTTTGTGGCTAGTTTAGGGACATGGAGAACATTCCTCAATGTTATGTATGGATTTATTTTAAATCTCCTATGCCACCATCGTTGCTAAGGATCCATCACCGTGGTTATCTTCTTATTGCTTGGGCAAGGGAATAGTAGTAAAGAGTTTGGAGGAATAGGTCATATGGCCAAGAGCTCTAATCCACAATCCAAGATCTTGAAAAACCATATCTCAAACACTTAACCCAAATTGAACACATACCGAATGCACAAAGGTGCATGTACCGCAGATTTTCTGTTGCGGACAAATGCTCTCATCTTTTCCACTTCATCCGGTTAAAACCCTTTCAGGTCTTGTCTGTCTTCTGTTGGGATGTACTTGTAGAATCTGCACTTGTCCATTAACCCTAGATCGATATCCCTTTGTCCCCATTCACGGCTAGGAGGCTTTCCATGCAACTTCCAAAGACTTTTCCCTTGTATGACGTGACTTTTGCAATAGCTACACCATAGGTCATCACGGTTTTGGGTCTTGATTGACTCCCTTTTCGTTTCTACATCAAATCTTTTCCAAATTGCTTTTCACTCCTAGCCACCATAGTTGAACCATCGAAGGTCGAGAGTTAAGCATTAGATTCCTCCTACTCTCTTCACTCCAAATAATAGCCACTACCTCATTAAAGCATGGAACTTTATGCCTTCCAAGTATTTGGATCCTTATTTGATCAAACTCAATTTAATCTAACCGTAAAATCATAGACTCTATCTTGTTCAATAAACTCCTTTAAGATAGCAAAGATCCTCCGGACACCTAGTTTGAATCACTCGATAATGATCAAGTTCTTGCCATAATGACTTCAACTGATTGGCATATTCATCATGATTTGTTCTCTTGTTTAGAGGCAATAGTCTTGACTTTCACTTCATACACTTAAGTCGCATCCCTAGCCTTCGAGTATGTCTGCATTGAATTGCATCCCAAATATCTTTGGTCAGAGCCATGAACATCACCGTATCACTTATTTCGTGCATCATTGAGTTCCAAAGCCATGCCATGATCATTGAGTCCTCCTCATCCCATGCCCCAAAACTCGGATCTTTGGCCTTGGGCCGATTCCTAACAAGGACCGATCTTCCCTCGCTTTCAAAATTGTTCGAACAAGTTGTGACCACTGAGATAATTTTTTCCATCCAATTTGTAGGCTGATTGAATGATCTGTAACTCTACCAGAGACTGAATCTTGGGTACTTCATCTGATGAAGCCACAATTATTGAACCACTCTCCTTAGTTTCTGCCATTGTTTCTACCAAAAACTAATAAGTGATGAGGGCTGGAACAAAGGGAACAAGGATTTTGGATACAGTCGAATAGGACAGCAATAAAGGCTCTAATAAGCGATGAAGGCTGATGTAGGAAGAAGGAAAAAAAAGGATTTCGAAGAAAGAAGAAGAAGAGAATAGCAATTAAGGCTCAATCCTCTCTTTATTTTCCAGGAAAATTCGAGCCTAAAGCTCTTATACTATATCAGAATTTAGGGTTTCAAGGTACCTTCTTTATTGAAACTTAATAGGATAAATATACATAAAGAGTACAACATAGATTAGGAAACAAATCTCCTAATCCTTACTGAACTAGGAATCTAACCCTATCCGAGGAGGATTCCTTATTTTTAGGGATCCTAATACGTATTCTATATCTGATATTTATCTCCTATATTTGATATTTATCTAATACAATATCTACAACACAGATTCTCACACAAACTAACCAAATTCTCCTAAAATTGATTAAATGACTTAAAATCCAATTGTTAATTAACTCAAATTTTAATTGTTAAAATTTTGGATTAAGTTAAATCAATTAAATTACTTTGATTTTGTTAATGAATAAGAATATTAAGAAAAGTCAACATACTTAATGTACAACACTCCTCGTTTTGTGAGAATTTAAGTAGGATCATCCATGTATGTCATCTTCTACTTGTATTTTTTTATAAAGAAATTATTCATATGATTCGAATATGTGACTTTTAGTCACAAATTTTGTTTAAACTTTTTTATAAGAACGTTGAAAACTGTGTAACATAATCTCAAGTTAACAAATCCAACCTGAAATCAACGTGAAATTCAAAAAATTTGTAAATAAATGATTTTATTTAAAATTTTTAAAAATATATTTAACACTTAAGTTCAATTAGGCTTTGGATCACCCAAACCCGGACTTGGGTTCAAGTCTGAAGTCTCAAGACCGAATAAGGAATTTGGATTCAAGTATGACCCGACCCAACTTTCCCATTGCCAAACCTACCGATGACCCACTGTGGCGCCATTTCTCTGGTAAGTAACGAATGAGAAGCGGCCACGCGGCAAATTGACGTGGGGATCCGAGAAAATTTATCGAACAAAGGCCAAAGAGAAAACAAAAACTACTAAAACTCGGAGCTCGACAGGAGTGAAGGTTTAATCGGAATCGCTGCGAAGAATGGCGGAGTCACCGGCGTGGCTGTTTATTGTGTTCGCCGTTTTGACGTTAACCGCTGTTTCGGGAATCGACGACAAATGCGCCGCTTGTAATGCCATCGCGGTACCTTTCATTTCATGTTTGTGGTAGTCAATTTGACATCTCGGGATCTTTATATTAGATCTCCGTTTGTTCTTTCCAAATTGGATTTGTTCATGTTCTTACTGAGTTACTGTTAAACTGAGGAATCTGACTAGTAATGGTGTTTTACAGGAAGAATTAGAGCGTGGTCTTTCCAATGTAAGTGCTGCATTGCTTATTTTGTTTTAGGTTGTGAGAATAATAGTTTCTCGTGTTCGACTTGTGCTATCCAATGAGTAACGGAATCTGTTAGGAAAAACCAAGGAATCATTTGGACATGAGACACCGTTTGGACTCCAAAGGTCAACGTGAAGGGAAGTTGATTGATTACAGGTATACTCTCTTCACCTTCTAATGAATTGAGAGCAATGAACTAAGTTCCAAGTTATCGTCTTTTATTACCGTATATTGCTTAATATTGGAGGTGTTATGTTGTTGATGAGAAAAGTCTTGTATCTAGTAGATTACTCTATCTCATAGTGTACAGGAGAGGGTGGAATTTGCAAGTTGATTTAAGATTCAGATTGGATAGTTAGACAAAAGGGCTGAAATTAGTGCGAGTCGATGAACTCTGCATTTGTATTAGTGTTAGGAACCTCTAGCTTAATACGCTAGAGATTAGTATTTTATTGATAGTAATCAGTGTTCTACATTGATATTACAAGGGGAATCGATAGATCACCTCCTATACCAGAGCTAGTAATGCTCCTCAGGGAGAATGGGGATTCTCTCTGTCTATACTCTTACTATTTTCTTCTGCCTCTCTCCCTCTTCTCTCTCCCCCTTACATAATATTCCCCTCCCCAGGTACATTCGGTTCCCTAACTACTTTGCCACCTCAACCTAACTGACTGCCCTCCTGCCCACTGTTCTTTATTCTAGAATAAATTTCTCTCTCTCTCCCGAAGATCCTCACATTGTCCCCTCCTAGAAGAGCAGCCTTGTCCTCAAGGCTGAAGTGAGGAAGAAGACTCCAGTTCACATATGCATCCTCTCCTGTATCTTGTGCCACTGTTTGGCCCTTCCCTTTTAACCAACCATTGCTGTGTTGAGTCCCCATCTTCGTGGTTCCCATTGCCTCTCCTAGGTGTAATCTGAAGGCCTGCATTGCCACCAAGTTGGACCTTTTGTCCCTCATGTTGGAATTGCATGGACATCTCCTTCCAATCCACCATGACCTTTCCTAATGCTTGTAATCAAGCAACCCCTAAGATCATATCCATTCCTTCTAAATCTAGGACATAAGCATCAATCTTCCACTCTAAGTCTCCCACTCGAACAGGAATTTCCAAACACTTCTTTTGAGTAGTCACCCGATGGCCATCTCCAAGCCTAGTTCCCAATGCCTTGCTTGTCCCCACGGTCAGTCCCAACCCATTCACCAATTCAGGAGAGATGAAATTATGGCTGGCTCCACTATCCACTAAAATAACAATTGGTATTCCCCATAACCTTCCAGCCAAACGCATAGTCGTATTCTCCTGGAAAAGTGCTCCATTTACTCCAAACACCTCCATTGTTCTGCAGTCCAAAGCTACATCAGCCTCCTCTTCAACTTCTGCTTCTAAAGCTATAATTTCTCCATTTTCACCCAAAGTTTCATTGTCATCCAAGATTAACAACCTCAGCTGTTTTTCAGCACATTGGTGAAGAGGATGAAACCTCTCCCCACACTTGAAACACAAGCCTTTGGCCTTTCTGTCCATATTCTCCTGGTAGGACAGATGATGCAGCCCTCAATTTTTTTGTCTGTCCCCTCCGATTACCTGCCGACCGTCTGGTGAGTGTCGTTGTCAGGGATGTGGCCATTCGGGGCGGCGCATGTTGGTCAGATGGAGTTCCTGCAAATTCCCCGTGTCTCGCAACTTCAGTACCGCTCCAATCTTGCCCTCGACCCATCGGGTTTGGACCCTCCATCTCACGGTGGTGGGTCGGGTTGGCCCGAAAACCGCCCCTTCTGTTATTTCCTCGATGTGTATACCAAAGCGTTCATGAGACCTGTAACAATCCACTCCATCCAGCTCGCCATTCACCTCCTCTTCTACTGCCCTCGCTATCCTCATCCAAACGTTCTTACTCTCCTTCGAATATTAGCTCGCAAACCACTCATGAAGTACCCCATCAGCTGCTCCTCCGGTAGTCGACCCACCTGCGATGAGATGAACTTGAAGACTTCGATATATTCTTCAACGGTGTCCGTTTGTCGTAGGTCCGACAACTCCTCAAACAGGTTATCAAATCGTCTTCCTCCATAACGATCTACTAGAGCTTTCTTAAATTTTTCCAATCCAGCTCTTCCGCCGTCTCCTTTAGAAGGTTGAACCAATGTATGGTTGATCCTTCCATACTTAAAAGTGCTAGTTTAACCTTCACCGGTTCTGAGGTATTATGAACCTCTAAGTAAACTTCTGCCCTAGTAATCCATCCCATTGGATCAGTCCCGTCAAACATTGGTAAATCCACTTTACGTACTGACATCTGGTATTCCTCCATTGTGTCGTAGGAATGCTCCATCGGAGTTGATTGCTGAGGGATTTGTGTATTTCTTTCACCCGCCAACGTTGGCCCCTTTTCTGCGGTACGTTCCGGACGGTACCGACCGAAACAACGACCACCATTGGTACCGGCCAAAAATACCGGTCGGTACCGATGGTTTCCGGTCGATACCGGCCAGTACCGGCAGTACCGGATCCTACCGTAAAATTGAAAAATCCTAGGGACCTAATAGCAATTTTAAAAAAATTTTAACCTAAAATTTTCCTAACCTCTCATCCCCACCGACTCTCCTCTTTCGGTCTTCACTCTTCATCTTCTACTCTTCTCTCATCTAAAACTTTTCTCCTCTTTCTTATCTCTCCACCTCGCCTGGTCCTTGCCACCGCCGCTGCCTTGGGTCTTCTTCTCACCATCGCCGTCGCTCACCTCCTCGTGGAGCCGTGGATTACCTTTTTGCACGCGACCCCGCGACTCATGAAATCTACACACAACTCCTGCTTCAATGCTTTCGAGACAACGATGTGGAGCAAGCCAAGAGATTGCAGTCTCACATGGACCTTCCCTTGTATCATGCCAACGACACCTTCCTTCACAATCGCCTACTCCATTTGTACCGAACTAGGAAGTGTTTGTCTCGCTCGAGACCTGTTCTAGAAAATGCCCCGTAGAGATATTTTTTCCTGGAATGTGATGCTTTCCTTGTATGCGAAATCTGGGTCGATGGAGGATTTGCGGGTTGTCTTTCACTTGTGGAATTTGGCAAGTTGGTAATGATTATGGACATGAACAATTGGTTAAGTTGAAATCGTTTAGGAAGAAAAAAAGAAATAATTAAGGGAGAAAAAATATACATAATAATTGTAATTAAAATTTGGTAATTAAATATTTGATACTTGATAATTTAAAATATTATTTTCAAGTAATTAAGTATTTTAAAGGATGAAATCATAAATTTTGTTAAACTTAATTCTATTTAAATGTTAAAATGTTATTTTGGGGAACTCATTTGACAAATAATAGTTCCAACTTCTAATTTCTTCAATAGTTTTCATTTTGGGATTTAATATTTTCAATTAAAATACCTTAGATGTCATCTAAAGCTATTTTGCTTAATTTAATTTATGAATAAATTACTTAGAAGTAAATTATTACGATTAAATTTAAAATTTGGAATTAAAGTTTAAATTATGGTTTGTGGTTATTATTTATATGTAAAATATTTAAAATTATTGTTATTGACTTATTTCATATTAATTGTCATTATTATTTATTATTAAGATTTTGAAAGCATGCTTAATATAAACAAGAAATTAGTAAAGTATACAAGATAATTGTATAATATACTAATATGGACTATTTTGCAATTTTAAAATTTTAGGACTATTTTATAATTTTAAAAATTATTCAAACGATATTTCGGTATTTCTAGATCGAGCCAATACCGATATTTGTTCGTTTCGAACCCAATCCGCATCAAGCCCAAGACAAGATTCACAATTTTGGCCCATCATCTTGCTCATTTCCAGCAGCAATACTCGCTGCATCTCCGCCATTGCCATTCTCATGGAAGACTAGATTTCCTCTACTCCAGCCTCCAAGTTTGCCATTCGAGATTCCAATACATCTACCCTATCGGACATCTTGGGTGGCATCAAGGTGAGTTGCTCTAACTTCTCTAGTTGTCGCAAACAACCGATCGTCTCTACCAATATTGCTATCCGGCAGGTCGGACCAATTGTTAGGAACCTCTAGCTTAATAGGCTAGAGATTAGTATTTTATTGATAGTAATCAGTGTTCTACACTGATATTACAAGGGGAATCCGTTGATCACCTCCTATACCAGAGGTAGTAATACTCCTTAGGGAGAATGGGGATTCTCTCTGTCTATACTCTTACTATTTTCTTCTGCCTCTCTCCCTCTTCTCTCTCCCCCTTACATAATATTCCCCTCCCTAGGTACATTCGGTTCCCTAACTACTTTGCCACCTCATCCTAACTGACTACCCTCCTGCCCACTGTTCTTTATTCTAGAATAAATCTCTCTCTCTCTCCCGAAGATCCTAACAATTAGATAGGTTATACTAGATTGGTGTAACTTGTGTTCAATGGTGGGACAAGGAAACTTTTGTTTATCCTGATTAGACTGAATTGTAGAAAGTTTCTTGCTGTATTCAATCTAAGTGTACAAGCTGTAAGATTAGATACATTGTACTCCGTTGGTGTATCCTATAAGCAATGGTGGGACAAGAAACATTTGTTTATTCTGATTGGACTGAATTGTTGAAAGCTTCTTGCTGCTTTCAATATAATGTAAGTTGATTTAAGATTCAGATCAGATAATTAGAGCAATGGGCTGAAATTAGTGTGAGCCGATGAACTCTGCATTTGTATTTGATATTTTATACTACATTGGTGTATCTTATGTGAAATGGTGGGACAAGGAAACTTTTGTTTCCCCTGATTGGACTGAATTGTAGAAAGCTTCTTGCTGTTTTCAATCTAATTGTAGATACAAGCTCTAAGCTTATATATGTTGTACTACGTTGGTTTATCTTATGGGTCATGGTGGGACAATGAAACTTTTGTTTATCCTGATTGGACTGCATTGTAGGAAGCTTCGTGCTGCATTGTAGAAAGCTTCTTGCTTCTTTCTTTCTATGTGTAGATACAAGCTCTAATATCAGATATGTCATATTAGTTGGTATATCTTATATGCAATGGTTGGACAAGGAAACTTTTGTTTATCCTGACTGGACTGAATTGTAGAAAGCTTCTAGCTGCTTTCAATCTAAGTATAGATACAAGCTCTAAGATTACAGATGCTTTTGCTTACTGTGTTATAATTGTTGCCACACCCTCGCTCTCCCTTGTGGTTCCACTTTCTAAACTATGTCTAATGCCCTTATCTTATTCTGCATTTGCTTTAAATAGAGTCAGCGAGCTAAGAGTTGTTGAGCTCTTAGATGGCCTTTGTGAAAAGATGCAAGATTACACTCTTCAAAAGGTAACTTCGAGTTTTATATGATTTCTTTACCTTCTTGTTTTTGCTTCCATACAGAAGAGAAGTACATATATATAGAATTCAGACCATAAAATACAGACCTTACTTTTGGAATTTGCAAGAACTTTATGGAACCTAGTGTTCAACTTTCAGCACTTTGGTAACACCTCGAACTTTTGAGCTGCATGTGATGTGTACATCCTCAATCATAGCTGTGATTTTTTTTCTCCCCCTCCCCTTTCAGCACATTCGATGACCTTATTGTATCTTCTGCAGATAGATTCTAAAACACACCTGTGGACCAAAGTGTATAACTGGGACAATCTGACAACTAGTATGTACTTTGCAATACCTGCTCATATTGACACCTGTTTTCTCAATGTGCTGGGGTACCATGACCAATTTTGACTTGGAAAATCATATTACTGGAACTTGAGATTTACTTCAAACAAGTTGCAAATTTCTGGTTTTGTGCTTAATCAATGGGTAAAAACTTTACATGCTGGAAAGCGTGATGTTCATTACACTTTTAGGGAACTTTACCAGAGTTTTCTTATCCTATTTTAATTTATCATTTTCCTCTCTCAACTGCATATAGGTTCTGCAAACTGGAGAATTGCATTAGCCTTATTCCCTACTATTTAATCTTCCTTTTTTCCCCTTATCGTACTGGATTCATATTCACTGTAGGCTCAAACTTGGCATGTTAACATATTTCCTTATTTCATGTTCTTTGCCTTGTTTAGTTCAAGGTTTTGAAACTTCAGTGTCTTTTTTTTGTTTACTTTGGCTGATAGATAAACAAGAAGCCCGTGCCTATTCAAAAGATTTGTCATCTTATTGTGGAAGGTAAGGCAGTAATGGCGTTTGTAGTCCCCCTTGTTTTTATTCACAATGACATCATTTCACAAGCAATGGCTTCCTTTGCACGAGTGATAGATGCCCTAACCATATTTAGAACATTTTAGCGCACCTTTGCGTTGTTTTTTCTTTGTTTAGGGTTTTTAATATGAAAAGGACAGGAGGTGAAGAAAGAGGGAAAAGAGAACTTTGTCTCAAAGTCAATAGCACTTCATTCTGATGCTTTAAGTATACTAGTTTAACTAATTGAAGTCCTGAGAAACAAGTTGTTCAAATGATTATACATAAAGCCTGGGTTCAAGTCTCCTCATTTTGAGATTGTCACTCTGAAGTAGGAGAATTTATATAGCATTCTATACGAGAAATAGATGATTCCTAATCAATTGTAAACTTCTGAATAAGCTAAGCTTTGGGAGATGAAAACTATATCCAGTCATCAAGATAAATATCCCAATTTCCTGATCAGAATATAAATCCCAGAGTATAAAATGCCAAAGTGTTTGATTGGTAGTTCATAATTACCATGTTTAACCCAATTGTTGATAATGAGACAGGTTACTCGAGGAAACTGAAGATGAGGTGAGTCGCATCCTTTGTAGCCATTTCCATATAAAAAGTTCATTTCTATGTTGATAACTTGATATAGATGACAATTGTTTAGCGCTACTGACACCAGTTTCTATCGTAGCTATCAGATTTGATAAAAGAGGGATCTGTTAAGGTAGGAGGTGTGAGCAAGGTTCTATGCCAAGATTTAAGCAAACACTGCACTCAGTCAGGGTACTGATGAATCTAAAGCCAATCAGCACCTTGTTACATACTAGAATTGTCACTGGAGTCTGCTGCATCTCATTGTTCTTATCTGAAAGCAGGAATAATGTTAGCGTTTTCTTATTCACCCCCAGGGACATTAGGTTCATCACCTACTTACAAAGGTTTAAAAATACAATTTAGAAAAAGAATTTGAACATCCATCATCGTGTTCAATCTAGTCGCAGCTGGCAAAAAGACGTTTACCTTCATTTAGGCATCTTCGATTGACAGACTCCAGTAGGTTAAGATTATAGATCAATGAGTGTCATTTAACTTTTCTATTATTATGCGCAGTAGCTCTCTTCAGGTGGATGACGATAACGAAGGATCAGATGAACTCTGAGTTACTCCTGCGCAAGGAAACATATATGGTGAAACCATGTCCTTGCTTAAAGAATTTCATGATTGAATTGCCTGTAACTTTTGCTTGATTCTATAAGCAAACAAAATTTTTGAGACTGATCCAGTTTTATAGGTTTGAGTTATGGCTTAATTAACACCTTCTCAAAGGAGATTCACAATTACAATGCATGTTCATTGAAGATTTATATGCAAAGTATGGGCTTTGGGAAAGCAAGCTGTGAAATTAAGATATTAAAGAAAGAAAGAACAAAATAGATGCATTGTCAAAACATTGCTTATAGCAATAGGGAAAAAGTAATAACTTCATGATTGGCAATAAACAAGGTCGAACATCTTAAGTTCGAGCCTATCAGGTTGACTTGACTTGAATCAATTTGTTATTATTGGTTGGATTTGAAAAATTTTGTCAAATTTGACTCGGATCGAACTGAAACACAGAATTGATGGTGAAAGTGCTAAACCATACCTCCAATCTTCATATATCGTAAGTTTTGAAATTATGTACAGTGGACAAGCCAACAAGACAGTGGAACAATATAATCTTCATGATGATACAACATTAAATTATCTCAGATGTACAAGGTTTTAAAAAGCTTAAATGAATCAAATTATACGTGCGTGTGACTTCCCTGGATGAGGTAGAAGAATGACAGCAACTAGTGAGAAGACAGCAGTTTGAAGCCTGGGACATACATGTCCTAATCAGTTGCTAACCTCAGGAGTGTTACAGTGCAGCTACATTTTGCACGATCCCTACTTCTCAAGAGTTATTGTCCAGTACACCCTTGAGTAAGTTCAGAGCTTCAGCAGATATGCTCCTCCGAACTCGAGCTTGCAGGCATTTCTATCCGAGGTGGTGGGTCTACAGAGAAACAAACTACTATTACCGTTACATTATCACATGTATTACGCTTGAGTGCTTCTCTAACCAGCTGTTTTGAGCACTTTTCAGGATCATTGTGAAGCATCAATTCTTTCCTTGCAATCGCCACGGCACACTGGCTGCTCATTACGTCCCATAAGCCATCACAACCCATGATCAAGAACTCATCATCTTCTGTCAAATCCGTCTCCTGCAACTCGGGCTCTGCACTTAAAGGGCAGGCAGAACCTTTAGGTCCCTTCATATGCCAGTCTCCTAGAGCACGTGCTACAGATAACTGACCATTAAGGTAACCATCGTAAATGACTCCACCAAGTTTCTCAATTCTTAGTCTCTCTGATGCGCAATTAGGTTTGTGATCCTTGGACATCTCGATTGCCCTCCCTCGTCTCCCTAACACAGCTCGACAATCCCCGGCATTGGCTACTATTAACATCCTGTGACGATGATTAGAATTATAGGATGTCAATCTCACAACGAAAACTCCAGGTCCAAGGGGCACACATCCAAGAACAAAACAATAGAAAACCAGCAATTTATTCATCAGACACAATTCAAGTAACTGGAGCAACCACATTATCATGCTACTTCCATGATTAAGATAAGATCCCAAGTTTATTATATTCTTGTTTTTGAAGAAGATGACACAATGGAGCAACATACACAGTCAGACCTCTACTGTAAGGTTTTACATTCACTGAGTTTTACTATAGTATATATATCCCCTTGTCCTCTAAGATGATGACAAGGTGGACTGGTACACACAAATGGAGCTTTTTTGCTCTACTTTGAGAATTTATCAATGCTGTAATGTAAACCATACCTACGCTCACAGCCTTGTTTAAGTCAAGCTTAAGCTTAATAGCAAGTCTCTGTCCATTAAATGCAAAGTATAAGGTAGTTATGGAGATGGCTTACCTTCCAAAAATAAGGGCAATTAACGCCGTGGTGCCGGAGGAGATATCGAGTGAACTATCATCTGCAAATGCATAATCCGCTCTTACAAAAGCACTCTTGACAGCCTTCTCCACACAAATTGGAAAATGGGAGTCCTCAACTATGAATTTAAGAATATTTTGTCTAACAAATAGTGCAGCATCTGTACCTCCATGTCCATCAAATACCTGATTCACATATATTTCGATCAATATAACTTCCAAGTAATTGCAAACTAAGGTTCTTAGAATACAAACAGTTTCGACATATCAAAAGCTAAATGAGATAGAAAACATAATAGGTCAAATTTCATTGTTGAACTAGTCCGACGTAAGCGATTTATAATCCACCGGGCAATCCAGTTATATCGTAGAACTATAAGAGACTATAAGAGCATAGCATTACATACACCATAAAAAGCACCAGGTGAAGGGAAACTGGCAGTTGAATCTAGATGCTGAATAAGATTATCAATACATAAATGTTCATCCTCCATATACTGCTTAGGCCCTCCTTCAGCACAGCTCCCTGATCGGAATACAGGTAAAAAATCTGATTTTTCATCAGAAGCCGACTTATTTACAACGATCTCAACATCTGAAGCCTGAAAAACATTGAGTGAAACAGTCATTTGTCAAGCTTTCAGTAAAGGATTTGAATCGATCAACATCAGAATTCTCCAAGTCTACTTTCTAACTTTTATCAATCATATTCAGACTGAATTTGGAGTTTAATTTTGCTAAACACATCATGAAACAGTTAAGAGGAACTAACAGGAAAAAAAAAAAAAAAGCATTGCGGCATCCAAAGCACTAAAAGTCCCAAAAAAAACACTTTCTAGACATGTGAACGCCATCATAAGATCCATCAACTTCCAACTCCAACAACCAGGAGTCCCAGATCGACCCAAAACATATCTTCTTTGCTTGGCAGACAGAATATGCAAACAAGACATGAACTTACCAGATCAGCAGCAGCCAGAAGCCTCACAGAACCCACACCATTCCTTACGGCGGATAGGTGTCGTGGAGGCTTCCCATTTGTGGCTTGCTTTACGCTATCCAAGCTCTCTTGGTTCTGATTTTCCATAGCCGATACATTCTCCCTATTATAAGTTCCTTCTGATATCCCAAATGGAGGTGAGAAGTCCATACCAGCAGCCATAACCCTCTTACACTCATAAATGAACTGACTTTCCCTTGCAGCAAACAGCCTCACGATTCTTCCTTCAATAATTATCCGATCTATGACTCGAAGCTCTTCTTTAGTAAATCCAAATATCGGAATATCCAGACTTCACGGACTACCCCAAATTCCCAAAACCCAGACTTTCCAGAAACGTGATTCCTTCAAACAACTAACCAACAGTTCCAAGGCAAGCAACCCTTTATCATAGATTCTCTAACGTTCACAATCCCTAAGCAATTCAACAACAAGTCAAAACCCAAAAACCCAATTCAAACTTAACCAAGTAAAACTCCCCAAAATCAAAGCTTTCAATCAAGATTATGCGAAAATTCCATCAAATCAATCAAGAACTACAGAGACAGAATCGGCGATTCCGTGCAAAAGGGGTTACCAGAAAAAGGCGATAACAACTTAAACAAGTTTACCAATCGACTAAACTGCACTTAAGATTGAACTGATGGAGAAGGTGAAAGTCTCGAAGAGAAATAGGAAGAACCGATGAAATTTCTCCTTTTTTTTTCCGCAGACCTGTTGATGGTGTTCGGTTGGGTACTGGCAAATCCAGGTAATCCGGTGGATCTTCTAGCTGTCGGAGGGTGGTAAAGATAGTCTAACCGACACGCGGCCAATTACAGTTGGTGGATCGTCTGGTTATAGTTGTTTATGTTTTAGTTAGTTCGTGCCGCCGTTCCGGTCCATCCCAGCCCTTGATCTATGCACTAATAAATTGTTTTTGTTTTAAATCTTGATTTCAAGGTTTCCGGTTCACCCCGAAGTCAACGGATTGATCAATTTTGAGTCGAGCTTAAGCTTTTTTTTATCTATAAGTTTTAAATTTAGGTTTAAGTTGTCTAATTCGGTTTAATTCAAACTAAAATTTAAAATTAAAATTAAAAATAATGTTAATAAAATAATATCATTTTCAAATTTTCAAATTAAAAATTAAATGATCAAGTTTTATTTGACCTCAATTGAGTTTTAGACCACTCAAGCCCAATTGATCTTGGACTCATGCAAAAAAAAGTTTTCTCATCTCGGGTCGGGCTGTGCCAAAATTAAATCCTATACTTATTCCAAATAATATATTCATATTTGATACTAAAGGTCCAAATCACATATGTAAAAAGTGAAATTGAAAGCCCATGCACCAACAACTGGGCCAAAGGAGGCCCAATTAGTTGCCTCTCTTTTGTTTTAAAACAATTAAAATAAATAATATTATAAAGCAAATAAATAAATAAAACAGACCTTCTGTTCCGATTAATCTGTTTATACTTTATTCTATATCATCTTATCCATACATTATATGAGATCTAAAAAATATGTGAATGAGATAATATGGAATAGAGTAAGAACAAAGTAACCGGAACATGTCTAAAAAAAGCGAGAATAAGATAATGCGGAATAAAGTAGAAATAGATTAATGTGAACAAAAATTCTCATTTTAAAAAAGTGGAGAGATGCTAAATTTGACTTATGGACAAGAAGAAAAAGTGAGATAACTATTAATTAGCTTAATGTCCCACCTCACCTAACTTATAAACTAACTTTATTTAGTCCATTTATTTTGTATTATTATAAGCATGGCCAAAAAAAAAACAAAATTAAGTCATCTTAATTGACTTTTATTTTTCAAAATGTTAGGTTTCAAATCGAGGTTAAATTTGTTATATAAAGAGAGGTTTAAAAGTAAAAAATAAATGACTCGACAAATCTGACTTAACTGCTTTTATTATTTACAATTTTAGGCTTCGAATTGAGTTCAACCTTGAACTGTCCGATCCAAAACTTAAACTTTTTTATATAAAACGACATTGTTTTTAAATTTTTAAAAATTTAAAATAATTAGATTTGATCAAGTTTTAAATTGTCTAATCTTTGATCGGATTTCAGAATGCTCAATTTCGATCAGAGTCGAACTTGAATTGTTTGGTTCAAAACTCAAAATTTTAAAATAAAATGACATTATTTAAAAATTTAAAATAAAATAATATATTTAATATGATTTTATTGAATTTTAAGTTGCTCAATCTTAATTAAATTTTAGGATTCTCAATTTCAATTAGACTCCAACTTGATCGGGTTTCAAGATTAAATATAATTAACCAATCTTGATCAAGTTTTAAGATACTCAATTCCAGTCAAACTCAAACTTGGACCTAGGGCCTTTTAAGTTTAATCAAAATTTGGGAGACTCATACTCTTAAACTAAATTTCGAACCAAATTCAAATTCAAAAACAAAATTTTAATTTGAACTTAAATAAATCCGACCCGACCCGACCGGAGAAGAGAGGAAAAAGATTGAAAATATGACGTGATAGGTTGTGAGTTTAGACAAAAGTGAAGGGACAATCATGAATTATTTGAGAGCAGCCGTTACTGCTGCAAGTACAAGCAAAAAGCTAAAAGACAAAATCTCATTTATACCTGAAAGTGCCATGCGAACAACTAGTAGGGCTGAAGATGTTTGATTTAATCGAATTACCAGAAATTAATACATTAAACTTAATTTAATTGAATTTCGGATTAAGTTTGAGACTCGTAAATTAAATTGTTCGAAAAAGTTAACTTTTTGTGAATTCGGGTTGTTAGCAATCGGGCCGGGTTGGAAATAATATTAAAAGTAATATGCTTTTAACATTTTACTAAAATATCGTCATTTTAGCAAGTTCGGGTTGTTAGCAATTGGGCCGGGTTGGAAATAGTATTAAAAATAATATACTTTTAATATTTTAAGGGTGACGAGAGGTTACTGTAAATTTTATCAGAAGTTATTTAAAACTTAAATTAATTAAGTTTTAAATTTTAATTTTAAAATATTAAAACACAGCTATGTTGTTGTTTAATTTATTTTATAACAAATTTAATATTCAAAATTATTATAATTTTCATTTTTATAATTCTCTAAGACTTTCAATTGAAAGATAATAATATCACACACATGACTATCGATATTTCGACTTAATGCAAAGTTTAAACTCGACTTGAATCAATTAAACTTAACTTTATATAATTTTACGTGCATATACAATTTTTTTAATGAAAGTAAAAATATCTTAAATTTTGAAAATTATAAAATTTTTCTAATAATATAAAATTAATTAAATTATATAAAATTTTGTATGTTTCACCTTTTCAAAATTATTTCGAATCTCAAATTATTTTGAGTTCAGAGGTAGAAAACTAGAAAAAAAGATTTCTTCTTCAATTTCAACTAAAATAGTCTATATTTCAAATAAAGTGAAGTAGTTTTTTTTAATTTTGGGTCGAAATATGACTTAGATTACTCGATATAATCTATTTGAAACCTAAATTTTAAAACAAAGTTACATCGTTTTAATTTTTAAAATTTTAAAAATTAATAAAAATTTAGTCGTTTAAATTTGATTGAAAAATTGCATATATGAATAATTTAATGAGTGAGAAAATACACAATTAAAATCTTAATCACATTTGGATTATAATATCTAGTTTTGGTCCAATGACGTTGGATTTTCCCATGCCCATATTTAAGAAATGAAACATGTGAGACTAGAGCTTACTTAAGTAGGTTTTGACAAAAACTTGGGAAGTCCTAGACTCCTACGTAAGTAGGTTTTGACAATTCTTAATTAGTATAACTCGGTCTTAAATTATGCATTTTTTTTTGTTGGACGGTAAACTAAAACATTAAGAATCTAAAAGCAGAGGCACAGGGGCTAGATCTTTGGAGTAATGGCGCAAGATAACATGTCCAAATTGAATCCTAAATTAAGATTTCGTGGATAAGCGATGGTGGGTCCTGTAGCACCCCACTTCCGACAAGACCCGAACTCGACATCTACGGTGATATCCGAGCCCGTCTCCACGAGGTGGCGTGCATTAAAACACTCAATACCTTTTAAATCTCGTTATAACATTTTCTTTTCTTTTCTCCTTTTAAAACCGTTGAGTGCGGAAAACGATAATCAATCTGGGCCCGATTTAATATGAAAATATTTTTCAAATATGAACAATTCAGTCATTAACTAGCACTCAATAGTGCTCAATCATCATGTACATATAGAAATGTATGACCCAACTGGGCCCAATGTCATTTCTAAACATTTCAGTAATACAATACAATGACACATAGACAAATGGGACCCACTTAATAAACTCACTACACTAATGCAGATGTGACGACACTGATCCCGACCCTGACCTTCACTTGAATCCTGCAAACATACTCCCGCTTTACTAACGGGTACTCTTCAATTCTGAAAAAATAGATGCAATGTTGGGTAAGTTTGCGAACTCAATGAGAAACCATCATCGATGGTTCACCCAACTCATGCATTCACAATCATATACATATAATACACATAGCATTTACGGTAATATCACATGCAATTTCCTTATTCACATCTCTCACCATTTGCAAATAATTTACATTTTCAATCACCATACACATATGCAATGTACATGTGACACTTTCATCTTCTTTTCGTTGTTATGACCCGCGCTGAAATCATTTACGTTGAGCCAATGGCTCAAATCGTTGGGCATGATATGCCTGCGGTGAGCCTAAGGCTCTATCAATCGTTAGACCGAGGTCCGTGCGTTGAGCTTAAAGCTCTCATATACGTTGCGTGATTCGCCTGATAAGCCCAATGATTCGCATGATGCATCGAGCTCGTGATCAGCATACGTTGGTACCACCGGTCACAACTACCATTATCCGATCATTCAATGATGCATGAATGCATGTGTCACTTCCCAATTTCACCATTTCTAGTTCCAATCATTTTGCTAATGCATTTACAATTTAATTCATTCATGCATTCATACATATTTACTCATCTTTGCACTTCAATATCATAATCAAATATTTCAACACCCATGGTCCAAATCAATCAAATCAATCACACATCTATCCATCCGCTTCCTTATGGCAATCAATGCATATAATTAATAAACACATAAGGTCGAGAAACCAACTAGGTTATTTCACCGCACTTCCGAAAGCTACCGCCGAAGTCCCAATATTGTCCGTGGAATGTCGATCCATCGAACCTCTATATCAAATCAAATAAATCACACATTACCAATCATGCCAAATTCAATAATCAATAGCAATTTCGATAAATACTATACATGTTATGACTTTCCCGATTCAATTCCCGAATTTCTCAATTGGATCACTCTCACTCTAGTCCATAACAATTCTAGATCTCATTTATCAATTTACAAATTTCCATACTCTAAGATCACATTTCAATTAGAATCATGATCACTAATCGCTTACCACTCAATTCCAATAATCATATAATTACATTCAATTTCCATTCTTATCCATTCAATATTCTTAGTCTCCAAATTCCAATTAATCATTTAGAAACCAATTCATTTCAAGTCAATCCTCAAGCTCATTACTTGTAATAATCATCTCATAATCACTTAATTTCATTTCTTTTAATTTGCAATTCCTAGTCTCAAAAATTCAATTTACTAAACACCTATTAATCACTAACCAATCCCAATTTAACCTCAAAATTCTCAAATTTCCAAATAACTTAACCAATTCACTTTTCGGAAAACACTCATCCCGCCATGCATGAAGCCTCCTTTCTTTCGCCACGACGATGCGTCTTGGCGCATCGCGCGCCTCTCTTCGTGCTCACCGCGACGAAGGGAGTCGACACCTTCGCCATGCGCACCTACATCCAGTTCGTCGCGGCGTACTAATTATAAAAATCAATTATTCGTCGCGACGTGTGAGTTAAAGGGGCTCGCCGAGGCGTGTTCATCACACGTCGCAACGCATTTAACCTAGAAACTCGTCCAAACCCGAAATTCATCCGATTTTTCGATCTAACTCATTCAAATCCATTCTAAACACTCAATCAGTTTTAAACCTTAAACTCGACTTATTCCTAACCTCGATCATCATTTAAACTATCTTTTATCAAAACCTAAATCAAAACCAACGAAAACCCTATCATCGCAACTTTCCAAATTTCTAACCAATTTCTTACTCAAATCAATGATCAAATGAAACGATTTAAGGCATAAACACATAGAAACTTACTTGATTCAAGCTAGCAACCTTCGAAAATCTTCCAAAACTCCAAATCGCAAGATGTTCACCCACCACCGTCGATGATGAAACAAACGCTTAAACTTATATATATATATGAGCTTTAAAGGCTTGTTTGGCAATTTAGTTGCCACAAGTCCAAACTTAGAGTCTATCGCCTAATTTTATTCTATTTTTCTCTCAATTTTGCAATAACCATAACTAATAAATCCTGAAATTATAATCCCAATTGTTTCATATCAATTTCCAATCAATCTCGGACCAAATCTAATCAATCCATCGAGCAAATTTTTCGATTCGGATCCATTACTCTAAAATCCCTAAAATTTCTCATAAATTCACAAAATGAGCAAATACCCATTCCTATACTCATATTCCACTTTCCATTCCTCTAAATTCCATTTCATTCCAATTCCATATTCAAAACCTAATTTATACACTTATTACTAAATTTCCAAATTTCACAACCAATTCTCATCTGTACAATTATAACCAATTTCCGATA
The DNA here is from genome assembly GCA_029891385.1 of Erythroxylum novogranatense. Lineage (NCBI taxonomy): Eukaryota > Viridiplantae > Streptophyta > Magnoliopsida > Malpighiales > Erythroxylaceae > Erythroxylum > Erythroxylum novogranatense. Next base: position 426,055 of record CM057225.1, on the reverse strand, counting down.
CACAATCAATTCGGGAATTGTCATACATGTATGTACATATATATATATATACTTGTGCAGTCAATAATCTGTTACCGATATCTATAAAAATAATAATGCATGCACAATGTCACATTTGCCTGTACCCAATTCTAACCCGATCCAAATTACTGACATACCCGTCACTCCGGTAACGGGATGTTACAATTCTCCCCTCCTTATAAAAATTTCGTCCTCGAAATTTCATGTACGATTTGTCAAGATGATAGGGTAGTCTTTACGATCATTGATTCTCTGATTTCCACTTATTTCCCTATATGCATACGCATAATTTCTGCCAAATCTTTCTTAACTCTACATTGCTTTTTACTCACAATTCATCACTTCCAATATTGATAACACATGTTTCGGATCCTAACAATATTTTCTAATTCAGTCTTTGTAACACTTTGGATCCGAATGATCTTTTAGGATTTTAGACGAACTTGCCAAATTTAATCACACTACAATCACTTACTTACCTCTTTTTCCTTTCTCAAACTTTATACTATTTTAACGATTTCTTTTCGATTACTCATAATTCTTTATATCCACCACCAATAATATACATATCCGATCATGTCAATATTTCCTATTTCGTCTATATAGTACTTTACTTAACCCATTTCATCTTTTAGGTTGCTACCGACTTGCCAATCCATAAATCGATTCACAACACGGTCACATCAAGGCCACTAATAACGAATTTAATTTCCCTTTTTCCTATGATATCAATCAATACATAGATTGGCCGAGGTGACACATTTAGAAATATATCATGTATCACTTATCATATTGCATCTCCAATGCCAATTACTAATCTCGTAAGGTTTCAATAATCTCGATAATCATCGATCCGATTCATTCTCATCAATTTGAATTTTGTTATCACCAATTTAACAATCTATATTTTTACAATCACTCGATCCATACATCAATCTCATAACCCTATGGATTCCAAAGAACATATTAGTTTCACATTTAACATCAAGAATCATCCCGTAGGTCGACCTACACTCAATATCACACTCTACTTCCTATTACTCTTATAATACCCTCTTATTATTATTCCTTGAATTTTTTCACTAACGATTCCTTAATGAATTTTACTCATACTTCTTAATCCATTCACATTACTCATTATCTTTATAGCTAAACTATTCACAATTTCTCAATCATGTCCACTATTTAAGATTCTCAATTCGGATTTTGCCATGCTTTCAATACACACCGCACATTTGACTTGGAATTCCAATCGCTAATACGTTCTTTTTGCGCTTTACTAACTCGACAGTTTACACTCATTCTTACATTAGGTATCATAATCTTATCGCCTCACTACTTGTTTCAATAACGAAATTCTGAAACACTCAAATGCATAGTCATTTTTCCATTCACTCATATAACTTAATCATTATTGCCTTATAAACGATATACATCCAAAACAATTTCATTGCGAATAGAATCTCCAAACTTTACAACACTTTCTAATACACTAAAATTATCAAGTTATCAAATACCAATACTGCCCATCAGATTATACTGATCTCCATACACATAGAATCTCTTTACTCTATTTCAATAGATCGCATTTTAATCTTTACGATTCATTTCCTATTATAACACCTCAAAATTTAAAATAACACGATCAATACTCGAATTGAAAATTTCTCCAAGTGTCTCTTTTTACAATCATTAGTCATACAATTCACACATTTTTCCTCGAACATTATCATCAGGGACTAAGATCGAAAACATTTAACAATTTCGACATATCCAAGATACAACCATACACTCCACACATTTTTAGGATTGATTGTATATTGAAAAATAACTCCAAATTCCTTATGTACTGTCCTTTACAATTTCACATTTATCAATACCTCTATTTACATTTTAATCTCCCAATACCATGTTCAATAATAATTCATCCATTACTTATTCAATCAAGATCAAATTCACTCTTATAAAACTTGCATACTATACAATTTCTCAACTATGCCAATTTATCTTCTTCACTATTCAAATGTATTCTATCGATCATCGATGATCACAATCACTATCCACTTTAAACCCAATCTACACATTTCACTCTTCAATAATATAATGAACTCCTTACACCTATGATCAATTTGCATAACTTTTTACATATCATACATCTCCAATGAGGAACAATTTTCTCATAACTTACTCAATTTCATCAAATGTATTTCGACAAACGCCTTTACACTAGATTCTCCACATATTGCGATTTATTCACTATCGTGTCAAACCGGGTTAATAATACCATTATCAAATCCACTTTATCCTTTACAATATTCACACAAAATATACCAAGATCGGTATTCTCCTCAAATCACAACTAATATCTTTTACTGCTCAATAATCCTATTACACAATCGAAGTCTTTACATTATCGTAACACATACCTTCTTAATAACTTATTATATCTTTTACACTCCCAATAACGACTTTTCATTCATTTCACATTTATCTCCAATTTGTCCTTTCATTGCTAAACTTTTCAATTCTCATCATCCAATCAAATCCAATTCAGGAAATTCTTCTTTCAATTCCTAATCATCAAATCGTCATATTTCTTATCGATTATTCTAAATACCTTAGAAAATCAATTTCGACTATTCACGCTATCCCGTGAAGATCACTCTATGCCATAATCCACATAACCAGAGCATCCTTTTTAATACCATTCATTGGGGTACATACCATTTAAAATTATTACATCAATATACCAATTAGTCACTTATGCTTAGGATACCTCAATCTCATTAAAGTTTTGACCACGTTTTTCCTTTTTGCACCTATCCTCGATCATGAGGATTTTACCATACCAATATCCTAATTACAATCTCAATTCATTCCCAATTCAATCACTATAAGCACTTTCATTTCTTACTCTAACTCACATGAATTTTTAACTATAAGACTTGGCGGTTATCCACTAACACACCAATTGATTTCGATATCATTTCCATTATCGTGTGCATTCGATAGGCAAATCCAATCGACCTTAACAACTGCTCACTTTTTCATCTATCAATACCATTTTCTTACCTTTTGATCTTTTCTTTGTTTCGCTTCACGCAATACACTTAAATCCATATCACAACAATCACAACTCTCATCACGCCACAAGCAACTCTAATCACAAAATATTTTATTTCCATTTACTTTACTTATATACTTTCAATCTTGTCATTTCTCATATATCTCTATATTTCCTCTATACATATTCACATCTATTTCACGCTCACGATTGTTCCTATATCACTCTAGTGTCGTATTTCATAATACGCCCATCGGTACCAATACACTAATTCTCCAATTTTCATATCGCATCATCTACTTGTTCTTATTCCTTGATTTCCACAACTTCCATTTATCACATTTTCCATATCATCTTTCCTAACTATTTCTAACCACTTAAATCACTAAGACAGCTCATGATGAGACTCATATGCTATAATGGGATCACCATCACTGTCACGAGACATGACTTATATGCATGCACTTTGATACATTTTTCGTAACGCCCATGTAAGATTGTACTTCTGGCTCGATATTACATATGTAGCACCCCACTCCCGACAAGACCCGAACCCGACATTTACGGTGATATCCGAGCCTGTGCACGCGGCGAGGGTGGCGATTAAAACACTCAATACCTTTTAAATCTCGTTATAACATTTTCTTTTCTTTTCTCCTTTTAAAACCGTTGAGCGGAAAACGATAATCAATCTGGCCCGATTTAATATGAAAACATTTTCAAATATGAACAATTTGGTCATTAACTAGCACTCAATAGTGCTCAATCATCATGTACATATAGAAATGTATGACCCAACTGGGCCCAATGCCATTTCTAAACATTTCAGTAATACAATACAATGACACATAGACAAATGGGGCCCACTTAATAAACTCACTACACTAATGCAGATGTGACGACACTGATCCCGACCCTGACCTTCACTTGAATCCCGCAAACATACTCTGCTTTTACTAACGGGTACTTTTCAATTCTCGAAAAATAGATGCAATGTTGGGTAAGTTTATGCGAACTCAATGAGAAACCATCATCGATGGTTCACCCAACTCATGCATTCACAATCATATACATATAATACACAGTAGCATTTACAGTAATATCACATGCAATTTCCTTATTCACATCTCTCAGTCATTTGCAGTCAATTTACATTTTCAATCACCATACACATATGCAATGTACATGTGACACTTTCATCTTCTTTTCGTTGTTGTGACCGCATACCGAAATCATTTACGCTGAGCCGTGACTCAAATCGTTGGGCATGATATGCCCTGCGGTGAGCCTGAGGCTCTATCAATCGTTGGACCTGAGGTCCTGTGTGTTGAGCTTAAAGCTCTCATATACGTTGGGCGTGATCCGCCTCGATAAACCCAAAGGATTCGCACGGTATCGAGCTCGTGGCTCTGCATACGCTGGTACCACCGGTCACAACTACCATTATCGATCATTCAGTGATGCATGAATGCATGTGTCACTTCCCAATTTCAGTCATTTACGCCCAATCATTTTCGCTAATGCATTTACAATTTAATTCATTCATGCATTCATACATATTTACTCATCTTTGCACTTCAATATCATAATCAAATATTTCAACACCCATGGTCCAAATCAATCAAATCAATCACACATCTATCCATCCGCTTCCTCACGGCAATCAATGCATATAATTAATAAACACATAAGGCCGAGAAACCAACTAGGTTACTTCACTTGCACTTCGAGCTACCTACCTGAAGTCCCAATATCGTCTGTGGAATGTCGATCCATCGAACCTCTATATCAAATCAAATAAATCACACATTACCAATCATGCCAATTTCAATAATCAATAGCAATTTCGATAAATACTATACATGTTATGACTTTCCCGATTCAATTCCCGAATTTCTCAATTGGATCACTCTCACTTTATTCCATAACAATTCCAGATCTCATTTATCAATTTACAAATTTCCATACTCTAAGATCACATTTCAATTAGAATCACAATCACTAATCGCTTACCACCAATTCCAATAATCATATAATTACATTCGAATTTCCATTCTTATCCATTCAATATTCTTAGTCTCCAAATTCCAATTAATCATTTAGAAACCAATTCATTTCAAGTCAATCCTCGCTTATTACTTGTAACAATCATCTCATAATCACTTAATTTCATTTCTTTTAATTTGCAATTCCTAGTCTCAAAATTCAATTTACTAAACACCTATTAATCACTAACCAATCCCAATTTAACCTCAAAATTCTCAAATTTCCAAATAACTTAACCAATTCACTTTTCGAAAATACTCATCCGCCAGAAGGAAGCCTCCTTTCTTTCGCCAAGAACGTATGCTCGTGCAACATCGCGCGCATTCTCTCTTTCGTGCTCACCATGACGCATGGAGTCGACTCGCCGCAACAAGCATCTAACTCCTCGTTATGCGTGCACTATATCCAGCTCGTCACATGCATTAATTATAAAATCAATTATTCGTCATGACGTGTGAGTTAAAGGGCTCGCCAGTATGTGTTCATCACACGTCGTCATGACGTGCAACCTAGAAACTCGTCCAAACCCAAAATTCATCCGACTTTTCCGATCTAACTCATTCAAATCCATTATAAACACTCTCAATCGCTTTTAAACCTTAAACTCGACTTATTCCTAACCTCGGATCATCATTTAAACCATCTTTTATCAAAACCCAAATCAAAACCAACGAAACCCTATCATCGCAACTTTCCAAATTTCTAACCAATTTCTTACTCAAATCAATGATCAAATGAAACGATTTAAGGCATAAACACATAGAAACTTACTTGATTCAAGCTAGAACCTTCAAAATCTTCCAAAACTCCAAATCGCAAGATGCTCACCCACGCATCGTCGATGATGAAACAAACGCTTAAACTTATATATATATATGAGCTTTAAAGGCTTGTTTGGCAATTTAGTTGCCAAGTCCAAACTTAGTAGTCTATCACCTAATTTTATTCTATTTTTCTCTCAATTTTGCAATAACCATAACTAATAAATCCTCAAATTATAATCCCAATTGTTTCATATCAATTTCCAATCAATCTCGGACCAAATCTAATTAATCACCATCGAGCAAATTTTCTGCTCGGATCCATTACTCTAAAAATCCAGAAAAGTTCCCATAAATTCACAAAATTAGCAAATACCCATTCCTATACTCATATTCCACTTTTCATTCCTCTAAATTCCATTTCATTTCAATTCCATATTCAAAACCTAATTTATACACTTATTACTAAATTTCCAATTTTCACAACCAATTCTCATCTGCATAATTATAACCAATTTCCGATACACAATCAATTCGAGAATTGTCATACATGTATGTATATATATATATATACTTGCAACAATAATCACATCGATATCTATAAAAACAATAATGCATGCACAATGTCACATTTGCTCGCACTCAATTCTAACCCGATCCAAATTATCGACATACCCACACTCCCTATCAGGATGTTACAGTCCCGTAATCGAAAGTTCTACCGAATGTAGTTGCTAAAGAGGCGAGAAGGTCAAAGACAATGGTTACCCTCGCGATGAATATGCTGGAAGTGAACCTCCCACAATCGGTGGAGCAATCCTCGTATACTTGTCAACAACAAAAAGATGTCAGTCAAGTTGGCAATGAATGGGGAGAGTATGTTGATCACCTCAAGCGAATCCAGTTCTACTACCACGCGGTGATAACCACTATCCCACGCCAAGCTGAGCCCAGTGTGGATCCTCCAAATTCAAGTTGATTAAAATTGACATCCTTATATGAAATTAATAAATTATGTCTAAATTAAGGCTAATTTGGAATTTAGAAATTGATTTAATTTTATTATTTTAATTAAAATTATTTTAAAATAATTAAAATTAACTTAAAGTTATTATTTAAAAGTTTTAAAATAATTACTTAAATATAACATGGTAATATCCATTTTATTGGTACCAATAAATTATATTATTTTAATAAAATATATTTAAAAATAGAAATTATGAGACCTTTTTCAATTTTAATTTTAATTATCAAAAATATTTTATAGTTTTGATTTTAATAATAACTTCGCGGAATTTATATTAAAAATAATAACATGAATTGCACATGTTAATTAATTAAATATTATTAATATCTAATTTTAATTAATTAAATTAAATTAAAATTAATTTACATATAAAAATAATTAAAATCATATGGAATCCCTTATCTTATCTTAGAGATTAGCTTCAGTGAGATGTGCTGACAAGACACAAGTGGAAAAGAGAACAAAAGAATCTCTCTTTCCGTCCAAGATTGGATCTTTCTGTTGGAATTTGCATATCACGTTCGTTACCGATCATACTGCTTTGTTATGGATTATGTTCATTCAACTTTACAAAAGAAGTTTTGGTATTTAAAAATCATAACTTGAAAATAAACCAGTAACTCGTGGAGTTACCATGTAAGACAAGCCAGTTGGTTCTTCACTTTTTGATCTTTTGATTGTGTTCGGTAACTTGGTATAAAGAGCCTTCGGCTGCCGGGATCTTGGTTGTTGACGGCGTTGTCGCCTGCGGTTGACGACTAAAGAACCCCCGGACTGAGACTGTACTTGAAGCAGCAACCCAACAACCAAAAAGTTGACTGCTCGTGGAAAAAATAGAGAAGACGAGAGCTTTCGTACGTATTCAAGTTGGCATAAAATTCCTTGGCATTCATGTTGATCACGTGACGTTGAATTTCAAGCCAACAGCTAAACTCACTTAACGGTTGAAATTTGGTGAATGATTCTTGCAGATGTGGTCCCCACTTCCTTTTCCAAGTGAGTTTGTGATTGTTGTCATTACTCCTCTTCGACTGTTTCTGGTGTTGTCTTGTAGAGCATTGTAATGTATGGTGTCCAATACAGCACATGGTCACTTGGGTTTGGCCCTAAAGAGCGATACTTTGCTTTGAGGTTGGGCATTTCCTTTTTTAGATGTGGGTTTTTCAAGTATGATTGAGAGTTTAGACAGAGAGAATCCGATTCTGCTTTCTCCTAACTCGTTATTTTTGCTTCTTCACATCACTTTTAGCTGTGTTACGGATTTCCTTTTATGTAGGAAATGTTGAAGCACATGGTTTTTGGGACTCTCGAGCATTTTTAAGGTTTTATGTTTCTTTCTTTTCTGGGTAGTAGCTCCCTGTTGTTTGTATTGTATCAGAAACCAAGGATTGTCTGTCCATCGTTGTCATCAATGTCTTCTTGTTGAAAAACTGAAAAAGAACGAATCTTTTTTACTGTTATTTTGCCTATTATTCTACTTTTAGAGCAGACAGAGTAAGCCTTATGCACTTAAAACAACATGTTTATGAATTTCAGATGAAGTAACTTGACCCTTGTTCACGCTTCTCAACTACATTCTCATACACGAAGCTCTCTCTCTTCTTTTTGTGCCGTTTGGTTGTTCCAATTTATGTTATAACTCTGGTCACTGACCTTTTAGACCAATAGCTTATCTGTCATTCTTATGTTTTTTATGTCTTTCCTTCTCTTTTTCAGGGGAGACACCAGAGGAGTGTGACTGATGAGTTGTTACATCCCATTCCATATTTTTGTTTTGGCTTTTAGGTGCATCTCTTTTCTGGTGACTCTTTCCAGGAGCCTGCTTTTCCATTTTATTTTGCATGCCAATGGATTGGTGCTTTTAGCTGCATTGAAGAGCAATGAGCTGTAAAAGGCAGTACTTGTCTTATGAATGGGTTTTAAATGGAAATTTTAGTGTCATTTGTCTAATATGGTTTTTGGGGTTTTAGATTTAGCAGAGAACCTGGTTCTGAAACTTGGTTCCTACAATTTACGAGCTGTTCAATCCACTGGTTCTCTTTGCTTCTGATTTTAAAGTGATGTTGTGCTATGGAGCTTCTTTAGTTTTCTCGAACTTCATTGGTTACATATTTCTATGTAGTGGTAATCTTTTAAACATCAGCTATTAATTAAGCTCCATCCCTGCAGAGCGTCTGATAACTTGGCCTTCGTCTGATCTTGAGAGTCCATGCATCAATTGTGCACGTACTTCTGCACTGGGAAACTGGGAATTCTTTTTAGGGATCGGGGATAATTTGCCATTCATACGAAATGAGTGCAGGTGTTCTCTTGGTATTTCTTTTTCTCTTATCTGGACTATGTACACGTGGCTATAGTAGGAATGTTACCTCAAGACCTACTGTTGTGAAAATTGGAGCTATTTTTACATTTGATTCTACCATTGGAAGAGTTGCCAAGATTGCTATTGAACAAGCTGTCAAAGATGTAAATGCAAATTCTAGCTTTTTACGTGGAACCAAACTTCTAATCCAAATGCAGAACTCCAATTGCAGTGGTTTTGTAGGCATGGTTCAAGGTACTTCACCATCTGCCTCTAATCTTAGTGTTCATTTTGGATATGGTGTTGTATGTTTTGCTCTTTATCATGAACATGGACAAACTCCAACATGGGTCCTGGTTGTTGTGTTTTTAACAGCTTTGAAATTGATGGAGACTGATATAGTAGCCATTCTAGGTCCACAATCGTCTGTAGTGGCTCATATGATCTCCCATGTTGCAAATGAACTTCAAACACCTTTGTTGACGTTTGCAGCTACAGATCCCACTTTGAATTCACTTCAGTTCCCCTTTTTCGTTAGGACAACACAGAGTGATCTATACCAGATGGCTGCAATATCTGAGATTGTGGATCATTATGGTTGGAAGCAAGTGATAACCATTTATATTGATGATGATTTCGGGCGAAATGGTGTGTCTTCTTTAAATGACCAACTTGCAGCAAAACGCTGTAGAATCTCATACAAAGTCGGGATTCCTCCACTGTTTGAAGCTAATCAGAGTAGCATTATGGATGTCCTTGTTAACGTTGCATTAATGGAATCTCGAGTGGTTGTTCTTCATGTTAATGCTGACATCGGTTTCAAGGTCTTTTCCGTGGCAAAACATATAGGAATGATGGGTAACGGATATGTATGGATAGCTACTGATTGGCTCTCCTCTGTGCTTGATTCTAATTCTCATCTCCCTTCTGACACCATGGACACAATGCAAGGAGTTATTACTTTGCGTCAGCACACGCCTGATTCAAATAGAAAGAAAGCATTTATCTCTAAGTGGAGCAAGTTGACTGGTGGTTCCTTAGGACTTAATTCTTACGGGCTTTATGTTTACGATTCCGTTTGGCTAGTCGCTCATGCCATCAATGCATTCTTTGATCAGGGTGGTATTATCTCATTTTCTAGTGATCCCAAGTTGCAAGCTAGCCAAGGTGGTAGTCTTCATCTGGAAGCAATGAGCATTTTTGATGATGGTCCACTCCTGCTTAAGAACATAATGCAGAGTGATTTTGTTGGTCTGACAGGCCAAGTAAAGTTTGATTCAGATAGGTCTCTTATTCGTCCTGCATATGATGTCCTTAATGTGATTGGGTCTGGATCTAGACGGGTTGGTTACTGGTCTAATTACTCTGGTTTATCAACTGTACCTCCAGAGACACTGTATTCAACGCCACCAAATCGTTCAAGTACAAACCGGCAACTCTACAGTGTTATTTGGCCAGGAGAGACATCGTCAAAGCCTCGTGGATGGGTTTTCCCTAACAATGGGAAGCAATTGAGCATTGGTGTGCCTATTCGTGTCAGTTTTCGTGAATTTGTATCCCATGTGCAAGAAACTGACACATTCAATGGTTTCTCCATAGATGTATTTACAGCTGCCGTAAACTTATTACCTTATGCTGTTCCCTATCGGTTTGTTCCCTTTGGAGATGGTAAAAAGAATCCAAGCTACACAGAACTTGTAAATTTGGTCACTGCAGGCGTGAGTGTTAATCTCAAGTTAGTCTGGAGATGAATTAAAGCTCTGGTTCATGATTCTTATATTCTTATTGCAGGTCTTTGATGCTGCTGTTGGTGATATAGCCATTGTCACAAACCGAACCAAAATTGTAGACTTTACGCAGCCTTACGCTTCATCTGGACTAGTTGTTGTGGCTTCATTTAGGAAGTTGAATTCAGGAGCCTGGGCTTTCCTCCATCCATTCAGTGCACGTATGTGGATTATCACCTCTTTTTCCTTCATTGTTGTTGGTATAGTAGTGTGGATTCTGGAGCATCGAATAAACGATGAATTCAGGGGCCCACCAAAGCGGCAAATCATAACTGTCTTGTGGTGAGTAGAACTAATAATCGTTTTGGAATTATGCTTCTTCTTTATAGTAACAATTATATGACTCATGATCAACCGTTAGGAGCATTGTTTAGCAGTGGGATGTATCTGTAGGCTCGATAATGAATCTATCCGCAATTGTCACTGTCTATATGATTTTCATTTCCTTTACATCTTGCAGCTGTGTTTGTCATGCTTATCTAGTTGCTACTGTTATCTTCAAAGAAGGATGGTAATTTGATACAGTTTTCATGAATGCTTCTTCGTACAGTTTCTGAAGATTCGTCATGGAACTATTGATGATCCTTTCCTTCTTCAATTTTACAACTCTATTGTTTTAACATTGTTTGTCAATCTATAGCTTTGATGTTTCCTTAAATTGTTAGGATATCTAAGCATCCCTTGATAGCACTCAACTACCATGCCATATTCTTATCGGTTCTTGTTTAATAACTTTGCAGGTTCAGCTTATCGACTCTGTTTTTCGCACACAGTAAGTGAGAGCTTTACTTTTACTGAATATTTGTTCTTCTGATGACCTATAAGACATCATTGTAATAAAAATGAGTTGGTTTCTATATTCCTCTTGCAGAAGAAACGACTATGAGTACCCTCGGTCGCATGGTGCTTATTATATGGCTCTTTGTGGTTTTAATAATCAACTCAAGCTACACTGCAAGCTTAACATCAATTCTCACTGTGCAACAACTATCTTCTCCTGTCAAAGGACTAGAAAGTTTGAAAAAAGGTGATGACCCAATAGGATACCAAGTGGGTTCTTTTGCTGAATATTATCTGAGTGAGGAAATCGGAATCCCGAAGTCTAGGTTACGTTCTCTTGGATCGCCTGAAGAGTATGCTCGAGCACTCAAGGATGGTCCCAAAAATGGAGGTGTCGTTGCTGTAGTTGATGAACGTCCTTACATAGAACTTTTCCTCGCAAGCCAGTGTTCGTTTAGAATCGTTGGTCAAGAATTTACGAAAAGCGGCTGGGGTTTTGTAAGTACCTACTCAATACTTCTGTCATTTTCATTAGTAAAAACAGAAGCATTTGATCCATGATAAAGATCAACACATTTGCACATTATGAAACTGGAGCATTTTAATGAAGTGTTATTAGTAACTAAGTTCAGAATGCAACATCCAGTGCATATTTATGATCATTTGTGGTTATGGAAAGGAGCACTCCATACTGTTTTCGATATCCATGTTTCTTAGTTACATCTGAGAGGTCTGGTCTCAACTTCAGTTTGGCCTACATCAGATATTCTTACAACAAGTCCATGCAGGGACCTGGAAGTTCTAGCATGTTAGTTTTGCTAGTCCTCAACCTGCAAGAGCCTCGTTCTTGTATAGCCATATCAGCTCCTCCCCTTTTTCTGCTTTGTTGTAGTAACACATCTCATCGGTCTATTTTGTGTTACAGGCATTTCCGCGGGACTCTCCCTTAGCAGTTGATCTATCAACTGCCATTCTAGAACTCTCAGAGAACGGCGAGCTACAGCGGATCCATGACAAGTGGCTCATAGGAAGGACTTGCAGTTCAGAGACTTCTGAGATAGATTCAAATAGATTACAACTGAAAAGCTTCTGGGGACTTTTTCTCATCTGCGGTCTAGTTTGCTTCATAGCACTATTCATATACTTCTGCAAAATCTTTCGCAAGATATACCAAAGTGACGACGTGGAATCCGTTCATTCTGCTTCTGGTAGTCAACGTCACGGGCATCTCAAGAGAATAATCTCACTAATGGACGAGAAGAAAGATGAATCTAAGAGTAAGAACAAAAAAAGGAAGATTGAAAGTTCAATATCAGCAGATGATTGAGGACTATATGAGGCCAGTACGGGTTCGAATAGGAAACAACAAACAGAAATGGCAACAGGGGATCAAATCATCTCTAGCCATTAAATCAGGTTTCTTCATTAGTTGTACCTTTGATAGTTGGTTGTAACTATAAAATTATCATTGTATCCTAGCTTCTTATATCATATCTTTTATAGTTCTTAGTAGAAAGAGTTGATTCCATGGGAAGAGCGAAACTAGTGTCATTGACAAATGTATGGGAAAGATATCACACGAAACACAAAAAGAGTTCAGTTTTCTCAGCTTATTCATTCATTATGTGAAGAAGTGTGACTGAAATCTAGTCTAATCTAAGTGAAGTTAGAACTGCAGAACTCTGGTAGAAAAAGGATTTACAGGGAAGACCTCAACAGAAAACCAGAGAGTAACGAGTGCAAGTAGTCGAGTTCGGTAGTTTATTCACAATAACCAGATGAGATGGGAATTTTCCATAGTCACGGGAAAAAGCTTGGTTAGGTAGATTTTCTGCAGATTACTGGTAAAACCAGCCTTGCATGATTAGATTCCATCTCAAGAAAGACAAGTTTGTCAACAAGAAATGAGAAGAAAAGCCTTTGATTGTGGAGAAAAATGAAAACCAGCTCTATATCATGTGCTAGCTTTATCTTCTCCCTAGAAAAAGACACTTTTTCTCAGACAAACCAACCAAATATTCAAACTGTCATCATAAAATCAACCAACTTTATGTAAAAATCATCACTTTTTTCAACCTTTTCTTTCACTAACTGACATTACATTGCAGAGGTAGCAGCAAGACCACATTTAAGTTCTTGTCCTGACATTGACATTCCTTGGTGGGTTACTGTTGAGAATATCGACAAGTTCCATAGCCTAATCAAGAACACAAGACAGTTCAGAGAAAATTGCTGATGAAACTGAAAAAAGAAAAAGAAGCTAAGAACAAACCTGGTAAATAAAATCTTTGAACTTACTTGGATCACTGAAGGTGACAAGTCCTGTTCCCTTGAAGTCGCAGTTCCAGTAGTTTCTTCCATGCATCTGATAATATGCATTCATGGCGAATGAAGCATGTGCATGGAGTTTCTCTGGTGCAAAACAACCTCCATTTTCATAAATCTCTCTGCAATCCACGCCTCCAGGTCCACAGCAGAAATCTAACACAACTTGAAGAACCTTTTCATCTGCATGAGGCTTAGCCACGCACCAAACTGAAGGACCCTTTACAGCACTAGTCATCTTTTCTCCAAACCCCATCGTGCCTCCATTGCTACAGAACTCACAGCTCAAATCCACATCATACACCTTAGATCCATCTCCATTGAATATCCCAAAGTTTCTCTCAGTAGCATCACCTGTCTTCTTATTCTCATTGAACAATGCAAACACAAAGATCTCAATATTGTCTTTTGGCTTCATAGGTGTCCCTTTACTCGACTGTGCACGTTCAATCAACCTACTGTTATAGGTCTTTGCATTTTCAGGCGTCGCCGCCGTGTCACCAGAGTCACCCTTTGACGGCCAGCCGGATTCAGACACCGTGATCTCCACTGTACGGTTTCCAAATCCTAATGCAACGATGGCTGACCTCACAGCATCAATCTGAGCATCTAACATGTTGTTGTAGGTATAACCCTTAGTGTCATGAACTCCTGAAGCGTTTCCTAATAAAGCATACGCTATACTTACGGTTCCAGGGTTGTCCCTGTAAGCAAAATACGGATATGCATTGATCATGAACGGTGAACCAGTATCAGCTAGAAACCCTACAATGGAGGTCATCGATGGGATGAGAGTTGTGGCGAAAGTGGAAGCTGAAGGAGGGAACGAAGAAGCAAGAACTGCCATGCTGTGAGGTGTAGTGACCTTGATTTTCCGGTCGAGTCCACGAGCTGACAACGCATCATGCAAGTTCTGCATGGCTCGGACCAGATCATTTGGATCCAAATGGTCAGGATCTGTTGTTAGATACTCGTTCCCTACGGCAATAGCCACTATGGAAGTTGCAGGAATGAAAGGAACTACTCTGCCTGCTAGCCACTGGTCGGCGGCTGACGTGCCAGAGCTGATGTTGGCTACGTGGTTGTTTTCAACTGCGACAATGAGGTCGATTCCGGTGTTGGAAAATGCTTCCAAGATCTCAGGATTTGAATCGTAGATCTTGATCTTGTCAAAGAGGGTTGATTGGAGGAGTTGAGCTACTTTCTTTGGTGATGGAAGGTTGTTTCCGAGTGTACCATAGTTGATACCGACGCCGTTGACGATATGGGAATGACAGGTTACAAGGTAGAAGAACAAGAAGAAGACAAGTTGGGAGGGAGTAGTAGCCGCCATTAGAGCTCACAAGCTTCTACTAACACGACTTTGCTACTATAGATTCCATAGCATTTGGATCGAAGAGACGGGCAAATGTGAACACTTTTTTATCATCCTGAACTGAGACACAGCTTATATGTCTGATTAAAGCAAGATCAAGGCTAGAACAGGAGAAGTTATGCTTTCTTTGTAGGGCCACATAGAAACAGGAGCACTTAATTGGGATCCAACTGTAATCCGACAAACCACTTCGCATTTCTTTCTACAAGTTTGAACGTGTCTCAGATGTTCACAACGAAAGAGAAAAACTTTATTGTTGCTAGCTTTATCTTCTCCCTAGAAAATACACTTTTCTCAGAAAACTAACCTAAGATTCAGACTTTCATCATAAATCAACAAACTTGAAAGACATCATCTCATGGTGAACACTTTTATTAACCTTTATAATACATTACAGAGGCAGCAACGAATCAAGATACTAACTTCTTGTCCTGGCAATTCTTGGTGGGTTACTGCTGAGGACTATTTCCAAACCTGACTGAACAGACCAAGGGTGATAAATTAAAGAAAGAGGGTGGGTGACAAAAGCATGAATACATTAGCAAGATAGTTATAATGTACAAGTTAAAGTGTGACATCATGCAATTTCTGTTTACACAAATATTTACAGAACGAATAAGGATGGATGTTAGAATGTAGTACTATCCGTGTATTTATGAAAAAATTCCTCCTCCCGGCAGTGCTGACATATCACTTTATAAACCTCAATCAAGAGCTTCGGAAACCGGGATGAAAAATAACTTTCGAAGCCTACTGGATGTGACCCCAATAGCTCCTTAATCTCTTCCGGAAGTTCCCTATAATGATGGGACTTGTTGCGAATGACACGCAATAGATCACGAACACTGTCAAACTTGTAACGCCTGTAGCGGCCAATGTTGTTGATGAATATAGTTTCCATCTTCTCATCCCACTTTCCACCCAATGTCACAGTTGAAATAGTTTCCAATGCATTTAACACTTCTGATTCACCTTCCCTATCTTCTAATTCAACCCGATCACTGACATCCTGAAGAAATGAGAGTCTTTTCTCTGAAGTCCAAAACAGAGGATGGCTTAACACCTGTTGTGCTTTTGGCCTGCAAAACAGCACGACAATTACATCCATAGTTAAGAGTACAATTCACCAATGAATCTATACAATATGAAAGGCCACATTATAGCGCGTGAAGCTTCGAAGAAACCAATAACAAGTATCAGCAAATCCTTTATAGTAAAAGCGTAAATGACTCACCTATTATTAGGATTATGATCCAAGAGAAGTGAAAGAAGATTCACGGCCTCTGGTATATGCTCTACTAAGAAAAGGTCCTTCCTATCATTCACAATATTTACATCTCGTTCAATGCTCTCGCCAAAAGGGTGCTTACCCCCCGTGACACAGAAGAATAAGAGACAGCCTAAACTGAACAAGTCAACTGCACGTGTTTGGCGCCCATGTTGAAGTTGTTCAGGTGCTTGCCAACCTGAACTCCCATAACCTACAAATGACAACAAGAAGACTTTAAGAGACTAGTTTGGAATTAGATGTTATTTCCTCTGAATTTGATTGCTTTCATGGATTCCAGTTCAAGGGCCTTATCCATTTCATGTTTAGTTCGGCCGTGTTTTGACATACTCACCAGTTGTATTCTGAGTCAAGGATGTACTGTCACCAAGAAGGCGCTTGCTAATACCCATATCTGAAAGCTTTGCACAAAAGGGTTTCTCATTGATTATCAGCACATTTTGAGGCTTTAAGTCTCTATGTATAATTCCAAGTTCATGCAAATGAGCAAGCCCTAAAACCACATCCCTGCATACATTCAGGGTATCAAGTTATGTCCCGTAACAAAAAAGTAGCCATGAAACTAATTTCAACTAAGAGTAAACTTTAAGATACTAAACTAACCTCATTAGCTTTAACAAAGGTACTGATGGGTAACCATTTGCCTTCCACAGTTTGAATTTCTTTTCATGTCCAGGCAGATAATGCGACTGATTTTGATAACATTCAGAATACACATAAATCAAGTCGCTTAAGTTGGACGTGCAACGCTCTAATGCAAGATAAACAAAGTCTCGATCAAACTCAACACCATACCATCTAACAATATTTGGGTGTTGATCAGAAGCAATAAGGTTCTCAATCTCTTTTAAAGCCACATCATGATGAGTTTGCACAAGACGCTTGACAGCTACAGGACGACCATCATAAATACCTTCAAGGACAACTGTACCATTACTTCCCTTGGCAATTTCTGTTTTGGAAATATGTAACTTACCAATCCTATACCCATGTACGTTTCCATCACCAATATCAGTAATGGCGCCTGAAATCTTATCAATTTGCTCAATCTGTGGAAGTCCTTTGGTGTCTTCAACTTTACCTCCAAGAGAAAGGTATTTCTGTTTCCTGTCATCATAAGGACTGTTCCTGTTGCTTCCTGATCTCCGACTTCTCTTCTTTTTGGCTGCTCCAGTATGCACTTTAAAACCCTCAACTGGCTTATTCAGCTTATCCTGTTTTCTTAATGGCATATAATTACAGGAGACAAAACCCAAGGTGGACAAAATGGCAGCACAAACATATGCTAAAGGTGATGCCATCACAAATTTAAATAGCGAGCTCTTATTATTTGAGGCATCAGCATTTCCATCCAAGATTTCAGGGTGTTTGGCCTCAGATGCGGGCAAAGCAAGCATAGGCCTCTCTCCATCAGTTGGAAGAGCCAGCATAAATCTTTTATCAGGTTCTAGAACCAGAGGGTGATCTGGGGTAGGAAGAAAGTTAGCTCTGTCAGTAAGCCAAGTAATCACCGGTTTATTGAATTCTAACAAGCTACGATCACGAATGCGAACAACAGGTGTTTTCATCTGACAAGGCAATTTCCATTCAAACTCATCAATGTCTTTCTTTGCATTTGTAAAAATCCCACCCAAAGAACCTCCAAGCCCTTGACATCGAAATTCAGCTTCAATATCAGCAAATGTCACATTCCATAATATTTTAGTGGAGTTTGGGGAGTAATGCTGCAGCATATAATCTGTCCTAGTAACATAAATAAGATGTCTGGGCATTCCCAAGCTGCTGGAAGAAGCTTCAACCAATTCTTTTGCATCCTCTGCCAACAGAAGAGGATTTTCTTTAGCTTCCTGAACCCCTAATAAAGGAGGAGCACTATCTAACCTATAAGTATGAACTACTCTTCCGGTTTTCGCATCAACAACAAATGCAGAGGTCTTCTTAATCCCCAGTGTAATCTCTCCGTCCTCGGATATCACTGGTGTCATTTTAACAAGTTCTTCCGCACTTGATGGTACCTTTCGCTGTCCACAGTCAAATTAATTACTATAAGAGAAATTAGTCGACTCATTTGAACCAGAAATTCACCGAGATATCAGGGAACTCATTTTTACAAATGAATTAAAAAAAATAAAGATAAGTTTGATTACCAACTTTCCCAAACGTTTGCTATGCAGATAGAGTTGCCAATCGTCCCCACAGTCAATGTAATAGAAGTCTCTGCTAAGTTCAGACCTATTATGCCTATCACCATCATCATCATCACCATCACCATCATGATTATCAAGAGCAGCCTGATAGGAAGAGTAAATGGGTAAACCCGACGAGAACGACCCACGAATTTCACTTGAATCCGTGTCCACCAAATATACAGTCCCATCCAAAGTAGCCACTAATGCTACATCTTGTTTCCTAAATCAAACACACAGCAATTCTTTCTTCTTAAAAAGGAACACATTTCTAAGTCGATCAAAAGCAAGGAACTTCAAATTACTATAAAATTGCAAACATCAGATCAATCACATAATGTGTAAAGAGCTCAGGTACTCACGGCGTCGGCGGCAATAGGGAGTTAAACTGCTTCGGAATCAAGGGCCCATCATGGTCAGACGAAGACTTCAGCGAGATCACAGAGCCCGATATTCGCCTCAATAACAGCGATAAAACGACCGCAAAGAAGAGGAGAAACACCAGAGAGCCTCTCATGGATCTCTGAGACAGCAACAAGAAATCAAAGATCCAATCTTCAGAGATTTGGATTGACTTTCCCCAAAAGAGAGACAGAGATCTTAAGTTCTTAGATTAAATTAAATCCTCATCATTTTAATGTTACTTAGG
Source organism: Erythroxylum novogranatense (assembly GCA_029891385.1). Taxonomy (NCBI): domain Eukaryota; kingdom Viridiplantae; phylum Streptophyta; class Magnoliopsida; order Malpighiales; family Erythroxylaceae; genus Erythroxylum; species Erythroxylum novogranatense. Next base: position 406,444 of record CM057225.1, on the reverse strand, counting down.
GCTTTAGAGAATTTAGGAATTGAGGATTTGCTGTTTCAACGGATCTGTTAAATTCCGTTTTTTCAATCCCATCAGTCAACGTTACGGTCCCGTTACGTTTGTAGCTGTAGGATCCCTGCGGGCGCGCCACACTTTTATGATGATGCGGGCCGGTGCAAACCGTTCCTTTATCGTATTTAAGATAGACGGTAGAGATGTGGCAAAGGAAATCTGATTCCATTGTCTCGTATGCTCACCTTACCTTACAGTAAGCCCAAATGGTAAGGGACTAAGTAGTAAATACCAATACGTTAAGTGTTCGAACAAATCAACTTGGTCCAAAATTAACCATAATTTATAGACTCTAACAATATGTTTGGTTAGGAGTTTATTAATATAATAAAATATGATATAATATTATTTTATTATTTGTGAAAAAAGTTTACGATAAAATGAAATAGAATAAAATGAAAAAAGAGGATTTTATACTACATTTCATTTAATCATAGACAGTAAAAATGAGAAATCTCCGGTTTGGAGGGTTTAGGACGAAATATAAAATGATAAACAACTTTTCACTATATTACATTATAAACTCTTCTTCCAAACAATATTTCACTATATTATATTATAAATTTTTCATTCATCCAAACAACAATTTTCTAATATTACATTCATTTACTTTTCATTTTATTATAAATCATTCATTTCTATCAAAACTTTACACCTAAGCAAACATAAGCTATGTTTGATAGGACTGTTAGTAATAAAATGAAATGAAATGTAATATTATTTTATCGTTTAAGATGAGAGTTTATAATGAAATGAAATGGAATATGATGAAATGGAAAGTTTCACATTACATCATATTTTATCATAAAATAATAATGAGTTATCTCTAATTTGAAGAATTTAGGATAAAATACAAAATCATAAATATATAATACCTATTATATCCTCAATAATTTTTATAATATCAATTATACCTCAACACTAATACAATAAAACCTCTGTAAATGAATATTTTTGGACCTGAAAATTATTATCTTATACGGACTTATTAATTTATCGATAAATAAATATTTTATTAATTTATCGATAAATTAATATTTATTAATTATAAAATAATTTTTATTTTGTACATTATATTTGTCAAATTAAACAATTAATTTTTTCAGTAACTAAGAAAAGAAAATAAATAAACAATTAATTAATGATAGTGCATTGTATCTAAGTTTATTAATCTTGTCAATAATAAGTTTATTAACCTTATGCTAGCGTAATTCAAAAAAAGTGCATGTAGGTACATTAAAATATGAAGTGTTAGATTATAAAACGTTGTGAACTGTTTCAAGTACACAGTACTGTATAGAGTTTATAAATAGATACATGTACTTTAACTTCATATACCAAAATATAAAAATTCATATATTATATCTTCTCTTTCATTGCTACTCATTTGAAAGGTGTAAAAAAAGTCTACGCTAACTGATAAGATGAGAAAAGCATTATGTGAGTACAAAAATCAGCATCCTTCTTTAAGTCAAAAAGATTTGCAACGGTGAATTCAACAAAAGTTTGATCTCTCTATTAGTCAATGTACAATATCAAATACTCTTAAAAGGTCAATAAAGTATTTGTCAAAAGAGATAACAAATAGCAATGTTAAAATACACAAATCAGCAAAAAATCATGAATTAGAAAAGGTATTGTACGAGTGATTTCTCCAATATTAATAGAAAGTGAACATGACTGAAGAAATGATTCAAACTAAATCAAGAAAGTTTCTACAAAAGATGTATGGTGATGTAAATCCAGAATTTAACTTCTCAAGTGGTTGGCTAGAACGATTTAAGACGAGACATGAAATTAAGTTTTATAGAAGGTTTGGTGAAAGCGGTTCAGTTATCATGGAGAATATTGAAGAAGCTATACCTGAAATTCCAACTAAATTGGACAAATTCCATTGGAAATATATCTATAATATGGATGAAACATGCTTATTTTATCGTTTGCAAGTAGATAATTCACTAATTACAAAGCAATTAAAAGGACGAAAAAAGACAAGGAAAGACTTATTGTTTCTATTTGTTGCAATGAGGATAGTTCAGATAAAGTACCTCTTTGGATTAGCCAATAAGGGATGATTGGATTACTCTTTCAAGAATTTATTCGTTGGTTTGATGATAGAATGATAGATAGAAAAGTGATGCTTATAGTGGACAATTGCCCAACCCATCTCAATGTTATTGAAGGCTTGAGAAATGTTGAATTGTTCTTTTTGCCTCCAAATACAACATCAAAAATTCAACCATGTGATGTTGGAATTATTCGATCGCTTAAGATTTATTATTAATGTCGTTTTTATTCTAACATCTTGGAAGGTTATGAGATGGGAGCAATAAATCTTGAAAAAATTAATGTCTTGGATGCTATCTATTTTATTAATGCTGCTTGGAATATTAATGTGAAGGCTACAACTATTGCAAATTGTTTTCAACATTGCAAAATTCGATCCAAGGACAATGTGCTTCTAGAAGAAGAAATTGGTGATATCGAAGACATTCAAATATTATAGGAAGTTATTTCTAATTTACATTATAGAAATGTCATGAATGTAGAGCAGATTCTGAATTATCCTAGTGAAAATAAAGCTTTAATGGAATCGCCTACTGATGAAGAAATTATTCAGGAAGTAATGGGTATGAAAGATGATGACAATCAAGATCCAGATGATAGTAACGCTATACCACATGTTTCTCCAAAAGAAAATTTTCTTGCCGTAGAGACTTTGAAAAGCTACTTGCTTCAAAATGAAAAGAATGTGCCGAATGTAGTTTATGTCCTCCAAAAAGTTAAAGATGAAATTTGTTAGTTATTATTACACCCATGAAGGGTCTAATAGTACTTAAGACTCTTGAGATAACTACCAAAGGTAGTTATATAAAGAAAAAATGAATGCAACTTTTTACACACAAAAAAGAACGGTGTGTGGTTGCTTCAATTTTTCTCTCAAGGTTCTTACGAAGAAAAGAAGAACAACTTCGGCGAAGTAAGTGGAAAGAACATAAAGTTCTATAACCGGTTGAATCTTAACACTCATTCAAGTATGTAATTTGTGTTTTATCCGCATATGAATGATCCTATTTTACATGATTTAAGTGGTTATGTTTTGTTCATTTAATATCTAACATTGGTATCAGAGCAAGGTTGGTTTTTCATGACATGTTATAGAGATTCTATCGTATACTGTGTTTGTTCTATCTGTGTAAATGGCATGCATAATTGTTTTTTTCTCCCTGTGTTTTCACTTGTATGGATGGTTTAAGTTGAAAGCACCGAATGAAATTAGTTTCCGATTGGGTTGAAAGCAACATATATACATGAGTTTTAATCTTTTAGTATATCTACAAATTTTGTCCGAAAGTTCATGGGTGTTTGAAGAGTTTGTTTTTAAAAGTTGCGTTGAGAAACAAAAATGGCTACTTTTTTTTTTGTCTTATCATATTTACTGTACCTTTTTTGTTTTTTCCTAAGGCAATGTATATATATATATAAACAAGTTATCTTATATATAAAAAAGAACAGAGAAGGAAAACAAAAGCACAAGGAGGAAGAAAAACGAACCAGAAACGCAAACGCCGGAGGAAGTACACGCTTCGACGCAAGACGCTACCGACGACCTCGAAGATCACATATTGGCGGCGTGCCTTTGCACGCAGACACTACCTCCAAGCCTAGTTACATTTTTTTGGGCTATTTCCTCCAAGCCCATTTACGTTTTGGGCTGTATTGTTTTTGTTTTTTGGGCTGTTTTTTTATTTTGGACTCTTGAGGGACTCAATGTTTATATGTGGCCCACATTAGAATGGACTTATACATAATATAATGGAATGATTTAGAAATTAGTTTTCTAATTTCCATTAACTAATTTATTTAATTAAATTAGTTTCTAAAATAATTACACCATAATAAATTGACTAGTTCAATTATGCTTTAAATTAGAAATAAGCTTCTAATTACTTAGACAATTTTTTAAAAAAAGAGAAGAAAATAACTAATTTGTTTAGTTAAAATAACTTAGAAGTAAACCAATTTAGTTGGTTTATTTTCTAATTAACTCCATACTAATTTGTTCAAGTGAAAATGAGATTACCCGTAGAAATAAACTATTTTGCTGGTTTATTTTCTAATTGGATAAATACTATATTTTGTTTCATTAAAAAATTTAAATTAATTTATTTAGAAATTAGTTTCTAATTAAACCAAGATAATTGATTAGTTCAATTATAAGGTAAATTAGAAATAAGTGTCTAATTACTTAGAGATTAAAATTTGTTGATTCGTTCAATAAATTGTTGATAAACAATATAATACAAAATAATATATTAAAATTATTTCAATATATGAGCATAAGTTCGTTAAGTGTTAGAAAAAAATAATTTGTTATTTTTTTATACTCTTCTGATTCCTGAAAATTTGTTTTTCAGGATAATGCCTATTATTAAGCAAACACGTAAGCTTATTTGATGTGAGGCACAGAAGAGACGAATTTGCAGCATGTATGTGAAGTTAGTCAACATGCGCTTAATGCCTGGAGATGGTCTAACACAACATGTTATTGCAGTCAATAACATGATGCAAGCGTTATATTTTGGAGGTTGTCTAGCTTACAAGGATGTTGAAGTAAAGTACATGACTTTGCTTGCAACTTTGCCTCAACCTCAAGGCGAACTATTACAAATGTTTTGGAATAATATACCTGAGAAGACTTATAATTTGTTAGTGACGACATTTATGAAAAGGATGCGTAGAAGAGAGTTAATTAGGACTTTATATCCTATAGGTCTTCCAATGGAAATAGTTAGATCTATTGTAAATCGAGCTTCGCAAAATGTTTCACGCGAACTCGTGAACTCATTTCCGCGTAGGGTTCGTTACCTATAGATTGTTCATAGGTATACAATAGGTTGTTTGGTTTTATAAGAACAAGATTTTAATATTTATGTAATATGTTTACATGTATTTTATATTAGAATTGCCAGAGTAAAGTAATTAGGATTCGATTGTTGTATGAATGATGATTGAACACATTTGTGAACTTTTGATTTCATAAGCAATTGTAATCGAATTATTTACTCTATGAACGATTAATGTGACATTAACGTATATATATTTCTTTCTTATTATACAAACTTAGTGTTTCGAACATGGCTACTGCTTCGAAGAATATAGTTGCTGAACTCAATAGGGGTGAGAAACTAAATGGTGACAATTACGAGATTTGGAGTATGAAAATACAATATGTAATAGAAGAGCAAGAGGCTCTAGAACCATTAAACCTAACCATGAATGTTCCTGAGGAGCGTACAATAACCCAACATAGACGGGACCGTGATGCGTATGACTTATGGAAAAAGAAAAACTCTTTAGCTCACATCACGTTGTTGAGTAGCATGGATAATGATATCATGCGTGAGTTCCGTAAGTTCGAAACTGCAAATGACATATGGTCCGCATTGGCTGCTCGTTTTGGAGGTGCTTCAGTGACCAAAGCGAGGTCACTCACAATTAAGTTTGATACTTATAAGAAGCGCCCAGATGATACAATGCAGAGGCATTTGAGAAAAATGTCCAACGTGGTGAGTGAGTTACGTGATGTTGGTCATGGGCTGTCTGATGAGCAACAAGTGCAAGCTGTGATTCGTTCGCTGCCTCAGAGTTGGGAGCATATGAAGATGCACCTAACTCATAATGAAAACATCAAGACAATGGAAGATGCTGCGAGGCATCTTATCTTAGAGGAAGAGCGTCTTGAAGCCTAAAAGATGTCTTCTGAAGCATATGCAGTTAGTTCTAGCTCACATGGAGCTATGAACAAGAAACGCAAGCATCATGGTGGATATAAGTGGAAAAGGAATAAGAAATTCAACCACTCCCCTCAGGAATCCAAGAAGAAAAATTGGAATCAACGTGGAAAGGAAAAGTGTCCCTTCAAAAAGAAGAACATGAAACATGTGAAATGCTATAATTGTGGTAATAAGGGCCACTTTGCTCAAGATTGTATCGAGCCCAAGAAGGTACAACTTTATATTGCAAACATTTGTCATGTGAATGTTTCTTGTTTTGTTTTTCTAACTAAATCACATCCTTTGTCAAGAGCAACCAACCATGTAGCGAAGGATCGTGATGCCTTCGTTGAGTTTCGTAAACTCCCACATGGTAGTCGATAGCTTTATGTAGGTGACAATTCCAAAGTTATTGTACAAGGAATTGGGACATGTAAATTGGACATGCGTGGAGGACGACCTCTCATCCTACATGAAGTATTATTTGCTCCACAGATTCGTAGGAATCTTTTATCTGTGTTAATGTTAGTTAAACTTGGTTTTAATGTAAATTTCCATAGTGGTGGAATTGATTTGTATCTTGGATTTATTAATTATGGTCATGGATTTTTATTGGATGGTTTTATCGTACTGGATGTATTAAAGGAAAATAATAATATTAGTTATTCATTATTTACATCTAGTAATTCCAATAATGATGCAACTTTGTGGCATGCTAGACTATGCCATATTGGTCAAAATCGAATAAGTCGATTAGCTAAAGAATGACTTTCAGGTAATCTAAGTCAAGTAGATTTACCTACATGTGAGCATTGTTTAGCTGGTAAAATGGCAAGAAAGCCATTTGGAAAGGGAACACGAGCTTTATATCCATTGCAATTAATTCATTTCGACATCTGTGGTCCAATGAATATAAGGGCTAGACGTGGGGCAATTTATTTCATCACGTTCATAGATGACTATACTCGGTATGGTCATATCTATTTGATTTCTCATAAATCGGAAGCATTCGATTGTTTCATAAAATACTCGAACTTGGTTGAAAATCAATTAGATAAGAAAATAAAAGCATTACAAATTGATCGTGGATAAGAGTACTTGTCAGAAAAGTTCAAGGCTTTCTGTGATGAAAAAGGAATAGAAAGGCAATTAACAATTCCTATAACCCCACAACAAAATGGCATCGCTGAAAGACAAAATAGGACACTATTAGAAATGATTAGGTCCATGATGGCCTAAGCAAATTTACCAATCACTTTTTTGGGTGATGCGTTGCTAACAGCCACTTATGTACTTAATCGTGTGCTCACGAAATCAGTTACTATCACACCATATGAGTTGTGGATTTGGTAGGAGGCTGATGTGTCAAGTCTCCGAGCCTTGGGGTGTGCAGCCTATGTTCATGATCTCTCTCACAAACATGAGAAATTAGGCCCAAGAGGGAGAAAAAGTATTTTTATTAGATACTCAAAACACTCAAAAAGATACGTGTTCATAAGTGAACAAGGTAGTGGAGGTGTAATTGAATTTGAATCACGAGATGTAACATTCTTAGAGAATGTTTTTCCAAGCAAGGCGAAATAGGTAAAGACCTATTATTATATGAGTCGCTTGATCAGAATGATTATGTTATGCAGAATCAAGATGAGGAACTTCAACCAAGTGGGAGCAATTCCACATAAAGGTTCTCTATGATAATTGATCCAAGTGGGAGCAATCAGATCAATAATGAATTTGTTCATGAAGAACCTCGGTTAAGACGGAGTAATCGAAGGATAATTCCCCGATGTCGTTTTGAGATTGAAGGAGAAATTAATATGATTATTCCGCAAGAGGAAGAAGAGTCAAGGAATGTAAATGAGGCTCTTACTGGCCCTGCTAAAGAAGAATGGATAAAAGCAATGACATAAGAAATGGCTTCTTTAAGCTCAAATTAAGTATGGGACTTGGTTGACCTCCCCGAAGAACGTAAAGCAATTGGGAACAAGTGGGTTCTCAAAATTAAGCGAAAAGCTGATGGCAATATCAAAAGATATAAGACACGTCTTGTAGCAAAAGGATATACGCAACAGGAGGGAATTGATTATGAGGAAACTTTTTCACTTGTTGTGAAGTTTGCTTCAATCCGTCTTATTCTGGCTATAGTAGCCATTATGGATCTTGAATTACATTAAATGGATGTAAAAACTACTTTTTCAATGGAGAATTAGATGAAGAAATTTATATGGAACAACCTGAAGGTTTCATCAAGGCAGGTCATGAAAATAAAATATGTCGTTTATTAAAATCAATTTATGGCCTGAAGCAGTCTTCAAGACAATGGTATATTCATTTTCATAATGTAATCATTTCGTATGATTTTCAAATGATCAATGAAGACCATTGTGTGTATGTTAAAAGATCCAAAGATAAATTCGCGAATTTATCTTTATACGTAGATGATATATTGATTGCTTGTAATGACTGTGTGTTTCTTAAGCAAATCAAAGAATGGTTATCATCTGAATTTGAAATGAAAGACATGGGTGAAGCGGCATACATTCTTGGAGTCAAGATTTCCAGAGATCGTTCAAAGAAATTGTTATCGCTTTCTCAAGCGATATACATTCAAAGAATTCTTGAACGATTTCGTATGCAAGATTGCAAACCAATTGATAATCCTATTGCTAAGAATGAAGGCTAAGAATGAAGGCCTTAGTAAAAGAAATTGCCCGTCAACACCACAAGAAAGGGAACAAATGAAGAATGTTCCCTACACTAGTGCAGTTGGAAGTCTTATGTACGCAATGATGTGTACAAGACCAGATATTTGTTATGCTGTTGGGATGGTAAGCAGATATCAGTCAAATCCAGGTCAAGCACATTGGAAAGCAGTAAAGAGAATATTGAGGTATCTGAAAGAAACCGTGAACTATGCATTGTGTTATCAAGGCAATGATCTATGTATACAAGGATATCTGAGATGTAGGTCGGGAGGAGATTTAGATGAAAGAAAATCTACCTCATGATATGTATTCTTACTAAACCATGGACCAATATAATGGAAAAGTAAGAAACAATCATGCGTTGCATTATCCACAATGGAAGTTGAATTTATAGCGTTCTTAACTACAGTACAAAAGGCTGTGTGGCTTCATCGATTCCTTGTGCATTTGGGAGTCACTAAAAGCGAAATTAATCCGGTGACCATCAACTGTGATAGTCAAGCTGCAATCGCTTACATAAAAGACCCCAAATTTCATTGTAAGACAAAGCACATAGATACTAAATACAATTATGTGAAAGATATAGTTGCACGAGGAGAAGTGAACGTGAGATATATATCTACGCGAGATATGATAGCAGACCCAATGACAAAGCCAATTTCTAGAGATGTATTTATTGGGCATGTAAAGTCACTAGGACTGCATAGATGTTGAAATGTACTGATAAAACATTTCTCTATATATACTCACTCAGTTTAATGTCACTTGTTTAGATATAATGTATGATGAATATTATATATTGTGTATCATTTGATTCATGAATATATGTGTTTTATGTACAAATATATTTTGAGATGAATCATAAGTATATGAGACAGATTATAGATTGGCCCTATCACACGGGAAATCACCTCTAGTGTTTATGGTCGCTAGAGATGAGGCATGTTTAAAGTTTATTATCTAGGTGATAATTGAGAGAGCGAAACTTAAACCATAAATGTCGCAAGGAAATTGGTTCAAAGTGATTTGTTAATCACTATATCTGTCTTACGTTGCCAGATGTAAGTTCTGAATAAGTTTGTGAGTAGATAAGTGAACTCAAGTTAAACATTAAGTATGTTTGAGCTATCATCTGTACGGTATTTCTTGATTAAAAGATGTTCAAGTCAAATGAAGTGGATAAATACCGTAACACACGACTCGTACCATGTGTGCACAACTGACCACAAAAGGGATTAATGTAAGTAATGAGATCTCATCTTACATTGTGTGAGACCCTTGAGGTTAAGAATAACCTCATCATATACCCTTATGACTCTTGTTTCATTCTTGAGAATTGAATTTAAGGTTTGCTACTTTAGGTTATTGCCAAGAGATCGTGTATGATGCGATCTTATGGAATAATTATAGGAAAGCAAATTAAATTTAATTCAAAAGAGAATTGAGAACAGAGGAAGGTCATTTAATTTAGCTCATTGACTCGCATGAAAAGTATTCATAGATGGCCATCGTCTCTTTAATAGAGAACTTGAATACAGTCATGACTCAAAAAACTAAATGAGATCAAAGAAAAAAATGCAAATGCGAGATATGACATAGGGTATAGCATACAATTTCTACTCAAGGACTCATAAGTCCTAGGATCAATTTGTTAAATCGAGATGTCATATACTCCTAACAGATATATGACAATATATATACTCTGGTCGTATGCTGCTCACACTGGTTACTAAACAAGTATGAGTATTGCAGAGTTTGTTTTAAAATTAAACCCATCATGTGTGAGTGGGAGATGTAAGTTATTATTACACCCATGAAGGGTCTAATATTACTTAAGACTCTTGAGATAACTATCAAAGGTAGTTATATAAAGAAAAAATGAATGCAACTTTTTACACACAAAAAAGAACGGTGTGTGGTTGCTTCAGTTTTTCTCTCAAGGTTCTTCCGAAGAAAAGAAGAACAACTTGGCAGTAAGTGGAAAGAACAGAAAGTTCTATAACCGGTAGAATCTTAACAGTCATTCAAGTATGTAATTTATGTTTTATCCGCATATGAATAATCCTATTTTACATGATCTAAATGATTATATTTTGTTCATTTAATATCTAACAAAATTGAATTCAGTTTACATGAAAAAGAAGAATCAATTGGCTATATATACATGTTATAGGAAAAGCATAAAATTTGAAATAAAAATTCTTTAGGAAGTGTTTTATTTTATGAATTATATATGTAATTTTCACACTCATTTAATGAATTATTATTTTATATTTTCAGTGGGCCTCAAGAATTTTTAAAACTATTATCTTATCATTTAACAAGATTATTATTTTATCTCATTGACCCAAGTCGGACCAAAGAAAATTATTATTTAATCAAGATTATTAATTTATCTAATATTCATTTATCGAGGTTTTATTGTCACAAGCAACAAAACAATAAGGATAAATTAGTCATTCATTATTATTACACGTACATTACATTTCATTTCATCTATTTTCTAAACACTATTTTACTATATTATATTATGAACTTTTCATCCTTACCAAACAACAATTTTCTAATATTACATTCATTCACATTTCATTCAATTATAAATCATTACATTTCATTTCATTAAAAACATAGCGTCCAACAAGACATAGCCTAAATCACTAACTTACCTAAATATTTTATCCAAAAAATATGTTGCAAAGTATTAGATAAAACAACATTAACAACTGACTAAAAATTCCATTGACATGCAAAGTTTGACGAGGTCTAAAAATATACAACCTTACTCTAACTAATAAAAAGGTTGTTTCCGAATGCAAAGTATTAGATGATAGATACATCGAAAATTTTATCTAGTTCGCATTTAAATAATAATAACAAATGCAGATTTGACCAGTATTAAAAGAACTCAAAAAATTTTAACTATAAAAAGATTAAAAACAAAAATTACATAGGAAAAATTAAAAGAAATACAAGCTCAACGTAAGAAAGTAAAAGCAGTTGAATCACTGTCTATATTTCCAGGTCCAATAAGGCAAAACTGTAACTGTTTCCTAAGAAGTGAAAGAACATTATTTCTCAGTACATGAATACACTTTAGAGCACATCTGATACACTGGAACACTTTGGAGCAGACCTGATACACTGGAATGTGGACTGGAACTACATTACGTTGCTGCTTCAATTTCATCAGAGTTCACCACCACGTCATTTGGGGTATCCTCCGAATGGAGCTGGGAAGAAACGTCATCTATGGCAGAATTCAGTTGTGCAATCTTCTCAGTCAAGATTTTACGATTTTTCTGTGAATTACAGATCCAAATGTTTGTTTGTCAATAGATGTTACTACATTAAGTATCAAACAGATAACCCATAAACCCACGACAGGATTATAAACATATTAATGTGATGATGGCTGGGAATCTGAAATTATCGGTTTCTATATGAAAACTAAAGCAGCCCGGAAACAACTTCGGCATAACAACAATCAATAGATAAAGAAGAGGTTGTGCAACAACTTCATGCAGTTTCTAAGACCTTATCCAACATCAAATCACAGATTAACTAGGATAATGGAAGATCAAAAAGCAATCTCACAGAACTGCAGCAATCTAGTGTTTCCTACACCAAAATTTAAAACAAAATTGATTACAATCGCACAAATTTACAAGTGAAAGGTCATACCTCAAGAGCCTTTTCTTCATCGTAGATGAATTTGGGCAGCTTCCTCATAAGATCCTTTCGGTCTGTACCAGCTAAAACCTTACTGATCTGAACACAGAACACGTATAAACACAACCTTGTAGCATATTCAATTATAACCGCTGACCAGGGGTGTATATACCTGGTTTCACAAGATTTTTTGAATCAACAGTAATAATTTACAAAAAACTGAAAATAGGAGAAACCTGAGGTGCATATACACATCCAAGTGCACCAACTATAAGCCCTCCCAAGACAAAACCACCAACAAAAATGCTCGCACTGCTTGATCTTCCACCATCACTGCACAGAAACACAGAGAAGAATGGAAATAACCAACCAGATAGGTTTCAGGAAACACAAGCACCAAGCCAAAACTAGCACATTAGACATCCCTCTAAATCTTCCTACACAGAGGAAACTGTTAAGTCTTGGAAAAACTAAAACTATGGGCATTATAAAAATCCAATCTTTTCACCAACCCATATGCTGCTTGAACAGTGAGTGCCCTTCTTGAAGTACCAAGTCGCAATTTGCCCGAGCGACAAGAACTGAACGACAATCTAGTAAAAGCTAGCAGAAGCATCAAAACACGTTAATCACAACTATCCTAAAAGCAAAGTAAATACTTTTGGAGTCTATTAAACCAAAATAACGAAGACCCACTACACCAAAGAACAATACGAAGCGTAAGAAACTAACTTTAAGTGAATAATAACACTGAAAACATGAGATTAGAGAGTGGAGTTTACCAGGAGGAGGTTGCAGTTGGGGACTTCTCGATACAGCCAAGGAACTGGAAATAGTAGAGCAATCCATTCTTGGATGTTTGGTTCTCGAGAGATATTTTTCCTGAGTTGTTGAAGCAATGAGAAGGAAAAGGTGAAATCGAAGGGAAAATGGTGATTTTGGTTCGATAAAGTTTCGCGGTTACATCATCATCACCAATCCAACACCTTCATTATTCTCAATGGACGCGCTCTTTCTCTACCCTTGATATTTCAGCACCCGATTAAATCAACCACATCGTTCAAAGCTCATGCAACGACATGCCGTTCGGCTCCCTCTTTCTTTTTCTCCCCTAATTTTAGAGGCCACAACTGGGCCAAGCCCAGTTAATTCCTAAAAATTTAGGTCAACTCAAAGTCCGCAGTTATATGCAAAACAAGTCAATTAAATATTTTTATATTTAAAAAAATTTAGGTGGCTAGATTATGGCTCAACCCGCTGCTTCAGGTACAATCAAATCTCAAATTGGGCTGCGCCTAACAACCAGCACACTTCAGGTACAATCAAATCTCAAATTGGGCTGCGCCTAACAACCAGCACAGGCAATGTTATGAATATCGTATTGAGTTTAGTACCGGATTAGACTTTGAAAAGGCTGAATCGATATCGATTAGATCTTGATCGAAGATCTGCTGATTTGAGATATTTTTAAATTTATAAAATAGTCTTAAATTTTTAAAATTGCAAAATAATTATATTGATATATTATACAACAGATCAGATATTTTTCTTGGTTTAGTGTTTACACCAATTATGCTTTCAAAATCTTAATAATAAATAATAATGATAATTAATTTGAAATAACAATAATTTTAAATATTTTACATATAAATAATAACAACAATTTTCAATCCTAACAATTATACAACAATCATATATAAATAATATTTAATCTAATAAATAACATATAAATAATATTTAATCTAATATTTTAAAACAAAATCGGAAATTAAGTTGACAAGATAAAAGATTTATTGTAGAACTAACTAAAATTAAATAATTTTAAAAATTTCAAATATAATTAAAAATAGACTATCAACTAAAAATTAATTAATTAAAATAATTAATTATTTTATAAAACAAACTAATTAATTAATTAACTAATCGAATTTAACAGTCAAGTTATTAAAATAAATCATACTAAAATAAACAACTCAATATAATCAAACTTTTATGATTAAGTAGACGAATTAATTATATTTTTAATTATTAACTTAATTAATTTACAAGACTTTGTTTTTTTATGTAGAGATATTTGTCTTTTTATCACTTCTTTAGTTCTTTTGCCTTTATAGAATTATAGTCCATTTGTTTTATACGAATCTGACAAATGCCCTCTTCCACTCGGTTTGAAGTTTGAACAAATATGGTCGGACTTGCGTTTAATCTTAACCAAGTTTTGAACCTTTCAAACGCACATGGGAGGAGGACGGCAGACTGGCGGAGAAGGCCGGATGGTCGGCGAGCGCGAGGAGGACGACGTCTTTGGGCGTGCGGTATGCGGTGACGCCAAGCGGTTTCTTGACTGCGCATGGGCGACTTGAGCGTGAGCGACAGTTGAAGGCGGGAGGCGAGATGAGGCAAAGCGAGGAGGCGGTAGCAAGCGCGATTTAGTGGAAGGAGAGAATCTGAAGAAGACGAAGCGAGATGGAGAGCTGACAGTCGGGGGCGGGAAGAGGTAGAAGTAAAATTAGATTTTAATTTTTTTTATTTGCAAAATGACCCCTCCAATTTTTCATTTTACGGAATGACCCCGGAATATTCTGGTATTGGCGGTACCGGTCGGTACCTACCGGAATCGACCGGTACCGACCGAAATTCAATCCCGGTACCTATATGCCCGTTCCGGTACCGTTTTCCGGTCGGTACGGAACGTTCTGGCCGGTACCGACCTGAACGGTACGAAATCCACAACACTGAGCACAGGGCTTAGCTCATTGTAATCTCTATCTAATTTAATATCTACTTTGTTAAAATTATTCTAATATGTTTTTTTATCATTTTGATACGTGGGGTATGAGAAATCATTGTCATTATTATCATTATATTCCCAAGTTTCGTAGTAAAGTAAGGTCTGGAGAGATTTGATAGTATGCAGCCTTACTCTTACATAATAGAAGAGTTATTTTCGATAGACCCACGTATAAATGTGATAGGATAATAATGAAGAGGGAGGAAAAAAAAGTATCTTCACGTTGCTAGTTTCGCTAGAAAATTGCACTGAACAATCCTGAGGATACAACAATCTTGTAGTTTGCTACCTCTATTGCAATAATCTTCCCTCATACACTCACAAAAAAAAACTCCTATGCAGTAAGGACTCTAAATTATGTCATTTACCCTTGTTCTATCTCGTCAGACTTTCCTTATTCTAGTCACTGCCTCCGTAAGGGCCAACTCTGATATATCTTTCTTTATCACTTCCCTCCAGGTCTTGTAAGGCCTCTCTTATCTTCTCCTGTAGTCACTAACGTTTATGTGTTCACAGTGACTACAGGTGTGCGGCACTCCTGTAATCACTTGTCAGCAATACTAGCCACCCGTACTCTCTGTCTCTCACTGCCCTATTACCCTATCTCATAAATCCAATAAATTTATATTAAATAATAATTTGTAAATCACTAAATTTAAATAAATTATTTAATTAATCAAAATATTAAATTAAAATAATATTTTGATTTAATTAACATTCATAATTAAATTAAAATGACATTTTATTTGACTTAACATTAACTTATTAATTCTAATTGAATGAATTTCATGTTATCTAATTAAATTTAAATAATTTGAATTAATTAATTCAAATAAATGAAAATTTTAATTATAATTTATCACTTGAATTTAACTCTTTTTATTTATTCCAATGTCTCAATTATATAAATTTGAAATTCACATGGGATTAATTTTATCAAAATTATTAATTAATTGATTGTCAAAATTAAAATCCTTAAATTAAATTTAGATAATAGTTATACGCACTTCCAATTAATTTATTTTCTAATATATTTAATTTCCATTAATGTCATTATCCTTCAAATAGTAAGTGTCTCTTTTTTTTTTTGGTTGATTATGAGGGCACTGTCCTAGAGTACAAACTGACTAGCGAAAATAAGTGACACCAACAAGATCATGGAAGAGCCAAGAGGCTATACAATCAGGCGGTTCCGATAGATAATGTACTCCCGGATCGAAAGTGTATGCATGGTGGGAGAGGCTATCGGCCACGAAGTTTCCTTCCCGATGAATGTGCGATAGATGGGCGGAATCAAAAGCATTAAGAAGCTGTCTAATTTGACGGACGAGGCTTAAACAGCTTGCACTAGGTAAAACAACATCATTAATCATATCAACCGCAATGGCATTGTTAAACTCAATCAGAATATTACGAGCATTAATAGAGAGTGCGTATTCAAGACCATGAAAAATACTCCAAATCTTCGATCGCAGAATAGAACATTGACCAAGATTGGATACAAATCCACCAACCCAACGTCCACTCGAGTTTCGAATGAGACCCCCTCCAAATGCTGAACTCAGAGCACCCGTGATCGAGGCATCACAATTAAGTTTGACGAACCCCTGCAACGGACAAGACCAAAACACAGCCCTTAGCTGCGTGTCACCAGCCGGCTGTAGTAGCCCCTTTTTCAATGTCCCTTCAATCACCGAACACTTCTGAAAAAATATACCAAAGCGAAGGTACGATTCTCGGCATCTCATTCGAAAAATCACTTGTTTCGCCTCTTCCATATACCAACAACATACCGAAGAAGAGAACCGACCACTTCGTGTTAAGAACCTGTGAATCTTCTTTCAAATTCCCGAAGCACCAATCCACAAAAGAGATGTACGGATTAAAAAAGAAGGCTTGAAATCTGATTGGAATAATTTGCAACCAAATGTCCTTGACCGCAGTACAATCACGAAGCAAGTGGAAATAGCTTTCAGACTCAACTTGGCATAAATGGCAGCGATCAACATCAGTCAAGTGTCGTCTATTTCTCTCAGCATTAGATAAGACACCACGATTCAATAAGAGCCAAAAGAAAGATTTGATTCTTTGGGGACCAATCCATTTCCAAACTAAAGACCAAGGCAACCTAGGAAGAGTGGAAACGGTATCATTTAAATATGCATAGGCTGTTCGCAAAGAGAAATTACCTGAAGGCGACGGGTTCCAATACGCTTCATCATCCTCCATTGTTGAATTAGGGGGTAAAGTCGCAACCACAAGTTGCACCGTAAGCTGAGGTAAATGAGTTGCAAACTTGTGCCACATCCAAGCTCCATTTGTATCAACAAAATTCCCAATCGGTTTAAACCTTGTTGAAGAAGGGGGGTCCGAAATAACAAGATCTAAAAGAGGTGAACTCGAGCCAGGAAGCCATATTTGCTCCTAGAATAAGGTTGACTTGTCGTTGCCAACTATCCATGCAACATTTGAGGCCATATTATCCCAATTTGCCACGATTAGTCTCCATAAAGATGCGCAAGAGTTAGGCGCAGTAGGAGGGAAAAAGATAGGGCAATCAAAGTTGTACTTGGCCTTCAAAACCTGAACCCACAGTTTGTTCGAGCATGTGAAAACCTCCCAACAATGTTTCATGCCAAAAGCATTGTTGACAGTTGTATGAAAGCGCAAACCAAGTCCGCCTTCCACCTTCGGTTTAGTGACCGTCGGCCAGGCTACAAGGCTAAGTTTATGATGCTCCTTAGCACTACCTCATACGAATTTCCGAGTGAGTTGCTCCATGTCAAGACAAGTGCCAATCGGGATTTTCGAGGTTTGCATAGCATATACAGGCATGGCTCTAAGAACCGATTGCGCTAAAGTAATTCTCCCAGCAAAAGAAATTTTCGTAGCATTCCAAGATGAAATCTTAGTTTTCATTGTATCCAGGATATACCCGTAGGTTTTTCGAGTAATTCTAGAATGGATAAGAGGAACACCAAGGTATTTTCCTAAATCATCAACCTCCTTAAAACCCAGAATCGCATTAATCCCATTCTTAGTGGCGCGAGTGACATTCTTCGAGAAATAGATACAGGTTTTAGCCACATTAACATATTGCCCGGAGCTACAACAAAAATAAAAAATCACCTGTGTCATCACATTCACCTGGTCACAAGTTGTTTTACCAAAAAGCAAAAGATCGTCAGCGAAGAATAAGTGGGCAAGTGGAGGTCCTCTGTTACTGAAAGAGAAAGGTTTCCACCGCCCCGGATTCAGGGAATTAGAGATGCCGTGAGTGCAAGATTAATTATATTGTACACTTATAATTTAATAATTTCTTACATTAATTTTATTTTTTGAAATTTATTAATTACTTTTATGATATTATTATATATTATATAATTCATTATATCATATTTTACTAATTTTATTTATTTATAAAATTGATTTTAAGAATTTTAATATTAAATTACAAATATAATATAGCTAAATAATACTAAAATATAAAATTAATTTACAAAATGAAATTTAATAAAAGTTTTATTCAAAATCTAACTTTCTCTTTATTAAATATTTTCCTCATTTACATTTTTACAATTAATATTATTTAAATATGCATTGACAATATTATTAGAATTGCAATAATTTACCAAATACACTTTATTAATCACTAAAAATTTTAATATTGGTTACTTGGATTTTAATGAATCAGACGCTGCCGATTTGGATCCATGAGTTGGTTGTTTTTGTGATTAATCCGACATGAAGATACCTGCAAAATAAAGAAGGCACGTCGGGGTCAGGTCCCGATTAGCCCTCCGACGCCAAGTCAATATTTTGTGAAGGTGAGGTTGATCAATGCAGAGAAAAGCTAGGTTTTGATTGCGTACCTCAATTATGGGAGAATTATACCTTATATAGGGGATGGACGCTAGGTTAAACCTTTACGTGTTTGCATGGAGTCTCTTATATGCGGATGGACCGAGAAGAGCATGGATCGGGCTTGGGCTGTCGTGAGCCGTTGGGTTCGAGACTTGTTCTATGAAGAATGGAGCGATCGCCTGAGGTTATCTTGATCGGGTCCGCCCAAAGATCGCCGACCGACCATAAGCCCCTACTCCTCAAGTCTGAGCGAAGAGAAGAGTCGGAGGAGTATGTAGAGGTTCATAGCTCGTACTTAGGACGGCTCGTGATTGGGGCGATCGGTCGGACATTGAGATATGGCTCGTCTGTAGGTCGGCTCGTGAAGTAATCGATCGGTCGGGCATTGTTGTTGTAGCTCGGTCACGAGAAAGCTCGGGCGGTCCCGATCGATCAGATACCAACCGATTATGCACGATCGCTTCGGATCTCGACCAGTTGAGCTTAATGCAGATGTATCTTAAGGCGGTTGGCGAATCGCTTGCTCGATCAGGATCGATCATTGTGTGCCCCGGTGATCAACCTCGCCACTTGTTGTGTGAAAGCCCGCGCAAAAGCGGGTCGGATGGTCATCATTGGCAGACGTCTGAAGGTACTTGGAGCATTTATTGTTTGACGGCGCACGTCCTTTGACAGCTGTTCAGAATCTGAAACGTATCGTCCTTGTAACCGTTGTACAGCTGCCCCGTGCATCCCTTCAACTGACGTGCCCTTCCGGATTTTGAACAACCCTAATTCCCATGGCTCGGATCATGCCGCGTGTCCAAGCATAGCTCGGATTTTCTCCACGTGTTATACTTTGATTGGATGGCTCGCCCGAGTGCCTCCCTATAAATGTTTAGGGTCGACGAACCATTTGGTTTTCTTCACGCTTATTTCCTTCTTGCATACGCTTCTGCTTTCGTTCGTTCTTTCTTGCTCCCAGTTTTCGGAAACTTCATTCAATCGTTGTTCGATTTCCCTTTCTCCATCCAACAAAGAGGTACGTCCTTCCTCCTCTAAAGTTCTTTTTAAGAGCTCTTTTCTTGGTAATCACGTCAATGGGTAGTTTTAGAAGTACGGTAGGAGGTACCGAGGAAGTGTTGACGAAGGAAAGAAGGGACGGGTTGGTTGTGGAGGCGGTACCGAGAGGTAAACCGAAGATGAGGTTGGGGGAACTGCAGCGGGTGATCATTAGGTGTGACATTCCTACGTCCTGGGGGCCTAGGTTGGCCATCGGAACCGAACGGATCTTCAGCAATCTGAGCGGGTATTTTGCTGTATCTGAGAGCTTTTTCTCTGTTGGCGACATGAGGCTTCCGTACGCCCCAATTATTGACGAGGTGTGCGTCGCCTATGAGCTGATGCCGAGTCAGATCCCCCCGAATGACTGGAGGTTTATTAATGGTTTGGCTCTGCTATGCCATCAATTCGGTTGTCCTCCGTCAGTTGACATCCTCCGCTACTTCTTAAGAATGGGTCAGAGCCCTATAATTGAGGCTGGGATTCCTCATTTTCAGTACAGGGATGCCCGGTATCGCCCGGATGGAACTCCCGGGAAAGTCACTTCTTGGCGTACGAAGTACTTTTTTGTGAAGCCTCCAGGAGCCTCCTTCGAAACTCGACCGTGGAGGTATCCTCTAATCGAGCAATGGAATGACGTGTCGACCATATCTCTTAGTAGAGAGGAGTGGGAGGTGGTCGGCCGTATAAAATAGCTCGGCAGATACGACTTTATTCGGCTCATGCAGGGGTACTTCGGGGGGTCTCGACCAATTCATTTCTCATTGACCCCCCTCCTCGAATTAGCGGGCTAGGAGAGGAGACTGCTCCGTCTGGTTGACTCCTCGTGATTGAACTAATTGTTGTATTTTTGAACCTTGGTTTCATTTTCTAACTTAATTTATCGTTGTGCAGCCATGGTGAAGATGGGAGATGCTCACCGCCTCCAAGTCAAAAGAAAGTTTGTACATAAGAAGGGACGAGACGGACCGTGATGGCGCCGCTTTGTCTATGGGGTTGGGCTTGTCCGTAGTGTCGACGGATGTTCCACCTGTCGGCCGACCTTCCGATTCGGTCATTGCCGGGCCAGCGGTTGGCGCGGGCGAGTAATCTGGCAGAGGAGGAGGAGGAGGAGGATGCGGGTCCTCCTCTTAAGAGGAAGAGATTGGTTCGGCTGGGAGATCTACCGTCCGGCCCGACAAGTCGTGCCGGGACTGGGAAAGGGAAGAAGGGCAAGGGGAAGGCGCAAGCCGCAAATCCTGGGCAGTGGGAGTATGCCCTTAAGTTGGCCAAGAATGCCACGATCGGGGACCTCGAAGTGTCCCGTTACATTGCCGAGAGGATTACTCCGCCTGTGGACTAGCAGATCATGGAGATGAGGAGTAACCTGGAGCTAGGGTCTCAGCTCGTTTGTCTCGGTGTCTTGGCGGCGGCGGCCTTCAGATCTTGCAGCTGCTTGGAGACTCCGGACCAGGAAGTCCAGGATCCCCATGATCAGGTGAAGGCTTTGAAGAGCGAGCTTTCGGAGGTGAAGGAGGGGAGAGACCTCCTCCAGGCTCAAAACGCATCCTTGGAGGAGGAAAAGAAATCCAGGAGAGAGGAGGTGGGCACTTTGTTGGCTGACCGCCAAGGGAGAGGAGGAGAAGGACGAATGGAGGAAGGCTGTGAGGCGGAGCGGAGCTTAACAAGAAACTCCGCCAAGATTGCCACTCCATGATGGAGGGTAGGGACAGAGCCGAGGAGACCTTGCGGGAGGTGCGGCGTTCTGTGAGGATGCAACGGTCGAGGCGATTAAGCGATGGAAACAGCAGTTTACATGCGGAGAGTTTAGAGCTGCGCTGTGACATAACCTCTCGGTTCGAGGAGGGCCACGAACTCCACGCTCTGGGGCAGTGTGCCCTTCATTCGAGGAGTATGCCGAGCCGTTTCTTCCTGCAGCTCTTGGGCTTTCTTTAGAGGAAGTCAGGGAGAAGGCCGAAGGAGAATGGGACGCCATTCCAGATGAAGAGCTGGATCTCAGCTCCGATGAAGAGCTTTCCTACGAAGATATTCCTCTGGTCGCTCCCCCAAGTCCTGCTCCTATTCCCGTTGTGTCGCTCTCCGAAGGGGAAGAGCTTCCTTGCGAGGATATTCCTCCGGTTGTTCCCCCGGGTCCTGCTCCTACTCCCATTGTGCCGCTCCCTTCTGAGGCTTCTCCTGCTCCTTTAGCTACTTGTTGCTCCCCTTCTCCCGAATTCTAGAGCTCACCTGGTCGGGCTTGTGGCTAGGGTAAATTGAATATGAATGAAAATCTCTAGTTGTGTTTCATTTTCTCGAAGTTATTTTTTTTTCGAAGTCAATTTTTGTGTTTATGTTCTTTGTTTCGGACGTATAGTAGGGTTAGGTGTTCCTCGTGGTCGACCGAGCCGAGGTCCCAAGGATCTTGTCTTGGCGACCGATCGACCGTAGTCGATCTGTGGAGATACCGAGCGAGGTCCCAAGGATCTTGTCTTGGCGACCGATCGACCGTAATCGATCTCTGGAGATACCGAGCGAGGTCCCAAGGATCTTGTCTTGGCGACTGATCGACCGTAGTCGATCTGTGGAGATACCGAGCGAGGTCCCAAGGATCTTGTCTTGGCGACCGATCGACCGTAATCGATCTCTGGAGATACCGAGCGAGGTCCCAAAGATCTTGTCTTGGCGACCGATCGATCGTAGTCGATCTCTGGAGATACCGAGCGAGGTCCCAAGGATCTTGTCTTGATGACCGATCGACCGTAGTCGATCTATAGAGATACCGAGCGAGGTCCCAAGGATCTTGTTTTGGCGACCCGACCGACCGTAGTCGGTCTATGGAGATGCCGAGTGACGGCGAATGAGGTCCCAAAGATCTTATCTTGGCGACCCGACCAACCGTAGTCGGTCTATAGAGATTTCGGACGAGGTCCCAAGGATCTTGTCTTGGCGACCCGACCGACCGTAGTCGGTCTATGGAGATACCGAGTGATGGCGAATGAGGTTCCAAGGATCTTGTCTTGGCGACCCGACCAACCGTAGTCGGTCTATGGAGATTTTGAACGAGGTCCCAAGTATCTTGTCTTGGCGACTCGACCGACCGTAGTCGGTCTATGGAGATGCCGAGCGGTGACTGATTGGATTGTCTACTCTTTGCCACATGTAATGTAACTCTTTATCGCCAAGAAATCTGAAACCCCTTTATTAATGATAACGAGGCGTGGGTGTTAAAAACTTACTGGCGGGGACGTAAAAAGGTACCACAAGTATACAAAACGATAGTAAGGAAAGATTAACTAGAATAAAACTTATCTACTGGTAAAACGCCTTCAAGTTCTGTGAGTTCCAAGGCCTTGGTAGAACCTTTCCTTTCGCATCGCTGAGGATGTAAGAACCATGCCCGACTTGCTTAATCACTCGTTAAGGTCCTTCCCACGCCTGTCCGAGCTTTCCAGGATGCTTCCCAGCCGCCTCGAATTTTTGTAGGACATAACTACCTACCTTTACATCCCTCGGCTTAACCCTTCTATTATAGAATTTGGTTGCCTTTTGCACGATAGCTTACGAACGAGGTACGCCCTTTCTATCCTCACTGAGGAGAACGAGTTCTGC
This sequence comes from Erythroxylum novogranatense, assembly GCA_029891385.1. Classification (NCBI taxonomy): domain Eukaryota; kingdom Viridiplantae; phylum Streptophyta; class Magnoliopsida; order Malpighiales; family Erythroxylaceae; genus Erythroxylum; species Erythroxylum novogranatense. The sequence goes on along the minus strand of CM057225.1, from coordinate 382,958 downwards.
TCTGCGGGCTTCATCATTCCGCTCTTCTTCATAGCCCGACACCCTTTGATTGTGCAATACCGCCTCTACTGGAACTAAAGCTTCTGCCCCGAAGGTCATTCTGAACGGTGTTTCCCCTGTGGCTCCGTTCGGTGTGGTTATGTATGCCCACAACACTTCGTCTAGTTCTTCCACCCAGGTCTTTCGGCCATCCAGGCGCTTCTTGAGAGTGTTCATTATCTTTTTATTGGTGTTCTCCGCGAGTCCGTTGCTTTGTGGATGAGCTAGAAGTCGATTGTAGCTTGATCTTTAGTCGGTCGCGAAATCTACGAACTTGTCGTTGTCAAGCCGCCGATCGTTATCCGTAACCAATACCATGGGCATCCCGAAGCGGGTAAGTATGTTCTTCGTCACAAAGTTCTCTACCTTCTGTTCGGAAATTGTAGCGACCGCTTCCGCTTCTGCCCATTTGGTGAAGTATTCCACCGCCACTATCAAGAACTTCTTCTGGCCGGGACCAAGAGGGAATGGCCCGAGATATCCATTCCCATTGAGCTTAACGGATAGGATGACTCACAATTTTCATCCTTTCGGTCGGCTGGTGAGACAGGTTGCTGTTTCTTTGGCAGGCCTAGCATCGGTCGACTTTCTCCTGGCAGTCTCTTCTCATCGTCGACCAATAGTACCCCTGTCTAATCAGTCTATGAGCCAACATTCTACCTCCTACATGGTTTCCACACATCCCTTCATGGACTTCGGCCATTGCCTGCTTGGCTTCTTCTTTATTCAAGCATCGAAGCAGTGGCCAGTCGTAAGACCGTTTGTATAGAGTGTCGTTAACGACGGTATACTCGGCTGCCTTTATTCTCAGTTTCTTGGCCTCCGACGCGTCTTTCGGTTGTTTTCCCTCCAAAAGATATTGTATGATCGGCTCCTTCCAACTTGATCGACTAGTACTTACGTCGAGAGCTTCCTTGGCTTTTGGATGCTAGGCCGGTCTAGTCGTTCGACCAGAACATTGTTCATGGCATCACGGTCGGAAGCCATTTTGGAGAGCGCGTCCGCTTTAGCGTTTTGAGCCCGTTCTATTCTGTTGATCGTGTACTGTTCGAAATTGCTCAATTCTCGCTTTACCTACCTGTGTACTTAATCATGTTGCTCCCCTTGGCCTCATACTGCCCGGTGACTTGACCGACCACCACTTGGCTATCGCTATATATTTTTAGATGCCTGATCTCCATTTCCTTAGCCAGTTGGAGACCGGTTATCAGGGCCTCGTATTCTGCTTCGTTATTAGAGGCTTTGAACTCAAGTCGAAGGACGTATTCCACCTTTTCTTCACTGTGAGGGTTGATCAGCACTACTCTCGCTCCACATCCCTCGGCATTGGACGACCCGTCAACAAACAAGCTCCAGGCAGAGAGCTGCTCGTCCTTCGAGTTAGGTTGGCTCATCTCCGAGATGAAGTCCGCCAACACCTGCGCTTTAATGGTCGTGCGAGGTCTGTACTGTATGTCGAACTCTCCCAGCTCAACCGCCCACTTTATTAGTCGGCCCGAAGTTTCGGACTTTTGAAGGCATTGCCTTAGGGGTTGGTCTGTCCATACCTCAATTGTATGACTTTGGAAGTAAGGCCTTAGCTTCCGAGCTGCCATTATCAGGGAGAGGGCTAGTTTCTCTATTGGCGTGTATCGCGTTTCCGGTCCGGTTAATACTTTGCTGACGTAATAGATAGGGTGTTGGTTGTTTCCCTCCGATCGAATAAGTACTGCTGTTGACCAACCCTCCGTAACCGCCAAGTATATAATCAGGTTCTCTCCCTCTACTGGGCTTTGCAGGATAGGCAGACTAGACAGGTATTGCTTTAAGTGTTGAAAAGCTTTCTCACACTCGTCCGACCATTGGAACTGAGCCACGTTCGCTTTCCTCAAGATCTTGAAAAATGGGAGGCACTTGTCCCCCAATCTGGACACAAATCTACTCAGGGAGACTATTCGACCAGTCAGTATATGTACTTCTTTCAAGGACCTTGGTGAAGGCATTTGGACGATGGCTTCAATCTTCTCTGGATTAGCCTCAATCCCACGTTGAGTAATCATGAACCCAAGGAATTTTCCGGATGCCACACCAAAGACGCATTTTTCAGGATTTAGCTTCATTTGAAATTTATCAAGTGTCTGGAAGACTTCTTTTAAATCATCCACATGCTCGGCGACCGTCTTACTTTTAACCACCATATCATCCACATACGCTTCCACCGACCGGCCGATCTATTTTTTAAAGACTTCCATGACGAGTCGTTGATAGGTCGCCCCTGCGTTCTTCAAGCCAAAAGGAATTACTTGATAGCAATACGTGCCTTGGTCGGTGATGAAGGCGGTCTTTTCTTCGTCTTCAAGGCTCATCTGGATTTGATGGTAGCCCGAGAAGGCATCCAGAAAACTGAGAAGTTCGTGTCCTGAGGTGGAGTCTACTAGCTAGTCGATCTTGGGAAGGGGAAACTGTCCTTTGGACATGCTTTGTTGAAATCGGTGAAATCTATGCACATTCTCCACTTCCCGTTCTTCTTTTTCACTAAAACCACATTGGCGAGCCATTCAGGGTACTTGACTTCTCTGATGAACCCGGCCTTGAGTAATTTTTCTACTTCTTTCTCGATCACCCACTGTCGCTCCTTGCTGTGCCATCGCTTCTTCTGTCTGATCGGTTTGTAGTCATGCCGTATACCGAGGGAGTGCGACGCAACTGATCGGAAAATTTCAAGCATGTCGCTCGGCACCCAAGAGAAGACCGATCTATTTTTCACCAGACAGGTTGTGATCTCTTTAACCAGGTCGTTCTGCAGCTCGGAGCCTAGGTTTGTGAATTTGGAAGGGTCGGCGTCGTCCAGTCCGACCCGCTGTATTTCTTCTATTGGGTTCATCCTATCCATATCCTCGTCGGCCCTCACATCAAGAGAGCTCGTCAGTACTACAACCCCATCTAATGTCTTTGTTTCTGCTAAGTAACATTCCCTGGCAATTCTCTGCTGACCCCTGACAATACCAACTCCGTGGGGTGTCGGGAACTTCATAACCTGGTAGTAGGTGGAGACGACCGATCTGAGGACATTTTGAGTAGTCCGCCCGATTATTGCGTTGTATGCCCCTTGAAACTTGACGACTAGGAACTCAATGTCCCTTTCTATCTGACACGGCTTCTGCCCGAACTTCACTTTCAAATTCACCCGGCGACGGTGGTCGACGCCTTGATTACTCCTTTAATGGGGCCGTCCGTAGGTAGTAGTCGGTCTTGGTACCTTCATCGCTTGAAGGCCTCGTAATACAACAAATCGATCGAGCTTCCCGTGATCAATCATCACCCGCTTCACCTCGAACCGCTCATATTCAGATTTACCACGAGCGTCGTCATGGGCAACTTATTCCAACGAGGTCGGACTCATCGAATGATATCATCCCGTCGGTCTCCTCGATTTTTAGTGGATGAGTCTCTGCCGACCTGTTTGGCATATCTCTTTCTCCTTTAGTGGTGGATCCGCCATTGCGCTTCCACCGAATATCATGTTAATGATTCCGGTTGGTCGATCGCCTTGTTGCCGGCGCTTCCATCGTTCTTTCTCTTGATCATCCTCTCTTCTTGTCGATTATCTCAGATTCAGATTCGCCTCCCTCCGCTCATTCTGTCTATTTCGCCTCCAGGCGGTCACCGTTGTCCGACCGACCGCATCTGCTACTGATTGTCTCGATCAACGTTTCGTTCGTGCTTCACGAATCGGCCTAGCCTTCCCTTTTGTATGAGGGATTCGATTTCTTTTTTCAACTGCCAGCAATCTTCCGTATCATGACCGACCTCTTTGTGGAACCGGGTTCCTGTCTTTGTATGGGGTCTTCATTTTATTGGGCTCTCGGATAGTTTCCCCATCCGCTCTCATGGCCGCCAGCACTTCCGCATATCGTTTGTTAAGCGGGGTGAAGTCTTGTTGATGCCACTGCCGACCGATTGGCTTTCTCCAGGTCGACTGATCCCTCTGTCTTTTGTGAGACTCATCTGCCCTACCACTCGGCCCGCGATCATCTGCCCGATGTTTTGTATTCTTTAATACTTCCTCGAGCTGAATCTACTTGTCTGCCCGGTGTCTGATCTCCTGAATAGATCGGGGTTGATCGAGGGCTAGCGACTTCTTAAACTCCCCGTCCCTCGTATTGCTCATAAGCGCAGCCAACATAGACGAGCAAGTGAGGTCGGGGACCTCGACCGCTTCGTTATTGAACCGAGTGGTGAACTCTCGCAGACTTTCATTCATTCCTTGGGTGAGTTGCATCACCTCCAAGGTCATTTTTTCGTGGGCGTTCATCGTAGCGAATCTGGTTAAGAAAAATAGTCCAAATCCTCAAAGCAAGTGATACTGAGGTAGACTATTGAACCAACGTCGAGCTCCCTCTTGAAAGCCGCCGCAGAAGCCTTACATTGATGGCATCCGCACGCAGCTGATTCATCATCGATCGGAAGTGTTGTAAGTAGTCCGGGGCCTGGTCTTGCCAGTGTATTTTTCTCGTGTTGGTATTTTGGTTCCGGGTGCCGGGAGGCTATCCAAAATTTCCGGAGTGAAGGGAGAGCTATACTGTGATGTCGGGCGATCTGGGTGGAAGCTCATAGCTGCGTTAATCCGATTGTCCACGATTTTTCTAGGTTTTATGTCTGGTGACGATCGGTCATCATGTTGTCTGTCATTGCTCGCCAAGCAGATGGTCGCCGTTGTCTTTGGCCGAGATTGCAAAATCTGGCGGATCAATAGATCAGCCGCTTTCTCAATCTGTTTCCTGGTGAGGGAGGTGTGCACAGGCGGAACAGGATCTGCATCCGATCGGTGCTTGAGATTTGGGTGCATATTAAGTGCAGCGTTATCCTCTAAAGCGACACTCTGTTCTTCTTGTTCCAAATCCTGAGGTTGTGGTTGATCGTTAGGATCTGAGGATTCCGTGCGGGAAACATGTGGTGCAGGAGGTAGAGTTGCAGGTAGCTGCAAACCTATGCGTTGCATCGTCAGAGCCGCAACAACGGCTATATCAGGATTCATTACCGCCGCCTGACCGATCTGTGTGTTTCTGGACATGGTGCCCAGAAGTTGGGCCCCACGGTGGGCGCCAATTGGTTCTGTCGGATTTTGGCTGAACTGTACGTTGCCGTTTGGATCCATGAGCTGGTTGCTTTTATGATTAATCCGACGTGAAGATACCGCAAAACAAAGAAGGCACGTCGGGGTCAGGTCTCGATTAGCCCTCCGACGCCAAGTCAATATTTTGTGAAGGTGAGGTTGATCAATGCAGAAAAGCTAGGTTTTGATTGCGTGCACTCGATTATGGGAGAATTATACCTTATATAGAGATGGACGCTAGGTTAAACCTTTACGTGTTTGCGTACGGGAGTCTCTTACGTGCGGATGAAATGAGAAGAGCATGGATCGAGCTTGGGCTGTCGTGAGTAGTTGGGTTCGAGACTTGTTCTATGAAGAATGGACCGATCGGCCTAAGGGTTGTCTTGACTGGATCCGGGCCCAGCATCGTCGACCCGACTAAATATATTTGACTAAACTTCTCAAATCAAACTCAAAACATTCATACAAAACAACAAAAAGAATCATAAAATTACACATGTTGAAATTGAAATTTAAAGAGTTTTTCTTATCTCCCTATCTCTTTTAAACACAAAGTTTAAAGTCGTAGAAAGGCATCATGAGTTAGTTCAGGTTTCAATTGGACTTTGGCTGTCTAATGTGTACTGAATACAAGCCAAATATCAACTAAACTCCGCCGCGGTTAGCCTACTGTCAGACTCCACCTAACGTACTTTTTCTTAGAACTCTCTTATTATTAGCATCAGCGAGCTTCTCAGTCGTAATTGAGTCGTTTTCACCTGCTATATTTATCGAGAGGATAATAGATATGTCGACTGGTTAGCCAATTTTACTGTAGGTTGTAACTTAAAGATTATCACTCTTGTTAACGCCCCCTTGTATCCCGATCCTCCTTGATTACAATTTTAGGATTAGTTTTTCTAAACTAATTATGTAATTTGTAATGTTATTTTACATTTAATAAAAAAATATCAACCGGTACAAAAAATTTTAAAAATAGGAAGATTTTTTTGTAAAATTTTTAAAATTTTCCTCCCTCATCTTTTTTTAAGTTTTTAATTAGATATTTTATTAATTCAACTTTTTAATTATTGTGAAATTTTAATATTTGTTTTAAAATAATAATAAATATAAATTAAATAAAACTTAAAATAAATTATTTTATTTAAATTTATTTTAATATTTTATATAATATTTATTAATAGAGTAATAATAGAAATATTTTATTTTAAAATAAATACTTTAAAATTATTATTTATAAACTAATATTTATTTTAAATATTTTAATTAGTGAGTAAAAATTTATTTGAAATTTATATATTTTAAAATATATTTTAAAATTAATTATATTTATTAATAATTATTAAATTAATTTTATAAATTAAATTAAAATTAAAATGTAATTATTATTTATTATTATAATTTTAGAGACATGGTTAAAATATACAGTATAATTATATAATATATAATTGTACAATATAACAATAAAATATTTTATAATTTTAAATAAATTCAAGAATTATTTCATAAATTTTCAAAATTATACGATACTAATATATTAGTATATTACCGTAACAAAATTCAATCCGTAAATAAATCAGTTACCGTATTCGTAACGAATATGCAGCTCGGATTTGGATTCTCCCTGTGAACTTTAAACCGAATCGAAATCGAGTTATGTAAGTACCGGACATCACTTTTGGAAAACCAGTGTGATTGGACACCATACGTTCATCCAAATGGCAAGGACAAGTCATCCATAGCCATAACCGCGTAATCTGACTCTTGTTTTCAACGTCTCAACTCACTCAATTTTGGACTTAATCACAATCATTCTCTTCTGTGATTTAACCAATTAATAGCCGGCGTAATAAGGCTGATTCAATCTGCAAATAAGCTTCGAAAGACACTCGCATAAGAACAACACGCAAAACGCGGTCTTACATTGCTATTATCTCCCATTTGATCCTCCCAATGACTCTTATTTATAAGTTTCGACGACCCTTTTGAGCATTTTCTCAAATTCCTATAGCAGTCATGGCTGGTGGTGGGTCCGCCGGTGATAGGTCATTGCAGGAAACCCCGACATGGGCGGTGGCTGCAGTTTGCGCAGTGTTCGTCATCATTTCTGTTCTCATAGAACGTGGGATTCATTCACTTGGAAATGTGTGTTTATGATTGTTAACAAAAACATGGTTTTGTTAGTTAGTTTCTGAATCGTTTCATGTCTCGGTCTCACACTTCCTTTCGTTACAGTGGTTCAAGAAACGCCAGCAGAAGGCTATGATCGAAGCTCTGGAAAAGATCAAATCTGGTCAGTTCAGCTTCAAACATCACGTTACATTACTGTGTATCTAATGTGTTTCTGATCAGTTGTGTTTGATGATGAATATTACATCTGTGATGTTGCAGAGCTTATGATCTTAGGATTCATTTCGCTGCTACTTACTGTGGGTACCAGGTTTATTCCTGAGATATGCATCTCTGAGAAATATTTGCGCTCGATGCTTCCTTGCAAGTATTCAGATGGTTCCAAGAACAAAGATGGTAATGATGGCAAAGACTCTGGAGGTGATCGCCGGAGGTTGCTTTCGATTTCCGGCAATGGATTACCTCACAGAGTTTTAGCAGCAGCTAGTGGGTCCGGTTCGTGCGGGAAACCGGTAATGGATCGTCACCTCTTGCAGGAACTACGATCAAAGCCATGAAACTGGAATCTGTTTAAGCTTATGGATTTTTATTTTCACGGTTTCAGGGTGAAATGTCGTTGATCACTCAGTCTGGAGTTCATCAACTTCACATATTCATATTTGTTCTTGCCTTGCTTCATGTTCTTTACAGTGTCATGACCATGGCCCTTGGGAAAGCAAAAGTAAGTTTCTGTTTAACATCTATCAGAAAAAAAAAAAAGAAGGAACAAGCCATGATCATGATCATGATCAAGATCTTCTTTGTTTGGTGGTGATGATCAGATGAAGAAATGGAAGTCCTGGGAATTGGAAACTGGATCCTTGGAGTATGAATATTCAAATGGTGATTGTTCTTACTCTTGTCAGGAAACAACCATTGCCCTTTGCCTCTTCTCTTGTTTTCTCCTTGCGATTGTTTTTGTTTTTTATTTTTGCAGACCCGACAAGATTCAGATTCGCTCATCAAACTTCATTCGCAAAGCGTCACTCTGGGATATCAGCACTTCCTGGAATCAAATGGATTGTAAGCCTGCAATCATTAACAAGAATTTGCCTGAGTCATGTTCTGAATTCAGATAACGATCTGATATGTTCTTTGAATAACTTGGCAGGTCGCATTCTTCAGGCAGTTCTTTGGATCGGTATCAAAGGTGGATTACTTGACTATCAGAAATGGATTTATCAAAGTAAGTCGTCCCCGATATCCACTAATCACCGATCCAAAACTGTTTTGATGTTCCTGAACTATCCTTACTAATATTCTGATTCAACAGGCACATTTTGCTCCCAATAGCAAATTTGACTTCCATAGTTACATCAAGAGATGTATGGAAGATGACTTCAAGGTGGTTGTGGGTATTAGGTCTGTTATGTAGCTTATGTCAAGGTTTCCTCACTGCAGTTGAATCAAAGTCCCTGATGAGTTATTTCTTATTCTTATATCTTGCAGCATCCCTCTATGGCTTTTGGCAATCTTCTTTCTGCTCATGAATGTCTACAGTAAATCTCGTTAACTTTCTCAAGAACACAATTGAATTGATTGCTGCTATACTCATAGTTTAAATTGCAGGATGGCACACACTCTCTTGGTTGGTAGCTCTACCTCTCGTAGTAAGTACACCAGCAAGATTTTTCACGTTACAGATTTGTTTGCTTTTATTTATATTTTTAATTTTCAAAATTTTTTATGAAAGTGTCTCATTTTCTTTCATTTCTTTCTGCAGATTCTTCTGATGGTGGGTACTAAGCTTGAAATGGTTATAATGGAGATGGCTAAAAAGTTTCAAGAGAAGAGTTCAGTTGTTTTAGGGGCACCACTGGTTGAACCAAACAACAAGTACTTCTGGTTCAACAGACCTCACTGGATTCTCCTGTTAATTCACTACACTCTGTTCCTGGTGGGCCTATTTCAAACTTCTGTTCTGCAGATTTATCAGAGCTTTTTGCTGTTGTTCTTCATCTGAATGCTGTGTTTTTGAACTGTAAATTCTGCAGAATGCATTCCAAATGTCGTTTTTCATGTGGACGTTGGTCAGTTTATCTTGAAAGCCAAATCATTTCCATGAAACTTTCCTACTGTTTCTTAAAGATCTAATCTTTTTTTTTTTTTTTGTGCAGTATGAATTTGGGTTGAAGTCTTGCTTCCATGAAAACTTGGGATTGATCTTGGCTAGAGTTTTGGTGGGGTTGGCTCTTCAATTCCTGTGTAGCTATATAACCTTCCCTCTCTATTCTTTGGTCACACAGGTGAGCACTCAAAAATAAATTTTCTTTTTTATTTTTTATATGATAAAAGATGCAGAATTTTCTTATAAATTAAAAAATTAAAAATTTTAATTTAATTACAAAATTTCCAAAACAAATTTATATATTAATAACTACAAAAATTACCATCATCATATACGTAATCAATTAAATGTAGGGATGACACTTGACCTAGAATTTTACCTTGGGTCAAGCTTAAGGCCTGATTGCTCGAACTCAATCTGATCTAATGCTATATAATTATTAAAAAATAGCCTAGTTTTTTATTTTTAACCTAAAGAAATGTAAAAATTAGGCTTGTTGGAGTGAAGTCAGGCTAAGGCTTAAGTTCAGGTTTGGTATAGGTTCAACTCAACTCATTTTTATCCCTACTTATACGACGATTTAACTCTATTTTTAAACTTGAATGAATTAATTTAAATTTGATTAAAATTAATAATTTATTATAAAATAATGAAATTTTAAAATTTTAAAACTATAAAGATTTTTAAATATTTACATATTTATTTTTTAAAGTTTCTTATATCTTTTATTTTTTTTCTATAAAAAAAACACACAAAACAAAACCTTTTAACTTCTTCTGCAGATGGGTTCTCATATGAAACAAGCAATCTTCGAAGAGCAAACAGCAAAAGCTCTCTTGAAATGGCGGAAAGCGGCTAAGGAAAAGAAGAAGATGATTAAGAAGAGTGAAGGCGGTGGAGGAGGAAGTACCCATCCAGGATTGACAAGTGGCGAAACTACCCCAAGTACAGGTTCTTCACCTATACATTTGCTCCACAATTTCAAGACCGGGTCGAGTCAGGTCGAAGTGGAAAGTGTGTACAACACTTCTCCTCCGTACTACACGTCGGACAATGACGAGTTATCAGAATTTGGTGGGTCTAGTCACAACAGGAATGGATCAAGAGACCGTGACGAAGAGCAGGATCATCCTATGCAATCAGAAGACGGACATGGACATGGTGATATTTCTTTTGGAAGAGTGTGACCTATGGTGAAAGAAACTTTACTGTTCTTGTATATGCATGAATTGAGCACTTTGAGGTTCTTGATGATGATTTGATTACGTTCTTATGATTTACTTTGTCTGTTATTTCAGTAATAACTTATCAGACTGAATTTGAGGAAACAAAAATGTTTTTTTACGAGAGAATAATTATTATCTTGAAGAATAATGATCCAAGATAAAAATCGACCTAAACATGAAAGCGATTATGGAGAACAGACACCCTAGCAAGAGAGTGGGCTCCCTAATTCTCCGAGCGCCCAATCTAAGAAACAGAGATATTATCCCTAGTGCATAAAATATCCTTACAATTCGAAAATATAAGACCAAAATAGGAAAAATCCAAAAAAACTGGAGTTCAAAGCATGGATAAGAAGCTGAGTGGGCTGCCCTATTCTCCAAGCGTCTAATCTAAGAAATAAAGATATTGTCTCTAGTGCCTAAAATATCCTTACAATCTGAAATTGTAAGACCAAAATAAAAAAAAATCAAAAAAACTGGAGTTCAAAGCATAGATAAGGAGCTCATTATCAGTAAAAATAAAACCACCTTGTAGCATACCATCACGAGCAAACAGCAAGCACTGTCGAAGAGCTCGTGCCTCCACCATCGCGGGACCTCCATTACCTTCATCATAGCTAGAAAGTGCCAACGAAAAATAGCCTTCTCCATCCTCAAACAAAATGGCAAAACTAAGGAACTAGCATCTGCAAATATCGAGCCATCAATGAAAGCCAACCAACTAGAGGAGGGCATCGTTACTGCTGCTGTCCCAAAAAACAACGGCAGATTGGGAGCGGCATTATGAGGAGTTCCGACGAACAGTAGCTCCTTAAAGTCTGAATAATAAGAATTAGCTTGGGTGTGAATGTGTTGTGGTGTAACTCGTTTATCATGCCACAATTTTTCGTTCCTTGTTGACTATAGCTTCTAGCGACACGATCTCTTCCTGCTGTCTCAACAACATAGGCAAAAAAAATCCTGTAAAGATGACAAAGAGGATATTGGAAACAATCTCACTAACCTCCATAACTCCATAGCCATAGGACATTCAAGGAGCACATGCTTCATGGATTCATTTTCATAGCAAAACAAGCATTTCAATTCAACATCCTCTCCTCATTGTTGCAAATCATCTTTAGTTGGTAACACTCCATGACAACACCGTCATAGGAAATCACAAACTTTTGGAGGTACATCAAGAGACCAGATTTTATTTCATACAATTCCATGCAGCCGTTGCCCACTACCTCCCAAAACCGCAAGCACCTCATAATAAGCAATTTTAACCGAGTAAATCCCTTTTCTGTTACAAGCCCAAATGATTTTATATGATTTAGGGCTAATGCTCAATGAGATACCTAGGATAGCATTCATGTCATCAATACTGAAATATGAAAACAATTTCTCAGAGTCTCGTCTCCTCTCCCCGTTGATGAATAAGTCATATACCCTCATAGCATCATGAATTGCCATAGGATCGTCGTTTGGATAGAAGCCACCCTCCTTTGGAATCCAGGGATCCCTATTAACATAGATACTTTGGCCATCCCCGACCCTCCACCTTACCCCCCTTAACAAGACTTTTTGATTCACTTTTCCAAACTAAGCTATAGTTAGAACCCAACTAAGCTGTTAAAAATTTCCCACGAGGGAAATATTTAGCTTTAAGAACTTAATACGTATGAGTGTTAGTGTCAACAATAAGTGTCTACCTTTGTTTCCCCAAAAGAGTAGTGTTAAAACGTCAGAGGTCTTTAAAACCCATACCACCCACCGACTTCTCACAACACATGTGATCCTATGATAACCAATTGATACCCCTACTACCCTCCCGACTTCCACCCCACTAAAATTTATTCATCAGAATTTGTAGCTCATGACAAGTAGCAACCGGGATAAGAAAGACATTCATACAATAAGTTGGGATAGCCTGTATGATAGCCTTGATTAAGATCTCCCTACTCGCCCATGACAAAAAACGGTTGTTCGAATTGTTTATATGTTTCTAGATCCTGTCTTTAAGAAACTAGAAAATATGCCGCTTGCTTCATCCAATTAGAGAAGGTAAGCCCAAATAGTTATTATGACCCAAAGGTAAGTGCACTACAGGCAAATAGGAAATAGCCTTCTTAACATCTGGTGCAATACATGGGCTAAAAAGAATACTAGACTTACCATAATTGATGGACTGACCAGAAGCTTCTTCATAAATGCCCATAATGCTTTTAATTTGAGTAGCAGTGAGTCATCGATGAAAAATAAATGTGATATTTTGGGACAACCTAACTTTGCCCGACAACCATGAATCACCCCATGCCTTTCACCATCTCTTAATAGAAGTGAAAGTCCCTCTGCGACAATCATAAACAAATAGGAAGAGATAGGATCACCTTGCCTCAACCCCTGAATCGGAACAATAGGGCCCACCTCTTTGCCATTAACTGAAATCAGATAACTAATGTTAGATACACACCTCCGCATCCATTGAACCAAAACAGCAGAAAACCCCAGAGCTGTCAATATAGTAAACAAATATTCCCAATTGACCCTGTCATAGGCTTTTGCAATATCAATCTTTAGTGCACAAGAACTAGAATTTCCCCTAGACCGTTATTTCAAATCATGTAAAGTCTAAAAAGCCACAATAAAATTATTCGTAATTAATCGTCCATAAACAAAAGTAGATTGGTTTAAAGAGATAATCTTAGGCAAAATAAGCTTCAAACGAGTGGCTAATGTTTTAGATAATATCTTGTAGAGCATACCGCATAACGCAATTGGACTAAATTCGGTAAGATGCATAGGATTATCACATTTTGGGATTAAGACAATAAGAGTATTAGCCAAAGATCGTGGAAGGGTACCTTGTTGAAGCCAATCACGACAAGCATTAGGCATGTCATTACCTAGAATGCTTTAGAATATTTGGAAGAAAGTGGGGTTCAAGCCATCAGGGCTCGGTGCTTTATTAGGGTCCATCTGAAAGAGGGCAGCTCGGAACTACTCATCTGAAAGTGCGGTAAGTGCATCGTTAGCCGATTCGTCTACCAAAGGTCTAACTAGCCGAACCACAGTGCTATTGGAAGACTCAACAGCATGAAAAAAAAAGTGAAATAAGTATGAATCAAACCACAAATAGCAGTTTCATCCGTTGTAACAACCCCAATTTCATCTGTTAAGCTGGTGATCCGATCCCTCTTTCTGTGGGCTTTAATACTGTTATGAAAATTTTGGTGTTTTTGTCACCATTCCGAAACCAAAATGCTTTAGCTTGCTCCTTTAATCTCACTTCCTCCTCCTCTAAAATTGTAGTCCATTGTTCTTTTAAGCGTCGAACCTCGGTTGTGTCTAAGTTATGATGTTCCATTTCTAACTTTCTTCTAATCGTTCCTTTTTTAGCCCACCTTAACCGATTCCTCTGCTTACCCCATAATTATATTTTATCCAAAACCGAAGTCGTGCGCTCGGGAAAATTTAAAGCAGCCTCATCAAAACAAGCACTATCAACCGTCTCCCAAAGATCAGGCTCAGATTGCTAAGAATTGTCAAATCGAAACCATTGATTAACCCTATCCGAACTTGTTCTAGCCGTTTCAATCAATAAGGGACAGTGGTCCGAAACTGGAGCAACTAGGATTGAACAAATAGCATCCCTAAACAAAGAGCTCTACTCAGCATTAGAACATGCTCTATCAAGCTTCTCTTTAACATATAAGTTATAGAACCTTCCCTGCAAGTGTATGAGAAGGACGAGCCCACATGCATAATATCTGAAAGATGAGCATTACACAACGCTTCTCGTAAACCAGAAATTAAATAAGAAGGCTGAGGAGGACCACCCATTTTTTCAAACGAAGCAGCAATGTCGTTAAAATCACCAAAACATAACCAAGGAAGTTGACACCTTACTGCCAAAGCCCTCAATAAGTTCCAAGAAGCCCATCTCCTAATACTCTCTAGAAAGCCATAAAATCCAATCAGGCGCCACTGTGCATTATCAGTTTCAATCACACAATCAATAAAGTTAAGAGAACAACCTGAGACCTGAAGCTTAATATCAGTCGACCAAAAAATAGATAAACCCCCACTGATCCCAATACTGTCTACAGAGAAGCAATTTTCAAATCTAAGCTGACTACATAACGCTTCTATTCGCACACCATGGACTTTAGAAAGAATTGAGAAAAATCTGGGATGGCAATGGAGTGTTTAGGCTTGTTCCCGCATTGTTTGGTCCTGATTGCAAGCTTGTTCTATCAAGTCCGAGTCTCAATCAAGAATTGGATAGGCGATTATTTCGGCGAGGGACTGCGCAAAGGTTTTCACTCCAGAGAGGTTTCGGGTCTTCCTTCCTGTAATGGAGAAGGAGTTCACAAACGGAATCAGCGTGGCCTAGCTTGCCACATAAGTAACAATAAAACTAAATCCTTTTATATCTAAATGTGACATAGAATGGGGTTGCCATCAAAATCAAATAATTTCTTCTTCCTCTTCAGGGGTTGTCTAATGTCCATACGAACCCTGATTTTCATAAAGGAATATGCCCCTTCAGTATTAGAATGAGTAGTGTTATACTCTAAGAAAGAGTCGACAAAATTTCCCAGTGAGGACGCTACTGTAGTAGTCATAAACCCCAGCTTCAAGTCGCAAACTTCAACCTAGCAACGAAATAAGAAGGGTATCTTCCCATGATTTTATCGTACTAAAAACCAGGAGGTGCTTGTTGAACAACCATGGAGCCCCTGATATTACGCGTTCAAGATCAACAGAATGGAAGAATCGAAACAGGCACCATCTTGCTCCCAAATCAAAAATTGCAATACCCCCAAAGGATGCCAAAGATCCGCAAACACTTCCCGCATAGAGAGAAAATTAATTTAGTTGTAAGTCAAAAACATACCAACTAGACAAAGCTCATAGGACACCGACATCGACGGAGCAGAGTGCGGGATTACCAGCTCCTGATCCTCCTCAGTTAAAAGAGATAGATGGTTAAAGTTGGATTCCATAGCCAAACAACGAGAAGACTCTGTGATTTAGGTAAGAACGAAATCATGCATAAAGCATACGAACCATAATCGCCCAAATCGCCTTATTTATGATATTAGAACGTGCAAATTCATTCGGTAGTCACCAATTTGAAGTTACAACAAAACTGTTTGTTTAAAATGGAAATTATCTTAGCTAAAGTACTGAGCATGATATATATTCTTGTAGACAGGGATGGCATTTGGTCCGGCCCGGGCTTGCTCCGAGATCAACGAACCAGGTCAAGGCTTGACAACTTTAAGAAAAATAACGTCGTTTTTTATTTTAATTTAAAAATAAAATTATATAATTTTGATTTTCAATCATTTAATAAAACAAAAGCATTTCTAGATTTTGTAGTAAATAAACTATCTTTTTTTTTAGGGAGGGGGGGAGTAAATAAACTATCGATAATAATAATATAATAAAACAAAAATATATAAGAATAATTTATAAATTAGAAACTTTGGATAAATTGTTTGACAAAGTAAAAACATTCAAAATTGCAAAAGGGAAACGCCGTTGCCGGGGATCGAACCCGGGTCACCCGCGTGACAGGCGGGAATACTCACCACTATACTACAACGACCCTGTTGATTGGTACGTCAAGATAAAGTCCAATTGTATATTATGGAGATGTCTGATCTAAGCCTCACCGTCCATGGCGGAAGAAGAAAGAGAGAACAAGTTTCTTCAACAAAGATGGGAAATTCTTGATTGTCATCTGTATATAGTCGTAACTTCTCAGGCTGCAATAGGAGTAATGGCATTTCACACTGTTGATAATGCTTTGTTCTGCTTTGTAAGGAGTGTCAAAGTCCTGGTTGGACAGGGTTTCGGTTTTCGACGAGGAAGTAAAGAGTCTTTCAGGTTCTCCTATGATGTTTGGTCCCTGTAATGGAAGCTTAAGTGAGAAACTGTATACAAACTTTGGACTGCCCAGTGAGTAGGAGTTGACGAGCATGTACGTGATCTTTATAGTTGGAAAGATCTATTCTTGGTAAACGCAAAGAGACCGTTTTGATCATTTTTGGTCCCGTTACGTCCATCTTAAATTCAGGATTCTTGCGATATCCAATTTCTACTTATACTCTTGTCCCTTAATTTCCCTTTTTCTTTGCATGTACGTACAAGGGCATTGATCAAAATTAGAAGTTCTGTATCGAAAACCATGGATTTCTATCAAAGGGCAATCATGAACCTGCTCGCCACCCAAAAAAGGTGTAATCTTGAGTTTGTACTCAAAAGTGTTGTCTTTGTTTATTCTCGGTTGAACCTCACGAGACTCTTGAACTTGTGGCCTCTTGAAAGCCAAGAACTTTTGAAATTTCTGCAATCTGAATGCTCATATCTCGTTTAGTTAAAAGGTTTTCTGATCAGATTTTTGTGAAGTTTGTCGTGTCTTTAAGATAGCAAAGCTCTTGTCTTTGTTTACCTTGTGTTCTGTCATCTCTTGAAAACAAAAAGGCGGCAACTTTTGAAGGAGGGGCTGGAATTCTGGTTGGAGAAATGGGTGGAGGTGGTGGTGGAGGAGGAGGACGGTCAAGAGAGCTCGACGAGACACCCACATGGGCCGTTGCTGCTGTTTGTGCAGCTATCGTATTGATCTCTATCATTCTTGAGATGTTTCTTCATCGAACTGGGGAAGTAAAATTTTCTTCTTTTAAAACTCTTCGCCAAATGCAATTCTGATTTTATCATTTCATTTCACCTGTCATCTTTTTATTGTTTGTTGTTCATGCATTTTGTGCTTTTTCTTTTTTGTTGTATAACGTAAATCAGCATCTTTCTTCTGCTTTCTCTTGTGTTCTTTTATTCGAACTTGAATTTAGATAAATCTGTAAAGCTGCTTCTTGATTTTAATGTTGTAAATGATTGTGAAGATAGAGATCACATATCCCATCTTGATGTTATTGATGAGACTGATGCATGATGATTCTGTTACATGATTGGTTGGTCCTGGAAGATATATCGGAGACCAGGAAATGGATGTTGGAAGATGTTATTTCATTGTCACTTTGTTTTTTAAGAACATGTTGGAGCATATCTAATCTATCATGATTGCATCCTTCAAAATGTTTTGTCTTCCCTTTGATCATTGTTTCCTAAGTTCTGGGTATGGACCTCATGTTAAGTTATCTTTTACTATAACTTAGTGCCTTTCTTTCAGTTGTTCAGAGGACGCAACAAAAAGGCCATGTATGAAGCTCTTGAGAAAGTTAAAGCCGGTAGATGTTTAAACCCTGCACATCAAATTTTCATTCTCTTTTCCTCCCACTAACAATTTGGATATCCTTCACAAGCCTTTTATGTTATTTTCTGCAGAGCTTATGGTTTTAGGATTCATATCTTTGCTCCTGACATTCAGTCAAGGCTATGTTTCTCAATGGTGTATTCCTGTAAGATATGCCAATACAATGTTACCATGTCAACGGAAGCATTTGCGTGTTGAAGATCACGGGGGTGAACATTACGAGAGTGAGGCTCCTGCAGATAAGGGAGATCATCATCGTAGACTCCTATGGTATGCACGCAGATTTTTAGGTGGTGACAGCGCAGGTGCAACATGCAAGGAGGTAAGTGAATCTTGCTTTGAAGGTATACTAACTCTTGACCATGCTTATAAGTGTTCAACCTGTGTGTTGAATAGTAATTATTCAAGGTTTGATGCTCCTCCGTGTGTTCTGAATAAGTAGAAGTTGAATCGTTCAGTGAAATTTCTAAAGCCGCTTAATTGATCAATGACTTTCTATGACAGGGTTATGTGCCGCTAATTTCATTAAATGGTCTGCATCAGTTGCACATTTTCATATTCTTCTTAGCAGTTTTTCATGTGATATACAGTGCTATCACGATGATGCTTGGAAGATTAAAGGTATGGTAAGGCAGTTTGTGTTCTTTATGATGTTTTACGTTTCACAACTTGCTAAGGATACTTAAATCTGCTGGAACGCTCTTCTCTGGAAGGTGACTTGATGGCATAGATAACTCTTCTGGCCAATGCTGAGAGTAGACTTCCCCTTTCTGGAACACTTGTTATCAACTAATCTGCAGCCATAACTGATAGTTAGTAGCTTAAGTATTGAATCTTTCTCATGCAGATCCGTGGGTGGAAGGTGTGGGAACGTGAGACTTGGGAAGAAGAAAACTTGGACGGTATTTATAGCTCAGTTCATTTTTCACTTGTAATAGAAATGGTTATCCTGCAGAATCTCCAGCCCTCTAAAGGTGAATTTGTTTTCATTTTCTGAAAACTAATGGGATATGTAGTAACTGTTCAGGTGCCTCAAGATTCCGCCTCACTCATGAGACATCATTCGTGAGACAACACACGAGTTTCTGGACAAGAACGCCAGTAACCTTTTATATTGTAAGAAGATGCATCTAGCTTCTGCTTTCAATCTACTACAGTGTTGTTGACATAGAACACGATTGTGAATCCATGTATTGAACTATGATGAACTTCCTAATTATGCGAAATATCCAAACAATATAATACTACCACTTACTTTTCTTCTGTAAGTTCTTGATGATGTTCTAAATACAATTAAGCTCTTAATCGTCACTGTCTGGAATTTTCTTATGGTTTAACCATGAATGTGTAATTACGTACCCATAAGATTGTTGTTCAAGCCAACCGATATATGATCAGTACATTTCATACTGTTAACAATGGCTGCTTTTTGAATCTTGCAGGTATGTTTCTTTCGTCAGTTCTTCAGATCTGTTCAAAGGGCTGACTACGTGGCCATGCGAAATGGATTCATCTCTGTGAGTTTAGCAGCTGTAGTGACGTTAAAATGAAAACTTGCACTTACAGTAAATGGTTTGATTCTTGCAGGTTCATTTAGCACCTGGAAGTAAATTTAACTTTCAAAAATATATCAAAAGATCATTAGAAGATGACTTCAAGGTAGTTGTTGGAATCAGGTAAACTTTGATCCTACTCTAGGAGTGATTTTGCAGTGTGTTGTGATATACTTTGAACTCAAAATCTCCATGCTTCTGGCAGTCCACTACTTTGGGCTTCTGTGGTGGTCTTTCTACTCTTTAATGTTCATGGTTAGTTCTTTCTTGATTTTCTTTTGCATCAATTCAGTTTTTGAGCTAGGTCACTTAGTATTGTCCTTGAACTTTTCAGGATGGCACGTCTCTTTCTGGTATTCAATATTTCCTCTAATTGTAAGAATTCTATAATGGAAAAGCTCCCTAGATTGAATTATTGACAGCTGAAAGGGGAAAGATCTTAACAATTGGTTTGTCTGAAGGTAATATTAGCAGTTGGCACAAAGCTTCAAGGAATTATAACAAAAATGGCAGTCGAAATTCAACAGAGACATGCAGTAATCCAAGGGATACCAATTGTGGAAGTCTCTGACAGACATTTTTGGTTTAGTTGGCCTCAACTAGTTCTTTATCTCATCCACTTTGTCCTATTTCAGGTATATGACAGACAGAGAGCTAGTAAAAGCTTCATTTCTTTGAATACACAGACTATCTTGATACTGAAACTTACTTCCGCATGCTTCACTTTTCTTCTTCCTGTTTATGATTTGTGTGATTCCATGACTATCTTCTTTGATGTTGTGTTTTTCCAGAATGCATTCGAAATCATTTACTTTTTCTGGATATGGGTAACTGCCTGCTCTTCTTTTCTCATCTCCATTTGCATTTTAGACAAAAATAATTCACTCAGCTTTTCTTCCCTATTGCAGTATGAATTTGGGTTGAAATCATGTTTTCACGAGGATTTCACCGTTACAATTATGAGAGTTACCGTTGGGTAAGCCGAAATCTTCAATTCATTCGTTAATTCGAAGCATAATTCTTACCAGTCTTCCATTTTTTGAATGCTGAAAGTTTTTCCTTTTAAGAGCAGTCTGGTAGTTGTTCTCGGTAAAAGATCCTTAAAAGTTCTCGACACAGATTGAGATCTGGTCATACTCCATATATAAATATCTATACATTCAGAACCTTGGTCGGAGAACTTCACAGAGAATTGGTGTTTGCTGAAAGTGACACAATGGTAACTGAATTTCACAGGTTAGGAGCCCAGTTTTTGTGCAGCTACAGCACACTTCCACTCTATGCACTTGTAACACAGGTAACTTCATGATCTCCTCCTACCATGGTTCAGTAAAAAGCATCGACCTTTTGAGATATTGCGAGTAACTTGGGAAGTTTTCAGATGGGATCAACCATGAAGCGGTCGGTGTTCGACGAACAAACTTCAAAGGCACTAAAGCAGTGGCAAAAGAACGCCAAGAAAAAGGGTGAACACTCTCATTCTGGTGCTTAGGTGGTAGTCCAACTGAGACCTCCTATGGCATCTTCTGCACAAAGTCGATTTTTGTGCCAAGAAGTCCGGTAATGACAACGGTCACAGCTCGAATGATGTAAAGCACACTCATCAGCCTCTCCCACAAACAGCAGACAGTATGACTACAGTTGATCTTGATCACCTAAGCTGCACTGAACCATATGTCCAATGTTGTCTTCTGAGCTAATCAATTTTACTGTGTTATTACAGGATTTTCTTTTGTTCTCTGGTTACTGTGTTTTATTTTTTCTTTTGTCATCTTAAGGACCAGTGTAATTCTGAAGAAGGCTAGAGTAGCTTTATCCATACTTGGTTTAGACTGATGAGTAGATTGCTATTACTACGAGTGATGAATAAACCTGATTGATTGATGAGTTTATTTTGATAAGTTCACACTTCATTGGCAACTTTTCAGCTCTCCAACTTAAGGCTGACAATTAGTGGTGGCAAATATGACCCGGTTTGGTCCAACCTAGGTTGTTCGGGCCTTGGGCCGAGTTTGGATTCGAAGGTGCCAAACTTTTTTTCTCAAAATAACTTCTTGTGGGTAGAACGGTGCTCAAGTTGTTAAAGCCTCCAAAATAATTCTGATTCTCCAACCTTCTTGAAGTAATCGTAGAATCAAGTCGAATATTTAAAGAACTAAATATTAGTTTCTTAATTCTAAATAATAAAATCAAAAATAGGGTTTAAGTAAATGATTAACTAAAATTAAGAAGAAATCAAATTAAATCAACTGAATATAAAAGTGAAAAAGTCAAGAATATCAAACTTTAATTTAAGGGAAATATCTCACCTAATTGTAATATTGATCATTGGTTTAAAAAGAATATTTTCACAATTCAAACAGTTAATCCAAAATATATTAGGATGGTCGTAATAAGTCTAAAATTGTCCCAAATTAATTGGTTCAAACCCAGCATTAACCCAAAACTTATCATCTATTGACTGGTGTGATAATATTCTATATCAAATAAATGATAACAATAAGCTTAGTGAAAAAACTAACCCTAAATTAAATAATCGAGATAATCGCAATTATTCAATTTAGTTTTTTATTTATCGTAAGTTAAATATGGAAACTCATAAATAACCAATTTGCTCCTTATCTTTCATGACAATTACGTATAACCGAATTCATGAGTAGCAAAAGAATAATTAATATTAAATTAAATTATTAAATTAATCAATATTAATCATTCATGAAACATGATAACTCAAAACAAAAACTACTTGAATTAAAACATGATTAAAAATTAAGAATACAAAACTTCACAAGGTTATAAATAGAGTATGGAATCCCCTTGAATTAGAATAACTAAGTTTAACAACCACACACGACTTTTACTCCAATAATAAAAATAGAAAAAAGATTACGAATTGCAAAAAGCGTAAAAAGAGAGAACTTTTTCATTCTTTGAGAGGTGGGGTAGGTCATTTTTATAGAGTTTTATGATCTAATCCTAATGTAATTCTAACTTTAAAAGATGTCTATCTAAAATAAATTCAAATTCTTACATGATAAGGATCAAAAGATGTTTTTAAGTTAAACTCCAACTCTTCAAGTCTTATCCACCGCAACAATCTTTTCACTTTATTCAAGATTTGTCATCATCATCAATAGAGTCTCAATTTGATGCAACATCTACTTTTCATCTCCTAAAATAAAACATACGTTAGTTTGCATATTTAAGTACCAAAATAAATCTAAAACAAAATAGATAATATCAAATAATATAACAAAATAACATCTTATCAATCGAGCTTGAACTTGAGTCACTGCTTGAACTTGAGTTACTGCTTGGAGAGTCAAGTCAACTAAGATCAAATGTAAGCCCGGACCAAATTAGCCTATTGCTAAGGGCCCGTTTGGTTCCACTTTAGTTTTTGTTTCCTGTTTTTAGTTTTTGTTTCCTGTTTTTTGTTTCTGTTTTTTTGTTTAAACAAATGAAAATCTGTTTGGTTGAAATTTTTAATATAAATTTTTTTAATTTTAATAATAATAATAACAATTTTTGTTATTATTATTATTATTATTATTATTATTATTATTATTATTATTATTATTATTATTATTATTATTATTATTGTTAATAATAATAATAATAATTATTATAATAATTATTATTATTATTGTTATAAATTTCTACTTACTATTATTATTATTATTAGTTATTGTTAATAACAATATTAATTATTAGTAATTATTGTTATAAATTTTCTACTTACTATTATTATTATTATTATTATTTATTGTTAATAATAATATTATTATTAATTATTATTAATTATTGTTATAAAATTTCTACTTACTATTATTATTGTTATTATTAAACTCATTATTATTATTATTATTATTATTATTATTATTATTATTATTATTATTATTATTATTATTATTATTATTATTATTATTATTATTATTATTATTATTATTGTTAATATTATTATTATTATTAATTATTTTATAAATTTTCTACTTATTATTATTATTATTATTTATTGTTATAAATTTTCTACTTATTATTATTATTATTATTAAATTCTTCTTCTTCTTTATTATTATTATTATTATTATTATTATTATTATGTTATTATTATTAAGTTTATTA
The DNA here is from genome assembly GCA_029891385.1 of Erythroxylum novogranatense. NCBI lineage: Eukaryota > Viridiplantae > Streptophyta > Magnoliopsida > Malpighiales > Erythroxylaceae > Erythroxylum > Erythroxylum novogranatense. Next base: position 359,419 of record CM057225.1, on the reverse strand, counting down.
TAATTAATTTTTATTATTATTTATTGTTATAAATATTCTACTTACAATTTTAATACTATTAATATTATTATTTTTATTATACTAAATTAATTATCTTATTATTATTGATTATTAATTATTATTATAAAATTTATTATTATTATTATTATTATTATTATTATTATTATTATTTCAAGATAGAAACCTGGGTTATGTTGGTTTTTTGTCAAATAAAACATGTTGTCAAAATTCAGAGAAACGATGTTTTTTGGTTTCTGTAAAACTGTTGTGGTTTTTTTATTTTCATAAACAAAAAATCGCAACAGAGTAAACCAAACAGCCCCTAAGTTTATTACCAATGATCTTGAACCTTGTAAGCTTAAGATAGAATCAAAACAAAAATAAAAAAGTTGAAATTGAGTACTTAGCCTAAATTAAATTGGAAATATTTTTAAATTCAAGTTTTACTTTAGACATTAAAAATTTTTGGATTAAAACTCGAGTTTGTATTTGAAATAATTTTAAGCGAGTTTGAATACTCGACTCAGACTCAAATCTAAAAAATTTTCAAACCCATTGTTAAAAATCCAAACTTAGTTAAAAATAAATTAATCTGTTGATTTGATTTCTTACGAGTGATTAGTCTATATTTGATTGGGCTTATATTAATAAAGCTTTTATCAAGAGAGTTTTTTCTTGTAGATATTTTATGAGAAAACTTTATAAATAAACTAGTTGACTACTTAACTGTCATTTAAAAAGAGTTTTTTGGAAGAGCTTCATACAACTGTTTAGCAACATAAAAATAAAATACTTTTATTTTTAACTATATTTTATTTTGTAATAAAAATTTTTAAAGTATAAAATTATTTAAAGTATATTAAACAATATGCAAATTACAATATATTAATTATTATATAATTTTAAAATATATGAAATATAAATGAAAATACATCCAACCAAATCTTTTATATGGGTTATAACATAAGTAAACTAACATAAAAATAAATATTAAAACATATAAAAAGTTAAATAATATTATATAAATATCAAAATAAATATTTAAATTGAATAAATAGTTAAATATATAATAAATTATGAATTTATTGTAATACAAGAAGATTTACAACATCAAACTATACGTTACAAAACAACTACGTAAAATATTAGAGAATATGAGTTTACAAGATAAATGTGAAAATAAATTTGTGGGTATTATGAGAATTATATGTAAAACATAAGGACAAAAAGACTAAAATATAGATTCATTAATTGATATAAAAGTTACCAAAAAAGCCATTTGAGAGGCTTTTTAAGAAGTTCTAAATTTAAACTTTTAAAAATTGTATTTTGGTAATCAAAAAATTATGTCTATTAAAAAATAATTTTTATTTTACGACCAAATATTTATTTTCTTAAAAAGCTTTTATAGTAGAGAAAATACTTCAACTCTTAAAAACTCATTCAAACATACAGCCACTTAATCAAATTTGGATTAATTTATCATCTTTATGTAATAAATATGTTCCATCACAAGACTCAATACGACAAGACCTACTAAAAAGGGATAAAGTCGTACTTTTGGTCTAATATGAGTGGATAGAGATGAGACCTCAGATTGTGGTACAGACACTCTGTAACGTTGTAGAGAGACTTACTTTCATAGGATTTGTTTTCTCGTTACAGCCATGGCTTCTCTGAGGAGCCTAGACAGTTTGACAGCTAAATATCGTCGTCTTCAGATTGTAGCAGAAGCCAAAACTAGACCTATACACGAGCATCTTCCAAAACATGTTGCTGTCTCAAAACCCATTTCCAGAAGATGCTCTGTTCTCATCTTTTCTTTGCCTTTTAGCCTCATTTCGCTGCCACGCGTAGCAGAGTCTAGAGAAAGACGCAACAAAAAGACTATCCCTCTTGAAGACTATCTTACAAGCCGTTGGTTCACTAAAAAAACCTTGTCTTGTTGTGTTATGTTTATTTTTTATGGGATTTAGTATCTAAGTTTGTGGGACTTCTGTGTTGAAAATTTAGCAGCTAATGGATTGAAATACTACGATGTTCTTGAGGGAAAGGGTCCGGTTGCTGAGAAAGGATCAACAGTTCAGGTTCGTTGCTGGTTCAATCTATGTTGCTCTGTTTTCATCTCATCAATCACAAAAACAGAGAAGGATTTGCAGTTCATGTTGCTCTGTTCTTGCAGGTGCATTTTGATTGTATATATCGGGGTATAACAGCTGTATCAAGTAGAGAATCCAAGCTTTTAGCTGGAAATCGTATTATTGCTCAGGTTATATGATCAAAACTGCTTTTTTCTTTTCATTTGATATGTTCTTTCTCACAGCAATTCTTTCTCAGGGCTATGCCAAGTTTTGTTCTGTTTGATAGTTTGCATATATAGCTTTCTCTTCCAATATTAGCATTGTAAACCAGAAAGTTGCTTGCTGATACTCATTTTGTTGCTAATTAAGCCTTACGAGTTCAAAGTTGGATCCCCTCCGGGCAAAGAAAGGAAGCGTGACTTTGTCGACAATCCAAACGGTTTGTTCTCTGCACAGGCTGCTCCAAAACCTCCACCTGCAATGTACTCAGTAACAGAGGGGATGAGAGTTGGAGGGAAGGTGATGGCATTTTTGAAGTTTCTCAGTATCTCATTGGACTATAACAACTTAGTAGCTTTACCTGTCTCTGTTTTCTTTCTCTTCTCCAAAACAGAGGACTGTTATTGTGCCTCCAGAAGCTGGCTATGGTCAAAAGGGAATGAACGAGATTCCAGTAAGATCATGCATTTCAGTCCATTTCTGGACTCTGTTTTGAGTTAGTATGAATCTAGACATGATCATCAGATTGTTCTAAGTTAGTATTTTCTCTTATGTTGCAGCCAGGAAGTTCATTTGAGCTTAATATTGAGCTTCTGGAAGTAACACAACCTGAAGGAAAGTGAGATCACTTCTGAATTTTTGTTTCTAACATGGAAAACCAGAGCTTCTCCACCGGCTAAGTTGTCATGCACCGGTAATCTGTCACAGTGGTAATACATGTTATCAGTTGAATCTTCCCTTGAAATTCTAAGAGCAGCGCATTTTAATGTACTCTCATATATTCCTCCTACGGGCATAACCACAAACCACAACCAAGCAAATCGTCAAAAGATCCTAAGAAAAAAGATCCGATCTTTTTATGATTATTGCAGACCAATCACCAACAGCACAGAGGGAATTTTACTGTAATTTGTTGCCCGCATTATTCTTGTAATTCTTTTCTGTATGATCCACCATGAATGCCAATGAGGAGATTATCCTTGGTTGCGAGTTGCAATTCATGACTACTAGGTTTCATCCAACAAAAGTTATCACCAGGTGGAAGTTGAAGTTAACTCATCTGAGTATAACCTAAAAAGTAACAAAATTTTGAATCTATGCTCAGGCATCCACACCATTTAAATTTGTATCTTATGAGAAGCTCCTCAACTTCCTGCTTCAAGGTTAGGATCTTCTGCTGCAGTGGGGCAACACGAGCGTCCATGTCCCGCCCAGTAAACTTCCACTCTTATCAGTCTACTATAGTTGAGTGTTTCACCATCAGCTTCTGTGCAAACAGAACTCATTCCCCATTGAAAATGATCGTTGCATTAAATTATATTTATTCTGGCATAAGGGTAACAATCTGTGAAAGTAAATTGAAAGTGAACCCTTTTGCAATATATCAGCAGCTGGAGGTGAAGACTGCAAAAAGGAGAGCAAGGGCTTCAGCCCCTTTGCGTGCTCTTTTAAGTAACTGTCTGCAGTCTTACGAGTTGTTTTACAAGCTTGAACATCTCCGGTCCTGGAAGGATCGTGTAATGATGCTTCTAATTTTTCATGTGTTTCCAAGCATTGGTTGATGGTACTCTCAACCTGTTGAACTGTAGCTTAATAATTTTCAATACAAAGAGAACTGCTGAGTTTCGAGTGATTATACAAGTAAAAATCCTCCAACTGCAATTTTGTTAGATAAAAAGACTTGGAGATTGACAGGTTGATGGGCACGTATACAATGCAAGCTACAGACATGAAGAAAAATCCAGAAATCAACATAAATGGTTCTCTGATCAGCGAAAGTTCGTTGAACCTGTAATAGGCCTACAAGATAAGCAACAATTGCTGAACAAAATATTGCCATGAAAATCTTTTAAGCTAATTATTAAATGTGCATTGTTCAAGCAATCATGAGAATCACTGGAGATCTCATGATTCACTTTTTTTCATTATGCTATTCTTACATCAAATCTGTCCCCCCTCGTCTACTTATACTCCTCCTCCAAAGGCTTATAACTTAATGCTAGATTTATACTAACTTTTCATCGATGATTATCCTCTAAATATCAAGATCGAGATCCTAATATGGTCAAGAGATCATCAGAATGTTGGATGCAAGTCTATCACATAGAGGGTACCATTTTCAATAAATACGACAGCGATTTCGATACTACATTTGTTAAAAACAAAAAAAGACAACTGCATTTATTAAATTTGTAGCTATTTCACGAGGTGGGGTATCTATAAAAGGCACTCCCTGCTTCATACAAAAATATTTATAAAAAAAGAAAACCAAAGCAAAGCAACGCTCAGACGTTAGGAAATATTTTTCTAAAAGGATGGTAAGTAACAAAATAATGAGGTTAGTATTTTTTAGCAGGAAACACCTTGTGAGTCATTATTTTAGTTTTATCCATGTATACCTTCTATTTGTAATAGTGGAAGAATTATTTTGAGTTTTGTCCATGAACGTAGCCCAAAATTAAGATGAACCACGTTAAATATTTTGTGTCAATTTTTCTCATTTTATTTTTCTTCAAGAAAATACACTCGCTGCACCCAACAAGTTGTATCAGAATTATGTTTTTTTATTGAAAGTATTTTTTAAAAAGAAGTATATCATAAGGAAGACAAAATTACAAAGAATTTTTGACGTGATCCGCTCGAGTCGCTGACGTAAAACGGCAAGTTGATGAATAGTAATCTCAAGTTTTTTTTTAAATTTAAAAGTTACAAGGTGACGGCATTGTAGATGTCCCTACAATAGTACCTGAGTCTCATGACACTATTTAAGATACTATTCACAAGTTACTATTTAACGAGTCTCGCGGTAATATTGCAGTGGGATCCGACGATATTTTTGGGTGAGTACTACTTACAAGTTACTATTTACCAGGTCCTGTGGTAAAAATTTAGAAAATATCTTTTCTGACAAATTTTAGCGTCCTAATTCTATCTTTAAAGTCGATTTTCTCAAATTTAGCTTAATTTAGCAAATGGAGGTGAAGACGAGCAACATGATCAATCTAAACAGTATTAACTACCATATATGGTGAATCAAGATGAAGGATCTCTTGATGATTACAAAGATGCATTTGTAGGTATTTTTGACAACCAAACCGGTGAAGATATCCAACGAAAATTGAGAGTTTGAGCATGAAAAAGCATATGGTTATATTCGACAGTTTGACAATGATAATGTGTATAATCATATTTATAACGAGGCTCATGCAAAAATTCTGTGAAATAAGCTGGAGCAGTTGTAAGCTTTAAAGACCGGCAACAACAAATTGTTTTATTTGACAAAATTGATGCAGGTAAAATACCAGGAGAGTACTTCTGTAACTGATCATTTAAACAATATGAAAAGGATGGTTGATCAGTTATCAAAGACAGACATAAAATTTGACGACGAGGTGATTGCTCTAATGGTGTTAACTTCATTATTAGAGTCTTGGGGGGCTTTAAAGGTGTCTTTGACAAATACTACACCAAATGACGTATTAAATATGGAGTCTTTTACAAGCAACATACTAAATGAAGAGATAAGACGTAAATCACATAATACAACCTCTTCATCACATTCAGATGTTCTGTTTACAGAAAATATTAGAAATAGTTAATCCAGAGGTCCAACGTCTAGAGACAAGAGCAGAGGAAACTCAAACAGATACATAAATGTGGAATGTTATTATTGCAAGAAGAAAGGTCACATCAAAATTTTTTGCCAAAAGTTGATGAAGGAAAAAAAAGATGTGAAAAAAAAGAAAGCAGTGATGATGAACAAAGTAACATTGTTGATGTATTCAACCTTATTATTAATACAGAGATAGTCAGCTTGATGTCACAAGAAATAAGTTGAATAGTTGATAGTGAAGTTATAGTTCATGTTATATTTCACAAACAAATTTTCTCATCTTACACACCTGAAAATTATGGCGTTGTTATGATAGTAAATGGAAATCTATCAAACATTGTTAACAAATGAGACGTTTCTTTAGAGACATCGAATGACTCAAGACTGTTGTTGAAAGATGTCAGGTATATTCTTGATATGCGTCTGAACTTGATTTCTGTAAACAGGTTAAATGATGAAGGTTTCAGAAATACTTTTGGAAACAAAAAATGGAAACTCACTAAGGGCTCCTTTGTAGTGGCTAGAGGTCAGAAACACTCAAAACTGTATATGATGCAAGCAAAGCTCTCTAGTGATGTTGTCAATACGGTGGAGAATGATAATATAGTTGATTTGTGGCATAAAAGACTGGGTCACATTGATGAGAAATGGATGACTCAGCTTGTAAAAAAGAATATGCTATCTAGTCTGAATCAGATAAATCAGAAGGAATGTGCAGATTGTCTAGCAGAGAAACAAAACGGCATTTCTTTCCAGAATTTCCCTCCATCTAGAATGAAGAATGTTCTAGATCTGATTCACTCAGATTTGTGCGGACCATTGCCAAAGTCACTTGGTAACGCACAGTATTTTGTGACTTTTATTGATGATCATTCTAGGAAAACGTAGGCTTATACTTTGAAGACTAAAGATCAAATGTTAGATGTGTTCAAACAATTTCATGTCTCAATTGAGAGACAAATTAGGAAAAAGTTGAAGTGCATCCGGACAAACAAAGGCGAAGAGTACATCGGATTATTTGATGCTAACTGTAAAGAGCATGGTTCCAAAAAATGTGTGGATAGTAAAGGATATTTCTTATGATCATTTGTGAGTCTTTGGTTGCAAGGCCTTTCTCCATATTACTAAAGATGAAAGAAAAAAGTTTGATGTCAAGACACGACAGTGTGTATTCATTGGCTATGGTTAAGATCAATTTGACTATAGGCCTTATGATCTGATACAGCGAGTGTTTTTTTTAAAAAAAAGAAAAATAAAATGAACAAAATGGACACAAAAAATTTAGCGTGATTCACCATTAATTTTGAGTTGACTATCTCTGTATCAATAACAAAGTTGAATACATCAACAATGTTACTTTGTTCATCATCACTGCTTTCTTCTTTATTCACATTTTTGCCTTTTTCTTTCATCAACTTTTGGTAAAATTTCTTGATATGACCTTTCTTCTTGCAGTAATGGTATTCCATATTTACATATCTGTTTGATTTTTCTTTGCTCTTGTTTTTAGACTTTGGACCTCTTGATGTCGAATACCATGCTCTTTATAATAAGCATCAAATAATCTGATGTACTCTCCACCATTGTCTGTCCGGACGCATATCTGTTTCCTATGATCATTTGCAGGTCTTTGGTTGCAAGGCCTTAACAGAGCTTGATATCAAGACACGATTATATATTCATTAGCTATGGTCAAGATCAATTTGGCTATAGGTTTTATAATCTGATGCAACAAGTGTATTTAAAAAAAAATGAGCAAAATGGACACAAAATATTTAACGTGATTCACCCTTAATTTTAGGCTATCTCTGTATCAATAACAAGGTTGAATACATCAACAATGATACATTATTCATCATCACTGCTTTCTTCTTTCTTCACATCTTTTGCCTTTTTCCTTCAACTTTCGGCAAAATTTCTTGATGTAACATTTCTTCTTACAGTAATGATATTTCACATTTACATATCTGTTTAACTTTTCTTTGCTCTTGTCTCTGGACTTTGGATCTCTAGATTAACTTCTTCCTCTATTTTCTGTAAGCAAAACATCTGAATGTGATGAAGAGGCTGCATACTATAATTTACGTCTTATTTTTTCATTTAGTATATTGCTTTTAACAAACTCCATATTTAATATACCATTTGGTGCAGTATTTGTCAAAGACACCTTCAAAGTCTTCCAAGACTTTGGTAATGAAGTTAACACTGTCAGAACAATCAACTCATCGTCAAATTTTATGCCCATCTTTGATAACTGATCAACCATCCTTTCCATATTGTTTAAATGATCAACTACAGAAGTACTATCTTGGTATTTTACCTGCATTAATTTTGTCAGGTAAAACAATTTGTTGTTGCCAATCTTTGAAGCATACAACTGCTCCAGCTTATTCTACAGTATTCTTGCATGAGTCTCGTTACAAATGTGATTATACACATTATCATCGATAAACTGTTGAATATAATCACATACTCGTTCATGCTCAAACTCCCAATCTTCGTTGGACATCTCCTCCGGTTTAGTTGTAAAAAATACCGACAAATGTATCTTTGCAATCATCAGGAGATTTTTCATCTTGGTTCACCATATACGATAGTCAATACCGTTTAGATTGATTATTTTGCTCGTTTTCACCTCCATTTGTCAAATTAAGTTAAATTTGATAAACTTGACTTCAAAGATGAAATCGGGACGTCAAAATTTGGTAGAAATGATATATTCTAAATTTTCACCACGGGATCCGGTAAATAGTAACTTGTGAATAGTACTTAGCGAAATAGTATCATCAGACTCCATTGGAATAACACCACGGGATTCGGTAAATAGTAACTTGTGAATAATATCAAATAGTATCGCAGGACCCAGTTACTATTATAGAAACATCTACGGTGCCGTCACCTTGCAACTTTCAAATTGAAAAAAAAACTTGAGATTACTATTCATCAACTTGTCGTTTTACATAAGCTTCTCGAACGTATATACCAATTTTTTTTTGTAATTTTGTCTTTCTCGTAACGTGTTTCTTTTAAAAAAATACCTTCAATAAAAAAACACAGCTCTGATATCATTTATTGGGCGCAGAGAGTATATTTTCTTGAAAAATAAAAATAAATTGAGCAAAATGGACATAAAATATTTAATGTGATTCACCCTTAATTTGAGTTACGTCTACGAATAAAACTCAAAATAATTCTTCCACTATTATAAATAGTAAATATATAGAGATAAAATCAAAATAGTGACTTATAAGGTGTTTCCTAACCTAAAAATAATAACATCACTAGTTTGTCACCCACCAACACTTTAGGAAAATATTTCCTAACGTAAGAATGTTGCTTTGCTCTGGTTTTCTTCAATGTCTTTTTTTTGTATTTTTGTATGAAGCAGGGAGTGCCTATATGAGATAGCTACAAATTTAACAAATGCAGTTGTTTTCCTTTTGTTTTCAATAAATGCAGCATCGAAATCGATGCCGCATTTGTTGAAAATAGTATCCCTCCATTTGAGAGACCCACATCCAACACTTCTAATTGACAAGATAAATTGCTTGATTCACTTTTTCTCATTATGCTATTCTTACATCAAATCTCTCCCCCCTCATCTACTTATACTACTACTACTCCAAAGGTTTATAACGTAATGCTAGATTTATACTAACTTTTCATATGATTATCCTCTAAATATCATGATCGAGATCCTAATATGGTCAAGAGATCATCAGAATACCTGGAAATACTGATTATGCTCTGGGACAACATTGCTTTTCTTCAGCACAAATGGTCTACCAACAATATCTAAGTGGGAAATCTTGGTCCGCGTTAAACCATTATAAAAATTACATTAAAGAGCATGTCTATGCAATTTTATTAAAAATGTCTCTAACGTAAAGAGTAAATAAGTTAAACGCAAATGTATATAGTAAAAGAAAAAGGACAAGGGGCAGTGTGTAAAACCGTTGGCTCATAATAACCCTTACTTCACTGGGGTTGGAGTTGAGACTGAGAGATCTTTAGAGCCTTCTGGCAAAACAACCTGCAACATAGAAACATTTCAGAAGTTTTCTTTTGGTATACAACTAGGCTGCAATCAGCATCAAGTGGCAGCTCATATCCAGACATATACTGACCATTTGACCCTTGATCTGAAGGAATTATTTAATTACAAGTACATCAGACTATACCTGATGCAGGAAGCCGCCAAAAAGCCAGTGACCAGTGTGAAAACTCTACGTAACACGTCTAAATCTAAAAGTAGAGAAGCAGTGTATTACTAACCTTCACAACTAAATTATCAATGATTTGTTTACTAATTGGGGAACCAAATGTAAGGTTCAGGAAATGTCTCCCTTCTGGCTGAAACGAGAAGCCCTGGAGGGCAACCCGTATCCAATGGTAAAGGCAATTCTCCAACCACCGAACAGAGGATATCCAGGTTCAATTAAAAGTTATGTCTGCAATTCATGAGAAGAATCCATTCAAAATCAAGACGGATAATGTGCATTTCATTAGTTTATGTTATCAAGTCAAATCGTTCACCTTTTTGGAATCATCCCACAGGTAAGAAGTTGATATATTTCCAATTTCATAACTGTAATAAATGGAATGGGCCCTTGGAGGCAATTTTGCAAGAAAATGCCTAAAGACTGATGCACCCTGGATGTCAGGCCTGACCTGGTAATCAAGCCTTCGGAGTTGAATGAAACAAATCAACCTCAAACATTGATACAGCATGTAAGCAGGGTTAAGAAATCATAAACAAATTGAGGTATCAATGACTTGGAAAATTCACCCTTGCTTCTAGCACCTCCATGGAAAATGTTATAGAGCTCAGTAACCTGCATATTGCCCCAGTGGGAATTTTCTATCTCTCAAACTACCTCCTGAGCAATAGCAAACGGGTGCTTTGCTTCAAAATGAACAGCTATTGGCATGTATGAGAAAGGTGGGAGGTTTTCATAAGGAGCATATTTAATTTCCGAGACATTAGCCTTTGTGTGCTCCAATTTTGTATATGATTCCAATCTAGACTCAGGCAGTTTAACAGTAAGAGAGAAAATAAAACTACCAGCTGAATGTCGGCCTGAGTAATTTCTTGAGGAAATGGCTGTAATGAATGCGTAAATACTGCTAAAACATCCAAATTCAGGCTCTTTCCTTTACTCATAGGCTTTGGTAATGATACCGAATAAAAACTCAATGCTGGAGGCATTCCTTTCGGATTGGCAACTTCAACAGCAAGACTAACACTGGAACTTTTCATCTTCCCTTTCCCTTCAATAAGTGTGGCAGTCAAATATGCTAAATTCTTCACTTGACACTCGGGAAAAGCCAGCAAAATCTCCGAAACAAAATTAGAACCACCATTCTCCACCTAGAAATTAGCAAATACTAGAACAAAATCAGTTGCATGAGTCTGCTGAAAAAAAGGCCCTTTCACAACAAGAAAATAGCTCCAATCAAATGCTATAAAACCAAGTTCGAGGTTGTCAGGAAAAGGGAAAAAGAACCAATCACCTTCAATGATGAAGTGATGCGTACAATATGTGATGTTAAATCAACCTGCAACAGAAGTTCATGAAGATCAAAAGACAGTAAACGTCGATCGACCTTGGAGAAGATCAGATAGCAGAGAACAGTCGTTGAGAGTAGAGCAATAGTCAAAGCTACTGTGACCAACCTCAAGTTATAATCCATCATCATCATCTTTACCGTCTCTCTCGATCTCGCTCTCTCCTGCTAAATTTGTAGCTTTCGAACTCAGACCCTCTCTTCTTCACTTCTTCTCGTACCACCTCGTTGCGTATGTGGGACTTCACAGTTCAAAGCTTCGGCCCATATTTACGTGAGCCCATATATGAAGCTGTTTGGGCTACGAAACGTGGCGTTTGCTTATTCGCTGATGAGGGTTGTCGTGCAGATAACGCATTTCTTTTCCGAAGAAAATGGCGCCGTCTATGCATCACTATGTTGAAGATTGTTTGTTCGTAAAAGTCGGGACCTTTAGTGTTTGTTTGGAGTGAAGACTAGTACTTCGTAGTGAAAGATATGGAAACATCTCTGAGATATGGTCGTGACACTAAAGCTCTGAGAATCCATGCCAAGCAAAAACTCCCCATTGATTCGAAGACCCACTTTCAGGTTTTGAATTGCTTCAAGCTCCTACTTCGTTTAGCTACTGAAGCTATGGAAACCATTGTAAAGTTTCCATCTTTTTGTCAGGTTCATGGAGAGCTCGATACGAGAATTGGAGCTCCATCGTATTTCGGTGCAATGATAAGACATTTCTATCCAGAGGTAAGATTCCCTCCCTCCATTTTCTGGTACCATCAAGGAGCTTGAATATGCAACATTCAAACCTCAAAACCATTCGTTTTCTCTAACAAATTTCTGAAACAATGAGTTGTAGTTATCTGCTAGTCTTGGTGTGGGAGTGCACTACACGAAACATGAAAAGCTCCATTATAGCATTCGTGGGAAGAAGGCATTTTCTGTGTCTAATGACGCTCTGTTAACCTTCAACGTTAAGGGAAGATGCTATGTTGATAAAGAACTTAAAGAGGTTAGTATCTTTTAAGCTTTAGTGTTTGATGAAATTCCTCAATAAGTGTAGAAAATCGGTACTTGTATCAAACTGATAGGTTGTTGATGCCTATATCTCTACTTTCTTCAGTACCGTTTTGCCAGATTTTGCTGCTTTTTAATCCTGTTACTTCAGGATATGAAATTCAATCTTTTAACTTCATTTAGCAACTAACATCTGAGTACCCGAACAGAGGAATTCAAAAGGAGCGGCAGAGTTTGCTTGGAGCATATTTAATTTTCAGAAAGACCAGGATGTTAGGTTCAAAATTGGATATGAAGTAATTGATAAGGTAGATTTCGTTTGCCTTGTTACATGATTATCTAGTTACTATGTATGTTTTGGGGTATCGACCTTTGCACAATTGCATGTGGAGAGTACTCTTTTTCGGTCTTTTGTTCAGATTCATAATGCATTCAACCAGTTTCTGTAATGTTGGTCACCTCTAACTTGTCAACTGATGCCACTTCATGAAATGTACCGGCTGTTACTTGAGAATTTCATTTTCAGTTATGGTGTTATTTGCAATTTATATACATCTGTGTCTACATATCGGCCTTTTGCTATTTGCAGAAACGGATTAACTTGTTAGTGTAGCACGGTTCTGTAAAAATGTGCTTCAGTTAACTTGCTTAACTATTCTGCAAGTTCTTAGCAATGTCATTCACTGTCAAACCATATAACTAACTTGCATTTGCCGCATTATATAGTTACTTCCCTTCTTTCTATCTCAGGTTCCTTATGTTCAGATTCGGGAAAATAATTGGACTTTCAACGCAGACATGAACGGTCAGTGGAATGTGAGATTTGATTTGTGAGGGAAAAACGCAAAAAGATATTCTTTGAAGGTGATATGTTTAGCTGCAAAGTGCATATTCTGTTCTGTTCATATCAGCTAGAATACATGATATCTGAGTGATTCATGAAACTGTAGTTTGTAGCCTTAAATGCAGTCTCCATTTTCAATGAATTTGCATATAATAAGCATTCTGAAGATTACTGATTCGTGATCTCCGCCATTTCATGATCTCCACTCTCCCGATTCGTAAACTAGTGGCTCCTCAACTGCAAAGTTTTAGGATCTGCATTTGGAACTAAAAGATATACCAAGCTTAGTATGTGAAGAACATTTAAGAGATATTATGTTTGTAAGAATATGCAATTGATGAGATCTCACTATGACGAATGCAGGGCCTACTGTTGAAGTATCGACACTTCGTATTGGAGAAACCCGCAATTGTTATCTTTCAAGTGCGTATGTCGACACATTGTATCGGAGAAACTCGCAATTATTATCTTTCGGGTGTGTATTGAGTAAACTATTGGTTGTATTAATATAGTCACATTGTGTTCAAGCAAACATCATACAATCTTGAGGTAGCTCCATTGGCAATATTCATTGACGGGATTATCATTCTTATCCTATGCTTATTTGCATTATTGTAAAATGTAAGACATGGTCAACTAGAGTTGGTAAGCCCGAGCCCGAGTCCAAGTTCAAGCCTGAATTCCAAGGAAAAATTTAGCCCGAATTCAATAAAGTCCAACTATTCGAGTTCGCGTTGATTTCAGATTAGCCCACTCCAACACAACAAAGAACTTTGTTACAATTGATTGAATCTAAAGTTCAGTCAAATTAAGTTTGATTCATTGTTTAGATTCGAGATTTTTATCATATTTACTGAAAATATAATACTAATATGTAATGATTACAAAACCTTAACTGATTTAATCATAAACTACTTAAACCGTCTAATTTTTCAATTTAATTTTAAATTTTTGGTACGATTTATTTTAACAATTATTGTTGTTAAAATTATTTAGTTAATTAATTAATTGATTAATTTTTATAAATTAATAAGTTCTTATAAACTAAGATAAATAAATTAATTTTAACAATTTCTTTTTAATTAAATTTCACATTCTTCTATAGGTAAAGGTAATTTTTTAGTCATATTTTAAATTTTTATTTTATTCAATCTTTAGTCTATTTTATGACAGTTTAATATTAGTTGAAATTTTAAACGTTAAACCTTTTGTCTTATCTGTTTAACTTTCGGTTCAATTTTTTAAATAAAATAAAATAAAAAATTAAAACGAAAAAATTCGCAGCTACTACCTTTTAGATATGCACTAGATAAATATTCGAATTGATGCAATAGCCTATAAATCATGTTAACCAAGTACTCCGTACTAAACAAGCTCTAAACAAGTCCAGATAGGGGAATCGAACACAAGGTCTTTTGACCCTATATTTCTCCACTTTATCAATTCGACCATCCTTTAGGGGCATTTTTAAGATATTGCTAATATCATTATAATTAGAGATTATATAAAAATTATAATAGGTAATAAAAGCTATCAACAAATTAATTTGTAATTAATACTTTTATATGTATAAAGTCAATGATAAAAATTTAACAAATTCAATTATTTGTCTTTTAAAGTTTGTGAGGTTTTGATTACTTCAACTAAAAGGAATATAAATTGTTTATTATGTATCATTCACTTATATTCTATGCTTCTTGTCATTTCAGAATCTTTTCCTTACTAAAATAAAATAAAATTTGATAAATATTAGAGAATATTTCTATGTTCACCAAAAGTTGAAGTTTGAACAACTTTAACTTTATCATGAATTGGAATATTTAGAAAGTAAGAAAGTACATTGAATGAACGATTTATATTATTTTGTTTTAAAATTTTAAAATAAAATAAAATAAAATACAGTATCTAGCAAGGAGGCCTTGAAGACGTAAACTTACCCTTAATTAATAGAAAATTATTTCGATAGTCTCACGTGATAAAAAGAAAAATGCATATAATAATAATAATAAATTAGTATACTTAAAAATATAAAAGTATTAAAATAAATATAAAATAAGGTAAATACTAAAATGATCAAGTAAGAGACATTAACAAATTAAATGTCTTTTATTTCAATTATTTATATTTAAAATGTTATTAATTATTATAATTAAGAATGATGATGAATTTAAATCTCCAATGTATCAATGGTAAATTAGATCACTCAGTATATCAATGTATAAATCAAAACAATATCAATTTAATTGATCATATTAAAATAATCACTTTGTTAAATGTAATTAGAAGTCACTCAAGATTAAGCTCAATTTTAATTAATTTGAAGCGGGATTAACTAAAACATTAGTCTGCTAGAAGGTTAATAAGATTCGAATCTTATAACTTTACTTTCAATTAGATCGAATCCAAACTAAATCCAATTAAATATACTTTTAATAAAAAATTAAGATTAAGGTCAATTTGAGCTTAGGTTTAAGGAGTTCAATGCTAAAATTTACATTAAAAAAGTTGAGTCTAACTTGAAAGTCTAATTAACTCAAGTCGGACCTCTTGACTTATGGCTAAGTATATTCAAATTGAGTAAATTTTGTCAACCCTCAATGATAATATATTATCTTTAATTATTAGGCTCTTTAGATCTCACTTTATTGCGGGAGTTTGGGATATGACAATGATGATAACGTTGATGATAAATTATTTTTATCATATCTCGTTTTTATTAAAAATAAAAAATTAAAAAAAGAATATCTGTCAATTAAATTGAAACAGTAAAAGGTCAATTATTAGTAGAGTTTAATATCTAATAGATTCCTTTAACTAATATAAAAATGTTATCTAAATTAGTAGTTCTCAAGTTCATTCCTCCAAACACACACCTGTCTCGTCTTCGTCAGTAGCACTTCTCAAGTTCATACCCCCAAGCACACACCAGTCTCGTCTTCGTTAGTTTCTTCACATGACTCGTCAGTTCAGGTTCTTAGCGGCCAGTAACTCCTCCGTGTCGTCTTCAGAGCAGCCTGTCAATATGGAATCCGACTTCGTGGTCATACTGGCGGTGCTCCTCTGCGCTCTGATATGCGTTCTCGGCCTCATCGCCGTCGCTCGCTGCGCCTGGCTCCGCCGCTTCTCCGTGTCGCGAGCTCATGCTCCGACGGCAGCTTCCAACAAAGGCCTCAAGAAGAAGATCCTCCGTTCTCTCCCCAAACAAACGTTCTCCGACGACCGTGCCGTCAAATTCTCCGACTGCGTCATTTGCTTGGCGGAATTCGTCGCGGGAGACGAAATCCGAGTGCTGCCTCAGTGCGGGCACGGCTTCCACGTGAACTGCATCGACACGTGGCTCGAATCCCACTCGTCTTGCCCTTCCTGCCGTCAGATCCTGGTCGTGGCTCGATGCCAGAAGTGCGGGGGCTTACCGGCGGCGAGCTCTAGCGGCGTAGCTGAAGCTGAATCCAGATTAAGCGTGGAGAAGATTTCGGGAACGGATTCTTGCGCTAGCTCTCTTAATATCGTCTAGATCATGATCGATTTCTTCTCTCTTTAAGTACATAGCAAGCTTCCTCTCATCCGCCATTGATCATAAATGTATATACACTCTGCATTATGTAACGAGTATCTGCTTAGAATTCTGTAATTAACGTAATTGTTTTAAGTAATCATAATTATAATTATGAATTATCATATGCATTCGACAATTTTCACCGAACTCGAATTTGATTAGACTTGGAAATATCTCAGATCGGTACAAGTTCGGGTCGATTTGAGTTTGACTTGAAGTTTAGTCGGGTCGAATAGAGATTGTTTGAATTCGGTTCAAAGTTTCATTTAGTTTAAATCATTTTTAAAACAACATAAAGGGTTGAGTAGGATTTGGAGCATTAGTCTAAAGTCCAATCTAAATGACTGAATTCTCCCCTTTAAAAAAATCATTTTAATCTATAAATTTAAGAGATTTGGAATTAAAACATCATTGTTTTACTTTTACTTATCCAAATTACATTGTTTTGTTATTTAGTGTCACGTTTACATATCAAAATATTATTTGAAGATTTCAGTCGTTTCAAACCAACATTTTAAGTCTAAATTAGATTCAAATTTTGATAAACTCGAACTTAATTTATTAAGTTCAAATAAAATCATATCACAATTGCCAAAATTAGTCCAACTCCAGGTTACCTTAGTTGAGCTTTTTATTTTTTCAAAAATTTTGGCTTTAGATCAAGTTCAACCTCAGGTTATCAAGCTTAGTCCAACACGAAACCTAAAATTTTTAAGTGAAATAGTATCATTTTGTGTAAAACAAAATCATCTTTAATTTAAAAAATAAATATATGCATTTAATTTGATCATATTATACTTAAATTTAGACTCTTAAACTTGAGTGAACTTTAGGTTAGGTCTAAACCCTCAAATCTCCAACTAAACTTCGGGTGAAACTCGTTCCCGATCCAACTTGTCGTCATTTCTAAATCATATCCGAACTCGATTATTATTCAATACATACTTAAAAAGTAATCGATTTAAGAATGGTCCAAGTATTATTTTGATTCTTAGGATACGGTTAGTAGTGTGATTTTTGATGTGTTCTTAGGATGACAGAGATGATGAAGTGAAATATTTGGTGGGTCCAGATCATATGGAATCTATATGAAAAGGGACCAGAGATTTTTTATAATGTCAAAGTTTGAAAATCCACTAAAAGAGCATCTATCAACTTTGTTGCTCTTCCACTGCCACCACTAATCTCCAAAATGCTCTTTTAGTGGATTGCAATAGTGTAATTTAAGGAGATATTTAGAGTTGGTGTTTTAGTTCAAATGTTTTGGATTATAATTAATATAAAAAATTTAACTGATTTAATTTAAGCTTAAATTTAAAATATTCACTACATACACACACACACACATTTCTTATATATTAAGACATTATAAAAGCACCCTACAATATATAAATTTTTTGAAAAACTCTTTTAAATTTTAATTTTAAAAATATCCCTACTTTTCAATTTCAGTTAAAAAATTATCGTTGATTAATCAAATGTTATTGACATAATAACCTAATTCAACTCTTAAATCCGATTAAATTTAATAAATATGAGTTAAATTTATAATTTAAGATAATTATAATAAATTAGTAGCTTTGAATTTTATTCAATTAGTTCGATTAGATTTTAAAAGATAAGTTGGAGAGTCATCTATGCAATATTTAATCAATCTATGTTTGATGTTCATGTTGTCCGTATTTTGTTGATATTTTTTAACCAAAGTTCAAAATAAGGAGTTATTTTAGTCCATAAATTGATATCCACAA
Organism: Erythroxylum novogranatense; assembly: GCA_029891385.1. Classification (NCBI taxonomy): domain Eukaryota; kingdom Viridiplantae; phylum Streptophyta; class Magnoliopsida; order Malpighiales; family Erythroxylaceae; genus Erythroxylum; species Erythroxylum novogranatense. The sequence goes on along the minus strand of CM057225.1, from coordinate 340,791 downwards.
GAAGTTTTTTTTAAATTTAAAGATTAATATAATTTAATTTTTGTAAACTGTATAATAATTATTATTTTTCTATAAAATGTTTTTAGAATACAAAACTTATTTATAAAATTTTGGATTAACTTGAAGTTTTATAAGGTTTGAGTTTGGCTCACTCTATTAACAATATTAAATATAGTAAACTTATAAATATATGTTGGATAAGAGTGATTTATTTAATTATGAGCAAGTCATTAATACTCGTGTTTATAAATATTAATTATATCAAATTTATTACTTAAATTTTAATAGTTATAGTTTATCTAAAATATGCAACTTATAAAATATTATATACATTTAACTATACTCAAAAGATAAATAATACTCCAATTAGAGATATTAATTAAGAGTAGGTAATGCCCCAGTTGGCAAAGGGTTTTGATTTTAATTTCATCAACTAAACTTCACACTTTCTTCTTATGTTAGTGATAATGGAGGCAATTAAAATTATTATTATGTTTAAATATAAAATTTGGAATTGATTAAATGTATTGTAATTTAATTTAATTCTTATAATTTTAGAGTTTAATAATAAATTTATCAAATTCATATTCAAATTAAATTAAATCATAATTAACCCGGAACCTTCAAACTAAACTAATTTTAAATTTCTTTTATCATGTTAACGTACAAGTCCCACTAACTATTGTGGTTAAAACATTAAATTATCACTTCTCAAAGATATTATTAAATATTGCACTAAACATGATGATGGATAAGCCAAAACCATCTTGTTTCTTTCTTTTGTTCTTATCTTTACATGTAAAAGATAGTTTTTAGTCCTTTCCCTCCTCTATACAACTTAAATTATTTTGAAAAGATCTACAACTTGATGGGTGCTATTTCTTTATTAAAAGTCTCTATATACATTTTTATATTTGTTTTGTAGCCATCTATTTTAAAAGTAAATTAAATGGTAATTATTAAGTTTAAGAATTAGATCTGACGTAAATTTTCTTATATGCATTTTAGGATAGGGATGGCAATTAGGGCCGACCTGAGTTGATCAGACCACATTCTAAGATTTCTTGGCTCGATCAGGCCATGGGTTAGACTCGAGCTCATGCCATGGCCATCCAGGCCTGGCCCAACTTGTGACCTAACTAATTTTTTAAATTTGTTTAATTATGAGCAAGTCATTAATACTCATATTTATAAATATTAATTATATAAATTTATTACTTAAATTTTAATAGTTAATATGTTAAATAGTTTATTTAAAATATGCAACTTGTAAAAATATTATATACATTTAACTATACTAAAAAAGATAAATAATACTCCAATTAGAGACATTAATTAAAGTCAAGTCATCCAATTGGATTTTGGCTAAAGTGGTTAGAGTAGGTAAATGCCCCGAATGGCAAAGGGGTTTTGGTTTTAATTTCATCAACAAAACTTCACACTTACTTCTACTTCTTATATTTGTGATAATGAAGGCAATTTAAATTAATAATAGGTTTAAATATATAAATTTGGATTTGATTAAATGTATTGTAATTTAATTCAACTCTTATAATTTTAAAGTTTAATAATAAATTTATCGAATTCATATTCAAATTAAATTAAATTATAATTAACCCGTAATCTTCAAACTAAATTAATTTTAAATTTCTTTTATCATGTTAACGTACAAGTCCCACTAACTATTGTGGTTAAAACATTAAATTATCACTTCTCAAAGATATTATTAAATATTGCACTAAACATGATGATGGATAAGCCAAAACCATCTTGTTTTTTCTTTTGTTCTTATCTTTACATGTAAAAGATAGTGTTTAGTCCTTTCCTCCTCTATATAGCTTTAAATTAATTTGAAAAGATGTCCAACTTGATGGGTGCTATTACTTTATTAAAACTCTCTATATACATTTGTATATTTATAGCCATCTATTTTAAAAGTGAATTAAATGGCAACTATTAAGTCTAAGAATCAGCATTAGATCGGACTCAAAATCTCTTATATGCATTTTAGGATAGGGATGACAATCACGGTTGACCTGAGTTGATCAAATCACATATCAAGATTTCTTAGCTCAATCAGATTATGGGTTAGACTCAGGTTCGAGCCAAGGCTATCTAAGCCTGACCTGACTCATGACCTAATTGATTTTTTAAAATTTTTAAAATTAATAAATCGGGTTGAACAGCACTGAACTTGACTCTGACTCATTGTCATCTATAATTTAAGTTTGAGAAATATAGTTTACGCAGGACTAAATTATTATACAAAATAATTTCATTTTAATTGCAGAGAGTGGGTGTCGTCAAGAATTTTGCATCAAGTTTCAAGTGAATGAAATTTTATTTTGGTTAGTTACATTGAAATAATTTTGTTTTTGTGATAGAAGCTCGTGTCATAAAAATTGTTCTTTAAGTTCGAGTTTGGTTGACTTATGTCTAGTTTATTAACTTCGAACTAGAGTGAGTTATACTTGCTATCTTTAATTAAGTTACAATGACTATAGTAAATATATAGAAATTAAAACCTGATCCTAATTCATTAATATTGGGGTACGTCGAACTATATTTATCATTTCTAATTAAATAATTTTAACCAAAATAACAATATTGTAAAAATTATATTAATATGCAAAATTTGAGGAGATCTAATAAGACGCAACCTTATTCTTAATTAGTAAAAGCAACCTTACTCTTAAAATAAAACAAAACAAAATAATATTATTAAAATAAAATAAACTAAATATTAAATAAATACATAAAATAAACAATAAATTAAATAATACGATTAAATAGATAAGGTATTAAAAATAATTTTAACTGTAAGAAAGAAAAGAAAAATAAAACTTGGATTTAACTTATTGACATCGAACTAAATCAAATCATATTTGCAATCTCTAATAAGGTGATTTTGGCTATAAGAAATAAAGAAAAAATAAAATACTGATTCATAAATTGATTTTGAACCAAGTCTAGCTATATTTGTGGTCACAAAAGTATATATTGTAAGGATTGAGCAAAGGCAAGAAGTATTAGAAATACGAATTTCTTCAAGAATATGAGTTATTTTTATAAGGTATTCTACACGATTAGATAAGGTACACTTCACACTAAAAGGAAGATTAATTATGAGATGGTTGAAGAAAAATGAACAAGGCGACGATAAGATGAATAGATCCAACATGAAAGTGTGTATAGTTTTGCTCATTTTAAAGAGAGATGAGCTCTTTCGGGATATTGAACTTCACGTGCTGTTCTGCGGAAGTTACTTGCAAACCACACTGTTATGAATAAAGATGTACTGTTCTGCGGAAGTTACTTGCAAACCACACTGTTATGAATAAAGATGTACAGAGTCACTTGGTAACGTATTTATGGCTTATAAACCATTCCTTCCTCACTCTCATCAAGAATACCGTAGTCACAATCAATAATACTTACAATTATGATACCATACCGACTACCCCTGATCAGAGAGTTCAGAGAATATCAGATATCGTGCTTAGGAATAGATCATCCATTGGAGATTAGGAAAATAAAGTAAGATCGAAGTGTAAATTTTAGATATGTTGGTCGAGATACATAAGCTTTAAGCGAGTTGATCGATTTCTTCAAGAGATATATCTTTCATATCTCGTCGAAGAGCAACAGCTGTCTTTTGTAACTTAGGTTGTAATTCTCTTAAAAAAGAAGAAATAAAAGTATAATGGAGAGTAAAATCGTTAAATTCATTGAGTAGATAATAACGTTCCGTCGTATGCTAGAAATGTTTTTATAAATCTCTTATGTCTAGAGAACAATATTTCATCTCAAAATATTCTTATCTGAACTACTTATCGTTGAGTTTAAAGTCACCAATAAGCGTTTTATGAATTATTCCAATAAGTAATCCAACAAATATGACTTATACAAAATGAAGTCTACGATATTTATAAAGACTTTGCTATCAATCTCGTAATGTACTAGTAAAATGAGAAATAAAGTTAGATAAAATATTGTAAAATTTTTTAAAATATTATGTCACGTAACATATTTCTTAAACTTAAGATTAAAATAATATTATTTGAAATTAGAGATTACAATAGAATAAGCCGAACCCGAGTCTCTCTAGACCCAATCCCAATCCAACTATCACTATAGTGACCCGAGCCCAAGCCCAAGCCCTACTCTGCTAGAGTTGAACTATTTTTTTAAAATTAAAAATATCAAAATATTTTTATTTTTTTTACAAAATTACTTATATGTTAGAGCTTCACTGTCAAAATCACCTCATTAGAGGTAGGAATGGCACCTGATACTTGGCCCGAAGTTAACAGGTAAGATTTGATTGACTCAAATTTCCTTCTGATCTGGAGTCAGACGCGCTACCATTGCGCCACGGATCCACCTGATTGATAGAGTCGGAGAAAAAAGTATTGTCTAATACGCCATATCCGGGCTATAAAAGAAAATTGAATCTGAAAAGCAGACAGTGATGCTACACAGTGACCGACCAAAGAGATGAGAGACGGATGGTGACTTTGGGGATTCTGTAAGACTTGTCTTAGTACAAACCCTAGTTTGTACAATCCAGCAATCCTCATCAACTATAAGGTTTCGCATAGATTACGATTGCCAATCCGCAACTTCTTTCTTGGATTATTATGAAAGTAGCGGCGTCGCGGAATCTATGGCGTCAGTCTGGGATCTACAATGTCGTTCCTTCTCTATTAAGGTCATTAACAGCAATCTTTTCCCTTTTTTTTTTCCCTTGTAATTTCCATGTTTATATCTTTAGTTTAAAGTCTAACACGATAAAAATGGGTTCTTTTTTTTGCTGTTATTGTTGTAGCCTTCAATATGGGTTTCAGGGCATCAATTTTTTGCCAATGCAGTGGAATTTAGGAGAGAATTTGGGAAAATGAGATTGAGTTGCAAAATTGGGTTGAGGGCGATTGGTAATTCGGTGAATTCTCCAGAGGCAAGTCGGCCCAAAGATGTGGAGGAGATGGTTAAAATCAAGTCCGACTCGGCTATGGATTACAAAGACCACATTTCTAGGTTTCAGGGAATGATCGCCAGTCTTCCTCCTGTTGTCTTCGCGGTAATGCGTTTGTTTCATTCGCTTCACAGAAGAACACTAAAAGTCTTGTGTATATATCCTATTAAAATGACCAGAACCAAATATATTTGTTAAACTATTAGTTTATGTTAGTTATTGCAGATAATTGCAGAGTCTTAAGATGTTCTGAGATTTGGGAAGTTGGGGCTTTTTCTGTGAAGAGATTGGGAGAATAAACATGTATTTTCTTGCCATTTCTGTGAGTTCATTACTATGTTTTGTTTGTTAATTGGTTATTTTACTTTGTGCTTTTCAGATGAGAAGACATGTTGGAAGTAATTTTATGATCTGGGTATCTGTTGCAACTGCATTCTTTATTATAGCTGCGAGAGTTTATGTGGTGAGGAAGTCAAGACAAAATCGCCCTGGTTCTGTAGCTGATCTTGTCAGACGTGGGCAGCTAAGATCTGATAGAGGAGGCATGTATGAATGCAATACCCTAATGTCGTTTCCCATTTGGTTCTGTTTAATGGATATATGCCTTGGGTTTGAGTGTGTGGCCGGTTATTGGCTTCAGTGTTGCATATGCTTCTTTGAACAAAATTAATACTTTTATCTCTTATTACAGCTCTAGACCGCTCAAATATGAGGACCCATTCAATAATCCTTTGGTGAAGGTTGGTAAGAGCAATTCAACTGTAGAGATGTGTGGAAAGTTGTATAAATTAGCCCCAGTTACTCTCACAGAGGAGCAACAAGCTATCCATCAGAAAAGGAGGTCGCGAGCATACCAATGGAAGAGGCCAACTTTGTTCTTGAAAGAAGGGGATTCAATACCTCCTGATACTGACCCTGATACAGTCAGATGGATCCCTGCAAATCATCCTTTTGCAACCACTGCAAGTGAAATTGATGAAGACTTGGCACAGAACAATGTTTATCAGAAGCATGGTGTTCCATTTCGTATTCAAGCTGAGCATGAGGCACTGCAACGAAAACTAGAAGCACTCCAAAATGTAAGCAATAGCAGCTTTGCTTATTCATTTAGCACCTTAAAGCTTTTACAGCTACCAAAGGGAGAAATTTGCATACAAATTCCATGATGTCCCCTTTGAGCTCCATGTTAAGACCAATATGATCTTGATCCGCCAAAAAGTACCATCAATGTAAACTTCAGTCAGGAGCCCTAGAATTAGTCTTCTTGTAATCAATTCATCATTTCCATGGCATTCAAGGAATAACCTTTTGTGGGTACGACTACTCATCCAAAACTCACACTATTCAACTTTTAACGTGGGAATATCATTTTAGGTTCCAAACCCATAATTTTGACGTGCTACCACAAAATTGCTGATGCAATTACTATGCTATTTGCGTGGTATGGGGTGAAATTTTCTCCCTTAAGTTTTTGACCTTTCTATAGACAGAAACTGTATTTTGATGTGTGTATATTTATATCAATTCTTGGTGGTTTTTAAATTTCAAAGAGCGTTATGAGTGTGGTTCCATCAAAATATAGCAGCCTATTTGAGGGTTTTGTGCTTTGGTTGCAGGAGCAAAAACTGAATAAATTGTTCATTGACACTGGCAATGCGACGGATTTTGAAAGGTCGTTCAAGTTGAATTCAAAGCTGAGCGAGATTCCAGATCAGAGCCCTTTCAATAATCAAGTAGGTGAATCTAAGGCTGGGATATCAGATCCTGCCCCAGATTCCTACAATAGCAGTTCGTCGTCTTCTGAAGAAGTGCAGGAACCCTGATCTACTTTCTGTGGTGACATTGTCACTTCAATTTGTCAAATATGTGTATTTTGCCTTCAATCCTGGATTGATTTGTATTGTAAAGTACAACTCTAGATATTTCTTTAGAAACTACTGTTGGAATTTTGAATCAGCCTTTTCCCAGATTTCGAGTTGTTAAATCCTAGAGTTTGTAAAGTGAAGGATAATAGACATTTCCAGTCATGTTGTCTTCATATTGCAATGGAATTCTCTTTCCCTTAAATAGTAGTTATTGCACATCAAATCATGAACAACAGTAGTAAACAAATTAATAATTTGAACCATTTTACTGATCCTTGTCCTCAAGTTCGATGACAATTACCCAAAAATTTCCTAACAAAAAGTGGAAAGCCTTTGAAGGAAGGGTTGGCGAGGAATCAAAAAAGGGCACTTCGAGTTCTGACAATCCCTCCAAAGCATTCATCGTATCTCAATCATTCTTGGTCTGTCTTGCACCAACAGCAAAGAACTCGGTGATGACTTCCAGGGGCATCCCTTTGGTTTCTGGCACCTTCAGGTATACAAATATCCATGACAACACACAAAACACTGCATATGTTCCAAAGATGCCTGCTAAGCCTACTGAGCTCAGCATCACAGGCAGCGAGTATGTCACTATTATGTCTCCTACCCAGAAAACTAACGCACATATTGCTATGCACAGGCCACGTACTCTCGTTGGGAAGATCTCGGAACACAGAATATTTGGAATAGGGCCATAAGCAGCTACAAAGCAGCAGAAGTAGATGATCACACATGTTGTTGATATTGCTGCACTTACAACTGTTCCCAGGTTAACCTCTTCATCGATAACTAGAACGATTAGTGTAACTATTAGCACCGGGATTGTGTAGAGTAGCAGCGATCTGCAAGAAAAGAACATGTTGGTTTTCTAGCACAGTTCCACAGGTGAGAGGGAAATCAATAATGGAAGAGTATTGTCACCTTCTCCCTGAAATATCCATGAGTCTCATGGCTATGCCGATGCACGGTAACATCAAAAAGGTTGTGAATGCACTGATGAGGAATGATGCAGAAGTTGTTCCAAGGCCCATGCTTGAAAGAAGAACTTCAACTCCTGCCTTTTCAAGGATCTGGGGAGTGTAGTAGAGCACTCCATTTATACCAGAAAACTGCACATACAAGCATTACAGCTACTGAGTCACAATATAGGAAGCATTGCAGCTATTGAGTCACAATAGTGATGATTAAGGGTTGTAGGAAACAGAGGAGGTGGATGAACAAAACTTTATTAAATCAGAGGGTACCTGCTGAAGTATCTGAATTCCAATCCCAACAACCAACGCACGCTTTACGCCTGGATCAAGCAAAGCAGACCAAATTGGTCCTTTTGTAGCTGTTTCAGAAGGGTGAAGCATTGCAGGTCCAATAGGATGCTGATCGATAAGCTCCTTGGAATAAAGAGCAGGCTGGCTTACTAAGGCAGAAGCCTGAATATATTCACCATCTTGAGGAACATCAACACCAGTTAGTGAAACAAGAGAGCCTCGTCGGGATCCAGGGCCTCCCTCCTGGTGTAAATAAATCCTTTTGAATCCTCCTTCCTTCTTCCCGTCCTCACCCTCTCTCTCAGACCATTTCCATGCTAGCTGCCAACCACCACCAATGCCTGTACCACCAACCGCTTCTCCACCTCCTTGCGTTAGGCTACTATGGCGCCTCATGCTCAGAATACTTCCATGGGAAGTAGGGTGAGGCATATCCTTCTCCAAACTTGTTGTCTGACGAGATATTAATGGACTATGCAAATTGTCATCCGAATCTCCTCCAGCGGCTTCAGATGTGTAATCCTCGCCTTCCCTCTGTAAGCTTTCTTCATCCCAGTTTTCATGTTTAACATGAGGCTCTGCTGTACTAAACATGCTGCCGAAATTCGGGAAAAGCATGCTTCGCGTGCTTCCTTGCTCAGGGAGTTTCTCATGAACACTACCAAAAAGGGTAACAAGAGGGTCCATAAGAGGCATGCTCTTATTCACCATGCTCCCCTGGCGAGATACAATAGCAAGAGAACTCTGTCCAGTCACAGGTTTGGCAATCCAGGAGAGACCTTCTTCTGGTCCGTAGAGCCTGATCTTGTCCTTCTCAGCAGTTGGTTCTTGCCCATCACCTAGTTCATCTCCGGGACCTATTATGTACTCTTCTATGGATGTTTCTCCCCCAATTCCAAGACCTTCCACTAGCAAAGCCATCTCACCTGCAAGTTATGGAAGTTTTAGCAACATCCAATTGATAAAATTGTATAACCTTCTACTAGGATACATTTGCAGCTTAAATGCTCATTATCAAACATTGTTATATATCCCAACTGTTCTGGTTGACCATTTACAGGAATCAATCAGGGAAGGTGCAGATAGGTAGTGATGAACGAACCTGACACATCTTCCCTTCCACGCAATTTCTGAAGAACCTGTTTCGCCTCCAGCATTTTTCCTTTGCTTACCAACCATCGAGGAGATTCCGGCAAGTAGAATACTGCTAATATAAGATACAACAGAGAAGGAATGGACAGTACACCAAGCATCAACCTCCAACTAGGTGAGGATGTTAATGACATCCCAAAAATCATACAATAAGACAAAAACATGCCGCCTGAACCAGTGAATTGAGGAAGAGTATTTAACCGCCCTCTGATATCTGATGGTGCAGTCTCAGATATGTAGACTGGGACAATAGTAACAGCTAAACCAATTCCAAATCCATCTAACAACCTTGCTACGCACAGAACAATCACATCTGGTGACCAAATCATTATCAAACCACTTATAAAGTAGAGAATTGACGATGTTATTAACATCGGACGGCGGCCGATCCAATCCGATATTACTCCCGAACATGTTGTGATTGCTGTGGCTCCGATCAGTGACATGGCCACAACAAGACCTTCCACTGTAGATTCTAGACCGAAGTCCTTCTTGATGTAGACAATCGCACCTAACAATACAGCAGAATTCATAAATAACTCAAAAGCATGTGATTCTGAGAAAAATTTTCTCAGTCGACATGGAAGATCAAGATGGAGTATTTGAAGAAGGTACCAGCAATGGTTGCATTATCCCATCCTTGTAAAAAGTTGCCAAGGCAAGCAGCAATAGCCACCAGTGTAGCTCCGTGTATGTTCATAACTTGTGGATCAAAGTTCTCCTCTTCAGCTATCCTGTAAGAACAAGAACTTCAGAATATCTTTATGAGTCAAGCACAAACTTTTCTAGTTCTGGAAACAGAAAAAGATTCAGGTGGAAGCTAGAAGAAAGCAGAAAAGTTTTGGATCTCTAGGTAGATAACGAAAGAAGGATGTTATAGGAGGAAAGGGTTTTGTTCAAGAGAAACAGAGAAGAAGTTTGTGAAGGATATGTATTATGTGATGTCGTTTCCATGTATTAAGGAGGAGTAGATTATCAATCAACTGTTTGTGATGGAAACAGGAAGTTGTTCAAAAGTACTGAAAGGACCAAGATTGTGTTTTTTAGACAAAGCCCACCTTAGACAACTCAAGATGAGATCGGACTCTCATCCCAACAACCCTTCAAACATTCTCAAGTCGTCATTCACTCACTCAAAGACTCAAAATTTACCAGAACTCAGTTGGAAGAATGAAACTGGGGAACTGATGGATGGAAAAATCAAAGAAGAGTGACCAATAATTTGTGTGGAAATTGGAAAAAGAAAGATAGGGTTGGCCTGGAAACTCCTTGTTTATATATGGAACCAACCAACTGATCGAGAGAGGTTGTGGTAGAGATTCTTTCTATCTGTTCATTAGCTCTGTTTGGTTTTTTTTTTTGTTGAACTTTTTAATTTTGACTACTAATAATGAAGCTGTTAAGGTTAAAGTTCTGCACTTTGAACACTGTCATACTAGGTTCTGTAATAATTAGCAACAGTTAACAACAGACCATACATTTGTCTTCTTCTTTCAATTTTCCTCTGTTTTCGATGTTCTCCATTTACCCATCTTCTTCTGTTTGCCATATTTACTTTTGGATCTTATAAATCTCAAGATCTCACCTTGTATCTGGTTTATTTAACAATCCTTGTACTGAAAACAACGTTTCACGATTTAGATTCAACTGCCCACATGAATTTTAAGCATAAACGCTTGAAAAATGGAATAAAAAATGCATCTTTTGATGATCAGAAAGGGATGTTCACAAGCAGAGATTTTGAGTAGTTGCAGAGCTACCCGTCAAAAGGAGGAAGACAGGTCAATGACAGACTATTAGATGAAACCGAGATCTTCGTGAAGGCACATGGAGCGAGATTAGAACTTGTCAATCTGTCTACGTTATATCTGGGAAGTGAATTGAACTGAGAGCTCTTTTGTCAGAAAAGTCCAAACTAAGTTTTGCAGAAGCCAAAAATTGCCAATTACCTTCCTTTCCAAGACGTGGCACTAAGTCATTCGTCACAACCGATCGGACTCGCTCACCGTCTTGTTCGAGTTCCAGTTGATCGGACTTTAACATAAAGTTAAGAGGATTGGTTCGATTTGATCGATTGTTCGACTCTTGAGATTAGCTTAGATTAATAGAGTTTTTATTAGCTGAGTTATTTTTAGAAGAATTTTTTTATAAATTTAGTTGATTATTTAACTATTATTTAAAAAAATAATTTTAAAAGAATTTTATAAAATAGACTTATTAACAACATAAAAATAAAAAATAATTTTAATTTTAACTATATTTTATTTTGTAATAAAATTATTTACATATAAAATTATTTAAAGTATATTAAACAATATATACAATACAATATATTAATTATTATATATTTTAAACCATATAAATTATAAGTAAAAATATATTTAACCAAATCTTTTATCTAGATTATAATATAAGTAAGACTAATATTAAAATAAATATTAAAATATATAAAATTTAAATAATATTATATATGTAAATCTTAAAATAAACGTGAAGATGTGTTTATAGTATTGTATGAATTATGTGTAAAAATATAAAGATAAAGGGAACTAAAATAAGCTCATTAATGATATAAAAATTTACCTCAAAAAGTATATTTTGAAAGACTTCAAATTTGAGCTTCTAAAAATTGTATTTTAGTTTTTTAAAATTATTATTGTGAAAGAATTCTTTTAAATTTTTCAACCAAATACTTATTTTTAAAAAAAACAATTTTTAAAGTGAAAAAAATATTTATTTAACCTAAAAAAATTGAAACAAACAGGAAATCTAAAATGGTATTATTAGATTTAGTGTTTGGATCCATTCCAATGGATTTCGGGGTGGGGTCGATGAGTTTAGATCTTCTGTCTAATATTATGGTATTTTATTGTGTTCAATGAATCTTAGTCATTTATTTATGTTAGTCTCGTGTAGGTTCCGTAAAATAAATGACTGAGATTTTATGAGACATAATAAAACAGGGTAATATTAGACAGAGAATCTTATTCTGGGTCTAGGGATGGCAATGGGTAGGGTTCAGTTCGGGTTTTACTCACCAAATCCATATTTTATGACTCAACCCATATCCATATCCATATCCATCGGTTTTTACGATTTACTACCCATATCCAAATCCATTGGGTTATTCGGGTATTTGGATATCCATCGGGTTGTATTGCACATAAAAATATAACTTCTAAATTGAAAATATAGAGAGCAAATTTTTGCGAACGCTTTAAATCAAAATTAACTTAATAATAATAAGTCAAGATTTTGATTTGTATGTCTTAAAAAAACTATAAAATTGGAATAATAAAAATCATAATGTCTAGTGCAAAGACAAGTATAGGAGTTAGCTGGATTTAAACAAGTGTAACTGGTTGATAACATTAGAAATAATAAGTAGTATTCGATGGTATTGGTAGTCGGTGAGCGACGTTGAATGTAGGAAATAGAATGCGAAATAACTTGTAATTTAAAATAGCACAAACGTATTGTAATTGTAAGACAAGTGCGATCTGCTAGCTATGGGGATTACCTCACTGACCTCACACCGGATAAAAATAACGTGTATAGGCGTATAGCTGCAAGTGGGTATGCTGAGACGACCTTGTCTTTAATTGTATGAGTTCTGTTGTGACTCATGAGTGATGACCTTGATGAAGACCGATGACTAGTAACTTGATGGTTGCGTTAATCACATGCAACATAACGTAGATTTTCGACCGGCAAAGTGTGAGTAACTTGATGTCGGTGATGAGCAATGCAAATTGTGGCTTGAGAGTTGAGGTAGCGGTAGGAGTTGGAACATTCGAGGTGAGGTCGATGGTGACTTGTTGAAGGAACTTGGAAGTTGAACGTTTACGTCCATTAATTAGGAAATTTTTGTTAGGTTTTGTTGTATACTTGTATCTAATTTATTTATTTCCTTCAGTTAAGTGATTTCTTAGTATTTACGTTTCTTTTAATAATGATGGTAAGATGCAAACAATTATATATGTATCAATTAATATTAATTAAATGATATTGTCCCCTCTATGTCTTGCCTCTCGTTTTTCTCTCAAAACAGAGTGCAAGTTTTGGTCATGCCTTGAGTGTGCATGTTGAGAGTTTCTTGTAGTTTTATTAACAGTCTGTCGTCTTGATTTTTCTTTACAACAATATGGAGTCAGAGTTACAGAAACTTACTATCCGAGAGAAAGAAGAAGCTGAGTTTGTGATACCTATGGAAGATATTCAAAGGGAGGAGATCAACTATGAGCTCTGTCTCTTAGGAAAACTGGTGGGTGAAAGAACGATTAATGCAGAGGCTCTTGAAAGAACGTTGTTGAATCTATGGCGCCCTGTGCGGGGAGCGTTTATTAAACCGATGAACGACAATAATCTCTATATAATCCAGTTCTATCACCATTTTGACATGAAGAAGATGTTAGCTGGAGGGTTGTGGTCTTTCAACAAATGTGTGTTTCTTAGTTCATCAATGGAAGGAAGGGGAGAATCCAGCGGATGTTGATTTTCTCTATACTGATATTTGGGCTCAATTTCATGGTCTCCCTTTGGGGTTTGCTTCGGAGGCATTAGCTAAGAGCATTGGAAATCTGATGGGTATCTATCTGGAATACGATTCAGCCAACAGAAGCAGTTCTTGGAATAGTTACATGAGGGTTCGGGTCAGGATAAATGTTGAAGAGCCGTTGATGAGGAAGAAGATTATCCGAAAGCAGGGAGCGGCTCCGATGGAAATTACTTTCAGCTATGAACGGCTTCCCCTTATATGCTACGTTTGTGGTATTATTGGTCACAGTGAATCCAGTTGCCCCAAACTATTTGAACGATTGGAGGAGGAGTTATGTCGTGAATGGCCGGAGGAGATCCACGCCGAAGTTCGAGCCCGTGCTACAAGACGAACGGTGCAGTGGAAACGAGATCCTGGGGTTGAGATTGCCGCTGATTTTGCTGCACGAAATCAGGATGCCAGATATCAGCAATCCGTAGAGAAGAATTCGCATAGAATCGGCAATCGATTTTCTTTCTATCCGAAGAAGATCACATTCAAGTCGTCTATTGGGACCAGGTCTGCTGTGGGCCAACATGGGTTTGAGGTCAAAGACACTATAACCGAAGGGGGGGTTACCATTATGGGTGGGCCGATGGACAAAGAAGGCTCGGTTATGGTTATGGGAGACAACAACAAACGGCCCAGACAAGGAGATATAGGAATAATTGGGGTCGATGAGATGATTACTGATGAATTTTCTGTGTCTAATACTGCTTATCATTCACCAACGGCGGGTCTTGCTCAACAGACCTGCCGAGAGCCATGAGTTATATAGCCTGGAACTGTCGTGGCTTAGGCAACCACCAAACAGTTCGTGCTCTCAAGGACCTAGTTAGGGTCAATAAGCCTTGTATTCTTTTTCTTAGTGAAACTATTGCGAATTCTAATAAGATTGAAGAAATAAAAAAGTTGTTGAAATATGATTTTTGTTTCTGTGTTGATCGGCTCGGTCGTAGTGGAGGTCTGGCCATGTTATGGACGAATGTTGTTTCTGCTACTATTACAGGCTATTCTCAAAACCATATCGATATGATTATTGATGATTCAACTAATCCTGAATGGCGTCTTACCGATTTCTATGGTTATCCTGATTATGCTAGAAAACGTGCCAGTTGGGAGCTTCTACGGTCCCTTTCATGGTTACAGACCATGGCTTGGGTTTGTTTAGGAGATTTTAATAATCTTCTGTCTCCTGACGATAAATTGGGTGGAGGGGTTTATCCTAATTTTTTGATGGAAGGCTTTCGTCAATGCATAATGGATTGTAATCTGGTTGAAATTCCTCTTCTTGGTTTTGGCTATACTTGGGAAAGAGGAAGGGATGCAAACTCGCGGGTCTTGGAAAGATTAGATCGTGCTTTTGTTAACAAGGAGTGGATGGATATTTTTCCCTTTCACAAGCTTTACAATCTGGTGAGTGCTAAGTCTGATCATAATCCCATCAAGTTAGTGGCTTCCCGACGATTTCCAGTAAAAGGAATCAGTCGTTTTCGTTTTGAAAACAAATGGCTTATAAAGGAAGGTTTCTCTGAGTTTGTCTCGCGGTTTTGGATGACTAATGCTAGGCTGAATCTTCTGGATTGAATTAAGGAGTGTGGTCTCGGGTTGACAGATTGGCAGAAACATCTAGGTTCAAATTTCCCTACACGCATCAAGTCTATCAAGAGGAAAATGGAGATAACCCGTAATAACCATCAGTACAATTCGTTTCGAAACCTAAAAGCTGAGCTCAATTGTCTTCTTGCCCAGGAAGACATCTATTGGAAGCAAAGGTCAAAGATTTTTTGGATGCAATACAGAGAGGCTAACTCGAAATATTTTCATGCCCAAGCTTCAAATCGGAAACGTTTGAATCATATTCATTCACTGGTGGACGATCTTGGACAGCAAGTTGTGGACGACGAGGGGATAGGTAACGTCATCCTCGATTACTTTAACCAGCTCTTTTCAGCATCGGGTGGAGGGGATTTCAGTCATTTTGGATCGGTTCGTACGGTAGTGAGTCAGGATGATAACAATCATCTTCTTGCTCCTGTGCGTTTCGAGGAGTTCAAGGTAGCATTGTTTGACATGCATCCGGACAAGGCCCCGGGTCCGGATGGTATGAATCCCGCATTTTTCCAGCAATGTTGGTCTATTTTGGGAGCTGATCTTTTTGAAAATTGTCGGAACTGGATGGAGCGTTGTCAGATTCCAGACACACTAAATGATACAGTGATTGTTTTGATTCCTAAAAAAGAAAATCCTAAGTGCATGAAAGATTTTCGACCTATAGCACTATGCAATGTCCTTTATAAAATTATAGCCAAGGTGATAGCGAACCGCCTAAAAAGTTTGCTACCGAGGATCATTTCCCCCATGCAATCGGCTTTCGTCCCTGGTCGGCTTATCACTGATAATATCATGGTGGCTTTCGAGATTATTCATTATATGAAGAACAAAGGAAAAGGGAAAAAGGGGGAGGCAGCCCTCAAAATTGATATTAGCAAGGCTTATGACAGAGTAGATTGGGTTTATCTCCGTTTTATCCTGTTAAAGATGGGTTTTGACATCAAATGGGTGGAGCTAGTTATGATGTGTGTCACTACTGTGCGCTATTCAGTGGCGTTTAACGGATCCGAAGTAGGACCTATCATTCCGAAGCGCGGCTTACGGCAAGGTGATCCATTGTCACCATATCTCTTCATTCTCTGTGCTGAAGGATTATCAGCTTTATTAAGAGAAAGCGAGGCTAAAGGGGACATACACGGTGCGTCTATCTGTCCTGGTAGCCCTAGTGTCTCCCATCTTTTTTTCACTGATCATAGTTGTCTATTCTTTCGCGCGAATATCTCTGAAGGACAAAACATCAAAAGGATACTTGCCATCTATGAAGGTGCGTCGGGACAGGCTATCAATTTTCAGAAGTCAGGCATTATGTTTAGTTCAAATACTAAACCTTCTGAAAGACGTAGTGGAAGATATACTAGGGGTAACTACGCCTATTGATCATGGACGGTATCTGGGTCTCTCTTCTCTAATTGGGAGGAAGAAGAAACAAGTCTTTGCTTTTATTAAAGATCGGCTTAGTAAGCGTGACATGAAATGGAAGAATAGGTCGCTTTCAAAACCAGGGAAAGAGATTGTTATCAAGACGATAGCGCAAGCTTTGCCGGCATGTTGTATGAGTGTCTTTCTTATTCCCCAAGGTACGTGTGATGATATTCAGAAAATGATGAATGCCTATTGGTGGGGGTCGGGGACAGAGCATAGAAAGAAAATTCACTGGGCTAGTTGGGATCGCCTCTGTGTTCCGAAGAAATATGGGGGTATGGGGTTTCGGGATCTGCACTGTTTTAACCTAGCTATGCTTGCTAAACAAGCCTGGCGCTTCTTGGCTTTTCCTGATTCGCTTCCATCCAAACTTTTCAAAGCAAAATATTTTCCATCGTATAGTTTTCTGGAGGCCACTGAACGTCCTAATTCTAGTTTTATTTGGAAGAGTATATTTGCAGCTAAGGACATTCTGATTAAAGGCGTTATATGGAGACTGGGAGACGGTTCTTCGATTAATGTTTTCGCCGATCCTTGGATCAACAAAACCAATAATTTTTTTGTTACGTCCCCGTCCATTCCGGAATTCGGTGAGCTTAAGGTGTGCGATTTGTTTAACGAGGAGGAATCTGGGTGGGATGTACAACTGTTGGAAGGTTTGTTTACTCCTTATGATGTTGGGCGTATTTCCAGGATCCCCATTGCTCGCTCCAAACCGCCAGATAAACTCATTTGGCATCACAGTTTGAATGGTGCTTACTCAGTTAAATCAGGGTACAAGTTGGCTCTATCTTTGTACACTGACACAGGAAATTTCATCGTTGAGGGTCCTTGGAACAGGCTTTGGAATATGGTCGTACCTCCTAAGATCAAGGATTTTGGTTGGCGATGTCTTCGTGACTTTCTTCCCTGCAAAGATCGGTTACGACGTAAGGGGGTTATGCTTAACACCGAATGTGATATTTGTGGGTCTTCAGAAGATTTATCTCACGTTCTGGTGGATTGTCCTCTATCTAGAGACGTCTGATCTTTGTCTGGCTGGCGGTTCCCAACCTACGAAGTCGACTCGATTCTATCGCAGCTACTACAAAGCGCTTCGACTTTCAGCTCCGAACGTCAACTTGTCTTGCTTTGGAGCATCTGCTACCACCGCAACTTACGAGTATGGCAAGGTAAAAGCATCTCCCCCCTAATGATTGTCAATTTCGCTGATAGTTTTCTTAAAGACTGGCAGGCCTCTCAGGAGATGTTTAAGAGAGTTCTTTGTACGAATGGGGAGAATCGGTGTCGAGTGTGGATGGACTAGACCAATGGGTGGTTTTCTAAAATGTAATGTTGATCTGGCGGTCTTCCGGACAAGAACGCTTCTGTGGTTTCTTCGCTATCCTTAGAGATGATAGAGGGCTTTTTGTGGCGGCCATCTCGGGTCATTACCCATTTCGGATTGACCCAGTCCTTGCTGAGCTTATGTCGATAAGGGAAGCCCTGTCTTGGTTAAAGGATAAACGTATTGATCATGTTATTGTGGAGTCGATTGTTTGATGACTGTGCAAGCTATTTGATCCGCATCAATTCTTGAGATTGGAATTTTGGCTCTTGATTGTGTCTCATTCAAGCAACATTTCCTTCAATTGTCCTTCCAGTGGACGCGTAGGATTGCCAATAAGGCGGCTCACTCTCTTGCTCGGGTAGCCTTATTACACGCAAACCTGCATCTTTGGAATGTTAGACCTGCGTTTTTGGATTCCATTTTAACTTATGATATTTCTATTCATTCGGACATTGACAAGGAAAGGCTAGTAAGATCTGGGTGTATGGGGTAAGCCTGTTGGCTTGGGTTAGTTTCGTTATACCTTTCTGGTCTGTGTTTATGTGTGATTTCTCTTTATGATTATGATTATTTCAAAAAAAAAATGTATCAATTAATATTGCTATTTGAAAAAAAAATATTACTATTTGAAAACGGATCGGGTATGGGTATCCATCGGTTCGGGTTTTTACTAGACCCATATCTAAATCCATATCCACATCTATTTTTTAACATCCATTTAAAATCTATTTTTTAACATCCATATCTATTTTTTAGAGTCAGATAATAGAGATATGAATCAGGTTGAAAACTTATTGCCATCCTTACCTGAGTCGATGACTTCGGGCATGTAAATTTTGCTCACCTTTAGGCAAAAAGATATGTTTTTTTTTTTATATAAATAAAATGTTGTAATACAAGAAAACAGCAAACTTTACTGGTTCCCACCGACCATACTCTATCGAAGACCGTTATTTTAGTTTCAGTTGCCTTGGCAAAAACCTAACTGAAAATTGAAACACATGAACTGAGAGGCTTTCCCAATGTTCGGCAACCGCTCATGGCGCCACCGGAATCTTCAGTCGTCGCTTATCTCTCGGTCGATGGTTCGGAGTCTTTCAAATGTGCGAAGCCACTTGGAGTCTTTCGAATGTTATACGCAACTCTCCCACAATTTCTTTCAAGCAATGAAGCAATGCGCGTCTCATGGGTCGGCGTCCGTAGCTCAAAAAATCCATGCCCAACTCATATTTACGGGTTTAGATTGTTCCATTTTCCTTCAAAATCTTCTCTTGGACGTGTACTCCAAGTGTGGCTTAATCGATGACGCTCACCAAGTTTTTCGTGACATAGAGCGTCCTAATGTTTTCAGCTATAATATGATGATTGTTGGGTTAGCTAATTTTGGAAAGATAGGAGAGGCTAAGTATTTGTTCGATGAAATGCGTCAAAGAGACTTTGTTTCCTGGAATTCGTTGATGTCCGGGTACTTTCGGAAAAGGGATTTTGATGAAACCTTAAAAGTTTTTGTTTTGATGGTTCGGAATGGTGGGTGTGTTCCTGACAGAACTTCGTTCTCTTGTGCTATGAAGGCTTGTGGTGCTCTGGGATATGCCAATTTGGCTGTTCAACTTCATGGGCTTGCAGAAAAATTTGATCTTGGAAGTGACTTGTCCATTGACAATTCAGTTTTGGATATGCATATCAAATGTGGGGCATTGAGTTATGCAGAGAAGGTGTTTCTGAGAATGCCATGTCCGAGTCTATTTTGCTTCAACAGTATGATTTATGGTTACTCTAAAACGTTTAGTGTTGCTAAGGCCCTTGACATTTTCAACCAAATGTCTCAGCGCGATGCGGTGTCATGGAGTACAATTATCTCGATATTGTCTCAACATGGATATGGATTCCATGCTCTAAATATGTTTGTTGAGATGCGGAATCAAGGCTTCAGACCCAATTCCAAGACTTATGCTAGTGTTCTTAGTGCTTGTGCAAGCATTTATGACCTGGATTGGGGTGTCCATTTGCATGCTAGAATTCTTCGAGTAGAAGAGGATTTTGATAGTTATTTGAGTAGTGGTCTGATTGATATGTATGCAAAATGTGGGTACTTGGAATTTGCGAAGCAAGTATTTCATAGTTTGGAGGAAACTAGTGCAGTTTCATGGACTAGTTTGATCAGAGGGATTGCACAACATGGTTTTGAGGAGGACGCACTACTGTATTTTAAACAAATGAGGGAGGTACCTGTTCCTGTGGATGAGTTTACTCTTTCCTCACTATTTGGTATCTGTTCGGGGCCAAAATATATTTCTATTGCCAGACAGCTTCATGCGTTTACTATTAAGACTGGAATCAATTCTTCGGTTATTGTCAGGAACGCTCTTCTTACAGCGTATTCAAAATGCAGTGATATTCAGGAAGCAAGCTATGCATTTGAAATGATGCCACATAAAGATATTGTATCTTGGACAGCCATGATCACAGTATGGGCTCAAGCTGGTGAGTTTGAAAAAGCTCAAGCTTGTTTCGATGAAATGCCTGAGCAAAATGTTGTCACTTGGAACTCCATGATCAGCATGTATGTTCAGCATGGATGTTGGGAACATGGTCTCAGATTGTATGCTCAGATGCACAGGGAAGGTATTATGCCTGATGAGATAACTTTTGCTACTTCAATCAGGGCTTGTGCTAATTTAGCAATATTAGTACTAGGAAGTCAATTCATTGCACATGCTGAAAAATTAGACCTCATGGAGGATAGGTCAGTTGCAAATAGTGTTCTTACCATGTATTCAAAATGCGGACACATTGAAGAAGCACAAAGAGTTTTTGATTCTATGCGAACAAAGGATTTAGTTTCATGGAATGCAATAATGGCAGGATATGCACAGCATGGTCAAGGCCGGACAGTAATAGAGATTTTTGAGAGGATGCTAAAATTGAAATACAAACCTGACAGCATAACCTTTATGACTCTTCTATCAGGATGCAGTCATTCAGGGCTAGTAACAGAAGGAAAGCTGTATTTTACCTCCATGACTACAGATTATGGCATCTCTCCATCATGTGAGCACTTTGTATGCATGTTGGACTTACTAAGTCGGGCTGGTTTGCTGGAGGAGGCCAAAATTTTAATCAAGGAATTGCCTTTCAAGCCAAATGCAGATGTTTGGGGAGCATTCCTAAATGGTTGCAGGATCCATCACAACGTAAAACTGACAGAATTTGCAGTTAGGAATTTGCTTGAATTAGAAACAGAAGAAAGTGGTGGTTGTATTCTTCAATCAAGTGTATACTCACAGTCTGGAAAATTTGAAGGTGTTGCAGACGTGTTAAAACTGATCAAAAGGAAAGGATTCAGAAAGACTTCTGGTTGTAGCTGGATCGAGGTTAATCACAGAGTGCATGTATTTAACATAGATGAGATGGATCACCCTGAGATTAAGGATGTTTACCATGTGTTAGATGATATTGGGAAGAAGTTAGAAGAAACTGGGGAGCCATTTCCATCTAGTGACTGGTCCAGTGAGCTATCATTGCACGGACATCACTGTGACCTTTGAAACGATTCCATTTTTTTCATGGATTCATGAAAAACTGTACATAATCGATACCTTTCACATCACTATGGGACTCTTGGATTATCTGAGATCTGGGAAAAATCTGAAGAATGATGCTCCGTTTCAACGAATCCTACAATTGAAATGCTCACTGAATAAAGAATCTTATTGACAAGGAAATTTACATATTTGTGATCCCAAAAATATCTGCATTTTCTACTATTCTGAAGCTTGGAATTGAAACTAACATCAGGATTTCTTGTGGGTTTGAGCCACATCTCAGCCGTTAATGTTATTCCTGAGGAAATAATCCACAACAGTTCTTGTCCCTTCACAAACAAGTCTTTTGCCTTCTTCCCTGCTGTTCCTAGTCCATATACCACCAGCCACTGCATTGCTGTCAGCCTTTGCCTCTTTCTGGCCCGCGTATGCCTCTTCCCTCTTAATCTTGCTTCAAACCTCCAACATGCAAGCTTGTGACTTTGTACTTGTCCTCTTTGATGCCAGCAGGTGTTGCATGAACAAGTACCATCAAAGGGCCTCCAATTGGCTGATACTTCCTCAAGGGATCACGAAGCTGGACAGCCACAAGTGTGGTGAATGTCATGTTGATTGCAGAGGTGGAATCTCATGTTGATTGAATTTGAAAGCAATTGGTTTCTTCATCCTCGAGAATCTGGAGAAATGGTTTCTTCTTCAGTATCTAGTCTCTCAGTTTCATCCTCTGAATAATGGAAATTATGGGCTTGATTGTGAGACAATGGATGTGGAGAAAGTGCCAGGATTGATGGATGATTGGTGTCGAATGCCGTTCAGGATAATTTTGTACAAAATTTGTGAAGGTCCGTGTCCTGAAAGTGAAAGTATTTGAGGACTAAAGCCTATCAGGCGATCCAGTTTATAGTTCATCTTCATGTCATGGTACGTCCTTCAATGGTATTCCACTAGTCTCTCTAAACCGTTATGTTAAATGTGTATCAAATCAAGTAAAAGGTCCTGAAATGAATGGCATATCTTTTTTTTTTCTTTTTTCTATTGACATATGATATAATAATGATGTTGAGCTTGACTGAAGTTTACAGAGAGATGGGAGAGAAATGGAAGAGAAGGAGAACCGAACAACTGGAATGAAATGGATGGGAGTGAGTTAACAGGCAGCTAAAAATAAGGAAATAGTTGATGGGTGTACGTGATTAGTTGATATGCATGCGTGCATGCATGCCTAAGAGCAAGGGAAAGCCATAGAACAACAATCCTAGCTGGAGAGAAGAATTGAAATGGAACAACAACAGCAGCTGATTAGAAGGACATCAGAAGATCATCAGGAATCAGCAGTATCAGATAGTTTGCTGCCATTGGAGAGTAGTCCTTATTTGAAATACACTGATCTGGTGGACTACAAGCAGAATGCTTATGGCACCCATGGACACCTCCAAGTCAAGCCCCGTCAAGGTGGTGGTGCCACCAAAGGACCCACACTTTCCGGTAGCAACTCCGCCGTTCAAAAGGCTCTTTCTGATCATACCGCCTGGAAAACAATAGCAAGTTTATGCATCCTCTGCTTCCATTTTAATTAGCTTTTAAATTATTACCTGTTTATTGCTCTGTGTGTGACATTACAGTGCTAGAGCTACCGGTTTTTACCATCAGATTACAATGTAATCCATTAGTTGTTTATATATTCTCCTCCAGATTAATGTGTTTGGACATGCAATCATCTTCCTTGATAAAATGTTGGATTTGGTGAACAAGTTTTTGTTAAATCCTATGTTGGGCCAAACGGCGGATATGTTTTCGTTCTATTTTCTTACTTCCAGTTTCCTTGGAAATCTAAAAACAGTATATCCTCCTTCTGATCGTTAATCTCTATTGAATTAGAAGTTTCTGTGTATAGAAGCTTTCTGAATCGAAGTTTTTAATTCTTATTCTGTTTCCTGATCTATTGTTCACCTGGAAGTTCTACATCATAAATCTTGAAGAAAGGAAACACGATTATGCAGAATAGTATTAAAGGTCAGATTCTCTTCTCTGAAGGGTTTATTCACAGATCAAGTAGAAATTCATCCAGGAATGCTTGATTAATGTACAAAAAAGAAAGAAAAAGTTTATAAGTCACATTGCCATTCATCAACTGCAAGAAGCTAACCCTTCAAATTTTGAACATGGCAATTAACTCCTAGATTAGATCTTAAGCCGCAGGAAGTATTCAGAAATACTATCACGCACTTCCTACGCTCTACAGTACATTTAACTCAAACTCCAAGAACATGCATACTATATATGGACGGTGGATTTATACTGGATATAATCTTAGATGATGGGTCGGAGGGGTGTTTAATTATCACATGGCCAAGATCCTCCATCGAGTCTTAGAAGGGGATGATGATCTAACATCATAAGAAAGCCGTCCCTGTTGGAAGCATTTGAAGTGGACATGTCATGAATTGTAATGTCTGCAACAGTACTAAGAGGTTCTGCTGATGATGATAAGTAGCCTAAAACATCACAGTCCATGTCAAAGAACAGAGGATATTGTTGGTACGTGTTGAAGTTGGGATCGGGTGCTTGGAAATGGGAAAAGGTTGCTTCTGTTTTGCACTGTTTCAGAACAGTAGTGGATTGTTCCTTCAAAGAGCAATCTTGATGTGAAAGAAGGGACTTGAAGAGCATCGATGCAGGTGGAGTAATAGATGAAGAAGGTTGGAAGCCATTTTTGTTCTGAGATCCCCATAAATGAGACTCCTCACGGACAAAAAATGGATTCAGGAGGCTTTTGAGGTCATTTTCCTGGTTATTACAAGAAACCAGAAAAGGGTTTTGGAGGGTGTCCACCATTTTCGCTGGTGCTTCCAGGAGTGGAGGCAATGAATTGGAGTTGCAAGGTGAAGAAGAAGGGTCCAAGAAAAAGCTTTGTCCTTGTAGAACAAGTGCAGCTTTTTTCTCACCATTCTTATGAAATATCCGGCAAATCACCCACTCCTCCTGCAGAAAGAAAATAAAAAGTCGATCACTTTAGTCAATTGTTTATTAATTTCAAGTGGCACTTCAAGTTACCATGTTGGTATGTACAATCCAGCAAGATCAGAGAGAATCCATTAATGGCAGATTGTTAAATCACACCAATCACATCAAGAACTACCCTCGAAGGTTAATAATGAAGTGAAAATGGTCTACTCATCAGAGAAGCTCCAGTTGTAATGACACAACAAGTCAACCCGGAAAGAGACAAAACAAGACACAAGAGAGTGAAATTTGCAGGAACATTGCTTGATTCTCACGGTGCATGTGAAGAAGAAGAAGAGGTGTTTAGTAACAATACCTTACAGGTGTGACGATAATACAAGTCACCATCCAGACGGTACTCATGCATAACCCACTTGGTTTTCTCACCTCTAGGAGCTCTACCTCTGTAAAAAACCAGAGTTTTCTTCAGGCCAAGTAAAGAACCATTAGAGGCACTGTACACTTCTCTATCTTTCCCTGTGGCTTTCCAGTAACCAGCTCCAGTTGCTCTATTTGTTCTGAGACCTGTTGGGTATTTCCTGTCTCTCAGGCTGAAGAAGTACCATTCTTTCTCACCCATTTTTGCTACATCTGATTAAGAACAAGAACCACCAGACAACAGGTTCATTAACTTTCTGCAACAACAAACCAGAAATGGAAGAAGAAGAAGAAGAAGATGCACAGGCCTTGCCTTCGACATTCTCAGATGTACATTTATTTGATTGATTTTGTCACTTTGTAAATCAAGCAACCAAGAAGATGTCGATATTTATATGCAGTTCTGATCAATTATCATCTCATGAAGTTTAAGAATCTGAGCTGTTCTATGCGATTCTGAAATGATAAATGTATACTTAACTTCCCCGGAAAGTGGAAATAGTGTAATGATCAAGAAACATGAAGTAGAATCTAGGGAGGGAAGGGTAAGAGATTGTTTGAACATATAGGGTAAAGGGAATATTCTTCATCATGATGTAAGTTATTAACCTGGAAGCTCCCACGGCTCACATCTGTTTAAGTCAACCTCAGCTATTTCAACTCCACAAAAGCTGCCATTAAAGACCTTAGAAGCAAGGTAAAATGTTATGAGCTCCTCATCTGTTGGGTGGAATCGAAATCCTGGAGGCAAACCATTTTCCTTTGTGTCTTCACCTGAGAGTTCATACAGAATATCTTCCATTCCCAACATCTTCTTCATATACTTCACGGAAACCAAAAAGGGTATGTGAAAAGGAGGATAGTTCTTATGGAGATTGAAGCAGAAATGAGGCTGTGAGGAGTTTACAGGTTGTGTGTGTGTGTGTGTGTGTGCATGGCCATGGAAGAACTTTTCTGATATATATATACCCCATACTCTGTGACCTAATTATTTTCGGTTTTATAAATACATCAGAAGAAAAAGGAAAAGGAAATGAATAAATGTTCATACCAAACATTACATCTACCACAAAATTCTAAATGTTTCACACATATCTAAGTAATTCATATATATATATATATATATAGACATTGATTCTAACAGAAGAAAGCAACCCCAGAAGTAAAAATATCAGAATTCTCATTGTTTCTTATATTTTTTATGGATTGAGTTCTTAACAGAAGGATCTGATCTGATCTTCCATTGATTATCCAAACTCAGTTAAGTTACTAACATGTTTCAATATCTGTTACCTGTTACTAAGAGCATCACCATCAAATGGATGCATTTGGTTTTTAGCATTTTATCGTTTAGTGGATCTCTTTAATCACAAGAATCTGAAACAATGAAGAAGAAAAGGGATCATTTATGGGGATCTCAGAACAAAAAAACATGTGTCGGCGTTGCACGTGCATGCAGTGGTATGATCAGGTAATCAAAAGGGGCTCAAGTCACATTCATTAGAGCCTAGATATGTAGATAGATACTTTAACTAGTGACCCAAGTAAAAGATAACATCAGGGAAGGATCTGAATCTGCTTAATAACATCACGGAAGGATCTGAACCTGCTTACTTGCTGCTTCTTCTTCTTCATCTTCTTCTTTTAATATATAACAATTATTTACTTGGTGTGATCAGAGAGTTACATAAGCCTATGTCAGTACCTACTACTATAACCTATAGCTCTAGCTTTGTATTTCCAGGGCCTAGCTAGCTCTGATTACCCTGCACTTCCCTTTTTAACTTTTTCATTTCACCACATCAACCTCTCTCTGTCTCTCTCTATAGATTCTATACTTGTATGGTATGTGTCTGTGAAAGTCTGTATATATATATATATATATGTGTGTATGTATGTATTTATGTATGTATGTATTGGTGGACTGTACATTAGACCACCATTGATGTTTCTGATGAGCTTCTGTGAACTTCCAAGCTAAGAGATTTCTGATTAGAGATTGCCAAGTTCATTTCTGGTTAAAGCCTTCTCCAGGTTACGTGATGAAGAATCAGAACTTGACAAACCTCTTAATGTTATGAGATTACTCACTTGAATTAGTAGAGAAATAGTTCGATGAGTATCAGAAGTGAAAGTTTTTGTGACAGGAAAAATGTTGACAGATGAAGAATTTGTTTGTCAGGTTCATTTGAGCTAATACATCAAACTAAAATCCCAGTTTTCTTATACATGCTTCTTTAATGATTAGAGAAGTATATGTGTAGACGTCAGGAACTTATTTTCCAGGAAAACTCACTGTTCAATCACTCCTTGCAAACATGTAATTTGGGCAAAATTTTCCCTGCACCAAGAGTATATACTTTGCAACTATCTTGTATTTTTTTTATTCTTTCCTTCTTGTTCCTACAAAGAATGAATCAATATACTCTACCAGAGAAAAAAGCAGGAGACAGAATACTATATATAGGTAAATACGGAACGTACAACGATTGCTTAGTTATGGTATTTAGCAGTATCAGCTACACTGGACTGTGGGTTCAGTTCAGACTCGGTAATAATGAATTCTTTTGTTTTATCGTAAAAAGCCTGAGCTAGGTGGACCAACAACTCTCTAATAAGTTGAGAGAAATCTGCCATTATCGTTACTGTTTCGAGGTTTTGCATACGCTATACCTGGGGTGAATTATCTTTTGACAACCTTAAGCAATGGATGGAGAATAAGCTTTTGGGAAAAAGCTTTACTTTTTCGTGTATTTTATGTGGAGGGAGCAGGTGCGTGGTGGTTGGAGTCCATGGATAATGCAAAGAGGAGTGGCTTTGAACAGGTTAGATGGGACCTGGTTCATAGAGCTCGTAGCTATACCTTGTAGGTGTGCAGAGAAGGGACCACAAGAGTGAGTGAGTGAGTGTGTGTGTGTGTGTGATTGGGGCAACCCTTTTCTAAGTCAGGGGGAAGCCAATTATGCAGATTGGAAGCAAAAATTTGGGCTCGAAACCCTAAGGGATTGATTGAATTCAATTCCTTTTTTCTCTGCAATTAATGACTTTCAACGGCCAATCAGCAAACTGTTTTTTTTTTCAGTGAACATAAAAAGTTACCCTTTCATCTCCTATTCTTATGAAATGTGAAAGTGGACCCTGGACTGAGAGCAAATGCTGAAGCAAAAAGTTTTCAAATTGGACCACTTGAATGCCATTTTCAATTAAACCCCATGTCTCATACAGATTCAGAAACTTCAAAAAGACACTTCAGGAAGAAAACAGCATATAAAGTATGTGTCCTTGGCTGCAAAAAAAGTAAAAAACTGGTCTTGTTTATGGGACCTTGCAATGGCCTAACTTGAACCCTTCAGGAAGAAAATAGAGGAATAAGATGGAGTCTTTGTCTGCAAAAAGTGCAGAACAGGTCTAGTTCAAATGGCCGAACTTGAACCACCCTTCAGGAAGAAAAAAGGATGCGGTCTTTGGGCTGCAAAAAGTGCATTAGAGGTCTAGTTCGAATGGCCTCAGGAAGAAAACAGAGGAAAAGATGGAGACTTTGGGCTGCAAAGAGCAGAACAGGTCTAGTTCAAATGGCCTGACTTGAACCCATTAGGAAGAAAACAGAGAAAAAAAGGAGCCTTTGGGCTTCAAAAAGTGCAGAACAGGTCTTGTTCAAATGGCCGAACTTGAACCCATCAGGAAGAAAACAGAGGAAAAAGATGGAATTTTGGGCTTCAAAAAAGTGCATAATAGGTCTTGTTCATAAGATCTGCAATGGCCTAACTTGAATTGCTTAGAGCCCATAGTTTGAAAATGGACCTCTAGGCCATTTCATCTCCCACGATGACCTATACTACAGAGGTAAAGATACAGTCCTGCATATGCTTAGACCCCAAGCAAATTCCTGCAAAAAACCAACCTTAAAGAGACAGCATGAAGTGAAGATGCAGCAACTTTACTTGAAAGCAACATTTGGAACACAAACTATATAATCCAACCCACCATCCTCTCTTTATCACAATCCTCTCAAACTTCCCTGGTATCTACCTAAAAATGTCTCCTTCCTACTGTTCCATGCTCTTCTTTATTGCTTTCTCTGTGTCTATGGTTGCCAATTCTGCTATTTCTCATGATTTCTCCATAGTGGGGTACATCCCAGATGATCTGAAATCCACGGACAGGCTCATTGATCTGTTTGAGTCTTGGATTGATAAACATGGAAAGATTTACAAGAGTGTTGAAGAAAAGTTGCAGAGGTTTGAGATTTTTAAGAATAATCTTTTCCACATTGATGAGACTAACAAGAAGGTTACAAACTACTGGCTTGGTCTGAACGAGTTTGCAGATTTGAGCCATGAGGAGTTCAAAAAGATGTATCTAGGATTGAAGGTTGACTTGTATAAGAGAAGAGAGAGTCCTGAAGAGTTCACTTATAAAGATGTTCAGGGTATTCCCAAGTTCGTGGATTGGAGGAAGAAAGGTGCAGTTACTCCTGTCAAGAACCAAGGCTCATGTGGTAACTAAGTAGCTAAAACCTATGCACAAAGCTTTCTGAAAACGTCTTGTCAGATGAATGCTGATTTGAATGTACTTTCAGGTAGTTGCTGGGCGTTTTCAACAGTCGCAGCTGTTGAGGGGATAAATCAGATTGTTACAGGAAACTTAACATCTCTGGCTGAACAAGAGTTGATAGACTGTGACACTACCTACAACAATGGCTGCAATGGAGGACTTATGGACTATGCATTTGCTTTCATTGTGTCCAATGGTGGCCTCCACAAGGAAGAGGATTATCCATATATCATGGAGGAAGGAACTTGCGATATGAGAAAGGTAAAACTAAATAGCTCCTGCCTCCGGTGAAATTGTTTGATTGATAGGTTCTTAATGTCAACTCCGATATCTCTGCGACAGATCTGCAAACTGATACTGCCTACCATCTCTTTTTCTGACTGTCTTATTGATATCATGAGATCCCGAGTTGAAGAATGTTCCATCAAATTTTATTGACATCAATCTGCATGTCTTGTCTCTTTCCATTTTCAGGAAGAATCTGAGGTAGTAACCATTAGTGGGTATCATGATGTGCCACAGAACAATGAGCAAAGTCTATTGAAGGCACTTGCGAACCAGCCTCTCAGTGTTGCCATTGAGGCTTCTGGTAGAGACTTCCAGTTCTATAGTGGGGTAAGCCATGAATGTCTTCTTTGTGATTCCTACTTTTCACTCAAAATTTCTAGAGCAGAAGAATAATTTGACATGATCATGATCAAGTAGGGTGTTTTTGATGGTCACTGTGGAACTGCATTGGATCATGGAGTTGCAGCTGTTGGATATGGATCAACCACCGCTGTAGACTACATCATTGTAAAGAATTCATGGGGACCCAAGTGGGGTGAAAAGGGTTACATCAGGATGAAGAGGAACACTGGCAAACCAGAAGGTCTATGTGGAATCTACAAAATGGCTTCTTACCCCACTAAGAACAAGTGATTGATATGTGGGTTCGACTCTTCTCGGAGTTTTTCCTGTTGTAATTCCAAATTGCAATAAATTTCTCAACTTTTCAAGCGTTCAACAAAGGAATTTGTTGTTTATTTTTTGTCACCACAGAAAGGAACGTTGTTGTTCTGTTTTCGTAACACTGTATTGTTGTTTTAAAAAAAACACTGTCGCAGGCAGGGCCATTCCTATAGTTTTATAGGCCCAGGGCGAAATTAAAATAAAAGGCCCCAATAATATTATCAAGATCATAATTTATGAAAAACAATTTCTCCGTGCATTTTTAGATGCAAAATCAGTAATAATATTATCAAGATCAATATTGTCCAACATATCCTTCTCAATACATAACATAGCTAAACTATTCAACCTTTCTTGTAACATTGATGACCTCAAGTAGGTTTTCAATAATTTTAACTTTGAAAAACTTCTCTCAGCTGATGCTACAGTTACAGGTATAGTCAATAGAATTCGATAAGTAATTGAAACATTTGGATAACAATCTGCAGTTTGAACAAATTCTAATATTTCAACTGATGACATTAACTCATTTGACAACGTCATTTGTAATACTTTTAATTCAGAAAAAAGATCATCTAAATTCACATCAGACACATTATTATGAGAAAAAGTCGTCAGAAATTAGAACAACATTCTCTTAATTCGTTATCATCTAATGACCTCAACTTCTTTGAATCAAATAAAAATTCAAAAATATTATCAAATGTCGTTAATTGTTCAAATCTATTCTTTAACGAAGTAATTGCCATATCCACAACAACTAGAAAGTAATTAATCCTGAAAGAATCCTCAGCTGATTGTATTTCTTCATTATGGTTAATTTCATCAAATTGTCGTTTCCTAATAACACAACGTTTAGTTAGAAATGTAGGTTCTATATTCATCCCAAGCGCAAGATTTTTGGCAATATTCATACTAGAGCTAAACCCTTCATCTCTATATTTCTCAAAAAATATCATCACACCTTCTAATTGCTTTATGGTAGCATTAATGCACATAGATTTAGATTGCAATTTTTTACTCACCATGTTAATAGCGAATAAAATATCATACCAAATAATCATACCAAGTAAAAATTCAAAATTCTCAAGTACACTAACCAAGCTTTCTTCTTCACTCTTTGACTTGGCATCATCACAAGATCTAGATAATTCCATCAAAGCCAATCTTATTTGAGGAGCTTGAAATCTAATAGCTTTAACACTTTTTATTCGACTCTCCCAACGAGTGTTGAACAATGATTTTATAGTTAAACCTAAAACATTATCAAGCAAAACCTTCCACCTTTTAGGAGAACTTGAAAATAATGCATATATACGTTGCACGGCTCCAAAAAATGAAACAGCTTTAACACAAGAATATGTCATATCACTAAGAGTAAGATTAAGATTATGACAAGCACATGGCATATATAATGCTCTTGGATTTATTTCTAGTAATCGCTTTTGAACCCTTGGTGTTTTCCTTCATATTAGAACCATTGTCATAACCTTGACCCTTACATTATAAACATTAAGATCAAGAGAATTCAATGCATTCAATAATTCATTGAAAAGTCCTAATCCAGATGTGTCATCTACCTTTAAGAACTCTAAAAAGTACTCCTCTATTTTTATTTTTTTATTTGACATATTCACACATCGTACTAACAAACTTATTTGTTCTTTATGACTCAAATCTGAGGTACGATCAAGAATAATAGAAAAGTATTTCGCCTCTTTAATGATCCTTATGATAGAACTTCTAACGCCTGGGCCAATAGAGAAATCAACTCATTTTGAATTTTGTGACCAAGATAATGATGATGAATTTCATGATTTTGAATACGCCTAACATGATCTTGCATTATCACATCAAATCCAAAGAATCATCTCAATCAATCTAAAAATTACCATTACCATCTTGGTAAAGTTTCTCATTGATCCTCGAAAAGCTAAATTATATTTAGCACGATATTTCACCGCGAAACTATTCTTATCAAAACTTGTCTCCAACGTTCTTTCTCCTTTGCAATTTCTTGTTGCAAATCTTTATCAACTGCTTGATTTTTGCTCAATCTTACTTTTAATTCATTCCAAGTTCTCATATTAGTCATATGCTCAATGCAATTCTCATGTTCTTTCGAGTCGCTCACTAAGATGCTTCCAATCTCTAAATCATCATTTGCTAATCCACTTTGTTTGCTAGTAGATTTGAACAATTTACAGCAAAACAATATACTTTATCTACATGTTTAGAATAAACCAACCATTTTCTATCGCTAATCTCTCCATTACTCAAATTTCTATAATAATAAGAATATGAAAATGACGAGAGGTATTATCTAAAGGAAACATAAGATTCAACTCTCTTACGTGCCCTTTTCAACTAAAATATCCCTTGCTTTATTATCAAGATTATCCCAATTTCTAGGATCATAAATGTCCAATATAGGCTTACTAGCTCAATATACTTTAAATTTTCTCAAGTGAATGCATTTGGTACATGATTATCCTCACTTAGATTTCTAACATCCTCATGAATATGAATCTCATCACTTAAGTTTTCTTTATGTTGTTCAAAACCACCTTCACCTAATTCCTCAGAACTCTCATTAGAGGAGCCTACTCTTTCAATAAATTTATTTATTGCTCCTTTTTGGGATTCTATCAACTGTGCTACTTGTTTTCTTTTTTTTTTTTTTTTTCACTTCCAGACAAATATTTTTTAGGCAACATAATATAAATTAATTATAACACAATTGGGCTAGAAAAAGAACAAAAGCACCTGTATAGAACTGGAAGAAGTATGCAGGCACAACCAAACTCCAACAGCTTCACAATATATCACAAAGATATATAAATGGTATTATATCTGTGATACATGGACAAAATAAATAGCAAAATTTAATATCTAATATTAAAAATAAAAAATAAAGAATAAAAATATATTAAAAAATTAGAAACTTTACCTTTAAATTATACTCAGAATTCAGAAGACAAAATCGCAAAATTTTTTGCTGCTAATTTTTGAGTTGGAGTACTTTAAATACATATATTAATCAAAATTAAGAAATTAAAAGGTAATAGTAAACTTAAATATTTGAAGACTATTTATAAGCATAGGACCACAAAATTACCTTTACATTAAAAAATTACAACGTTAAATGACTTTAACGTTAATTAACGTTAAAGTCATTTAAAAGCATGGATGATGATCGATATTACATCTTAGTCATAAATGAAAATGGCTATAAATGGACTCAAATTTCAACGAAAAAGTTTACATCTTGGTCATAAATGAAGGTGGCTATAAATGGACTCAAATTTCAATGTTCATGAGACCACGTTTTGCTCCCCGCACAAGTAAGAGATTTCAAAAATAATGTGACTTTAACGTTATATGAGAGGGGCATAAAGAGGGGCCCTCTCATAGTGGGCCTGGCAAGTGCCTGCTTGGCCCTCGCCAGGCTTAAGATCGGCATAGGGGCACTATGTTTCTTTGTAAAAAACACAGCAAAAAGAAACTATTGTTTTCTTTTTTACGACATCGCAAAACAGGAGGAGAGAGTTTTTTCTAATTCCAACAAGATATACACATTCAACATATCCAACAACAAAGAAAACATAACCACAAAGTGAACTGTTAACATAACTGACATACGTAACTGACAAATTCATAACTGTTTGTTTAAAAACCAACTAACGTATGCAGAGTTTAATCCAATACGTTAACACTCCTCCTTGGATCAAATGCTGCTACATACGCCAATCTGCTTCCTCAACCACTCAAACCGGTCAACTTGAAATGGTTTGGTGAAAATATTAGCGAATTGATTCTCGTACGCAATATACCGACTTTATCTCCTGTATTTCGCACTTCGCAGATAATAAAGCTTTACCTTAAAATGCTTAGTCTTGCCATGAAACACAGGATTTTGAGATATTGCCAGAGCAGCTTGATTATCCACATTCAATTCAGTTTCTACAACATTAAAACCAAGATCTGTCAACAACTTTCTCAACCAAATTGCATGATTTGCAGCTGCAGTTGCTGCAATGAATTCTGCTTCAGCAGTAGACAGAGCCACAATGTCTTGTTTTTTCGAACACCAAGAGAAACACGCTGATCCCATAGCAAAACAATAACCGGTTGTACTCTTCATATCTTCTACAGAACTAGCCCAGTCACTATCTGAATAACCATACAACTTGAATCTCTCACTTTTGGTGAATTTAATCCCATAAGAAGAAGTTCCCTTCAAATACCTGAGTACTCTTTTAGCAGCTTTCATATGTAATTCACTTGCACAATGCAAAAATCTTGACAATACACTGACAGTATATTGAATATCTGGTCTAGTGGCTATCAAATACATCAAACAACCCACCAAACTTCTATAAGTTGCATTGTCTGTAGGTTCTGCTCCATCTTCATTTTGTAGCTTCTTTCGATTCATAGGAGTTCCACACTCTTGCATTCTTCCATTCAAACCTCCTTAGAATCTCCTTTAAATATTACTTTTGACATATGAAAATCTCACTGGACTTTGCTTGATCTCCATCCCAAGAAAATAAGTCATCACACCCAAATCATCATCTCAAATGTCCGTGATCGGATCATGCTTTAATTGATTGATTTGCTTACAGTCATTCCCCGTCACCAAAATATCATCCACATACGTGAGAAATAACCACAATACTTCCTGAACTTTCTTGGTATACAAAGTATACTCACTCAAACTTCTCTTATAACCCAAATCTTGTAAATAGCTATCCATTTTGTTGTACCATGCCCTGGGAGCTTGCTTCAAGCCATACAACGCTTTTTTTAGCCGATAAACTTTATTTTCATTCCCTGCAACACTAAATCCTTCAGGCTGCTCTACGTATATTTCCTCTTCAAGCACCCCATTCAAGAATGCAGATTTCACGTCTAATTGAAAAACAATCCAACCATGCTCACCGAGATTGCAACGAAGAATCGAATGGTGTCTAGCCTTGCTACAGGTGTAAAAGTATCAAAATAATCTACTCCCCACACCTGAGCATAACCCTTCACCACCAATCGAGCTTTATACTTGTTGATCGATCCATCTGCATTTAATTTAACTTTGAATATCCATTTCACACCAATAATCTTTCTGTCATCCGGTTTATCAACTAACTCCCAAGTGCCATTTTTCTTGATCATATTCAGCTCCTCAATCATAGCGTTTAGCCACCTATTATCGCTTTTTGCTTCTTGATAATTTGTAGGCTCAAACACAGCAACGTGACATCTTTGATATATGTCAGTAAGTGATCGTGTACCCCTTACTGGGATATCATCAATAATATCAGTCAGGTCTTTTTCCTCCTCCTGTGTTTGAACTGGTACATTCTTCACCTATTCCCTTTTGTCATCAGATGTCCAATTCCATGCTTCATCTTCCAAAAATTTCACATCTCTACTAATTATCACTTTAGTAGAATGTGGTTGATATACCCTGTATCCCTTAGAGTGCAGACTGTAACCAATAAACACACCAGGTTCAGACATTTGATCCAACTTATCTCGCTTCACTTGTGGTACATATGTATAACACACACAACCAAAAACTTTCAAGCCCTTCACTGATGGTTTAAACCATACCATGCTTCATATGGAGTTTTCTTATCCACTGCTTTGGTAGATAATCTATTTGAACACTGTTGTATTCACTGCCTCTGCCCAAAACTTTTTTGGCATATTTTTTTCTTGCAACAGACATCTAGCCATTTCCATTACACTTGTAACACCCCACTCTCGAGTGACCCGAACCCGACATCGATGGTGATATCCGAGTCCGTGCCCCGCGAGGGTGGCGTGCTATATCACTCAGTCCAAAAATTCATTGTAACTATTTTTTTTATTAACGTAACACCCACATATACACATGATAACATATGCGAAAGACAATTATAACCAATTCAATGGCCTTGGGGCCCTTTTCATAAATACAATTAATTCCATTCTATTGACTTTACAAACCGACTTATTCAATAATCTGTAATATCGTAAAATAAAATACACTAATGCAGCATTTAAACCGATCCCGACCTCTATCTTTTACTTACATACGATTCTCCGTGTCAAACGGGTATTCTTCAAGACCGAAAAATAGATACAAATTTTGGGTGAGTTTTATGAACTCAAATGAGAACCATCATCGATGGTTCACCCAATTCATGCATTATGCGAATAGCGTACAAATTATCACAATTGCACATTCGTAATATCATATGACAATTTCTGATTTTCACAACAAAGATAATCGTAAAGAATTCAAAGCGGTATATCACAAAATGCAAGGCGATTGCCTCTTTCCCAATACAAAAGTCAATTTAATGCATACTTACTCAAATACATGACATTTTCCATTTTATTTGGTGATTGATGCTTTTCCCAATTCACGGTACAATCAAATACATGCATAACATTTTCTATTTCTTCCCATTTAGATTATGTGTTGTGATCGAGCGCCAGATCGTCCCAATCCCGGCGCATTAATCGATGAGTCTATAGCTCGAATCGTCCCTTCGGACTCATTAAGCATTGAGCATAAAGCTCGAATCGTCCCTTTTCGCTCATTAAGCATTGAGCATAAAGCTCTTAATCGCCCTTTCAGCTCATTAAGCATTGAGCATAAAGCTCGAATCGGCCCTTTGGGCTCATTAAACGTTGAGCATATAGCTCTCGGTGGCGCTCCAATACAATCGTTATCAATTAATCATGTATGTAATTCATTTATTACAATTCTACCACATCACATTGAAAGTTAAAATCAATTTATCGAACAAACAAGTAACACTTCAATATCAATTTCCCATTCCCTCGGATCTTTGATCCGAGATCTCAAACGTAATCATTCACAAACAATTACACACAAGTAGCACTTCGATAACAAGTTCCCAATACTTCAGACACCTATGGTCCGAAATTAATCAAAAGCAAACACACATAATCCCTCCATTATCTCCACATGGCTTAACCACATAATTTTCATCACATGTAGATTGAGGAACCAACTAGGTTACTCACCTATTACTTCCGAGCTAATGCCGGGAAGACTCTGCCACGTCGGTGGAACAACGCTCCAATTGGGCCTCTATAAGAAGCAGAGAATAAAACGATCACTATGATCCAATCCGAATCAGTTAATGATGCACATGTAGGTGTATAATGAATGTTCATGAATTCCCAGCCCTATTCCATTTTTTTTCACCATAAAAATCCTTCTAAAAATTAGAAAGCTAATGGCGTTGACGAAGCGCAATTTGGACCTCTATAGGCCCCCAATTAAATAAAACAGTGATTAAACAGACCTTTACCTGAACTCACGTCAATTTTCAGTCCAAAAATTTCCAATCTCTCAGAAAATGAAATTAAATATTCCATGAATCCGATGCCTCAAGAATCAGGTCAATCGGACGTCGGACGGAAAAGTTATTCACGAAAGAAATTCAAAATCCAAATAAAACAATTAATATATATATCCTTATTTCCTTCTCTTTTTCCTATTGTCAAACCGAAAGTCAAACACCTGTAACTCCTTGCACACAATTCAGAACATTACAAACCATATCTCGTTGGAAAGATCATGAAAAAATCTACAAGTTTCAAGAAGACCATAAAAATCAATTCCACCCCTAAGGGTGTCAAAAATCCAATCAAAGATGCTGCCTAGTCCATACCTCTTAAAACAGAACAGTACATGGTAAATTTAGTAACTCTCATTCTGTTCAGTCAAAAATTGCACAATAAATATGCTCATCAAGAAAACAATGTTATCTATAACTTTCATGAACAACTCAAAGTCCAATTCCATTGGTAACTAGGTCAAATAATTCAATCAATGATGTTGTCCCTGAAATCACTCAATCTGAGCCGTAAATTTCTATCAAACATAACTCCTTGTACACAAGTCAAAAAAAATCACTACCTTATATCCCTGAAAAGATAAAACACAGTACTACACTTCTCATGAAGGGCTCATAATCAAATTATATCATTAACCAATTCAAAACAGTCCTGCAAGTTACTGCCTGTTCAACAGTCCCCGACCTAACTTCAGTCCAATCTTTGAAAATCATAAGTCCCAATTCTGTTATCTAAAATTAGCATGCTATATACCATTTTCAATATAATCACTTCTTATACAATTTTTCAGAAGATCACTCAAACCAATTCAATTCACATAAATTGCTAAAATTACTTCTAATCAGGATGTTCACAAAACCTACACTGATGGCTAGGTTACACCAATTGCTCAAAATCAGTCAATATTTCACAATGTATATCTCCCAATATACAGATCGAAAAATTACAAGATCAGTGGCAATGGAAAGCTAACAATGTAGGCTTCAACTCTCATGAAGACCATTTTTCCTAATTCCATATCAATTAATTTAGAAAAATTAGCAAAACTCTAGGTTCTATGTCTCGGTTACTGTTCACAGTAACCCCAGCAGTAACTTTCCATGCTCCAATTCACCCTCTTAAAACTGAAATTGGACAACACCTATTTCACACAAAAATGTAGCCAACAAACCAAAGTTTCAGTGAGCACAAACCTTGCCTCAATTTCATAACCACACAATGAGTTATGCTCAAAACAGTACAGTAGGTCAAATATCAATTTTCCAGCTTTACTTCTCTATTCACTTCCTTTAATTCCAACACCCTTCCTACATCCATAAGCATCTCAATTGGACACAAAATCAGTCCCTATATCATGCCTACATTCACTAGGAGTAACCACCATAATTTGGCAGCACTTACCTCTTACATTTCATGCTAGTTTAGTCATCAATATACAATCCAAAATCAAGTTAAAAACACTTCAATCATACAACTTTCAAGTCATACTTAAACTTAATCTTAAACCCACCAATTCAAAAACTACTTGGCATCAAAGTAAGGCTTCAATAATCATAATAAATGCATCAAAATTCCCATTAAATGTATCTCTCCACCATGATTCATTAAATGCATGATCAAAGCATAATTAAAACTAACAAAACAACTTACCTACTTAAGCTTCCAATTTTCCACTCTTTCAATCTTTCAATTCTCTTCACTTCTTTCTTTCCTATTCTTTCTAACCACTTCTTCTAGCCCCATGCAAGTAGCTCATCACCATGGCAAGAACACAACTTAGCAGCAAGAAGAAGAGTTCTTAAATTTTGGGGGAAAGTTGAGTGGGAAAGAAGAAATCGATGGAGATGGTTAACAAATGATGTAGGTTTTCGGATGGAGTTGAGAAATAAGCATCCAAATCTTTTGTTTTCCTTCCTTTATCAACACAACCAAGAGAAACTAATAAGTGAGCATTAAATAAATGGAAATGGTGGCAAAATGCCATTTGTCTTTAACAATCAAAGGCACATTAAATGCAAAGGGGAAGGCTTTCCACGTATGTCCATATATATATATATATATATATATGTCAAGTAAGCATTAAATGCTTAGGCAAGAAAAGTCAAATGTGGAAAAGTCATAACCAATCAAAATTTTTGACAAAAGTAAAACCAAGACCAAATAATGCAATCCCATTTTCGGTTCCACTAGGTTTAAGGGTCCAATTATGGATCCCTTCAAGGTAAATAATAGGATAGATCCAAAAATCAGTAGAAATTCAACCGGTTCGTCAATTGGTGATTTTTTTCCGGTCCGGGAATTTTCTCCGGAAAATTCCAAATTTTTTTTCAAAAATCCCTTAAAATATAAAACAGTCAATGGATGAGTCAAAATAATTTTTTTTAAAACACAGTAATCACGTTAATCTCAATAAAATTGCATTAGGCCCAAAAACCGGAATATCATGTATGCATGTACAAGCAATTTTATGTGCACAAATGTATTGTGGACCAATCCTATTATCATGAACGATCCTATGTACTCCAAATCTATTCCATCCTATGTCAAAATTCTATTTTACCCTTCCAATTGAGGGTGGGATGTTACATTTTCCTCCTAATAAAAATTTCGATCCTCGAAATTCTCAATCAACAGCTCAAGATGATAGTAATCATATGTTCCTATATGTCCCATACACTTTTCCACTCAATAATTCATTTTCTGAAAAGTCACAGTAACCATATTCATCGATTGTCCAAATCCCTTATTTGACCAATTCATTAACACTCATCATAGTAGACGCATTTAACAAGGCTATCAGTTGGCGATCTTACTATCATACTATCTCACTTGCCGTTTTCAGAGTAGCTATTACCTTTGGTTCCAATGCTATGGTTCAATTCCTTATTGCCGAACCTGTTCACTTATCACGTGTTATCCATCCATCTGGTTACTAATATTACCTTATTCTCACTACCATCCAATACCTTTTCTCCAAAGAATATACTGAGACTAATTCAGATTCCATCGAGTACATCTTGTCAAGGTGATACATACCCTAACCTCCTTTATCTCGTCAGGGACGATTCACAATCCTTTGGTACCAATACAATGACATTTAGCTCTATTTCACTATATCTAATGCAATCATTCTTTATAGTTCATTGACTCTTTGTTCAAATTCAACTCTCTTTAGACAATTCACTGTTCTATAGTATTCACGCACTCTATTCAGATATGCATTTAACTCTGTTTCACTTATTCGATCCTGATCCACTTTAGGTAACCCATGTTGTTTTCCTATGTCACTTTCCTTTGTTTCACTCAACACAGTCTCAAATTCATTATGGTCTTTGACTTCCGTTAAGCACTATCCAGTGTAGCAATGTATCTTTACAGTAAATCAGAACTTTATAACACGATCAAAATCCTGTGAAACCCAAACCACTTAAGCATTTTTCCTGTTGAACATTCAAACCTATAAGCACTTGAATCTATAATCACTTCATTATATACCCATAGTTAGTCGATTCACTTTTCGCATATACTTACTAGGATGTCTAGCTTCGACTGTTCACTTTCTTATTCTAGCACTTTTGTCGGGTACCAATACTTTTTCTTTGAATCATTCTATATTGTTTTCTTTCCAATGTCATTCGCATATTCAAACTCCTCATAAGACTCACCACTTTAACTTCTGCATTCTTAACCTTTCTTACTTCTATCCAGTATCACTAGATCTACAACTTCTTTTTTTTTTAAGTAACACTTCATAATTACCCATAATCTACTTGACATTCTTTGAAAATCCCAATGTCTGTAATTGGTCTGTTCATTGTAGCATCTGTTCACTATTTGAGTTAAGTAGGCAAAATTGTCCGTTCATTTCAGCATTGTCGGTATTTATGCTTGTCTCTTTCCTCAAATAAGCACAGTGTATCCTTATAGGAATCTAAAGTCTCCAAGGCTTTAAACAATTTTGATCATAACACCAATACCATTTATCAAAGTCAATTCAATTTATCTAATATAATGTCTCAGTTCATCTCACACTGCCCCCCTTCTCCAAGGGTATGCTCATCATCAGTATCAAATTCCTCCATTATTCTTTCACTTTTCACTGTTCAATCTTTTCAAACACATTCTGTCGATAATTATCGTCACTACCATTTGCTTACTTTGCATCATTCCCTCTTAAACTTTTCCATACATCGCCAAACATTATTCAATTCATTCAGTCCATAATTAGTGTATTTGCAATCCCTTTATGACGATAACACTACTTCACGTCATTGTCAGTTTCCCTTTAGGACTTCTTGTCTCTATTAATTTTCTCCTTTCAATTGATTTCTTGTCATCTACATCGATGTATGCCACTACCTAGTCATCCGTACTTGGACTTCCATAAATTTCATTTGAATATTTCACTTCGCAGTTCAAGGCTATTTTATTCTTCGTTTCAAATCTAGATTTTCCCAACAGTTTTGAATCACATATGGAGATCTATTCACTTCACATTGCAATAGGATCACCTCAAATTAAAATTCCACTCATGTTGTTGGATACTTTACATTTCCGTACACACAGTGCAGATAACCTCAGGAGTATATATTACTTGGTATGTCTAAATCTCCTCTTGAGATACGCCTCAATTTTACTTTTGATTTCGTCCATACTTCCTTTCGTTTGACCGGTAGTCCATCTTTACACTGTTCACGAAAGTCTCATCAGCCAATTAGTGTCCCTAATTGCTTTGCAATCATTCTTAGTATCTCAAGAAGCTCAATTCCACTATACTCACTATCTCAATAAGAACAATTTGATGCCATAATTTAAAGATCAGACCAGTCCTTGCACTAAGGTTCCATGTGACAGTCACCTAAACACTTTCTTTAACACTTATTCAGTAATCTACACATCACCAGAACTCATTTCATCTCATCTGGAGACCAATTACTAACCTATACAATTCAGACTTCTACAAAATTCCTTTCCGTTTATGTTAATCCTCAACTAAATGACTGATGCCATAATCATTTTTCATTTCCTCTCATAAAGGTACATTCAGTCCTCTTATGTCGTACTTTAACCCATTATGAACTTTACACTTATAGGAACTCATAGTAACACTCACCGAGTACGTTTCCTTAATCATGATCAATTTTACTGTCCAATAGATACTCCCAAGGGTAAATCGACTTAAATGCGATAACTCTTTTCTTATATCACTATCATTGTTTCATTTTCCACGTATCATTGAACTATATGTCTTATCATTTTATTTCCATATCCGTCATGTGCAAGCTTGACCTTGTAAGGTCATAACAGCTTGACTTATACACTGTCATCTCCTTATTACTACGTATCTCTTTATTTTCCTCAAACAGTCTATAATAGGGTATTCACAGTCTCCAAAACACAACAAAATCGGTGATACAACTCCACTGTATCTCTATTGATTTCTCTATTTACCCATCCATTTATCATTTCTGTGTCCAAATCCACATATTCCACCAATCCAGAATTCCCCGATATACAATCAGTAGAAATTGTCAGTCTGTCTTTTTCCCTTACAATCTTATTATACTTCCAAACTCTTAGCACCATATTCACATACCCATTTCAGTCTCAAGCTTATGCACTCATAATCATAACCGTTTCACGAGTTCATTTCAGTTTATCTATACACTTTTATCTCACCATGTCTACTTTTTCTTACACTACTAGGCACTGGGCATCTTGCTTTTTCGATTCTTTCAGTTCTCGATAGACCGTTACAGTACACTATTGAGCTTCTTACCATCTCGCTGTCCTCATCTATCTATGATATCGACTAATCACCCCGGACCTTTAATCTCACTTAAGACTACTATAACCAGTATGCTTCTCCTATCTCCAGTGGACCTTTCCAAGTTCTAGACATATTCATTTTTCTGTCACCATAATATTGCCATTTTACTCCGGAATTCATTAATATCACTTATTTCCTTAATTAGTTTAGGCCAACACAATCATTCTAACCACAGTACAATATCAATCTCCTTATCCATTTTTCCTTTTTCCTTTTCCTTTTCCTTTCCTAATTGCTTATACACTTCCGGGGTTCACCCTCTAACACGATCTCACTTTTCTCTCACTTAGTCACTGACACGTATGCACGTAGGATTTCTACCAGACGACTCAAACTAGGGATCGATTCTGGCCATGGTCCGCAAAGACACGACTCAAATGCACGCACCCTATGTTCAAATCGTGCCCAGATACATTACGCACTCTTGGGCTCGATACCACCTAAATGTAACACCCCACCTCGGTGACCGAACCCGACATCGATGGTGATATTCGAGTCCGTGTCTTGGCAGTGGCGGCTATATCACTCAAATCAAAAACTCATCAGAATTATTTTTTAATTAACGTAACACCCACATATACACATGATAACATATGCGAAGACAATTATAACCAATTCAATGGCCTGGGGCCTTTCATAAATACAATTAATTCCAATTCATTGACTTTACAAACCGACTTATTCAATAATACGTAATATCGGAAAATAAAAATACACTAATGCAGACGCAAACCGATCCCGACCTCTATCTTTTACTTACATACAGACTTCGTGTCAAACGGGTATTCTTCAAGACCAAAATAGATGCAAATTTTGGGTGAGTTTTATGAACTCGATGAGCAATCATCGATGGTTCACCTGTCATCGCATTATGCGAATAGCGATAAATTATCACAATTGCATATTCGAATATCATATGACAATTTCTGATTTTCACAACAACATAATCGAGAAAGAATTCAAAGCAGATCACAAAAATGCAAGGCGTA
Organism: Erythroxylum novogranatense; assembly: GCA_029891385.1. Classification (NCBI taxonomy): domain Eukaryota; kingdom Viridiplantae; phylum Streptophyta; class Magnoliopsida; order Malpighiales; family Erythroxylaceae; genus Erythroxylum; species Erythroxylum novogranatense. The sequence continues at coordinate 295,998 of CM057225.1, read as the reverse complement.
TTGCCTCTTTCCCAATACAAAAGTCAATTTAATGCATACTTACTCAAATACATGACATTTTCCATTTTATTTCAAATGATTGATGCTTTTCCCAATTCACGGTATAATCAAATACATGCATAACATTTTCTATTTCTTCCCATTTAGATTATGTGTTGTATTTGGAAGCTCATCTTTGTCCCAATCCGGCAAGATTAATCAATGAGCTATATAGCTCGAATCGCTACCGGGCCATTAAGCATTGAGCATAAAGCTCGAATCGTCACTTTCGGCTCATTAAGCATTGAGCATAAAGCTCTTAATCGTCCTTTCAGTTTCATTAAGCATTGAGCGTAAAGCTACAATCGTCCTTTTGACTCATTAAACGTTGAGCATATAGCTACCGGTGGCATTCCAATACAATGTTATCAATTAATCATGTATGTAATTCATTTATTACAATTCTACCACATCACATTGAAAGTTAAAACCAATTTATCGAACAAACAAGTAACACTTCAATATCAATTTCCATTCCTCGGATCTTTGATCCAGATCTCAAACGTAATCATTCACAAACAATTACACACAAGTAGCACTTGATAACAAGTTCCCAATACTTGAGACACCTATGGTCCAAATTAATCAAAGAAACACACATAATCCCTCCATTATCTCCATACGGCTTAACCACATAATTTTCATCACATGTAGATTGAGGAACCAACTTGTTCTTCACCTATTACTTCCGAGCTAATGCCGGAAGACTGCCACGTCGGTGGAACAACGCCCAACTGGGTCTTTATAAGAAGCGGAGAATAAAACGATCACTATGATCCAATCCGAATCGATTAATGATGCACATGTAGGTGTATAATGAATGTTCATGAATTCCTACCTATTCTATTTTTTTTCACCATAAAATCCTTCTAAAATTAGAAAGCTAATGACGAAGCGCAATTTGGACTCTATAGGCCCCCAATTAAATAAAAGCAGTGATTAAGCAGACCTTTACGAACTCACGTCAATTTTGGTCAAAAATTCCCAATCTCGGAAAATGAAATTAAATATTCCATGAATCCGATCGCCTCAAGAATCGTGTCAATCGGACGTCGGACGGAAAAGTTATTCACGAAGAAATTCAAAATCCAAATAAAACAATTAATATATATATCCTTATTTCCTTCTTTTTCCTATTGTCAAACCGAAAGTCAAACACCTGTAACTCCTTGCACACAATTCAGAACATTACAAACCATATCTCGTTGGAAAGATCATGAAAAACTCTACAAGTTTCAAGAAGACCATAAAAATCAATTCCACCCCTAAGGGTGTCAAAAATCCAATCAAAGATGCTTCCTAGTCCATACCTCTTAAAACAAAACAGTACATGGTAAATTTAGTAACTCTCATTCTGTTCAGTCAAAAATTGCACAATAAATATGCTCATCAAGAACACAATGTTATCTATAACTTTCATGAACAACTCAAAGTCCAATTCCATTGGTAACTAGGTCAAATAATTCAATCAATGATGTTGTCCCTCAAATCACTCAATCTGAGCCGTAAATTTCTATCAAACATAACTCCTTGTACACAAGTCAAAAAAATCACTACCTTATATCCCTGAAAAGATAAAACACAGTACTACACTTCTCATGAAGGGCTCATAATCAAATTCTATCATTAACCAATTCAAAACAGTCCTGCAAGTTACTGCCCTGTTCAACAGTCCCTGACCTAACTTCAGTCCAATCTTTGAAAAATCATAAGTCCCAATTCTGTTATCTAAAATTAGCATGCTATATACCATTTTCAATATAATCACTTCTTATACAATTTTTCAGAAGATCACTCAAACCAATTCAATTCACATAAATTGTTAAAATTACTTCTAATCAGGATGTTCACAAAACCTACACTGATGGCTAGGTTACACCAATTGCTCAAAATCAGTCAATATTTCACAATGTATATCTCCCAATATACAGATCGAAAAATTACAAGATCAGTGGCAATGGAAAGCTAACAATGTAGGCTTCAACTCTCATGAAGACCATTTTTCCTAATTCCATATCAATTAATTTAGAAAATTAGCAAAACTCTAGGTTCTATGTCTCGGTTACTGTTCACAGTAACCCCAGCAGTAACTTTCCATGCTCCAATTCACCCTCTTAAAACTGAAATTGGACAACACCTATTTCACACAAAAATGTAGCCAACAAACCAAAGTTTCAGTGGGCACAAACCTTGCCTCAATTTCATAACCACACAATGAGTTATGCTCAAAACAGTACAGTAGGTCAAATATCAATTTTCCAGCTTTACTTCTCTATTCACTTCCTTTAATTCCAACACCTTTCCTACATCCATAAGCATCTCAATTGGACACAAAATCAGTCCCTATATCATGCCTACATTCACTAGGAGTAACCACCATAATTTGGCAGCACTTACCTCTTACATTTCATGCTAGTTTAGTCATCAATATACAATCCAAAATCAAGTTAAAAACACTTCAATCATACAACTTTCAAGTCATACTTAAACTTAATCTTAAACCCTCCAATTCAAACACTACTTGGCATCAAAGTAAGGCTTCAATAATCATAATAAATGCATCAAAATTCCCATTAAATGTATCTCTCCACCATGATTCATTAAATGCATGATCAAAGCATAATTAAAACTAACAAAACAACTTACCTACTTAAGCTTCCAATTTCCACTCTTTCAATCTTTCAATTCTCTTCACTTCTTTCTTTCCTATTCTTTCTAACCACTTCTTCTAGCCCCATGCAAGTAGCTCATCACCATGGCAAGAACACAACTTAGCAGCAAGAAGAAGAGTTCTTGAATTTTGGGGGAAAGTTGAGTGGGAAAGAAGAAATCGATGGAGATGGTTAACAAATGATGTAGGTTTTCGGATGGAGTTGAGAAATAAGCATCCAAATCTTTTGTTTTCCTTCCTTTATCAACACAACCGAGAGAAACTAATAAGTGAGCATTAAATAAATGGAAATGGTGGCAAAATGCCATTTGTCTTTAACAATCAAAGGCACATTAAATGCAAAGGGAAGGCTTTCCACGTATGTCCATATATATATATATATATGTCAAGTAAGCATTAAATGCTTAGGCAAGAAAAGTCAAATGTGGAAAAGTCATAACCAATCAAAATTTTGACAAAAGTAAAACCAAGACCAAATAATGCAATCCCATTTTGGTTCCACTAAGTTTAAGGGTCCAATTATGGATCCCTTCAAGGTAAATAATAGGATATATCCAAAATCGGTAGAAATTCAACCGGTTCATGGAATTGGTGATTTTTTTCATCAGGAAATTTCTAGAAAAATTCAAAAAAATTTCAAAATCCTTAAAATATAAAAGCAGTCAATGGATCGGTCAAAATAATTTTTTAAAACACGGTAATCACGTTAATCTCAATAAAATTGCATTAGGCCCAAAAACTGGGAATATCATGTATGCATGTACAGTAATTTCATGTGCACAAATGTGACTGTGGACCAATCCTATTATGCATGAACAGTCCTATGCACTCCAAATCTATTCCATCCTATGTCAAAATTCCTATTTTACCCTTCCAATTGAGGGTGGGATGTTACAACACTTCTATTCTTCCTTTCACTCACTCCATTCTGTTGAGGAGAATACGGAACAGTAAATTGATGTTGGACACCTGATTCTTCACATATAGATTTGAAACTTCCAGAGGTATACTCTGTTCCATTATCTGATCTTATTGCTCTCAATTTTTTTTCCACATTCAATCTCAACCATCCTTTTAAAATTTGAAAACACTCCTGCAACTTCAGACTTTGCTTTCAAAAAATACACCCAACACATCCTGCTGTAATCGTCAATAAATAAAATAAAATATCTGCTCCCATTCAATGAATGTTCAGACATGGGCCCACATGTATTCAAGTCCTTTATTGTGACAGTGCCCCAACCTCCTATGCCAAACTCCAAATTCATCATATTGCACTTTTAAAGCCCTCTCACTTCCTTCTTGTGGATCAAATGTGAAACACTTGAATTTCATAGGTATATTAAATAGCACTTCACCAGTAGAATCAATAATCAAACATTCTTCATTTTCAAAAATCACCTTATATCCTTTTTGCACCAACTGACCAACACTAAGTAAATTTTGGTCTACCTCAGGCACATACAACACATCTGAAATCAACTTAGATACATTAGGACCCTTAATGATCACATTACCTCTCCTTTTCACAGTAATATATTCTCCATTTCCAATTTTCACTCTAAATACGAAACTTTCATCCAAGTCACAAAACAAACTCAAATCACTAGTCATATGATGTGTGCAACCACTATCGACTAGCCAACTACCACTATCAACCTCGAGTTAAAACAGAAATAGCAAATAATTGTTCTACCTCGATCGGTCGCCTTGTGATGTATTTGCTTGTTGTTGTTGTGACTTCTTCTCTCTGCAGATGATCTCTGCATGTCCCATTTGTGACAAAATCTACACTTCATATCGGGTTTCCTCCAACACTTGTAGTGAGGAGGATGATTATTCCTACCATAATATTGACATGGTTCCCGGAACCTTGTTTTCCCCTCTGTTATAATTGGTTGCATCGTAATTTCCTTCTTTTCCTCCTAATGATTCACCCTTTGATTTTTGTTGTTTGCCTTGATTAAATTGAGTCTTCTTTTATCTTTCTATGTACATTTTTGATTTGGCTTGAAGAGCACTTTCAACAGGCTCATCTCTTCTCATCAGCCTTCTTTGCTCCTATGCCTGTAGTGCACTCAATAATTCAGCCAACTTAATCTCTGAAAGATCCTTTGCATTCTCAAGAGATGCAATTGTGGCTTCAAATTTTTATAGTAGTGAAACTAGCAACTTTGTACCGATCTCTCATCCTTCATCTCGACTCAAGAATTGAATCTTGTTAAGCCAAATCAATGAGTCTATCTGAATACTCCTTCACGGACTCATTGTCTTTCATCTGCGCGCTTTCAAATTCCCTCATCAAATTTAACACTTTCATACTTGGACTCTCTCATCTCCTTCATATTCTCCCTTTAAAAATTCCAGATTTCAAAGGTAACCAAGTCTCATAATTCTAGTGAAAATTGTAGGAGAGACATTGATAAAGACATGACTTTGCCTTCGCCTTTCGTGATCTTCTCTTTCAAACTTCAATTGATTCAAGGTTGGATTTTACGGAAGAGGATCCTCGCATAATCGACTCTCACCGCTTCCCACATATCACAACCTTCCATGTAGGCTGTCATTTTTACAGCCCATGCTTGATAATTCTCACCATCAAACACGGGTGGTGTGATTGGTGAAAAATTACTACCACTTGCCTGCATTTTTCTTTTCTATTGAATGTAGACAAGTCTCTGATAATACTGTCACAGATCCCTTTAAGATTTATAATGCTCTGATACCACTGTTGTTTATTTTTTGTCACCACAGAAAGGAACGTTGTTGTTCTGTTTCATAACACTGTATTGTTGTTTAAAAAAAACACTGCCGCAGGGAGCACTCTGTTTCTTTTGTAAAAAAACACAGCAGAAAAGAAACTATTGTTTTTCTTTTTTTACGACACTGCAAAACAAGGAGGAGATAGTTTTTTTCTAATTCCAACAACATATACACATTCAACATATCCAACAACAAAGAAAACATAACTACAGTGAACTGTTAACATAACTGACATACGTAACTGACAAATACATAACTGTTTGTTTAAAAACCAACTAACGTATGCAGCGTTTAATCCAATACGTTAACAGAATCAACTTTCTGATATGTTGGTCAGGTTTTCCTTTGCAGATTTGATATGTTCTGTTTCTCTAATGATAACAGAAAGAAAAAAGAAAACAAAAATCTCAACTCCTGTGTTATGTTGCTCCACTTTGTTGCTTCATCTAATCGATTTGATTCAGCAGACAGGATAACTGAGAAACATGAATCAAGCACTAACATATCAGTCCAAAAGTGGAAAAAAAGACAAAATCCTGAATATCCTGAAATTTCTCGTGGTAGATACAATGTATAGCATTTGGAGGTAACTTAAAAGACATTGGAGAAGCTAAGAAATAGTTGCAGAAAGTTGTTTTCAGGAAGCAACATCAGATCCGCGTTCTGATCTATTTCTACCACTGAGAAATTGTGTGAAGAAGGAAAGTTCAGTCTCATTATTCTCTTCATCAATTTCGTTCTCCTCCAGGGATCTTCCCATTGTTTCAGGCATAATTAAGTAGCTGACAACCATTCCTATCAAACAAACTCCACCCAGTATCACCAGAGCAGATGTCATTGGAACAGACTTTGGAACGTTATCAGAATATTCTGCTGAAGCCCATGAGAACCCAAGTGCGCCAATCAACGCACCAACCTTCCCGAATGCCCCGGATATACCGTGACATGTCGATCTGAATCTGGCTGGAAAAAGTTCTGCTGGAACTATAAAGGTTGTCGTATTAGGTCCAAAATTTGCGAAGAAGAAAGTGAGAGCATAGAGGACTAAGAAAGCTACATTTCCTTCTTGCTCCAATAGAAGTACGGTATTCCAAGTGCAAAATATACTATTCCCATGCAGAGAAAACCCATGATCTGAATCTTTCTCCTTCCGATTCGATCAATGAAATAGACAGTGAAAAAGTACCCTGGAATTGTTGAACAGATTGCAGCAATACCCTGGGAAGCAGCAATCCTGAAAGTTTCTTCGTAGACATTTCTGGCCTTATCCAGTTGGAGGAAGTGGTCATATATTTGAGACTGGAACAGGTTGCTGCTGTAAAACACAATGTCGAGGAGAAACCAAGTGATGGCACACGAGAAGAGGTCACGGCCGTGTCGACGGAAGAATTTCTTGGAGAAGATAGGATAAGAAGGTGCATCAACCGATGGTAAAGGGCTGTCTTCTGCAATTTGACTCATTGGAACGTTTAACACCTTTTGAATGTCCTTGGCTGCTTGCATCACATTGTTCTCCACTAGAGCCGTGTACCTGGAGATTATGTTCATGGAGCTACTTACTCAAACCATTTACAGTAGTAATTCACAATCTGAGACAGAGATTCTGATGATTGTTAACCAGAAGATTTAAGTTCCCAAAAGTTCTTTTCTTTTTCCAGGCCCTGATATTGGATTAGGATCTTGGAAATGGTTTCTGATTCAGCAACATGAGATTATTTTCATAAAAGAATGCAAAGCCTGGAAACTTTCAGGATAACCAATACTAACATTCGAAGAAAAAGTAATGTTTTGGCTTCACTTTCACTTGGATTCAGAAATATGAATCTTATTTGTAATGAGTTGAATCTTGTTACGTTATTCGGGGCTGCATGAACTCGTGAGGGAGATGAAGGAGACGGCGTCGCAAAGACAAGCTATGAATAAATGAAACGCAGCGTTGGAGCCACGGTGACGGACGAGCTCACGTGATCTTATCTAGAAGATTCCGGTAGCAATAGGTTACAAACGGTTGTAATAGAATGAAAAGGAAAGACAAAAATTTGAATGAATGAATTGATTCTCTTCTACTCTCTCTGTTCCTTCTTGTGACTGTGTGTGTGACTATGAGAGTATTGGAGTGTGCGTATAGCGTCACTTAGTATAAAAAATGTAACATCTGGTATCAGAGCTTACGTTCCTTGGACAAAGAATGGCAGAAAGCACCAGGGAAGCGGAGGTTCGCCGTTTAGAAGAGAGCATTAGGAGCATGTTCGAAGCTCAATCTAGGCACGAAAAAGAGATTAGCGACATTAAATCGATGTTCTAGCAGCTCATGCAAAAAATGGATAAGGGGATTCTGAATCGGTGGTGAAGGGTGCTGGCGAAGAGAGTCGTAGAATGAGAGTTTTCAAAGTCAACAAAACTGAATTTCCTACGTTTGACGGTACCGGAGTAAGGAGCTGGAGTTATAAGTGCGAGCAATTCTTCTCTATGGATCAGACTCCGGAGGAGTTAAAGATATGGCTTGCCTCGATCCATATGGATGGGGTTGCCCTCGAATGGTACCAACTCACTGTCCAGAATAGGAGGGACGCGCAGGAGATGAAATGGGAAGAGTTCATGACTCTCCTAAGATAGCGGTTCGATGAAAATATTTTCGAAGATCCTATAGGAGATTTAAAAGAGTTGAGACAGGAGGGATCAGTACTGGAGTATTATGCATTATTCGACAGGTTCTCGAACAAGCTCACTCTGCCGGAAGATTACCTGGTAGGGTTCTTTTTGAAGGGGCTAAAACCAGAACTGGGGTTGACGGTGAAGATGATGGACCCACAGACGTTGCACCAAGCGTACACATGGGGGCGTAAACAGGAGGCGATTGTGGTAGCCAATGTGCCAGTTTATTTCAACAAGGGAAGTCGGGTCAGCGGTCCAGGAGGGAAGGAACCTTCGACGTACAAAGGGAGCAATTTCACAACCCCTGTGTCCAAATCTCCCAACGAGGTGGGAGTGTTGCCAACACAAGGAAACCAAGGAAGTAGGAATTTCAATTTCAGAAACCAGCGAGGCAGTAGAACTACATGACGCAATCTAAGTAGCGTATAAACGAGCTTCAATCCAGAAACTCAAGAACAGTTGAGAAAACTCTCAAACTAGGGTTTTTATTAATTCCAAGATAGCAAATAACATCAACGAAAGTTGTTTAAATAGCTCGAAAGAAAATAATTAAAACATGGATCCACTTATGAGTTTATGAGTCCACTTTTAAATTAAAATGTAATCTTCAATTCTTCGGTCCATCTCGCTTGGGCTTCTGGCTGTCGGCCCAAGTGAGATAGTCTTCTGTCATACGTTCTACGTCACTACAAGCAGTTGGGACTTTGACGAGAAGAGAGCTAAAGGCTTGTATTTCTGGTGCGATGAGAAGTACTCGCCGGGCCATAAATGTCGGAAGAAACAATTTCAGTTGTATATGGTGGAGGATGATGAACAGGAGCAAGAGGTAGTCGGAGATGAAGAGTTGGAGGAAGGAGCTCCCCTCAATCCTAACATTTCACTTCAAGCCATGTGGGGTTTAAAGGATCAAACGGATTATAAACAACTTCGGGTCATAGGAAGCTATCGGAAGAAACCTCTATATATACTGGTGGATAGTGGGAGTACACACAACTTCTTGGATGAAAAAGTAGTAAGAAAGTCCATGGAAGAGGTAAACGAGATCAGCCCTTTAAGCATCACTGTGGGAGGAGGATTAAAGCTGGTCTGTAAACAAGCATGTAGGAATTTTGTGTGGTATATGCAAGGGGTCAGATTTGCTACCGAAGCGCTGGTCATTAAGCTAGGAGGGTGCGACATGGTAGTTGGGGTGCAATGGTTGGGAACGTTAGGCGATGTGTTGTGTAACTTCAAGCAGCGGACCATGGAGTTTTAGTGGGAGGGGAGAGTGGTGACGTTGTCGGGGCAACCCGAAAGACAGGCTCGAGAAGTATCCAGTAAGAACCTCAATAAGATGATTAAGGATTCAAACCAAGGTGCATTATTTATGTTGCGTCTTTCCGATCTGATTGAGATCAAGATGCAAAACTTGAGCATTAATGACAACGATCATAGCAGAGAAGAGATTGAGGGATTATTGGCGAATTACGGGGAGATCTTTGTAGTACCTAAAGGATTACCGCCTCGGCGTGCGTGCGATCATGCAATTCATTTACATCCCGGAGTGGAGACAATTAATATACGACCTATCGTTATTCCGGAGAGCAAAAGGACGCCATTGAAGCGACAATGAAGGAACTATCAGAACAGGGCTTCATACGGAAGAGTGTCAGTCCGTATGCTTCTCCGGTCATCCTAGTAAGGAAGAAGGATCATACCTGGAGAATGTGTGTTGACTACCATGAATTAAACAAGCACACAATCAAAAACAAATTTCCGATTCCACTCATTAAGGAGCTTTTGGAGGAATTACAAGGATCCAGCTGGTATTCGAAGCTCGACTTGCGATCTGGATATCACTATATCCGGATGAGGGAGGAAGAAATTCCAAAGACAACATTCCAAACGCATGAGGGACACTTTGAATTTCTCGTGATGCCCTTTGGCCTCACAAATGCCCCTTCCACCTTTCAAAGCCTTATGAATGAAATATTTCATCCCTTCCTTCAGAAATTCTTACTGGTTTTCTTTGATGATTTGCTCATTTACAGCACAAATTTCCTTCAGCACTTGGATCACCTTCGTATGGTTCTGGAGGTCTTGAGACAACAACAGTTGTACGTACGGGGCAATAAGTGCACCTTTGGGGCTCGACAGATAGATTACTTGGGTCATTCTTTATCAAAAAAGGGGCTCTCTATCGACGAGAAGAAGATCAAAACAGTCAGGCGGTGGCCTCAACCAAGTACATTGAAAGACCTAAGGGGGTTCTTTGGACTGACTGGCTACTACCGAAGGTTTATCGAACACTATGGACTTCTAGCGAAGCCTCTCCACAATTTGTTGAAGAAACAGGAGACCGGAAGTTGGGACTGGAAGGAACAACAACAGGCAGCTTTCGAACAATTGAAGGAACGATTAATGGCCGCTCTGGTGCTAGCGTTGCCCGACTTTAATAAAATGTTTGTAATTAAAGTTGATGCATGCGACAAAGGTATAGGCGCGGTGCACCAGCAAGAAGGTCGTCCGATAGCTTTCTTGAGCAAAGCGTTAGCTCCCAAACACCAGGGGTTATCCACGTACGAAAAGGAGTTCCTCGCCATTATTAAAGTCGTGAAACACTGGCACCACTATTTGAATGGGAGGGTTTTTCGAGTTCATACGGATCACAGGAGCTTAAAATATCTATTGGAGCAAAGGATTTCCACGCCTTTTCAGCAGGGTTGGCTCCCCAAATTGATCGGATACGACTTCGAGGTAATTTATCGAAGTGGAAAAGAGAACTGCGGCCGACTCATTATCCAGAGTTTCGAGTCAACAGTTACTCACAATGGCTGTGTCGCAATTGCAAGCCACCTTGGTGGATGAGATTAAGGCGGGATGGGAGGAGGACAAGACCATTAAGGATCTCATCGGAAAGTTAGAAAATATAGATAACCCGACGGGGAATTATGAATGGCGACATGGGATGTTGAAGTGGAAGGGAAGGATAATGGTCAGTTGCAACAAGGAGCTCCGAAAGAGGATCATAGCCATGGCTCACGACAGCCCGTAGGGAGGTCACTCTAGGGTTACAGCCACGATTAAGAGGATACATAATTTGTTCTATTGGAAGCAGATCGCCAAGGATGTAAGAAACCACGTGAAGAACTGTGTAACCTGAAAAGAAATCCATTATTGGTACTAGATGGGTATTCAAGAATAAGCTAGAGCGAATCAGAAAAGTAAGTCGCAACAAGGCAAGATTAGTAGACAAGGCTATAATCGAAGAAGGAATAGATACAATGGAGACATATGCTCCAAGAGCAAGACTTGAAACAATAAGGATCTTTGCTTGCATATGCGTTTCTCATGACATAAAGCTTTTTCAGGTCAAAGAAGCAAGTATGACCATGCTGCTTATCCGGGATTGCTACAACCCCTTCCGATGCCAAATGGATGTTGGAAGGAGATCACCATGGACTTCATAGAAGGTCTACCACCATCCCAGGGAAAGTCGGCCATCTTTGTGGTTATTGATAGATTCTGCAAATATGCACACTTTAGCGCAATCAAACATTCGTACACTGTCCAAGAGATAGCTCAAGTCTTCTTGGATCACATATTCAAACTGCATGGGATGCCTGAACGAATTGTATCAGACCGGGATCCACTCTTCATAAGCAAATTCTGGCGGGAGATGTTCAGGTTACAAGATGTAAGGTTGCAACCTTCCACCACCTACCACCCGCAGACGGACGGACAGTTGGAGGCAGTGAACAAGACACTAGAAACTTACTTGAGGTGTTTATGTTGTGATGCCCCTCATAAATGGGGAAGTTGGCTGACCATGGCCGAATGGTGGTATAATACCACACACCATTCAGCCATTAACATGACACCATTCGAAGTTCTATACGGATATCCTCCACCCATATACGTTGCTTACGTAGTAGGGGACTCCAGAGATGCAGGGATGGATCAGCTTTTTCAGGAGAGGGAAGCCATGCTTCAGGTCGTCAAATTCCACCTGAACAGAGCAAAATAGATGATGAAAATGCAGGCGGATAGGAGTCGTTCGGATCGGGAATTTGAGGAAGGGCAAATGGTTTACGTGAAGTTGCAACCCTACCGTTAGCAGTCCTTACAACGGGGGCCCAACCAAAAGCTGGCGCCCTTGTACTATGGACCGTTCCCTATAATTGCGAAGATAAGCAAAGTAGCCTATAGTTTAGGATTCCCTGAAGGTACTACTATTCACCCCACCTTTCATGTGTCTCAATTGCGGAAATTTGTCATAGAAGGTACACCAACTTCTGGTCAGTTGCCGGCGGTGATGAAGGAAAGAACAAAAATCCCAGTAGTCATTAGGGGAAGACTAATGGTGAAACGAAATAATAAGGCAATAACACAAGTACTGGTACAGTGGCAAGGTGGAATGATGCAGAACGGAAGTTAAGAACGGAACGAGAACGTTTAGACTCCGTTCAGGAGTTTAATCAATGTCGTTTGATTGGACGAAAAGAGAAACAAGAACGACAAGCGATCTTGAAAAAACGGCAAAGCCAAATTCTGGAATGAAATTTTTGTTTCGAAAATCAATGATATTCGAAAACATAAATAAGGCCTATTTATAATGACCAAAAACCCTAATCCAAATCCTAACAAGATTAGGAAAATAAACTCCTAATAAACTAAGCAAGGATTTAGAATCCTTAATAAACTCCCACTGCTAACTAGAATTCCTAACTAAGCAAGGATTTAGAATCCAAACTCCTACTGGTCCGCATCATTCCCTTCCACTTGTAAAGAACTCGACCTCGAGTTACCATCATCAGGGTGATAAATGTAAAGATAACGTCTTGGATATCTTCATATGATCTGGAAGGTCAAGAACATAAGCATTGTCATTGATCTTCTGAGTTATATTGAAAGGACCGATCTTCTTTGGATCTAGCTTTTGCTGTCCTCCTCCACGTTCCTTCCGCAAGTACACCATAACTTGATCACCAACCTTGAAGGACTGGAAACGTCTATGATTATCAGCGGCAATCTTGTACTTTTCATTAGATTCATTCAAGTTCTGCCTCACCTGTTTAAAAACATCAACATGCTGGTTGGCCAAATTGTTAGCTGCAACACTAGGAAGAACACCTGCAGGAAGTGCAATAAGGTCAACTGTCTGTGCTAGAGCCTTCCTGTAAACAATATCAAAGGAGTCTTAGTAGAGATTTGATGATAACTATTGTAAGCAAATTCGACGAGGAAGAGCAAGATCCTAAGAAGTCTTCTTATCGCTGCATATGCAACGCAATAGATTGCCAAGCGTGCGGTTCACCACTTCTATCTGCTCGTCAATTTGAGGATGTGTCGTGCTACTGTAATGAAGTTCAATCCCCAAACGCTTCCACAGAATAGTCAAAAATGAGCAAAAAATTCACATCTTGGTCAGAAGTAATTGTTTTGGGTATGCCATGCAAACGAACAATCTCTCGGAAAAACAATTTGGCAACATGAGATGCATCACTAGTCTTCTTGCAAGGAATGAAGTGTGCCATTTTTGAAAACCTGTCAACTACCACATAAATAGAGTCAGAACCACGTTGGGTACGTGGCAAACCAAGAATAAAATCCATTGACAAGTCTTCCCAAGGATGATCGGGAATAGGCAATGAGGTGTATAGCCCTGTGTTTTGCAAATGACCCTTCTGTGTTTGACAAACTCGACATTTTTGAACCATCTTCCCTGTTTCTCTCTTCAGTTGTGGCCAATAGTAACGCTCTTCCAACCCCGCAATAGTCTTGTAACGACCTAGATGTCCACATTCATGAATTTCTCGAATCAACAATTCTCGCAATGAGGAACGAGGAATACACAACCGGTTTCCTTTAAAAAGAAAACCTTCATGTATCGTAAACCCATCAGTAGGTTCACGATTCTGTACTTGCTGCCATATCTCCGCGAAATCTACATCCTCAGCATAAAAATCCTTCAGATACTCAAATCCCACAACCTTTTGACTCACTGTAACCAATAAAGTTGCTCTTCTACTCAATGCATCTGCGACCTTATTTGTAACACCAGTTTTGTATTTGATGATATAATTAAAAGCTCCCATATAGGTTGCCCAACGCACCTGCATCTTGTTGGCATGCTTCGAGTCGGCAGTGAATTAAAGATTTATGATCCAGATGGACAATAAACTCTCGCCCATAAGATAATGTTCCCACGTCTTGAAGGCTCGAAAAATTGCATAAAATTCCTGCTCATAAGTACCCCACTTCTGCCTAGCTTCATTCAACTTTTCACTAGAAAATGCAATGGACCCACCACATTGAGATAAAACACCTCCAATTCCAACACCACACGCATCACAATCAACCTCAAACAATTTATCAAAATCAGGCAAGAATAGGAGAAGAAGTAAGCTTATCTTTAATCTCCTTAAAGCTTTTGTTGGCAGCTTCAGTCCATTTAAATTTCTGAACTCTTTCCTTCTTCAAACAATCGATGAATCAGAGCCACAATCTGCTGAAATTTTGATAAACCTCCGTAAAAAGTAGCAAGTCCATGCTGCGAACTTAGTAATACTTTTGAGAATGGGCCGATTTTGAATTGCTTCTACTTTCTTGTCATCTACATGAATCCCTTCTGAGCTAACAATATACCCAAGAAACAAAACTCTTTCTTTCATAAACGTGCACTTCTTCAGATTGATAAACAACACATTTCCTTCTAAGGCTATCATAACCTCTCGAAGGTGATGTACGTGCTTTAATTTGCGATTAAAATTAAGATATCATCAAAATAAACAACCACGAATCTGCGAAGAAAGGACGTAGAACCTAGTTCATAAGTCTCATGAACGTGCTTGGTGCATTCGTCAACCCAAATGGCATAACCAACCACTCATATAAACCTTCCTTAGTTTTAAAGGTTGTCTTCCATTCATCTCCCTCCTTCATCCGAATCTGATGATAGCCACTTTAAGATCAATCTTCGAGAAAGCGTAGAACCGGATAGGCGATCCAAAGATGTCATCCAAGCGAGGAATAGGAAAACGATATTGAACAGTAATTTTATTGATGGCTCTACTATCAACACACATTCTCCAACTACCGTCTTTCTTCGGTACCAATAACGCAGGAACTCCACAAGGACTGATGCTCTCACGGATGTGTCCCTTCTTCAACAATTCTTCCACCTGTTCTTGCAGAATTTCACTCTCCTTTGGGCTCATCTTGTAATGGGGCAGATTAGGCAATGTAGAACCCGGAATGAAATCAATCTGATGCTGAATATCCCTTAAAGGTGGGAGTGTTGATGGCTCCTCAACTAAGGTAGGGAATTCTCCCAACAGCTCTTTGATGGGTTTTGGTAAAGATAGTGTCTCCTCCTCTGTTGATGTCTCGTCCTCTTTAATTTTCTTTCTAAGTAGTAGGGCTACATCCTGCACACCCTTAGCAACATCCTACCCTTCCACTTTAGAAGGTTTTACTGAACCAGAAGGTAAAATAATGATCCTCTTCGTGTTCAGGTGAACCTGTATGAGTTTTCCTTCCCTCTGTGTTTTGCATCAACATCATACTGCCAAGGACAACCTAACAAAACTCCACAAACATCCATATCCACAACATCACAAATAACAGATTCAGTATAATGTTTACCAATTGAAATAGGAACGCTGCAGATCCTGTTTACTTCGATCGTTGGTCCCTCATTGATCCACCCAACCTTGTATGGTGAAGGGTGAGGTTGAGTGGTCAACTGCAAGTTCTCCACTAACTGTTTTGCGATTAGATTCTCAAAACTGCAACTATCTATGATCAATCTGCAAACCGCTTCTCCCACTCGATATTTTGCTTGGAATATCTTCCTCCTTTGCGTCTCTCCTTCCTGTTTTGGAGAACATAAAAAAAATTTCACCACAAAAGTCACTTCTCCATCTTCCGACCCAGCAATTGAACCTTCATCCCCATCTGCTTCTTCTTCACAGTCAACTACCTCCTCAATCACGTTAACATATCGTCGATTAATAGATGCTCTTCCTTCTTAACAATTATTTGATGTATGTCCGGGCTTTCCATAACGATAATGAGTGTTTCAGTTGATTTTTAGAAGGATTGGTTCTTCTTTGTCCGCTTCAGTGCCTTTACCTTGTTGTCGTTCTTCTCTCTATCACTATGATTACTTACCGAATTTACAATCCTGAGATTGCCCACCGTAATGCCCTCGATATGTCATTGCTGGCGAACCCAATTTTAGTAATTTAAATTTCGATTACACTGTTGTCGATTTGCCATTCAACTCGCTCTTCAGCCCTCTTCACCATCTCAATAGCATCTGCTAATGTGAAAATTGCAACAACACCCATCATACACCGAATTTCGTAATTTAACCCCCTCTAGTAATGAGCTACCTGCTGCGCTTCGTTTTCACAATTATCACATCTTGCTTGCAGCCTCAAAAACTCTTTTGTATACTCATCTACCTTCCTACTTCCTTGCGTGCAATCATGATAACGGTTGTACAGTACCTGTACGTGATCACTAGGTAAGAATCTTTATTGGATCATAAGCTTCATATCCAATCAGTTTCGAATAGGTGGATATTGTCTACGATATCGTTCATTATGGACAGAAGTCCACCATGTTGCTGCACCTCCCTTCAATTTGTAAGCCACAATAGGAACCCTACGCCCATCTTCCACATCCATAACCTCAAATAATCTTTCAACCTCCACTAGCCAATCTAAAACAGCTTCTACATCTAATGTACCATTAAAACTCTGAAGATCTACCTTGATTTTGTAGCCATCATTTTGATTTGCATGACCCATGTAATTCTAAACTGCTCTAATCTGATCTGGTGGTCCTTCATAAACTGGTTGCGGATCTGCAACCCTAGGAATTGTCGCTGCAGGAAGATGGTTAATCATTCCTAGGTTTAATCGCTCTCCCAAAGATCATCTTATTTCTGCTATTTGATCGGATAAGTTTGCTACGGATGTTTCTAAGGTAGTAAGTCATTCTTTGTAATTGGCGGCCATGGAGGATACTCTCTGATACCAACTGACGCAGAACGGAAGTTAAGAACGGAACGAGAACGTTTAGACTCCGTTCAGAAGTTTAATCAATGTCGTTTGATTGGACGAAAAGAGAAACAAGAACGACAAGCGATCTTGAAAGAACGACAAAGCCAAATTCTGGAATGAAATTTTTGTTTTGAAAATCAGTGATGTTCCGAAAACATAAATAAGGCCTACTTATAATGGCCAAAAACCTTAATCCAAATCCTAACAAGATTAGGAAAATAAACTCTTAATAAACTAAGCAAGGATTTAGAATCCTTAATAAACTCTCACTGCTAACTAGAATTCCTAACTAAGCAAGGATTTAGAATCCAAACTCCTCCTGGTCCGCATCATGGAACCAAGGAAGAGGCAACGTGGGAGTGGTTTTATGAGTTGCAAAAGAGATTCCTGGACGTGAATTTGCTGGACAAGGTGCTTCTTGAAGACGAAGGGGATGTTACGTTATTCGGAACTGCATGAACTCGCGAGGGAGATGAAGGAGATGGCGTCGCAAAGATAAGCTATGAATAAATGAAACGCAACGTTGGAGCCACAGTCACGAGATCACGAGCTCACGTGATCTTATCTACAAGATTCTGGTAGCAATAGGTTATAAACAATTGTAACGGAATGAAAAGGACAGGCAAAGATTTGAATGAATGAATTGATTCTCTTCTATTCTCTCTGTGTTCCTTCTCGTGACTGTGTGTGTGACTCTGATAGCGTCACTTAGTATAAAAAACGTAACAAATCTTTTCAGAAGTTCCTGATAAGAAAAAAAAGAGAACAGAAAGTAAACGACAATATTTAAGTTTCCAGAGGTCTTTTCCTTTTTCCAGGCCCTGATACTGGATTAGGATCCTGGAAATGATTTCTGATTCAGCCAATGAGATTTTTTCCAGAAGAAAACCGCCAAGCTTGGAAATATTCAAGTTAGGAATTGCTTGAAATGAGTTGAATCTTTTCAGAAAGTTCCTGATAAGAAAAACAAAAAGAACAGAAAATAGTTCAACATGTATTTTACCTGGCGGTTTCAGGCATCGTCATCCTCCAGTAATAAGTGAGGGTGGCAGGAATTGCTCCCATCATCAGAATCAACCTCCAGGCGATGTCTGCATCTTCAGGCGCATGCTTCTCTGTTAAGTTCTTCGACCCAACCTCAAAAGACTTGGAGACCACCATAGTCACGGCGGAGCTCATCAGAATCCCAAAACCTTGCATGGAGAAAACAGCTGCTATGAATGCACCACGAGTCCTCTTGTTAGCGAACTCCGACATGATTGTCGCTGACAAAGGATAGTCCCCACCAATCCCAATCCCTAACAGGAACCTGAACATCGCCAAACTCGTCAGAACACACTTCTTGGTCCTGCATACGGAAAACCCACAACCGACGGAGCTCAAGATCATCATCATCAGTGCAAGACCGTACACATTTCGCCGTCCACGTCGATCACCTAACCTGCCAAAAACTATGTTCCCAATCACCGCACCAAGAAGAGCTATCCCCACCATTGTTGAAGCAACCACCGTGTAGTTATGGTCGACGGTATGGTCGACGGAGGCTTTCTCGTAGTATATCCGTTTTAACAGGTTCATAATCGGTGGGACACAGAAGAGATCATAAGAGTCACTGAACAACCCCATCCCAGCTATGATTATGGCTTTGAAGTGATAGTACTGTGTTCTTGCTGAGTCAAGAGCTGAGAGTACCTTCAACGCCATGGATTCTGAAACAGAAGAAGCATCAATCTATGAAACTACTAGCTTGTTTCTGCATATAAAGAAAAAGATTCGATCTTTCCAATTTTGTTGGTTATAGAATGGAAGGTTTCAAGCATATTCTTTTGAGAAACTAAGAAAATGGTTGAGGATTGCTGAGAAATTTCCATGATAAGAACAAAGCTAGTGACTTTATATACCAATCGTTGAGGTATGAATCAAGTAGACTCCATTTGTCTCTATCTGGTAAGCCTCGGAGAAGAAACAAAACAACTATGTGTAGTTAAGTCTTTTGTCTTATTCTTTTTCTTTTTTTCAGTATTAAACAGATGTAACAGTCTGGTTCGGTGGGGACTATACACATTGACTAGACTCAGTCGTTGTGAATGGCTGTGATGAGTTCTTGAAGAACAGCTGGATTGTCATGTTGTCGGCGGAGAAACCTTTAATGTTCCCAGATCATGGGACCTCATTGGTTTGTAAGAAAAGTCCTGGAAATGCAAAAAGTTTTGACCTTTCTCAGGGTCTCAATACGTCCGAGTCAAGGTCTTGAATTGTGGAATTAATGTAGAGTAGAATTTAGAACAGTGCACGGAGACTATTCACTTCTTTGGTCGGCTTTCTGATTGGTTAAGATCTATATACGTTCACTGAAATGATCCATTCAAAGAAGTTCTGCTCTATGGTAGACAAATTTTCCACAATGATACGAAAGATCATGAAATTGAAGCCTGATGCTGTCTATGTTTACGTTCATGTGATTAGTGATGAAACAAGAGCTAACGTGATGATGTCACTATCATAAGCCAAACTTAATTCGTAAGTAATTTGGAATTTGATCGAATTCAAATTCGATATATACCAGATTAATTTGGACCAAACCAATACTAATATCTCTGTCACATTCATCGGAAGATTCAACTTTTCCTCGTGACCGAGTGCAGAGTCACAGCTATAAAATTTCGATCCTTTACTTTTACCTGAATTCTTAAACATATCAATAAGATAGCTCACATGTTAGTTAAAGTAGCTACTTGATATCTTAATAAACATAGTTGGAATAAACCGCCAACTTTTTTATCAGACACTCTTAAATGTGATCATGGATTATCCCTATAATTAAACCCATTATAAAAAAAGATGTCATAATCCAACCTTATCTTTTATGATTACATTTGCTTGATTCATACTAACAATGTCTGAATTCTACAATGCTAAGTCCAACCATACAAGGAAGCATTGACTTGTTCTTCTTTTTCCTCGTAGCCAAAATATAGTCAAAACCAACATGAAAATTTTTATTTTAAAGACTCTTATTGATTGAGTAGATTCATTCAGTTGCATACAATAAATTATAAATGACTCACCTTATAGGCACGACGAACTGAAGAGAAAGTCCAAGACAAACCACCTGCAAAGATCGTTACCTTCGTCACAGCGGTGTGTCCAAGTCAACAGTTCTCAAGAGGAGAGTGTGGTTGTGTAGTCTTCCTGAAACAATTCAGAGAGTAGGGTTTAGTAAGATCAGTCAAGAAGAAGCAGAAGAAGAAATGCACCTGAGCGAGAACGAGGGAATTGAAGGCAACACCTTTGTGGTGACGGGTGGATTGGGGTTTGTGGGTTCATCACTCTGTTTGGAGCTGGTTCGAAGAGGTGCTCGCCAAGTTCGAGCTTTTGACATTAGACATACTTCTCCATGGTCAACCCTTTTGGTTCAACGTGGTGTTCGATGCATTCAAGGTCTCTGCTATTCCTATCAATTCCTCTATTCCCATCGACTCCCTTCAAGTTCTATGCTCTCTGTTAGTTTGATCCATTATTTTGTAGAATCTTGTCGAGATTTCAGTTTACCTGCTTTTCTGTTTTTAAGAGAAATAACAGATTTTGATCCTCTTAACTGTGAGATTCTTTTGATGGGGATGTATCTGTTTTTGGAAACCACACATAAATGGTTGGTTGGTCTGTATTTGGATTCATCAAAAACACCAAGTAATCGGCTTTGTTCCCAATATTTAGTTTTGGCGTTCAGTTGCTGTCATTTTATATGTGTATGGTTACAATTTTCTGTGTTCCCAACATGCCTGTGATGTGGTACCGGACGGGCTCTTAGCTATTCTGTCATCTTACGAGAATAGAGTATGATACAGATAAACTAGGAGATGTATAGAAGTATTTATTCCGAGGAAGAATGCCAGAATTCCATCTGTTTTCTGGACTTCTGCAACTTTGAAATCGGAATATCTATTTGTTGAATGTGCAAGGAGATTGCTTTTTCATGGGATCAAATCCAGAAGTATTTGTTTTGAGGAAGAATGCTAGAATTCCGTTGTTTTCTGGGTTTGTGCAACTTTGAAATCGGAATATTTATTTGTTGAATGGGCAAGGAGATTGCTTTTTCAGGGGATAAAATATTTCTTCTGTTGAACTTTACTAGAGCAGTTTTTTATCGTATCCTTTGCTAAGTTAAGGTTGCTTCATGACCATGTAGGGGATCTTGTTTGCAAGAAAGATGTTGACAAAGCTCTGCGGGGTGCCACTTGCGTGTTTCACCTTGCTTCCTATGGCATGTCTGGAAAAGAAATGCTCCAGGTTGGTCGTGTGAGTGAGGTGAACATTAACGGAACTTGTAATGTTTTGGAAGCTTGCCTTGAGTTTGGCATCAGAAGGCTTGTTTATGTGAGCACATACAATGTTGTCTTTGGTGATAAGGAGATTGTCAATGGAAATGAAGCATTACCGTACTTCCCCATGGATGACCACATTGACCCGTACGGGCATAGTAAATCAATTGCCGAGCAGTTGGTTCTGAAACACAATGGTCGTCCTATCAAGTGTGTATACTAGCATAAGATCTACAGTTTCTTCATCTGTTCTTATGCTTTTCATTTTATTCATGTTCATTTGCATGACAAAAGTTCTCATTCTCTCAATGGATTTAATAATCTTATGGTGATGCAATTGGGATAATATTAGGTGGAGTTTTTTTAATTTACATCACTTCATTTCAATCATATCACATCAGTAGCTCAACAAAACTGGAATTTTCTCTGGATTCAGTTGGGAAGCATCCATTAGTCTGCTATGATTATATTGCTTATTGGTGATAGCTTGGTAAGAAATAAGGCTAAGTTAGTTGAGTCGTTTCACTGAGGTACAGGACAAATAACGAAAGCGGCTTTATACTTGTGCCATTCGCCCAGCTGCCATCTATGGGCCAGGTGAAGAGAGGCACTTACCACGGATTATATCACTTGCAAAGTTAGGTCTGCTGCCTTTCAAGATTGGTGATGCAAATGTGAAATCAGATTGGGTATATGTTGATAATCTTGTGCTTGCACTAGTATTGGCAAGCATGGGACTTTTGGATGACATTCCAGGGAAAGAAGGGAATCCAATAGCTGCAGGCCAGCCATACTTTATCTCAGACGGTAACATCCTGACCATTTGTTTGGAACTGTTCTTTTCAGTTTGTCGAATGAGGATGATTATAGTGATGAGGTGCTTAATTTTTGAAGACTAATTCAACTTAGTCAATAATGTGGGAGAAAAACTTTCTTGTATAGGTACATTAGGGAGAAATAATGTTTAAAGTGAGAACTGAGAAACGATCTATCTTCTTTTACAGGTTATCCAGTCAACAGTTTTGATTTCCTCCAACCTCTGCTCAGGAGTCTGGAATATGACCTACCAAAGGCATCTGTATCAGTGCATTTTGCTCTGATTCTGGGGAGGATTTTCTGGATCTTCTATACAATCCTGTATCCATGGTTGAACCAATGGTGGATTCCTCGACCGTTGATTCTTCCCGCTGAAGTGTACAAGGTTTGTTTAGAGAATCTGAACATCCCAACATTATGAACTGTTGCATCTCTTAGCAGAGGTCATGTCATGTAAATAATACATTTGAAATCTGTCTGAAACTTCTAATACATTTGAGCAGGTTGGTGTGACTCATTACTTCTCATTCCTGAAAGCTAAGCAAGAGCTTGGCTATGTCCCTATGGTAAGTCCTCAGGATGGTATGGCAGCAACTATCTCATACTGGCAAGAGCAGAAAAGTAAAACTATCGACGGACCTACTATATATACGTGGATATTTGCGATCGGTGGAATGTTTATATTGTTCTGTGCCGGATTCTTACCGGATATAGGACCAGTACCACTCTTCAGAGCTATTGGCCTTTTCTTCTTGAGGTCAATGGGAGCAATACGAACTGTATTTCTTCTAGGCGCAGCAGCACATGTTATTGAGGCCGTATACGCCTGGCACTTGGCAAAAGAGTGGATCCTGCTAACGCTAGAGGATGGTTTTGGCAATGTTTTGCTCTTGGATTCTTTTCATTGCGATTTCTATTGAAAAGAGCCAAGAACTGAGTCGACTCCTTGATGTATCATCTGATTAGTCCTTTTGAATTCTTCGTGAAAGCATACTTTACAGTAACTTAAAAAAGCTTTGCCTTTTCAGGCTTGCCCTGTTCATGTCTCAAAGATATATTTACTGGTTAAGCTGGAACTGGGAATATCATTTATTACTTCGTTAAAAGAATTTCACACCAACTGATAAATCTGATTAAAGGTAGTGGATGATAAGAATCTTGAAGATCATGATGCATCACAGATGTTCTTATGGTAAGACATTCATATCAGTGAAGATTCATGAAGCAGAGTATATAAACTTTATAATTTTAACATATAATCTCTCTGGTACAAGTTAAGAGATCAATACTACTTGCTACATGCAATTCGCGTATCTGCATTTTCATACCTCTAACTACTGACCTAAACATCATGAGGAATATAACCACAGACACATGTTTACACGTAATTTGGTTTATTAAGTTCCCCAGGATGCCCTGTTGAATATTAGGGACCTCCATTTTCTACCTACCGCAGGGAAAAAGTTCAAACTTGCAGATGGTGATTTAGAAAACAGAGGAACTGGTATCTAGTTACATGCCGATCATCGGTATGTTCAGGCATTCCCCTCTACATGTTCCCTGGTGTTTGGGAGTTTACTCTTGTGAAATAAAAGGCTCAGCTGGTCAACAAAAAGCTGGTCTTTGATTTGTTCCACCTGTTGCTGCTCCTTTTCCATTTGCTTATCTAATTCCTCAAAATGGTTAATCTTATGTTGAATGTCTTTCATCTGCAAAAATCAACTGTAGTTAGCAATAATATATGATCTAAAACTGGAAATAACTTATCAGACAACTTCATCCACCTGAACTTCTACAATAGTGGAAATTGCCCTCTCTACGTCCAATTCTTCCTTTTCAAGAAGCGAATTTGCATCTAAGCAAGCTCTTTCAAAGGCATCGAGGTTGCTATCACCATTAGATGCTACAGCAGTATCTACATCCAGAAGAAAAAGTGTTCAAAAAAAAAGAAAAAAAGAAATTATGTTTCTTGTTCTATTGCTTTTACAAGTCCATCAACCAATTATGAACCAGAATTCCCTCAATTTCATCTGCAAGTACCTTGATGTCTTCTGTCTTGGATGGTTGATGGAAGGTACTCTTTACTTTCTCCGTATTCCACTTCCGTTAGAGTTGATACAGCTGCGCAAGCAGCAGCTTCTGCAATATCCACACCCGCCAAAGCTGAGAGAAAGGCAGCCTGAGAAAGTTTCAAATAAAAGAATGAAGTCCATCAATCCAACCTTAAGTATTACTAAATTCTCTTGTCACAATAGTCGAGAAGAAAAGATGAAGATTTGAAAAAACTGTAATCTACTGTTACAATAGTCAAGATGAGGCAAGCAGAAGTTTATTGCTACTCAAATATTGCTAGTTGGCTGAATACCAAGCAAGTCCCAATTTTTATACCCAATCTCTGTAGTAAGGTAGACATGTATTCCAGATACACGTAATTAAAGTCCTCATCAATTACTTTCTATTCTCAAATACAAAAACAAAACACAACGCACAAATTGAATCTATGAATGGAGGGTGAGACAGAAATAATAACTAACTAGCTCCTTGAAGTTGCCATGAGTAGCCAAAACTTTTATTAAGCCAACCTCAGCTTTAACCAGTAAGAAGGAGAGGTAAGGCCACAATGGTGGAGTGCCCTTAACGGGACACCGAAAAAGGTTAAAATATGACACAATTCCGAGTACTAAGTTGACTCTGTACATGGACATATCCAAATCCAAAGGCAATACCTGGGCCATT
This sequence comes from Erythroxylum novogranatense, assembly GCA_029891385.1. Lineage (NCBI taxonomy): Eukaryota > Viridiplantae > Streptophyta > Magnoliopsida > Malpighiales > Erythroxylaceae > Erythroxylum > Erythroxylum novogranatense. The sequence continues at coordinate 270,943 of CM057225.1, read as the reverse complement.
ATTGGATTGCTTGCATCTGCTAGAGGGGTTAGTCGCAGTCTTTTATTTGGGACTGAAGATGCAATGCTTTCTATTTCCCGATCAGCATCTGTAGGGCCTACTATCTCATTATACTTATTATCAACATCTCCAATGTCTGTGTGGCTGGCGAATTCTTCACCAGAAGGAAGCTTCATGAAATGACTGACGCAGTCTTTCTCACTTCTACCAGCAATATTTTGGGCAACCTTCCTCCAGTCATCACCATAATGCATGATGGCTTCAAGAAGTTGCAGCGTCTCCTTCTCCGTCCAATCTGCCTTCACCTCATCACTAATCTCAACCCGTCTGAAATCAGACGAACTAACCCCAGGTCGGTATATGCCACGTACATAGCACCGAGCACAAAGAGTTAAGTCATACTGAGAATCAAATGGAGAAAATGTCCACTTATCATTCCATGAAATATCATAAGAACTTCAAACATACCCATCAACAATCCAACATAAGAAAGTGGCATTGTACATAACAATGGCATCTAACCAGTAGAAGATTGCTGCAACAAGCACATTCCTTTCTAGACCAATTACCTCAATCATAAAACACAACGAAGGTTCTTAAGAAAATTAGGGTAAATCACAAAAGGGACAAAAAGAGATACCTTATCGCAAGCAAAGCAAGCAATGCTACAAAGAGACTTGCAACCACTGCAATATCTCTTGGCAGTTTCCTTCTGGACTACCTCAGCCGAATTGCTGCCGCCGCCGCCATCACCACTTTGGGAAGAAGACTTGGTTTCCTTGTCTTCCCACTTGAAGGGTTTGTTGAGAGCAGAAGGAAAGTAGTTAATAAGACCCCAAGCGTCCAAGAAATCAAAAACTCGACGAATAGAACCCACGTCGGCGACGAGAGTCTTCCTGACGTCGGTGAAGGTGATCTTCGAAGAAGGGTTCCTGCGGAAGTACTTGATAATGGAATTGCGAAGGTAGATGTAAAGGTTAGGGTTTTTGGAAGGAGAGCGAGAATCAAAGAACTCCGGCAGGAACCGGATCTCGCACTCGTGAACTCCACTCCACGAAAACCACCCTGCAAGATGAACAAAAAAGGCTTTAAATTAGAGTAAAAGGACAAGGGCGAGGAGGAACAGGAACATGGACAGGGACAGGGACTTACGTGAGTAGCTGGGGATGTGTACGACGGAGGCTGCCTCTGGTTCTGGTGGAGCTACTATAGGCGTAGGCGTCGGCGTCGGTGTCGATGTCAGTGTCGGAGTCGGCGTCGGCGTCGTTGCCGGTGCCGGTGCCGGTGCCGGTGTCGGAACCGGAGACGGAGACGGAGTTGGATCTCTTGCGGCCATGATTTCGACGCTGTTCTTCTTTTGTTCTCAAGTTTAACTGATTATCCCCCAAACGTTCTAGAATTTGCTGCGAACCCCTCTATTTTGATGGATTATCCACTAAGGCCCAAAACTTTACTATTTGCTGCGTTTATTATTTCCTCAGCTTGCATTTTAAAATTTAACATTTACAACAATACATAAAATAAACCTTGACATTTTTAAGCATTTAAATTGAATATGAGCATAAAAATGTCAATTGGTCGGCTCATCTTATAATTTTAAAAAATGACAAATTTGATATTATTTTTAAAGTAAAAGTCAAATCATCTGTCAGATTAGGTCGAACGATAACTTTTAGTCATGCCCGATCAATTAACATCTATACTTGGACTTTTCAAAACATTCAAAATAGAACCTAAATGAATAGAATATTTGATAGAATTAATTGATGTGACATTATTTTTTATTTTTAAATAAATAATAGACCTATTTTCATCTAACAAATGGAACCTATTGTTTAAAATAGATGACAAATTTAATTACTTACTAAATATTACTATCTTGTAAATCTTATAATTATTTCTATTTATTTTATCTTGAATATGTTTTAGTGAAATGTTCTTGTTTGTACATAGTAATTCCCATCAAGCTCGAGTTTGGAAAATTTTCAGGTTCAGATTCAAAAAAAAACTCAGTTGGATTTGAATAAATTAGGATAAGTTAGAGTTTGAAACTGATCAGATTGTATTAAGAGCTGCAATCCTAGAATATATGAGTTTGATGGGCTATTTTCTTATCTAAGTCACCTGGCTTCGCATAGTACTATTCATAGATGCATTCATCAACAATCACAAAACCAATGTTTACGTTCTATTTAGAACATTAACAACACAATAAGATTAAAATACATCCAACACTTAGCATAGAGTCTTGATGCATTCTTTCCTACTTAAACACCATAACCTAACAAAATTAATAACACCTTGTGCAAGAGAGGAATCTAATAGTAAAAGACCCAATATTTTGTTTTTAAACCCACATACAATATGCACATAATCTCACCATATATTATATCTTATAACATGTTCTACCCTAAGGGGTAGAAAAAGAATAATTGTTTTATTTCAAGGATGTTATGAACTATAGTTTAATGGGCCAACATATAATTATTAAGGTACCATCATGTGCCTCAAATACAATTAGTAAATTGTTAACTATCTCATTATAGTTATTAAAAATACATTAGGCAATTCAATTAATAGTGATGCATAAGGAATTAATGTTACGATTATATCAGTCTATATATTTCTAACATTCTCTCACTTTGACAATATAATCAAACCATCATACTAATCTCCATCATCTAAAAGCAGTCAAATAAATCATATGCATTATTATATCAACATGATATATATACTACACATGATTTGGCCCTAGAGATGTTCAAATACCGCAATAACCATTAAAACAATATACATGCAGTACAACAACTAAGACTTCACATTTGTCTCCTTTTGTACTTATCATAGCACGTCATATACTTTGCCTCTATGGTAAAGGATGTTATAAGTATCTATTTAACACTTTCCACGATACAGCTTCTCCAACCATCATAAAAATATAGTCTGAAGTAGACTTTTTATTATCCACACATCCTGCATAATCAGCGTCACTGAACCCATCTATATCAAGAGTGTCAGTTCGTCGATAAGTCAACATATGATCTTTGCTACCCTGAAGATACCTCATGACTTTCTTAGTCGCTTTCCAATAAGTAAGACCAAGATCACTTAAGTATCTTCCCAAAATACCTACAATAAAAGCAATATCAGGGCGTGTGCATACTTGAGCATATATTAGACTGCCCTTAAATGATGCATAAGGAACAACTTTCATTTCATCTTTCTCTTTATCATTTTGTAGACATTAGGTCTTTGAGAACTTGTCACCCTTTATTATTGATGTCTTTCCAGAAAAACAAGAATGCATATTAAATCTTTTCAAGATTCGATCAATGTAAGTCTTTTGAGACAATCAAAGAATCCCATTAACTCTATCTTGGGAATTCAGATTTCAAGTACATAAGAGGCCTCACCAAAATCCTTCATATCAAAATGACTAAACAACAGTTGTTTTGTCTCAAATAATATATCAGTATCATTAGAAGCAAGTAGAATGTCATTAATATACAGTTCCAAAAAAATGAAACTGCTCATATTAAACTTCATATATATGCATTTATCAACTACATTATCCTTGAAGCTATTTACAGTGACAACCATATCAAATTTGAGATACCACTGCCTTGATACTTGTTTTAACCTATATCAAACCATGTGTTATTTACTAGTTATCTTGAAACCAACTGGTTGGGACATGTAAACATCTTTATATAGATCTCCATTTAAGAAAGCAGTCCTCGCACCTATTTTATTGAGTTATAAGTCAAAATGAGCAACTATAGCCATAATGATTTGCAGTGAATATTTGGTAGAAACTGGTGAGAAGGTTTTTTTGAAATCAATTCCTTCTCTTTGCTATAGCCTTTGCAACCTTTAAGTAGTTCAACCAACTTCTAAACTCCATTTTGTGACATTAAACTCAACTCATCTTTCATTGCATTCATCTATAATGCAAATTGAGGACTATTCATGCTTCTTGAAAACTGATCGGTTTAATATTATCTCCCACATCGAACTCATGTTCCGATAATAGACAATATAATCATTAGGAATGATAGGTATATGTGCTCTTTGTGATCTCCTGACAACAACTTCATCATCCTCAGTATCAATGACTTCATCATGTGCTTAATTCTGAGGTTCATCATGAGATTCTACTGAAATTTGTTCAATCACACGGTCATCAGTAGGAGCGGAAGCACGGGTGTAGGGATTAGAATGCGTTCTTCCCTGAATAATATTTCTTTTGACCATTTACTTAAACCAAAATCATCTTCAAAATAGACAGCTCTATTTGATTATATAATTATAGTTGTGTGAGATGGGCAATAACCTTTGATCCGACGATGTAGCCTACAAAGTAACCATTAATGGTTTTCAGATTAAGCTTTTTAAATTGCGAATTATAGGGCCTCACTTCTGCTTTGCATCCCCAAATATGAAAATGGCGCAAGCTTAGTTTTTTACTTGACCATAACTCATATGGAGTCTTTGAGACTGACTTGCTAGGTAGTTGATTCAAGATATAAGTAGTTGTCTTCAATGCCTCATCCCACAAAAATTCAGGTAAATTAGAATGAATAAACATACATTGCAACATATCAAGTAGTGTGTGGTTTCTTCTTTCAGTGATTCCATTATGCTGAGGTGTTCCGGTAATATATATTTTGTTTTAATACCACATTATAGCAAGTATCTATCAAAAGGCCCTGGATTCCTTCCACTCTTATCATAATGCCCATAATACTTTCCACCTCTGTCAGAATTAACTATCTTGATTTTGTTCCCCTTTTGAAGCTCAATAATTAACTATCTTGATTTTGAAAGAGCTCCCCTCGGAAAAATCATTTGAAGCTCAATATTTGTCTTGAAAATCTTAAATACCTCAAAAATTTAAAATTTTCAAGAAAGAGCTCTGAAGTATACCATCTTTTACATGATTGTCTTTAGAAATATGGCCTAAATGTTTATGAAAAATTTCTCTTATGAGAATTGTTGTGGTTTGTCATCGTTTTCAACAATCACTTTCTTACACCCAAAATTCAAAGTTACCGTCCCTTTGAAAAACTTAGAGATGCTAAGTCTTATGAATTGTTGTGGTTTGTCATCATAGAGATGCTTCTTGCCCTTCCCTTTTTCATATCATCCTCTTCTTTGGCAAGAATAAAAATCATCTCCTCAACAGTCCATTGCTCTTTTTGAGCATTATAGCTTGATCTGATCGAATCAAATTTAGAAGGAAGGGTTCTCATCACAAATCATATATTGTAATCCTCACCAAGGTCCATATCCATAGTCTTAAGCTTATGCTAACAACCCATGAACTTGTTGATGTGAGCCCTAATGTTACTTTCACCATCATAAATGGTGCGATGAAGCATGTTTAAGTACTCATTCTTCTTATTCTTTAAGAACTTCATGTACTTTTTCTTAATGGCAGCAAGAAAATCTTTTGCATTATCAACCTTGGGAATGCTTTCACGAATGGACTCATCGATGTGATACCTCATAATTATCAAACAACATCAGTTAGAGTATTCCCACTCACAGGATTTCCTTTCCTTCTCAATAGCATCATCAGCGGGTCTAGGTGGTGGGTCAATTCTCAAGGCCTAACCTATTCGCATGATAGTCAAATTTATCATGGGAGATTCAACTCACTGCTTGTGATTCGTTCTATTCAGCGTCAAAGATAGCAGAGACTCTCGAATTGCTTAAAGTCGAATGAGAACTAAGAGTAATAACTATGATATGCATGTTAAAACAGAATCATGCAATTCGTACTCTTTCTCTCAAAATTATTTATATCATTCATGCTAGAGTTCCTTAAACAAATATAGAACTCATTCATAGGTAAGAACAATTTATTAAATATTACAACCAAATCATCAATATATTATCGAAAGGATAAAAAAATGTGCGATTAATAATATTTCAATAAAATTTTTTTGCCATATTAAACATCCTCCTAAGTAATAATTATCGACAAGATAATTAATTACCTGTATGAATTTTAACGTTATTCTAGAGGAAAAACATAAAATTTTAAACATACATTAATATTTTAAAAATTCCTCATCATAAATAGTTTCATATGCTCAATTCTACGACAGGTAAAAATAAGCATTCACTATTGTCAATAAATAATCATGTTTATGCCATAACAAGATTAAAAGGAGCAAAATGATGAAAAAATGGTTCAAAAAGGATCTTACACTTGGCCCCACACGCATTGTGCAGAAAAAAAATTAAAAATTAAAAATTATATATATATATATATATATATATATTTTATTGGGTCAAGACGATGCTATTTATGTCATACCTGACCCTTGACTCCGGTTCGTGGGTCAACCCGTGCACCCACAGGTCGACTCGACAGTAACTCCCCCTCTAACTTCAGTTTCTAACGATTTTAGAGACATTTTCTTCCATTTTTCATGCTCTATAGATTTTTCATATCCATTTTAACCAAAAGTGCTCCAAAATTCGAAAATATCAAACTCATTTTAGCCATTATCAACAACACGGAGTTTTTTAGAAAACTCACCCAAAAAATCGTGATTCTTTGTCCAAAATAAAGGTAAAAGACAATAATAACAACCAACAACATTTTTTGAACCTCAACGCATCATTTCAAAGTTATTTATTCTAAAAAACAATTAAAGAAAACAATTTTGTACCAAAACCGAGCCCTAAAATCAAATAACTATGGAGATGTAACACCAATTGTTATTCATATATGCATTCATCAATAATCACAAAACCAAGATCTACATTCTATTTAGAGCATTAACAACACAATAAGATTAAAATACCTCCAATGCTTGGCATAAAATATTGGTGCATTCTTTCCATCTTGAACACCAAAACCTAACAAAATCAATAACACCTTGTGCAAGAGAGGAAACTAATGGCAAAAGACCTAATATTCTGTTTTCACACCCATATACAATATGTATACAATCTCACCATATGTTATATCTTATAACATGATCTACTCTAAGGGATAAAAAAAGGATATTTGAAGGATGCTATAAACTATAGTTTAATGGGTCAACATATAGTTATTAGGGTACTACCATGTGCCTCAAATATAATTAGTAAATTATTAACCATCCCATTATGATTATCAAACATACATAAGGCAATTTGATTAATGTTCATGCATAAGGAATTAATGTTGTGATTATAGTAGTCCACATATTTCTAACACATAGTTGTTGAAAGAGACTACAATGGAGTTCTCCAGGGTCCTGAACTTCCATTCCAAGCTCTGCAATTTCTTCGAACCGAACAGTTTCTTCATCCTCTTGCTTCAGCTTTCTGATACACTAGTAGAGAGAGAATCTAATGTATCTACACGGCCTAGATACTTTATGTTTAGTTCTTACAACTCCATATGTTCTTTGTCAGGAAAAGACTCGATCATGGCAATAATCTAAGATTCAGGAAGATGACACACAGTAATCTCTGAACAGACGCAGGAGTAACATGGAAAGTTAATCCAAACAACAGGAAAGAAACTGAAATGACAGATTCAGAAAAATTTTCAGGGAAAGGACATGAAAACTTGTTATAGGATTGACAGTGAAAAAACTCCAAAATAGCCTTCAATGGCAGCACATAGACCTTCATAGTATAGTATAGGTCTCAGACAGTACCCAGGACCCGAGCTGAAACCCCCCCTCTTTGCTTCCTGTTCTCTATTGGGTTGGAGATCAGAAAATTTCTTTGCTTGTCAGGCACAAATTTAGCAAGTACCATGGATATCATCGGCTTTGATCTACATTAGGAACCTGAGTTCTCCAATAAGATTCAGTTATTCGTTTAATCTGCAGAAACTAGCAAATTGAAATCTCTGATTTTTAAGTTACCGAATGGAGAAGTTCTTTTTTTGTGGTTAAGTCATACAACTTTCATTTGTCAGTAATATCAACTAAGCCAATGACTTAGTAGAAGCAAGATCCTTATGGCTGACACATCTGCTGATGATGATAATATATCAAAATGTCTTAGAACAGAATGGATAACACAAGTTTAAAGGTCTGTGGTTACAGTTTCTCCTCACGATTGCTCGGAAGAGACAAAAATCGCAATTATGTCTTGAGATTTTCATTCGGAAGGGATCGATGTAGTAGCAATGGAACAAGATTCAGGGGCATTATAAGATTGAGTTCATTGGCAGAAGGTCTGCAGAGATTACTAATCTGACTTTTCAGAGCAACCACATGGCTTGACATTGCTCAGGAGGCCTCTCTCTTCGTAATTCCTTACCATATCAGCCAGAGTCTTGTCCAGGGGCCGAAACTTCCATCCCAACTTCTGCAACTTCATTGAACTCACCTTTATTTCTTCCTCTGGGTCAGTAAAACTGTTATATAAGAATCAACACGTGTATCAATCTTGAAGGAAGAAGCCATAAGTAGATGAGCATTCTAATTTGATTGGAAACGGCCTTCACAGGGCCTCGTTTTCTATCCGATGCATCTAAAAATCAAATCTTTACAAGGTTTAAACTTCACTGTGCTGGACAGTTTGAATAACAAGATATTTACCTTTTAGGGTAGCTGTAGTTAGGGTACAAGGTCTTCAAGGTGTCCACAAAAGCATGTGTTGTATATGAATATGAAGAACATATATATCTTCCCTTTGCTTCAGGCTTTTCATAAACCAGCATAAGTGCTTCAGCCACATCACGAACATCTACAACCGGACGGTTCTTGTCAGCTACCGACTGGTGCCCATCTGAGTTCCATCTCAATCGCATAAATTTATAGTTTCGGAAATCAAAAAAACAAACGATAAGTACTAATTCAATTATGCTCAGGACCAAGCAAAGACAAAACTGCAGTAGTTAAAGATGAATGAGCCTAAGGCATGACCTTACAATGATCAACAGTAACTAGATACCTTTTAAAAGTGTCAAGAGAAATAAGCTGGTGGAATTTAGTGGAGATTGCAACATGGGACCAATGATTAAGGCAGGGCAAACTGTTATGACTTGAAGATCCTGCTCGTATCTCTTTGCAAACTCCAACGCTTCAATTTCAGCCATTGTTTTGCCAAGGAAGTAGTAGTTCTAGCAGCCAGATTGGAAGTGATACTTTAAGAGCCTTAAAACACATGAGACATCAAAATCCACAGATGAAAGCAAATATCAAATTTGGTTAATCAGATACCTCAGTAGATCTGCAGAAATCCTTGTCAGACCAACAATTCTCATCCATGGCCTCATCCTTCGGCCAATTCGGGTTCTGCATAACCGCTCCTACGGACGAAACGACCACGACCCTCTTTACTTTTGCTTTCAAGCATGCGTTCAGCACATTTTTTGTACCAGTTACAGATGGTTCAATCAACTCTTTCTGCAATACTTATGGTGAAAATCTATGAAATCTCGCCTATCACACAGCTTCTTATCTGCTAGCTAGGACTAAAAACAAATAGGTTCTGTGCAACTAAAATTGAATCTAATTTTCTGAGCATTAAAGAGGAAATTAGCAAACTTGCCTGGGGATCAGTAACAGTACCAGGGAATGGAACAGGGCAAGCAACATGGAAAACACCTGAACAGCACGAAACAGCAGAACAAAGACCTTCATAGTCAAACAAGTCTGCCTTGAAAAGTTTCAAGTTCTCTGAAGCATTCTCTAACCTCTTCAAATGACGATTCTTTTCATCGCCTGTCAGCCATTGAAGTTGGAGAAAAAAGCTGTCAGATTAGAAGTGGTGAAAGAAGAAGAGAGGTAGTAGAGAAGACTACATGGGTCTCTAGCAGTTCCATGCACCACATAACCCTTAGCAAGTAGAAATTTAACCAGCCACGAAGCCGTATAACCTCCCGCGCCGGTAACACAAACTCTTTCCTTCTTTTCCACTTCTCCGATCATCTCCTATCTCTTGGCCGTGACGAGGGCTAGCTCTTGGGCTAAAGACTCATTCTTTGGTGCAGTGCAGCACATATCAAGGCCGAAGGGTATTATTATATTCAAACGAGAACGACCTGAACCTAAAACCATAAAAAATGGCAGCGGAAGAAGACAAAGCCATTGACTCTGAATAGTTCAAACCGTAGGCTCCAGCATATTTGGAAAGGATAGCTTGAGACAGTTCGACAGCTTCCACTGTTCCACAGGACATCACAAGTATGAACAAATCAGTAATTGTTTAGATTCCTGAGACATAGGAGTGGCAAAACATCGTCCCAGACCCTGCAACTTCATTGAACTCGCCTTTAGCTCTTCCTCTACCTCCAGGAAACTGCCATAACATTGACAGAGTCAACAGATCAGGCACTGAAAATCAAGTGTATCTTCCCTCTGCCTCAGGATTTTCATTTACCAGCACAAGTGCTTCAGCCACTTCACAACATCTAAAGCAGGACACGTGGCCTTTTCGGGTCGGGTTTGGGGTCAGATTTCGATTCGGTTTTGATTTATTTGGATCAATTGTAAGGCCTGCAAGCCGGTTCAAATTGAGTAGAAATACTAATACTAAGAGCATCTCGGATCATTATTCGAGTATTTGAGAGAGAGTCAAATTTTCTGTACCCATAATTATGTACCAACTTTATTTTATATGATCTTATCCATATTTTTTTTAAGTCCCACATATTTGTATGAATGGGATTGTATGAAATATGGTTGGTACTGAATTATAAGTATAGAAGATCAATTAACGAGTTTCAAGAAGTTTTTATTTAAAAATTTTCAAATTTGAGGCAATCTTGAATTTTTTAATTTAAAATGATACTCCATCTTATTTAAAATAAGTGTCATTTTAGAGAGATGCACACTTATTAAAAAAGCTAGTGAAATATTTAATATACCCTTATTAATTGCAGGTTAAATTGTCTTGAAAATGTAATATGTATAATTAGGATGTGAGATAAATTAAAGGGTAATTTTAGAAATAAAATTATAAACATGCATGAAAAATCGTGAACGACACTTGTTTTGAATAATTAAAATCTCTCTAAAACGACACTTATTTTAAATAAAAGGAAGTATCGTTTTTTTATTTTTAAAATTTTAAAAATAAATTTAATAAACATTAAGCTCGAGTTTAAGATCAGACTCAGATCAGCCTATTGTCATTCTTAGGTATGAAACGAATCGAACTTAGGTTGAAATCTTTCAAATTTTAAGTTAGAAATTTTTTTTCCTAAAAGGAAATCATTATTTGAATTTGATCCAATTGAACCAAATGCAAGTTTTATGCATTTTTGACAAATCGAATTAAGCTCGAATCGCTTATTAAGATCGAGCCAACTCGTTCAATTTATTGACAGTCTATGTTAATGTCGCCACGTGGAAATTTTCTGGTATATTGCCATTCGGCACACCCACCAAAACCATTGCATGCAATGAGAGTTAAGAATCATTGGTGGGCTTACACCAAATCCAAAACATAAACATTGGATCTTACCAAATCAAGACGGTCAGATTCTTATCCGGATTGACCGGCTCACAAGCCAGTAGTTGGCTCAATCGAGTCAGTTAGTAACTGAGGTTGATTCGAGCGGGGATTAGTTTGGAACTAGATGATTTAAAGGTATTGGTCGGGTCGACCGTGCTGAGCCCGGATTCAGTCAAGACGACCCATGGGTCGATCGGTCCATTCATCAAAGATCTCTACACTGATGGCTATGACGAGCCCAAGCCCAATCCACGCTCTCCTCGGCCTCCATGAGAGAGACCTCCATGCACACGACGTGAAGACCTAAACCTAGCTATTGCTCCATATATAAGGTATTTTTCCCATAATTGAGGTGCGAGATCGTAACCTAATCTGCTTTCTCTCTGATCGATTCTCACCTTCACCAAAAACTTACTTGGCGTCGGAGGGCTAATCGGGACATCACCCCGACGAGCCTTCCTTGTTTTGCGGTATATTTACGCCAAGAACAACGTAGAAGGTTGCCAACTCATGGATCCAAACGAACGCACTGCTCACTGAATCCGTGCAGAACCAATTGGCGCCCACCGTGGGGCTCGACTTCCGGAACCACGTCGAACCACACAAATCACCAAAGGCGGCGACGATTCTAATGTGGCATCGTCATGCCTAGCGCGATGGCGTCTAGGTTTGCAATCGCCGCAATTATGCCACCTTTGACCGCATGCCTCTCGCACGTAATCCTCTCGATCTAACGATCAACAAAGAACCTCACACCTTGGAACAGAAGAAGCAGCGTGGGCATGGAGGATAACGTCGCACCAAAGACACACCCAACTCTTCAACACCGATCGGTGTAACCTATTCCTTTGTACACTCGTCCCGACGAAAATGATCGAGAAGCGGCCGATCTGTTGATTCACCAGATCCTGCAGTCCCAGCCGGCGCAACAACAGACGTCTGCGCGACAGGTTGCGCGACAAACCAGCACGATGACCGATCGCCACCAAACCCAAAACCTAGAAAAAATCGTGGACGATCGGATTAATGCGGCTATGAGCTTCCGTCCAGACCGCCAGATGGCGCAGTACAGCTCTCCCTTTACTCCGGAGATCTTGGATAGCCTCCCAAAGACTGCACAAAATACCGACCAGAAATACACAGGAAGACCGACCCCGGACTACTGCAGACTTCCAATCCACGATGAACCTACATTGTGTCCCGGACGCTATCCGATGTAAGGCTTTCGACGGCCTTCCAAGAGGGAGTTTCGGCGATGGTTCAACAACCGCCTCGAGTCAGTATCACTTGTTTCAAGATTTCAAGGAGTTATTCTAATCGATTCGCACTGAGTAAGCGACCGAAGAAGACTTTGGAGGTGATGCAACTCACCCAAGGAGGAATGAGAGTTCATGGAGTTCATCACCCGGCTTAACAATGAAGCGGTCGAGGTTCCGACCTCACTTGCTCGTCCATCTTGGCCGCGCCATGAATAATATGAGGGACGAGGAGTTCAAGAAATCATTAGCCCTCGATCGGCCTCGATCCGTCCAGAAATAAGAAACAGTATGACAGTACATTCACGAAGAAGTCTTGAAAATACGAGGCGTCGGACGGATGATCGCTTCGCCAAATGATAGGATCGCAATTCGCCTAAAAAAAAAAAATCGGTCGGCCGAGAAGGCCGATCGATCGACGTGGATATCGGTAGGAGTTCACTCCACTAAACAAGACATATGCGTAAATCTTGGCGGCGTGAGAGCGGATGGGGAAACTATCCGAGAGCAGAAAAATGAAGACTCAGACAAGGACAGAACCCTAACTTGTATTGCCGCCCACGTAAAGGTCGGTCATGATCTGGAAAATTGCTGGCGGTTGAAAAAGAGATCGAGCTCCTCATTTAAAAGGGAGGTTAGGTCGATTCGTGAAACACGAATAAACGTCGATCGCAGATGGCGGTCGACAACAAAGCGGTTACCCCGAGGCGTAACGACAGAATGATGGGGTAAGCGTATACCGAAATACGATAAATGACGAGAAAACAGAGGCGGTCGAGGAAAGAAACGATGGAAATGCGAACAAAGAAGATGACCAAATCGACCGGGTCATTAACACGATATTCGGTGGAAATGCGCAGGGGATCCACCGTTAAAGGCGGAAAGATACGCCAAACAGTTGGCGAAGACACGCCCATCAAAAACGAAGGAGAACGGAATGATCTCTTTCGATGAGTCGGACCTAAATGGAGTAAATTGCCCTCACGATGACGCCTCGTCAGAAATCTCAATATGGACGGTTACGAGGTGAAGCGGGTGATGATTGACACGGTAGCTAGGTCGACCTGTTGTCTTATGAAGCCTTGGCGGATGAAGGTACCAAGAACAACTACTACCTTGACGGCCCCATCAAAGGAATAACCGGCGCCAAGATACCAGATTCGCCGGGTCTATCTGAAAGTGAAGTTTGGCGAAGCCATGCGGATAGAAAGGGACGTGAAGTTTCTAGTCGAAATTCGGGCGATAATGCAATAATCACGAAGCTACTCAAAATGCTCTCGGTCGGTCGTCTCCACATACTACGGGTTATGAAGTTCCGACGTCCCATGGAATTGGTGTCGTCAGGGTCGCGAAAATTGCTGAGGAATGTTACTTGGCGAAACCAAAACCCTAGAAGGGCGGTAGTCTTGACGAGCTCTCTTGACGAAGAGCCGACGAAGAGACGGACAGGATGAATCTAGTGGAAGAAACACAACGGGTTGTACTGGATGAAGCTGACCCCTCCAAGTTCACAAATTTGGTTCCGAGCTACAGAAGAACCTAGCTAAAGAAATCACCGATCGCTTGGTGGAAAACAAATCGATTTTAAGCAGGTACTGAGCGACATGCCCGACATTTCTCGGTCGGTTGCATGTCACTCCTCTAAGATTCGGCATGATCGCAGTCCGATCGATGAAGAAGCGATGGCACGAGAAGGAGCCAGGAGTGATCGAGAAAGAAGTACGGAAGTTGCTTGAAGCGGGGTTCATACGAGAGGTCAAATACCGAGTGGCTCGCTAACGTGGTCTTAGTGAAAAGAAAACGAGAAATGGAGGATGTGTATAGACTTCACCGATCTGAACAAATCATGTCCAAAAGATGACTTCCCATTGTCAAGATCGACCGGTTAGTAGATTCTACCTCGGGGCATGAATTGCTCGACTTCGGACGCGCCTCTAGGCTATCATCGATCTAGATGAGTCTGAAAGACGAAGAAAGACCGCCTTCATAATGACCAAGGCACATCTGCTACTGTGTAATGCCCTTCGCTTGAAGAAGCGGGCGACCTACCAACTACTCATCATGGAGGTCTTTTAAAAGCAGATCGGTCGGTCGATTGAAGCATCGTAGATGATATGGTGGTCAAAAGTAAGGCGGTCGCGGAGCATGTGGAAGATCTCGAGAAGTCTTCCGGACCACGAATAAATTTCGATGAAGCTAAACCGGAAAAATGTGTGTTCGGTGGCATCAGGAAAATTCACGAGTTTATGATCACTCAATGGGAATCGAAGCTAATCCGAGAAAAGATTGAGGCCATCATACGGATGCCTTCGCCCACAATGTTTGAAGGATGTTCGATATTGACCGTCGGATAGTCTCGCCAAGGTGTTCATTTCAGTTAGGGGATAAGTGCCTCCCATTTTCAAGTCTTGAGGAAAGCGAATGTGACTCAATTCGATGGTCGACGAGTGCAAACAAGCTTTCAAAGACTGAAGCAAGATTTGTCTAGCCGCCTATCCTACAAAGCTTTGGTAGACGGAGAGAACACGGTGTTATACTTGGCGATTCGAGGGGTCGATCAACATGCAGTACTAATTCGATCGGAGGAATGAACAACACCCTATCTACTACGTTAGCAAAGTGTTAACCGGATAGGAAACACGATACACGCCTATAGAGAAGCCGCCCTCTCTCTTGATAATGCAGCTCGGAAGCTAAGACCTTACTTCCAAAGTCACACCATCGAGGTATGGACCGACCAGCCCTTAGCAGTGCCTTCAAAAGCCCGAAACCTCGGGTCGGCTAATTAAGTGGGCAGTAGAACTGGGTGAATTTGACATACAATACAAGCCCCGCACAACTATTAAGGCACAGATA
Source organism: Erythroxylum novogranatense (assembly GCA_029891385.1). Lineage (NCBI taxonomy): Eukaryota > Viridiplantae > Streptophyta > Magnoliopsida > Malpighiales > Erythroxylaceae > Erythroxylum > Erythroxylum novogranatense. Next base: position 255,410 of record CM057225.1, on the reverse strand, counting down.
CTGGCAGATTTCATCGCGGAGATGAGCCAACCAAGCTCGGAGGACGAGCAGTTCCCCGCCTGGAGCCTGTTTGTCGATGGGTCGTCCAATGCCGAGGGATGCGGAGCGAGTTGTATCTTGATCAACCCGCACATGGAAAAAAGGTAGAGTACGCCTCGACTAGAATTCAAAGCCCAATAACGAGGAGAATATGAGGCCTTGATAGCCGGCCTCCAACTCGCCAAGGAGATGGAAGTGAAGCGCTAAAGATATCTGATGATAGCCGGTGGTAGTCGGCCAGTTATCGGGCAATATGTAACACTTCACTCGCAAGACCCGAAACGACATCGACGGTGATATCGGTCCGTGCCATGAGGGTGGCGTGCTACATCACTCAGAAGAAAACTTAGTATAACATTTTTTTTCCTTAACACGTACTCACACATATTATCATTAATGCGGAAAATAATTTATATAAACAATTCAATGGCCTAGGGGCCCTTTTTTACATTTACAATTTATTTCAGTCAATTGACTTTACAACTTGTCCAAATAGCCAAATCTACACCATAATCGATTCCCATTTAACATATTCACATATGTCAATCCCAAGTAATCACATGAAAATCAATTATCGCACTTCGATATTTCATTCAAAATATTTCAGACACCCATGGTCCGAAATCAATCAAAATCAAATATACATATTCCCATCCATTATCTCCACATGGCAAAATTTGCAAAATCTTAAACACATAAAGGTTGAGGAACCAACTAGGTTACTCACCTAATAACTTCCGAGCTAGTGCGAAGTCTCGCCACGTCCGTGGATCTACGGTCCAATGAGCCTCTATAGCAATTAAAATAGGTAAACATTACCAATTTGTATAGTTAGAATAACCAACTAATGCACATGGAATAATTAAAATGTGTATAATGCATGTTCATGATTTTCCGGCCCTAATCTCATTTTTTTCCCTCAGAAAAATCCGTCTAAAAATTAGAAAACTATTGGCGCTGATGGCGCGCAATTCGGACCTCTATAGGTCTCCAATTAAATAAAACAGTGATTACCGAACAATTATCCGGGGCCACGTCAATTTCCCGTCCAAAAATTCCCAAATTTTCACAAAATGAAATTAAATATTATACGAATCCGATGCCTCAAGAATCAGGTCAATCGGACGTCGGACGGTAAAGAAATTGACAAAGGAAGCAAGGAACCCTAAAATACCCATTTAACAAATTAAATAACAGCCTCGTCACTAGGGTGAGGCGTCACCCTAGTGACGCTGCCCCTTATTAAGCCTCGTCACTAGGGTGAGGCGTCACCCTAGTGATCGAGCACAATTCCCATTCCCTTCCCTTTTCCTAATTTTACTCTAACTTCCAATACCCATAAATCTTAGCACACAATTCAAAAAATACAAACTATACCTCATTAGAAAGCTTATGAAACCCTCTACAATTCTCAAGAAGACCACAAAATTAATTCCAACCCTAAGGGTGTCAAAATCCAATCAAAGATGCTGCCTAGTCCATACCTTTTAAAAGCAGAACAGCACATGGTAAATTTAGTAACTCCCATTCTGTTCAGTAAAAATTGCACAATAAATATGCTCATCAAGATCACAATGTCAGCTACAATTTTCATGAACAACCCAAAATCAAATTCCATTGCTAAACAAGTCAATTAATTCACTCAATGTTACTGTCCCTGAAACCATGCAATTCAACGATGGCGATAACAAACATATCTCCTGTACACAAGTCAGAAAAATCCAAACTTTATGTCCCTGAAAAGATAACTCCTCAAACTTCAAGTTTCATGAAGAACTCAATCTCCAATTCGATTTCTAACAATTTCAAATCTGTTATGCAAGTTACTGACCTAATAAGCACTTAACATCACAATGTAAGTTCAGCTTTTGAAATTCCATATCTCCCACATCTGATTTCCAAACATTACATGCCATACACCAATTTCAAGATCAATGTGTTATCTAAAACTCTTCAGTAGACCCTCAAATCAGTTCAGTTCACAAAATTACTAAAATTCTTCCACACCCGAATGTGTACTAAATATGCCAATCCAACTAGGTTTGATCATCGTGATATAAGCAGGTCACTAGTAATCAGGTCATATCTCCCAATATACAACTCGAAAAATAGCAAGATCAATGGCAATGGAAAGCTAACTCAATATGCTACAACTTCCATGAAGACCATGTTCTCTAACTCCATGTCAATTAAGTTAGAAAAATCAACAAAACACATTCAGAAGTACCACATGATTATCATGATATCAGTTAAAAGAAACCAATTCAAATGCACATAAGATGCGTATGTGACGCTTTTCCAATTTATTACGTTGTTGTGACTGAGCGCCTGAAACTGTCCCATTACGGGCGCATTAAACGATGAGCCATAGGCTCTGAATCACTAGGGGCTCAAGGCCCAATTACGTTGAGCTTAAAGCTCTCGTTGGCTGCTCTGGTCACAACTGCCAATTACTGATCATGCAATTACTGCCAATTATGTTCTCGGATGTGTATGTGTCTAAAACAAAAGAAGATGAATTGTTTGGTTTTAATTCACCCGAAACACACTCTTCCATACAAACCATCAAAAATTTTGCCTTTTTCTCATCTTTCTCCATAACTCCAAGCTACTCTCTTTAATTCCATCAAAGCTAGAAGATGAGCTTTGTGTATACTTGAGAAGGGAAGGAGGTTGATACTTTGGTGTAGAAGTTAGAAAGTGGTTGTTGAAGGTTTGAAGGAGGTTTTAATTTGGTAAGTATTCATTTAAGGTTTAATCTTTAAATGGTGTTTTGCATATGGAATTAAATGCCATGATAGTAAGGAGTGATTAATAAATGGTTTAGAGCATTTATTAGGTTCATGTAAGCATTAAAGTGATGACTAATATGGTTTAAAGTAATGGGTATAAAGCTAAGTGATGGCTGAATTGAAAGTAATGATATGGTTTGATTTTAAATTGAATATGGATAATTATTTGAGTTTTTGAATTGAGGAATTTAGTCTTGCCACTTTTTCAATATTAACCCTAGTATATGTATGGTCAAGTAATATTTAATTTGTATTTTCCGCAAAATGATCTTTGTTATTTCGAGGGTCCCCATTGAATGTGATTCTGAAAGTGTTCAGAACGACATTGGCCTAATTTGGTTTTGAATTTCGTACTTGTAATATTACCGAAATGTTGTTTTGATTTAGAATGATTTCAGTATTAGAAACAGCCCAATTATTTCTTGATATCTGCGCTCTCGATTGGTTTTCAAAAAATGTGTTACCAAGTTTTAAATCGTATTGATCGCTCTAAGCATACCACTCTCACGAGTCGCGGGCTCGGATATCACCGTCGATGTCGGGTTCGGGTCTTCTTGAGTGGGATGCTACAATCACGAGGCGAGGAACAACATGATCAAATACCGGAGTTAGTCAAGCGAGTCGAGCAACTTCGCATAAGATTCAATCAATGAATAGAACGATCTCGAGAATGCCAAGGCGGATCGCTCCAAAATGGCTTCCATCGTGATGCCATAAACAATATTCTCAGTCGAACGACTAAATCGGCCTAGCATTCGAAGGCCGAGGAAGTTCTCAATGTAAATACCGATCGACCGGTTGGACAGAACCGATCAGCGGTACCTTTTGGAAGGAAGACAATAGGAAGACGATCGGCAGACCAAGAAGTTAAGGATAAAGCAAAAATACACGGTTGTCAATGGCGCTCTATATAAGCGGTCTTCGGTGGCCGCTCCTTCGATGCCGAATGAAGAAGAAGTCGAGCGAGCAATGGCGAAGTCCACGAAGGATGTGCGGAAATCACGTAGGAGGCGAATCTTTGGCTCACCGGCTGATCGAAGGCTACTTCTTCTTGGTGACAATGAGAAGAGGCTGTCAAGAGAAGGTCGGCCGTCTGAAGCCCGCCAGAGAAACAACAACTGTCTCACCAAACCGACCGAGAGGATGAAAATTGTAAGTCACCTATCCCTTTCTCCCGATGGGGAATGGATATCTTGGGGCCTTTCCTCTCGGTCCCGGACAAAAGAAATTTTGATAGTGGCAGTAGAATATTTCACTAAGTGGGTGGAAGCAGAATCTGTCGCTACAATCATCGAAGGGAAGGTTGAAAGCTTTGTAAAGAAAAATATACTTTGTCGCTTCGGGATGCCCATGATATTGGTTACGATAGCGGTCGGCGGTTTGACAACGACAAGTTCGAGACTTCGTGACCGATCAAGATCAAGCTACAATCGACTTGAGAGGCCATCCGCAGCAATGGTCTTGTGGAGAACACCAATAAAAAGATAATGAGCATACGAAGAAGCGCTGGATGGTAGAAAGACACAGGTGGAAGAAGTAGACGAAGTTTTGTGGGCATATAGAACCACACCGAACGGAGCCACTGGGAAACTCCATTCAGGATGACCTTGAGCGAAGCCCGGTTCCGAAGTAGGGCGACATTGCACAATCGAGGGTGTCAGCCACGAAGAAGAGCGAAATGATGAAGCCCGGAGAGCGAACTCGTTCTTCTTAGCGAGAGACAGAGAAAGGGCACCACTCGCTTTCGAAGCCATCGAGCAAAGGTGACTAAGTTCTATAACGAAGGTCAGCCGAGCGATGTAAAGGTAGGTGGAGTGCGTCTGCGGCGAAAAGCCGAGGCGGCCGGAAAGCATCCAGAAAGCTCGGACGGATGTGGGAAGGACCTATCGAGTGGTTAAGCAAGTCGGGCATGGTTCTTACATCCTTAGCGACGAAAGGGAAGATTCTACCGAGGCCTTGGAACTCGCGAATCGAAGGCTTTCTACCAATAGATAAGTTTTATTTTAGTTAATCTTTCCTTATTATCATTTTGTATACATGTGGGTACCTTTTTTACATCCTACTAGGCGGGTTTTTAATGGCCCGCGCCTCGTTATCATTAATAAAGGGTTCTGATTTCTCGGCAATTAAGAGTTAGATTGCGTAAGGCAAAAGTAGAAAGTCCAATCAATCATCGCCCGAGCATTCTCCATAGATCGATTACGGCCGGTCGGTCGCCGAGATAAGATCCTCGGGACCTCGCCATCGCCATTGCCCGGCATGTCTCGTAGGTCGACTTGATCGGTCGACGCCAGACGAGATCCTGGGTCCTCGCCATCGCCATTGCGGCGATGTCCGTAAGTCGACTTCGATCGGCCGGGTGGCCAGGACGAGATCCTGGGTCCTCGCCATCGCCATTGCGGCGTGCTCCGTAGGTGACTTCATTGGTCGGACGCCGGGACGAGATCCACAGGTCCTCGCCATCGCCATTGTCCGGCATGCTCCGTAGGTCGACTTCGGTCGGCCGGGTCGCAAGGACGAGATCCCTGGGTCCCTCGCCATTGCAATTGCCCGACAATCTCCATAGGCCGACTTCGGTCGGTCGGGTCGCCAGGACGAGATCCCTGGGTCCCTTGCCATCGCCATTGCTCGACATTCTCCATAATCGAATCGAACTCTACTGGGACCCCGAATCAAACTCTACTATATCGCGAATTTGAAATCGGCCGACTATGAGCAATTTCATGGTAACTCAACATACATTGAAAGTAAAGAGTATGAATACGGAAAGAGACATCAGAAAGAAATGAAGCAAAGGTAAAGATTATATTGATAAAGTGGCCCTGGTCACAAGCCCAACCAGGTGAGCTTCAAAACTCCGTAGAGGGAGAATACCCGGGGGAGTATACAGGGGAAGCCCCGGAATCAGGAGGGAAAGTCGAAGCGGGGACAGAAGCATCATCAGGAGGAAGCTCGTCCTCCTACCGAAGCTAAGGTCCATCTCTTCATTCGGGACCAGGGCCTGCTCCTCCGTAACTCTCTCATCACTTCCTCTGAGAAAGGCCAAGAGCGGTAGGAAGCAGCGGCGGCTGCAAAGTTCTCGAACGAAGGACCATCCGACCCCTCAGGAACGCAGGCGTTATAACAATTCTTCAGGATCATGAGGGCCAGGTCGCAGGAGTACTCCAAGCACTCGTCCTGCAAGAATCGCCTCTGCCACTGCAGGATCGCCTCAATCCTTTGTTCCTTCACGGAGGCTTGCACCCTCCTCAACATGTCCTCGGTTTGGGCATGGTCTCGGAGAGCTTTCTCCTTCAGCACCCTCTCCGACTCCCACCGCCTCAAGACCATCAGATGCTCCTCAGACGGCTTGCTCCTCGCCGTCATCTCCTTGGTGAGTGAGCTCTCAAGGCACGCATCTCCTCCTCCCTCAGATCAACTCAGGCTTTCAAAACATTTGCCGCCTCCTCCCGACTCTTCTTCTCCTCCTAAAGAAGAGTTCGAGCTTTGAGAAGGTCTCTCTCTTCTACCTTGGCTCGTCCTTGAGAGCTCAGACTTCTTGAAGGTCTGAACCTCATTGTCCGTAACATCCAAACTGCGCGCCTCGAGCGACATCATCGAGCTCCTCGAGTAAGTCTGTGAAGCGAGACCCCATATCCTTGTTGCTCTTACGGTCAAGTTTTTCCCGTCCACGGAGGAGTAATCCTTTCATGATATGTCGGACAACGCCGACATCATGAGTTGAGGAGTCCTGGGTAGCTTGATCAGAGACTCCCATAGCCCGACGTCACCCGTCTTCCCTTTTCCTCGAAGTTAGCAGAAGGGCGGGAGATTGGTCGACCACGGAAGGACAAACACCACCAAAGAGCAAGGAGACCGGCCGGCCACGAGGAATTGGGAGATCGGTCGCCTGAGGAGAAGGTCGGCGATTACGGACCCCCTCCTCCTTTTAAGAGGTCGTTCAACCTCCTCCTCCTCTTCCTCAATCACAACCATGCTCGGACCAGGAGGGACGACTACAGCAGGCGCCGCCAATGGTTTGGAGACGGTAGGAGGAACATCACACCGCCCGGGAGCAATGGGTCGAGCAACCCATGAACTAGCCTCTCCCTCTCAGTCGTCCTCTAGCCTCCGAGGACCAAGAACCTTACGCTTACCCTGGCGGACTTGGGGTAGGAAAAGTGTTAACCTTGACCATGGTTGCACAAACAAAGAAAGCAAGTTAGAAATCGAACAAAAACCTACAAGCAAGGAAAACAATTCAATCGTGAGGGGTCAACCAGGCTGAGCGGTTTCCTCTCCTAGCCCGCTAACTCGTGGCGGGGATCAATCGAAGTTTAGTCATTTGAGACCCTCCACCGTATCCAAAAATAAGCCGAGCGAAGTTATACTGGCCGAGCTCCTTTATACGGCTGACCACTTCTCGTTCCTCTCTAGAAATTAACAGACTTGATGAGTTATTCCATCGCTGGACTTGGGGATACCTCCACGGCTGGGACTCGGAAGCAGCCCCCGGTGGCTTCACGAAGAAGTATTTAGTTGACGACCCGATAATTTTGCCAGACGTCCTTGGGTGAGACCAACATCCTTATACATCGGGAAGGATCCCACCCCAGAGCTCGGACTCGCTCATTTTCAAGAAGGACGAAGATGCCGATTGAAGGCGGACACCAAATTGGTGGCACAACAAAGCAAGCCCATTTATGAACCTCCACCCATTCGGAGGAATCGACTCGCCTTAATCGGTATCCAACGACACTTCGTCCACGATCGGGCGATACGGTAGCCTCAAAGCCGACCGAGAAAAAATACTCAAAGCGGCGAACCACCCACCGCATTATCACCAATTCCCTCATTCCCGAGGCCAACCTAGGCTCCGGTCCCGAGGGCGTTATTCCTAAGAATCGACCGCCTCAACTCCGCCGCGGACATCCTCGATCTACCTTTAGGCGACCCTCACCACCAGCCCATCTTTCCGCTCTCTTGTGCAATCTCTTCAACATCTCCCAACCTCGACATCGCGATCGCCCAACCATAACCTCCAAGCGACCTCTCGTCAACATTATCGCTCAAGAAACCCCACTCCGGGAACTAGTAGAGCGACATGACTCACTAGGAGGAAATTTAGAAGAGGAGAATGAAGGAGCAGACGTACCTATTTAGTGGAAAAAGATCGAGGTTTGAACGCCAAAGAAAACTTCGAAACTTAAAGTAAGGAGTGCGGAGGAAAGCAAGAAGACAAGAAGAATGAGATGAGAGTGAAGAAATGCAAACCGTCATCATTACGAAAGTTTATAGGAAAGCGTTTTAAGCGCGATCCAGTGAAACTTCGACGCGTTGAGAGAATCCAGTCGCTCTGGACACGCGTCTCGTCGAACGGAACCGATTAGGGTTAATCGAAATGCGGAAGAAGCGCGGCGGTCGAAAGGGCGTGAGGGACGGTGGGTAACGGCTACAAAGGCGATCGTTTGATTACGAAGTTGTCGGGACGGCGTCGCCGTCAAAAATAAATGCCTCAAATGCCTTCACGCGCTAATGAAGACAACTAGTCAACACCGACCAATTGGAACTACGGGCCGTCCATGGTCAAGCTATAATAAAGATTGCCCGATCAATCGATCATTCCATTTAGGCGACCGACAGACGAGCTATGTCTCGAGGCTCAATCGATCGTCCCTGACGAGTCGATCTACGACCGAAGCTATACAACCTCTGATACTCCTCAGGCCCTTCTCTTCGCTCATACTCGATGAGTAGGGGCTTATGGTCGGTCGGCCGTCTTTGGCCGGACCCAGTCAAGACGACCCGTGGGCGATCGGTCCATTCATCAAAGATCGCCTCTACTGTGATGGTATATATAAACCTAGCTATTGCTCCATATATAAGGTATTTTTCCCATAATTGAGGTACGAGATCAGAACCTAATCTGTTTTTCTCTGCATCGATTCCCACCTTCACCAAAAAACTTACTTAAGCGTCGGAGGGGCTAATAGGGACATCACCCTCGACGAGCCTTCCTTGTTTTGCAGGTATATTTACGTCGAATAACAACGTAGAAGGTTGCCAACTCATGGATCCAAGCAAGAACGCAGTTCGACTGAATCCGGCGTAAGCAGGGTGTCTTTCCATAATTGAGACCCTCCTATGACACTTCATGGACAACAAAAAAAGACGTATTTTATAAAAACGATGTTTTTTTAAATAAGGTGCTAATTGTCTTCCATTAGGGCAAAAAAAAGTCGTTTTGAAGGTTTTTTGAAAAATATAATGTGTCAACTGTGATCCGTCAGGCCAAAAGCTAGTCGGCCAATAATCAGGTCATTTAAATAAAAACAACCATTTGATCTACTTTATATAAGTTTTAAAAGATGAATTATTAAATTGAAAATTTTAAAAAGTTTAATAATAAATTAAAAAATTCTCAACAAATTAAATATTTTAATTTTTATGATTAATATTATTTAAATTATTTTTAAAAATATTTAATTTGTGATTTTTAATGCTTATATAGCTACACTAGGTTGGTATTTTTTGTTGTCCACAGATATTTTAGAATGACCTCAACTATAGAAAGACATCTTTAAATTATTCATTTTTAAACTAATTCTTGTTTGAACTGGGCAGGTCTCTTACAGAAAGTAAAACTCTGATCTTAAATTTTAAACGATTATATATATATAAATGGTTCAAATTCGCGATCTGATTTAAACCGAGAGTAATCTTTGTCAACTTATTTTGGCCTTGGGGTTCACTAAGTTGGCATTTTCCATCAGCCAAAGCATTAATGCCTATACTACGTTGGCATTTTCCACCAACCAAAACATTGATGGTGGCAGTGAGAGGCACAAGTGGACGGAGAGGATAACACAAAAGGTCGTCATAAACCAAACCAACTTTTTTTTTTAAAGATTACTAGACGTGCATGCCAATCGCAGTCTTTAACAAGTCCAAATAGGATTCAGTTCAGTTGTACCTCCAAATCTATCGGAAACGGTTGTTAGAACAGTAAGCTTTCCCAAACGGTAAGTGGCTGTTAGGTGGTGCCGTGGTGGTAGTTACGTAACTCACTGTATCACTCCCCTCCCTGCATTTGGCTGAACCTTACTTACCTTCAAATGTCTACCATCCAAAAGAGTGTAAGACTCGTCTTTTTTTAATATTAAAAAATAGTTTTAAATAATGTCTAATTTTTTGATTATAGTCCAAGTTTTAAAAATGATAATCAAATATTAAAATTTTCAAATTTTTTTCTATTATAACTTAATATTAGTGTCATCAGTAAATTTGCTAACACAACTTATCACGTGTTCTAAAATTTTTAATAAAACTATGTTATTTAATACACGACAAATTAATTAATTGATGTTTGACAAACTAAACGACATAATATTGATATTTAATCCTTAAACGTTGTGCCTTTCTTGCTTTTGAGGTTGTTGGCGGGTGTTTGTAAAAAAATGAAGACTGTGTTTGATAATCAATTTATTGCATTAATTGTTAGCTGATAGATGATTCTATCAGTTGATTTGATCAACGGATTGTATTAACTGTTTATCATTTTATGCTTGATAAAATTAGTTGTTTAGTATTAGTTGTTTATATATAAAATAACTTATGAGAACATGGCTTTAAAAAATTATAAAGGTATGAATATTACATATCTTATTATTTCTTTGAATATTTTATAGGAATTTAAATTTTAGATATTTAGTTCTACAAGAATTAAGTTCATAACTCTAATAAAAACATAAAACATACAATAATAATAATAATAACAATAACAACAACAATACTAATAATAACAATAATAATATTAATAATCCAACGTTAAATTTTATATTAATATAAATGATATAACTAATTATATTATATTAATATTTTATATAATATGTATAAATTTTATTATTTAATAAATTAAAATAATTTATGAAGATATAACTTTAAAAATTTTATAAAATCACAATTAAATATTTTATTTTACAAAATTAAAAATTGACAATAATAAAATATAGCAAAATTAAATTTTACAAACAATTTACAAATGCTTCTAGAATATAAATGCACAAAAGATAAAATTGACTTGTAATACTTAATATTATGGTTGATTGATGAAAACACTTTTATGTAAGAGTGTTTTCATATATTAAATAAGGTATTGAAAAGCCACCTACCAAACATAAAATGTGTAGGAGCGTTTTCATATGATAAATAAGCTATTGAAAAAGCTACCCACCCAATATCTTTAATATGTGTTTGAAACGTTAAGCAGTTGATGACAACCAATCAGCTTCCACCAAACGAAGCCGAAGACTGTGAGAGGGACCACAACGACGGCGATTTCAAAAGCAGAAGGAAGGGGTTGATTTCAAAAGTAGAAGAAAAGGGGCCGCGTTTTCAAAAGCAGAAGGAAGGGGGTGACTTCAAAAGTGGAAGAAAGGGGCAGCGTTTAGGGAACTGTCGTTGTGGTCCTTCCCCACGTCTTCATACAAACGGTCGCCAACAACCACGAAAGCAGAAGGAAGGGGGTGATTTCAAAAGTAGAAGAAAGGGGGCAGCGTGTCGGGATTGAATATCAAAACTATGTCGTTTAGTTTTCTTTAATCTGTTGCTTTATCTAGAGTTAGACCACATAGTTTTGTTAACTTCAATTAATTAATCCGACGTATATATTAAACGACGTAGTTTTGTTAAGATTTACAGAACACGTACCGAATCATGTCAACAAACTTGATAAGGATATTATATAATTGAGAAAAAAGAAAATTTGTTTGATAATTTAAATAATTTTAATTAATGTATAGATTGATGGAATTAATTATTATCATGACTTAGCTGATTAATATTTTACTATTTTCATATAAGAAACTTGTAACATCTGAAAGTGTATTAAATAATTTATTTTTGTATATGTAAATAAATAACTAAGCACTTATTAGATTTACATAATTATTTATGCAATTAAACATAAATAATTCAATAAACTATAACAAGTAATATATTCCAACTTTTCCAAATAATTTTATTAATATTTAAGTAATTGTAATTAAGGAATCTATTGTTACAATTGATTACTGTAATTACTCAATTTTAAAATATCTTTACTACTTTTATAAAAAGAAAATTGTAACATCTTGAAAATATATTAAATAATTTATTTTATACAGACAAAAAATGACTTAATGATCACTTTTAGATAATTAAAAGAAAAGAATAGAGAATAAATTAATTTTTCCAATACTCCATTGGAGTATTCATTATTACATAAACTAAGATACGGATAAATGATCCCACGTAGAGAGGTCATTGTCGTACTCATAAGTTTCTTAAACTATGTTTGATTGAATGTAAAGTTTTAAAGAAATTGAATGGAATAATTTATAATGGAATAAAAATGTAAATGAATGTAATATTAGAAAATTATTGTTTGGAGAGGTAGAAGAGTTCATAATGTAACATTGCGAAATGTTATTCGAATGAAATGTTTATAATGTAATATAGTGTAAAGTTGTTTATTTTTTACATTTCATTATAAACTTCTCATATCGGAGGTTTTTCATTTTTATTGTTTATGATAGAACGACATGTAATATGAAGCCTTCCCCTTCTACCTCATCTCATTCTATTTCATTACAAACCCTCATAAGTAGTGGATAATATTACATTTCATTCAATTTCATTAATAAACCCTCAACTAAACATAGCCTAAACATTTCTTTCTTGTGCTCAGCCTAAACATTTAAATATATAATGCTTATCTCTTAGTAATTTAGTTTAAATATTTTTCTACTAAACTTAAATATTTTTAATGACTTGTATGATTTATTTATTTACTTATCTTCTTTTTGTGCGTGTATGTTTTATCGCTTTATTTAGTCTATTGCATATTTTATATTTTATTTATTAAGGATTTATTTTTATTATTACCTTTTATGTTTATTATTTATTTATATTGGTCATTTAAAAATAGTCTATATACTAGTTATAAGTAAGATTGTATATGATTGGATAGTTTTATATCGTGTGTATTAGTGAGATTCTCACTAAATTATTATTGTTGTTGTTATATAATTTTTATAAAGGATCCCATAAAAAAGAAATTGGATAATTATTTAAGGTACAAAATTAAAAAAAAGACAGTGAAAGTTAGGAGAACATATTTGATGTTCCTAAATTGTTACATCTACTATGTCTGAATAAATTTCAACTATCCGTTACAATAGATTGGATGGCTAAGATTTTAAGGGCATAATGAGATACAACAATTCGGGACAACAGATCTGCCCCTAAAAGTTGACTAATCTTCTAATTAATGTGGCGATGTGTTGGACCCCGAATTTTTAGAGGAAATATCAAAATGGAATATGAGTTTATGTATGGCTTTGAATTATGAATTGGTATATAGACGGTTGTGAAATTAGAATGTGAACTAAGTATGGATGATGAGTTGAGAAACCTTAAGCATAAACCATGGTTATGTATGTAAGATAGGATGTTTGTGAATGATAAGAGGTTATTGAATATGAGAGTATATGAATTGAGGTTGAGTGTTGAATGGATTCCAATTGGAAGTTAAATTGCTTTGAATGATTGGTGATAGAGAAAGTGAAGTTGGGAAAATGTTAAGTTTTGTATGAGAAAAAAAATGGGTATGTTGATTCAAGGAAAATTCTAGAATAATTGAGATAGAATTAGACAAAGTTGTAGCTTGTTCTCTTATCTTTACAACGACACTAAGTATGCAAGATTTCGAGATCGGAGTTGAGATTTATGCTAGTTACAAGATAGGATGTCGTGGTAATGGAAATTCCCGAACCTTTAGAGTTTGTGACGTGATCTCGGGCTCGGAAAAGTTGATTATAGGTAAGATATGAGTAATAGAGAAGTTAGGATGGATTTAGGACCATTTGGAGGGGTTTTGGAGGGAGAAAATATGGTGGTACCCGTAGGTTACACAGCCTGGGTTTTGGAGGGAGAAAATATGGTCGTATCCATAGGTTACACCGTGTGAATTTCACACAGACTGTGTAAATCCAGGCGCAGGAAACTTGATTTTCCCGTAGGTTACACAGCCTGTGTGAATTTTCACACAGACCGTGTAAATTCGGAGCAATTAATCCGTAGGTTACACAGCCTGTGTAAATTTTCACACAGACTGTGTAAATCCAGCAGCCCACCCGATAGTTACACGACCTGTGTGCCTGACCGTGTGATTTTCACACAGCCCGTGCTTTTTTTTCAGAATATGAATATATCGAATTTATTTGGCCATAACTCCTTCGTCCGACATCCGATTTAGTTGATTCTTGAAGCGTTGGATTCCTAAGACAATGAATTTCATTTTATGAGATATTTGTGAATTTATGAGATTAAATTAAGGGTGATTAATTTAATCAAAATGAGTTGGACCATTTTCTAAACATGGTTCGGTATTTTGAGAAATTCGGGATATGTGGTGGTCCGATTGAGGTGATTCTTAATTTGGATTAAACTAGAGAAATAGATCTACAATTGTTATGAAGAAGTCGAGTTTCAATTTGGTCCTTAAGAAGGTTAATTTTCGGATGGAAATAATGTGCTGGAGAAATGAGTTAGCATAAGACATATCTGAAATGTTTTGAGCATAACTTTTGGTGTAGTACTTGAAATTGGATGATTCTTAAGGCATTATGAAATTAAGATAACGAGGAACAATTCTCTAGAAGGAAGTTTTGACTAATTCCTTCAATTAGATGGTGATAAACTTGTCCTAAAGTAAGCTCAAATGAAAATGAATTCAGGGGCAGTTTTGGAACATCACTTAAGGAGTTAAGAACTTAGGCTTAAGGGGAAGGGCAAATGGGTCTTTTTACCATCATTTAAGTGACTTGGCACTTTAAATGGAGGGAGCTGTCATTTTGGGCAAGAGGAATCACGAAATTGGGAGAGAAAAGAAGAAAGAAACGATGGAGAGAGAGAGAAGAAGAAGAAGAAGAAGAAGAAGGAGGAGGAGGGGAGGAAGCAAGGTTCGTTTTTTTGGGTTTTCTAAGGGATTTTCGATGCTTGTCAAAGGGAAGAAAGCAAGAAGAAGATGGCTTCCTTTGAAGCTTGAAAATTTCAAAAATGGTGGAGAAAATGGTAAGAGAGAGAAAGCTTTGAGTTTTGAATATTTGTAGTGAGATGTTGGTTGTTTTGGTTTGGGAAGGTTATGAATTTAAGTTTTCTAAGGTTTATTGAAGAGATTAGGCTATGATTATGTTGATTTTATGAATTTAGGGTTTATGCCCAATTGTATGATTTGGGGATTTTGGAAGTTATTGATTTAGATGTCTTGATATGAGTATGGGTTTGTGATTTATGTAATTAATTTTGATAATTATGACTTTTATGAAGTGGAATTTGGGTGATTGATTTAGGGAATTTGAGATTGGAAGAAAGATGAAAGGTTTTGGAGAATTGAAGCTCTAATCAAGCTCCAAGCATGGATATGAGGTGGGTTTCATGTTTATAGTTGAATAATAAATCATTAAAGATTTTCCCAAATTGAGAGAATAAAATGATTTCAAATATTTTATGATTGTACGTATGTTGTTTTAAAATGATTTAAAGAATTGGTTTATATGTGTTCATATACCCCATGAATTGCATTTGAATGGTTATGAGCAAATGCTTGTATATGCATTGTATGTGACTTGTTCCCATATTTGTTATGTTGATATGATGTATATCATGATGATTAAACCATAGAAATGTGTTTATGCCATGTTATGTATGAATGAATGCTTGACATTTGGATAAGAATGTATGCCATTGAATGAAATTATGGCATTTTGTTATATGAACATTCGAATTGGATTATGTGCTATGTTTGGGCTTAGAGGAACCGTTTCGAGTCATGTGCACATTGACGTCAAAGCCTTATCTCGGCTGCCCGCTTATGGCCCACAAGATCCGATAATGGACTCGTTTCGATTCACGACGTAAACTTCGATTTCGTCGTTTTGTTCACGGAATCCTCTAGCCATTGAAATGTCCATTGCATTTGATGTTCTAAGTTGCCTTGAAATGAATTACATTTAGTGTGTGAAGATGGTTTGAAATTATGAGTTGACAATTGCATTATGAAATTGTGAGTTTTGAACAAGTTGATACATTTATGTTTTGCAGATTATGGATTTCAATACATGACGAAAATTTGAGAAACGAGTATTTTATGAATTTTCAACAAGAAATTCCTATGGCAGTAAACTTTTGAACGGTTTTGCTTATGATTGATTATAAACCTGTTACTCACGGGCTTTTTTAAGCTCACCCCCCTCCCCTTCATTCCCATCCACAGGTGATGAGAAGAAGAACGGGTGAAAGAAAATGAGAGATTTCGTTTGTATGAGTTCTGATTGAACTATTGTTAAGTTTAGAATGTTGTTGAGAAATTGAGAATTATTGTGCATTGTGTACTTTGGGTTATGAACATTGGTAATTGTATATGGCTTGGGATGCCATTAGTGTAATGTAAGCATTTAGTTCATGATGTATTTGGATGATGAATTTGTATAAGAACTTGAGTTATGAAAATTAGAATTGTTTATGGCTATGGATTGTACATTATGGTTTTATATGTACATTGAGTAGAGATTGATTGTGATTTGAATGTGGATGAGCTGGATTATTTGAGCTGGTATTATAGAAGTGCATTTCAGAACCATTTGCAGGTTGGGTTAGTTAAAATGTAGCCGTTATGATGCCCAATTTTGGATAAAATTGGTTGTATGGCAAAGAATAGAAATAAGCATAAATGTTTGTTAAAGATTGAGAAATTACATGATCAAGTCAAATTATATGAATTGAGTCTTGTTTGAGAAAGAATTTTCCAAAGGGGAATTAATTGCTTGCTATGAATGAAATTCAATAATGATGAAAGGAATGAAAAAGAAAAGGAAAGAATGAAAATTTACACGCAATTGGATAGATTAAGTTTAAGGTTTCCAACGTAACGCGATAAGCTTTCTAAAGTGTTTGTTACGGATGTCGGAATTTGTTTAAATTCTAATAAGCAATTTGTTTGCTTGATCCAATTCGCTTTCGATTCGTAATTGAATTGCTTCGATTTGTTCGTTCGCCTCTTTGTTATCCGTCTTTCATTTCGTTTTTCGGTTGGGGTCCAGTCTCCGGATCGGGTCCCTACATTTGTGGTATCAGAGCATAGAGTGAAAGTGTTAAGTTTAAGTAGTTGGGTTTTGGACCCAACACGATGACTCATTTAGGTCACCGATTGCTCCTTATGCTTAATCGGTAACCACCGTCATTGGCTCTTATTAAAGCTCTTTCCTTTTTCAAATCTCTTGTTTGTCATAATTTCATAGTAAAAGAAATTAGATAATTATTTATGGTATAAGATTTTAAAAAATGACAATGAAAATTACGAAAACAAATTTGTTGTTCTGAATTGTTATATCTACTATGTCTAAACAAATTCCAACTATTCATTACAATAAATTGGACGGCTTAGATCTTAAGGGTATAATGAGACACAACAATTCAGAAGCAGCAGATCTACTCCCGAAAGTTAACTAATCTCCTTATTAATGCAGTGATTAATCTCCTTACTAATGTAGTGATGACTCGTTTAGTTCATTGACGGCTCTTTGCAGGGGTGAGCATTCGGATAATTCGAACCCAATTTTCACTTTTCGAGCCCGATCCGAATTATCCAAAATTTTTCATCTTACTCGGCCCGAATCCGAAATTTCATTATCCGTACTTATCCGGCCTGAATTACCCGAAATTTTATTCGGGCAAAGCTCGAATTACTCGAAATTTTGTTTAGTTCTCTTTCAAAAATTACACAAAATAATTAAATACTTGAATTATATTTTCATATCTCAACAAATAGTTGAATTTACTAATAATATAACCAAATATTTCAATTAACTAGCATAATTAATCTGTTAATTCTACAAGAAAAATAACGAAATGTATTTTCATAATTTTTTTAAACATAATTTGAGTAATCGGGTCGGCCCGAATTTTTTTGGAGTTATCCGTTTTGGTCCGAAAATAATTCAAATTGGTCGGGTCGGTCATTCCGGGCTCGGACCCAATCAAGACGACCCGTGGGTCGATCGGCCCGTTCATCGAAGATCAGCTCTAAGGCCAACGCCCACTTTACTCCCCGATCCATTAGCAGAAGGAGATCTCCCATGCAGATACGTAATAAGACCTAAACACGATTACTACTCAGTATATAAGGTATTATTCTCCCATAATTGGTATGCGATCATAACCTAAGTCGTTTTCTCGAATTCATCAATCTCATCTTCACGAAGCTTACTTGGCGTCGGAGGGCTAATGGGACATCACCCCGACTAGCCTTCCTTGTTTCTGGTATACTCACGCCATATTAATCACGAAGGAAGAAGGCGATGGATTTCAATAAACGCACTGCTCACCTAAATCCGCAGAACCAATTGGCGCCACCGTGGGGCCGACGACGGAACCACGCCCGTAACCATTACGATTAGCCGGTGGCGGCGGCGAATCTGATGTGGCATTGTCAGCGCCTCTGGCGATCTGACGTTTAGGTTTGCGGTACTGCAATTATCGCTTCTGCTTGCATGCCTCCGAAGACGAATCCCTCGATCTAACGATCGAGAACAACCTCAAACCTTGGAGCAGAAGAACAGGCGTGGGCGTGGAGGATAACATCGCACCCAGTACACACCCGAATCTTCAACACCGATCGGGTACAGAACCTATTCCGGCTGTGCACTCCACCCTAACCAGAGAGCAGATTGAGGAGGCAGCCGATTTGTTGATTCGCCAAATACTACGATCCTGGCAAGCACAATGATGCGGCATGTCATGCGGCCATTGCCCGACAAATCGGTTTGACAACCGATCATCGCCAAGATGAAGCCTAGAAAAACTCGCGGATGATCGGACTCACATGGCTACGAAGCTTCGTCCAGATCGCCGACGGCGCAATCTGACTCTCCTTCACTCGGACATCTTGGATAGCCTCCAAAGACCCGACACAAAGATACCTGAGCCGGAGAAATACACCGGGAAGACCGACCCTTTGGACTACATGCAAGCACTTCCGATCGATGATGAGCCTACACCGTGTTCGGACGCTATCCGGTGTAAGGCTTTCTGACGGCCTTCAAGAGGGAGCTCGGCGATGGTTCAACGACTTACCCCGGTCAGTATCACATGCTTCGAGGATTTCGGTCGCTCTTCCCGAATCAATTCGCCACTAATGGTTTAACGCAGAAGACGGCTTTAGAGGTGATGCACCACCCAAGGAAGGAGTGAGAGTTTGCGGGAGTTCATCACTCGGTTCAACAACGAGGCGGTCGAGGTACCCGATCTCACTGCGCCGTCTATCTTGGCCGCGACTTATGAGCAATCTGAGGGACGAGTAGTTCAAGAAGTCACTAGCCCTCGACCAGACCCGATCTATTCAAGAGATCGATCTCGGAAGACAAATACATTCATTTCAAGAAGTGTTAAAGAATACAAAACGCCGAAAGCGAGATGATCGGGCGAGTGGTAGAACCGATGAGTCTCACAAAAGACGAGAGGATCGGTCGACTGAGAAAGCCGAGCGGTCGGCATTGGAATCAACAAGACTTCACCCCGCTTAACAAACGTCTGCGGAAGCCTTGGCGGCTATGATAGCGGATGGAGAAACTATCCGAGACTGAAAAATGAAGACCCCTACAAGGATAGGAACACTAATGTGTATTATCGTTTCCACAAAGAGGTCGGCCATGACACGGAAGATTCTGGCGATTGAAAAAGAGATTGAATTCCTCATACAAAGGGAAGGTTAGGCGGTTTGTGAGGCGAAGGCGAGAATGCCGGCCGGGACCATCGGTAGCAGTAACAAGTCGGTCAAACAATAAGCGGCCATACGGAGGCGAAATGACGAAATGACGGGAAGGCAAAACACGAACACGATAATCAACGAGAAGAGAGAGGGCATTCAAGGAAAGAAACGATGGAAACAAGGCAACAAGAGGAACGGCCATTTGGGGTCATTAATCGATATTCGGTGGAAATGCGGTGGGATCCACCACTAAGGCAAGGAAAAGATATGCCAAACAGGTCGACAAGGACTCTTCCACCAAAAAGCCGAGGGAGAGCGACGGGATGATATCATTTGATGAGTCCGACCTCAATGGAATAAGTTGCCCTCATGACGATGCCCTCGTGGTAAATCTGAACATGGACGGATATTATTGGATCCCGTTTCGAAATCCAACTATGCATCTGATTCCGCCCACGCATCGCATGATTCCTTATAAACTCTTCGCTCGATACCATAAATGTTGGATCCGTTCACGGGAACCCAACTACTTATACTGAAACGGAAAGCGAAGCCTGAGGAAACGAAGGGAAGCGGAAATTTCGGATCGACAACAAAATGCGGAAGCGAACAAATCCGAAAGTAGCGAAGCGAAAGCAAAGGCAAGCGGAAGCAAATGCTAATCGAATCAAACGAACAGATTCAATCGAATATAGCGAAGCGAAATAATCGAATACGAATCACAAAGTGGAACGAATAAGCGAAAGCGGGATCGAATCGAATGCAAATCGAATACGGATAGAAAACAAAGTAAGCAAACAAATCAATGTAAACTGAAATACTTTCCGACATCCGTGAATAAGCAAAGAACAGGAAACAGAATCGCGTTGGGAATTCCTAAGACGTTCCAAAATCCGTTATGAAATTTTTTTTCTTTCTTATTCTCATTTCTTACATCAATCACATCCATATAATTTCCCATAGGAAATTTCATTCTTAAACCCGAAACTCAACAATCATACAAATTCTTATTTATCCATACAAATCTCAAATTCTATTTTTTTATCCCAATTTTTATCGAAATTTCGGCAGCATAACGGCTGCATTTTTCCTCTTGAAATCTTCTCAAAAATCCCTAATCCGAACTTAAATTCAAAAATTAAAAGTCCTAAGGGCAAAATTGACATTTCATGTCTTCATATGATTTGTAGCCCCTTGTCTTATCTTTATTTCCCTCAAGAATCGCTTCAATCGGATCTCTCAGATCCGAATTTCACAAAACACTGAATCATGCTCGGAAAATTTCCGACTCACTTTGATTAAATTAATCACCATTAATTTAATCTCAAAAGTTCACAAATTTCTTATAAAATGAAATTCATTATCTTAGGAATCCAACGCAAAAAGAATCAACTCAATCGAATGTCGGACGGAAAGATATAGGCAAAATAGTGAGCAAAGGTCGATTGAAAACAAAGAAATCAAGAAATTTTGAGAAAAAGCAGCGTCGGGCGTCTGGACGCCCAACTCATGATGGCGAGGCGCCCGCTCATGAGGGCGAGGCTTCGCTAGGGCGAGGCGTCGCCTAGCGAGGGCGACATACCGCGAGGCGAGCCTTGCCTCTCTCGGCGAAGGCGAATGCCCGCCTCGCTAGGCGAGGCGTCGCCTAACTAGCAAGATATCTGAGCGCCGCCTAGCTAGGCGAGCCGTCGCCTAGCGAGGCGCTAAAACTTTCTTTCTTTTTTTTTTTTTTTCACTTAAAATCAAAACTTCCAAATTCATAACTTTTACTCCCGAACTCGATTTTGACAAACTTAGTCTCTATAGAAAACTTGAGAGAAGCTCTAAATCTTTCAAGAAGAACATAAAACTCAATTCGACTCCTACGGAGTCCATTTTCCGTCAAAGATACTATCCTCTATACAAACTTGTAAAAATCATAACTTATTATTCGAGATCGAAAAATTGCATACTTTATATCGAAATAAAGATCAAAACAAATCCTTCAATTTTCATGAAAACATCAAAGCTCAATTAACCTCTAACTAGGTTAATTTCTCAGTCAAAGTTCCAACCAATATAAAAGTCAAACCCGATCAAACATAAACTTTGGTGATCATAACTTTCACTCCGATATCGAAAATTACAAACTTTATGTCCACAAAATCTCTTAACATAACCTACAAGTTTCAGAAGACCATTTTATCAAATTTTGCCTCAATCATAAGTCAACTCTCAAAGTCAAACATTCTCTTTCCAAAAGTCAAACTTTCTAAATCCTTCATTTCAATCAACTCATCCACTTGACCATTCATATTACTAAATCAAATTGTCACTCAAGGTTCGGGTCCAACATTTCTCCCCTCTTAAAAGAATTTCGTCCTCGAAATTCATATTTACTTAACTCCAAGTAACTCATTCTTGCATAAATTGCTTTCTAAACAAAGATCATCAAGCACTTTCTTACTAATTTCTTTCCAAAACTCATAATCAATTACTTTTTCATCAAATTTACTCATCATACATATTCTCAATCTCTTCACAATTTTCACTTCCTTAAACCATATACCACTCATATCATATCAAAACACTATATCTATAACTCATTATTTCTTCATATATGGGCACAAATTAATGATCCATTTCTTAAAGAATCCTAATATGGTTCAATCATCATTTAATCTTTATCACCTTGTCATCTTTCAAATAATCATACTTTCATCTCACAGAAGTATAGGCTATATCAATTTCTCCCAATTCATTTTGCAATTTACATTTCCAGCCCACAAACACATGTTTCTAATCAATCATATTCTTAACACCCTAAACAAACAATCACTTTAATTCTTCAAATAAGGCATGACAAGTCATGCACATCAATTTCACATTCCTAAAATCGATTATGATTCTCGTCACTTTAATCCACAATCAATTTAATTCTCCAAATATTTCTCATTTACTCCTATCCTTCAAGCATTTCTTATTTTAATCTCATAAATGTGTAAAGTCGAATCATCCAAATTCATTTTAAAAATCTCATCGCATAATGCCATAATGAACTTCAAATCTCAAGTTCATTAACACACACCTAAAATCAATCAAATTTCTTAACCTCACTCAGACAATCACTAAATTCAATCTCGATAATCATATTGCCCAAGTATGATCATAATACTGGGCTCTGATACCATAAATATTGGATCCCGTTTCCGAAATCCAACTATGCATACAGATTCCCGCCTACGTACGCATGATTCCTTATAAACTCTTCTTGCTCTGATACCATAAATATTGGATCCCGTTACGGGAACCCAACTACTTATACAGAACGGAAAACGAAACACAAGGAAACGAAGGGAAGCGGAAATTTCGGATCGACAACAAAATACGGAAGCGAACAAATCCGAAAGTAGCGAAGCGGAAGCAAAGGCAAGCGGAAGCAAATGCTAATCGAATCAAACGAGCAGATTCAATCGAATATAGCGAGCGAAATAATCGAATCTGAATCACAAAGACGAATAAGCGAAAGGGATCGAATCGAATGCAAATCGAATACGGATAGAAAACAAAGTAAGCAAACAAATCAATGTAAACTGAAATACTTTCCGACATCCGTGAATAAGCAAAGAACAGAAATGAATCGCGTTGGGAATTCTAAGACGTTCCAAAATCCGTTATGAATTTTTTTTCTTTCTTATTCTCATTTCTTACATCAATCACATCCATATAATTTCCATAGGAAATTTCATTCTTAAACCGAAACTCAACAATCATACAAATTCTTATTTATCCATACAAATCTCAAATTTTATTTTTTATCCCAATTTTATCGAAATTTCTAAAGATAACTACGCCTTTTTCCTCTTGAAATCTTCTCAAAATCCCTAATCCGAACTTAAATTCAAAATTAAAAGTCCTAAGGGCAAAATTGACATTTCATGTCTTCATATGATTTGTAGCCCTTGTCTTATCTTTATTTCCCTCAAGAATCGCTTCAATCGGATCTCTCAGATCCGAATTTCACAAAAACTTGAATCATGCTCGAAAAATTTCCCGACTCACTTTGATTAAATTAATCACCATTAATTTAATCTCAAAAGTTCACAAATTTCTTATAAAATGAAATTCATTGTCTTAGGAATCCAACGCAAAAGAATCAACTCAATCGGATGTCTGGACGGAAAAGATATAGGCAAAATAGTGAAGCAAAGGTCGGATTGAAAACAAAGAAATCAAGAAATTTGAAAAAGCAGTGCGTGAGCGACGGACGCCCAACTCATGAGGCGAGGCGCCATTCGCTAGGCGAGGCGTCGCCTAGCGAGGCAAGACAACATGAGTGAGCCTTGCCCCCTGAGAGGCGGCGAATGGCGCCCGCCTCGCTAGGAGGCGTCGCCTGGGAGTATCTGGCGCCTCGCCTCGCTAGGCGAGGCGGTGTCGTCGCGAGGCGCTAAAACTTTTCTTTCTTTTTTTTTTTTCACTTAAAATCAAAACTTCCAAATTCATAACTTTTACTCCGAACTCGATTTTGACAAACTTAGTCTCTATAGAAAACTTGAGAGAAGCTCTAAATCTTCCAAGAAGAACATAAAACTCAATTCGACTCTACGGAGTCCATTTTTCGTCAAAGATACTATTCTCTATACAAACTTGTAAAAATCATAACTTATTATTCCGAGATCGAAAAATTGCATACTTTATATCGAAATAAAGATCAAAACAAATCCTTCAATTTTCATGAAAACATCAAAGCTCAATTAACCTCTAACTAGGTTAATTTCTCGATCAAAGTTCAACCAATATAAAAGTCAAACCCGATCAAACATAAACTTTGGTGATCATAACTTTCACTCCCGATATCGAAAATTACAAACTTTATGTCCACAAAATCTCTTAACATAACCTACAAGTTTCGAGAAGACCATTTTATCAAATTTTGCCTCAATCATAAGTCAACTCTCAAAGTCAAACATTCTCTTTCCAAAAGTCAAACTTTCTAAATCCTTCATTTCAATCAACTCATCCACTTGACCATTCATATTACTAAATCAAATTGTCACTCAAGGTTCGGGGTCCAACAGATACGAGGTCAAGCGGGTAATGATCGACAATCGGCAAATTTCGATTCGACTTGTTATACTATAAAGCCTTCAAGCAAATGAGGGTACAGGAAAATGCTATTACCTACTGATCGCCCATCAAAGGAGTGGGCGTCGACCTACCCGTTCACTTGGGTAAATTTGAAAGTGAAGTTCGCGAAGCCATGTCAGTAGAAAGGGACGTTGAGTTCTCGGTCGTAAAATTCCATAGGGCGTATAACGCGATAATCGGTACGGCTACTCAAAATGCCCTCAGATCGGTCGTCTCCACCTATTACCAAGTCATGAAGTTTCCGACACCCATGAGTTGGTGTTGTCAGCGTCGCAGAAAATTGCTAGGGAATGCTACTTGGCGAAGGAGATCTCCATGCAGATCGTAATAAGACCTAAACGATTCATTACTTCGTATATAAGGTATTATTCTCCCATAATTCGGTATGCGATCATAACCTAAGTCGTTTTCTCGAATTCATCAATCTCATCTTCACCGAAGCTTACTTGGCGTCGGAGGGCTAATTGGGATATCACCCCGACTAGCCTTCCTTGTTTTTACAAGTATACTCACGCCATATTAAATCACGAAGGAAGAAGACGATGAATTTCAATGAACGCACTGTTCAGCCTAAATCCGGCAGAACCACAAATAATACTGGACTTGACCCGAATTACCTAAAATTTAACACTTTCTTACTCAAATTAATTCAAGCTGAGCCTAATAATTAAGCTAGCCTGAATAATACTCACCCTTAGCTCCTTGTGCTTAACCGGCAACCACCTTCAATGACTCTGATAAAGGAAAAAGTTGACCTATCTCCTGATTAATGCAGTGATGACTCGTTTAGGTCACTGACTGCACCTTATGCTTAACCGGTAAGCTCTCATTAAAGCTCTTTCCTTTTCGAAGTCTCTTGTTTGTCATAATTTCGTAGTTATCTTCTTTGTCGTAATCTCATTTTCTGTTTTTACGATTAAAAGAGACTTCTTTGGTGTGAACTCTTGACCAGAGCCAAGGTAGGCGATGTAATGTTGCTTTATTACAGTCTTCGTCTTTAAAGCTTGGTCTTCAAGTCTACGTTGCATTTTCTTTATATTATTTTACGAAGTGTATCAAATAAAATTTTAAATAAATTATATAAAAATAATAAGTTAATAATCAAAAGATTCAGGAAATACCATATCGCGTACTTAGGAACAGATAATTCATTATATAACATCCGTTTTGGGTTCGAATCTATCATTTCTTGTAATTAACATAATATTTAGTTCATCTGTTGAAATAGTAAAGAATGTAATGATTATTATTAAGAATATAATAAAATAGATATTACTTAATTTGATTTATTTTAAGAATTTTAATGACGATGTATGTCAATATTTGGTCTGAAAATATAAATTTAAGATAAGAAAAGAATAATTAACAAAAAATTCAAAAATTCATTATAACATCCACTATTATTATTATTATTATTATTATTATTATTATTATTAATTTTCTTATTATTAATATCAATATTTTATTTTATTTTATTATCATTAATTTTCTCATTATAATAATATAATAATAATAATATCATTATTAAATTTCTTCTTCTTCTTATTATTATTATTATTATTATTATTATTATTAATTTTGTATTATTAATTTCTTTATTATTATTAATTTTATTATTATTTAATTTTACTATTAATTTTCTTGTTATTATTATTAAATTTCTTATAATAATAACAATCATAATAATAATAAATTAATAATAACAACAACAAGAAAATTAACAATAATAATAATAATAATTTCAAATAATAATAAAATAATAATAAAGAGGAAAATTTATCTTTACCTATTCCGCATTTCACGAAATAAGTAAAGACAAGGAAATGTCATAATTAAAGACCCTCTAGATAATCGCAAAATGAGAAACTTTGTATGTTGAGACGGTATTTATATATGCTTGTGTGATAAATTTGAATTTTGATGACTCAAAATTAATATATTAAATTTAAATATAAGAGATTAATTTAAAATTCAGTCTTAATAAATTGAACGAGTTAAACTCATTTAATAAAATAATATTATTTTAAATTTTAAATTAAAAAATATGACTTTAAAGAATTAAAAAAAACACGTCCTTTCAACTTTACCATCATTCCAAAAACTGATTTTGTGACTCAACGCAGCTGTCAGCTGTCCGATAACTTAGCGCCGTCAAATGAACAGGATTAGACATAAACGCAAAAGCAACGTGGAAACGTGCCTGGTTGGTGAGAACAACTTTGTGACAGTTAAGAGTTTTAGTTTAGTATAGTTACCAGAAAGCCAAATTAAAATAAATAATTACAGCTTTTTTCATTAATTAAACATCGAAATTTGAATTCCATCCCCATTTATATAAAAATGATTACATTTCTTTTTCACATGAAAATGGTAAATACTCTACTAGAGTTTTAAAAGTATTAATTAGCGAATAAATATGATTAAAGAAAATAATAAGATAACAATATACCATAAGTAATTATTTAAAGGGTCATTAAAATTTTTATTTTATAATAATTTTTAGTTTTATTCAAATAAAAAGATTTTTATTGATTTTTAAAATTATAACAACAATCCAATAAATTTTGCCACTTTGCAAGACTTTGAGAGGTATAATAATACGTCATTTTACCTCTAATAAATATAGAGATTATTTATGAATGAACCATATGAAAAATAAAATAATAAATAAGTAATGTATTTAACAATATACCATAAGTAATTACTTAAAGGGTCATTTAATTTTTAATTATAATTTTAGTTTTATTCAAATAAATATATTTTTAAAAATTATAAAACAACCCAATAAATTTCGTAAGTTTGTAAGATTTTGAGATGCCTAATAATACGTAGTCTTATCTCTAACAAATATAGAGATTATTTCGAATAACTCGCATGAAAAATAAACTAATAAATAAAACAATAAATAAATAACGTATTTAACAATATCCCATAAGTAATTATTTAAAGGATCATTTAACTTTTTATTTTATTATAAAATTTAGTTTTTATTCAAATAAATAGATTTTTTAAAATTATAACAACAATCCAATAAATTTGCAAGGTCTTGAAATGTCTAATATTACGTAGTCTTATCTCTAACAAATATCTCTGACAAATATTAATTATTTCTTAATCATCTATAATAAATAAAATAATAAATAAATCCCTAAGACTTAAGTATTAATTAATTAAAACGTAATTAAAATATATAATATTTAACTTTTATTTTATAAAAGTCAATGGAATGTTGGGTTCCGTTAGAGTGTACCCAACACCAGCATTCCAAATTAAGAAAAGTTTAATTATTAATAGTTCCAGGTGTGCATGAGGTATCTTTCATTCCCTGTAAAGTCCACACGGCTTGTCCTTAAGTTGCGCTCGCCCGTACCTTTACCTCGCGCCCACTTAAAGCCTTAAACAAACCAAACCGACGCGTTTTTTAACTAATTTTTTTTTTAAAAATAGTTTTCATTTTTAAATTTTTGGAATTAAAAAGAATTTTAATTTAAACTAATAATAAAATATAGAAAGTATAAATATAAATTAATAAAATATCATTAACTTTTAAATTTCAAATAAAAATAATAAAACATATGCTATAGGAATATTAGAAATAAAGTTGAAAATTAATAAATTTAAATTTAAATTAATAATTTAAGATAATTATAAAAAATTATTTTAAAAATTCGAAGATTAAAGTTTTTAATTTTTATTATAAAAATTCATATGTTTTTTTACTTTTGAAATTATTTTATAGTTTTGGTCCTTTTGAGTAATTAGATATATTTAAAGGACTAAATAGCAATTAAAAAGAAATACAAACGCAAACACGCTTGCTATTAATACCGGCAGCAACTCCGCTGGTCTGCCTCCATCTCCTCCCAGCTCTCACACCAATATTCTAGATGGACAGTCGCCGCCGGCTACCCAAACCGCCGCGTCCCTCCGTGGCCGACACTCATCGTAATCGTGGTGGTGGTGGTGCTGATGAAGGTGCTCTCGATCCCAAGGCCTCCGACGCTCTCCCTCTCCCGCTCTACCTAACTAACGCCGTGTTCTTCACTCTCTTCTTCTCCGTGGCTTATTATCTCCTCCACAGGTGGCGGGATAAGATCCGCAACTCCACTCCCCTACACGTCGTCACTCTCTCGGAAATCGCAGCCATTGTGTCGCTCATCGCTTCGTTTATCTACCTCCTTGGATTCTTCGGGATCGATTTTGTTCAGTCGTTTATTTCACGCGCCTCCAACGACGCTTGGGACCTTGACGGAGACGATACTGATCCTAACTACCTCATGAAGGAAGATCACCGCCTCGTGACGTGCCCGCTCCCGAAGATTCCGGTCATTTCTCCTCTGGCGTCCGAGGAGGACGAGGAGATTGTCAAATCGGTGGTGTCCGGTGCGATTCCGTCGTATTCTCTGGAGTCAAAGCTTGGGGATTGCAAACGCGCGGCTTTCATAAGGCGCGAGGCTCTCCAGAGGATGACGGGGAGGTCGCTCGAGGGTTTGCCTCTCGAAGGATTTGACTACGAGTCCATTTTAGGGCAGTGCTGTGAAATGCCGGTGGGTTACGTCCAGATTCCGGTGGGGGTCGTGGGCCCTTTGTTGCTCGACGGGTTTGAGTACTCGGTTCCAATGGCCACTACGGAGGGTACTTTGGTTGCTAGCACCAACAGAGGGTGCAAAGCAATATACGCGTCGGGTGGTGCAACGAGCATGCTGTTGAGGGACGGCATGACCAGAGCTCCTGTTGTCAGATTTTCAACGGCTAAAAGAGCCTCTGAATTGAAGTTCTTCTTGGAGAATCCTGACAATTTCGATACATTGACCGTCGTTTTTAACAGGTATTCTTTAATTTTCTGTACGGATTTTGCTGTACCTCTGATCCTTTTCTTTTTGGGTAACTTTCTTTCATATATTTTCACTCTGATGTTGGTGGATATTATCGAGACATCTCATCTCCTCCACGTCTCTAACCCATAACGAGGAGTTTGGTTAGACATTTTCTTCATCTTTGCTGAAATTAGGATTATACTTCGAAAAGTAGAACAAACTGAACTTTGCCACCGTCAAATATGGCTGAATTGAATCTACGAGCTAACTTGGTTTCTGGGTCAATGGTTGGACTTACAGGTCGAGTAGGTTTGCGAGACTTCAAAGTATTCAATGCTCTCTTGCTGGGAAAAATCTTTACGTGAGATTTAGCTGCACCACAGGTGATGCGATGGGGATGAACATGGTTTCCAAAGGTGTTCAAAACGTTCTCGACTTCCTTCAGGCTGATTTCCCTGACATGGATGTCATTGGCATATCTGGTAAACTAAGTCACCTTTCTTGTGGTGGTGCTTAGAGTTCGATTTGACTGATGGAACAAGAAAAAAGATCGGATCTTTATTTGTCTCTGATTTTCACTTGCTAAAACGTTTCTATCCATTATATGTCTTTTTCAATCACTTTGAGGACTTCTTTGGGCCGTGAATTTGAACCAGTCTATATATAAATACATGTGTATCACGAAATGCCCATTTTGTTTCTTCTGCATGATTAACTCGTCATGTCGTTCTATTTCATGAGCTAGATACATGTATCTTCTATAGGTCGGTTAGTCGGGGTTCTTTACTTATTTTATTATTACTGAACGAACACAAGTTGCTGCTACTGTAAGTTCTGTAACCCTTTACGTTTTCTTTTCATCTTTATCACAAAGGCAACTTCAGAAATGGGCATTACATCATCTTGCTAGGAGATAATAGTACAAGTGACAACAGAACGTATACCTTTCCTTTTCCTGCCTATTCTGTCAACCTGCTTCATGAATATGGAGAACTTTTTATCTAAGTGCCTCTATTTTTCTGTCCCATGTTTAGGTAATTTCTGTTCGGACAAGAAACCTGCAGCTGTAAATTGGATTGAAGGACGTGGAAAATCTGTTGTTTGCGAGGCAATTATCAAGGAAGAGGTGGTGAAGGTGGTGTTAAAAACTAGCGTTGCTTCCCTTGTAGAGCTCAACATGCTCAAGAATCTCACTGGTTCTGCTGTTGCTGGTGCTCTTGGTGGATTTAACGCTCACGCCAGCAACATCGTCTCTGCAGTTTTCTTAGCCACCGGCCAGGATCCAGCTCAGAACGTTGAGAGTTCTCACTGCATCACAATGATGGAAGCTGTAAATGATGGAAAGGATCTTCACGTCTCTGTGACCATGCCTTGCATCGAGGTAATTAATTAGATTCTTTCCAGTTATTTATATATTTTAATTTGACATAATTCTTTGTAGTAATAATAGTTAACGGTTTTGGCTTTGCGTTTCAGGTGGGCACAGTCGGAGGAGGCACACAACTTGCATCTCAGTCAGCTTGCCTGAATTTGCTTGGTGTCAAGGGTGCAAATAAGGAGTCACCGGGTTCGAATTCAAGGTTGTTGGCAACCGTAGTGGCCGGTTCGGTCCTGGCCGGGGAGCTATCCCTAATGTCAGCAATATCAGCTGGGCAGCTTGTGAAGAGTCACATGAAATACAACAGATCCAGCAGAGACATGTCGGCTGTTGCATCTTCATAAGAGTGTGGGGGTTGTGAGGAGGAGGGAAAGCGATTAAACAGACGCAGACAGAACAAGTGGAGGAGGGAGAGAGCCAGGTACGAGAATCAAATTGAAACATAGAAAAAAAATCAAAAAGCATGTGGTGAGGTGAGTGGAGAGAATTGGATTGATGGATGTGGAGTAGCTGTAAAGTTAAGTTGGTGCTAAAAGAAAGGCATATAGGGATGGGAAGTGTTTAATTGTCTTATGGCTGTTTTTTTTTCAATTTAGTTTTTTATTTCTATCTCCTCTGTTGTATCTGTCCGAATATGCTCTGCTCCTCAAATCCTTGATTTGGGGCCCTGGAAGATGGATGTTGTGTCGTAGCTATGAATGTTGTCTTCTAATTCTTTGTTGTTAGTTTGCAAATGATAATGTTATTTGTTCTTTTCTTCAGTTCGTGAATTAGTACGAACCCTGATCTAATATGCATAATAATGCCAATGTAATCCAGTACACAAGCTCTTCGCTTTACTATATAAAGGTGGCAGTACAATAATGGAGTTGTAGGGACTGTGGACGGTGCATAGTTCGTTTCCTAGAGCTATTCTGGTTCACACACTTTCGTTGTAAAGGTTAGAGATACTGAGACACTTGCACATGGACACTCTGGCACACTGGCATGGCAGAAACAAGTAAAGAAGGGGACAAATACAAATTCCCATGTGACTCACTACTCAATTTTCTTTTTTTTTAGATAATAAATTTGGAAATTCTTTTGGTGACTTAAAAGAAGATGAATTTATTATTTAATTTTAAATTATGGATTCATCAAATGATTTATTTAAAATGAACGATTATTTGAATATGAAAGAATTGCAAAGTTTTGGAATAAAATTTAAATCGAATATGTCATTTAATTTTGAATTATTTATCTAATAAATTAATTATTTGAAATTTGTAAATTGTGATCGAATATATGAACACTAGGGTTTTGTTCAAAGCATCAAATTCTCTGTTCTATTAAATTTTATTTATATATTTACGTAGAATTCTACACAAATGTGTGGATAAGATTTAATGAAATATAATAGAAATATCATAATTGAAATAGAAGATTTGATTTTCTTTTCAATATGCACTTGTACTTTTGGTAATTTTAAGTAAATCAATCTTAATCTTTTATTTTATCAAAATTTTATTTTCTTAAAATTTTGTTAAAAAGTGATTGTAAAATATAAGCAATTCGAACGTTTCACATGAACTAATCAAATATCGATAACATGACAATCTAATTTATTTAGGGACAACAATGAACTGGCCGATAAGTTAGTCTCGCTTATTTTTTTAAAATTAAAAATGTAAAACAATGTTTTTTTTAATTAAATATAAACCTTAGTTACCCAAGCCTAAGCTTCTTCTAAGCAAACGTTTTGCTTAGAAACATTTGCTTCAAAACGTTTGCTTAGAAGAAGCTTAGGCCTTAGATCGGTCTGGACTTGATTTGGCTCATGAGTCGGTCCATTAAAAGCACATGAATTTAGGTCAATGGGTCAGCCTATTGTTATCTCTAAATTTAATTGTTAAATTTGATTCACCTTATTCAAATTTAAATTAAATTAATAATTTAGAATAATTATAATAAATTGTTAATTTAGATAAGATTTAATAGTTTATTTTGATTTTAAAAAATCTAATTGATAACATTATTTCATTAATATTTAATTAATTTATGAGTGATATTCATATTATTTGTGTTTTATTATTGTTATTTAACAATATAAAAAAGTTGTATGTCTTTTATTAAAAAAGGAAAAGTTAATGGGCTCTACCCAAGATAAGGCCCAAGGATTGAATTGGATTGTTTCCTTTTGGACCTCCATGAAAAGTAATGGGTTTGATTCAAGACCAGCCCGTGGTTTAGTCTCTCGTCTCTCCTTTCAGATTTGATCTTTTTATTTTACCGGGTAGCTTGGCAGTTGGTGTTTTAGCGGGATTTGGGGTCTCTGTCTCTAGATTTTGGTTGGAGTTTTCGGGGAGGAACATAAACCGTAACCTGGGATTTGGTTACTTCAAACAATGTCTAGCAGTTGGAGAAGAAGCTTTGGAAACGTCAGGTCGTTTATTGGGAATTCCATGGGAGGTCTGAGAGGAGGGAGCAATCTCGCCTCTTGGGTCGTCGCCGGAACCCTAGCTTACTTTCTCTGGGTCAAACCATCGCAGGACCTTAAGCGAGAGCAAGAGGTAGTTGAATTTATTTTGTTTAACAACTCTATTGTGGAGAGAGCTCACTGTAGGCATGTTTAAATTGATTGCTGCAGGAAAGGGCAGCTCTTGCAGCTTCTGATCCTTATCGCTATATTGAGAAACGGAAACCAATTCCTGATCCTCAGGTGAGCATGTATACACACACACACACACACACACACACACGTGTTCTGTTTTAATTCTTAAAGGCGGTTCTGTTGATTTCGTTATCGAGTTATATGATTTGAATTGTTTTCAGGAAACTGGATTGATTTACGGTACCAAGAACAAAACTAAGGAACCTGAGAAATAAGTTTTTGTACCATTGCTACACTTGTAAGTTTGATATATAGGTTGCTCTTAGTATTATAAATTTATAACATCAGGTGTGCTTTTGTGAGCTACAATAAGACAATACAGCATTCTACTTCAAATAAGTGCATCCCCTTTTTCCTTCTTTATTCGGATTGGTGCAGTTAGTCTAGTCCTACAGGAATTTACTGTTGTAATCTAAAGCTTATAAGGAACACGACACAATTTTAGAGTGCTTTGGAGCTTGAGGAGATATTGTTTTCCTTACTGGTTGGAGAAGGCAGTTGGCAGAAGCCACATGTTTACATTCGTGGGCACAGATACTGGCTTGACTTTCTGGCTTATTCTATTGTAATGATAAGGGTCTTTATGATTCTAAGAATCAATATCCAAGCGATTAAACTTCAGTGTTCGCAGCATTTCTTCTGATAATTCTTTTTATACTCTGTAATAAAACTATATTAGTTAAAAGTTATATTAATGTTTCATTGTTACAAGGATGCAGTGGTAAGCCTCAAGTTTTCTTATGGTTTTTTTTGGGGTACTAAGCTGAATTAATATGTCTGGGAAGATGCACAGACATACAATTTCATAACGGAGTAATTGGTTCTAGAGTTCTCACTGTATGGACGTAGCGTCCTCGAGCAACTATGTTTGAATAAGGCACCATATTGTGATACTTTTGAATTCACACTTCATATGAATGTTTGAAGATCAAAAATGGTATATGATGAAACGTAAACTAAATGCCACTATATAGTTCCCAAGTTCTCAGGTGTTTTGTTACTTGATATATATATATATATATATTCGTTTTGAGGATTATGCAAGCTTTAAGGCTTCTGAATGAGGGGTGAGAGGATTGATTGTATTTCGTATATGAAGTTGTAAAATGGCGTCCAGAGTAATATATGAAGTTGTACATTGGCATCCAGAGTAAATCTTCTTCTGAGGATCTCTCTCTTTTGAATGTCGTCCTTGAATGTGTGTTTCTGGAGACCCATCCTGACTGAGAAGAAGTTAATTTCTGTATCTACTGCATCAACTGTCCATGAATTATTTTGGATGCTGTGTCACATACGACCTGTAAATGGATAAAGTGCTATGCAAATATATCGATCACAATTTCTCATGGGATCCATCTACCATTCCACGAACCCTGCTCTCGTTTCCCCTGTTATTCTATGTAATAGTGTTAGATCTATTTCTAGTTTGGGAATGGGGAAGATTATTTTTCAATATTTGCAGTTTCATGTATTTATTTTTGTGCTGGAGTTGTGTATTCAACTCAGACAAGGGGAGTAGTTTCTGGATATTTGATTGTTCAATTCAGAAGAAATCAAATGGAATCCTGATAGTTTACGTGCACACAATGAAATATAACTTATTATTCTTGGATTACTCAACTGTAATCTAATGTTTGGTGAAGTCCTTATCTTTCTAACTTTCAAAGGCAGATTGCTTGTCCGCCTCTGGAGGCATGATCTGTTTCAAAAATTGGCATTCTTGCTCTCAACTTTTTTTGTATCTATGCTATATTTTCTGGATGTTCAAATGATACAGTGGAACTGATCGTTGGAGGCTGTTTGCATGACTTGGAACTGGAGCCTTGGGGAAATAGTCAAATCAAGGTAGCAGTTTTGTCGCCTGGATTGTTTGGAGAGTATGGTTTATATGATCATTTAGTTGGATGGAATGTGAAATTGAGAGGATCCCATATTAGGGGTGACATTGGCTCATCTCTGCTGCTGATACTCTACGGGTAAATGTCCATTAGCTAATCAAGGTTGCTTGAATCCTGAGTGCAACCGAATGATGTTGCTGTGCTTCTTATATGGAAATTTCCCTTCACATTCAGGATGCGCCAGCAGAGACATTAAAGTTAAAGCGAGTTGTTGAACGCTCAAGACATTATTAGAATAAAGTTGGTGTTCAATTATTTTAGGTGGGGTGGGCCGCATGTGATCGTGAGGGGAGCATTAGAGGACATGATCACATGTTAATCCAAATCTTATTGGTCTAATCTCTCCTACCCTTCCAGGTCAAAAACATTCACATTTCATTTGTCCTGTAAATTCATTTTCAGGATTGGAGAGGATGTTCTTTTTCTTATTAAATTCAAGGTAGATGTAGGGCTTGTGGGGTTGAAGAAAAGGTAATGATTCACATGATATCTATTTTATTAGTTTCTTTGCTTTTTAGAATTCACTATGCTAAGCAAAAGTAAAGCTGATGATTATGCACATCTTTAAATATTAGTAAGATTGTGGATGGTATTAGTATGCAAATATGAAAGCTGAAATGAATAGATTGGTCTTAGTGAGATCAGATCACCTGTTTCTATTATTCTGTTCTTACTTTCTTTTTTGAAAATTCATCAATTCAATAAACCAGACTCACAAAAATTGGATGGCTGGAATGACTTGAGAATGGGATAACGTAGTAGGCCTAATAGGGGGGAGCAAAGTGGGCCCAATAGGGAGAACAGGTGATCTTTTACCGATCTTAGCACCAATTAAAATCAAACACCAATTAAAATCAAACAAAGACGGCTCCACTTGAAGTAGGTTCGACTATCTTTTTTCACTTTTTATACTGTACAATTAGCCACTACTTGGTGTCCGTTTGTTTGGTAAATTTTAGTCAGGATTAATCATTTTAATCTTTACCCTGTTTAATATTTTGAAAATTATTATTTAATTATTATAATATTGTTTAGTTATAAACAAGTCTCTTTATCATTTTGTCATGAATTCTAATTTTACTTCTTTTAAGAAATAATTATAAAACTAATGGAGTATGATAGAGGGATTATGTGATAGTTATGGAATAAGTAATATAACAACAATACTCAGTAAAAATCTCGTTAAGGTGTGAGATTTGCGAAGATTTAGTAGTACGCAGTCTTACCTCTAATTAGTAAAGAGACTGTTTTTAAATAACCAAATGAAGAAAATGAAAAAATAATTAAATAATAAATGAGAAAACAATAAAATAAATAATAATAATGGAAAATCTAATTATAAATGATAATAAAATTAAAAATTAAAAAAGTTATGGAATAATTGATAAATTTTAAAATATAAAATTGAAATAAGAAAGTTAAATTATAGATAATCCTTTTAATTATCATTAGTAATTTGTTGTTTCTTAGCCACTTTTGAGTGGCTCGATCATTAAATGAGAGGCTAATAACATCATTTTGGTTCTTGCTTGTGTTCTGATTTGATCTAATTTTTGATTTGTTTAATATCTAGATTAGCATTAGCATTAGCATTAGCATTTGGTTCTTTCTTATTGATCAGTTCCAACACTAAATGAGAGTATAATAATAGCAGCTTTGGTTCTTGTTTCCATTTGAACTGATAAAGATGATTTAGATTAAGTTGGTGATGTCAACTATAGTTAGCTAGCAACACATCACATCGATGTGCTTTTCTATGGTCTTGTTTTAATTAAGTTCGGACCTGAATTATTCAGGCCAAAGTTTATTCAAGACCTAATTCTTCTAAGTAAAACATGATTGTTTTGTTTAGAAAAATTGAGTCTTATATTAGTATAAGCCTAATTCGACCCATATATCAATTAATTAAAAATACTTAAATTTAGCTCAATGATTAACTCATTGTCATTCCTAATCAATTAAAGTAGTAAATAACTATTATGCTAACTAATTTAATATACTTATTATAATATAGGCTCTTTGCTTAGTCAAACGGCAGGAATGATTGATTTCTAATCATCGTCTCCTCTCATCAGTGGATTGTCGTTTTCAGGCACTCAACCTCATCATCCTGAGAATTCATGAGCTTCTCATTTGAAATTGGACTGTTGCACATCGATACGTTTATCGAGAGAGTAACAGATACGCTGATTGACTTACTACTCACGCAGTTAAACGTTAATACACTGATTGGGTGCTAATGCCTCCTTGACGAGGATCTTTTGGAGCTTTGCTTCCCCGCCTTGTTCTATAACTTTGTAGTTTAATTTTGAGTTCATACCAAAAAATAAATTAATTAAAGTGCCATATAGTTCTTTTTGCATATGATTTGACTACAAAGTTGGCGACGGGTTAGGTCTCCAGTCAACTTACTAACTTTCACACACTGTTTTTGTCAACCTTACAGCTAATGGGTGAAAAGGAATTTAGTATTTGATTAAAATCATCTTCATGATATATAAGAAGGCATCAACCTCATTGTAACATATTTCCATGTTGATAATAATATTTATATAGAGACAAACTCTTTTATTAGTTAGAGGTAAGTTTGAATACTACTAAACTTCCTCAAATTCTGCATCTTAGCAAGATTTTTACTAAAAGTAATTGTTGTTGTTTTATTTATATTGATTTAAATAAAATATTCAATAAAAATCTCACATTATATTTATATTGTTTTATATATTCAGTAGAAATCCTGAGCCTCAAAGATATTTCTACTGAATGTTGTTGTTGATGTTATATCACATATTTATGTTGATTTCGGTTATTTCAAAACACTCTTTACTAGTTATGAATAAGATAACATATTATTGAATTTGTTTAGATTTCGCATTTTAGTAGAATAAGTAACATGGTTGAAATAACAATAGCGAAGAGATTAAGAGAAATTCTATTTGAACAAAATAAAAGTTCATTCATCTTTTTCTTATATTATGATATTTTTATGTTCTAAATTTTGAAGAAAGAAAGCGGGTTATCGTGTCTCTTTTATTATCATTTATATATTTCAAAAGTAATAAAAAATGCTCAAATTTTCAAAATTTTCAATTCTAACTTGATGTTAATGGTTTCGTTAAATTTAAAAGTGACATAAATCAAATTACATAGCTTTAATGACCTTCTTGATAAAATGATCTAAATCAAATTATGTAATTCTAATGACTTTATTGGTACAGTATGATGTAATGCGTTAATAGTTTGGAAATTTAGAAAAAATAAAAAAAACAAATGACTAAGAACAATAAGAGAACAACAAATAACGTCGTACTATAATTGAAGAAAAGTTAATGTTTAAATATTTTATTGCCATTTTTTAAAGTTTGAACTATAATGAAAAATTAGATATTTTATTACTATTTTTTAAAGTTAAATTAACAATTGACGAAAGTTTAGTTTTTTTTAACAATTAACCCAATATAAATGTGTATACGTCTTGCTCACATAGTAAGTGTAAGATTTGACAAGTAAAAGTGACCTAAATAGTTTCAGCTCCTCACTTAAGCCTTTTTTCCGAAAGTCTTGAGTTCGAGTCATGTCAAAATAGGATAAATAGGAATTGTTCCTATTGATAATCCTCTAATCTCCTGAGTAAAGTTTTTAATCGGATCAATTACGGACGCTTCGCTTCTAGCTGCAGCGTGGAAGTTGAAGCTATTAGAAAACCTGGGAGTTGATGAAAACCTAATGCTAAACAGAAGAGGCTAGCGATCTATCATCAACTAAACAATCAAGTATATAAAGATTTTTTGTGCACAAAAGTGTATAGACTACGTAGAAACTTGAGAAATCTTAAAATTTCAAGTTTATCTCTTCTAAGACTTTTAGGATGAGGTCTTAAAATTTAAGATTAGTCCAACTGAATCAGAATATCTAATGTAAAAAAAAAAAAAGTGTAAGATTTCTGACATTGCTATTTCTTGATCGGAGAGTTTCCTACTACTACTTTTGGTAATGAGGAGGGTTTCTATTTTCTAGAGGTTTGGTGTAGATGGTAGGTTCTTCAATGGGGCATAACGTACATGTCAACCAAAGATTGAAACATTTCTTCTGCCTACTTACCCCCCCCTAAAACCCTAGACCAAGTGGGTTCACATCTGTATTATTTTGTCCTTATCCATCCTTTCCTGTTCTTTTTTCTTCTCTCGTGTTGAATATATGTATATAATGAGACAAGATTTTTTATCTAATATTATAATATTTTATTTTATTTCATAAA
This sequence comes from Erythroxylum novogranatense, assembly GCA_029891385.1. Lineage (NCBI taxonomy): Eukaryota > Viridiplantae > Streptophyta > Magnoliopsida > Malpighiales > Erythroxylaceae > Erythroxylum > Erythroxylum novogranatense. Next base: position 215,665 of record CM057225.1, on the reverse strand, counting down.
TTTCAGTTATTCATTTATGTAAATTTTATGTTTATTTATATGAAACTTACGTAAAATTTATATAAATAAATGATTGAAATTTATGTTACAAAAAATCTGTAATTATATCTGACCCTATTCAAGTTCTCCTGAAGATGCTGATCTTTCTTCACCCATCACTTGGTGTTTGCCCACTTGAGGAAAGAAAATCTAAAGCATTATTCGTGCATGCATGCCTGATATGATTCACCCTCATGAGTTCATGTTTTATATATACTGAGTACGTTTGTCGGATGATGAAGAGAAAGAACTCTCAAAACTCGTAATAGATTTGTGGCTCTGAATGATCGGATTGTGTGGCTGGGGATTAACTTGCATGGGACAGACAAGAGGCCTTATTTCTTTCGCTTTTGTCACTGTCCTTTCATTACCAGATTGAATTGACCTGTTGGTGCTTGGTTTTTCAACCCTCCGCCGCCACCGCCGCCGCCGAATGATGACACGTTCACACAATCAGATAACCCAAGCTGAAGCGGAGATCAAGGGCTGATTTTGACTAATATTTATGTCAAGATGAACACAATTTCTAAGGCTTGTTGCAGAGATAAAGATGGAGACAGATAAGGTTGACCAAGTACCGATGTCCCAACCCGACAGCCTCCACGTGGCCTGACACACCACCGTCTTCTGACTGACCGATTGACCGCACGTGACCTCCCTTGCTCGTTCTTCATCATCAACGTATAGATAGTTCCAGATGCACTGTTATACGTGTGCATTAGATTGTAATCAGAGCTATTTGTGAGATGTACGCGCCATGCGTGAGAGTGGGTATTGTATCAACAAATCCTTTTGTCTTGGTAATTGCTTGGGTTCTTCTTTTCCCGCACGCCTTTTCACTATTTTCTCCTTAAAAGGAAAAACCACATAATTTATAAATATAATATTTGTTCTTTTAATTTTATTACTTTAAAATTTTAATATAAAATTAAACAAAATCTATGTTTGCAAAAATATTTCTATCGGATGATTTATTTTATAAACCATTAGGTTGAAAACTCGTTATGTAACTTCTTTAAGACTTATGATACCACGTGTAATATGTAACACAAATTTTATTACGTGTCCATAATCATATATGAAAAAGTAAAAATGAAGAAAATATAGAATACCTCATTTCGAGTTTATTTCAACTTTTAAAGTGATTTTCAACGTTCAAACGAGCTCTGATTCTCTTGGAACAATTGATAAAGTTGATCACTGATGTTCGGTCTAGGACTTGTTACAATTTTTTCAAAATACGAGCTTTCTTAATAGGTCAGAAAAATATATGTTCGTGATTCATATGAGTAACTGCAGGAGACTTTAATTTTTATATAATTTCTATATCGGACTTTCTCATTATAAGATCGATATAAATTGGGTTTACATTGAAAGAAATCAATTTTTACTAGACTTGATCCATTAATTTATATCATTTATTAAATTATTTTATTACCTTTTATGAATCAAATTATACAATTTAACAGATAATCTATTAAAATTAAAATTAAAGTTAACAGTGAAATATTTCACGAACATAAGAGTCGTACATAGAAACCCTTTTCTTATTTAGACATTTTCTTAATTACAGGAGTAAATAAGGTTAATAGCAAAATAATATTTTATTTTAAATTATACAAAATTTAAAATATTAATAATTAAATTTAAAATTAACATTTAATAAAAATCAGAAGATTGAATATTTTGAAAATATGTTATCTCTTATTAATATCAAAATATTAATTTTTTCAATTTTATTTTAAAAATGAAGATTATTGACCTTTTAAAAATATTATTTCTTAATTAATAATTCTACCTTCAAAGTTTCTATTCCTTTCTTTCTTTCTTATTAGTTCTTGGTCTTCACTCCACCTTCAAGTAAATTGCTTATATACTGTTTTTAGATCTTTATTGTCTCGAAGATCTGTGGGTTTGAAGCGATCTAGCTCCGTACTTGATTCCTTCAGACTAACTAGTGCTTAGCACTTGGGATAAAGCAAGCACCGATCGTTTTTCGAGTCTGTGGATTGCTTGTCGTCGTGTTTGCTGGAGTAGTTCTGCGAGGTGCTGCTAAGAAACTTTCATGGTGGATGGAAGGAAGTTAGGGTTTAAAGGAAGCGACTTGTTGAATTCTGTTCCAACTTTGATCTCAGGGCTCTTTTGGGTTTTGGCTTGTATGTGTAGTAGGTTAGCTAGGTTAAACATTCAAGCTTGAATCTGTGTTTTGGTCCATCTTGAAAAGGTTTTCGGTTGAAGAAGGAGGAGAAGAAGGTTTGTTTCTTTAGATCTTGAGGTTTACTGTAACGATAAAAAGTTAAGAGGAGAGAAGAGCTGGCAAATAAGTGGTGGGAGAAAGTTGTAGATGTGGCTATGTCAGCGGGAGGAGGAGGAGGAGGTGGTGGTGGCGGAGGAGGAGGAGGAGGATATGATCATCACGACAGAGCAACAGCAAGTAGTGGTAGTGCAGGTGCAGCTTCTCGCTACGTTCATCACCTTCCTGGACCAGACCTGGAGCTCCAACAACAAAGACCTTCATCGATTCAGATTCAAAACGAACCTTCCTCTGAAACTAACGAATACAACACCAACCGCCGTCCAAGAGGTCGTCCTCCAGGCTCCAAGAACAAGCCTAAACCACCGATCATAGTCACTCGTGACGCCCCTAATGCCCTCCAATCTCACGTCCTCGAGGTAGCCTCCGGTGCCGACATAGTCGATTGTGTGTCAAGTTATGCCAGGAAGAGAGGAAGAGGTGTGTCGGTGCTTAACGGTAGTGGGACTGTTGGTAACGTTACGCTCAGGCAACCTACAGGCAGTGCGGTCACTTTGCACGGAAGGTTTGAGATTCTTTCACTTTCCGGCACAGTTCTTCCTCCGCCAGCACCGCCTACTGCGGGAGGTCTTTCGATATTCTTGTCAGGTGGACAGGGACAGGTTGTTGGAGGGAACGTAGTGGAGCCTCTGATAGCTTCAGGACCAGTGATACTCATGGCTGCTTCGTTTTCGAATGCAATATTTGAGCGTTTGCCTTTGGATGAGGAGGAAGGTGGCGGCGGCGGAGGTGTTCAAGCAGTTCAGCCCACGGCTTCACAGTCTTCAGGTGTAACTGGCTGTGGCAGCGGTGGTGCTGGTGCTGGTGCCGGAGTTGGTTTCTTTAATCCATTTTCAGGTGATTTGTTTGGCGGATGGGGTGGTGGAAATTCTCAAAGAAATCCATTTTAGGATTCACTCCAAGTACAGTGAGATGGATCCGATCTATATATATATAGACGATCAGATAATATGTATATGTATTTCATCTGAACGCAAACTAAACTATTGCTCAAATTATAAGAATCCATATCATTTCTTCTCTCTGAAAGTTTCAGGTTTTTTTAAAAGATAGAGACTTGAAGAAGAATAAAAAGATAGATGTCATCATCATCATCTTCATTTTCTTTTCCAGGTTCACGAGAGTTTCTGTAACAAAAAGACTCCAACTTTCAGGAACTAATTTTGTTTCCATCTGAGTTTTCTGATCCAAAACACCGTTACAACAAGAGAGAGAGTAGAAAAAACTAAACTTAGTAACTAGTGAACGAAAGTTGTCATCTTTCAGTTACAGAACACGAGTTAGTTGACTTGTTCCAATCCTATGAAACGAAGAAGAAACAAAGTAAGCAGATTTTGAGGTCTAACCTAAATTACTTGACCTTTCAGACAAGACAACGAGTCAAGGGGAAGAAAAATTCTCAGTTCCCAAAGAAAATAATATGGGAGTAGCCAAAAACCTGTAAGAAACTGGACAATCAGACATGTTCGAACTTGGAACTATCAAGTCTTTGAACTTGAGATATCATGGAAAGAAAAGGGCTTACTTTTTTTTTTATATAATCAGAAGCCAAACGTCTTTGATCATCAGAATAAGTTTCCTCTTCCTACCGTGCATGGAATTGGAAGGACCATCTTCTTGTGTAGACCAAGAACAAGTTGTTTAAAAAGAGTATTAATTACACTTTCTTCTCTGAGATCTTTCATTAATTAATCCAGTTTTATTAAACCTTTCATTTTCCAAGTTTAATATCTGCTCCAGTCCAATTCTTACAACATTTGTTTCAGGTTCTGTCATTGAGAATGGAAAACTCCATCCTGAAATCAAGAAACCAAGCTGCTAAAATGGTCGACTTTTAATGTGGAAGAAGCATTGTTTTGATGTTTCAGAGACAACCCATTTGCGTCCCAATCGAGTGTATTGGTTAGAGGAAGAAGAAAACACCAAGAGGTCAACGAGACTGTCACAAACTCAGATGAGATTTACATTTAAAATAAAATGATGAACATAAGCTGTACAGTAACTATCACTAAAATACTGCAGAGGATCAGTTTGGTATCTAAAGCCCTAGTTATTTTCACATAATGTTAGGAGGATCCAAAACTATCTGTTGGCATTTTGCTGACATTTCAATTTCCATCTTTTTCAAGCATTTGGCTTCAGGTCTCGAACGGTACACGTACATGGAGCCGACCATGCAGACTTACAATAGCCGACGTATGAAGCGGATCGATCCTGGAAGGTAAGACTACCACCTGCTTGCATGCGAAACAAAGAGATCAAGATTATTTTATTAAGGTCCAGAAACAATTTTGAAACAAAGGATGGGACAACTGATAACACGTAACTAGAAGATAGTATAGTCAACATCTTTAATATACAAGAATACAATGATACGACTCTGATATCCAAGAACTTATCAACGAACTTCCATAGCCTAGTCCAGAAGGGGCACCATGTTGCAGGTTGTGCATATATAGCTCTTTGGAGATATCGAGATTCCTAAAATCAGAACTGGATGTACCTTTCTAAAGGGTGTTATACCCCAAGGATTGTCAAGCTGTTCCGGTTGACCTGTTATAACAAGACGTCCAGCAGGATCTGATTGAACTCGCACCTGAATCCACCAAAAGGTAGCATGAAAAGTACAAATCTGTAGCTCAAAACATAAGCAGTCAAGACATGGTATCAGGAAACTTTTTTAAGCACGGAAATGGTCGACCTTAAACTGATGCCATGCCGCACCAGAAAGGGACCAACTGAGATTGGATCGAAGACCATGCAAATGGCCCAAAATACGAACAGATTCAAGGACAGTGCAGCATTAATATGCCTAAAAGAAATCACTCAAAAAATACCAGTGAGAAGGTGTTCGTTCATAGGGTGTTTAAGACTTCAACCAACAACCATTTTCATGTCAACTTACAGTAAGTCCATAATTTCTCCTAACCAAACTCGAAGGTAAAAGTTCGTTTTTAGTGTCTTTTTTAAATTGTTAAAATTGCTCTCCCTCCATTTGAGTGTTCATATTCATTCTGAATCTGTATCCGTATAGAATACCCAATGAAGATGTCGATCACCAGTAATAGGAACACTAAAACTATTTACAGTTTCCTTTTCAAATTCATAAATGGACACAACAAAACACAAGTCAATCACTTCATTATAATGTAACACTAACGTAGCAAATTATGCCTTACCCTGCAGGAGGTGAAAGAAAAAAACTAGATGATTTCAAGGGGATTTCTCACCTCCTCTCTCAAAAGCCCAGGGACCAAAGCATAAACTTCATAGCAATCTTTCTGAGCATAAAGACAGCGAATTGTCACAACATACAGCATTGACAAATAAATAAACACAGAATCAGTATATGTTGGGGAAAGAGGAATTATAAGAAAACAGACATCAGGCACTCACAGTTTCATGCACGTTTATCTTTACCCAGTTAGCAGGAGGTCCAATATCAACAATCTCCGCAACCAGTCTAGTCACAGAAGTTGTAAAAAGACATTTAGGATTGCAATGGTGCAGTTTATCAAGAATTATATTTGTTCAAGTATGATAACAAGAATTAAACCACAGATAATAGAATCTACTTATCAGTTCTTATCAGTCTAAACAATATAAGATTTCAGTTAATGGAAGCAATAATTTGTGGAGGGAGTTATAAGTTATCTTAACTCCTTATCTGCTTCATTAGATTCATGCTTGTCGGCAGGATCCACGTTAATTGCTCTCTGTTTGTGTATACCTGATTCACTCAACCAAAGGGAAAGAATAAGACTTGGAATCAATAAGGTTTCATCCAGAGAAATCTTTAAATGTATTCATAACATTGCATACCAATGCTTTTCAGAGGTTTTTCACGCTTTGTTGCAGAATTTAAATTCTTGTCCTGAACAAAATGAAAATAGAAGGCACTGTTCTAAGCCACAACATTTGAAAAAAAAGGCACATTGGCTCTTTAAATTAGTGTTCAGAGTTTCAACCAACCTTAATAATAGGCTCACTTATTTCACCATACCCAACAAGGCGCTGAGCATGCCAACCCTGCATAGCACGAGTTGCAGCAACTCTTCTTTCCCTGCCCGAACCGGGTGGTTGGTAGGCATTTGTCTGCACAAAGAACTGAGGTCGGGAGAGAGAATGGTCACTAAATAGGGATTGTAGTCATTCTAACATCAGACACAACAAACAGATGAAGCAGTTGACCACAAACATAATGTAATATAGTTAAACCTCAAGTTTTTACCATGTCAAAGGATTTTATTTTTCCAAAAAGAAAACAGACCAAGCTGAGAACATAAAGAAACATACCTCTTTTTGGCATTGGCCGAAATTGACTGATGCACGGGTGAACCTGGGAGCTGAAGCTCACCAATTTGTCTTTTATGCTTCTCGTATTCCAAAAGCGCCTGAAGCAAGTAAAAGAAAATCAATAAGAGAATAAAAGATAACTGAAAACATAAGTAGCAGTATTGGAAAACCAGAGAGTAATCAGCCTTTGCTAATAGATAATGCTGACAAATACAACTAGTGTACAAAGTTGCATAACTTTTTTATGGTATTCAACTATCAAAGATGGAATTAGCTAAAAAGACAGCAAAAAAGCCCAAAACTATTATTATGCTCTTTAAGTTTCAGAAAGTTTTGATTTTTTTTTTTTGGCTTGAACTACCACAGAAGCCATAAAGAAGGTTTACTAAAGGCTCTCATAGGTAACAAAGGACCACTAATATTGACCTTGGGTATAAAATGCAAATGGTTTTCACTTCCACTTTTGTGTAGCGCTTTTGGTAATGAGAGACTTGGTGGAAATGTCATGTGCACAAAACTCCTCTCATCACGATTTAACATATGAGTTATGACTAATTACTGATAATCCAACTTTAAGCATCTTTGTAACTAACGAAGCAATACCTTCTCATAGAAATTACGGAATGTCCAAGAAACAGTTGTACAGGTCCTGTGAGACAGATGGATAGACAAGTTTAAAAATATATATATAAGAAGTTGTAAGCACACAAAAGAAACCATTACTTGGGAGGGTGGAAAGACTCCCTACTTGCCTCCACAACTTGGACGTGGTGACCTATAAACATGGGAATTAAAAGCATATGTGTCATATTTTAAAGTTAATAGGTACCTCATATTTCACAAATGTTACACCATCAAGCACAAGACAACATCAAAGACGAATTGGAGAAAGCAAGTGATAAATAGCAGAGATAATACTAGACCAACATGATGCATATATAGTATGGATAAAGACAGAAATGCACACATACCACTTCATATCCACCCAATTTGATAACAGCTCTCCATAACCTAACTCCCATTTAGCAAAAATAAGAAGAAATTAGAGCCACAAATACAATCAAACAGAGATTGAATACTCACCAAAATGAACTATAAAATCAAACGTACTTCAAGCAATTCAATGGCTCTCCATAAAACTTAGGGGGTTTGAATTCCAAAGCATTTTCCCTGCAGAAAGTTTCAAGCTCCTTCATGAATGCTGCTCGCTCCTCTGGAGTTCCAGACTCATTAACCTCCCCCATCTGCTGAGACAATTGGTCCACTTACAAGACTCATCATAGAAGAATACATCTAAAATTCCTTAACAAGTACCTCAACATCAGTCCATACGCTCTTGGATTTGGACAAACTATCCTGCTTTGGTTTGTGACTAGAATACTTCTTGTGTGGAAGGGGAGTAACAATTCCAGGTTGAGGATCAACAAGCATCCTATCTCTATCCTCAAATTTTGGTTGTGGCAGTTTACCATTAGTATTGGAATCCATGGAAGGTTTATCATAAGGCATATCATCAAGCTTCTGTTGGGGTACTTTACCTTCTGTACCATCATTACCATTGGAATGAGCAGAAGGGATGGGTTTATGATCTTCAGAGGGGGGTTGAACATCAGACATAGGAACATCAGTTGACAATGTGAGATCATTGAAATGTTGATTGTAAGATGTAGCAACGGAGTCTTGTGGTTGAACATTAACTTGCACATGTTTGATACCGGGGTCAATGTCACCATCCAAATCTAGGGACGATGGTGGCATATCAGCATCTACCATCTTCATCAAAAAGAAAAGAAAACATTACAATACCATCCCATTTGGAAAAAGGATATGAATAAGCACAAGAACTGTTATTTCTTAAATGTTTGTTCTTCTCTCATCTCTTCCAAAACAAATGGACGATGAGTTTTATTTGAAGAGAGAAAAAGGCTATAAATCCCATTCAAACTATTAAAATGCGGATTGAAAAATTGAAGCAAATGAAAGACTAACGTTGAAGAAACCATAAAGGAAGAAACTTGCCTGTTGGTCGTCGCGGTGGCGGTGGCGGTTGCGATTGTTAGGGAAGACAGTGGAGGGAAAGGAAGAAAAAAGGCAGTTAGGGTTAGAGTTAAGAGAGCAAGAGAGAGTCTTTGAAACAACCTATCTCAAACCTCTTCTTCTTATCCAAACCCCATATTCATTACCATTACTTACATACATAGAAAGTAACGTTACACCACATAGCAACCGCGAAATGCAAATGGAAATCCAACGCCTGGCTAGCTATGGCTTCAGTCAGTCATTAGCCATAATAACAACTCGCGAGGCGGCGGCGGCGGCGGACCCACTGAGCCTTAAAACTCACTTTGCGTTTCTTAAGTTCATAGAATTACCCAGCTGCCCTCTTTTTGGGCGGGCCCACATGTTCAGCTTCCATGGGCGTGGGATTTGCTTGCATCTTCTGTGATCTTGAGCTCTAATTGTAATGGTAATCCCAATTCGTTTAGAGGAAGAAGAAGATAAGAGTTCACTCCACTTTCATTTTCACGTTGGCTAATGCTAAATTTCCTAGCTTTACAAGATTGTGGTCCCAGTTCTGCTCCAATGGAGGCATACGAGTTATGGATATGCACAAAAGTGTATAAGATCTTTTTCCATTCTGTGGGTAAGAAGTCAACACGGAAAATAATATTCCTGAGGATCGGTGATATCTTTTCAAAATACGGCTGATTTGTCTGTTTCATCGAGTTTTAACTTTTATGTGAACCAATACAAAACAAAACAAAAAGGATCGATCTTTTCTCAAAATCCTTCAGAATCTTCGAATGTATATATTCTATTTGCATTAATGTGTCATTGACTCGTTTGCGTTTATGTTTTTCTTTTCTTTTTTTCATCATCAATCGGTGGAGAGGACATCCTGGAAAACTGAGTTGGTTTACAATCTTCTCATGAAACATGTGTGTGACCACATGAATCTGAAAACCTCCTCAGGAGTTATGGTTGCTTCAAGATTGTGCTTTTCGTTATAACTTCTCTAATTTTCCTTTTCAGTATAGCTGTTTATGCTAAGTTGTACATTTCGTTTCTGAGTAACTGCTAGTTGACTTTTTGTTCTCCCTACGCTATGTATTGCAGTCGAGGAAAATATGTATTGCATGTTTCTTACGATTTTACGTGCCTGAACAGTCGACGAAAATCTTAAGTGGGATTGGTTGATCATCAAGAATATAGACATAGAGAGGAAGGGATTGAGTCATTTTGGATATCATATCTGCTAAAGGATATTCAAAGATGGGGCTTTGGATCTCTTCATTGCTTCATCCATACCTGTCCTTAAAGTGCTGTTAATAACAGCACTTGGGTCTTATCTTGCTCTCGATAAGGTCAATATATTAGGGGAGGATGCGAGGAAGCATATAAATAATGTAAACTTTCATTTTTCTTTAAACTTTCTCCAGGATGTGTGGTTGGTTGCAATTGGTGGCTGTAGGGAATTGTTAGATTGATTACAGAGTGTGTGTTCGATTCTGTCTATGAACAGGTAGTGTTTTACGTGTTCAATCCGGCCCTGGTGGCCTCCAAACTTGCAACAACAATCACATTAGACAGCTTGATGCATTTGTGAGTCAAATTCTGATAACTTTTGGTGTTTTCCAATTTTCGTTCAATGATCATTTATTACTTATCGATGACGGCGATTGTGTTAATTGTGTTTACTCGTCTTGCTTAGGTGGTTCATGCCATTCAATATCCTTGTCACATTCATGATTGGTTCTTTACTAGGATGGCTTCTCATCCTGTGCACTAGGCCTCCTTCCCATCTGCGGGGTGTCATAATTGGTTGTTGTGCTGCAGGTAAATGCATAATCCCAATTCTAATGGGCCTTCTGTACAACTTACGTCACTCTTCTTCTGCTGCTGCTGCTAAATATTGCTTCATTTTCTTCTACTGAATCACAGCTTAACCATAGGCTTTATGTGATTGTGTCACTTTATATTATCTTCTTCTTATGTACGTGTATTGTCAGGTAACTCATGATGAGATATTTTTGCAGGAAATCTGGGGAACATGTTTCTTATTATGATCCCAGCAGTATGCAAAGAGAAAGGAAGCCCATTTGGATCTCCTGATATCTGTCAATCATACGGATTGGGTTACATTTCACTTTCAATGGCGGTATGTTTGTATTTCACTAGATTACAATTCAAAAGCATGAAACTTTCATCATTAGCTACACCTCACTTCCATTCCTAAGATTATCATAAATATGGTCGTTCCTCGGACCATGGAATAAACTTGGCAGATTATGCTTTATTCTTGAATTCTGAGGCAAATTTGAAAGTGAATGATGTAACTCTGCAGATTGGAGCAATGTATTTATGGTCTTACGTGTACAATATTGTGAGGGCTTCATCTGCTATGATTGCTGACAAATCCAGAAAGCTTCATGTAGATATATCTTCAAGAGAAAGCTCATCATCTGAATTGGAGAATTGCACAGAGCCACTACTTTCTTCAAAGGAATTTTCGCCTTCTCTAGAGCATGCACATCAAAAAGCATTGCCCGTCACAAGAACTGAAAGCAGATCTGAGGTATTGTGTCTTTGTTGGAATTTGGCCGTGGTCGGCATCCTATACTGAGTTTTTGAAATTACCACCTTTGCTAGTATTGTGAGAAACTATTTGCATCACTCTTTGAAATGCAAAAACCGTCACCGGAGGCTCTAAGATTGACCTTTCGGAATCCTGGCACAGATGACAATTTTGGACCGACTGAAGCAACGCATCATGACTCTGTTCGCAAATACTAACTGGAAGTCTTTGTTTGCACCTTCCACCATTGCAGTGGTATGACTCTGTGCTATTTGTCCTCTTACTTTGGTTATTCATTTAGCAAACATTTATTCTCTAATCTTCATAAAGACGACAACTTATTCATCACTTCTTCTGATTGAACTTTGCATTTACCGTTAATTGAAACCCTTCCAGAAGTGACTCATCCTTCCTGCAGCCTAAAACTCTCAGTTGTATTGCGCTCTGCAAGTCTGCCTGTTTCCCCCTTCTTCCTTCTCAGTTTCTGCAGAGCATGAATTACAACTTGCTGAAGTGAAATTTACGTTCCGCACAGGTTGTTGGATTTGTAATCGGACTGGTACCGCAGGTGCGAGAGTTGATGATTGGAAATAATGCTCCTCTTCATGTCATTCATGACTCTGCTTCCTTGATTGGGTATTAAATCTATGTATAGCCTCATATCTGACTATTTATGCTTGCCATGAATCATACAACTTGTCTACAAATTGCTTCTTTATCATTGACGTTTCATTTAACAAAAGATGTTAGGTTCAGTTTTGTCATTTTTGCTTTGGGTACAGAGATGGAGCCATCCCAACTCTGACCTTGATTCTAGGGGGCAACTTATTGAAAGGTACCAATTCATTCAAGACTCATTCTTCTAACCAGAGGAGTTTCGTTGTTGAATTGACAGTAAGAAATCGGACTGCATCTCAGGTTTGCGAGGATCAGGCGTCAAAATTTCTTTAATTTTTGGGATTGTAGTTGTTCGATATATAGCCTTACCTCTTACAGGCGTATTCATTGTCAAAGGAGCATTGAATTTAGGGTTAATACCCCATGATCCTTTGTATCAATTCATTCTGCTGCTCCAGTTTGCAGTTCCACCTGCAATGAACATAGGTATCTCATTGTTTTCCACAAATTTTACTCCGTCACTTGTCCTTGTAACTTTTCATACTCTGGATCTGTGCAAATTTTGTTTTACATAAACTCCATGTATTCATCCATTTTGCAGGTACCATAACTCAACTGTTAGGAGCAGGAGAGATGGAATGTTCAGTCGTAATGCTATGGACTTATGCATTAGCTTCAATTTCACTTACTGTTTGGTCAACCTTCTTCTTGTGGTTAGTGACTTGAATATATCCAAATATGACATGACTTGCTAGGGCATGAGATTCAAGAATAATGTCGTTTCAGAAATTAGAGAGATCATTGAAAATTTAGTACACTCAGGTACTTGGTGTCCAGTATCCACCATACTAAGACTAGCATCCAACTAGAGAAGATGAGTGAATGCCTATTCAGAGGTCATTTTCATACCTTCATATAGCAAGTTAGTCTTTAGTGGAAGAACACGAAGTGTATGTAGATGAGTGAAGGAATCTTCATTCATCAGCTGGGTTTTCAAAGTCTAAGGCTTTGTGGCTTCATCGTCTCTACATTAGAATCACTATGAAACTCCATTATAGTTAAGGAACCAGTATCCACGAGCTATACCCACATGAAAATTTTCTTCCTTCTTGAGTAAAAAAGATCTGAGAATAAGGATCTATGTCCAAAGTAATGGTAACTTCAATCCAAATTTGCGAAAAACCAATTGTGGAGGGGGTTTTGAGGTTGTTCAGTACACTGATCATATTTCTCTATAATGTTGGATGTAATACAGAAGAGTGGTTCTTGTTCCTAAAGTATATGAAACTCTGAAATGCCTACAACTTAATACACAATCTTCCTGTTATTTATCTTCACTTAGGAAGAAGATGACTCATAAAAGAAAAAGGGGTGCCAAGAACTCAGGTTATTAACATCAAGCAACTGAGTTGCACCTATAGCTCAGGTTATAAATGAAGGAAAATGAGACTCCATGTCAAAGAGTATGTATTTCTCATGCCACACACCGTACGGAGGTAATTCAGAAAAGGAAAAGCCTAGATTGTCATTTTAAATGCATGTCTGATGGTTGGATTGGGTTGAAGACATGGCAGACAGAACTTCAGTAACAGATGCCATGACACTCAAAGCAGCTTTCAGAACTTCCTGAGAACACCCTGGTTTAACTATAGCTCGTACCTGGAAATCACAGTAAGAAAACACTTAATCAATGGAAAAACTTATTGAGGAACTCATATAAGTTAAAACCTTAGCAGCAGCAGTCTGTCTGGTTGATTCATTATCTGTTGTTAAACTATAATTTGGCTTCCAAGAGCAAAATGAAAAGTTCAGAAGAACTTTTGAACCAACAGTGTAGGCTCTCAGATTTATTTAGCCTCAACTCCCATTTCAGATCAGTTTGAAGGGAAAAATAATTATTGAAAGTCATAGGATTATCGTAGTACTACCTTTCTCTTTTTAAAGTTAGCTAACGTGAAATCTTTTTGGTATAATAACCAACCTAAGAGCAATGTGACATACGAACCACCATGTTTGAGATTCAGGAAGCATTATGAAGTAATTCTGCTCTAGCATGTAAAGCAAATAATAGTGAAGAAAAAAAATGGAATGTCAAGCAAAGAAAAAACGAGAAGAAAACATAGGGGCTGGCACCTTTTCAAGGTATTCTTGCAGTTCCTTGATCCGTCCCATATAATCCTGATCTTCAACACAAAGAGTTACAGGCTTAGCATCAGCACCAGGACCATCAAACTGAAGGGGCCCAGGATTTCTGTACAGATCATCCATCAAAAATTTTGCGGCATTTTGCCTTAGCAGCCTGCAAATAAAACCGTTCAGAAATTACTGAGCAGCTCTCTCTTTCTGGGGACATGGGAAAACATTTATAGTTGTTTGATATCAGTATAGTTTAGCAAAAAAACTACTGTTGTAACATCTTTGGTGATACTATAGTTCAGCCACCTTATGTACATCATGTGGATCAGATATAATGTTAGGTACAGATATATTTCTACTTTCAGTTGAGTTTAAGAGAAGGAGGGAGTCATACTCATATGCTTTGCCTCTCAAATCCACAGTAGCTGGATGAATTGCAGGCTTTCCAATAGAAGAAGCACCTGGACTTTGAGCCCATCGCTTCACAGTCATCATTGCCTAGTATTTACACAAAGTCAACAATCTATCACAGTATACATATGATCTAGCAAAAGGAAAAGACCTTGAAGAGAAAGAAGTACTAATCAACAAGAGACAAAAGGCCTTCAAGAATGTAGGATGTAGAAAACAAAATGAAAACCTAACTGTAAGTGGAGCAGCACCACAGCGCCAATTATTCACAGGGTTCCTCAAGTTTGTTAGAGTGGCCATATATCCATTCAAACCTGCTGCTAAAATATGGTAACAAATATGCCCAAGGACCTGCAGATAGGTAGTTCCACAATAAGCAAATGACATGTAAAGAAAAGAAAAGATTACAGCTAGCTCACGTACGAAAGCATAGTCACAGTCGAACTTTGATGGTAATGATCCCCTGGCCTGATAACCAAAAAAGTGGCAAATAGCATTGAATTTCTTTCCCTTGTATGCACCTTCTTTCTGGGGGAAAAGAAAAAGAACAAAAGAGCAATTAGCTCAGGATTCAATGGAAATTTCTACAAAAGCAAAACAATCCAAATAGTTGAAAAAACAGCTAATTAAGATCACATCAGAGTAGATCTTAAAACATTATCAAAATAATGCAATGTGATAAATGAAAAAGAGAAATTGAATTTCTGTCTCCATCTTTGGATCATATACAACATAGTACATAAGGGACTTAGCTAAGTGATTTAGGTCTTTATGCCTCGCAGATGTGACAAGATAAGAATGATGAGAATTATCCATCTTACCATGCGTTTGTTCATTTCTTTCTCCACAAGATGCGCTAGCAATTTCTCGGTCTCAATCTGGGGAACAAGGGCAGAAAATTAAATCAAGAGCAATGACATTTAACATTTCCTTCTCATAGAAATCTCACACTCCATACCTGAGATAACTGGGCCGAGTCATCGGATTCAGGGTAAAGAACAAGCTGTACAGAAAAAGTTGGAAGTCAGGCAAACTGAAACTATCAACCTAAAATGACATATATCTTTTGATGTTAATCTGTAATGGAAAATCGAACCTCTTTCTTGATAAAGGGTGGCAAAAATTCAAATAAAGCTGATGCCCATGGTGAAAGCTGCAACGAGATTTTATCCTGGCTAACTCCTTGCTTGAGCAAAGCATGTATTTCCTAAGAGTTTCAAAATTGTCAATTATTATCATTTTCAGAAGACTTAAGGCAATGAAAATCAGTGACTAATTAGGTCACATGCCCAGGTTTGGGAGAGAATGAGAGCGATTTACCTTCAAAAGGCGTACACCTCCGGAATGCTTTCTATCAGGCCCTCTGGCAATAGAATGACTCCATGGTTTTTATCTGGCAAACTGATCTTTGTTAGATAACAGCAATAGATCAAGACACGTAAAAGTTAGTAAACTGCAATAGTTAAACATCTGAAATGATTAACTATCCAAACAAATAAGTACTGGTCAAGGATCCATAAGCTTCTAGTCAAGGAGCAGTTGTAGGCAGGGTAAACTGGCATTTACTTCTAAGTTCTAACCATCAAATTCTGGTTAAATGGGTTATTAACCAGTAAACCTTCAGAAAAGTTCTGTTCTTTGTTTTTCAGGATTGATAGTAGGTGGTTCCTCAACATGCAACTAAGCACAAAAGTAACATTTTTACTGAAGTAGATTATCACAAAAGTGACAGGACACATCATTTTCAAAGGACCTTGTTGTGCTCTAGCTTGAACAGCATCACAAATTTGTTTTGTAAGGTCAAATAGGGTGAGCTTTGATGCAGCTACCTCCTCACCAAGAATTACCTGCAGAAAGCAGATCGGTATATTTAGCATCTTTGGAATGAAGACACCATATGGAGCTGGAAAAGTAATTAAAAGGAAACTCTAACCATATTTGGATGAGACTGGAGTGTGCATTCTAGAGTAACATGTGATGCCTTTCGGCCCATTAGCCGGATAAAGTAATAATACTGCAAAAGGAATGAAGTCAAAATTTCAGTTAAGAGATAACACACATGACCAATATGTGGAAATAAACTTCTTTCTTCTATAAGTTCTATTGTTCCTCTAATATTCAAGCATGAAACCAAAACTTCCTAAACCACTAAGAGAAGTCATATCTCAGGACTGATTGCATTAAGATGGTGTCTTTAATGCCCAGCTCATTATTTGGGCCTTCAATCACCAGTACATCAGAAAATTTAAATAACAAGGAATGCAAAAGTTGATTGCTATATGGAAATTGTGCTGGGATCAAAGTTAAAAAATGATTACCTTCTCGGCAGAGAGAGCATCAGTGCAGACATTGCTAATAAGCTGGGAATTGACCTGCATATATAAGGAAACTTGAGGAATCAACATTTCCTATAAAACTCATGAACTGTATAGAAAGAAAAGATGGTACATGATCCATTATTGGAGATCATTTTCAAGCATGGCATATGAGAACTCTGTCCACATTATTTTTATTCATTGTTATTGCCATTGACATGTCTCACAAAAGCTTCCTGTCATTAAGTACCTTGCATATTGTATCAAAACCAACATTGGTTTCAACAAACTGATTCTTCAGATCACCATAGAGAGTAACAGGAACACCAACTACCTGCCAGATTCAACCAATGAAATCAGCAAATTGAGGTACCACAAGAACATGTTCAATGAATTATCAGAGGTCTAGAGTCACACAATTGCAAAGAAACTTTGAGAAATTAAAATGCTTCACTAACAACTCAATTCAAAAGCACATAAAGTACACCTTTGTTGGGCATCCTGCCACAGCAAACGTTTCAGCCAGCTGTGCTGCATCTGTATTTGATGTAGCCCCTACAAAAATACCAAGCTTCCACAGTTAGTAATAGCCTCACGCATACTGAGCTTGCCATTCTTAAAACTATATATTACCTCCGATTATGACAAGGCCATCCAATTTCAGATCTTTGCACGTGGTTAATGCAGCATTAACTTGCTCAGTTGTTCGTATTTGATCTTTTGTCCGTCCCAGTAAATCATATCCACCTTGTCAAGCACAATGATACAAAAACCTTTAGCCATATTTCATTGCCAACTGGGTTTTAAAGATTTAGATGCAAAAACATGGATTACCACCCACCTTGATTTTTGTAGGTTGCGAGAACTTCATCAGTGATTTCAAGAGTTTTCTGTGCAAAAAAACCCTCAGAACCACCTGTTGACAGATAAGAATCACTAGAGTTCACACAAAATAAAGAAACTTTTTTTCTGTCTTCAATTTGCACAACACATATGAGACAAAAATAGAATTTATATCGCTGCTTACCCAGAAATCCAAGTAGAGTACTGCCTGGGTTGTGGATTTTAAGAGCCTTGTGAAGACCCCATATGACATTATGTCCTCCAGGAGATTGTCTCCCACAAAAGACTACTCCAACCCTGTTGAGAGAACACACAATAAACAATAGGTGATCTTCAAGAATCAGCCCAGACAAGACAGAGTGTCTTAACAAAACAAAAATATAAGGAGTCGCTAAGCACACACCTGATATCAGGATGCTCGGTTATAATTTGAGCATCAGGAACTTTTGCCGTAGACCTAAGAAAATGAGCCAGAGGCTGACCGTAAGTGTTGGGAAAGGCTCTGCTTATGGTTTGATCATCTGCTGGGTCCGCAGCCGCTGTGGCATCACCAAATTCTACTCTCACAGTAGTTCCCTGGAGAATGACGAGTTTCAACACAAGTTTGAGATCATTTATAATCAAAACAGACAATCATATTCGAGTAAAACTAAAATAGTAGAAAAAGAAACATAATTCAGAGGAACCCTTCAAGGTGTATCGATAAGGTGCACCAAACACAAAATACTGTTAAAAGAACAGTGAGTTTGACCACGAAAAACTTGTCTAACAATGAACAAGAAGGTTGATGTTAGGCAATATGGGTTATACATATTTGCATGCGTTTAAGCAAATTAGGAAAAGTAGTCAACTTTAAGGTTGATAAAGTACAGAATTGGATACAATTAAAGATCCAAACATAAAGAGGAAGAGAAAAGCGTGATCAGACAGGCCTAAGCAGAAAAAGTTTTTAAAAAGAAGCAAACGAACAAGTATCCCAATGATGATCAGAACAGAATCAAGTGAAGTATAAGGAGACATGAAGAGCAGAGGATACCTGAAGACATGGAGGGAGTTGAGGTTGATATAAAGATCGCATCTTTTGAAGATCCGAGAGTTCTCTTGGAATGCCGTACTCGGAAGCCATTAGAGGTGAGGTAGAGTCAGAGTGGTACTAGCTGGTATTGTATGGAAAACGCTGATGTCGAGGGTAAGTTATAAGGTTGAAAGTGGTTGGTTCTTGATAGGCGTTGCTTTGGTTGGTCTTCTTCAGTATTTTACTTTTCAAGAGAAGAAACTAAGACAGTTCAAAAATCGATTCTTTGTCTTCGATACAACCATCCAACCAAACCAACAAACCACCTGTTTACTGTACTCTCCAATGGCTTCTTGGGTTTCATTTTAGCTAAATGATCCTGTGGGTGGAGAAGGAATATATCCTTTATCTTGTAAATGGATATACATGATCTCCAATTCCACCACCTACCTAATAGTCCACATAATTTTATTGGAATAATGAGTTACTTCTAGAATAAGAGGAAATATTGACCATGCACATTAACCATAGTTTCCTTCTTTTTACCCACAGATGATGTTTTTGACTACAACATCTCGCGGAGAGTTGTTGGTTGTTTTTATTAAGATTAAGGTGGATAATAAGCCGACATAATCGAGCTCAGACAATCTAATTGGTCCGAGCAATCAAACTGATGTCGGATAACTATCCTTAATAAAACGAAATAGGACATTTGACCATTTTTATAATACTAAATTACGTTTAATTGGACATAAATTTTTTATGATATGGAAACTGAATAGAATAGGATCAAATAATTTACAACCGAATAAAACGTAAATGACTATAATATTAAAAATTGTTGTCGTAATGTAAGATAGGAAAATGTTATTTGATCCAAGAATTTATAATATAATATAATATAAAATTATTTCACGGAGATGGTCCCAAAGGAAGTGTTGCAGAGTAGGTTCCATTGAATCTGAACATGTATGAGCTGACGATGAGTGATCGAGATTTGAACATGGGTGCCTTGATTCCATAATAGCGGATCTGCCGGAGAAGCCGGCAGCCTCCACCCTATAGGACTGGGTGAAACCAACATTGGAGAACTCATTTGGGCGAGAGCCACTTATGCGAATGGCCGGGAAAATGACGGCCTAAAGCGGGGGCCATCCCGTGGCATTGGGGCAATCACAGAGTCTTTGCCACGGACTCCCGGAGGTCCTCCTCCATGCTAATAACAGAAGGCCGGCGTTGGGAGCGGGTGCAGAGAGGGTCGTGGAGCAGGACGGTGAGTGTGATTCTAGAGTGACCCATGTGGGAGCGGGAGGCTGAGGTGGGCGGTGGGCTTGGAGCCCAAGGGGATGGCTGGGGGGTGGAGGGGAGGCCTGGGTCGGGTGGATAGGGAAGGAGGGTAGCTTGGGCCTGGGGAGGGTAGTGGAATGGGCGGGGCCCATTCGGAAAAGGAAGGTGGGGCTAGCACATGGGCCTCATGCCCCACGCGAGAACCAAGACCAGTGGGCGCGGCGGGCCGGCCGTGGCCTGACCCGAACCTTGGTGCGAGGGAGACCGGATCATCTTTGGAGGAGGAGAAGCAAGCGAAGGAAGGAAAGGGAAGGTCTTGAGTCGCCGGAAGAGAGGCTGGATCATGAGCAGAGCACAAGCTCGGTGAAAGGTGCGATCACGCCCCAACGAGTTACCGTTGGAAGGGCGGTGACGCCACGACACTGGATCCAGGTCCGTATAGATCCGGGAATCCATCAGCAAGCGAGGCGGGGCGATGACAGGGCTTCAGTGAGGATGAGGTTAGGCTTTGGGTGACTCGAGAGGCATCGAGGGGACGGGAGGAGGCGACAAGGCGGGGACAAAAGTCGGCCTCATGTCCGGTGAGACCCAAGCAAAACAGATGGTGGAGGCCCTCGTAGCTACCTTTAATTTTAATAAAGCGAATTTGGGAAAATTTTATAAGACACAACTTTACTCTTATACAATAGAGAGGTTATTTTTGATAAACCCATATATAAATGTGTCAATAAAAAATGATACAGTTTAAATAGTAAATAAGTAAAACTAACACGTTAAATAATTATGTAAATAAAATTACAATAAATACATAAATAAATAAAATATAACTCAACTTTTAAAAATAAAATATAAAACTAAAACTAAAATATAACGAAATATATCATATCTTTATTCATTGAAAAGTATCAATACCTATATGATAAAAGAGTAATAAAGTATCAAAAATTGTAAAAAGTATCAGTATTCAAATAATAAGTGAGCAATAAAGCATTAAAGAATTGACTTTAGCTATAAAAAACAATAACAATGTAGAAACACATATCGTATAAAACTATAAAATCATTAAACATAAAATTATTTATTATCTTAAACTCTCAATTGTAAATTTTTATTTTTAATGTTTAAAATGAGATGAGATATAATATGAAATTTTTTTTTTCCATCTCATTCCATCTAATTTTGTTATAAAATTTTCTTCAAAATGACAATTTCATTCCATCATAAATCTCCTGTGGAAACATAGCCTAATTAAAACACACCAACTTCAAAGACACCACCTTCTCCAACCTGTCCTTACCACAGTTTTATGGTTAGGTGAATGCTCCTTTTCCATCAGTCAAACGTCTAGAAGAACAGAATCAAGCATTTTCAAGCATTGAGCACCAAAGGAAAACGAAAACAAACATCACTTTATTATATCTCATCAGACAACATTCTTAGTTCAAACAACATTCTTAGCTTACTTCAATAAAACTCCTTCACATTCCTCCCTACCAACTGAGGAGAGCCAGACTCACACCACCGCCACGACACACCACCTAAGTTTCATCCTCGTCCTTGAAGCTTTGCATCTCCTACTGTTCAAAAACCAATGCAACTCTTCACTTCCTGCCCCTATTGGTTCCACTTTTTTTGCTACTCTCTCTTCTACCTCGCTTTCTTTTGGAACTGCCTCTGCCACCA
Source organism: Erythroxylum novogranatense (assembly GCA_029891385.1). Lineage (NCBI taxonomy): Eukaryota > Viridiplantae > Streptophyta > Magnoliopsida > Malpighiales > Erythroxylaceae > Erythroxylum > Erythroxylum novogranatense. The sequence continues at coordinate 194,132 of CM057225.1, read as the reverse complement.
GAGTTGATGGGGCCAGACACATGGTGATTCCCAGGAGCCAAAGCAGGGAACCCAACAGCAGGGATTCTGCAAAAGTCAACAATTACCATGGGATTAAGGTCTTGTTTAGTAACCAATACGAAAGAATCAAAAAAAAGAAAAAAAAGAAATGAGAATGAATCGCAAGAATCAAATTAGGAATAAAATTATTAATTATGCATGTTTGATATGAAATTAAACAAAGTTAATTGTTATGCTAGTATTTGATATCAAATATTATGAATGCTTCCTTTTGTAAATAATTAATGAAAATATTTTATATTTCATATAAAATTATTAATTTTAAATAATTTCTATGATAAAAGTATTTTGACGATAATATTCTAATAAGAATATAATCAATATCCTGACAATATTCTAATAATATTTTAATGATAACTTGATGATATTCTAATAATACTTTAATGATGACTTGATGATATTCTAATAAATATCTCTTACATCTTATTCTTGATATTTGATTCCAGCTTGCACTGATACCTTCCTCAGGAATAAAAGTCTAAGATTGTTTAGAATTCATTCCATTTTTATCATTTCCTATTTTATCTATTCCGGATAACCAAACAAGTAAAGCTAAGGAATATATGTTGCATTCTCATTCTGATCAACAAACAAGACCTAAGTATTTCGGAAAAAACACAAAGAAGAATGTACAATCCTGGAATTCATTCATATAATCACATACTGTTCCCAATCGAGATTAGAAATTTTTAATCTGTATGGTTAAGGAGCTTCAAGTCATTTGGTAGTTTAGAACCAGCATATCAAAATCTAAGTCTCTTCAACAAAATCTACATGGTTTCTATAGGATATCATGCCAGGAAAAAGCCATTCCATGAGATTAAGTATTTCAATAAAGACCCACAAGGAAGAATGTTCAATCCTAGCACTCATCCAAATAATCACATATTAATCCTAATCAAAGACTTGAAATTTTATTCTTTATTGTACGGTTAACAAGCTTCAAGTCATTTGGTAGTTTAGAAACAGCATATCAAAATCCAAGTCTCTTCATCAAAATCTCAAACATGGGGTTTCTACAGGATATCATGCTAGGAAAAAGGCCAAGTGGAATATCATTGGTATGGTGAGTTAAACTCAAAATTTTAGATTTCTTTATAGTAATTTGGATCTGAACTGACTAAGAGCAATAAAATTTCAAGTTCAACATTAACAACGAACGTGGAAAATAAAGCATTGCCAGGTAGTACGAAGCAAGTTAGATGGTACGTACCCAACAAGAGCACAGCAGACTCCTGCTTGGCCGAGGTGACACCAAATCTTCCGCCCTTTTGCAAACTAAGTCGTAAAGCCTGGTTTTCTGCAACAGTACACTGAAGCATACGCCCAAGCCTCCTGCATTCTGCTTCCAAATACTTACTCTTTAACTCTAAATCCCTCACATACATCTTTTTCCTCTCCCTTGATCTTACCGCAGCATCCCTATTTCTCAACTTCCTAGAATCAATCAGAACACACCCCAGTTACATACAAAATATCCTCTAATTCGGTAAATTTCAAATTTGACCAAGCATAATTTGCAGCCATATAACTGTTCTAACCAACAAGCAATTAAGAATTTACGGAGATGATGATGCTGAGGTTAGTTCATATAGTCAAGGGCAAAGATTACAATAACATACACAGAACAAGAATCACTAACTGGGTGAAAAAGAGAAGTTTACCGAAAAAAAAATGAAGTACCTTTTGAGTTTTTTAGAGTTTAGATAATCGGTGGCTGATCCATCGTCGTTCATTTTCTCAGATTTCTTCTTTTCAGAGCCATGATCAGAACAAATGCGGACCTGGTCAGCGGAAACACTCTCAGGAGTATCGACAAGAACATCCGCCAAAAAGATGCCCAAATCCTCCGAACAACCGTCACCCTCAAAATCATCCTTCATCAAAATGTTCTCTATCTCACCTACCCACGACGTCACAGAATCGGGTGACGGCGCGGGGAAATTTTCGGCCGCCGCCGACGCATCGGAGACGAAATGGGTATCCAAATCACAACCATCCAGAAAAAGATTATCCCAATCAATCTGGTCCAGGATGTCATCTGACCCAAACTGATTATCATCCGAACCCGACATCTAAAAGTACAAACAGAAGGAATCGGGAGACTGAAGAGAAGTGGATCACCTCCAAGATAGATAGGCCTTAGGAACTTAGGAGAAGAAATTGAAGCGAGTGTGGCATTTGTGTAAATATATAGGACAGTAAGTCAAATTACGCGCTATGCCATCACCCGGCCAATAGGAAAACGACAAGTGGACATTGCCTTTGTACATACTTAAGAGGTAAGTAAAGATAATCAAGAAAGATAAATTTTCTTTCTTTCTTTTTTGTATATTTGAATTTTAATGAAGGATTTGACTCGTCTTCAATGCTGTCCCGGGGACACATGAATCAAAAGTTGGTCGTTTTTAAATGTTTACTAAGATATGGTATGCATATTAGTCCTGTTTTTATGTTTCTCTATTATTGTCATCCTTAGACTTTCATTAACAAATACGTGAGTTTGCCCTTTGTTGATATCAATGTGTGATAATAAACAATTTCGAATTTTTGGATAGTGATTTAATTAAGTATTGGTAAATTTAGACACTACAGGTATATCTTTTAATTATATTTTATTTTATGTATTTATATATTTATTGTATTTTATTTCTATAAGTATTTAGAATGCTAATTTTACTTAATTACTGTTTAATCTGTATCATTCTTTTATTTATTTATGTATTTATTGTTTTTTATTTCTATAAGTATTTAGTATGTCAATTTTATTTATTTCTTGTTTAATCTGTGATCATTCTTTTATTATTACATCTGCATGTAGTCTATTAAACGCTCTCTATTATATAAGGTAAAATAGCATATTATCAAACCAATGCGAGACTTCAAGGTATGATGATGAAGATAATGATATATTTGAATTTTAACAAGTTCTTCAAATTTAATTATTAATAATTTTAATTTAACTGAACTTAAATTCAAGGTCAAACCAAACTGGTATCATTACTAATAGAAATGTCAATGAGTCAAACAGGGCCACGAATTAGGTAACCTGTCATCCGACAAGTAGGAATAAATCAGCCTGTGACCCGACCCAACCCAACCTAACCACAGACTGACCAAGTTAATCCTACCCATATATATATATACACGTTTTTGAAGTAAAAGTAAGGTCACAGATCAGGCCGATCACTTTTAGCCTATACCCCACCCTAAACCCGATTAACCTGGGGCAGGTCAAAATTAACATCTCTAATCACTACTCCCTTTTAAGGACCATAACACACATTTCAAATAAATTATTGTCATTTTAATATAATCAAATTCGTAAAAAAAAACCCCAATCTAAACCAATCTCACTGCCATTATATACAATTTAAGTAGATTATTATAAAATTTAATTTAATCAAATTCAAATTCAAATTCAAGCCCGACCCAATCCCAAACCAGTCAGTTATTGCTTCCTTCAAGTACCATAATAATGCAATTACCACCTTAAAACCCCAATCTTCCTTTAATCCCATATTATTTGGATTTGCTTTATCAGAAGCTATTGTCTTGTTTGCTTTAACAATTGTCCTTTTTCATGTTATTATTAGGAGACAAAACAAGTTGAAATGAATGAATATGAGAAAACGGGTGTCTGATGGATGGATCAAACACAAGAAGTAAACTACACTATACTACAAATGAGGGATGAGGTGTTTGATGGATGGATCAACCACTATAAGTAAACTACACTATACTACACATCAGGGATGAGGAAGATATATTTACATACATACTCTTAAAACATAAATCATAACCTAAGATTGTTTCAGTTTCAACACAAACACACGTCCCCACACAACCTCTCAAAGAAGGGGCTTTGGCTTTCCATCATCATTATCCACTTGCAACAGCAAACTCTACCATATGATCTACTGCATATGTTTCATCAAAAATCAAGATGAATCACTGGTCATCATTTCTTTTTAGATCGTAAGATAACCGAATACATGTTTTCCCCTGTAAAAGATTCTTCTCACTACTGAATCAGCAAAAAGTGTATCTATTTTTTGATAGGAATAACTGGTGTCTTTGTCATAGCAATACCTATTTGGAAATGAGAAAACCATGTTAGAGCGATCTAATTCATCTCTCAATTACCAAAACAGAAGAGAAAGAAGACAACCAAACACATGTTTTTACCCTCTAAAAGATTATTCTCGATACTGAATCAGCAAAAAGTGTGTCTATTTTTTAATAGGAATAACTGGTGTCCTTGTCATAGCAATGCCTAATTGGATATGGGAAAACAATGTTACCTTTCAATGCCCAATCAATTCAATTTGGGACCAGGGTAGAATCTTGGAAACTGAGAGCAAAAGAGATCTACATTCTATGCCCTCCAAGTACAAGTACAAAAACACTGAAGTAGAGAAGTAGTAAACTATTTCAGACAATTCATTGCAAGTATCCTATGCTCTTCTATTCCAAGATTAATCCTTGAATTGCTTTGGCTTGCCTTCCTGCCTAACTAAAGAAAATTAATTCCTTGGCTTGCGTCCAAGGGGTCGGTTTCAATTGGAGATATTCCTCTTTCTTAGCCAAGTCAAGAACAAAGCAGAAGCAAAAGGTTGCAAAATTTTCCAGCCAAATTTAACACAACTATTCTGTACTCTTTATGGAAAAGTACAACGAAGTTCATAAGAAGCAGACTATTTCCATACAAATTAGTGCAACGGGCATTGTAACAAACTGTACTAGAGATTAATAAAAGATAGAAAGCTAATCCAGATCAAAGTAACTTGGCCTCACATTGAGATGTATTCATGAAAATGAACCAAGAAACAGCCACCATTCATCGGAGATAATCTAATAATTTCAACTCCCAGAAGCATTTATAGCATCAACTAATACATATCTAATCCTCGAAACTATGAATCACAAATTGTCAAATAGTCAAAAGTTGTTTGAAAGCATAAAGCAGAGTAGAAATATAATTACCAACAAGAGAAAAATGTGAAAAGCTGAACCATTTCACACTACGAACAAAGTGTTTGAATCCCATCGGCTCTCTCCCCAATTACTGCTTCTCCTCTCTTTCTCTGTTCCACTGCTCAATCCTAGCCCTTCGTTCCTCACTGCCTTCCCGAGCTGGAGGAGGACTCCAGCTTCTCTTGGGACTGCCATGTCTTCTCTTAAACCCATCTCGATCGTACCTGTCTCCTCCACTCCTCCGACCATTCCCTCGGTAATCACGATGATCCCTCTCTCGCTTATCACTCTCCCGATCTCTATCTCTATCTCTATCCCTATCCCTATCCCTCTCCTTCTCCCTCCTATGCCTGGGACTCAGACTCCTGCTCCGGCTCCGACTCACTCTATATCCACGGTATCTTCCAAACAGCTTCCTCCTCAATTCCCTCCCTATCAATTTCACATGCATGAAATTGCAGTAGCCACCGCGGTTACAGTTATTTTCCTCGAACTGCCTGCACGTAGCTTCACGGAAGTCGGTTACAGGCGAAAAATCAGCTATAATTGGGCGTCCAGAGTAAAACCGCCCCTGCAAAGCCTGTAGCGCGGCGGCAGCCTGATCCTCCTCTCTGAACTGGACATATACGTTGCCGATCATGTGGTCGGCGAGGTTATCGCAGACGTTGAGGCTCTCGATCTCGCCGAACTTGTTGAGTTCCTCAAAAATGTCCTCGTAAAAGTCCTCGAAGTGCTCCTGGATCTTGCGAGGGTCAATAGGCTGGCCTTGAGCATCGACGCCAGGAGTGATCATGTCAGGGCGCTGGTACATGTTGGACAAGAGGAGAGTAGGAGAAATGGTGGGGCGGTTGTGAAGGCGAGAGCAGCGATCACCGTGGCGGCAAGCTCCGATCTTGAAGTAGAAAGGGCAGTTAACACGGTCCTTCTCCGTTCCGAATATGGAGGCCAAATGCTCCGCCATGGATACAACCAAAGCTCCGCTTAGCTTGCTCTTGGGATGAGTCCTAAATCAAAATATGAGAAACACAGAGAAACCCTAATTCGAAAACAAGCCAATTTGGGGGAGAGGGTGAAGAAGATTCTAGTGAAATCCAATTGGACTACTCCGGGCTTTTCTACTCCAAATCAAGCCCCCATTTCACCGAATTTCCAACCTTTCATTTCAAGTATCGTATTTAAATCATTTAATTGAGTTAAAATTCAAACTTGAATTTAAAATTTACAAATTCTTTTAAATTCAACCTGTTATTAAAAATTGAGATCGATTTAGATTGACCTAATATAAAATCTTATCAATACAATTAGAAATAGGCTAAGCTCAAGTCAAACCCAAAACTTTAAATTTAAAATCTGATCAAATTAAATTTGATCGGACTTCAAATTTAAAATTTCGGATTTGACTTGATAAATTTATTTTTATTTTTTAGAAGTTAATAACATCTTTTTTACCGAAAACAATGTCATTTTGTGTAAAATATTCATAATTAGAGCTAAGCCAAATCGAACAACTAAAATTTAAACTGCCCAAAACTTAAATTTTTTTAAAAAAGTATAGGCTTGAAATTCAATTAAGGGTGTACTTGTTTAAGGATAATAGAAAAAAAAAGTATGGGAATGAAATGAAAACTTATGTTTAGTATCAACCTATTGTTGAAGAGATAACATTTTTATTTCTCCATTTTCAACAATACTCCATTCTTCTAGATTACGAGAAATGAGATTTATTGTTAGCAATACTTTATTTTCATTACTTACTATATTCATTTCTATTTTATTATTATTACCATCTGTAAATCAAGCACCTCCTAATTCGAACCATACTCATTGACTCTAAACTAAGTCAAGGTCTTTTTTTGTGTTGCTCTATCTACCTATTGATAACGAATTTAATAGAATTTCTATATGGGAACTTAGGTCAAAACAATCTACACCACAACTTGTGCAATATAGACAAAGTCTTCAAGAATGGACACACTATTCCAATAATCAATATGCTCTAATTGATACTATTCAAGGAAAATAAAAAAGGAACCAAAGCTATAACAAATATAACTAACTTCCATTGCCATAGAGTCAAAGCTTGCAGAAAACGAATTAAAATGTAGAAGACATAAAATCATACTTGGTGTGGTTTGTAACCATTAACAAACTCAAACCATTTCTTCAACACAAATCAAAGTCCACATGAAAACACAGCTCCTAGATACAGATCAGGCTTCAGAGGTAGAAGCTGATGTATACCTGACATCACATAACCAAATTCATCACAAGGACTAGGTTTTTTACTATTTCATCATCTAGGAAGACTGTTTGAAGGGAAATGGCGTAACGGGTTCTGCCTCAAAAGCTCTGTTTCCCTGCACAAGAAAAGTGTACCATCAGGATAAGCAAATCAGTTCGTATCATACGTTTCTTCTGGAATAGCCACTGGATTAAATAGATGAGCTACTTACTTCTTGATATCTGAGTCATCCTGTCCTCGTAGCTTCAATGTTGAAGACTTTGCGGTGTTACTGTCCGATTGTTCCGTTCTAATTGCAAAACAAATTAATGGAAATTGAGAGGATAAAGTAATATATAAAGGATGAACAAGTACTGAGAAGAAATGTATAAGCACACGTTGAGTTGAACTATATGATCTCTCAGCAAATATGACATCAATGAGTTAAATATTGCCAATAGTACTCACTTTCTGCATTCATCATCAACAAACACTTGAATGCAGGCACTTGGAGTTGGTCCCCCAATTCGAGGCCCAGGTCTTTGTGGAATCTGGGAGAAAGAAGAATTTGATCACATATATCTTAAAATGCAACATGAAATGGATACAGGTCTGATGAACTGTCAATAAGAATGTTTTCCCAATATAAGGAAGCACCTTGTATGTTGTCCACTTGGTAGGTGCTGCATTATTTTCTTTATTTCTCTCTGCTCGACCACCAAGGCTGCTCCATGTATTCAAATCCGTCTTTGACTTTTCTGATTGATGTCCCAGCATGACATTCTCGCTCTTGTCTTTGTAGATAGAAAGAGGAGCTCTCTGGATCCTACAGGAAAACATAATCATACTATAATTGCAAGAAAACCAGTAATCAGAAGGACAATATGATGAAAACATCACTAAAATGGAAGCAAAAGGGATCAATTGACCATATTCACACAGGCAGATAAGAAATTGTACAGGAATCTTATCTTCAGTGTTTCTGAATATTTATGGTGTCTAAGCATAATTTCACAACTACCAACATTCTTCAAAGAGCATAATCCAAAATGTTTACCTGTCTGTCTTCAATTCCTTCCTGGAATAACTAGAACTCCCTACATTTCTTCTGCCTGCATGGAAGGTATTCTATTCAGCATACAAATACTCATGATGACAAAATACAACAGAAAATGTTTACCGTTTTCTGCACCGGCCAAGACAGTTCCAAAGCTTCGAGCAGTTAAATGAGTTTCTCCTGAGTCCTCCTAAGTAATTAAACAAATGAAATAATAAATAAACTTAGCAAAATCCAATCGACCCTCTTTGTTACCAAGAATCCCATACCTCCATAACCTTTGGTCTTCTTGTGGAACGAAGGAGAAACTTCTTGTAGGCATCATTCAGTTTCTCTGCCGGTTGTGCATCTCTGAAAAAGGAGAGACGTTACTTAGTCGAGCAAGCTGTTGTATACAAATAATGATAGCAACAAGTCTAATTTAAGTTGAAGGATAATTAATAAAAATTAGCTATTTCTGTAACAGTAAAGGAATAATGACAAAAGCTCTGCAGAACTAGACTTGATCCCCTGGGTATAAGAATTTCAAGTGACTGCTTAGCCACACACGCAAACTATTCACAACCAACTAAAGTAATCATACCATCTATACTTCCATTATACACATAAAGTGGGAAAGGTATCCAGTGGAAGGTGAATGATCAAACATATGATGCGAGTCCTAGATCAATCTCAAGCAAAGAATAGAGCTCTCAAGTATGATATATAAGAACTAAGCCTTTGTTTGAATCCTTACTTGCACAAGGGAAAGGAAAGGAAATATTGAGGGAAAAGAGGAAAAAAGAATGAAAGAGAAACAGGACTTCCTTTCTTCTGTGTATTTTCTTAATTTATCAAAGGAGAGAATTGAAATTTATACTGGACAAAAGATGTTTTTGAGATCTTTATGCCCTTAATTAAGAAGAAAGGCAGGTGGGAGTTGTGCAGAAGAAAATAAGAAGAAAGGCAGGCAAGAGTTGTGTAGAAGAAAACAAAAAGAAAGGCAGGAGGTTGTGTTCTGAGTGGGTGGCTGAGAGTGTCTTTTTTGTTGAGTTAAATGAAGATATTATGGTAATTTACATATATTAGGGTTATCTTCTGTTGGATTTCTCTTCCTTTCCCACCAATTTGATGGGAAATACATTTGCCACAAACTTCACTTGGTTTCCTCTCTATTCTCTCACTTTCCCTTTGCTTATTTTTGTCCAAACGGTGGAATCTAAAAGAAGTTCAATTCTCTTTCTTTCTTTTCTCTTGCTTTCCTTCGATCCAAACCAAACTTAAATAGGATACAAAATTACCTGGAGATCCCAAGATAGAAAATGTCATTTGCAGCTTTCGTCTTAGACTTTGATTCCATATGCAGGGCATAGGCTATGTAGTAAGCAGAGTGGGAGATTCCAATTTCATTGGCATCAAGGAAAGTGTAGATGACTTGAGCATCATCACAGCTTTCAGCCTGGAAGTTTTGGTTCAAGCAAACACTAATTGAGTAGATGAAGAACAATAAGATGAGAAAAAATGGGAAAAAAAGTGAAGGAACTCACATATTCTAACCAAACTTTAAGGTACCGAAGATCATCCTTGTATTGATGTGAATTCCAAAAGGTACGCACGCATTGTTCATAAATGACAATGAGTCCAGAGCAATCTCCTCCAGGTGGAAACGCCTCCTGAACCCATTTGATGCACCTGTTTTGTTTCAGAGAACAGAGAAGAGGTTAGATTAGAAATCAGAAGTTGAAGAATCATATCAAGCAAACCAAGAAATCTGACATGTTAATACTCACTGAAGCCAAGGAAGAAGAGGGTCATCACCTTCATACTCATCAATCGCCCCTATTAACTTGCTGGAGAGCACAAATTTGAGACTTAGTTTTCAGGAGAAAACAAATTCAAAGAAGAAGAAGAACAGAAGAAGGACCTTCGAGTGTAGAGGAGAGAATTCTTAAGAGTATTGTTAGTTTGGGATTTCAGGGTTTGATTCAAGACATGAACGTTTCGACCTCTCTTCAATGGCCTGACATTTTCCTTGAACAGTTCCCACTCGTTCCCAGTCTCTCGTTTGGACGCAAGGAACTCCGTCTCAGGATCCAACCATCCTTCATCTTCTTCTTCTCGCACCTTCCTGATTCCATTATTACCGACGATCGTCCCCGCCTCCATGCCCGTCACGACCTCCAGAGGTTAAAATTTGAAATGAAAGACTAAGGAAAACGCGCCTTTAGTCTTCGATTTGAAATTCAAAAGTTAGCCCAATTCACACTGGGCCGTTCAATGTAAACCCAACCCAATCCAACGGAGGAGGAAGACTCGAGAAAGGCAAACCCCATTCTTATCAGTACACTGTAGATGAAAGCGACGGAAAGAGAGAGGCAAGGAGAAAGAGGGCGGTTACAACTTTAACCTACCTACAAGCATAGGCTGTCATTGTGAATTGCGATCTACATCCACACTAGAAGCCAATACGATGTGGAAGACGCCGACTGGTACACGACTACAGGCGATGAACCTCTATTCATCGCACACGCATAATTCCGGCCCATTCCCCTCCAAACCGCCATCCCTAAACAAGATCATCCTCAGCAGGAAACCACCGACGGCGAGAGTCAGAGCAGCGGGAGCGAAGTTCAAGGGGACGCACATGAGAGAGAAGCAGTTGGCGGAGATGATAGAGAAGAAGGTGATGGAAGCGAAGGAGGTGTGCGGGGAAGATGAGAAGTCGGACGGGTGTAAGGTGGCTTGGGACGAGGTGGAGGAAGTTAGTCAAGCAAAGGCTGATCTGAGACGGAAGTTGGAGAAACAAGATCCGCTAGAGTATTTCTGCCTGGATCATCCGGAGACCGATGAGTGTCGTATCTACGAAGATTAAACTCAACAACAACTATTACTATGCTTTCTTCTTCATATTGTTCGTATAGCTATTATGTAATTTGCTTTCCCTGAATTCTGAAATCTGATCAGTGATTTGTAATAGACCGGTGAAGTAGTATTCATAATAAGTGTCCGTACTATCCTGACATGTTGAAATAGCTTGTAGATGAATCAATGTGAGAATATGTTTGCAAATCCTAACATCTTAAGATTAAACTGAACCTCACAATAAGAAACTGCACTAAGATACGAACTTAACTGTCATGATTCTATTGACCGTTAAAAGAGATATCAGTATGGTCCTAAACAAAGATGAAGAAAAGCACACATCCACAACAAAAGAGAAGATGTCATGTTGGGGGTAAAGCTACATAAATAAAACTAAAGAGGTCGGAAATAAAGTCCCTTTACTCCTCATCAATGGCTCCAGTTTCTTTGACATCAACATTGAAGTTGTATTCCTGATCACAACCCAGATATGAATCACACATGAAGTAAAGAGTATACATCTTCCTTCCGGGTTCTGCAGGTGCAGTGAACCCGAGTTTAACCTTTGACTTCCGTTGAAGCGAAACCCTCTTGATAGCCACCAACTGGTTAGTTTTTGTATCACCAACTACAAGCCACCACCCTTCCTCTTTGGGTTTAGGATACCTGGGAGCATCCACAGTTCCCACCTCCGTCCTCCCCTCCAGATCACGTTCAAGGGTCACCTGTAAAGTAACATCCTCCCCTGCCTGCACATTCTCCCCCTCCATTATTTCGTATGATAAGTCAATATTGGGGTACCGATTGCAGAACCTCACAATATCTAACAGCATCGAATCTGACATCTGCAGGAGGTCTCGCCTTTCATCATCTTCCATCTCCACCAAATCAAATACAGTCTCTATGCTCTTTCCAGCATTCTCTTGGCACTTCCTCGCCAACTCCTTTGTGAAGTGAGGCAATTGCAGAAGCATGGAATCACGCTCCCACATACCCTGTGTCAACATTTGACTGACTTCCATTGCAAGAAGAGCCAGGCTTAGCCAACCATTACTTGAGATAACATCAACCATTGCTTGAAGCAACCTACTTGCAGAAAGAAGCACCTCCCGTTGATCCAATGCAAGATTTCCGCCCACAGTTTGCCGTGAAAAATGTGCTTGAAGCAGTGCATTTGCCTTCACATGGGGATCAGTGTATCTGGGATTGTCAAATGAGAACCTTTGGTGATTGATCAACCTCCGAAGTACCTCTTCTTCCCCAGGCCGTATGGAGAGCTGTGCATATTCTGAAGCTGAAGCCAGAATCTCTAGTAGACCTTTCATCTTCGTTTTGGGAGTCAAAGAAGAACTAAAACGCTCTATGGTAGTGTAACTAATATAGTAGTAAGATGCTATCATGCCAAGATTGAGTGGAGAGAGGTCCACATCATCCTCAATTGTGACACATTTACTTGCCTCTAAATCACTCAGCGTATTTTCAACAAGCTCGGATAGATGATCAGAGAGATGCCTGTGGCTGACTCCCTGGAGATTGTAGTAGTTTGGATTCTGTGTGAGCCGCCTGTACATGAAAGTCCACGTGAGATAATCTACTGCATCCTGTTTGTTCTCGACAACTCCAGCAACAATCTCTGCATTAAAATTGTCATGAAGGAAATGGTGCAGATGACTTTCAACTGGGAATGCTTCATATAAGAATTTCTTGTAGTATTCTTTACGAGGTGCATGACAGAGAATGACACACTTTCCCGAGTTATCCAGCAGAGGTCGACTAGCATGACCCATCATCTGTAACAGATCGGTTACAGGGTAATCTGTGTGCGCATTTTCACGCCCATCATAATATTGAGTCCCCATCACTACCACCAAATGAGCGGACAATGGAACCCCCCAACACATTGAACTACTCATCACACAAACCTGAATCCACCCAGCTTCAAATAGCTGTGACACCACTTCTTGATCCAAGCTGCTCAAGCCCTCATGCAAGTAGCCAACACCATGCTCCAAAGTGGCTTTTAGTGTTTCTTCCTGTATCTTACTAATGAAAGGCTCTAATTCTTCAGGAGACCGCAATGCAAAAGCAGGAGTGTCACCACCATCCATACTTGAGTATGTCATCAGATCCACAGCAGTAAGACGCACATGTTTTCTTGTAGGAACAAACACGATGGCAGGCTTTGCATTTTTTGCATGCTGTACAATAGCAGTATATGTTGGTTTGGTCATAGCCTGCATCCTTGCTTCAAAATTCGCAATATCCACACCCTGAATGTGTATTTCCAGGGGCACAGGACGTACACCAGGAGGGAAATTAAAAAGGCCATGTGAGGTGGCCCCTATCCATTCCCCAAGATCCTTTGCATTGGCAAGAGAAGAAGAAAGAGCCACAATTCGAATCTTGTTTTCAATCTGACTTGCAATATATCTCATTCTAGAGACAATCACCTCCAAAATAGGTCCACCCTGACCCCCAATCAAGTGGAGCTCATCAACGATAAAAAGACTAACCTGTTGTACATACTTCCTTTGCTTCCAGCGACGGGACAAGGCATCCCACTTCTCTGGAGTGCTTATGATTATCTGACCCTTTTCAAGAAGCCTCAAGTCTGTTGCCGTCTCCCCAGTTAATTCAACGATACGCAAGCCAAGCCCTTTGCCAAACTTCTTCTCCCAATCTCGATACCGTTCTTTGGCAATTGCTTCAAGAGGTGCAATGTACACAGCACGAATAACATTATCAGGCCCCTTTTGATGATTTCTCAATATAGCAAACTCAGCACATATGGTCTTGCCACTCCCTGTAGGGGCAGCAACCAAGACATTGTCATCTGTATTATAAAGAACAGTGAATACTTGAGTTTGGACAGGATTGAAATGTTTGAAATCCTGATAAAGGGCTTCATATAATGGATTCCTCAATGCAGTCACAGGCAAAGGTTGCAAATCCAATAACTCTGTTGGAGGAGGATATTTCTCTGGCAAGATAAGGTGCCTGAAAGAGACAGGCAAAACAGTCTGTGATTGAATCCATCTGTCAGACACAACATGAATGAAATATTGAGGAGGTAATGGTTCATAGATTGGAACAGTGAAAGTTAACGTGTGATCCTCATCAATGTACTGCTTCTTCAGCATAAAGTATTCATGATGAAGTATGTACTCGCCATCATTATCCTCCACAATAACCCAAAATGGTTCTACATATCCATGGACCTTGTCCTCCCACTGAAAGTCTGGAGTTATTGTAAGTTCAACCCTCAATACAGTGCGTGTAATTGGCTGTACATGCGCAGCAAGGTTTAGCTTTGGGAATTGGTGGATGAATTTGTGCAGTGTTCTGCCCATCTTTGGAAAACGAATGAGCTCACCAATCTCCTGTGACGAGAGATCATAGTACCTCTCCCATGCCAAATCCTTCTTCTCCAACTTCATCAGAATCTCATTTGGGATCCCATTAAATTGGCGAAGAGGTGTTTGGACACTCCACATCCTCCTGTTTACCATTTTGCACAAGTTCAAAGCCTTCTCAGATAATTGTGCCCAACCTCTTTTCAAGACAATCTCAAACAAAGCTCGCACAAGACGACCAGCACTCTGACCATTATAACAAAGATAAATTAGAAGAAATGAGTAAGTATGAGCATTATAAATTTGACAAGAAAAGAAAGATGTCACGAAAATAGGATATCAAAAGAGAAGTGAACCTGAGTTATGTACACCATGTCAGAAGTTAATGAAAGCCCTTCAAGCTTCAGCTGTGAAATATATGCCTGTAGCAAAACATTTATCTTTGCACTAGGCTCTTCCAGGGTTTCCTTGATGGGAATTGGCACCCGTTCCAAAAGCTTTGCCAGTTCCATCTTTTCATCTTGCCTCACAGTCATATACTTGAACTCTTCACTGAGCGAGAACAGACGGTAAAGCTCAATATCACCCATTGTTGGCTTCAGATGCTCATTATAAGTGGAAATTGTTCCATGAGTGATATAATAGTAGCTAGCAATCCGACCCAGATCAGTGACCTGAAAATATCCACTTTTCCTGTCGTACTTAACGAGATTGTTCTTGTCCAAGATAGTTGCAGCAGAATGAATCTGCAAAAAGACCATTAGAACAAGATTAAACAATTAGAAACAAAAAACGGAAGCAAGTAGGTCAGACTGAATACCTAAAAAGTTCAGTTAAATCAGAACATGAGGAACATGACTACTTGCACAACAACAATAATAGGTTGCAAAAAGAAGTTGTCATGATTAAAGGGTAGAAGACAAGACAAATTGCAGAAGTAATTATCCAAGGTTTGTATGAATGTATCAACAGAAATAAGTGGCCACTGCTATGCTATGTAAAAGCTAAAACCCCCCTCAGAGTCAAATGTTAAATAACTCTTCTGTTTATCCTTCTTATGGAGTTCCCAAACTAAATAGTTTATTCGCAATTTTTATCATTTCATTAGCCTTTTTACTTGTATGACTAATAAATATTTTCTTAGTTGAAGGATCAGATGATATGCACAGTATCAAAACTGAATTAGAAACTAAAAAGAGTCGTCTCAAATGAGCTAGGATGCCACTGAAAATACAAAGGGAAAAGAAATTCAAACTGCTATCCTCAATCTAAACATTAAACTACATGAAAGAATGGAAAGAAAAAGTTGTATGACAAAATTAACAGGAATTAGAATGGCTTAGATATGAGGAGAAACACTCTTAAACCATATCAAAGAGTTCAGTGCTTACCAAGTCGGCCCTCCTCTCCTCTAACGTAATATCTCGAGTAAGAACATCTGGTGCCAAGCCATAAAGTGTAGGATTTCGCAACATACGGACATACAAGTAGGTATATCCAAGCCAATTGCAGGCTTCTCTGGCATTTTGAACTGTCCCAAGAACAATTTCTGCATTCAATTGATCAGCCAGTTTGGATACAAACTGACTTTCAATGGGAAGTTGTTGATTCATCAAAGAGAGATAGAATTGCAATTCACTATGGCCAGTAATGATGATCCCTTCCCCATAAGAATCAAATTGAGGCCGTCCGGCACGACCCAACATCTGCATAACATCCAAAGGACTTAGCTCCATCCACGATCCTTTTTCTGGTGAATATATCTGAGTCCCTTTGATAATCACCGTATGGGCTGGTAAATTAACACCCCATGCAAGAGTTGCAGTGGAAACCAGCACTTGCACGTGCCCATCTGCAAAGAGCTCCTCAACAAGTTGTCTATCACCCCTTGTCATCCCCGCATGATGTATTGCAAAACCATATGGTAGAAGATCCTTGAGATCATTACTTTTGACAATATCTGTATGACTTTGGAGAATCTCACGGCTAGCACTGTCCTCTTTCAAAAATCTACCAAGAGTATCATTTGCAAGTGCTGAATCTCGTATTGCTCGAGCTGTTTTGGCCGTTTCCTTCCTCGAGTGGACAAATATAAGAACTTGATGCTTTCCTGCAACAGACATCACCTTCTCATAACACACATCATTCATCAACTGGAACCTCTGCAGAGGCTTCTTAACTGTGATTCCTATATACTGTTGGGCGAGAGGCACAGGCCTGTAGCTATTATCGAAATGGAAGAGCCCTTTTTCAACATCAACCCGTAAAAACAATGCCACATCTTCAAAGTTAGGGAGTGTAGCCGACAAACCCACCAGCCTGATATGTTCTTTTGTGGTTTCAATTTGTCTTACAGTTCTAGCAACGATACTCTCAAGCACTGGACCTCTGTTATCATGAAGAAGATGAATCTCATCAATGATAAGAAGTTTGACAAGTTGAGTATAGGTACGGTCCCCAGATTTTCTAGTGATGATATCCCACTTCTCAGGAGTTGTTACAATAATTTGTGTTTCTTCAATTTGTTGTCGACTCAGACTCTGATCCCCACTCAATTCTCTCACAATGACACCATAATCCTGTAACCGATGTGACAAGTTACCCACTACTTCAGCTACAAGGGCTTTCATAGGTGCCACATACACTATCTTATAGTTGCTATGGTTGAATGAACCATCTGAATTCCTATTCAACGCAATCTGTTGAAGGATGGTGAGGACTGCCACATTAGTCTTCCCTGCTCCAGTGGGTGCACAGAGCAGGATGTTATCTGCCTTGAAGAGGGCAGTCTCATATACTTTGCTTTGTACCCTGTTCAACTGTTGCATCCCTTTGAAAGCTGAATGTGCCCAATCCGGCATCTCAGAAATCTTGACCAACTTCTCATCGGGAGCTATGGGTTTTGGCTTTAAAGCGGGTACATGAACTTCTTCATAGCCTTTGCTGTGATGTCTATAAGAACCAACAGGAAGATCACACTTCTTATTTGCCATGAAAAGACCACCTTGTTCGAAAGCAATGGAGTCCAAATCTAGCAACTGTGGCTGCCCTTTCAACCAACCACTATCAGCATCTCTATCAACAATACCCCGCCTTCCGTCATCTCCATCTCCATCTCCACCACTCTCATCTTTCAGTCGACGAGCCTCTTCTCTTATACTCTTCTCTAAGTTCTTCTGCCTCTCTTTTGCAGTTGCCCTGGTGGCATGCAACTGCTCCAGGATTGCTGCCAAATCTGGGCCTGAACCCATCATTTCGTCCTCAATATGCTTCCGCTCTTGCTGATCTTTAGACCTAGCCAAACGTGTACACCACACAATCTTCAGCCTGTTACGGCATAGAAACTTAATAAGGCTGAATTTGTCAAACTCGAGGAGCATCAACAAGTTCGACTCAACATCCCTGTCGTCCCCCTTGGCAAGTATCTTAAGCACCTCCTCAGCAAGCTTCTGGCACTGCTGTGGGTCAATCTGTTGTTCAAAAGCTTGTGAAATCTTCCTCTGGAGCCAATATGCATCAATGTCCTGTACATTGAGGCTCATGCCCTCACTAGCTTCCCCCAAGTCATCATCATCAATTCCGCCGCCCATTTGCATAGCACTGGCACCATTGTTGTCCACCAAATCCTCATCATCTTCTTCATCCTCAGGCACCATATCAAGATCACTTTCATCTTCATCATCCTCATTATCTTCATCAAATTCAACAGCCACGCCAACATCATCATCAAGGGCATCGTCCCCATTGGCTGCTGAAGCACCGGTAGCATCTCCACCTTCTTGAAAATCAGTGATAAGCCTGCCAATGGAAACAAGTTGATCAAAAACATGGTTGGGAATAGGGTTGAGCAACTTCTCAATCTCCTTCTTCTTGTCCGGAGTCTTAACGGTCTCATTCTTTAGCACGGCCAAAATCTCATCAGCAGCAGCACTAACAATGTTGAGTGGCTGGCCACCCAATTGCTGCTGGATAACGCTGAGCATAGCCTCATAGGCAGCTCTAGTTTCCTTGGTCTTGGGCTGGTAAACACCTTCCTCGGTAGAGGTCAAGACACTTTCTTCATGAAGCCGTCGCCTCTTGGTTTGGCGGCTGGGAACAGGTTCAGAAAGAGGATCTCGCTCCTTCTTCTTCTTAGCTTTCTGAAGCTTCTCCTCTAACTCGGGAGGTTTGCCTCTGTAAGCACGGTCACCAAAACTTTTGGGATCAATCTTTCCCCAAAGGGACTCAGGCTCGCCAGTAGGCTCATGAGTGTCCCGGGGACGAGAGTCTGTGGTAAGAACTAGACTAGAGTTGGCTCTGTACTCATACTGTTTGAAGCGGGCGTGAGCCTCCGCACCACCACCAACATTCGACATTTTCGGTTTTCCAGAAATCAAATCTCAAGACCCTAATCCCGGAAAAAAAATATAAATACAGAAAAATTAATCCGATAATCTAAAACAAACTATCATAAAAGCAAACCTGTTGCGAACCGAATCATAAAATGCTTTAAAACAAAAACCCTAAACCCTACAAACTTAACGAAAACAATAAACGGAACAAGAAAACAAAAGGAGTGATTGAACGAGAAATGGAGCGAACGAACACAAAGAAATCAATCGCAAGAACTTGTTGTGATGAAGGAAGGTCATGCGTACTCAGATTAACAAACTTCTACACTCTTCAGCTTCAACTTCTCTCTCCCGAGCTCTGCAAGCGGCAAGTGATCGACGTCACGGTGCAGCTCTAACCTGCTTCTAAGTTTAACTATAGGAGTGAGTCAGCAGGAAACGCCTGTGGATATCCATACGACGCCGCTCAATTGGAAAAATTAGAATAGTAAACGACGCCGTTCCAAATGAAAAAAAACTAATAAGCAATCCGACCAGGAGTGGGGCAGTAGGAAGGAACCGCCTTTGGATATTCATACGACGCCGCTCAATTGGAAAAATTATAATAGTAAACGACGCCGTTCCACATGGGAAAAAAAATTAATAAGGAATCCAACGAGGAGTGAGTCAGCAGGAACCGCCTTTGGATATCCATACCACGCCGCTCAATTGGAAAAAGTAGAATAGTAAACAACGTTCTGTTTTTTTTTAAAAATCAAACAAAGGAAATTGCATTAATAAACTTTGTCCGCAGCTAACACTGAAGAAATATAGAATGAAAAAGATAAATCCTAATAAATAAGACCTGACATAAAAAGAGTATTTCTTGCAATGGTATGAGTTATACAGTCTTGCAGATCTTTATTACAAAATGAAATCAAAATGAAACAAAGAAATAAGAATCAAGAATAATAGAATCGACGTCTGAACGATTTCTTTTCTTTTATACAAAAAAAAAAAGAATAGTAAACAACGCCGTTCCACATGAAAAAAAGTAACTAATAAAGAATCCAACCTTTCTATATAATTATGAAAATCACAATAATAAAATATTATTTTATAAAATAAAATAATTTATTTGATAATAACAACTAATAATTATTATTAAATAATAATATTCTCTTTAAAATTTATAATTACGTTTCACTTTTCTTTCATAAATTACAAATTAATAAATAATAAATTTTCCTTCAAAATTAATTACTAAATGATATTTTTCATAAATTGGTAACTACTTAATCTAATTATATAATATCATATCAAATATATTATAACAAGTTGCAACATATCAAATATGGCCTTATATGTTGTTTTTAGGACGAGATGAAATGGGCTAAGCCTAAACTTAACCCGAAGTAATGTGTCATCTTTAGATTGAGGCGTTGTTCGTGGAAGAGGTGTCTAAGCTTGGCAATGGACTAGGCTGAGTTCAAGCCCACCCAGATTCGAAACTTAACCGGACTTATGGATCTCATCTTGAGTTCAAATTTGATTAAATTTGAACTAAATTTGATTAAAGAATTTTAAAATTAAAAAGTAAACAAAGTCATTTTGAAAATTAGAGCTTTTGGTTTAGATGAAGTGTCTGTTTGGTTAAGCCTTTAAATAGTAAATAAATATTTTTTACTGCAAATTAAAAAAATGAATATTTGACTATAAAATAAAAAAGTACTTTTTAGTAGATATAATTTTTTGGCAATTAAAATATAACCTTTAAGTAGTTCAAATTTGAAATTTCTCTAAAAGTACTTTTCATATAATTAATGAGTTTATTTTATAGTCTTTTTGTCTTATGTTTTACACATAATTTTCACAATACTCACAAACAAATTTTCAGTTTATTTTTATATTTATATAATATTATTTGTCTTTTATATATTTTAATATTTATTTTTATATTAATTTTATTTATGTTATAATTCATATAAAAGATTTGGTTAGATATATATTCATTTATGTTTCAGTATAGTTTAAAATTATATAATAATTAATATATTATACTTTGCATATTATTTAATATATTTTAAATAATTTTATTACAAAATAAAATATAGTTAAAATTAAAAGTATTTTTTATTTTTATGTTGCCAAATAATCTACTATAAGTTATTTTTAAAAAAATTTTAAATGACAATCAAATAGTTAATTAATTAAAAAAACTCTTCTCATCAAAATTCTGTTTAAAAAAATTCTACTAATATAAGCTCATCTAAGTAAGCACTAAGTCCGCCAGTCCTGACTTGACATTTAAAGTAAACTCGCATTAAGATCATTAAGGTTGGGTCAATTTAGGCCTAACAAAAATTATCATTTGATTCTATTCAGCCCTTGTCCGATTGGTTAGGCTTTATCAATGGCTTTGCCAAGTTGGCGTTTTTAAGTCTGATTCCGAGCCGCTTCGCACTAACATCTTCTCTTCAGTATCTTACATTACGTTACGTGTGAAACTGCATATTGCATGTTGCTATCGTCATATTGTACGTAAGGCTAGCGTCGAATTCGCGATCTAATTACCAAACTGCACATGCTGTTCGTTGAATTTTGGCTTTGCCATGTGATTTCATGTGATGTGGGGGACAAATCTAGCTCACAACGCCACCACTCCTTCACCCGTGTATTTATGGATATAATATGACAATTACATGTCGTCTAAAGGAGGCATATTCCCGAAGCCTCCCTTTATTTGAATGCATCCCATTTTGTGAATTCTAGTGGCCAATGGAATTGGCCCAATTTCAATCGTGATTT
Organism: Erythroxylum novogranatense; assembly: GCA_029891385.1. Taxonomy (NCBI): domain Eukaryota; kingdom Viridiplantae; phylum Streptophyta; class Magnoliopsida; order Malpighiales; family Erythroxylaceae; genus Erythroxylum; species Erythroxylum novogranatense. The sequence continues at coordinate 172,505 of CM057225.1, read as the reverse complement.
CATCCTCGCTCTGTCGCCTTATTGTCAGTACATTTCGCCCCATCAACTTCTTGGATCCCATAAGTTGGTCTGGGTGCTTCCGATAGCGGTCTTTTTACAATTACGTCTACTTACTCTATATTTTTGGGCTATGACTCCGAGTTGTCACATAAGGTTTGGAAAACCATTTGGTAGTGGCCAGGACCGCCATGCACCCACTCATTTCTCTGGTTGCTCGGGCATGATCGGCTCCTCACAAATCATCATAGGGTTCACCTGCAGCTCACTTTGGACAACCGCTGCCCACATTGTTCTTTCGATAAATCTTCGCTTCACACTGTGCGGGATTGCTTTAAAGCTTGTCGAGTTTGGACCTGTTGTCCCCTCAACTTGCTGCGTTTGCTTTTTTTACTCAGCCTCTTCGAGAATGATTACACACTAATCTCCACACCCGCAGCCGGTTGCTGGGCCATGATTGGGCTACCATTTTCGGACTCACTTGTTGGTTCCTCTGGATTTGGAGGAACAAGTCGTTATTTGATACTCATTTCACTTGGCCCCCCTCCCGGATGCTCTCATTTTGCCTTATGCAAATCATCTCCACAAGTCGTCCGTGAGGCGCTATAACCCTGTCCGACGAGTCCAACCTCGTCCTGAGCTTCTCGTTAGTTGGACCAAGTCACCGCCGGGTTGGATCAAATTAAACACTGACGAGGTCAAAAATCGTACTGCTTGCAAAGCAATTGTAGGTAGCATTTTAAGCGACAATAACGGCAATTGGCTGGACAGATTCACTCAAAACCTGGGTTGGTGCGCTCCACTGTCTGCAAAACTTGGAGAGTCTTCACCGGCCTCTCACTCGTTGGCAACTGGGTTTTCGCCACATTGAGTTGGAGGTAGATTCGATCGCAGTACACACCTTGATCGTCTCAACTGCGCACCGCACACAGGCGGTCAATCCTATTGTCCTAGGCATACACGAGTTACTTTCTCGCAATTGGTCTGTTACTCATCGATACGTCTACCGAGAGAAGCAACAGATACACAGATTAGTTGGCCTCCCAGGCGGCCCACTTCAAAGTTGGGGTTACTTTTTTTGACACTACACCATCCGGGTGCTACCATTTTTTCATTGAGGATCCATCGGGAACTGTGTCCCTCGCATAGTTTTGTAATTAGCTCCGGCTTTTCCTTTAAACAAAAAAAGAAGTCATATATAAAAGTGAGGTATTGAGTCAGGTCTGGTATGAATTTTCAATTTGATCAAATTTGGACCGTTTTAAATTTGATCAAGTCTAATCAATCCTAATTTTTTAAAATTTAAATTTAAGATTTATAATTTTTGACTTGTGACCCTATATATTTATGTAATAATATATACTAATAATTAAAAACTTAGTCAGCTAATGTAATATTAAAATTTTAAACCATCAAATTATTGGATTCGATTTATTTTGATAATTTTGTTATTAAAATCTATTAATTTATTAGTTAATTAGTCAATCTTTATATATTAAAAGTTATTGTAAATCAAAATAAAGAAATTAATTTTATTTAATAATCTTTTAAAATTAAACTTTAAAATTTTAATGAATAAGGACTTTTAATCATATTTTAAAATTTTAAATTTATTTAATCTTCATCATTTAAATAATAGTCTAATACTAATTAAACCATTTAAATTTTAAACTTCTATTTAGTTCAACTTTTGAAAGGTAAATAAGTACTTTTTTCATCTCAAAGCTTTTTAAAAAAATTGTTTGATTGTAAAATATTAAAAAAACTTTTTAGTAGATATATCTTTTTGGTAGTTAAAATACAGTTTAAGTGTCTTTTGTTTCAACTTTCTGAGGGTAAATAAACACTTATTTCTACCGCAAAAGCTGTTTTAAAAAACGTGTTTGGCACTAAAATTTAAAAGTATTTTTTTCCATATAAATGATTTTTTTGAAAGTTAAAATACAACTTTTTGAAAAGTTCAAATTCAGAGATTTTCAAAAAAGTAAATTTTCAGATAATTTTTCAAATCAATTAATGAACTTTTTTTAGCCCCTTTTACTATTATGTTTTAACACATAATTATCACAATACCCAAAACACATCTTTATATTTATTTTAAGATTTATATAATATTATTTAAATGTTTATATATTTTAATATTTATTTTAGATTTTTACTTTAATCAGATCGAGGTGGGGCCCACATGGCACTGAAATAATAAAAAATAATTAATCCTATTAATACTATTCCGACGCGTATTGGCGACTTTGACTTGGACCCACAAAGCGCAAAAAAAGGCCTTTCCTTTGCTTTTACTCTTCTGGTCCCAGCCCATTTCTAGAAAAATTCCTTATCTATACTGTCATTACCATCCTACCCTTATCCTATTATTCCTAGTACTAGCTAGCACCACCAAACATAACTAACGCGTAATCTTCATTATTTACTTTGATACGAGTACGAGTACGACTCTACTTCTTCTATTATTGTCATTATGACGGTATAATTAGCTAGATGTACCAACCCATATTCAAATAAATAATTGATAACTAAAGACGTATCCTAGTTTAAGTTTTTTTTTTTTTTTTGTTAATTTTAAGATTTTAAAATATCTTTTTGAAATTTCGATTAAAATAATTATAAAACAAATACAAATATCATTGAAATATAATTGAGATCATCATCATTATCGTTATTATTATTATATCCAATTTAAAATTTCATGATAAAGTATGCTTATATAAATGCGATAGCACATAACTTTATCCTTCATAATATTTCCAAATGACGTATATGTAGATGTGATGAAAATAGTAATATAAAAAATTTAAAGAAATAAAATTCCAAATAAATATATAAGGATAATATAATTGAAATATTAAATTAATTCAAATTTTAAATTTATATAAAATAATTAAATTTAAATTAAATTAATAAAATTTTAATAATTGGGAGACTATGTATTATCATTCGTATAATAATTATAATGGATTATTAATTTAGGTCACATTTAATATAAAAATTAAATTGGAAGAGTATTATTATACATTAATTAATGACACGATAACTCAATTAAGTTCTTTAACTTAATTGGAATTAATTAAATTAAATTCAAATTAGTAAATTATAATAATTTTATTTAAATTTATCTTACATAAAATTTTGAAAATTATTTTATATATTATAAATGGGGAGTTGAGTGGGACCCGCCATAGCAAAAGAAAAAAGCGCTAGAGATAGGAATGGGAGAGAGAGGAGAGAGGGAGCGCGCGTGGTTTTTAGTTTTTAAGAGTCCGTTTTAGTTTTAACCTTTCAAGAGTTCAAATCACACACAAACACAGTTGTTTTGCTCCTTCCTCTGTTTCTCTTTCTTGCCTCTCTTTCGCTCGCCAGCTGTTTGTTTCATTCCAGAACTGTGTTACTAATTCCGGTTTAATTATAAATATTATTATTTAATTTATCATAAGATAATAAATATAAAATAAAATTTAAGTCCCAAACAAACGCAATCACGTAGCATTAGATTTAGATCTCTCCTCCACATCTCATTGTCGACCAGTTCTCCCCACCGACGGACCGAGTCGATCCTGGTGATTCCGGCTTCTGCATTAGCTGTAACTAGTCCGGTATGTGTTCTCTCGTGTCTGATCTTTAGATTTGTGGTTGCTAATTGTGGTTTGAATTTGAATCGGTGTGTGATCTTTTGTTTGTAGTTTGTAGTCGGGGTGGAGCGGGAATTTGTGAGGTTGAGGGGAACAATGACGGCTGATGAGAAAGGGACTGGTGTGCGTGATTCTTCGGTTGATGTTGTAGAAGAGAAGTGTGAGTTAGATGTGAGTAGAGATTGTAATGGAGATAATGTGAATACGAATGCGAATGCGAATGCGAATGGGAATGCGAAGGATGATGGAGACGGTAGCTACGTTTTTGTCAGTGGTGAGGACGTTTTGGGGCATGATCACGCCACGGATCTCAATGGCAGTTCTGTTTCTTCTCCTGAGATTGCTGAAACTGAGTTTCCTACCGTCAAGAGCGATCCTCCGTCGTTGGATCATGACAACGAGGCTGTGGCTGTGGAGGATTTGAATGGACCTGCTGTCGGTGTAAAATCTGTGCCAATTGAGCTAGATCATAAAGGAGATGATAAGGTGGATTCGGTACAGGATTGTCAAGTCGATGGTTCCCATGATGATACTGAACCTGAATCAGTGCAGACAGAGGGAGAACCTATCATGCCCATTGGAGAACCTCCTGTAGCAGTTCCCAATGTTGCTGAATCGGAGAGAGATCAGACGGTTGGAGAGACAAATTTAACTCTGGCCACAGATGAAAAAGAGAATCAAAATCAAGATTTTGTATCTACTGGGGCTCATATTACTCGTTCTGATTTTGCTAATGAGAATGAACAGAAGGAACTAGCAGGTGAGTTCCCTTTGGGATGCTCCCCAAAGGCAAATGTGATCGACTCAGAACAGAATTTGCAGATGGCGCCATCTCCTCTGGTTCTTGATGTCAAAGCACAAGAAGCAGAAGCTGCTCATGAAGTGGAACAAGCAGAAGTTGCTGATGGTCATGCATCAGATAAAGATGAAGACGGCTTGCCCGTAACTCATGTTCAGGATAGAGGTGGTGAAAGTGGTAATGTTTCTGACTCTGTGGATCTGCATCAAGACATAGACAAAACCATCTTTAATGATGCAGCTGAGACTTCTACAGTCTCTGTTACTGAAGGCGGTAGCTCTCCAATTGCTAATGATGATGATGCAAGTGGAGAATCAATTAATGGCCTCTCTGAGGTTGATGCTAAGCCAAACACAGAAGAAACACGTCCTCATGAAGTTCCCAAATCATCAACTGTTTCTCCTGCTCAGAATGGTGGCAGTTTTCCAAGTGCAATTGATCCTGATGTGAGAAGAGACCCAGCACGTGATATTTCTGTGGCTGGTGTACAGTTGGAGAAAGAAAGATCACCTGTCAGCCAGGCTGAGGAAAGTGTTTCACAAGTTCTTCCTTTCAGGGACAATCTTTGTGATAGTCAACCCACACCTGAGCAAAAAGAGCCTTCCGAAACTGCCACAACTTTGTCCTCGGATGGTTTCTGCAAGAATTCATCTGGTGATAGTTGCAAAAACATCCAAGTAGCTCCTATAGACGATGCAGTAGCCAAGTCAGATATCAACATTAAGGATCCACATCCTGTTATTGATTCAGACGTAGATGCTATGGCATCAAAGATTGAGGTTGAGCAAGTAGGTGTTAATTCAAGTGAAAGCACTGATTCGTTAACTGTTGATGATACAGAAACTGGAACAGGACAGAATTGCCCTGTTGTAAGTGATAAAACACCGAACCGCCTTGCTCTTGATGGAAAAGAAGAAACTGAGACTGTTCCCATGTTGGCTGAATCTGAAGAAAAAGTTGCTGCTGATGCTTGCAGTAACAGCACAGATGAATCTGAAGTTTTGAAGGAGGTCAATGGGAGTGCTGTCAGCCATAAGCTCACTGTTTGCCCTCCAGATGGCCAATCCTGTATCCATGAATCAGTTGAGAGTAAAGCCAACTTGTCATCTTCCCCTGCTAATGTGCAAGTAGAATCAGGAGTTAAAGATGTCTCCATAACAGACGATTGTTCTGTAACTGCACAGAAGGTTCAAAATGATTCAACCTTAACCAGTGACACGATGCTAAATTGCATTGAGAAAGAGAGTGGAGGAGATTTGTCTCATGGGATCAATGATAATGAAGAACAAAGTCAGCAAGAGAAAGGCACTAATGAGGTTCTAAAATGTGAAACATCAAAATGTTCCCACGAATGCTCCACTATCGATGCTTCTGATGGGAATGCCGCAGCTGTTGAAGTTGGCAAAAAACCGTTTCATTTCATGGTCAGGTTTCCGAGATTTGATGACCCAAGTTTGAAAGAACAGATAAAAATTTGTCAGTCAGAAGTTGATGAGAAGACCAAAATTCGGGATGCTATTGGTGCAGAAATCCAAGGAAAAAGGGTATGCAAACGTTACTATAATATTTCCGGAAGTTGTGGTTCTTTATTTCTTTGTTTCCTTTTACATAAAAGACTCTTATGATTAGGCCACTAGCAAGGAGTATGGTGATAGTTTTGGAGCTGCCTTACAACAAGAGAAAGCTGCACGGCTCTTGCTTAAGGCTAAGCGAAAAGAAATAGATTCTCTTCAATCTGTTATCAACAGAGTGAACAGTGCTGTTTCCATTGATGACATTGATGGCAAGGTTTGACCTTCCTTCGATACTTTTGTTATGTCCAGCAAGTAGATTCATGAATTAATTGTGGTTAATGGATTGGATGCGTACCAAATCATGCTATGTATTTTTATTTGTCTTTACTCTAATTTATGGCTTGCACGCAGATTCGTAACATGGAACACATGATACAACACGAGACCCTGCCTTTGAAGGATGAAAAGAAATTTATTCGTGAAATCAAGCAATTGAAGCAGCAGCGTGAGCAGATATCTTCTAATATGGGTACCAGGGATGAAGTTGAGCAGGCTATGAATCAGAAAAACCAAGTTGATGAGCAGTTGAAGGTAATGTTTTCTCTGGTTATCCGCATTGCCTTAACTTTGTTCGTAATGCTACTGGTTGTTTTGTTGTGTTTGAGATTAGGGTGCTGATATGAATAGCCAACAATAAAAAATATGCAATGTCTTATGTTCTCCAGCACACAGTTTATCTTAGTTTCAATTTAAGCAACTTACTTTTGAATCTTTTAAATTTGTAGTCTTTGAGAAAAGAAGCAGATTCACTCAAAGAGAACCTTCTCAAAGCTGAAGTAGCTACACAGGCGGCTAACAAGAAAGATGTTAATGAACATAATCAGTTAACAGAATTGCGTGCTCAGTTTAGAGCTGCAGATACAACAAGGCAAGAGGCATATGCGCGCTTAAGCATTCTGAAGAAACAATTATATGAGAAGGTATCGATCATTAACTATTAATAGTAACTATTATACTCCAAGCATCACATATTTTTTGACAGCACAGGAACGTAACTGTACTGTGCTGTGGGCAAGGTGACCGCTTTAAATCCGTGACCTGTTACGTTTTTTATTTTGAAATTTCTGTAAGGTTGAATTGCTGGATGTGCAAAAGTTTAAGTAACGAGTGTTTTCCTGGAATATACAGAATAGATGCTTTTGGAAGTACAAGGATGACATAATGGTAGCTAATGACTTGGCATTCAAGGGACAGAAAGAGGAACTTCAACGTCATTGTATAAACCAAGTACGAAAATACGGTTTCTTTGACACTTTGGATCTTGCAAATTAGCTTGGGTTTTGCACTAACAGAACTTTGATTTAGGTGGAGACGTTTATGGAACTCTGGAACAAGAATGACGAGTTTCGTAAGGAGTATGTGAGGTGTAATTTGAGAAGTACAGTGAGGAGGTTGCAGACATTGGACGGTCGTTCGCTTGGCCCTGATGAGGAGCCACCTGTGATCCCTAACAACAATATCGAAAGAGTGGCAAAATACAACATCGTATCGTCGACTTCCGCTGTTCAACCGGAAAAACAAGCTCCGCCTGTGGAGATAGAAGTAGGCGACAAGTCAATGACAGAAGTTAGTGCCCAAAAGAAGCAAACATCTAAAAGTAAAAAGTCTGCTAAACCAGCTGTCTCTGGGAACGTTGTGGCAACTGTTTCTGGCAGGGATGAAAATGAAGAGGAAAGAGAAGACGACGAGCCTAAGAAATCAAAGGAGGAGGAAGAGCTGGCTAGGAAGGAAGAGGAACTGAGAAAAGCAGAGGAAGAAGCCAGGTTGCGAGAACAGAGGAGATTGGAGCAGATAGCCAAACACAAAGAAGCAATGGAGAGGAATGAAAGAAAAGCTGAAAGGAACCAAGCTAGGGCTATTGCAAAAGCACAGAAGGAAGCTGAAGAAAGAGACCGAGTAAGTCCCACCGAGATTCTGCACTTCTGATACATTAAGTGCTGAATACATGGTTTTACATTGTATCTTTGATCAATTTCAATACTCGGGTTTATTGATACAGGGAATTTTAAGACTCGTTACAGGTACTGTGTCTCATTTAGTATACATAGTGAATTAATCATCACCTCCCCTTTGGTTTTGTCTTGTAGAAAAAGGAAAAGAGAGCAAGGAAGAAGGCGAATAATAAGCCATCAGCTGCACTAGCGGCAGATGGAAATTGTAAGGATGAGGAAGGCTCTGTTCCGGCACCAGGGACTCCGGTTGAGTCAAAGGAGTCTGAAACCAGAGATAAGCCTGTGGCGGTGAGCACCACCGTGAAAAGGAAGCCATCTCATTCTCACTTGACAAAGCAGACAAAAGCAAAATCTACGCCGCCGCCTCTGCCACTCCGCAACCGAAGCAAGAGGAGGATTCCGACATGGATGTGGGCCGTCCTGATAAGTCTGCTTCTCCTGGCCTTATTTTTTATTGGAAACAGCAATATATCTGTTCATTTTAGGCTGCCAAGTTTTGGGTTCTAAACTATCTTGCTCAACTGAAATAGGGTATTAAAATTGATTAGATTAGCTTATATCATATTTAGGCAAATCAAATTCTTTTTTTCTGGTACGTGTTTGGGTTGAGAGGCTTGTGATTGATTGCTTTCCTTTTTTATTTATATTTTTTTACATACCACATAGATTTATTATTTCCTGTGATGATTTGATATTACTCTCCAGATATTGTTTTTTTTTCATTTAAGTGTGATGATAATAGATAATACAATAAGCATTTATTTTGTTTTATATAATAATTTTAATTCAAGTATATTCTAGTGCATGTCTGTGATGTTTCGCACGAAACACAGCTGGTTCCCATAGATTGATTTGAACTTGGCAGTCCCGTACGGACGAATTGATGAAAACGACAGGTCCATGAACCATCACCCTCCACCTTACCCCCTGTCTGTCCCCTCGTGCATTACCGCTCTTGCATAGGTCGCGGGGTGGTTGGCCTAATCACTCATTCTCATAAGACTTTTAGTGAAAACTCTGATTTTCACTTTAATATTTTTTAAAAAATATTGCTTTATTTATATAATATCATGTTTTGAAACGATGTTAGTAATATCGTAATAAGTACTCAAATTTTAGTATCAATTTGACTAAACGTGTGATTTTGTTACATCTTAAATTATATTAGTGACCATGTTAAGTATTCAATTATTAGGATCAAAATGACTAAAATTGTCATTTGTTACCTTTAATATCACTATTGTACGGATTTAAATATTCAATGCTTAATATCACAGACTAAATCAATTTTGTATCTTATTCGACTCCTTAAATATTTATTTCTTAATATTAAATTGATTAAAAGTGTAATTCTGTTATCTTTAATGAGTAATATTTAATAATAAAATCATATCTATTGGTAGGGCGTAGGGGTGGCAAAATCTGCCATATTTGACCTGACTCTTTTAAAGTTAATAAATTTGACCCAAATTAATCCAATTTTGATTTAGTTATTTTCAAAGTTCTACATCTCTAGATTAAGTGCATGTTTGTATATATTTTGTAAAAGTTAATAAGTATTTTTTCTGTCACAAAAGTTATTTTTAAAAATAAGTGTTGGACTATAAAATTAAAAACACTTCTTTAATATATGACTTTTTGGTAGCAAAATACAACTTTTAATAAGCTCAAATTTGAAGCTTCTCCAAAAGAGTTTTTATATAAAATTTTTAGATCAATTAATGAACTTATTTTTAGTCTCTTTTGTTTTATGTTTTACATATAATTTTTACAATATTCACAAACTCATATTCACGTTTATTTTGGGAGTTATATAATATTATTTGATTTTTATATGTTTTAATTTTTATTTTTATATTAGTTTTACTTATACTATAATCTATATAAAAGATTTAGTTAGGTATATTTTCATTTATGTTTCACATGATTTAAAATTATATAATAATTAATATATTGTGCTTTGCAAATTGTTTAATGTACAATAAATAATATTTATATGTATAAATAATTTTTATTACAAAATAAAATATAATTATAATTAAAATATTTTTTATTTTTACAGTTTTCTTGTACAAAATTCTTTTAAAAAATTTTTAATTGACGATCAAACAGTTAACTAGTTTCTTAAAAAACTTTTATGAGAAAATTCTACTAATAAAACTCATTTAAACAGGCACTCTCATATCTAATCAGATTTTAACACAGGCTTAAAGACAGTTTTTTGAGCCAACTAGATCTCTTAAGCTTGAAGAGACCGAATTTGTCTTGTGGTACGAATAAGAGTGTTTAAGTTCTAACCTTAGAATTGATTTGTCGTGGTCTGGTTTAGGCTAGCAGGACAGCCCAAGTGCATGAGCCCCATAATTAGTGGAATAGGAATAGATAGCGTGGGAATTGGAAACTCTAATGGAACGCAAAACGACAAGTATCATTCCTGCCGCCCACTTTAGTTAGTAGTAGTACTTATTACTGTTTTTGCATTTTGTTTTATCCCAACGTTGTAGCCACACAGTCGGCGCTGACCAAAAGGCAAACAAAGCTGTGGAAAACCAAAAGAAGAAAAGAAAACTCGGAAAAAGACATCTTAACCACAAAATTAACAAATTTAAAAGACATTTTAAAATAATAATTAATTTATTCTTCAAATATTAAAGATTTAAATACTAAAGATTAGAGTAAACTTAATTAACTATATCGCATAAATAAAGGTATTGTCATATTTATATACAATATTATGTATCGTATATTTATATATTTATTATTATTATTATTTTGTATTGCATGTTGATTTATTGATTAAGTGTCGTTTGAATAAATTTTGTAAGGTTAATAAACACTTTTTAATCACAAAATCTTTTAAAAATGAGTGTTTGACTGTAAAATAAAAAGTACTTTTTAATAGATATAATTTTTTGACAGTTAAATTATAGTTTTTAAGAATCTCAAATTTGAAATTTTCAGATTAATTAATGAATCCAATTTTCAGTCCTTTTGCCCTTATATTTTACATATAATTATCGTAATATCTACAAATTCATCTTTACGTTTATCTTGCAAACTCTTATTCTCTAATCTCTTGCACAGTTTTATGTATTTAATTATTTACTTAATTTGAATATTTATTTTATAATTTATATAATATTATTTGACTTTTAAATATGTTTTAATATTTATTTTTCACATTAGTTTTAATTATATTATATTCCATATAAAAGATTTGGTTAGATATATTTTCATTTTATTTCATATAGTTTAAAATTATATAATGATAAAATATTATTATATTTTAAATAATATTTATATGTATAAATAATTTTATTACAAAATAAAATATAGTTAAAATTGAAAGCTTTTCATTTTATGTTATCCAACAAATTCACTACATGAAGTTTCTTTCAAAAATTTCTTTTAAATAATACTCAAACAATCAATTGACTTTTTATTAAAAAATTTTTAGATAAGATCTATAGAAAAAAAAGTTTACTAACAAAACTGTATTAATATAAACCCAACCAATCAAATGTTAAGTAAACATAAGAATATGTACCGTCAGATCTTTCAAAACTTTGTATTTTATTGAGACTGCATTAACTATTGTTGTTGTATAAGTAAAAATTTTAAAATTTGATAAAAATAACATTTTCAGAATTTGAGTAATTTCAGTAGTATTAATTTAATTTTTAAAATTTTATCTAAACAATATAAATTAAAAATTTTAAAACAAAGAATTTATGTAAATTAGGTATAGTTTATTTATTTATGGTTAGTTTTATGAAAGAAAAAGAAAAAAGAAGGGAAAATGGCAAGTAGGAAACGAAAGAATGTGTGTTTTACTGAGTCAGGAGTTGAAAATTACACCGAAAGGGGAGTCAAGATAAGGGAAGAGAAGACCGAAGAGAGATGCCGCAGCTCAACACAAATCTTTCTTCCCTGCGAACCCAACTCAATCCAACCTTCGCCTTCTTCAAAAAGCTTTTGACTTGTCTCTTTCACTTAAGATTACAAGTTCTTTTGTGGTTGAATTGATTGAATTTTCAAGATTCGGTGTCTGAGGTTTGGATTAAAGAAGAAGAAGAAGAAGAAGCAAAGTTAGATCTGTGGATGGACTGAGCGGTGGCGGCCCTCGGAGGAACTCAACAAAATTTTCTTGCACGGCAGCTCCGCCTCTCCCTTTAAAAGTTACTTTTTTCTGCTCAGCCTAAAAGGTTCACCTTTTTTAATTTCCTTTTTTTTTCATGGGTAGGTAGGAGTTGAGTTCTGTTAATATCTTCTGTGTGGTTAAAGATTCTTGCTTTTATGATGCAACTTCACTAGAAGAAGAAAGTAAAAGAAGGGTCGCAGTTGTAATATGAAGGCTCTTAGATTTCTGTGATCTTTCCTTGTAGAGCAAGGGAAGTTTTTGCAGATTTTGGGTGATTTTTGTGGAAGGATATACTAAAGAGAGATGGAGGAGGTAGGGGCGCGAGTCGCTCCTCCGCTGTACAGCCACAATACTTCATCGTCTAGCAGATGTTGCGAAGGAGCTTCCATGGCTAAAAAGCGAGATCTTGCTTATCAGATTCCTAATTTTCTGTACCAACAACAGCAGCATCACAACCAAAGTGTCAACTGGAATCCAAATGCTTGGGATTGGGATAGTGTGAGGTTCGTGGCAAAGCCGTTGGATCCTGACGTTTCGCACTTGGGAACTTCTTCTACTTCCCGCCGTGAACATCGCAACAGCAAACATGACTTTCCCTTCAGTCATCATGAAGACGACGAAGCTCTTCGGCTAAATCTAGGTCGAGGCTTGAATACTGTGGAGGAATCCCCTGCTAGACCCAAAAAAAAGGTTCGCCCCGGATCTCCCGGCACCAGTTCATATCCAATGTGTCAGGTTGATAACTGCAAGGAAGATCTCTCCACTGCAAAAGACTATCATCGCCGTCATAAAGTTTGTGAAGTTCATAGCAAATCCTCTAAAGCCTTAGTGGGAAAGCAGATGCAGAGATTTTGTCAGCAGTGCAGCAGGTTTGTCTTGTCATTACTGCAGCGTTCAAACCTTCATCTTCCACTTTTATAATTTCTCTCTCTCTGCTTTTTCCTTTTAGAATTTGAAAGCTTCATCAGTACTTGACGATTTCTCTTACTTTTTCTCTGCAAGATTTGGATAATCACGTTCTTTACCATCAGAGTGTTCAAGGATTGTTTTTTTTAAAAAAAAATTTAGATTCATGCCAAATGACCTTGGTTCAATACTTTTTATCCAGGTTCCATCCCCTGTCAGAGTTTGATGAGGGTAAGAGAAGTTGTAGGCGAAGGCTCGCCGGACACAACCGGCGAAGAAGAAAAACCCAGCCAGAGGATGTTTCCTCTCGGTTGGTCCTCCCTGGAAACGGGGACACTCAGACTGCAGGAAATGGAAACTTAGATGTTGTTAAGTTATTGACTGCTCTCGCCCACATTCAAGGTTGCAGAATTTTTATCTTATGTAACGCCTGATCTCTGTTCTGATGTTGTGCTGAAACTTAAAATGTCATTTAACAACTTGCAGGAACGAATGAGGACAAGAGTGCCAACTATCCAACAGGTCCGGATAGAGATAAACTCATTCAGATTCTCAGTAAAATAAATTCGCTACCTTTGCCAATGGATCTTGCTGAAAAACTGTCTGGGAATTTAAGTAGGAAAATCACTGACCAAACTCTGTCGGAGCACCAAAACAAATTGCATGTGTCTGCTGCTTCTCCATCAATTGTGGACTTGCATAAGGTTCTTTCAGCTACTTTGGCAGCTTCTGCACCTGATGTCCTTGCAGTTCTGTCACAAAGAAGTAGCCAGAGCAGTGACAGTGAAAAATCTAAAGTAACTAGCTCTGGTCAACTGACTGGTCCTCATCAGCAAAAGAGACCACATCTGGAATACCCTTCTGCGGCTGGTGAGAGAACTAGTAGTTGCTATCAATCTCCTGGTGAAGATTCCGACTGCCATATTCCAGAAACTCGTCCTACTGTACCACTACAGCTCTTTAGCTCCTCACCAGAGAATGATAGCCCACCAAAACATGCGTCTCCTAGGAAGTATTTTTCTTCCGATAGCAGTAATCCTATCGAAGAGAGATCTCCATCGTCATCTCCTCCTTTTGTGCACAAATTATTCCCACTCCACAGTATGGCGGAAACTATCAAGTCAGAAAAGACGTCAATGCATGGAGACATCAGTGCGGATGTTAAAGGGAGTGAGGCTGAAGGTTGTGCGTTGCCTCTTGAACTCTTTAAAGGTCCCAGTAGAAGCAATGCAAATGGTGCATTTGAAAGCTTTCCCTGTCAAGGTGGATATACTTCTTCCTCTGGGTCAGATCATTCACCTTCTAGTCAGAGTTCGGAGGCTCAGGTGACTTTTCTTTAGCAATGTCTGGATTTTTTTCTTTTGATGGTTTGTGTTCATTCATTTCTTAGTTTCATTACTACCTATTTGTATAAACATTTTGTCTGTATGTTTCTATACAGGATCGAACAGGTAGAATAATTTTCAAACTATTTGACAAAGATCCGAGTCACTTTCCAGGGACATTACGCACACAGGTGAGTGTTGGGGACATTTTGGGATATTCACTGCTTTGGTTTTCAGGTGTTTGTCTGCATTGTAAGTCACAGTAATACCTGCTTTTGGGGATCATCATAATAGTTTGCACTTGTTTCAGATTTACAATTGGCTTTCCAATAGTCCATCAGAAATGGAGAGCTACATAAGGCCTGGTTGTGTGTTTCTTTCAATTTATTTGGCAATGTCATCTTCTGCCTGGGAGCAAGTGAGTGCAATGCTTTAATGATGTTGTCAAATATTACAAAAGCCTTGTGCTAAGCACTTGAAGGCCATATTTTGTTGTGTAGCTTGACAGGAATCTGCTTCAGCAAGTTGATTCTTTAGTTCAGTGTTCGAATTCTGATATATGGAGGACTGGAAGGTTTTTACTGCAGACAGACAAGCAACTGGCATCACATAAAGATGGTACGTAGATGAAAAATGGGCAAGAGATTTATTGTCTTTTTTTTTTTTGGTAATTCAGTGAATATATAAATAAATAAAGAAAGATATGTACAATCAAGAGATTTGCGAGAATGCAAACTCTAGTCTATACAAAGAAACCTAACATGTGTGCACGAGGAACCCTATAAATGCTCCCCTTGCCTACACAACCAAACAACAACCTAAGGTTTCTCAGCCCTCAGATGTCCATAACAAGTAGCACCTTACCAAAATTACAAAAATTCCTAACATTAGGTTCTGCCTCCAAACTAATCAAGATTTATCTTTACTACATAATCAGGGAGTTTCATATTAGGAAAGAAGACATCGCTTCTACAGATCACAAAGTTTGCTTGTTTGCAAAGCATTACTGCAATGCTACTGTTCTGTTACACAAGGAGAGAAATGTTGACATTTGTGACACTTTGCTCTTCAATACTTCTTGTAGATATTATCCTCTCTTACCTGAAGTTTATCATATATTTTAATTTTTCTATATCAATTGCAGAAATATTTTCTTATGTTCAAGTTAACATTTTCTCAAATTAATATTGCAAGTAACTGACTATTTCAGTTATTTATGTTTTGTGTATTCACAATTCAGGGAGGATTCATTTATGCAAATCATGGCGTAGTTGGAGCACTCCAGAGTTGATTTCTGTTTCTCCAGTGGCAATTGTTGCTGGGCATGAGACTTCTCTTCTGTTGAGGGGGAAAAATCTTACTTATCCTGGAACTAAGTAAGCAAAATTGTTCGTCTTCTTTGTTCCTGTTTTGATACACTCTGTCTTTGGGATGATGATTGATCATTTCTCCATGTTTCCTATATCGTTTACGAACACTTTGGCCAGGTTTCTGTGCACTGATATGGGAGGTTACACATCTCTTGAAGTGAAATCATCAACTTGTGCAGGAAGCATATATGATGAGATTAATGTGCTTGATTTTAAAATTCATGTCAAATCTCCTAATGTTTTAGGTCGCTGTTTCATTGAGGTAAGACATCAGTCAGTTAATATGGTATTGAGCTATGACATACTCCTTGAGTAATTTTTTATTTTGTGAATGACATTGTGGATCCTATGGAACAGGTGGAGAATGGCTTCAAGGGAACTTGTTTTCCTGTAATTATAGCAGACGCCAGCATCTGCAATGAACTAAGACT
Source organism: Erythroxylum novogranatense (assembly GCA_029891385.1). Classification (NCBI taxonomy): domain Eukaryota; kingdom Viridiplantae; phylum Streptophyta; class Magnoliopsida; order Malpighiales; family Erythroxylaceae; genus Erythroxylum; species Erythroxylum novogranatense. The sequence continues at coordinate 156,366 of CM057225.1, read as the reverse complement.
CCTGGAAAATGAGCTTGATGAAGAGGCTACAACATGTAATATCATTTCAGAAGGACATGCAAGCGACTTTGGACCCCCTAATTCAAGAGAGCAAATACTCCATTTCTTGAATGAACTTGGATGGCTTTTTCAAAGAAAGAGACCTATGTCTGAGATTCCAGATTACTCATTAGGCCGCTTCAAATTTTTGCTTGTTTTTTCTGTTGCAAGAGATTACTGTGTTTTGGTCAAAACAATTCTAGATATGCTGGTGGAAAGGAATTCAGATGGAAGTGGACTTTCCAAGGAATCATTGGAGACACTTTTGGATATACAGCTTTTGAACCGAGCTGTAAAAAGGAGGTCTCTGAAAATGGTGGAGTTGCTCATCAATTATTCAGTTAAGAGTGATAACACTTCTAACCGGTTCATATTCCCACCCAATCTTGCGGGACCTGGTGGCATTACACCATTGCACTTGGCTGCTTGTACATCAGGCTCAGAGGATTTGGTTGATGCTTTAACAAATGACCCACATAAGGTAAGATTATGGACATTTCTGTTTCTTCATCCCTTGCATTTCGTATGCGGTCTTTTTGGCCTTTAGATAGTTTTTCCATTTGGCATTTATGAAAACCAAAGCTTCAGTTTGACAGCATATTTTATTTCTTGTTCGCATGGTATTGTTAAAAGTTTCATTTGGTTTATCTCTCAATTGTGCACTTCCAAAAAGTCTATCCCTTACTGCAGGTTGGATTGTCTTGTTGGAAAAGTCAGCTGGATGCAAATGGCCAGTCTCCACATGATTATGCTATTATGACGCAGAACCACTCTTATAACACACTTGTGATCCAAAAACTTGCTGACAAAAGAAATCACCAAATTTCTGTGACAATTACAAATGAGCTAGAGCAGCCATTGTCAGCTGCAGAGCAAGAACGTAAGATAATCTCCCACTATCAGCAAGGACGGAGATCTTGTGAGAAGTGTGCAACAGTGGCAGCAAAGTACTACAGGGGGGTTCAGGGATCAAGGGGCTTACTCCAGCTCCCGTACATTCACTCAATGCTAGCAATTGCTGCTGTCTGCGTATGTGTTTGCCTATTTCTGCGTGGTGCCCCAGATATTGGCTTAATTGCTCCTTTTAAGTGGGAGGATTTGGATTATGGAACCATTTAGAGACAATAGGGAATACGTTGTCAGAAGTGGAAAAGGAGTGGAGTCAATATGAAGCTAGGGGGCAGCTACTGGCAATTTTAAGCTTGCTCTCTTTTCATCTCCAAGAAATGGCAACCCAGAAGATTAACTCTTTTGTATGGGAATATAACGGTGGACAAGATCGTGTTTTCATTGAAAAGAGTTGGTAAAACAAGACTTGAGTGGTTTTGCATGTTACTAGATTGGCACCTAGTTATTACTTTGTGACAAACCTTATGGATATACACATTTTGGCTCATTTTTGGATCAGTTGCTCATGAATCTTTTACGAGTTCCTTTATAGAGGTATTTTGGTTTAAATTGTGTAAGTGCTGGGCTGAAATTACATGGGGAAGTGGAAGAGATGGCACAGGGCGAAGAACTGTTAAGTAAACTGAAGTGCAAAGTTCTCTTTTGAAGAAGATGGCCAAGGCAAGTATATCTTGTTGAAGATTTAATAGGTTTTCCTCATGTCTGATTATACTTAATTAATCTATTTTGTTTTAACAAATGATAAGGAATCCAGTATTTCTGACTTTTGTACTTTAATTTCTCTACTGTAAAGTTGATCGATTAGGGATCAATGATACAAGCTATATTGTATGATAAGATAGTGAAATATTGTTTGATCACAGAGGAAATAAAATGCATGGTGCTTTCCTTTCATTTGGGATGTTAAATCTCGTCTCTCATCTCTCTTCTCTATTTTTATGTCTTCTATAGATTCTTGAATACTTTGCATGGTAACTATTGGAAGAAGAATGTTGTTCATTTGCCAAACACTGTAAATTCACATCCTGGATGTTCTCATACTGGGAAAAGATGAGATGGTTTAGCGAACAGTAGGATATGTATTGTGTGCAGATGATAACAAACTTATGATATGGGCTGGCTTTGCTTGAAGTTGGTGGTGACACTATGTGATGCAGTATTAACTTCTGATCGATGAACTGAATTTGGAGAGTTCTTTACGAAACCAATTACGCAGCCATTGCTTATGCACTCTGCTCTCACTTGGTAATGGAGCAAGTTTAGTTCTTGAGAGTATAGATGCATATACCTCTTATAGTGTAATTGAAAAAAGGCTCATCCTTTGTGTATTTCCAAAGGTAAGGGACAATGGTTTGTTATTTCAAGCGCACTGGTACAATTAATAGATTATAGATACAGCTTATTGTTTCAGTCTTGTCTTTTGCTGCATATGTACATATCAAGAGATCAGGTAGTGAGACTGCTGAAACAAGATACCATAAACTAGCTTTATTCTGAGATTTAACATATAATTGAAACATAATATAGATATCACACTTCTTGGACAGATTTAATCAAATACACAACGCATGATGATGATGATGAGCTAGAGCTGACATCATATTGCATCATCAACAATAAGCACTTGTAGACATCTTTAAAACTATACAAACAGAATTGTCAGTAGCCATATATATATTTATGCGACCTTGAACATGGTCTATCAACTCGTAGAAGTTTCAGTTTCAGTTGTGATAATTATTGACAGGTCTCCTGCCTTCGCCCCCTCTGGTAACACTTTGAATAAGGACTTCACCAACACCTTGTCCAAGGCCATCAACAAGGCCACCAATGAATTCACCCACAACCTGAGAAGCCAGCCGAACAGCAGTCACTAACATGTTGGATTTTTTAGGTCCCTTTCCATTCACCATTTCCTTTGCACAAACTGCGTGCAGATCATAATCACATACACAGCACCGGTACACTCTCCCCAATCTCTTCCTGTTACAAACTCCACACACAAAACCTGGGTCCCCGTTCAAGGCAAGTGACAGGATTTTGAGGGGATGCTGGTGGATTGATATGTTAATCTCAGTGGACAACATGGCACAACAAGGGTGCATCTGATAACCACACGGGTTGCATCTGAAATTGTATCCTTTGGTTGCCTTGCCACAAACGTCACACTTGGATTTCTTCACTGTATATTATGTGTATAGCAACAGAGGTTACTCTAGAGTTACTTTATAGGCTTATAATTTATGCCTATGTGCATGCAGTAAGCATGTGAAATAATGATCGTAAATACTTTTAGCAAATAACTTACCTGGTTTAGAAGAGAAGAAAAGTTGGTGTTGCATGTGGAAAGGGTGAGCTTTAAGAGCAGGAGGAGCCAAGGCACAGAACTCATGCAGCTGAAACTCGCATTGTTGACAAGCGAAGCACTTGCCAGAGCCATACTCCTTGCAACCTGAACATTTATAAGAGTCATGGAGTTCAAATTGAGACAGAGGGTGTTGTTGATGACCTGAGTGCAATATTTGTTCCCCAACAGGATTAGGAGAGGTTGGGAATTCAATCAAGTAGGACTTTTTGGGTACATTTGTATTTCTATGCGGAGGAGAGTCAAGGAGTTCCATAGAAGTAGAACCAAGCTTCTTCCTAGGAAATGAAGTTGTTTTCTTGAGACTCATGTTATATGTATCGTGAGTGAGAGAATTTGGGGCGGTCCGTAGGGTACATTGGTGGGAGAAAATGGCTCCGCAGATATGGAATATTTATGCTGGAAAGTTGGCTCACACACACTGTGCAAAAGGGTAAGAGAAGGAGGCTATACCAGTACCCTGTAGCAAAATCATACGCGTATTCACTGTTGGCTCTGAATGCAAATATAGAGAGAGAGTAAAGACTGCATAAATACTATTACTAATGTGAAATGAAAGGAAGGATCAAGTTAAGATAATAGAAACTTGGAAAAGGGGTAATGTCTGTATGTCGAGAGGTTAACACAAGAATTTCGATGAAGGGCCCCTTCCCCTGACTCTTGTGTACGTTTGATTCCCTTTCTGGGCATTTTGGAGAAAGAAGAAACTCAATAAAGGAGAAAAGAAATGGGTGCCCTGTGATTCCCACCACTCACAATACCCTTTCCTCCATTTGTCAAGCTTTCTTTTCTTTCTTCCTCCTTGAATTTTCTTCTATTTTATAGTTTTTTTTCTTTTTGTAATTAGACCTAGTTATCATTGACATGGCTATAAATAGAATTTTCTATAATAGTTTTTTGTGATTGGTTATAGACTAAGATATAGCTAATACATTGCATTGAGGTATCTGTAAGCAACTCTTTCTCTTCAAAGACTTTATAGGCACAGAATCCAAACCCTACACTACAGACTTTTATGATATTCCATATCCTTTTAAATTTCTGTAAAGCCATACTTTTACCTCCTCCATTGTTATGATTGTTTGGAAATTTTGGTCCGGAATCACTTGAGATGGGGATGTGCACTCCTCTCGTATGTCCTGTAAATTGAATGATTAAACTACATAGTGAGTTGTAGAGAATATTTGGACAACAAAATTTCCCCATACTATCAATGATTTCTTGGACTTTCCTCGAAGGTAGAGTGATTCTCCAAACTCCAATTATTCGGTTTCTTAAGTATTCTACAATCACAAGTGATTCCCATTTTGATCAGGTAGGAAATTGACAAGTGTCATCCCTGGACTTAAACACTATTTTAGATAGCTACTAACTATCCTATAAGCAATTCTTAAGAGAGCTTGTCAGGTATATGCCATGGCATTCTGTGACAAAATCTCGAGCAATCTTTGAATAAGAGAGAGAAAACAGATCAAAGAAAGGTAAGAGTAATTTATATGGAAGATTGGAGTCATGGTTCTTGGATAATCAGATGGAGACATGAACTGTATAATAATATATCACATCAATTCAAATCTGATGGTTGAAACAGGTAGCTCTAACGCTGTAACAATCATCTCAGGATCGAAGAAGCTAATTAAAATGGGAGCTGATGATACACAAACCTTCTTGTTAATAGTGTTGATAAAAACATGCTTCCCTAACCGTTTCCTAATGAGGTTCACTCAACTGCACATCGAAAGTTGATTCTGCAGAGGAAACCATTCGGCATAAAATCTTCACAGTTGGATTGTTCTTCAGCTACAGTAACATCACATTTGCACTTTATATGATTGTAGGGATATTGTTAAGAATCCGAAGTTTTCACTAAAGCTAAATTTATCCAACCTCAGTCACCATCTTAAACCACCATATACTCGTCATGAGACTTTACCATTGATCTGTCAAGAGGTGAACGTAAACTAATTATTCACACGTAATATAACTTTCTTGCTCTTATCTGCCAGCACCATGTAAGCCTTGACCAGCTCTTCCTTCACCATGAAAAGTACAGAAGCTGCAAAACGCTCTGTACTATTTTGTGCTCATCCTTGTAAAACTAGGCAATCCCTCGTATCGCACCATTTTGAATATCGCATCAAGAGTACCTGAATTTAAAAATATAAGACAAGAAGCCCCATTATTCTACAGTTCTCACCTGTGACACTCCAGTTATGTCAACATGCAATATACAAGGATACAAAGCTAATGCGCAAGTTAACGATTAATAAAGTAAAAAAGATAAGACAAAATGAAATTTTTACTCTATTTTTGTTTTTTAAAAAATTATTTGTAAGAATAATACTTGAAATTTCCCTTCAAACATGAGAAAATGCAAGATAAAAAATGTCAGGTAGGGAATGGGCAGGGGACGTGGATCTGGTTTGATAACTAGTTTGAGGTAAGCCCTATTATTCACAACTTTGAGTTTCTTCATTTAAGGAATAAATTGCCACTTAATCTTAAAGTTTCTTCACTGACTTGTAATAGGAAACGGAGTGGTAGTTTCAGAGGCTTTGCCTCCTTAACTGAACACTTACCTCATCTGAATGATGTGAGGACTGAAGATGTTATTACTTGGACTCTCAATCCGAATGGAGACTACTCTAACAAGTCTTGTCATCAGTTGTTCGCTTACAGTTCTATTGAAGTTCCATCTGGAAAATCTTTTATGGCGTAATACTTCGAATCCTAAAGCCTCATTTTTCACCTGGCTCACAATTAAGAACAAGCTCAGGACCGGAGGGCAATGGCATGGTAATGGAGAAGACATTTGTATATTATGTGAAATGGCAGTGGAGGACAGAGACCATCTCTTCTTTATTTGTAGATACTCCAAGTCAATCTGGAGCAGGAGTTTGCATTTGCTACCAGATAATAGCAACGGATATGAATGGGAACAAACTCTGGAATGGGTTATTCAACACTCAAAACTAGGGTACACCAATGCAACTCTTTACAAAGTAGCTTTTACTACCACTGTTTACACCGTTTGGAAGGAGAGAAACCGAAGAAGATTTACGGATGTAAAAGAAGGGAAACATCAACTCGAAGCAAGAATTGTAAATTGGATCAGACTGCCATATATGCTCAAAATGCACAACACAATCTTTCCACTGACATGAGGAGCAGATGGGAATTACTCGATCTTTGCTCTATGTTGATCTTTTGGAATGTAACATCCCCCCAGAATCCTCGATTTTTTGTAAAGTTAGTTAAGGCTATAAGCCTAGAACTCGTTATAATGTAGCTATAGCTTTGTCTATAATTAATACAACATTCATTTTTCAAACAAAAAAAAAAGTTAGGTATATGTCAAAATTATTTCCACTTGTAACAAAACGATCAACAAGGATAAATGATGGCAAAACCCAATGATATAAAAGACATGCTATGAATACAAACTAAAAGGAAAAACAGTTGAGGAAACTGACAGAATTTACTATTCAGAAATTAGAATTTTGTATCTGGAATACAAACCCGAGTATCTCAAAGCATTACTTCCACCAATCTCCTGTTTTGCTTGAAGTCGGGACTGCCATTTGAGAAATAAGGAGCAACTTTAGGCAAACCATGCAAAAAAGCGTGTGTGAGTTTGGCTGAGTGGGAGCATCTGCTCACAGTGGGAAATGGGAATAAGCTCGTGTCAATGTTAAGCCCACAATTTCAGTTGTTGCAAATCAGGTTATTGATAAAGACGAATACTTTTTCTCTGAAACCTTTCTCAGTTTTCTTTTGTTTTCTCTTGTTATTTACAACATAATACAAACCTATTTATAAGCTACTTTTGACTCTTGAAATTCGTACAGCAATTAAAACCAAGAAAACCAAACAACTCAAAAACAGAATACTAAATATAACCATAAATTCTGACCCTTGGTAAGTGAAACCACCGAAAACTCTTGAACTTCTATTGAAACCACCGAAACTCTTGAACTTCACATTTAAGGTTATTCAACAAAACTCCCCCGTAAACTTAAATATTTCTACCATCCTTCATGCCGAGCAACTTCTTACAATTTTCAAGAAGTACCATCGGTAGCGGTTTCGTGAAGATATCAGCAACTTGGTCCCGACTTGCCACGTGCACTAATTCCACACTTCCTTTCTTCACTTGATCTCGGATAAAGTGAAATCGAACATCGATATGTTTGCTTCTCTCATGATTCACCGGATTCTTTGCCAACTCGATTGTCGATTTATTGTCAATTCGTATCTCAGTTGCACCGAGTTGTTGTTGCTCCAACTTACCCAACAAATTTATGAGCCATATCGCATGACAAACGCACCAAGATGCTGCCACATATTCAGCTTCACATGTCGAGAGTGTCACTATCGGTTGCTTCTTTGAAAGCCAAGTAAAAGCTGTGTCGCCCATAAAGAACACGTATCCCGATGTACTCTTCCGATCATCAATATCACCGCACCAATCGCTGTCTGTATAGCCTATTAGCTTGAATTCTTCCGTTTTCGAATAAAATAACCCGAGTGACTCCGTCCCTTTAACATATCTCAAAATTCGCTTCAATGCCTTCCAATGTGGATAAACCGGCTCCTCCATGAACCGACTTACAATGCCGACACTTAACGAAAGGTCCGGTCTTGTGCATGTGAGATAGCGAAGACTTCCTACCAAACTCCGATATTTACTTGCGTCGACTCGTTCTCCTCCATCAAACTTTGAAAGTTTTGCACCTGGTTCCATTGGTGTTGATACCGGGTTGCAATCTGCCATCTTGTACTTCTTCAAAATCTCCTTTGCATATGTCTCTGTGACACAAAATACCCGTCTCTCCTTGTCTAACTTCCAAACCAAGAAAAACTTCATCAAGCCCAAATCATCATCTCAAATTCTCGTGTCATTGTGGCCTTGAACTCTTCTATTATCGCATCATTGTTTCCCATAAAATAAGGTCATCAACGTAAAGAGCAACAAATAAACGTTACCTCCACTCTTCTTTGTGTAAAGGGCATGCTCATAAGGACATTGTTTGAACCCGTTCTCCTTGAAATAAGTATCAATCTGAGTATTCCATGCATGGTGCTTGCTTTAATCCGTAAGCGCCTTCTTCAATTTCGTACCTTCTTTTCTTCTCCGATTTTCATGTACCCGGTGGTTGTTCGATATAGACTTCTTCTTGAGCACACCATTCAAAATCTGACTTTACATCCATTTGAAATATCGGCCATTTGAATTGAATTTGCTTGGGAAATGAGCAATCGGATTGTCTCCATTCTTGCAACAGGAGCAAACACCTCGTCGTAGTCGATTCCTGCCTTTTGCTTGTATCCCTTTGCAACAAGTCGCGCCTTGTACCGCTCTATTTTGCCTTGAGCGTTCATCTTTTTCTTGAACACCCACTTCACACCAATGGGCTGACATCCTTTCGGCAATTCCACTAACTTCCATGTGTTGTTGCGATCAATCGCTTTAATCTCCTCATCCATGGCATTTTTCCACTTCTTGTCTCGCACCGCCTCTTCAAAACTTATATTCTCAGCATCTGCCAAAAGACATACAAGGTGTACCTCACTTGTCGAATCATACAAATCTTGCAAACTTCGCATTTTGGCTTGTTGCGGTTCATCTTCATCATCAGTAGTTTCAGGGTCTGTTGGTGTAGTTGTTGGTATAGCGGTTGATGATTCTCCAACCTTGATGATAATCTCCGTTGAGTTATTCCAATCCCACTCGCTTGCTTCGTTAACTCGTACATCACGACTCACCACAACCTTCTTGCTTATCGGGTCGAATAGCTTGTATCCTTTTGTTTTCCCATCATACCCAATAAATACATACCTTTTGCTTTTGTCTTGAGCTTCGTTCTTTCTTGATCCGGTACATGTGCGTAAGCCACACTCAGAATATCTTGAAGTGAGAGACTGTTGGCTTTTGTCCACTCCATGCCTCTTGTGGTGTTTGATCATCCAGTTTCGCATGTGGACATCGATTTTGCACATAGATGGCGCATTGCACAGCTTCTGCCCAAAATTCCTTTGGCATCTTTTTGCTCTTCAACATTGACCGAACCATGTCGAGAATGATCCGGTTCTTCCTCTCAGCCACACCGTTTTGTTGAGGAGTGTACGGTGCGGTTAGAAATCGCCTTATCCCTTGCTCCTCGCAATACTTCATGAAAATCGTCGAAGTATACTCGCCACCTCTATCAGATCGTACGGCTTTGATGTGTCTACCAGTTGCCTTCTCCACCATCACTTTGAATTTTTTGAACACCTCGAACGCCTCGGATTTTTCTTTCAAACAATAAACCCAAGTTTTCCGTGAGAAATCATCGATAAAGGAAATAAAATACCTTTTACCGCTGAAAGATTCGGGGGTTATTGGTCCACAGATATCGGTATGAATCAACTCAAGAGGTTGCTTTGCTCGATATTCACCTTCTTTTGAAACGAGGTTCTCGCATGCTTGCCGAAAGCACGCATTCTTCACAAAATTTTCCTTCGTAGTCCATGTCGGGTGGCAGTGCACCATATTCTTCTTTGCTAACTTTTTAGACCACCATGATGTAGGTGACCAAAGCGGAGATGCCACGGTGATGCCTTGTCTTCTACGTCAACTCGCAAACATTTTTCTTGTATGCTTCTCAAATTCGGTTTGTACATGCGATTCCTCCCATCTCGACTTGAGTAACTAGACGCCCTTTCTTATCCTTCAAATGCGATACCGTTCTCTCATAAGTCTTGAATAACCTTTCTCCATGAGTTGCCCCATACTCAAAATGTTGGTCTTGAGGTCCGGTACATAATACACATCTTGGATTGACCTACCAATCCATCATTTTGTAAGTAACAAATCGTACCTTGGCCTTTGACCTTAACCTTCGACGCATCTCCAAAAGATACGTGTCCATCTTCAACTTTTCGCATCTCCTTGAACAAATGTTTGTACCCGCACATGTGGTTGCTTGCACCGAGTCGAGGTACCACACCATGTCATTATCGGTGTTGATTTCGTTTATGCGCCATCAGAGAAAACCTTCCTCATCTTCCGTTGCTAGATTGGTTGTCTCTTCCACCTTTTTTTCGACTCGACATTCTTTGGCGAAATGCCCCACCTTGCCACAATTGTAACATTTATCGGAGTAGCAATCCTTCGCGTAGTGACCATATTTGTGACAATTGTAGCACTTGATGTTGGAATGATTTGATCGGCCGCCTCTCCCACGACCACGTCCTCTTCCACGCCAATTTTGTTGGCTTGATTGCTCATTCTGCTCATCATACCCTTCTTGACTACGACCTCTACCACCACGACCATTTCCTCGACGTCTACTGCCACGCCCTCTACCCTGAAAGTTTTGAGAATAAAGTACCTTTTCGTCTTTGATTGACGCCTTGGTTTGAAGTGCTTGCTCGAGTGTCTCCTCCTTCTTCTTCTTCTTACGTTGTTCGTGTGCCTCAAGAGAACCCGCGAGCTCATCAACCGTGAGTGTTGCTAGGTCCTTTGACTCTTCTATGGCACATACGACATTTTCAGCTCGTCGGTTAACGACCTCAATATCTTCTCCACAATTCGCGCATTGGTTAACGCCGCCATTTCGATTGAGTTGGTTCACCACAGTGCAGACACGTGTGATGTAGTCGGATACACCTTGAGACTCTTTCATCTTCATACCTTCCAATTCGCCACGAAGAGTTTGAGGCGGACTTGCTTGACGCGATCGGCTCCTTTGTATCGTTCGCCAAAATGTCCCACGCTTCTTTTGAAGTTATTGCACCTGCAATTTTCTCAAAGCCCGACTCATCAACAGCTCGGAACAGCATATACAATGCCGTTTTATCCTTCATTCGCGTTTCTTTCAACGCCTTGTGTTGAGCCGCCGAATATCCCGTGGTAGTTTCTGGTTCTACAAAACCAGTCTCGACTATTTCCCAAGCATCTTGAGACCCGAGAAGAGCTTTCATTTGAATGCTCCAATTCTCATAGTTCACCTTCGTCAAACGGGGTAGCGACATTTGACCCATCACATTCTCCATCTGGCTCTGATACCAATTTGATAAAGACGAATACTTTTTCTCTGAAACCTTTCTCAGTTTTCTTTTGTTTTCTCTTGTTATTTACAACATAATACAAACCTATTTATAAGCTACTTTTGACTCTTGAAATTCGTACAGCAATTAAAACCAAGAAAACCAAACAACTCAAAAACAGAATACTAAATATAACCATAAATTCTGACCCTTGGTAAGTGAAACCACCGAAAACTCTTGAACTTCTATTGAAACCACCGAAACTCTTGAACTTCACATTTAAGGTTATTCAACAGTTATGGTAAAGCAGTCCTCTTGAACACAAAAAATTTTTGCAAGCCGTAAAACCTTACTTGCCAAACATGAATACTGGAGTCTCACTAAAGGCTTTAGAGCTTACGAGTTTTCCTACCGACTGTCAGGAAACTATCTCCAGATTTTGCAAAATGTTAACTTAGATATACATAGTCAGTTAAAGAGGGGCAGTTATGAGTCATATCATCACTCGTCTTTTGCATCTTTCCAGGCAATGGTTCTAGGATGAGAAAAGGGCAACTGATTCCGAATTTACCTTGACAACTAATAACGGATAAGTTGAGACAGTTGCCCCCAATTTTGCCAAAGCTCCTAGTAGAAACACCTATTCATAAATCAAGAGAACGTTACATACGAGCATGAAAAGGTCCAATATTTTGCAAATAACAGAAATTCCTGCAGTGTAATTATAAAGGTCGAACTAATCCTGATTATCTCGAGGTAAAGTTATACCTCCAGAGCAGTTACATTTTTATACCCTTGCTTGTTAGCGTATCGTTTAGCTCGAAGATGCTTTAGTGAGGTTTCGTAAATCATGAACTGGATTGATGGGTTGCAGACCTGCCATGTCCAAATCTCAAGTATATGAATGACTGAAAAACTGCGTTCTGACTTATGATTTGATAATCCAAATCAGACCAACACTAACCATAATAAGGGTAGGGACGATTCCTTTCCAGAATCCAGCAATCCCTGCTTCATTATAAACTTCACGAGCCTGAAAGAGTTAAGCACACAAAACGACATCAAAATACCAGCTACTACTTAGGTAACTCCAGTATTACATCATCCCTATGACATTAAAACGCAAGCATTGTCAAATAGGAAAGAAGATGAAATAACTATGAACCGCTTGCAAAGTCCCATATGGACGAGGCTTTATGGAATCAAGTTCAGCCAATTTCTCTTGCAATGTTGAACCAGAGGTCTCATGCAATAATGCTTCCTTTTTGGCCTTCATAATATTCCTTTCTGCTTGAGTGTGTGTCTGGGATCACATAAAAATTGTCACGCCCCATTGATTCAAAATCACAATTAGAACAGTAGTTAAGCATCCCAAAGCAATTATGAATCAATCTGGTCCATGTCTCGTATATCTGACATGGAACTACTGTCATATATATATGCATGAATATCTTGAAGAAAATGAGCTAGGAGTATCCAGTAGCCTCCCCCATCCAGACCAGAAATAAATACAGCTGCAAGTGTATTTCCTTTTACTTGTGCGTATCGTGGATGGAGCTACATCACTCAACGTGACGAAGTTAACAATTATTAGGATGTTAATATAAAACGAAGTGGCTGGACATGTTCAAATGTTATTACTTCAGAGTGATGTAAAGGGATGTATTCTAACGCATGAGGCATTCTCATTATCAATCAATAAGAAGTCTATTTTTCTTTTTTTCTTTTTTTTGACTTTCTTTGTTCTCTATTTTCTTTTAGTATTTCTTATTTTATAAACTCTACTTTCTTCTATTCTTCTTCTTCTTCTTCTTCTTCAATTCTTGATACAATAATCTCAAAACTCATTTGATCGTAACACATATAGGATTTGGATTATTAAATAAACGATCATGAAGTGGAAGCGGTAAGGAAAACACTAAAGGCAACTAAAACATCGGAAATGTTAAAAACTTTCCAACCACACCTGCATACGCGTCACAAGAACCCATATAGGATTAGTCAGCAATACATTCAACGCCCTGAAAGATGATGATTGTAGAGAAAGGTCATCAATTAGGAAAAGGACATCTCTAACATCATAAGTGAAACGTTGCATGTTACAGATGAGTTAAATTGTCAGATCTCAAATGCAAATGCACATAAAACCATAACTAACTGGATACAAGGGAGTTCTCACCCAGCAAAAGCAGCCACAACAAGCCAAGAAAACATGCCAACAGTACCATCACCGCGCCCTTTGGCTTTACGGGAAGCTGCAATTAACTCGGCCTTGTTTTTAAACACTTGATAAAAGTAGTAGTAGATTCCCTGACAGTATGAAAGAATCAAATAAAAAGAAATCATATGAGATTCCAACCAAAAGATAATTAAAGAGTTGTGGCAAGGACTAGGAAGAGTAAACGATAACAAAGGAAACTATCAATAGCTAAAATATGAAGAATGCATGATTGGCAGCAGAAACATCCCAAATGCAGAATCCATTACAATGCAAAGTAAGTCAATACAATTCAATCCGGAATTCGATAAAGGCATAACATATATGGTGTAAACTAAAGAGAACTCAATTCATACGCATAAATACGGTATAAATGAACAAAAGGAGACCTGAGAAGCAGCAGTTCCGAGGAGTGAAGGCTTGAGACCACTGTAAAGTCCACCCCATCCTTCATTTTGAATGACCTAATAAAAATCGATCAAGTTGACAAGTAGCAAAACTAAAGAAAACAAAAATTGAAAATTGTAAGCGCAAATATAATTAAAATTAACCTGAATAATCTGAAAAAGTGTAGATTTCGTGTTATCAGTACTAGCAATGGTAGATTGAGTGAGAAGAGACTTTTCCTTGTCCTTCTTGGCTATTCTCTCGGTCTGTTGGCGCGTATTGACCTGAAAATCAAAAGTCCCGACGATCAGTGTGAAGAAGAAGAAGAAAAAACTATGAAGAGAGTAGATGGAGATGGATATGGAGGAGTAGTGTAAACTGGCAGCATCAGTAGTAGTAGTACTGTTTGAAGTGGATAAGTGATGATCTGAGCAATAATACCACCACCTGCTCCGGCTAATCCATTGGCCACCGCGCTTGAGCCTGACTTCGACATTCTTCTTCTATCTTCTTCTTCTGCTAACTACTTCTTCCGTTACCCGTAGCCTCACCATTTCCAAAGACGTGGTCTAACGAATTTTGTCGGAAAAAAAAAACTAATTTATTTATTTAGGATATTCCATATTATATTTAATATTTAATATTTATTTATAATTTACAATCCTTTTCTTGTTTCTTTCTTTTTCTTTTTTTATCTTCTTTCTCTCTCTCTCCTTCTTTTCTTTTAGAGTCCCGGCAGCAGCAAGCACTAGCCACCTTTCTGATATGCTAATTAAGATTAAACCGTGATTTACTGATTCACTGTTCTATAAGAATAGAGTGTTGGGGTGCCTGAAGTGAGCAATTATACCTTTTTTAGTGCAAAAAATACAGTCAAATATTATTGAATCTCCTCAAGCTCCACAAAATAGCGAGATTGATAGTAATATTTATAATTTATCAATTACTCTGTATTAAAAACTTTTATTAAAGCTAATTGCGATAAAAATATTAACTGAATGGATATTAATAAAATTAATAAATAAATTATATGATAATTAGAATATTAAAATAAAAATTAAGATAAAGGGTTTATATTTAATTAATCTTTTATTTATTTAAAAGATATATTATATAAAATATAATAAATGTATATTATATAAAATAATAACTTAATTACAATTGAAACATATTATATAAAGATACGAGTTAATCATAATTAAAAATAAAATACGTATTCCATAAGATATACTATTTATTACATAAGTCATAAGGTCTCTTTAAATATAGGAGTTATTAATTCTCAATAAATTAATATCATATTTAAATAAAAATAATTAATAATTAAAAAAGACGAAGAGAGAGAAAGTGAAGAAAGCAAAAAGTAGGACGCGGTAGTCAAGTCAACACAAAAGAAATAGAAGTCTGCGGTGGGGATGGGCGGTCATCGCTTTATTTTATTTTAATGTCATAAATGCAAAATTTTATAATTATTTATATTTAAAATTAAACAAATTATTAGGTATCTATTAAATTATATATTATAAATTTTCAAACTATAAAATAAATGATAAATTTGATTTAATTAGTATTTAAAGTGTATATATTATCACTTATTAAATTATAAATAGATGTCTTTTTAAGAATAAATAAAAATAAAAATTAAATCGGATCAAATTTAGGATGTAAATCCTTCATTCCACCTTCATTAAGTTCAAACAATCTAAAAGTTGATTGAGTCACGTTAATGATTACAATAATTTTATTAAAATAATATTATTTTGTTGAACTAATTCATATTATTTGAATTAAATGGATCATTTCAATTCATATTCAACTTAAAATTTACAAACTTAAAAGAATTTTAACATCACTATTTTAAAAATGTTATATCTTTTTTTTAAATCTACTATTATGATTACGACAAATAATGATTAAATTTCTGTAACACCCCACTCCTGCAAGACACGAACCCGACATCAATGGTGATATCCGAGTCCGTGCCCTGCGAGGGTGACGTGCTATAACACTCAGTCAAAACTCAGTATAATTAAAAAAAAAACATAAGCATATACTAGCGGTAAATCATTAATGAACATAATCACTAGTAATTCCAATGGCCACAGGGGGCCTTTTCATAAATACAATTTATTTCCATCTGTTGACTTTATAAATTGACCTAATCATTAAAACAAAAATTCAGAAAAATACAAATTCTATCAAACACTAATGCAGACGCGAACTGATCTCGACCTCTTCTCTCACTCACTAGCAGATGCTATACGCCCGTTGCCTAATGGGTTATTCTTCTGAGTCCTGAAAAATAATTGCAAATTTTGAGTGAGCTTTCCGAACTCAGTGAGTTAACCATTATCGACGGTTCACTCAGTCACATAACACACTTTATATACATCTAATTTTATTTCATAATGCACATTCACCAAAATTTCACATTCACACATTAACAGAAGTCCACATTCATATTTTTCATATTTGATACATGCATATGAGACTCATTTTAAATTTATTATTTTGCTATGATCGAGTGCCTAAATTGTCCCTTGTAGGAAACATTAATATCTGTCCCTTATCCGTTGGTAGATACATGGCTCATCATAGGTTGAGCCTGAGGCTTTAAATCACTTATGAGCTAGAAGCTCATTTTCACTCGTTGAGCTTAAAGCTCTGATCGGTGGCGACTCTAGTTACAACAACCATTATGTTTCATACAACACTCAAGCATATCACAGTTATTTCACAATTTCACATTCAAAAGTACCACATCATTGTTATCTTATCAGTATAAGACATTTTGCCTTTCATTCAATCAAATAGATCTAATCAAATGCATATGAAATGCGTATGTAGCCCTTTTCCAATTTCTTACGGTATTGTGACAGAGCGTCTAAACTGTCCCAATATGGGCGCATTAATCGTTGAGCCTGAGGCTCTGAATCATTGTGGGCTCGAGGCGCAAATACATTAAGCTTATAGCTCTCGGTGGCTGCTCCGGTCACAACTGTCATTATGTTTCATGCATTCATGCATGGAGTGCACATGTCGAAATTAAGCAATATCATCATCACACTCATTCCCAAATTATCACATTTAACCAAATATTCACAATTAATCACATTAAAAACACGATCACAATTTATCACATTTAAACACAGAGGTCCCAAATTCTCAGACAAAAGCACTTCCATGTCAGAATCTCCCAATACACCGGACCTTCTGTCCGGAATCCAAAATCAAGACACAATTCCCAACATTATTCGCCACAGAACTATAAACAAAACAAATAATAATTGGGGAACCGTCTAAATCACTCACCATTTGCTTCCGAAGCTAATGCCTGGAAGTCTCGGCAACG
This sequence comes from Erythroxylum novogranatense, assembly GCA_029891385.1. Taxonomy (NCBI): domain Eukaryota; kingdom Viridiplantae; phylum Streptophyta; class Magnoliopsida; order Malpighiales; family Erythroxylaceae; genus Erythroxylum; species Erythroxylum novogranatense. The sequence continues at coordinate 139,065 of CM057225.1, read as the reverse complement.
TCTGTGAGTTAACGTTCCAAATGCGCCACTAAAACAGTTAAAATGTGTACAATGCATGTTCATGACATTCCCGGCATTATTCTAAAAATTTCCGTCACAAAATTTTCCTCTAAATATTAGAAACTCATAGACACCAAAATCATTTAATTTGTTTAAAAAATCCGAAAGTTATACTTCAAACATATAGGGACTATCCTTATGTCGAAACCAATGTTATCAATACTGCATGCAAGACTCGATGCGGATTGGACTTTGAAGAAAGCTGTGTCTGCGATGTCGATTATCGGCAATCTTTTCGGGATATTTTTTAAATTTATAAAATAGTCCCTAAATTTTTTAAAAATTGCAAAATAGTTCATATTGATATATTATACAGTTGTATTGTATATTTTACTAGTTCTTTATTTACACCAATTATATTTTCAAAATCTTAATAATAAATAATAATGATAATTAATTTAAAATAACAATAATTTTAAATATTTTACATATAAATAATAACAACAATTTTCAATCCTAACAATTATACAAAAATCATATATAAATAATATTTAATCTAATAAATAACATATAAATAATATTTAATCTAATATTTTAAAACAAGATCGAAAATTAAGTTGATAAGATAAAAGATTTATTGTAGAACTAACTAAAAATTAAATAATTTTAAAATTTTAAAATATAATTAAAATAGACTATCAACTAAAAATAATTAATTTAAATAATTAATTATTTTATAAAACAAACTAATTAATTAATTAACTAATCGAATTTAACAGTCAAGTTATTAAAATAAATCATACTAAAAATAAACAACTCAATATAATCAAACTTTTATGATTAAATAGACCGAATTAATTATATTTTTAATTATTAACTTAATTAATCAAACTTTTATGATTAAAATTAAATAGATCGAATTAATTATATTTTTAATTATTAACTTAATTAATTTACAAGACTTTGTCTTTTGCAATTATAGTCCATTTGTTTTATACGAATATGATAAAAGCTCCTCAACTCGTTTGCTCGGTCGGACTTGCGTTTAATCTTAACCAAGTTTTGAACCTTTCAAACGCACATGGGAGGAGAACGGCGGACTGGCGGAGAAGGTCGGACGGTCGGCGAGCGCGAGGAGGACGACGTCTTCGGGCGTGCGGTATGCGGTGACGCCAAGACGGTGTGCGGCACTGCAGTGGACGACTTCGGGCGTGGACGACGGTTGAAGGCCGGAGGCGAGGCGAGGCAGGTCGGAGGCACGACGACGGCGGAAGGGAGAGAAGACAGAAGAAGACGAAGCGAGATGGCGACAGTCGGGGGCGGGAAGAGGTAGAAGTAAAATTAGGTTTTATTTTTTTTTTATTTGCAAAATGACCCCTCCAAGTTTTCATTTACTGAATGACCGGAATATTTGAAGTATCGGCAGTGACGGTCGATACCAAATTGCACCGACCGTAATTCAGTCCCGGTACCTATATGCCCGTTCCGGTACCGTTTTCCGGCCGGTACGGAATGTTCCGACCGGTACTGGCCGGAACGGTACAAAATCCACGACACTGGTCGAAACTATATTCTTTACTCAACTTCTATTCAAAATTTGAGAACTTTAAAGACTAATTCAAAACTTCCTTTCTTCATAAAACTTGTAGACCTTTGTCTCTAGTTTACAACAAATCAAAAATCACCTCATTTGGACATCTACGTCAAAATTTATGGTTAAAAATACCAAAACATGTCCGTGTAGGAAAATGGGTCCTCGCTGCGACGAGAGCACTTGCATGCACTGCGACGTGCATGCTCGTGCGCGCTGCGACATGTGCATGAGCACGTCACGACGTGCGAACTCGAGAAACCTAATTTTTAACAATCTTCAACTATAATCTTCCCATCTTTCAAAATATAACTCATCTAACATCATTTAAAACACTCCAAAACAACTTAATACAACAAAACATCTCATCCATCAACTTCTAATTACCAAAATACCTAAACAAGCCTTTAATTCTTCATTTCTTCACTTTCCACCAAGTCTCTACCTTCCTCCCAACACCATATGATCATCACTATGGCAAGGCTTAGGTTACAATTTATGTGAGAACAAAGGAAAGCTTTCTTGTCTTGGTGAAGCTTGAACCAATAAAGGAGGAAGGAAAGAAGAAGCTACAGGTGAGAGAAGAACTTACCATTTAAAATCACCCTTAACCCTTTTCCATCTAAAGTCTCGTACATGGCTCAATGAAAGACCAAAATATGGTCTTTCATTTAACATTTTCGTGAGTTATATAAGTGGTGGGGCAAGTGACACATGTCACTTGCTACTTGTCAATTTCTTTTGCTTCCAATTGATCCACTTAGTAACTAGCCCATTTGGTATCCAATTTCTACTCTAATTTGTCCCAAAATTCAATGGGTCCAATTAATAAATCCAAACATCATGTATCTAGTTTTTCAGTGCTATTGGACAGTCATTTTTGGTACCGAAAATTTAATCAGTCCACCACTTGACAATTTTTTCAGTCCGGCAATTTTACTCGAAAAATTTCAGAAAAATTTCTACAATTCTCCCAAAAATAGAAAACACACATAAATCACTCCAATTAAAATTTCAAGCACTAAATCATATATTTTTCACGGTAAATACATATGCCGGGAAATGTCATGAATGCATGTACAATCATGTGCATATACAAAAATTACAATTTATGCATATATGGGGGTCATATTATGCATGAACATGCCGAGACTAGTTTACACACTCATAACTCGTCTCAAATAACCAATTTACCCTTCCCATCGGTGATGGTATGTTACAATTTCAATCATAAATTCCATTTTTTTTTGCTTGACTCAATTAAACTTGGCTAATCTAAAAGCTAATTCAGTCATATTAATTAATTAACTAATTTATCCACCAAAGTAAAATTATTTTAGTTCAACTATTTTGAATTAGACAAAATTTTAATTTTAAATCTAATTTAAATTTAATCAACTCAATTCTAATTAGGAATGAAAAAATTATTTAGTCTTCTGAGCCCAAAGTCAACAATCTCGATTTGAGTTAGTTGAATTTGGAAAAGAATTGAATTTTGAACAATTTTAGACTTTAAAGAAGGTTTAGGCTTGGTGATTCCTTCGACTTAACTTAAAATTCCAAAATTTTAAATAAGAAAGATGATTTTAATTTTAAAATTAAAAATAATAATTTAATTTTATGTTGTTTTTCTATCCCACTTCAGCAGTGGGTAAGATTAGAAGCCTTCATTAAGATTATATAAAGAGGCATATGCTTAAGACTTTATATATCCCAAAATCTTTTTTCCATAACTTTGTGTATTAATTCTTGGTGTAGATTGTGAGATCTTTCTCGTAATCTTTGTTTTATAAAGTGAAAAATTTTCTACTATTGCCTGTGGTTTTTTTCCATATTCGTTAAGGGATTTTTCACGTTAAATCTTGTGTGTCTCTTTTTACCTTAATTTCTTTTATTGGTGTGTTTGCTCTATCCAAGTGGAGCCCATCTCCTCTCAGTGGTATCAGAGCCTAAGGGTTGCTCAAGTATGCTCTGTAATTGCAGCATAGTCTAATCTTCCATATCAAAAAACGAGTTTTTCTTTAATGTTCTTAAGGGTGGTTTTTTGTTCTCAAGTTCTTGTTGTCATTTTTTGGGCATTTTTGTCTGGCATTTGAGGTGATTGAGTGCATGTCTAAAAAAAAATCCCTCTAAAGAGATTGGATTTTAAGTTGCACCATTTGTGACCCATCTAGTTTTCTTGAAAATTTTCTTGGTGTACCATAACCTTATTACATATTAAGTGGAGGTACTTCGAGGCAATTTTCCCTTTTCACGTGAGAGAGTAGGAGTCAATTCTTATGATAGAAGCAATGTCGAGTAAATTTGATATTACAAAGTTTGATGGGACAAAGTTCTCGTTATGGAAATTGAAGATGAAGACAGTGTTAGTAAATGATAACTGCTTGGAGATCATTAGTGTTAGGCCGATAGATTTCACAGACGACATCAAATGAAAACAAAAATATGTCTGGGCCATGTCAAATTTGCATCTTGGTCTATCAAATGATATTTTGCAAGGTGTAGAGGAAAAGAAAACAGCCAAGGAGATATGGGGTCATCACACAAAGTTATACGAAGCTAAGTCTCTTCATAATAAAGTTTTTCTGAAGAGGAGACTCTACACACTCCGAATGTCTAGATCCACTTCAGTAACAGAGCATATCAATACCCTAACCTCTCTATGCTCTAAACTTTCAAAGTTGTTGGGACATAATGTAAATCCAATTGAACGTGTGAAGATTTTACTTCAAAGTCTTCTAGATTCATATGACCAATTCATCATTAATTTAACCAACAATATCGTTACAGATACTTTGGTATTTGATGATGTTGTTGCTTCAATTCTTGAAGAACAATGCAGATGCATCAACAAGGAAGAAAGGTTGACAAGTTCGCATCAAGCAGAAGCCTTATCGATGACGAGAGGATGGTCAATGGAGCATGATTCCACTAGAAGTCACAAACAAGGGAGGCCGAAAATCTAGATGTAAGAAACATCTCAAGCATTACAACTATGTCAAGAAAAGGACATTTTAAAGTGAATGTAGATTTAGGAAGGGTGGAGACAAGGCCTCTAAAGCATCAACCTCTCAGGGACGTGTTGTTAATGGAGAAATCTTACACAGTGAAGTAGCAATGGTGTTCAAGGACATAGTAGAGCTCACTGATGCTTGGATAATGGATTCAGGAGAAAGGTGGCATATGACTCTTTGTAGATATTGGTTTCACACTTATAAATCTATCTCTGCAGGATCTCTATACATAGGAAATGACCATGTCTTGAAGATTGCTGGGATTGACACCGTCAAATTGAAGATGTATGATGGTACAATGTACACTATTCAAAATGTGTGACAAGTGAAGGGCTTGAAGAAGAATTTTTTGTGTTTAGGACAATTAAATGAAATTGGGTGCAAGACCTTCATTCAAAATGGAGTTATAAAGGTGATCAAAGGAGCAATTATAATAATGAAGTTAGAAAGGATAGCTGCAAACTTATACAAGCTTATGGAAGAGACATATATGGAAGCAAACGCATCGGTTGCATCGATTAGTTGTGCAGAGAATGCAACAAAATTGTGCCACCGTAAACTTAACCACTTGTCAGAACAAGGATTAAAGATTCTTGCTGAGCAGATACTACTCCTTGGTCTCACGAAGGTTTCATTACCCTTATGTGAGCACTGCATTATAAGTAAGTAGCATAGACTGAAATTTAATGCATCAAATTCTAAAAGTAAAGACATTCTAAAATTGATTCGCTCTGATGTATGGCAAATACCGATTATGTCTCTGGGTGGTGCAAGGTACCTTGTGACCTTTATTAATGATTACTCTAGAAGATGTTGTGTGTATCATATTAAGAGAAAGGGAGATGTATTTCCATCCTTCACGACATTTAAAGCACAAATTGAGTTAGGGATAGGGAAGAAAAGCAAGTGCCTTAGGACTGATAATGGTGAAGAATATATTGGTGATAAGTTCATTGATTTTTGTAATCAAGAAGGCATCAAATGTCAATTCACGGTGCCTCATACTCCTCAACAAAATAGAGTGGTAGAGCAAATAAATAGAACTTTAATTGAAAGAACTATAGTCATGTTGAGAACTGCAAGTATGACAATGCCTTTCTGGGCAAAAGAAGTGAAGATCGCCTGCTATGTGATTAATCGGTCACCAATAAGATCAATTGATTTGAAGACATCAATGGAGATGTGGACTGGTAAACCAGTAGACTATTCTCAGTTACACACATTTGGAAGTCTTGTGTTCATGATGTATAATACCCAAGATAACACAAAACTAGATCCAAAATCTAGAAAATGTAGATTTACGGGGTATGCTTATGGAGTCAAAGGGTATCGACTGTGGGATCCTACTGCCCAGAAGCTCGTCATTAGCAAAGATGTCATATTTGCAAAAGATAAACTACAAGAGAAAGATCAAAATAGCACGTCTGAAGAAAATTTCGAAGTTGTAACAATTCAGGAAGAAAGGAAGATTTGAACTGAAATATTATACTGAAACTATGTCAGATCACGAGAAGCAAGAACCTATTAATTCTGAAAATACAAAAGTTCGATGGTCAACTAGGGAAAGGAAAATCCCAACCTAGCAGTCTGATTATATCATGGAGAGCAATATTGCATACTATCTCTTAACAGAAGATGGAGAACTAAAAACATTCTGATAAGCAACAAATAGTTCAAATGCATCATTTTGGATGGCAACAAATGCAAGCAGAAATATAAGCTCTTCACGAGAGTAAGACATAGAAGCTTGTGTCACTACCACAAGGGAGAAAGCCCATTAGCAACAAATGAGTATACAAAATCAAACATAACAATGATGATTGGGTGGAGGTATTGTGCAAGATTGGTAGTAAAAGGATACACTAAAGGATATGTTCAAAAAGAATGTATTGACTTTACAAAAATTATTTCACTTTGTCTTAATACAATTCGTGTGGTCCTAGTTGTGTGCACTACATTTGATCTATATTTAGAGCAGTTAGATGTAAAGACTATTTTTTCATGAAGATCTTGAAGAAGAAATTTATATGCATCAACCAAAAGATTTTGAAGAACTAGGAAAAAAGAACTTAATTTGTAGGTTAAACAAATCTTTGTACAATTTAAAACATGCGCTAAGATGTTGGTACAAAAGATTTTATTTCTTCATAATGAGTCATGAGTTTAACAGATTTAGTGCAGATCCTTGTGCATATTTCAAGAGGTTTGGTAATAATAAATTCATTGCATTATTGTTACATGTTGACGACGTGTTGGTTACAAGCCCCAACAAAGTATCGTATTCAAGATTTGAAGGTTCTGTTAACTGGAGAGTTTGAAATGAAGGATTTTTAGAGATGCAAATTTACCGAGACAAAAAAAACAAAAAGATTTGACTTTCTGAAAAGAATTACTTGAACACAATCTCGTGATGCTTCAATTTACAAGATTGTAAGTTCTTCTTGTTAATTTTAAGTTATTCTTAAGTAAAAATCATAACAATGAAGCAAAGAGGAAGGAGATGTCTCAAGTACCATATGCATCAATTGTGGAAAGTTTAATATTTGTTGTGATTTGCACAAGATTAGATACTGCACATGCAGTGGGAATAATTAGTCATTATATGACAAATCCTGATCAAGAACACTGGTGGGCTATAAAGAAGATCTTGAGATATATTAAAAGGACCTCAGATGTTGCTCTATATTATAAAGGGTATGAATTTATTATTAAGTGATATGTTGATTATGATTTTGCAGGCAACCTCGATAAAAAAAATTCACTATAAGTTATGTGTCTATAGTTGCAGGAGGAGTTCTGAGTTGTGTGTCTAAATTATAGACAGTTGTAGCACTATCTATAACAGAAGCTGAGTAAATGACAGCTACACAAGCTTGCAAAGAATCAATCTAGATAAAAAAAGTTTTTGAAGGAGCTTGGGCATCGACAAGAGAAAATTCCTTTGTATCGTGATAGTCAAAGTATCTTGCATATTGTAAAAAATCCAGCTTTTCATTCAAGAACTAAACACATAAGAGTTCAATATCATTTTGTTCGTGAAATGATAGAAGATGGAAATGTGAACAGCTAAAAAATTCACACAAAAGAGAACCTAGTAGATGCACTAACAAAACCAATAAACACTAATAAATTCATATGGTGTAGATCTTTATATGACTTAGAAGAGATGTAGACAATTGAAAAATGGCAAGATAGAAATAACGGTATAGAGATTAATTGATTCTCAATCAAATTTCAAGTGGGAGATTGTTGATTTTCTATCCCACTTCAGAAGTGAGTGAGATTAGAAGGCTCCGTTAAGGTTATATAGAGATATATATATACTTAAGGTTTTATATATTTCAAAATCTCTTTTCCATAACTTTATATATTAATTTTGGTATGAATTGTGAGATCTTCTTCTTATAATATTTATTTTTAAAGTGAAAAGTTTGTATTCTTGTCCGTAGTTTTCTTTCATATTTGTTAAGGAATTTTCTACGTTAAATTTTGTGTATCCTTTTTTACCTCAATTTCTTTTATTGTATATTTGTTCTACCAAGGTGAACTTCATCTCCCATCATATTATAATTAAATTCAAATAAATTTTTAAATCCAATTAAATTTAAATTATAAATTCAAATCCAACCAATTATATCATTCCATATTTTAAGAAGCTAACTTAGCCGCGTCATTTCCGTTTTTCTTTTTAAATATACTGGTACGACCACAGCAAATAATAAAATAATAAAAGTATCACCGAACCCACAGCTGGGAACAATCTCTTCGTCCAATCTCTTTCGTCCTTTCTATCTTCTTCTCTCCAAGCTTGCTTCTTCCTCTTCCTCTTCTTCTCAGCATCTTCCTTAAACGATCCTTCAGAGATAAAGACGCGCGGAGTGAAGATATTTATCGACTTTTGCTTGTTAATTTGAACTAAAATCAAGAAAGGAAACGGAGACAGTGATCAGATGGTGAAGGAGACGGAGTACTATGACGTGCTTGGGGTTAGCCCCACTGCAACCGAAGCTGAGATCAAGAAAGCTTATTATATCAAGGTATTTACGTGTTTCCCCTCCCTCTTCTTCTTCTTATTCAGCTTCTTCAGTTCGTTTCTTATCAACTAATTAGGTTAGTTTCAGTTTCTCGTCACGAATTGGGGATTTTCTTTTTTTGGCTATCCAATAGAAATTATAACTACGCTCAGCTGCTCTAATTCATTGCATTCTCGTTTTTTTTTGTTTTTTTTTCTTGTGTCGTGTGATTTTACTTGCAGGCAAGGCAGGTTCATCCCGATAAAAATCCCAACAATCCTCTTGCTGCCCAAGATTTTCAGGCAAGTTCCCAAAGTTACGAGGAGGATTTTGGAAACGTCATCTTCTCATATCTTCTTATCTACTTTCTGGTTGCTTGTCAATTCAATTATGACCATCACTTTCATACATTTAATTACTTGTATTTTGTACCAGTTTAGTTCATCTTCTGGGAGCTTTTCAATTTTTAAAACCAAACATTTTATGTTAATTAGATATGTCTAAAAATCATCGTGACGACATTTCATAAATGGAGGTCACTGTTCATCTTTGTGCTGATTAACATTTGATAGTCTCTTTAGGTGCTAGACGAATATATTATCTTGTTCCACGGGTCAAACTAACTCTTTCACTGCAGAACCACATATCTAGGACTTGGCAGTTCATTTTATTTAGTGTACTTGGACAATACCATATATCAGTTTGCTTTCTATGCTACCATGCATCAATTTTCATTCTATATTATCAATATATATATATCACCTTATTAGGAACTGGTATAACACTGTTTGTAGGTCATAATTATGCTTGCTCTTATCATAGTTCTTCCAATGTGAGGTTTGTGAGAAATGGGTTGGTGTGACGAATATAATGCCACATGGAAGATGGTAGCCTCTGTTAAATGTTTATCATTTCCATCTCATTCAGATGGTTAATTTGAAATCTCACTAGGGTGGGCCTCACTTGTTTATATATATATATATATATATATATATATATATAACTGTTAGCACTCAGCCCCAACACATAGTTCAGCCCAAGCCCATCCACTCCTACACCCGTAGGGGCAAGATGGGGAAAGGGACCACTGCTGCCACTTAGGCAGGTGGTTATGCATGCTATCGTGAGTTTGTTATAGAGAGATTGTAAACAGCAGAAGTATATAGCTGATACAAAGGGGAGAGGGGAATTCATTCATTTTTTATTTATCATCTTGATACATTGTATAGGCCTGGGAATATTTTCCAGGAGGAAACTACTGCTGTACTTACAACTTTATACGTAAATAATACAATCTCTAAGATTTACCTATCAATAACCTTCTTGGGAACTAGTATAACAGTGTTTGTAGGTCATAATTATAATTGCTCCTATCATAGTTTTGATGAGAGGTGTTTATTAGTATCATATTACAATAATGATTGTTTTGTTTGGCCTTGCATAAACGTTGTGATATAAAGGAATATAATTTACATCATATTTAGAATCATGCTTTGTAACCATGTAATACCCATTATATAATTTTTGTCAGCACCATTATGTAATGTCTCTTACTAGTTCCTTCCTCAATACCATTATGTTTCACTACTTCCTACCAGACATTACCTAAATGATGTTTTAAGGCCTTGTAAATTTTATATAGATGCTTGAATGAAATATATTCGCTTTTGACTTGTTTCCTCAAAGGCAATGATATTGTATTTGTTACTGGTTAGTTGTCTACTGTGACCCATTATTCTTCAAGTCTTGTGTTCCATCAAAATGTTGGTAGTATATAGAACTATGACAGAATGAAATGAAGTAGAAGTTATAAGTAATCTTTTGAAAACTAGTCAGTACAAACTGGATCTCATATACTTTTGGTTTTTCTATGTTAACTTTATGAGTATTTTGCATGGTTGGATCTCACTACTAGCTGATGAATATCCCAAGATCGACTGGATAACATACAGTAAATAGTAAAAGATTAGAAATGGTCTTTTGAGTTTTGTTTGATCTGGATTCAGGTGTTGGGCGAAGCTTACCAAGTACTAAGTGATCCCGCACAGCGCCAAGCATATGATGCTTATGGAAAATCTGGAATCTCAACGTGAGTTTACTAATCTTAAAAATTTGATATGTACAAGATGCCTGGTTCAGTTATTTCTAGGTGCACAGACCTCTATGGCATTGACCCTTTTCCACGCTTCTGATACTTGAATATTTTGCTTTTCCAGGGAAGCAATTATTGATCCTGCAGCAATATTTGCAATGCTTTTTGGTAGTGAGCTTTTTGAGGATTACATTGGACAGCTTGCCATGGCTTCCATGGCTTCATTAGACATTTTTACAGAGGGGGAACAATTTGATACCAAAAAGCTGCAAGAGAAAATGAGGGTAACTCTTCTATTATTCTGTCATTTAGCAATAGTTCAAATCCTTGGATAGCTTAAATATTTAAGCACACTCATTTATCAGGCATTGAGAGGAATAGTTTGGAGTTAGTATTAGTTTCGGCCATGATTTGTTTAACACCTTTGTCGTTGCTTTGGTTTTTTTATCCATTTTTTAAATAGAACTAGACATGTATTCTTTTCAGTTTACATTTTTCTGGTTAATCTTCTTTATTGTTAATTATTATCCAAAAATTTTATTATGGACAGGTTGTTCAGAAGGAGAGAGAAGAAAGACTTGCAAACATACTTAAAGATCGACTCAAAGGGAGCAAAGAAAAGTTGGTTGCTCATGCTGAAGCTGAAGTAGCCAGGCTGTCAAGTGCAGGTAGATTTTAGTGTTCGAAAGTAGTTAGTATGCTGTCACTGATGGGAAATGACAACAGATAGGATTAGCATAGGAACCCTACTGTCTATGTGGCTGCATTATGAGCATTATGTCTTGTCATGTTATAGGCTCTGTAACCAACACAGATGCTTTTGCTATGAATTCATGATAATACAAGGAAAAACCTTTTGTCTATTTTAACTTTTTCTTTTTGACTTTAGACCTTTCATTTGTTATTTTGGTGGGAGTGGAGGATACAGAATATGTAAACTAACTTCTTTTACTTGTGTGGTTTAGGTGCGGTACTTATGGACTTTTCTGTTGACTGGATCTACTTTTAGGTTGATCAGACCTACTTGAATTGAATTAAAAGTTTAAAAATGTAGAGGAAAACTGGAAAACTGTGAAATTGTTTGGAAAGTAATACCAAGACAAAGGTGTAAGAAAGCTAGAATGATCAAGGAAACAAGAGGTTATTGTAGAAAGAGAGGAGGGGTTAAGAGAATGATATTCCAAGTAAAAACCATCAGGTTAAATATTCTGTGAGGACTGGACTTAGGGATTCCTTCTCAAGGTATTACATCTACTAAAGGAGAAATAATCAGTGAGAGAATAGTGACATGTATTGCTGGACAAAAAAGATTTGAAGTGAAGGATATTCCTGCATACTTTCATGATTCAATATTTAGATTGGTCGAGTAACGAGAGAACAACAGTGCAATTTTCTTTACCATTTCGTCAATGCAGCTTCTTTTGGCATTAAAACCAAATTTAAAGAAAGTCCTTTTGCATCCTCCACAGATGGGGATTGACTTTACTGGTCAGCAGGAATGAAGGAAATGAAAATTACGAAGTATTATTTTTCCTAGCTTGCCTATTTTTTTCTGTTCATTTACCTTTCAATAAAGGACATTCTGTCGCTGTGGTTCATTGCTTGGGTACTAAATCTTTTAGCTTACTTATACAAGGTGCATGAATTGCCTGAACGCTCGGTCCACAAGTTATTTTAAATTGATCCTGTGAAGCCATCATCTATCCATTGTTTATTCATGTCACAAACATGTTGGCTTATCCTGAAAGACATCTGACATTGTTATGCAGCCTATGGTGTTGATATGTTGAACACAATTGGCTATATTTATGTACGGCAAGCAGCAAAAGAACTTGGAAAGAAGGCACTATATCTGGGTGTGCCATTCGTTGCTGAATGGTTTAGAAACAAGGGCCATTTTATTAAATCCCAAGTAACTGCAGCTACAGGTTAGTCAATCCCTACCACTGGCCAATAACCATGTAGCATACTTAGCTATCTTTTCTGCATTTTGTTCAATGAATGCAGGGCACTTGGACCATTAGCCCCCCACCCTGGGAAGATAGGGGGGGAAAAATCCCAACTGGAACTTAAAGGAGGGAGATTCTGTCAAGAACCGTTATTCATTTGCCTTAAGTGGTTAAATGATGATCCTTTCGTAATTCACATATAATGAGTTGGTTTGGTTGAAATTTACCTTCTAGATCCACACAAAAAAGAAAAGAAAAGAGATCACTATTATTTTCTGATTGTGATATTAAGTAGTTTCATAATGTGCCTGTTGTATGCATGTCTTTATTCACATTCATCTTCCATATGATATAGTTTAGGCATCTTTTAAACTAGAATTCACTTCCTCATACTCTTATGTATGCTGAAATTCAACTGTTTGTATTTTTTCTGGTGATATAAGGTGCCATTGCATTGATCCAGCTACAGGAAGATATGAAAAAGCAGCTCAGTGCTGAAGGAAACTACACCGAGGAAGAGCTGGAAGAATACTTGCAATCCCACAAAAAGTTGATGATTGATTCTCTGTGGAAGCTTAATGTAGCTGATATTGAAGCGACTCTTTCCCGTGTTTGTCAAATGGTTGTTTCTTCATTAGATTAATCTTATTGTTGGCCCGAAAAGAAATACCTTGCTACCTGGTCCAAAATGCTTGGTCATAATTCATTTATGGCTTATCTAGGTGCTTCAAGATAACACTGTCAAGAAAGAAGAACTTCGTGCACGAGCTAAAGGATTGAAAACTCTTGGTAAAATTTTCCAGGTATTGCTTTTACTTCTACCTTTGTTATTTTTTCCTTTGTATTCAAATTTAACAGATAATGTTAAAGACTTTGGAAGTTACGTGAATGTAGACGGTTAAGTCAAGCAATGGAACTGAGGTTGACAGCGTGCTAGATGGTAAACTGCATAAACTGAATGGAAGTGAACCAAGCTCTGATGCTTGCTCTTCCGGCCCATCACTAAAATCGAGTAATCCTGAAGAGCCATCTCATACGACATTGACATCACAGGTGCTTTCTTTAAACCCCTATGTTAGTCTTAAATAAAGCATCTTTTGCTGGACAATCTCTTTTGATATTATTTAACACCATGTTTTCTTGAAATTATTGAAGAAAAAATCTGTGCTTTCCAAAGTTATTGTATATGTCAGGGAAATTAAAGAAGAAAATGCTTCTTATATCTACTTTGCTCCACAAAAGCATCATCAGAAATGCACAAACACACGTCGACTTAACACCTTGCCAATACATACCTTGTAATAAGGTGGGAGAGGTGATGTGGATGCTTACATATGAGTTCCAAGGGTTGTGGACGGGAATTGAGTTGTAGTTATTGCTAATTAGCGGTCACAAGTTGCCAGAATCATTGTTTTTGTGCTTGACATGTCTCTAATTATCCCGTAGTATATCCTGCTTACGGTTGCCTCCTTTTTCTTGATATTGTATGAAAATGAGAAGTAGCATGTTTTCTTCTTATCCGTCTTCCTAATACGACTTCATTATGGAACAATGTAGAGTCCCTATGTGGAGGCTCCACAATTTGCTAGCGGCGTGCAATTTAACTATAACTTTCCCCGGCCAACGGCGCCTCCTGGTGCTCAGAGACATTCTTCAACAGGCAGCGATCTCTTTATGCCAGACTAATTTTCTGCTCTATTGTACGGATCATGTTATTTATTGAGGTAGAAGGGGTGGGAGGGTGATTTTATAGAAGCTTGTATTTACTCGATCATTATTGTAGTTTGTGCATCTCTTTGTGCTTATTGTTTGGCAGATGTATATGAGAAACAGGATACAAGTTGATATGTTTGGTGAAGGGAAATGGTTTGATTTCTTTCTTCTCCCTCTCTGCCTACCCCTTACATATCTTTTTGCCGGACTAATTTTCTGCTCTCAGAACTTAATTCTAATGCGTATTTATGTTTGGAGGGAGAGCTGGAGAGAGAGAGGGAGAGAGAGAGAGATTATGATGGTGTATTTACTGTTTAGATGCAAGGAAGGACTTTGCTTGAGTTTATAGGAACATATGCAGGAAACAGCATAATCACACGAGGTGGTTCTTTTCTTACGATTATGATGCATATGGTTCATGTGTAATGTTTAGTGCAAGGAAAGGGCGATATGTACTTCTCAATCACACTTGATTTAGAAAGAAACAAGTGTTCTTCATCTAAATTAATACGGATGGATATGAAAGATGTCTTTGAAGTTTCATTCGTTTTCTCGTGTCACCGACGGAGCTAAAGTGAGGATTAAAATTGTGTATTCTATCGTGGGCACAATTTCTCTTCCTAGTATAGTATACACTATTGAATTATGAGATATGGGTTTTTAAGAAAGGAAAAATTGGAAACTGAGGATATATGGTAAAATGTTTGTCTTAGGGTGTACTTGTTTAGGAGTAATGAGAAAAAAAAAAGTAAGAGTATGGAATGAAAACTCATGTTTGATAATAATACCTCTAATTTGATAGTAATATTTCTACTCTCCCGTTTTTAGCAATATTTCATTTTTAAGGATTACCATAAGGCTGAGATTCATTGTTAGCAATACTCTATTTTCATTCTTCGTTACATTTATTCTTATTCTCATTCCTATTATTTTATGTAAACTAAACGCCCTCTTATTTCTATAATTGTGAAATATATATCATTGGGTTGGAGATTTGATGATAAAGAGCTCAAGAGAAGATGGAATTTTCACTCTTCCATTTGTTTTATTATATCTTCAGATGGCTACTTACGAAGGAATGGTGTTAGAATAATGGAAATAATGAGCACTTTACGTACGCAGTAGGAAGAGCGAGAAGGAGATGAACTAATGCATTGATTCAGGAACCATTAGAATATAATTTGCTTTTGTTTTAATGAAGCTAAGTTACTACTTAAAACGTTACAATAACGGAATGAAGAAGAAGAAGCAGGGTTTGGGTTTTGATTGGGCGGATGAGATTGAGCGTCCTTTTCCCCAATAACGTATCAACCTTCACTTTTGTTTTACCTGAATAACGTGTTGTATTGTACCCTTTATTTTTTCATGCAAATGCGATACACAACTCTAAATGAAGAGAAGAGACCATAACGTGTTATTAAGGGAAAAAGAAAAGAAAAGAAAAAAGAGGAAAGTGAAAATTACGTTAAGGTAAGGAGCAACAAAGCACCAAAAACATCTCAAAAGGACATACAAAACATGGACACTAAATCTACCAACTCCATTACTGCACAACTCAAATTCTAGAGAGGAGGGAGCCTCAAGCTTTACTCTGCTTTGCTTTGCTTACTCTCCTACATACACTTCCCTTCCCTTCTATATCTTCTTCTTCTTCTTCTTCTTCTTCTTCAACTCTCACTCTCTTACAATTAAGGAGAATCTTTTCTTGCTAGATTTGGATCCATTCCTTTTCAATTTTATGTAAATTTAATTTCTGCCAGAATTTTGGCCTTTTCTTTCCTCTTTCAATCCAATCCCTAATATCTTCACCTTAATTACATGCCCATCTATCTCTCTGTTTCTACTTCTTCTTCAATTGCTATTACAGACAAAACCCAGCGCAATCCCAATCCCAATCGGCTCACCTACGCCAAACAAGTTTTAGCATCATTTTCTTGGCCGACAAACACAAAGTGAGGACCTTTTCTTGTCTGGGTTTTTTGGCTCATTCCAATCTTCTCTTACTCTCATTTTTGAAAGTGAGAATTGAGAGAAGAAGATCTAGTTATTCTCATTTTCATCTTCTTTTCTTTTGTCATATATAAAAACCGGATCTTGGGTTTTCTTCTTCTTATTATAGTGTGAATCCGATTCCTACCCAAAACAAAGTAACTATTGCCACATAAATAAAGATTTCAAATTGTAAGAAGAGAAAAGGAAGTTGTGAAAATGGAGGCGAGAACAAGAAGTCGGCTGTTTCTGATGTAGGGGCATGGGCAATGAACGTTGTCAGCTCAGTGGGTATCATTATGGCCAACAAGCAGCTTATGTCTTCCAATGGTTACAGTTTCAGCTTCGGTCTGTTCTTCTTCCTTCGATTTCTTCTTTAACAAAAAGAAATAGTTTGATGATTTCATTGGTTTTGGAGTTTTGATCTGTTCAATATTCTACCGATCTGCAAATTTCAGAGTTCTTTAATGTACTGATTTTGAATGAGAAACGGATTGGTTTTTTGTGGGATGTAGCTACTACCTTAACGGGATTCCACTTTGCTGTGACGGCTCTGGTGGGTCTGGTATCAAATGCAACTGGTTTATCAGCTTCTAAGCATGTTCCTTTCTGGGAACTCTTCTGGTTTTCTCTTGTTGCCAATACCTCCATTGCTGGCATGAACTTTAGCCTCATGCTTAACTCTGTTGGCTTCTATCAGGTACCTTTCTTCTTCTTTGCTTCTTTTCTTGCTGTTGTGATTCTTACTCTGTAATTGTTCTTTAGGTAATTAATGTACATATGATGCTGAAGATGGAGCTTTCCTTTTCTACTTGGTTCTTTTGTTATGCTGTACAGATTAGATGATAGAGTAACACTCAGATATTTTTACCCGACAGCTCAAAAAAAATATAGCTAGAGAGCAACTATTCTCTTCTTTGTTGCAATTTATATTGTTGTAATAAGCAGATCTACTTCTTTCTTTAACTGCATTTCCTCTTTTCTTGAGATGAAAAGGAAAAGCTTGTTACTGATCCTAGTTTCTCCATTCGCACAGATCTCTAAACTCAGCATGATCCCGGTGGTCTGCGTTATGGAATGGCTTCTTCACAACAAGCAGTACTCCAAGGAAGTCAAAGTATCTGTTTTGGTTGTCGTCATAGGCGTTGGCGTTTGCACCGTTACTGATGTCAAGGTTAATGCCAAAGGTTTTATTTGTGCCTGCATAGCTGTTTTGTCTACTTCTTTCCAACAAATTGTAAGTATTCACTTAACAGGCCCCTTTTTAATCCATCTGGTTGTACAGTATCTAATGTTGCTATTTTGTTTAGCCTTTTGATTGCCTACAAATCTCAGCTGCTCTTGAGTTGCCAGTCGTTTAGTTCAATTGTTCGATAATCTTCACTGGATGGATTCTTGATAGTGCTTTTGGATCAATGTTTGATATACATCTGTCCCTTCTTGCAACAGACTATCGGTTCTTTACAGAAGAAGTATTCCATTGGATCATTTGAATTGCTGAGTAGAACAGCTCCAATTCAAGCAGTTTCTCTCCTTGTCCTTGGTCCATTCGTGGATTACTTCCTTAACGGCAAATTTATAGCAAACTATAAGATGTCTTCTGGTGCCATTGTAAGTACTCGTCCCTTTTCAGCCTCTCGGACTTTTATTAAATCTATCTATATACTGGGAAGAAAATGTATATACATTCACCTTCTATCATCTAAACGAATGATGTCAATTTGTGCAGTTATTCATAATTCTTTCCTGCTCCCTCGCTGTTTTCTGCAACGTGAGCCAATACCTCTGCATCGGAAGATTTTCTGCAGTGTCGTTTCAGGTCTTAGGTCACATGAAAACAGTTTGTGTTCTCACTCTGGGATGGCTGCTTTTTGATTCCGAGTTGACTTTCAAGAACATAATGGGGATGATTATAGCTGTCCTTGGCATGGTAGTTTACAGCTGGGCTGTGGAGGCTGAGAAGAGTTCTAATGGCAGCAAGACTGTACCCCATATAAAGAACAGTTTGACAGAAGAGGAAATCAGACTTCTGAAGGAAGGAGTGGATACCAACTCTGTGAAAGATGTCCAACTTGTTGAATCTAAAGTATAGATATTCACAAGCGAGCCGCCCGGTGGTGCGGTAGTTGTCGGCAATCCCTTCAACCGAATGTGTAACGAAACAGGGGAATATCTTCATTTGTTGAGTTGAACATAGTATCATTTACCTTTGTTTTATCTTTTTTGTGTTTGGAAGACTTGACACTATCCTGCATCAGCTGACCCATCCCACCTGCAATATTTTTATGTCATCTATAGTCAATGTGTTCATTTATTTCATTGTTGTTATTCCTTGTGGATCAATTCATGGACAAAGGGAAAATTTAAAACCCCAAAATGTTAGTGAGAAGCATTGGGCTATAAAAATGTGTTCTTGTCTGTTGAAATTTTGGTTCTGAGTATGCCTATTGCTGTTTGATGGTTGATGTTGTTACAATGTGCATGCATATTGGAGAAGAAAAGGCAAGGCCGTGTGTGTGTGTTTGAGGTTGAGTACGACTTAAAAGATGTTAATGACAATTAATACGTTATTAGTGCTATGAGAAGTTGACCCTCCAGCGGAGGCAGAGGCAGTGGACGTGGTGACGGCGGTGAGTGGTGTGAGTTTAAAGTAGAGTAAAAGTCCAAGGGAAAGGAAAGGGAGAAGATGCGTAAGTTTGGCACTTGTCACCATCTCTTTCCTTTCTCAATCTTCAACGCCTCCGACCATTAATTAATCGAAGAGCTAAGAATGTTGCCTCTTGCCTGAAGATACGACAAGTATGTCTTATTTGTTCGGATGGAATGAGAGGAGTCCTAGATTTAGGAGGTGTTTGGTTTGAGCACGAGATTGGGTATAGATATGGGTATAATAGTATAAGGGAATGAGAATGGGTATGAAAAATAAAAAATGATGTTTGGTTTAGAATTTGGTTTCAGATTAATACCAATAATGTTGTTTGGTTTATTGCATTAATGGGAATGAAAGATAATATAATATCATTTTTCATATCATATTTATTATTATTATTACAAAATTTATAATAATAATAATAAGATAATTAATTTCATATAATAATATAAATAAATAAATAAATAAATAATAATAAGATAATTAATTTCATATTATAATAATAATAAGAATAATAATAAGGATAATAATAAGTTTAAAATTTATAATAAATAATAATAATAATAAGAACAATAATTAATAATAATAATAATAATAATAATAATAATAATAATAATAATAATAATAATATTATTATTATTATTATTATTATTATTATTATTATTAAGAAGTTTAAAATTTATAATAATAATAATAACAACAAAACAACAATAATTAATAATAATAATAAGTTTAAAACTTATAAATAATAATAATAATAATAATAATAATAATAATAATAATAAGATAATTAATTTTGTATAATAAAATTAATAATAATAATAATAATAATAAGATAATTAGTTTCATATAATAACATTAATAATAAAATAAATAATAATAATAATAATAATAATAATAATAATAATAAGATAATTAATTTCAGTATAATAAGAATAATGATAATAATAATAATAATAATAATAATAATAATAAGAATAATAAGGGTAATAATAATAATAATAAGTTTAAAATTTATAATAAATAATAATAATAATAATAATAATAATAATAATAATAAGAAAATAATTAATAATAATAATAATAATAATATTATTATTATTAAGAAGTTTAAAATTATAATTTATAATAATAATAATAATAATAACAACAACAACAACAACAACAACAACAACAACAACAACAACAACAATAATAATTAATAATAATAAGTTTAAAACTTAATAATAATAATAATAATAATAATAATAATAATAATAATAATAATAATAATAATGAAGATGATGATGATGAGTGATGAGTAATATAATTAAAATAAAATTACTTATGTGGGAGAGATAAAAAGAACTAACTAGATTGGAATGAAAATTGACACCCAATTTCATTTGGAGGTTTAAGAGATTTCCAAACTTAATGAAATAAATCCATTCCTCGAAATCGAAAACCCCAAAACAAACACTATTTTTTACTATTATTCCATTCCTTCATTCCCAAACCCTCAAACCAAACGCCCCCTTATTGTTCTATTCTATACTTCTATGAAAAACTTCGATAAGCCCAATAAGAAGTAGTGGACTGAATCGAAATGAGTTGGGCTTTGATTGTGGAAATTGAAGAGAAGACAAGACTAAAGAGGAGGAGGGAGGGTTGGGGTAAGAAGGAGACGAAGAAGACGAATACAGAATATGGGAGAGAGCGAGGAAGATAATATGGATTCTTTGTTTGAAGGTATGGTCTTGTTTAGTCCGTCTCAATTAGGGAATGATAAAGTTGATGATGATAATGATGATGATGATGAGCTTAAGAAGATCGGTTATGGCGACGAAGATGATCATCGTACTAGTATTAGTAACAGAGCTTCCATACCTGAACAGCAGCATCAGAAGATTCATGAAGCTCTTGATGAGAACCTGTTCTCTGACCTCACTGTAGTCACTCCCCTCCAAACCCTAAGCGAATCCCCAATTATTGTTACTTCTCCTTCATCTACTGTTACTCCTAGTACTCACCGACAGAGCATTTCTAGGAAGAAAAAGAGAGGTACTGGCCTCAGGAGGATCGGCTATGGCAGACTTGATGACACTGATGATGATCCCTCTTCTCTTCATTCTCCTACTCCTCCACCTGCCCTTTCTCACGATCTCGATCACCATATTACCTATATTCAACAACAAGAGCAAGATCGTAACCTACAAGAATTGAAAATTCAGCAACAACAAGATCAGGAGGAGGTGGTGGTGAAAAAGGAGACTCAAGTTCAATTAGATTCCTCTTCCTCCTGTTCGTTGTCACAATCCCATCCATCCTTGTCCAAATTCGAGCAACTCAAGACTCTGATTTCTGACAAGCTCAAGAACGCTCGCCAGTTGGTTGCTTCTGCATCTGAAGCACGCAAGGAGGCCATAAGCAGACGAAGACTTGCTGCTCAGGATCTTCATTTGGCATCGTCTACCCACTCCCAACTCGAATTGCAGTTAGAGGAGGCCTGTGAGGCTGAAGATTTTGAGAGAGCTGAAAGAATTAGCGACTCCTTGTCTTCTGCTGAAAAGGAAAAGCAAGCTCTGGTCCTCGCTCTCAAAGATGCTGAATCCCACTGTGATGCCATGGATTCTCAGATGGAGCAAGCTCTCAATTCCCAGATTGCTGCTGAACAAGAGTGCGCCGCTCTTCTCTTCCAATTTTCCAAGGTTACTGTCACTTTACTTTTATACGTCAGTTTGAATCCCAATTTGGTATAGATCAGGTCATAATGTATCTATTGGTTTCATTTCAGGATGCACAAGAAAATGCAGATTTGATCAGGGCAAAAGCGCAGGCAATCTCTTCAGATCAAATGGACCAGTGGTTTTCATCATCTGAAGCCTTGGAGGCTAAGAGGATTGAATTCGATATTGTGTCTCATTTAATCAGTGACACACGCCTTTTGGTTCATCAATCCATTCAGGATTCGGTTGAGGGTGATAGGAATGAGAAACAATTTCTTCTTGAAGAAAAGGAATTACTCGCCAATCAACTTGAGGAACTCCTTTCTTTAGTCAAAGAGAAAGAGAAGGAGTTAGCAGTGAACAATGCCAAAATCCAAGCAGTTGATGAGAGGATCGCTCTTGTTGTCTCAGGTTTCCAGGAGACTCAATCAAGCATCGATTCCAAGTACGATTACTTGCAATCATGCCTATCTCAGGTACATTCAGAGACTGAAGCTTTATTGATGAAACGGAAGGAGATTGATAAATTCCTTGCTGAAGAAGAAGCATGTGGGGCAAAACTCAGGGAACTAGCTAGGGTTTCTGAAAGTGAAGCAAAAGAGTACGAGGAAGAGATTCAGCTGAGGAAAACCTTGATGCTGTCCATTTTAAAGTCTCAGGAGGACAAACTGAGGCTCGCAAAAACTGAGGAGAAGCTTATTGAAGATGTACAAATTCTCCAACAGGAAGTTTGTGCTGCAAGATCTTCCTTCAGGTTGGTTTTACTTCCTATTGTTTGTTGTCCAAAATATTTCATCACAGGACAGGTTTGGACTTAGATCAGTTTCGTTTGACCACTCTTGGATTTACAAAGGTAGAATACGATGTCACTAAACTATGAATGCCTGGTTCTTCGAATTCCAGAGTTGATCTTCCTTCTATGAGAAATTCAAGACCAATGAAGTTTTTACGAATCCATGGGTAGTACTGTGGAAGTTGAATTCAGCCAAAATCTGAAATTTAAAAAGCTCATGAAAACATGCTAATGGGTTTTACAATACCATCTTTTCGTCGTGCATTGCTATCTTTCACGATCCGTGATTCGATTTTTTTTTTTTTGTTAGACCACCTCATCTCCATGGAGTAAGATCTTATCAAGCTGTCAAATAATGTTCAAGTTCATCATTATTCTTTATGTACCATTCGTTTCCAAGTGACTAAAAACTCTTCACCTGGTTCTTGCTTTTAATATGGGAGTGGATATGCCAGCAACTGCATTATTTCACTCTTCTATTCTGCTTTGGCTAAAACCTATCTTTTACTGTCTTCTAGGAGTTATCTTCTACGAAGTCAAATATTGAGCACAATGTGTCATCCTGCAAACAGAGGATGATTTTCATAGACAAAAGAGTCCCAGAGCTGGAAGCTGAAAAGAAAGTTGCAGCTGCTGCTAGAAATTTCAAGGAAGCTGCAAGAATAGCTGCTGAGGCGAAGTCATTGAATGTTGAAAAGCATAGTGCAAAGTCAGATTTAGAAAATGCCATTTTGGAGATGGAGAAGCTTGAAGCAAATATACAAAACACGGTTAACAAATTACAGGAATCTGAGCAACTTATTTTATCCAAAGAAAAGGAGGTTGCAAAGGCTAGATTCCAGAGGTTACATTTAACTGCCGGTGCCACTTCAGCGGAAAGATTTGCTGCTCTAGAGCTCGGAGATGATAAAGAAGCTAATCTTTTACTTGCAGAGGCTGAAGCAGCAAGTGCCGAAGCTCAAAAACTTCAACCAACATACAATTTTAAGGAGGAAGAATTTGCAACCATTCCGAAACACTTCATCTCCTTGGAGCTTGTTTCTAATCTTGGCAAGAAGCAATTGGCTGAGTTGGCTGCATCTGTTGATTTATACGTCCACAGTGAAGAGAAGTAAATGTTGTCAATGTATACACAATTAACTGCAGAATCAAATGTAGTCTAATTTCGGAAATGGCATGGCCGGAGTAAACAGCTAAATATTGCATTCAGGGGGGGCAACTGCACGATCGTGTGTCATTACATCATTCCCAAGCTTCAATGATCTGTGTAGTAATGCCTGATACATCAGCAAGATTATACTATACTGGTTGCAGGTTTGGCAACAGATTCCTCCAACTGCATTTTGGATTTCTTGTGTCATCACATATAAGGAAAAGTCCAGCTTTGGCAAGTTACACAATGATATTCACTGCGTTATTTTTGCGAATTGCAAATAGTGTCACACTTTTGACTTTGTGTTGGTGATTGGTGTTGGGAATAATTGAATGAGTTTGCCGTGATGTTTATACTTGTTCCATAGAAGATGTACTTCAATCCATAATCTTTTCCGCCTTGCTGGTTTTGGTCCATAGTTGTATTTGCTTGACGCCTTAAAGACTCGTATGCACCTGTAACAGACAATGAAATTAGTTACTTGATTTTGTAAGTAATTGTCCAAAATTAGATGTGTTTATGAAACATGGATCTATATACCTTGTGCTATAATTGGTTTCCATCATATGTGGTTAACTGAACACTTTGTTACATACATAGAAATTTTTATGCTAGCCCTTGAAATGAAAAGCTGCTCAATGCACTTGGCAGCTCAGGCCTATCACCCCTTTCTGATTCTGGAAATATTGATGAGGATTTGGGGAAGAGATACCCACACAACAGCAAATAACAAATATGCAGCTTTTACATGTCAGTTGCACCCTAATGAAGAGTTCAAATTCGGAGTCCGAAGTATGCCCCCTTGGATTGCTGTTGCATATTCACGGGGTGTGCAAAGCTTCATATTTTCCATTCAATCTATAGGTAAGAAACGAAGATGAATTTTGTTTCTCTTAAAGCACAAGTTATTCGCCTAACTACTGCTAATTGCACTCCAATCCACATTCTTCTAAAGCTGGTCCATGCGACCTGGCAAGGAAGGGATCAATCCGAACCCACAGAAGAGAGAAGATGGAAGCAAGTAAAATAGACCATACAATTATGATTGTGGGGGTTCTATTCTGCCCCCCCAATAGTCCTTCCAAGAAAGGATAGAGGTGAACTATCACCCAGAAGGCAAAAAACAGCTTCCCAAGCAATGGACCCCAAGAGTCATAGCCATTATTTATTGCATTTGAAATACCGGCAACAATTCCAGTCAGGTTTATTATCAGTAGAGTTGTTGGTGGAATTAGCAATGTCGTCCACTTAAACGTGTACAGTTCCGAGAACTGCTCATCGTCCCCTGCTTTTGATGTCACCTTAAAGTTCGTATCGAAACCAGCTAGAACCTTTAAAAGCCCCTGGAAGACTGCAAAAAGATGAGCCGATACCCCTCCAATCACCCAAAATTGTTCATTTCTCCACCATTCATCAATGCTAACACCACTCCATCTCATTTCCAATATATTTGTTGCAAAGATACAAATGAAAAGGGACAGGAACCAAACGCTTGCAATGTTGCTAAGCTGAAATGTTAAACAGAAAATTATGACAATGAATACATGTCCCATGAAAAAAGTAACAATTGAGTAATGTCTCAATATAGTTATAAATAGTATACCTCTGGAGTTATGAATTTCCCTGTCAGCAAGCACACAGCAGGAAGAGTACAATATGCAAGGAGAGGAATAGATGTCCATGGATACACAGTAGCGTTTATGTAGGACAGACGCTCTAGACACTTCAAATTCCCTCCATAGCCGTACCAGAGAGGGCAGTGCCTGCTCGGAAATATTTCAGTTGATCCAAGAGCCCATCGAAGGACTTGGTGCAGACGATCAGAAAGATTGATGGGTGCAGAACCTTTAAATGCAGGCCTAGCAGGCATCCAATAAACAGATCTCCATCCATGACAGTGCATTTTAAAACCCCTTAATATGTCCTCTGTAACAGAACCGTAAATCCAACCAACCTGGAATAGAAGAAACGTCAACTTGAGTAAAGATTTGTCAATGGTGAATATTCTATGCCAATTGCGAAATTGCTCTACCTCTTTTCCCCATTCCGTTTTATCTTCATAACCGCAGCTAATGACATGCATAGCTTCTACTAGCAGAGATACAGGGCTGGCAATTTCAAGCGTACCACCATCATCAAGCAAGGTAGAAGCTACAA
This sequence comes from Erythroxylum novogranatense, assembly GCA_029891385.1. Classification (NCBI taxonomy): domain Eukaryota; kingdom Viridiplantae; phylum Streptophyta; class Magnoliopsida; order Malpighiales; family Erythroxylaceae; genus Erythroxylum; species Erythroxylum novogranatense. The sequence continues at coordinate 113,246 of CM057225.1, read as the reverse complement.
ACACCGGAGATTGTCCAAACATCTTTTCCATCTTTTTCTCTGACGCAACAGTCAAATCTTTTCCTTCTTTTCCTGCATAATAGCAAAGTTACTTACCAACTGAGCATGAAAATTAAGAAAGAACGAACTCCAAGGGGAAGTAAATCATCAATATGGCCCGAAAATCTCAAACTAGAGAGCTGGGCACAATTATGAGTGCAATATTGATAACTTTCTTTACAGTCAGCAACTAATGAAATCCACAGTAAAGGAATTATCTTCTCAAATACAGCATTGGATCCTTATCAAGTTTAAACTTTATGGCAAATCACCAGCAACTACATTACTAATCGTTTGCACACGGCTGAGATCTGCAAGCTTACTCAATTGGCAATCGGAGTAATCAGACTGCGTGGGAGTGTTCGGGGAGCTTAAGCTAAAGTAACTGCAAACAGCGATGTTATTGTCTTACTAAGACTATAGTGACCCTAGAAACTGGCCACCCAACGTCACAAGCATTACCTTCAATGCCCTCTTCAATACCCTCCAGAGCGCCTATTGATAAAGATGCCCCGGAACTTCTCTTATTCAACTCTGTCTTTAGCTTGTCTGTCTTCTTTTTTATCCGTCCAGAACAACAACAACCACAGCACCATTTAGGCCAGCAGTTGAACGTCCTAGTTGGGGATGTCTGTGCTTTTGGAGCATCATATCCGTAAAGTGATATAGGTAGGCCTAGGAAAACACCAAAGAAAGTCGAATTCTAGACCCCAAACCGATCCTCTCGTAACATTTTGGTATCGAGCGAGTTATGGGGAATCGGTTCAAAGAAGAATTGGATACGATTCTCAAGATGATGTGGAAGAGAAGGAAGCGAACAAGGAAAGAGATCGCAAAGGTGCGGCGAGAGATCTCGAATTGAAGAATTATCAAGGAGTTAGCGACCTCTAAACCTGGAAGGTTCAATGGTGGGAGAGCGAACTAATCGTGACAAACATAATGATGGAGAAGCAAGCTCACGATCCAAGCCCCAATCGAGAATCAAACAACCTCCAAAGTGTCAAGCTTACCTTCCCAAAGTATGACGCCAAGAAGATCCATTGGGTTGGCTCAATCGGTGTGAATACTTCTTCGTCACCAACGTACTCATGAAGGAGAGAAGTTGGAACTAACCTCCTTTCACATGGAGGGTGATGCCCAAATTTGGTACATGCAATTGAGGAAGATAACCCAAACCCGCTTGGGAAGAATTCAAGCGTTCAGGTAATCCGAGGTTTGGCCCGACCATTCATAGTCGGAAATTGGGTGAGTCGTCAAGCTTAAACAGGTTGGACCAGTGAATGAGTTTTGTCGAGCATTTGAACAACTGGTTTCAAGAGCAGGCCCACTTGATCAATGGCAGAAAGTGGAGATTTTCATCAGCGGCCTAAAGGATTACATTGCTGTTGACGTAGAACTCCAGCACCCTCAGGAGCTGTCCTCGGCCATGAGTCTGGCGAGGCTTTACGAGCGTCGAAATCAAGCGCCCAGAAGTTTTGAACCACGGAGGATGAAGCCACCAGAAATTTCGTCTTTTCCCACTGCCAAATCTCGAAACATTCGGCGATTGACGCCAGGGGAAATGGAGGATCGTCGTAAAAAGGGGCTCTGCTTCAATTGTGATGAGATGTTTGTCAGGGGCCATCAGTGTAAGCGTCTATTTTGGATTGAATTTTGTGAGGAAAGCGAGGAAGGCAGCTGGGATTATGAACAAGAACACACTGAGCAACCCATAATTTCGCTCAATGCTATTACTGGAAAGGGTGGACAGCAAACCATGAAAATATCAGGGAAGTTGAATGGGAAACCAATTACAGCCTTAGTTGATTCGGGAAGCACTCATACCTTCATCGATTCTTCCTTATTGGGAAGATGTGAGCTTACTATGGAATTGAAAGAGGTGCTAGGGCCAAAGTGGCAAGTGGGGAGATGGTCGATTGCTTGGGAAGTCTGCAATAATGTAAGAATTGAGTTCCACAACGTCACTATAAAGGTGAATCCATGGGTTCTTCATCCGGGTGAGGTTGATATGGTCCTTGGAGTTAATTGGCTCAAAACTTTAGGGCCTATTTTATGGGACTTTGAGGAATTGTGGATGACATTTAAGGTTGGGGCCCGACCCATTACCTTGCACGGCTTCAAGAAAAGAACCCAGCTCAATTTCGGAGATGAAGGCAATGTCAATGACGGACAATAATTCTCAAAGAAATCCAGACACTTCTTTCTTCCTTTCCAAAGTTTTCGACGAGCCACACGGCCACCTCCTTCTCGCCGTTGTGATCATCGAATCCTCCAGAGCCGGGTGAAGCGGTGGTGGTCCGTCCTATCGTTATCCCCATGCCCAAAAGGTCGAGATCGAAAGGCAAGGCACCAAGTTGTTACAACAAGGGATAATCAGACATAGCAACTCTCCTTATTCTTCACCGGTAATTTTGGTTCCTAAAACTGACGGATCATGGCGTATGTGTGTTGATTATCGGGCGCTCAATTCCAATACAGTGAAGGATAAATTTCCATTCCGTGATCGATTTAACTATTGGAAGAATTACATGGTGCTAAGGTTTTTTCCAAACTGGATTTAGCCTTTGGTTTCTACCAGGTCCTCATGTGGGAGCCCGACGTTGAAAAAACAGCCTTTCGAACCCATCATGGTCACTTCGAATTCCTTGTTATGGCGTTCGGGTTAACGAATGCTCCATCCACATTTCAGTCTCTGATGAACGAGGTATTCTCTCCGTACCTTCGTAAGTTTGTATTGGTATTTTTCGATGATATACTAGTATATAGCTCTACAGAGGCTGAGCATATTGTTCATTTACGAATGGTATTTGAGATGCTGACGAAATATCAGTTGTTCCTTAAACGATCCAAGTGTGCCTTTGGGAAAACAGAAATTAATTATCTGGGGCATGTAATTTCTGGCGAAGGGGTTACAGCAGAGAAATTAAAAATAGAGGCAATGTTAAACTGGCCAAAACCAACAACCATTAGAGGGCTTCGTGGGTTTCTTGGTTTGACTGGTTACTATCGGAAGTTTGTTAAAAACTATGGAGTCATCGTTGCACCCTTGACCGCTCTGCTTCGAAAAAATTCTTTCCGATGGACAGACGATGCAACAGTGGCTTTCGAGAAGCTTAAGTCGGCGATGACCAAAGACTCCAATTCTAGCTCTCTCGATTTCTCCAAAGATTTTATCATTGAGTGTGATGCTTGTGACTCGGGCATTGGTGCAGTCCTCTTGCAAGAACAACATCCGGTTGCCTTCTTCAGCCGTGGTCTTTCCGATCGGCATCGTAGTCTTCCGGTGTATGAGAAGGAATTGATTGGGTTGGTGCAAGCTATTAAACATTGGCGCCATACTTGTGGGGCGGTCATTTTGTGGTGAGGATGATCACTATAGCCTTAAGTTTCTATTGAACAAAAGCTCCTCACTCCTTCGCAGCAACATTGGGTCAAGAAATTCGGTCATGACTTTCAAATGGAATACAAAGTCGGCAAGTCTAACTTGGTTGCAGTATGCGTTGTCTCGAGAGATGAGGACAAAATTGAAATTAATGCGCTTCCATGCCACAATTGAGCCTCTTCGACGCTATTCGCAGCGAGCAACAAAATTGGACGACATTCAAAACTGATTATGGAGTTCAAAGAGGTACAAAGCAGGGGACAATGGTCTCTCAAAAATGGGCTATTGTTCTTTAAAAGCCGAGTTTATCTGCCTCTCCGGTCACCTTCTATTCCCTTGATTCTTTCTGGAGTACACAATCAGGGGCACGAGGGTTACCAAAAAACACTTTTTCGTGTTTCGAGAGATTTTCATTGGAGTGGCTTAAAGAAAGATGTCCGAGAATTCATCAAGTCCTGTGGTGTTTGTCAGCGACATAAAACGGAAAACCTTCACCCTGCTGGGTTTTTACAGCCTTTGTCAGTTCCACAACAAATATGGGCTGACATCTCCATGGATTTTATAGACGGCTTGCCTCGTTCCTTTGGTAAAAATGTTATCCTTGTTGTTGTTGATCGTTTGTCCAAATATTGCCATTTGATTGCCATTGCTCATCCCTATTCGGCTGTAAGTGTTGCCAAGGTTTTCTTTGACTATGTGGTTAAATTGCATGGTTTACTCGAAACCATAGTCACCGATAGGGATGTGACTTTCACCAGTCGCTTTTGGAAGGAATTGTTTCGTTTGAGTGGCACTCATTGTGTTTCAGCTCCGCTTATCATCCACAATCTGGACGGACAAACCGAGGTGGTTAATCGAATGTGGAGGTTTATCTTCGTTGTTTTACTAGCTCACATCCCACTAAATGGGTAAACCGGTTGGCATGGGTAGAATATCTCAGATAACACAAGCTTCCATTACGCACTCAAGGCTACTCCTTTTGAAGTGGTTTATGGCGGTGCCACCCCTAAGCTTTTGTCTTATTGCCCGGTGGCTAAGATAAGCGGTGGATCAAGCGTTAAAAGAGAGGGATGAGGTGTTCTTTGGTCCCAAGGAGAATTTATTACACGAGACAAATGAAGAAAGTGTATGATTCAAGCATAGAAACACGGAGTTTTGGTGGATGATTTAGTTCTTCTCAAATTGCAGCCTTTATGCATAACTTTCTAGCTCGGTGCAAGAATCAAAAGTCACACCAAGTTTTACTGGACCATTTCAGTATTCTTGAGAGGATTGGTAAAGTGGCCTATAAATTGGATTTACCTTCGACTCAAAGATTCACCCAAAGGTTCCATGTTTCTAGTTTGAAACGTTATACTCCGAGAGCAAGAACAATTCATTCCATTGCGAATTTTTCCTCCAATCCAGCGCCACTTCTGCATTGTTATTGTCACCGCACTGCAGACAACATTGCAGAGATATTGGTTCATTGGGATGGAAATCTCCAATGAAGCCTCTTGGGAAAGCAGTAGCGGATTTTCATCCAAGTTCACGACTTCCAATTTGAGGGCAAGCTTCATTTGGAGGAGGAGTAATGTTATGAGGCCAAAACTTTATAAGAAGTATCAGCGTTTCCAACATGGCAAGTTCGAAGACAATCCATTGTGGCATCCCACTAAGCAGCTATTTTAATTAATTACGTGTTTCCTTTATTTCTTTTACTTGGTCACAATTAGTTCCTATTTTCTTGTATTAGTGGGATAGCGATTAGCGTAGTCATTGTTTGAAATTTCCTAAGGCTTATCAAGCCATGTTGTACGAACTTTTGGGGATTCATTCAAAATTATAAACTCAAGTATTCACTCACAAAGGTCCCGGTTCCCTTACGAGCCGGAAAATATAGGTAGGCCTAGGAAAACACCAGCAAAGCCGAATTCTAGACCCCAAACCAGATCCTCTCGTAACATAAAGTGCCTGCCTTCTAAACACACATCCAGTGCCAACATATATTGGTCCTTGAATACCGTCTAATCCTTTCATATTGATCTGTGATGGTGGAGGAATTATGCATCATATTGCAAATAAGAAACAAGCTATAAAGAAATTAGGAAGGTCAGAGTATTGGATGCTTACATCAAAGAATACGGTGTTCCTGTTGGCATATCTATCATGCCTGTCAATACCCTCAAATCGCTGAGGGAATTGAACATAGCACACTCTCTTTCCAAGTAATGGATCCATCATAAAACACATTGCTTCTCTAAGAGCTTTACTGTTATTAATGTAGTGATCACAATCCAAGTTTAAAAGATAAGGAGCATTTGTAAGAACGACAGAGACCCTGACCTGATCGAAAGATAAGCCCATGAATAATTTATAAAATTGCATCCTGTTATATGAATTTGAAATGTGATGGATCAGACTTCCATTTCTAACTACTCACCAAAGCATTCATAGCTCCAGCCTTTTTGTGGTGATCAAATCCAGGTCTCTTTTCTCTGGAGACATATACAAGCCGTGGTAATTCATTTCCATCCCTATCATGCCTCCCACTTTGGCCAAGGAAAACCTATGAAGCATCGAGGATGGCTCCTTAACCGCAGAAGATATGAAATTCAGAATACCATTAAGTGAGAATTGTACATACTTGAATCATCCCAGGATGATCACGGACATGATTTCCAGGCCATGGAGTCCCATCCTGCATTGTCCAACCTTCTTCTGGAACCTTCTGGGCCTTGGCTACCAAAGCATTGATTCGAACTTTAAACTCTTCATACTCTCTCTGCATTTCACAAGTAGATATAAGTTGCTTATGGGCCGAAAAACGCGCATTCATGTATGGACAAACAGGATAAGACAAAAGAGAGTCGGTTTTGAAGCCTTATTACCTTCATTGCTCTTCGTTCCTTGATAAAAGAAGCATCAACTTTGTCTTTGAGATAATCAATCTTTTGAGCAAAGTACCACTCAGGTGCACGTGGTTCAATGCTAAATTTCTTACAGAAAGGAACCCACTTTCTAGCAAATTCAGATGTTTCTGACAATGCCTCAAAAGTCAACATTGCAGCACCATCATCAGAAACATAACATGAGACTTTATCGACAGGGTAGTCAACTGCAAGGATAGACAGAACTGTGTTTGCTGTCACCAAAGGTGGTTCTTTTAATGGATCAACAGTACTGACAAAAATGTCTACAGCAGAGAGTTGAGAAGGCTGGCCTTCCTTCTCATATCTGACCAAAAGTAAAAACAAGCAGGAACATAAATCCAATATGCATTTTGTGTATGAGAGAAATGCAGACCGACGGATGGCAGAATATGTACCTCAAGGATAACCTGTCCAGGTAAGTTTCCCTGTCAATAGGGAACCACTTTGGGAATTGATCAAGAATCCATGACATAGCAAACCAGATCTCACAGATGATAGACAAAAGCCATAAAGCATAAGCATCATTGACAGGGTGGGTAACTCGATAGTGAAAGAAGAATCCAAGAACTACAAGTCGAATAATGATGATCATTCGATAAGGACTGATTTGGCTTGAAGGAATAGGCAACTTTCGTGATAATGGTTGTCTTGCCTCATCCATTCTGCTCCGGGAACAAGAGCAATTATTTGTGAATTTAGTCAGCAAGCATTGGCGTATTCAAACTTATAATGAAGAATTAAGAAACATAATAAATAACAATATTCCTACGGCTATCTAAAAGGAAGAAGAAGGACGTGCAATCGTAATGGAAAATGAAACAGAAGTTGGTGTTTGAAAATAGCAATAGTAGTGGAAATGAGTTTCCAGATGTGATGAGGTCGTTGCTTGCTTACAGGGGGAGATCAGGGCCATCATCACCATCGTAATCCCAGTTTTCACCAGCATTTTCGCCATTTAGGAGTTGCAATTTTTCTTGTTTTCGCTCCCAGTTGTCCATCCTCTCCTTCCAAGCAACACTTCCATAGCCATAAGCAGCCAAGTCTTTGGAAGGATCCAGCGGTCTTGGTCGCACTGCAAATTAAGAACTAGTCATACTCATACATAATTGAATGCATCCGTTCAATTCCTTTTAAATGGAACAGTTGTTACCGGGAGGTGTAGGATCCCGTAAAGGAAATTGGCGGATCCTTTTGGCAGTAGCCAAAGATGAAGCGACCAAAGCATGCTGGTCAGGAGGAATCTCATCAACCTGCAGGATAAGATATCCATGTAATCTAACAGAATGCATAGAAATGGAGTAACTGAGAGTGTGTGGTGCTTGCTTACCACTTGACCGTCAGTAAGTAAAGGAAGAGGATCATCTGAATGGAGTTGAGAAGGAGTAGCACTGTGTTGTCTCCCCTTCTCAGTGAATCCATAATCGAAATTCAATTCGTTTTCTAAGTCATCCACTTCATCTTCTTCTTCGTCTCCTACTCTCCTTCAACTCTAGCACACCCTGCACTGCCACTGCCCAAATCTTAATTATTCTTCAAAACCCACGTTTTCTTTATTCTTTTCCTTCATTCTTATCAGTATCGTGTAAAAGAAGTAATTCTTGAATCCGTTTAATAATATCTCAAACGGTTAAACTAAGAAAAGTACAGATGGTATTGGTAAGTTACCCTTGAGACGCCTGAATCTGGTCTTGCACCGAGGACAGAGTTGATTGCCTTCTCTACGCTCGTAATCATAACAAGTTCTACAAATTGGAAATGCACACTCGTTGCAGGCTACGAACGGCTCTCCTTCTTCATCACCGCCAATCCCAACCTCGTCTCCACATATATGGCATATTTTCCCGCTTAACCGCTCTAACGGCTTAGCCTTCACAGAAACATAACAGGCGGGAATTCACTCAAAATCAACTCAATCCTTCATTTCCATCTTCCTCGTCATTAATATGAAGATTAATCCAAAAACAAAAGAACATAGCATACCAGAGATTCACAATCTCGAAGGATAACCACGAGTTCATTCCTTTTGTGAGAACCGGCGACTAGACCTGCACTCGCCTGCATTTGAGATATCTTTTTCTTTGCAGTTTGAAATCTGTCCAAAGAAAGCAAGCTATCAACAATAAGTCACATGATGACCTGAAGATATATATTACTATAGCAACAAGGTAATAGCAAAGCTAAAGCAGAGGCAAAACTCCATGAAACCTTGGTCTGAAGCAATTCGCTGATGTATCATACGTTGCTAATATGCATGATCATACACACATATATATATACATGGTCATGGTCCAATGTCGTTTCTTCTATTAACTTTCAAGGACAGGCTGTTTGCGAGACTGATACTCTCTGCTTCTTCTCAAAGAATCCGCCCACACACCTTTGAAAAGATGTTTAATATTTGTTTATGCAAATACTTCGAAACAATCCAAATTATTGGGATAATCAATCATCTAATCCTATGTCACATAGGCTGCAGCGATGACACTGGGTTAAGCCGAGCCTAGCTATTGATGAAATATAAAAGTCTCGTGTCAGAAAAAGAGAAGAAGGAAGTCTAACATATAAATTTAATTAGCTACTCTACTTATCATTAATTAATTTTACGATAGAATTTTATTTATATTTGTATGTTGGTCTAGCTTTCCTTCTTGTAGGGATCCATAAGTTCATTGTAAATTTTAATATGATATCAAAATATATTATTCTTACGTTAGTCGTTAATATCTCAAAATGATAGACTATATCATAGGTTAGAACTACACGTGAGAGGTATGTTAAAATATAAAAAGTAAAAGTTTATTTCATATTAAAAAAAATAAGAAAAAGACTAACATATAAATCCAGTACTATTTTACTTATTACCGATTAATTTTAAAATAAGACCTTACTTAAATTCATATATGGTCTAATTTTCTATCTCCTGCGAGCTAACGGGTTCATTGTAAATTGTAGCAGCTACCAAGCCTAAGCCTGATCTAACAGGGACGTGTACGGTATTGGCTCTGTTAAAATCTTACGAATTACGGTACGGAGCCTCGAATCGTTCTTTTCCCTGAGCCTCCTTGGCGTTCAAGAAGAAGTCTGCGAATTCCTTTCGATGTAATGCTCTCATCCTCCTCTCCCTAATGTGTTCCTACGGTTTTCTTTTTCATCTTACAAAGTTGAAGTTACGCCACTCTTCTGTTCGATGAGATCTCTAGGGAAGATTCTCTTTGGAGGTCCACAGGTGGCTTTAAGTGCGTTGTTCAGTTTCAATGATACAGATTCTTCGAGAAATAGGTATGAAATGGAGGTGATTAAGCGTTGAGCATTTTGTGAATATACGATTCCGCGTTCATGCACATTTTCTGGGAAGCAAAGCTGGTGGAATATGTTCTGAAGTTGGAGGTAAAGAAAGGAGACTAGTGAGCGGGAAATTTACCTGAAATAGGCTTAATTCAGTGAATTTCCATCACCTGACCAGCGGAAGAACGTCTCCGACAAACAGGAGCAATGTTTTTGCTGCTAAATTCGGAAGAATCCCATGGATTGCAGAGCTCAAAAAACTCTGTTTTGCGGAGGTTCGCGGTGTTTTCGGCTGGTCGACCCGTTTCGCAGATTCGGACCGGGTCGGTTCAAGTCAGGTTGGGCCAAATTATTTCTATGTAGGTCGGGTCGAAGCGAGTTGGGCTGAGTCTGAGGGAATTTGTAAATGGTTAGCAGGAAGTGGGGACATAGGCCAACTGGATCGGGCCTTATTAATCTATGGTCTGTGTCATTTCCGGATGTAGTCAACATGGGTCTAAACAAGTCGGGTTGGGTCAAATGGTCTCGGGTCAAGTCGGTTCAAGTAGGGTCAAATTCAGTTAAATGAATCGGGTCGAGAATAAATCGGGTCGGTTGTCTCGGTTCGGGGCAAATTTTTTTCGGGTCAAGTACGTTTCTGTAATTTAATTTCAGATTTTCAGATACCTGTTCACTGTTCTTACTGTCTCCATCGTCTCTCTCTCAGACGAAAGACGAGAATGAAGAAGCGTCTGTTTGCTGCTCTATGCGCAGTTGTCTGAGAATATGATATTCGTCGATGCATCTTCCAGTTTCGTCTCTTCAACGTTCCTCTCTCTCCACTAACTCCTGGTATTCATCTTTCTATCTTTCCTTCTCGTAGGAAAAAAAAAAACAAAATATATTCAAATGTTTACATGGTGGGAGAGTCAGTACAGTAATATTGGATGTGGATGCCAATGTGCTCTCTGCTTCTCAAACTCTCCGCCGATGTTTAATATTTGTTTAATACTTTTTTGGACTTAAATTTATGACTTTCAGGTTGACTTCAGAACGTAATTAACTAGATCAAGCCAATTATCAAATTATCCATTTCACTGTTAATCATTTCAAATGGATAATGAATGCATCGTAGTGATTGTAAGAGCATTTGATCAATCAAATATCAATGTTCTTTGCAAACAAACGAAGCCCCGGATGTGAAGTCTTCCGAAGAAAGTATCGAGTCATAGTTGAGAACCCTCCTTAGTTAGGAAATCCGCACATTAATTAGCTTCACAAAAAATATGCTGAAGAGAACAACACCAATCTCTTACAATCAGTGGCTTAATATTCCCAATAAGAATAAACATAAGATGCGAATCAGTGCAAGAAGTCATTGCAAGATTAACCGCATCTTAAAAATTATACTTAACAATAACTTTTTGATAGCCACAATCTCAAGTTAAAATTAAAACATGTCGAAGTGCTTACAACTTAGTTACGTTATTAGAAACATGCCCAATATAACCTGATAAGCTGATAATCCAACATTATGTTTGTCACAAATCAAACTTTCAAATTCAACATTACTGAGTTATTACGAGAACTTCCATCCATATTTAATTTAATAAAACTCATTGGAGGACTATGTCAAGAGATCTAAATACTGGTTTATCAGGCTCGAGCTTGAACCTAATTGAATTTAGGTGGTTGTATTTTTGATTGAACTTAGGATAAGATTAATTAAATATATATTGTTAAATTATATAAAAGGACCTTATTTTAATAAGAAAATACTTAAAATTTCAAACTTTTAATTGGGCTAATTCCGGATTGGGTAGCTTAGTTTGATATTTTTTAAAAAAGTCTTATTTCGATTCTGATAATTTTGGATCAATTTTGAATAATTTTTGCCGACCCTAATCTTAACATTCCATCAAATAGAAATGAAAACCGATATTTTATTTGGACGTGGGCAAAAAGTAAAAGGAAAAAAGAAGTCGGGCGCAAAAGATACTCGAAGTAGAAAACGTAGAATTTAAGAAAGAAAGAGAGCGAGAAGGGTACATAGGGCGTCAAAGGCTAGTTTGGGATCGATATAGAGCTTGTCTGTGTTCTTCGAATGGTTGATCAAAATAGATAGGTCCCTCGCTCCACAATCATTAGCCGTCGTTGTTTTGGGTAAAGTACATTACGAACCCTAAATTAATCTTTAGTATTATTCAGATAGAGATCAAGAACACTTCTTAGTCGATCATAATCGCAGGTGCTCTTTTTTTTATTTCCATTTTTCTTTGCCTTGCTGGATGCTTATTATTTACTTATGTTCCTGCCGTCGGGTGATAGATTGGATCCGATTTATTATTGTTTGGCATAATGTTGTGTTTATTGATTTTTCCTGTACGATGTTATTTTGATGCGTGGTCGATTCATTTGTTAGCGAGAGAATTGAACTCCTCGGTGTTTTTTTGCCTTGCATTGCACACGAGAATGAGGAATGAAATGCAATATACTCTCTTGGATATGCTTTACCTAATTGTTTCAACGCATGGTTATTGAAAAAAAAACAGTGTGGTTAAACAGGTGAAGGCCAATTTTGCTGGTTTTGTATCTTCCTCAGTAAATAGAGAGTCGACTTTGTTGAAGCTTTTAAAGAACTTTTAACTACTTGGTTATATGTGCATCATATTAATACCGAGTCCTGTTTCCATGGTTTTCAGGAGCAGCTTGCTTATGTTTTATGCATTATTGAACCAGACTATTAATTTCAAAGGGGGCCTTTCCTAGCATGGTTTCTTCACCAATCATTCTCCAGGAGCATGATAACTGTTTCTTTTCTAGAAAGAGGTTAAAAGTTTCAGAATTAGAACATCAAGTACAAGACTCATGTATCTCAATTGGCAACTATAGTGATGATACTACACCATCAATTCAGTTGAATGCCAGAGAATACTTGTCTCATGGGTAATGACTTTTTTTTTCTCTCTCTATCTTCTCTTATTATTTGCTAAATTTCAATCTTATCGTATTGGATTAGGAGCTTCCTGAGCTATAACCCATTTAATTGTGCCAATTCTATTTAGGTGCTTTCTTTCTGGTTATGCTTCAACATCTAGTTGCTATTATGATGAAAGGAATGAATCAAAATCGGATTCCTCTATGAGTTGCAAGTCAAATGGTAGTGCTGGTGACCTTCCAGATTCTTGTAGTACAGGAGGAACCTCGTATCAGGACAAGGGATATTATGGGCATAGGCAGCCTGCTTTTGTGAATGCATGGACATACATTAATGAAAATGGGCAGATGTGTGGCCCTTATATCAAAGAACAACTTTTTGACGGTTTATCAACTGGTTTTCTGCCTGAGGACCTTCCTGTATATCCCGTGGTTAATGGAACGTTAAGCAATCCGGTCCCTTTGAAGTACTTCAAGCAGTTCGCTGATCATGTTGCTACTGGCTTTGCATATTTTGATAGAAGTACAGCAAACAACCAAGCTGCATTTGATCATTATACTGCTCCACTCTCATTTTATCCAAATGCACAATTGATACCCAATTCACATCCCCATCACACTTCTCACGACTGCAACTCAAGATCTGATGTGTCTAACTCTGTTGAACCATTTTTGCAAGTGGTATTGTTTGTTGGCCCTATTTTTTTAAATTTCTATTTAGCGCATCTCTCTCTCTTTCTCTCAGTATCTTGTTTGCTTTCCCCAAGAAGCAATTCAAAGGACTTACCCAAATTTATCTTTCTGCATATATTTCATTTCTTTCAGTCAGCTGAAGATTCGTGTTGGTTGTTTGAAGATGATGAAGGAAAACACGGACCTCATTCCCTTTTGGAACTTTATTCTTCACATAGATATGGATACTTACAGGATTCTGTGGTGGTGAGATATGAATTATGGATTTCATGATGTGGCACTCAATTTTGCTTGGAAATATTACTTACTATTTCTTAATCTTTTTGACACCATGTCCTAGTAGTTTGAAGAAAGGTTAATGTATAAAGGCCAATACGTAGGTCAATGAGGAGAACCATAAAGAAGTTCCTATAAGTAACATAATGCTTCAATAAATCTTGATAAATTAGATATAATCATCTTTTGTAAAATTTCATAATTTTTATTGATGCAATTGCATTTCCTTGCTGTTATCTTTTGTGCTCATCTTCCTGTACATTGTGTGGTTGGTTCTTAGAAGGTCCAGTAGTTGTTCCAATTTGCATTGGGAATTGGGAATCTGGTCATTTCTTAATATGTTAAACTGCATCTTCATGACTGATATGAAGAAGTTCTAGCTTGCTTCTCTTTCGTATTGGATATTTATTGTCACTTGGATTCTGATCTGTTGCCAATAGCCTGCACTATTTTTAATTCCTGTTTCTCATCCTTTCTTTGTCATCTTTGGCTTGGCAGATATATCATGCTGAAAATAAGTATAGACCCCTTCCATTGCTAACTTGTATCAATTTATGGCAAGCAAATAAACCGGAATCTGTTTTAAAATGTGATGGACAAGCTGATACAAGTGTGTTTCTGCCAAACTTCCTATCGCAAATTTCCAAGGAAATTTCCAGTCAACTTCATTATGGAATTATGAAAGCAGCACGTAGAGTGTTTGTGGATGAGATAGTGAGCTCTCTCATTTCAGAATTAGCCAACACAAAGAAAACTCAGAGGCATATCAAGATCAATAATCAGACTGCCAAAACTGGCTCCACAGATGAGAAAATGGTAAGTTTGCAAATTGAAGTAATTTCTTTCTGTCATCAAGAAGGATTCCAATTTGATGGTGCAACTTTCGAAATCATTTTCTACCTTATAAGTAACTTCTTAGTGTTTTGTCCAACAGGGTGGCTTTCCTGGCAGGGGTATGAACCTTAATTCCCCTGTACTTGAGGCTGCAGCCTCCGAGGATATACTTGATGGGCATGCAAGAAAGAGTATCAAGTCTGTTGGTAGCATTGATAGGTTCTGGGGGACTTTCGAAGTTGTGTGTACAACCCTTTACAACTGTTGCATGGAAGTCATGTGGAATGCCATTTATCATGACCCACTAACAGAGTATTTAACTTCCTGGAGAAATAGAAAACTTTGGGTTGATGGATCAAAGACTAGAGTACCTTGCAACAATGATGATCATAGAACAGAGAATACACATGTATTCAGTAAACCTGTGCGTAGTCAGATTAGTTGTACCCTTCTTTTTTGGATGTTCAAATCTCTTGAAATAACGTTCCTCTGGTTTGCAGGTCTTATGTGCACGAGATGCCTCTGCTGATGGCAGTTGCTCCCCTGGTTTTGAGCTTTCCCAAACTAAGCATGATCAGTCAATGATAACTATCAGGCATTCATCTGCATCTGTTGAAGAAAAATCATGCAAACCAAATACTCAACAGCACAAAGATGGTGTATATGACGTAAATTGCGTCTTTGAAAGTGTTGAAAACGAGTTACACATGTCTGTGAAGGAATTTTTGTACGAATATGCACAAATTCTTGTTAAGGAGGGAATGAAAGAAGCAGTTAACATTTCAAGGGATGAGAATTTTCATGAGGTGCACATTATGCATCTTTTGGTCTTTTCCCTATAGTTAATTATCTTTCCTTTTAAAGTGATAAAATGTAGAAAATTTTGTGCAAATTCAGTGGAGTCTGAAACAATATACTTTGTGTTGATTCAGGATAGTCTACAATCCTCTTTTAGATCTTACAGGACAAGTGAATACAGTTCTTTCCAAAATGAGTTTACTGAATCTAGCAGAGTGGCCGGTGAAATGAATTTGTCCAATGATTGCCAGAGTAACGTGCAAGCTGGGAAATCTCTTTCTCCATGTGTGCATCAGAATTGTATGTCTGATTTCCTGAAAAATGCTTTCACAAAAACCTGTTCATATATTGATGATTTTGTTGATGACCAAAATACTGATGAACCACCGCCACCTGGACTTGAAAAGGATGCTAGAGTTATTGTACCCTCATCCCGGTTTGTATTACAACCTTCAAGAGCCAGTGAGTCTACATCTAAGATTGCACAGTATGTGGCCGTGGCACTGTGTAGGCAGAAACTGCATGATGATGTCTTTAGTGAGTTGAAATCATTGCTTGTGGATGACGCTCTTCAACAGTTCCTTGGATCTAGTGGATTTTCCCAAAAACGTTGTGAACCTGGTGGCAATGAGGTATGAATTGATAATTCTAGATGAGTTTCTCTTATGAGGTCTTAGAACATTCCCCTTAACTATTATTGTTTTGTTTTCCTTTTTTTAGGGTGTACTTAATTAATTCTGCCTTTAAGTAGTTGTCTCTTTATCTCATACTTGAAAATATTATATACTTTCTGTCAGGAAGGGCCAAAGGAATTTCATCATTCAGATTTATCTGTTTCATCTTTGGTTACTGGTAACATAGACCACCGTAAGAAGAAATTGGTAAAGAAGAAGTCTGTGAATCCAGCTGACTCTGTACTACCCAAAAAATCGGTAAAGAAGAAGTCTGTGAATCCAACTGACTCTGTAATACACAAAGGGCGCATAGAGAAGTCAAGAAAGCAGCACAGTGTTAAAGAAGTTTCTGCAAATTTGAGAAGTGGACCTGCTACCATAACTCCCAAGAAGAAAAAAATAACGAAGGACCAAATTGGATCAACTTATAATAAGGGTCCTTTAAAAAGCATTGTTAAAAGCAGTTCAAGTTACCATCCATCAGTAGGAACCACTAGTCATCATAAAGTGTGCAGTACTGTGAAAGTATCTCATGGTACATCATTATTTCCCTTTTCATATATGTGTAGCTATATCTATGGACATTTTTCTTAATTAAATATTCTTGTATTTGGTTGTAGCCATTACTGTTTGCCTTTTGCAGATAAAAAAGTCAAAGAAGATATTCCCTCAGGGGGTAATATATCAGAAATCTGTAAGAAGCATAACAACACTGAAAAATCCATGCATAGTAGTGGCCCTGTTGTGGAAATTGAGGAACTGGTCCATCATGATTCTTCCGACAAGAAGCAGAAAAGTAGGATTTGATGTATTCTTATGCTGTTAGCAGTGAATTGCTGGTCCTACATTCTCTAAAATTTGAATATTATCTTATTGTACTTGCTTTGTCTTGTCTGCAGCTCTTAAGGTCTCAAAGTTAAAGAGGAAGTCTTCAGATGCTGCTGCTTCAGGTTCACATCCTAGGAAGGTTCTAAAAGTAGCAAATATTGCTACCAAGCAGACGGCGAATAGGCAAGCTACTGTGGAGAAAAGAAAGTCTAGTAAATCTAAGACATTGAATCCTTGCCCTAGATCTAATGGATGTGCTAGATCTTCAATCAATGGGTGGGAATGGCATAGATGGTCACTCAATGCAAGTCAAGCTGAAAGAGCTCATATTAGGGGAAACCAATCTGTTTACTCCAATTCCTGTGGTTATGAGGCACTTATGTCTCATTTTCAATTTCCAAATGTTAAGGGCATTTCTGCAAGAACCAACAGGGTGAGACTTCGGAATCTTCTTGCTGCAGCAGAAGGCGCCGAGCTTTTAAAAGCCACCCAGTTGAAGGTGAGCGGAGATAATTATTCTTATTGAGAGATGTTGTACACATTGGAACGACTTTGGCTGTCTTTTTTCATATTAACCACTTGTTGCTTGTCAGGCAAGGAAAAAGCGTTTGTGTTTTCAACGCAGCAAGATACATGATTGGGGTATTGTTGCATTAGAGCCAATTGAGGCTGAAGACTTTGTAATTGAATATGTTGGTGAACTGATTCGTCCTCGTGTAAGTTTGAATTTTGGTCAACTGTGAATTTATTTGATGTAATAACTACTTTAACTTTAATCCTCACTTCACTCTTGCACTTCATTTTTCTGTTTATTTTCTGTTCTTCCCTTGTTCTGCTCCCTTTGCTTTCTCCACAGGTTTATCTTCTTTTTTTTTTTTTTCTGACTGGGTTTTTACATGCTTTAGATATCTGATATACGGGAGCGACTTTATGAGAAGATGGGAATTGGAAGCAGTTATCTCTTTAGACTTGACGATGGTTATGTGGTTAGTAGACTCATGATATTTTAGGTTTAGTCATGACATGATGCTAACTTTGTGCTATTGATTGTGTATTTGGTTTGAGTGTGTGCAGTTTTCCTGATGTAATTTGATTTCTGTCTGAATGCTTTTGGAAACAAGTTTGGATCATTTAGGAAACTAAGTTATTGTGACTTGTGCAGACTTGTGTGAAGAACTCTCTGCAGAAACAAAATTTACCTTCTTTTGAATTGTTTGGAATTTTGATATGCTATTATTGCATTTTGTGCGTCTCCATTTTTCTTCCATAGCGTTTGGTACACATGATTAGGACAAATGAGTAATTGCTTAATGTTCTGCTCAATTCTTCAGGTTGATGCTACTAAACGTGGTGGAATTGCGAGGTTCATAAACCATTCTTGTGAGGTAGCTCAATGAAAAACATGATATTGATTAACATAACAAATACACTAACCACATTTCTTGTCAACTGAATTGAAATTATTGCCTATTGCAGCCCAACTGCTATACCAAGGTTATAACTGTTGAAGGTGAAAAAAAGATTTTTATTTATGCAAAACGTCATATAGCTGCGGGTGAAGAAATTACTTACAACTACAAATTTCCCTTGGAGGAGAAAAAGATACCCTGCAACTGTGGTTCTAGGAAGTAAGATTGGCATGCATACCTCAATTGGTTGGTCTTGTTTGATTTATTCTTGACCTATCTTAATTTAACGACTCTGCTGTTCAGGTGTCGTGGATCACTGAATTAGCAAGAATCCCAAGTTCTTAATTATGTAAGTAATAGCATACAGTAATCTCAGAAGAGCTTTTTGATTGAAATGTGTTTATCCTCTCATCTTCGTTGTGTAGTGTTCTGTTCCATGTCTTTAAAGTTTGAAACGGTAAATATATTTTGCTTCCTGTAGTCATTTATAATGCCTCTAAGTCATGGATATTTATTTTGGTTCCACAATGACTTGTATGATCTATGCATGCCATCGTGTAAAGTTGTGTCTCTTGCTTTTTGGAGTTTGAAAATAGTTGACTTTACTTTTCTGTTAATTCATTCATTATGCCTCTGACACTATGTATTTACTGGCTTACCTAGAAAAGCTTGAGGTTGTTCAACAGAAGAATGTTCCAAACTTATTCAATTGTTCATTCTTATTAGTGAGCTTAAGCACAGGCAAAGCTCTATTTGAACTTTGATGAACCAAACCTTGGCATCTACTGTGTATTTGATTCATTGAGTTGAAATGTACGATATATGTCTGCAGACTTCTCCGTAATTTATTGTTGTCATGGTACCAATTTTCCCTTGTTGATCAATGAATGAATGAGGAATTTAATTTCATTCAGTTATATATGAACCAATTGTCTGTCAATATTGGGTGTCTAAGAAATAGTTGTATCCATGTGTTTATCATCCTGTTTTAGGAATGATTTATTACTATGAATAATATGTGCAATCTCATGCAACTCTGGTTAGGCTGGAGATTCATTTACATATTACTTGATTAGTAGCGAGAAAGAATGTCAGTCTTGCACTAGGCTTGTGAAGCTGAAAGATTTCCCCAAACAGTACAGAATGGGAAGAGAAAGTTCCCTTGCTGATCATCTTTTTAGCCCTTGTCTCAGAGTACTTGTGGATGGACAGTTTGTAATTTTAATGTTAAATCGTGTGTTAACAAACAGATGAACGCAACTTGAGTTGTTTTCTATTCCTCTCATAATCATATGTTACAGTTGGCAGTCTGTGGAATATATATTGGAAAGAGTGGGCTAAAAGATGAGTTATTGTATTTGTTATATATGTGAGATAGATGCTAAGATCGTACACCATAAGGTTTTTATTAAGTGAAATAGAGAATCTGCCTTTTTATTTTTGTCGGAGGGGCTATTTATGTGAAGCTGGATTTTCAAATGTCTAAAAGGATTTGTCCTGCTTTTATCAACATGCTTTTCCAGGGGAATACGTCTCCATTTATATTATTTTCCTAGTTGAGAGTTCTGCGTTGCAGTTGCCTGCGTAACATGTGCCTAAAGTATGCTAGTTTCTATTTGCACACACTGCAATTTCTATCCATTTGTGACATAGATGTGACTGTTTAGAAACAATCAATGTTGGTTTTAGCTACCTTGTAATCGTTTGCAGTTTGTGCTGGCATGTACGTGAATTTTACTGTTGTTCCATGAGTCTTAAATGGTTGAAGAAAATAAAATAGGATGAAACTTTTTCTGCAGGTATTGATGTGATTATATTATTGTTTCAGATTGTGGGTGGCTGGTTGACAACAATCTTCACCCTGAAGTTTTTACTTTATGGAGGATGAATTACTGACTCTGCATTTTTGTAGCTCTCTCTCTCTGTTGCAGATGAGTTTCTCCTCTTAGAAACTCGCAATCAGTATATTCTTTTCTTGCTTGCTTGACATTTTGGAACACCAATTTGTTGTACAGACTTGCATTAAATTCTTTCTACCAACAATACAAGTTAACTTCAACATATTTGGGAGGCTTCAAAATATTGCTACTTGTGTTTGGCAAATCTTTTTCACTTGTGAGGTGCTTAACTATACAATTGAATAAAACTCTTGTCAAAACTTTGGATCTAAAAGATCTTGAATTTGTAACAGAATATTCCCAATGCAAGCAAAAATATGAAAGTAGGTAGTCAATCATTTGGGCAAGATTCTGGACCTTTAGAGGTTATGAATCTAGTCTATAACTAAATTATGTTGAGACAAAACTTGTCAATTTACTGAATTTGATTTTGTTGTTTTGATTCATGAATTGAATCAAAGAAGGCTTTTGAATGGAAAATTTGCACTTAAAATTGTAGTCATTCAGCTCTCAATGATTGGAAATTGTTGTAGCAGCATGGCTCGACGAGGATATTCATAAATTGACCAGGTAATGCTTTAACTGGCAAGATCGGCAGTAAACAAAAATGAAAGGCTTTAACTTTGTCGTGACTGGTGGACAATTAGAATTTATTGTTAGAACTACCGACAAAATCATTGAAATGTGGTGAAAAGTTGAAGGAATGGATCTTAAAGCAATCTTAGTATTTATACAGATAGTCATATGTTTATCATATTTTATTTTCATTTTGTTAATCAAATATGATAATCTTAGCCTTACTACTATTATGAACCTAGTATAGCAATCTCAGCTTTAATGAGGTGGGATTGACAGAAGCAGCAGATTAAGATGAGGTTTGATTGTTTGGAAAGTTTTAGGTTGTGTACATTTCATCATGATGGTTTACTTTTTTCATTCAATCTCTTGTTACAGGTTCGTCAAATAAAAACCAAACCAACTTTGCTACCAAGTTGAGATATTTTTATGCCCACTGGTATGTTTCTACTTTCGCTTCCCTCTTTATGTTATGACGTAGGAAGTGGGTCTATTGGAATGATGGATGATTCTTTGTACTTACTTATCGAATTACAAGGTCAGGTCCAGGGATTAACTTGGTCTCGTCCTCGTTCCGCTTTCGTTATCAGCATTCTTAGCAAAAAAATGGGGAAAGAAAAGTCTATTGACAATGTGGGCACCATTACTCATCCTTCTAAAAATTTTCCACACTAGTTTAATAATCATTATGATTGTTATTTGTTTACCTGCATCTTAGCTAAGTATAATACGTAGGAGAAACGAAAAAAATGTCTAAATTAAGAAAATATACTTTTAGTGTGTGTGTGTGTGTATATATATATACATATTATTTTATATCCTTGTAATGATTAAATTTATCTTTCTTTCTATAGTACACTATAGTTAATAGAAATTATTTTGACAATAAAAGGGTCAAGTTTAATGAAATTATCTAAAATTAAATGAGAAAAGTGACAATTTCAATTATTCGAAAATATTTTCAACTAAAAGACAATCACCATCTAAAGCCTTCCAACTATGTTCATGCCAAATATATTTATGAACAAATGTTATATTCTTCTCGTTTTTAATAATATTTCATAAAATTTTAAAACTTATCATGAGTTAATATTTTAGAATGATCATTTCAATAAAATAACTAAATTATTATGGAATTGATACATGTAATTGTAATAAATGCATTTCCTTATTTTTTTCAATTTTATAAATATAAAATTCGTAAAAATATATATGGATGTTTGGATTAATTAGTTAAAATATTTTGTAATGTCATCGATTCAATCTCTTTGTTTGTGCTTTTATATATATATATATATATATATATATATATATATATATATATATATATAATGTGGTAGAAGTTTGGGTGCTTGAATAAGTTTTTGAGCATGTATAGTTATATGATATTTAGTGTTAAAACTTGTGTATATTACATAATTAAAAACAGGTGACAAAATTGATGTGACATGTAACAATGGAGAATGCTGACTTCTGTTTTGGATGCTTATTACACTTTTAGTTTAGTTTAATATTAAACTAATACTTAGAAAGTCTTTAGTTTTGAGTTGAGATTGGTATTTGAGATTTGCAATATTTTACTTGTTTGATTGCATATTAACATTCGTAGAAGATTATTAAGATGGTGGAAAATGGATTAAAATTTGTTGATACTATAATTTTCATTTAGAAACATTATGATCCCATCTAATGTTTATGTTGGTTGTATAAGAAACTAAGAATTGAAGAAGAGAAACGGTAAAGCAAAAAAATTGGTAATGAATATGTTTGTAAAATGAAGAATGTCTACAAAGACAAATAGTAATATTAAGAAGCTTGTATTGATGTGATAAGGAATGAAGTAAAACTTAACTCCGCCTGTGTCTTATTCAAGGCCTTGTCATTACACAGCCGGTCCCAAGCCCGGATAAAGGAGGAGGGAAGGAATATGGAAAATACTATTCCTGTCATCGGGTCACTTAAAAACCTAATTCAATGGTTTTTGAAGTGTAAATGCGTTGAGTATTCCATTGTAACCAAAAGAATGAAGTCTTTAAAGAAAGAAACTGATTGTATGTACCAAGTTGTTTATACTAGATACTAAAATTGAGTCTCAGTCTGGTTCGATCAGTCTAAAATTAATGAATTATGTTCAATTTAATTGGTATTTTTAAATTGAGTTCGTGAGACTCGGTTTGAAAAACAATATTTAAAAGTAAACTTATTGTAATTACAATTTATACATATACGACACTCTAACCTAAATCAAATCATTCCTTAGTATTAAACAATTGAGCCATAGCATTTTGATTGGATCCAAAATGTAATACAAAAGTTTACAACCACTTGCTCAACATTTAGTTGAAGTCTTATTGAGATGTATGGATTTAAGGAGGTTTGATAGTACGTAATTTTATCCTTATATGATAGAGAAGTTATTTCTGATTTTACTAATGATAATAATATAATTTGTTAATATTAAATTGATTGACCCAAACTTAGGCCTTGAACGAGACACAAACAGAGTTAAGAGTTACTTCCTTCCCTATGGCATCAATACAGACTTCTTAATACTACTATTTGCCTTTGTAGACATTCTTTATTCTACAAATCTATTCATTACTTGCCTAAAAAATTCTAACACGTACAAATTTCTTTACTTATTCGATTCCTAATTTCTTATACAACCAAGTTACTAAACAGCTTAAACATTAGACGATGTCATAACTTGATGGCCCTATTAATATTTCTAAATGAGAATTATGGTATTAACAATTTTCAATCCACTGCCCACCATCTCAATAGTTTTCTGCTGATGTTACATACTGCGATCCTAAATATCAATCTCAACTCCAAAATTAAAGACTATGAGTATTTGTTTAACGTTGTACTAAACTAAAAAGCGTAATAAGTACCAAAAACAAAAGTTAATATTTTCGATTGTTGCATGTCTCACATCAATTTTGTCACCTATCTTTTAATTATGTAATGGTTAACTAAAATAATTTGTAATTATATATGTATATTCTTAATTTACACCTTTTTTTTTCTTCCCCTTATTAAACAACTGTGGAAGATTTTAGAAAGATAAGTAATGGCTTGATAATTACGGTGCCAATAGACTTTTTTGTTCTCGATTTATTTTACAAGGTCTGGGGGAGGTTTGCGAGATTTTGTTAGGCTCTGTTTTATTGGGAAAATTTAGAGTAAGTATAATGATGATGATAATTTATTTGGACCACTTATTACGTTTTAATATAAAGAGAGGAGGGAACGCATAGACATAGAGCAAAGTTAAATTGGTTTCCATTTGATTGACCTTAAAAGACTCATATCACTGTACTTGGTTCACAATGCACAAATTATTATACGTGTTTCACAAAATGAACAAAGGGAGCGAGTCCGTCTTTATCTCATTGGGTTGTGTCCGTCAAGTGCCTCGCTCTCTCTCTCTCTCTCTCAACTCTCAAGTATCTCTATCACTTTATTTTTGTCTTTGTCTTGTCTTCCCTTTTTCCCCTTTTTTATTTAATAATCCATAAATACTAAAATCTTATTTATTCATCTTCCCTTTCCTCACTCTGCTCAGTCCACTCCACTCCACTCTCTCGTCTCTTTCCCGTTTCCTTCTTCTTCTTTTATCGAGGGGGTGAGTTTTGGCGGGGACGAGACAAGGTCGTCCGTTTCTCCATTGTTGAAATCTTCATACTAAGTGCCTGATCTATAATCCATCCTTCGTGTTGTATTGCTGTCCCAAGCTTTACGGGATTAGGTTTCTCCAAAGCTTAACTTGTTTGTTAGTGAATTTCGCAAGTAGGACTGGCCTGGACTGCTACTAGGAAGCTGCTGTTACTAAGTCTCACTGATGTGAACTGTTCACTTACCACTCCCATCCTTCTTCGGTTGATTCTACTTCTGCTCTTACTAGACGTATCGGTGAAACGATAAGCATAGTCGGCGTAGCCAAAAGTTAAAAAGTTTTGGATATGGGGTCAGAGCAGAACAGATTCCCTCATCAGGAACGGGTATTTCTACCTTATCCTCTCATGTCTTGTTCTTGTTGCTGTCTGGGTCAGATCTGGATCTGAGGTTTTGTTTTAAGTTTACTTGCTTTTGCTTTTTTATTATTTAATATCTAACCCTTCTTGATCTTCAGATCTATGTATTTGACTGCTTGTTTTTACGTATTTTCTCCTATTAGTTTCCATGCAAGACAGACATTAATTTTCCCCTTTTGTTTGTTTGAGAGGAGCCAAAGAGAAAACCTTAAGGGGGAAAAAGAAAGGAATGAATTGGAGAAATATCATTATTTGTGGTCGGATCTGTTAAATACAACAATTGGGTTTTACTTAGTATGATCTTTGAATCCTAACACTGGCATTCTTTTCCAAGACCAAATAATACCTCATTTCTTTCTGTTTTCACGTTCTACGAATCAGCATTCAGTAATGTTTGACTTCTTCTTCTTCTCCATTTAAATAAATGCCTGACAGACCTGGGTCAATTTCGATCCAGTTTCTAATCTATCATCTCGTCGCGTAATGAGAGCTAGCTATCTATTGTTTAGCTTCCATTGCTTTTTTCGCAGTACACAGATATGTGACTACTATCAATTGGATTTTCTTGTATGTTTTGCTGTGGATAATATACTTGCCAATTGCATCCCCATAATATATTTAGCTGTCGATAGCAGTTGTTTCTTCACTGAAATGTACTTGCAAAAAGATTTAATTGGTTGTAAACTTGTAACGTTAGGGAATTCCTTCCCATGAAGAATACAATAATTACTTTGCTCCTAGTATGTTGGTTAAAAGAAGTCGAAAATTGGTGATAGATATGAAATCCTAATCGCAAATTGTAAAATTATATCTTATAATTGCCTCATGCTAGAAAAAAAATGAAAGTGCAACAATTTAATGTGACTGGTTAAATAATATCAAATATGGAACTGCATAATTTTTATATTGAATGAGATGAGCGTTAAGTTGAGATTATGTGGTGTGGTTGCAATGAGTTAAGTTCCAAAATTATAAAGTTCGCCCTCATTTGTGTTTTGGTCAGTTAGATGATGCATATAGACGAGGTAATGAGTTAATTGGATAATGCAAACATACGAGATAATGAACTCATACATATATACTTTTACTCATCTTTGGTTTTAGATGCAAGTGATCCTACTACTAGTTTATACTTTGTTGGTTGCATACATTCAATACATTCATTAATCATTAGTGCAAGCATACATGGCAAGTGCCTTTTTCGCTTTCATATGTTTTCCATGCATCAATTACTTCCACATTAAAAGTTGGATGCATATGTATACTTACCCATCAGCTATGAGGCCAAAGTTTGTCTTGTCTCCGTGAGATTTATGCCTTAAAAACAATATTTAGTGGGTTGTTCTCTTCTTTTCATGCTTTGCATTATCCATGCAACTTTTGTTTCTCTTGTTTGACTGCAATTTCTGTATATAGTTATCAATATGGGTTACAGTTATAGCGGTTTATGTATTGGCAGAGAAAAAGATGGGGAGGATGTTTAGGTGCATTATCTTGTTTTGGTGCTCAAAAAGGTGGAAAACGTATTGTGCCTGCAACTCGTATACCTGAGAGCAATTCATCAGCAAGCCAGCCAAACGGACCTCAAGCAGGTGCTGCTTCCAACCAAGCTACAACCCTTGCTCCATCACTTCTGGCCCCACCTTCTTCTCCTGCATCATTTACGAATTCTGCTCTTCCTTCCACTGCACAGTCACCTAGTTGCTTCTTGTCAGTATCTGCCAACTCACCTGGGGGGCCCTCTTCTACAATGTTTGCCACTGGGCCTTATGCCCATGAAACACAGCTAGTTTCTCCTCCGGTTTTCTCAACCTTTACTACTGAGCCATCTACTGCTCCTCTTACACCTCCTCCTGAGTTGGCTCACTTAACCACCCCCTCTTCCCCGGATGTGCCATTTGCTCGGTTCCTCACATCTTCTGTGGATATCAGAAGCACCGAAAAGTCAAACTGTATGGCTGTAAATGATCTTCAAGCTACATATTCACTTTATCCTGGAAGTCCGGCCAGCAGTCTCTTATCACAAATTTCTAGGAACTCAGGTGACTGTTTATCATCATCATTTCATGAACGAGAGTTTCACCCTCAATGGGATCCTTCGGTTTCTCCCCGCAATGGTAAATATTCTAGGAGTGGCTCAGGCAGGCTTTCTGGAAATGAATCAACTGGTGCCCCCATTATTTCTCATGATTCTAATTTCTTCTGTCCTGCTACATTTGCACAATTTTATCTGGACCATAATCCACCATTTCCACATACTGGTGGGAGGTTAAGTGTCTCCAAAGATTCTGATTCTTATCCCGCAAATGGGAATGTCCACCAGACCAGACACAGTAGGAGCCCTAAGCAAGATGCTGAGGAAATAGAAGCTTATAGAGCATCCTTCGGTTTCAGTGCCGATGAAATGATCACTACTCCTCAATATGTAGAGATCTCTGATGTAATGGAGGACTCATTTACTATGACTCCTTTCACTTCAAATAAACCTACGGCAGAGGACAATATGGAAGGCGGGCAACCAAACAAGGACCAAAAACCACAAAAGGTGCAAACAAACTTGACGAATCAAAATAGTCGTCAATTCCAATGGGATCTTGTCGATGAGGGTTTATGCCTTGAAATGCCAGACTCACCCAATGCATATGAAGGTGACTTCAATACTTTTATTCATATTAAGCTTTATCTTTTGTTCATTGTTCGTTAATCTCATGAAAGCTGATGAGAAATTTAAATACTGGTGGAGTCTTTTGACCATCGATTGTTATATCTTTCTTTAGTATTAGTTGAACAGTATTCTTCTCTCTTTCTCGTGCATTTCCTTGTTTAAATGTTATATCCTGCGAGAAGCTGCCGCCCTTCCCGTCACAAAAGATGTCCCCTCACCACTACAAATGACTGATATAATCCCATATTTGTGTGTCTTTTTATGGCCTGGCGATATGACTTTGCAGTCTTTGCTTCTTTGTCCTTTTTTTTTCTTTTTTGTGTGAATGATTGGGTATTATGAAGTGTACCAAGCTACTCCAGAAAGCCACTAATTGAAGGACTTTTTCTACTCCAGAAAGCCACTAATTCAAGGACTTTTTCTCTTTAATGTAAATCAGATCCCAAATCAAGGAGGCATCGTGGATCAAATCATGTTGTGACTGATGAAGACATATTCCCAAAAGTATCATCCTCTAAAATTAGCCGGAAATATCATCTGGGATTGTCAAGCTCGGATGCTGAAATTGACTACAGAAGAGGAAGAAGTCTAAGAGAAGGCAAAGGAGACTTTGTATGACATAGGTAATTTGAAGAGAAAGCACGGCGGCAGTTGCTTCCCATATGTATTACCTTGCAGGTTTCTTTGTCGTACAATTTTTATCTGGAATATTATGTTATAGGTGGAATGATCTAACTTTTCATCTTAACAGTTTCTCATCTTAACAGTTTCTCCGTAGTCTTCCTTGTGTCTTCTTCAGGTGTGTGGCCTGGTATCTCTGATTGATGATTGTATCCCCTATGTGCCTAACTAATATAAAGTTATAAAATGTATGTGTGAGGCATTTCTGTGTATGTATATATCTATTTGATGTTCAATTTGCTCCATGTAGACTGAGTTTTGCTTCATCAATTTTATTTTAGCAGCCAATGAATCTGTCACTCATAAATTGATTTTGAGTTTTGTTGAGTCAGTTTTGTTTTAGCAGCCAATGGATCTGGCACTCATAATTTCATAGTTATGAAATTATCCCCTCTGAAATCAATTATGTAATAGCTAATCTCACCAAAAACTGCATGTAATAAGAAAATTTGTTAGATTACGGTGCCTATTATTCAAGTAGCGGAACCAATGGCTTGCTACATCATTCTCTTCTCTTCCACGGAGATTGGTTTGCGTGTTTCTTATTTCTGATCGATTGTGATTCATATTTGTCACAAAAGCATTACTGAAAACCACGCAGTTTATAAACAACTGATAGGACATTCCATTATACGGCCTTGGTCATTCATTTATCAATTACATTTCGGTGACAATGGAAAACAAGAACAACTGGTAAGCTCATTGACAGGAATATAGATGAACTCATTCCACTTTTTCACGACAACACGGTCGAAATGAAGAAACAAACAGCAGCTGTTGAAGGCAATCCCAACACCCTCATATTCCGTTTAGAGTTACTACAACTTTACGTGCAGTAGGGTAGTCACGGTGCTCACACAACCATATTCCCTGAAAAACGAATGAAAGATGAAAGTTCATTTGAATTCACAACAGACAGAAGTTGATATAGGGTGTTTTGACACATACATCAGGAGCAGCTATTGTACATTTACAGGCCAAGTATCTTTCAATCTAAACATGTACAAGTACCTGCCAAGTCCCCATATTGAGCTTTCCGTTGGTAATTGGAATCCTGCAGGTGGCCAGAAGAGCAAGGTGAATCAGAAAGCTGACTATGAAGATATTAATGAAGTAATTGAAGACAAATGGTAGAAACATCCGCACGTGAGCGAGCATCCAAACATGGAGGATTTAATGTGCGCTGGCATGTCATCTGGGCCTATAAGAATTTTAAGAGATTTATATCAGCAAATGGAAGGACAACAATCAAAAGTTCAGAGAAAAATAAAATGGAAATACTCTGGTTCTTCCTTCTGCACAAATCAGTAGGTTAGAATTGAATAAAGCCAGATGAAAAGAAGCCTAACAATCAGGTTCTTCCATTTTTACTATTGTCATCTCGCTTATCCAACTTGCGAATGGTTAATCTAGAACTACAGCTCTATTTGTCCGGGAATATACAACACAAATGAAAAGGAGAAGCCTTATTTTGTAGATATACTTCTGTTCTGTACAAGAATGGAAAGATAGGAATAGGAGTGTAAGAAAGACTAAACCTTCCAACGTGTGCTTCCAAGGAGCAGATCTTCCCTGAGAAATAGACAAAGAAAAAATTGACATAGGTGTAAGAATAGAAGGAGATTTGAACGAACTCTTCTTAATCCCAACTATAATCAAGGTAACGTGGAGGATGAGAGAAAGAAGGTAACCTCTGGAACAATCTTATTAAGGAATGTCTCAGTATCATCACGCACATCAGAGTCATAGTTCTCGTTGATAGTAAGAGAGGCACTTGTATGGTGCACTGGAGATTTAGGCTTTTTGTTAGTTAAGCACGAAGATATTTTTTATTAGGAAAGGGAACAGGGCGTTCGGTGGTGGGGCTGACTTACAGAAGAGATGAGCAAGGCCACACTTGAATTCTGACAAGTCTTTTCCAATTTCATCCAAAATCTGCAAAGTTTAAGAGATTAGCAGCTGTTCAATCAAGATTAATAAGAGATTAGCAGCTGTTCAATCAAGATTAATAATTTCCAACTACAAGCTACAGGTGTCATTCACGCATCAAATCAAGTCGAGATTACCACGAATAGATATGGAATGGAAGGGAAAACCTGGGAGGTAACGAGATGGCAGCCACGGCGAAGTGGAGGCAAAGTAACAGTGGTCTGAGCCCACTTATTAGGGGCAGCGACAGCCATGGAAGATGAATTGGGAGTGGAACTAAAGAGCGACGATTTCAGCGACAAAGAAAGCTTCTTGGGCTTTAGAATTGGGAGATAGGTAGTAGGGAAGGACTTCTTCGGAATCGGGAAACAGAAGGAAGCCTCCGGAATTGTGGAAAAGGAAGCGCCTAAGCTGCTCTGGCTCTGCATCTTTTCGTTATTTATTAATCAATGTTAAAGAGAAAATGGGCCTTTTCTATTACATACACTGAACGAATGAGAAGATAAAAATAAAGAGAGTGACATCTTTGTTTGGACTCATCTTTTGTGGATCTTCTCTATTCGGTGTTGAGTCGGGTCCCGATGGCTCCCTCCAAATTCAAGGAAGACGATTCTTCATCTTCAACGGTACAGATTAATCTCCATGGTCAAGGTCCAAGGTCAATGTCGTAGCTGCTACGATTACTAGCCAAGGGAAGTGGTGGAATAAACGCGGATTGACTGACTCGAAAACTGTGGTGAGTCTTGTTCTTTTGTCCTTTTAAAGTCTGAAACTACTGTTACAACAACCCTTCTTCCTCTTCTTCTTCTTCTTCTTCAGATATGGCTAAATTGTTGCAGAGATGGGATGGACATGGAGGAGGATCTGTGTTGTTCTTGTTTTTAGTCTTAGTAATGGTGGTAGTAGTAGTACAGGTAAAAGCTCAGCAAGCTTATGTTAACAATAAACAGCTTGACTGCGAGAATCCGACGTCTGACACTAATTCTACCAGAGGTTTTCTATGCAACGGAGATCCCACCAAGTACAAATCTTCATGCAAATCCTACCTCACCTTCAGATCAACCCCTACCTACGATTCCGCCGTCGACATCGGCTATTTGTTGGGTGTGGAGCGACCGTCAATTACTCTCATCGCCTCCATAAACAACATCTCCTCCGACGTCTCTCCTGTCCCCACAGACACCCTTGTAATTGTGCCCATCGACTGCTCCTGTTACAATTCCAGTTACTACCAGCACAACGCCTCCTACATCCTCAAACAGCGTTTAGAGACTTACTTCAGCATCGCCAACAACACTTACCAAGGTCTCACCACTTGTCAAGCTTTGATGGCTCAGAACCCGTATAACTTCCGTAATCTCTCTGTCGGCCTCTCCATTCATGTGCCCCTTAGATGTGCTTGTCCAACGTCCAACCAGACCGCTTCTGGTGTCAACTACTTACTCACTTACCTTGTCAATTGGGGCGATTCCATCTCTTCCATTGCCCAGTTATTCGGGGTCCAAGAACAGCGAGTCTTAGATGCTAACAGACTATCCGCAGAGGATGTTATTTTTCCCTTTACGCCAATTCTGGTTCCTTTGAATTCTGAACCCAAGATACACTCCTCCGGAACGTCACCACCACCTCAGTCCGCTCCAGGCAACCCTATTGTTAATGATGATGGGTCGTCCAACAGCAAGAATAAATGGAAATGGATTGGGATTGGGATTGGAGGAGGAGCTCTTCTGCTGTTACTCCTTTCTGTTCTCGCTTTTCTGTTTTGGCGGCGCAGCAAATCTCGCACTTCTTCACAACCACCTAAACCTAAGGCTCCTGTAGTAATCTCCTCAGATGGCGTAACCAAACCCTGGTCTCATGAAATCAGCTATGCCGTCGATTCCTTGACATTGTACAGATTTGAGGACTTAGAGAATGCCACGGCCTACTTTGGGGAAACTAACAGAATTAAGGAATCGGTTTACAGAGGATCCTTCAAGGGAGATGCTGGTGTTGTGAAGGTCTTAAAGGGGGATGTCTCCGCCGAGATCAACATCCTCAAGATGATTAATCACTCCAATATCATTAGACTGTCTGGTTTCTGCGTCCACCAGGGCAATACTTACCTTGTTTACGAGTATGCTGAAAATGGATCTCTCAGGGATTGGCTTCACAACAGCAACAAAAAATGCCAAGAGCAAGATCAAGACGAAGCGGCACTTTCACTATCTTGGAAGCAGAGAGTTCAAATTGCTTACGATGTGGCGGGTGCTCTCAGTTATCTTCACAATTACACTAATCCCCCCTACATTCACAAGAACTTGAAGACTAGTAACATTCTGTTAGATGCTAATCTGAGTGCAAAAGTTGCAAATTTCGGGCTGGCAAGAAGGTTGGACAATGACCACATGCAACTGACTAGGCATGTAGTGGGTACTCAGGGTTATATGCCCCCTGAATACATAGAGAACGGACTCATCACTCCCAAATTAGATGTCTTCGCTTTTGGGGTTGTCATGTTGGAGCTGTTATCTGGGAGGGAACCTGCCACCGTTACTGATAATGACGGCGTCAAGAATCATCAGTTGTTGAGTGAAGTGATAAAGACTGTGATAGAGGGAGAGAACGTAAGAGAGAAGCTAAGGAACTTTATGGATCCATGTTTGGGAGAAGAGTACCCATTGAACATAGCTTTCTCCATGGCGCAGCTCGCTAACGTCTGTGTTCATTTTGACGTTAATGAACGACCCTCCATGCCTCAAGTTGTCGCGACTTTGTCCAAGATCCTCTCCTCCTCTCTGGACTGGGATCCTTCCGATCACTTTGAACGCTCCTCCTCTACTTCTCTTGGTCTTGGCAGATAACTACTAAAACTCTATCTTCACCATCTTCTGCAACAATAAATTATGCATTTCCACATACAAATATAAGATCATAGTGTTTCCTTCTATCAAATTGCCACCCTACTATTGTTGGACCCCACCCCCCACACCTGGGCTAATATTTCCCACCCAGCGTGTGTTTGCGGGTTATCATCACTAGTGTTTGCGGGTTATACTGCAAGATCCAACTTAATCAAGATCGTCTCTTTGGTCGAGGTGTGGCCACGACTCAACCTCGACCTCGCCGCTTTATAACTTCCACATCCGCCTCTTACTAATTTTTCAAACTTTATAATTTTTCAAACAATGTCTTCAAACACTTTTTCATATTTTCAAACTTTTCAACTTTCAAATATTTCTCTCAAACTCTTTCCAATTTTCCCAAACTTCTCATAAAATATCATTTTCTCATTTTTCAAAATTCTCAATTCTTCATAAATATGAATGCAACATAATTTCAATTTTCATTTTCACTTTATAAACAAGAATGCGAACACGAAACAAAACAAAACACATAACATATATCGAATGGTGCATTACAGTCAAAATAGAGCGTCGCATGGCGATCCCAAGATAAGCGGTCTGCGATCGTGAATAGAACGTGATTCTGTTTCAAGATAATGATCCAAATAGTAGTGAATGAAATCGAGTCCGAACGAGTCTAGCACTATGAGCAAACTGGAGAAGGCTATACACATAGAGACAAATAATGACTCACCATGAGGACCTACCAAACCCACATAACACATAATCGAAAACGAAAAGTCGGATCGCTGAAAAGCACTTTTCAATTTCGATTTTCTTCAAAATTTTCCCAAAATGCATACCACTCAATTTATTCATCTATCATTCACTAAATTCAACAATCAAAACATTCAATCAAACAATAATTTCAACAATTGAATAATGCATACACAACAAATGCATTTTCGAAATTTCTATCAAATCATTTAACAAAATGAATTTACGCTTGTAATAATTTTCCAAAATCATTCGAAATAAACAAAGTTTAAAATCTTTTCTTTCATTTTCTCAAATTTTCAAAAGTAATATTTAACTTATAAATCAAAATATAAATATCTACCCAATTCAATTATTCTTAAACTTGATTTCAAGCTCCAATTGATCCTTGCTTTTTTTCTCTTCCAAAATACCAAAACCTAAACCATAATCATCCAAATTTCACATCGAAAATACTTAATTTTCACAATCAACTTAGAATTCACCAATTCCATTTACATTCAAGTTTATTTCAATCTCCAATTTTGAAAATCCCGATTTTCAAAATTGGCTAAACCAAGACACTCAATTCAATCTCATAAAACATAATTTCTTCAAAATTAATCTCACAATTCCTCAATTCACATTAATTCCAAACTATTTAAATCCTCAATTTCAAAAATCCCCAAATCCTAAAATTGGCCTAAACCAATTTATCCAAATTCAATACCATAAAATACCAATTCTTAAAAATTGATTTCATATATCATCAATTCATCATATTTCCTATAATTCTACACCAAAATATCTCAAAATTCTCAATCATAAAATTTAGCCTAAACCTTAGTCAATTTTCCATCCAAAATTAAACTCAGCCTAAAGCATATATTTCAAAATTAACTTCATAAATCATAAACCCATCTCATATGTCATAATTCTAAACCGAAAATTAATCAAAATCTCAAAGTAGAAAAATTTCTCTTACCTCTTTCTCTTCCAAATTCGAATTTTCCTAGCTTGAAAGGAAGCTCTCATGCTTTTCCACCTTTTTCCTCTTGCAATCCACTCAAAAATCTCAAAAAAACAAGTAGAAAAATTGAAACAAAGCTTTCTCTCTCTTCTTTTCTCCATCACCCGAACTCTTCTCCATTCTTCTTCTTTCTTCTTATTTCTCTTCTCCTTTTCTCTGGAAATTTCCAGCCACTTTCGTGGCTTTTAATAGCCAAAAACGACAACACCATCTGTGTTTCATTAATTGATGGTCAAATGACCATTTTGCCCTTACATTTACTTTATGCCATTCTCACTTGCGGTTCTGATTCGCACTATTGAATTGAAGGAATTTGTCCAAACTTCCTTCTCGAGAAATGATCCTCTCACTCATACGAATCCAACGCCACTGACCGCGCTCAATTCCGAGCACTACATCAAAAGTTATGTGTAAATAAAGGCGGAAATATCCATATTCTAACACATTTCTTATGTACGATTATTTCCGTCCAAAATTTCACATTCTTAATCCCAGAACTGAAACTCGATGTCTTCATAACAATTGTAGCCTTATGTCTCTAGTTTAATTCAAAACAAGAATCGTCTCATTTCGATTCCCAGATCAAAAGTTATACTCAAATTACTCACAGTGTTCCCAATCCAAAATTAAACCCTAATCCGAACTTAAATTCAAAATTAAAAGTCCTAAGGGCAAAATTGACATTTCATGTCTTCATATGATTTGTAGCTCCTTGTCTTATCTTTATTTCGCCTCAAGAATCGCTTCAATCGGATCTCTACAGATCCCGAATTTCACAAAACACCTGAATCATGCTCGGAAAATTTCCGACTCACTTTGATTAAATTAATCACCATTAATTTAACCTCAAAAGTTCACAAATTTCTTATAAATGAAATTCAATGTCTTAGGAATCCAACGCAAAAAGAATCAACTCAATCGGATGTCGGACGGAAAAGATATAAGCAAAATAGTGAGCAAAGGTTGGATTAAAAACAAAGAAATCAAAATTTCAGAAACAAACGGCGTCAGATCAGACGGACGCCTAACTCATGAGGGCGAGACGCTCATGAGGCGAGCGAGCCCCTTCATGAGGCGAGACGCCGTCATGAGGGCGAGACGCCCGCTTCGCTAGAAGAGGCGTCGCCTAGCGAGAAGACACTCATGAGGCGAGCCTTGCCTCGCGAGGCGAATGCGCCCGCCTCGCCAGGCGAGGCGTCGCCTAGCGCGTCTGAGGCGCCCGCCTCGCCAGGCGGCGCCTAGCGAGGCGCTAACCCTTTTCCTTTTTTTTTTTTTCCTCTAAACTTCCAAAATTCATAACTTTTACTCCCGAACTCCGATTTTGACAAACTTAGTCTCTATAGAAAGCTTGAGAGAAGCTCTAAATCTTCCAAGAAGAACATAAAACTCAATTCAACTCCTACGGAGTCCATTTTCCGTCAAAGATACTATTTCTATACAAGCTTGTAAAAATCATAACTTAATTTTCCGAGATCAAAAATTGCATACTTTATATCGAAATAAAGATCAAAACAAATCCTTCAATTCTCATGAAGAACATCAAAGCTCCATTAACCTCTAACTAGGTTAATTTCTCATCAAAGTTCCAACCAATATAAAAGTCAAACCCGATCAAACATAAACTTTGATGATCATAACTTTCACTCCCGATATCGAAAAATTACAAACTTTATGTCCACAAAAAGCTCTCAACATAATCTACAAGTTTCATGTAGATCATTTTATCAAATTTTGCCTCAAACAAAAGTCAACCTCAAAGGCCGGAAAGTCAACTATTACACAATTTTCATATTTTCATACTTTCTCTCTTTATTTCATGATCTTCAACTTAATTTCAATCAACTCATCCACTTGATCATAGTCAAATTGTCACTCAAGGTTCGGGGTCCAACAACTATTGTATGCTATATTTTATGTCTGAGCACTTTCATTTTTTAACTATTCTTCTGAATTTGTGGAACTCAAGGTTCCGCTGTTACAAGCTTAAAAAATTGCTGATAAGCTGATTATGAGTACATCTGTCTCTACTCGAGGAAAACAAGGTTAGGAAACAATAACTAGTCCACAGCACTGAACATAGCATGAACCGGATATATAGATATATAACTAAGACCAATCATTTTCAGTTTACACCTCCTGTTTCTCTTACAAGCTTACTAAACTGTTGGGAAGCTGATAACGTATAAGCATTGCAATTATTTTATTCAAATTACAATGATCAAGAAACAACAGAGGATATTGTCTTCTATTCTACTCACCATCAGTTCTCCACTGGCTAATTTTCTTTCCCTTTCAGTTTTTGAGTTCATTCTTGTATCACATAGTTTCTAGGAACTCTTCACAATTTCCTATTTCATTTGGTGGCTTGGCAGTATGAGTTTTTGAAATCTCTACAGCGTAGAACAGCGTCGCTTATTCTATAAGCTTTTGCAGAACTCTCCAATATCTGAAACAAGAAGGGTTGCTATGGATTGCCCGAAGAACCCATTTCTCTGGGCTTTGGCATAATTCCACACCGTATGAAGGGTCAAACGCAAGCTCCCCTTGCCTTGCAAGTAAATGCATTTGAAAGTGCAGTTCTGCAGGCCTTGTTTCTGTAAAGGGTAAATAAATAACGTCTTCATAAGTGAAGGCTGTTGACAAAGTGCAAAAGAAAATATGTATCTCAACCCATCTTACATTCGCCAAGTTTACTTGGGATTCATGTAGACTCCAAATGTACACAAGCTTTCCTCATCCCATTTTGACGACCATATGCATGACTAAATGCAAATTTAGATATTCTATTCAAGAAATGGTTTCATTTGCCGGGAAATTATTAGCTATCATTGACAAATCCTATGATAGCATGGTTAGATTAAAAATCTAGTAACAGAGGGGTTTGTGATTAGTGTGGTTAGATAAAAGATCCAGTAACATAGGGTTTTGTGAAGGGATAACAAAGACATGCTGTTCTCACTTTCTTTTTGCCCATAAATCTCTTGACAGTATCTTTTAATCCTCAAACTTCTTGTGGCTGTCCACCTCAAAAGCAATTTGGAGATCCAGGAAATTGAGAAAAATATCATCTAAAAAGAGTTATGCTGCTTCATTGTTATTCACCGAAGGAAGCAAAAATTCTGAAATGATATATTTGACTAGTAACAATGAAAGACAACAGCATCACCCTATTGTAATGTTATTAACTTTTGAAACCAACGAAATAACTGAATGAGTATGATAACTGACCAGTTTCAAATTTAATCAAAATCTATATTGGCTTCCTCATCCTCTCATGCAGCTGCTTGGTCACTTTATGCAAAAGCACACAGAGATACCACCAAACTACATGCATGATTTACAGACATACCTGGTGACCAAGAATACCATTCAAGCCGTAGGTTCTTCTCCCACAACTGTTTCGAACCAAGGCTCCCTTCTGCTTGTGCTAGCAACAAAAATACCATAGGTATTGAAATAATGGAATTTGCATGCGCTTTTTTCAGACTTCTTATAGCAAGGGACAAGAATTCGGAACTATGAGATTGTCTTGCAAGCTCCATGCATGTGGCACCTGGATTCATTAGTGATTCAGTTATGAAAACAAACAAGGGACCTAAAAAGTTTATTTCCAATCATCACACTGCTCTATTTTCCAAAGACATTAAGGTTAAAAAAGCACTGGCAAAAGATCTGTTAGTATTTGAGCTGATATTAGATGAGAATTAAAGTACACGGGAAAGGAATTAAAAAGAGCAAGTCAACTAACTGATTAATACCATGAGCTAAGAAGAGACAGGCATCTGCCCCCGCAAGTGAACAAGCTTGCTTAAACAATTCTTCAGCAGAAAAGAGATCCTGATTCCACAAAAATATTAAACCCAGAAGCAAGTTAAACACTGCCATCCACATATTCCATGATTTCTTCATCTCTTTTGGGCATTCGAGGAAATATAACTCCTCAATATTTGATTCAGTTTGTATATCATATTGTGATTCCATGATCTTAAGGCATACCCAACCTATATGATAATCTGTCTTTAGCTCCAAACATCTTATATACTCCTTTTGAAGGTTTATAAAATTACTTTCGGCAGCATAGGCCCGACATAGCTGTAAGTGTCCAAAAAACCGGTAGTTATTAGGAAGCAGAAGTAGAGATGCATTTTGAGCATACTCGATACATTTCACATTATTCCCAGCTTGCAAATTTACTTCAGAAGCACAAAGCAGAAGAAGCAGTTTTTGATATTGGCAAGACATGCTTTCGTGAGAATATGACTTATTAGCAAGTGCTATAAGAATCAGCCGTCGAACTGTCACACATAGTTGTTGAGGGTATCTCTCTTCACGTGCCTTCTGCTGAAGATTAAGTATTAACAAGTATTGTGTGATGCAGTTCCATGGAGCCTGATGCAAGTGTCTGCAAATTAAGAAAAGGGTTCAAAAGACAAGAAATTATTTGTCATGAATACTAATTTCTACAATACAGAATTCAACCACAAGCATGTGTCTGTTAAAAGCAGGAAAGAAGGCGAAGGATGGAAAATTCTGTGGAAGGAAAAAAGTCATTACTTCTGCAGCGCTTGGACAACTGCAGGTCCATTCAAGCACAGACAACCACATGTTGGGAATGAAAACCTAGGATCTCTGTTTGCAATTGCATAGCAAGAAAGAGCTCCAGCACCAAGGATTTCATGTCCAGATTTAAGTCCATCCTTCCTTTCACCATTACCAGTATCTATGATGCAGCACCTGCTGGCTAGATGACCGCCTTTCCATTCTTCACTGGATAGCAAAAGATGACCCAGTAGGTTCCTGTACACAAAATTGCAACTGAGGGGCGCAGAAAAGGATCTAACAGATGAAAAGAATCAAGAATCACAAAGATAATAAATACAAATAGGTACTGATAGAAAACTCTAGCTTAATCAGCTTAAGAGTTGTATATTATTTAGTAAACTCAGTGCCGGGCACTGCTAGTACAAGTAAAATACCCAGAACACTGTCTAAACCAGAGCTATATTGCTCCTCAGGGAGAATATCTATTCTCTCTGCCCAATTCAATATCTTACTTCTGCCTAACTTCTCACTGCTCCCCTCCAGCACAACTAAAACCCCCCAATTCTCACCCCTTCTCACCATTCTGTTATGCCAGCTCACTCCCTCTAACTAACTCCCCCTCTCTGCTCTCTTTCTTCCTTCTAGAATACACTCTCCACACACTAGGCTTATTCCCCTCTCTACCCCTTCCTTGATCGGTCCTAACATTACTCCCCTCTAAAAGAGCAACGTTGTCCTCAAGGTTGAGATGAGGAAATTGGCTGCGGATAATCATCTCATCCTCCCAAGTAGCATTTTCTATAGGTTTGTCTTTCCATTGGATCAGCCACTGACGGATCGAAGTTCCAGCCTTAGTGAGTTCCCTGCTAGCTAGCACCGCTTCTGGTTCAATGATGTCTTCCAATTCCACCTCCAACCCATCAGGTAGGGTAGGTTCCACGGAATAGTTGCCCACTGCCCTCTTGAGCTGTGATACATGAAACACTGGATGGATTCTTGAATGTGGAGGTAATTGAAGCTTGTAAGTGACAGCTCCATATTTCTCCACAATCTGAAATGGACCATAAAATCTAGCTGATAACTTCTGGTTAATGCGCTTGATTACCGACACTTGTTTATGAGGCCGAAGTTTAAGGAACACCCACTCTCCTACTTGGAAACATGAAGAAGTCCGTCTCTTATCAGCTTGTTTCTTCATCTGCTGCTGTGCTCGAATCAGATTGTACTTCAGCTGATTCAAGGCTTCATCCCTCTCATGCAATTCACTAGCTACAGCTGCTACCCTTGTCTCCCCTTGTGAATATCGAACCAATGGAGGAGGTTTCCTACCATAAACCACTTCGAATGGAGTTGACCCCGTAGAAATGTGAACAGTGGTGTTGTACCACAATTCAGCCCATGCAATCCACAAGGACCAAGTTCTTGGTTGTTCGGAAGCGAAACACCTCAAGTAAGTCTCCAAACATCGATTTAAAACTTCCGTTTGCCCATCCGTTTCAGGATGGTAAGCGGAGCTCATTTTCAGCCTTGTACCCTGCAAACGAAATAATTCTTTCCAAAACATACTCACAAACAGAGGGTCTCGGTCACTAACTATAGATTGAGGGATTCCATGTAAACGAACCACTTCTTTAAGGAACACTTCAGCAACTGTTTTTGCAGTATATGGGTGTTTAAGGAGAATGAAGTGGCCATATTTTGACAATCTGTCCACAACCACCAATATAGCTTCATACCCCTTGGATTTAGGAAGCCCGGTAATAAAGTCCATAGCAATATCTTCCCAAACCTGATTCGGAATGGGCAAAGGCTGAAGCAACCCGGCGGGAGATGTAGCAGCATACTTCTGCCGCTGACAAGTATCACAAGCCCGCACAAATTCCTGAACACATTTCTTCATTCCAATCCAATACAAATTGCTTGCAATTCTTCTATAAGTTCTTAGGAACCCGGAATGTCCCCCTATTGGAGACGAATGAAACTCCTGTAAAAGAGTGGGAATGTACACCGAAGAGGCTGAAATCACCACTCTCCCTTTGTGCCTTAATACTCCTTGCTGCCATGTAAATCCTGGTCTCGCATGAGGATTCTGCTGTATATCCTTAATAATATCACATAGAGTAGAGTCTTGTTGCACCTCTAGCTGTAAGTTTCGGCTCTCAAGCCATTGAGGATAGGAAATGATGGTCTTTAGTTCCCCTTCATCATACCTCCGTGATAGGGCATCAGCTGCCTTATTTTCTGGGCCCGGTTTATAAACAACCTCAAAATGATAGCCTAGAAGCTTGGCCATCCAACATTGCTGAACCGTGGTAGTCACCCTTTGTTGCAGCAAGTGACGTAAACTCTTTTGATCAGAAAACACCACAAAGGACCTCCCTAATAGATAATGGCGCCAATGATGTACCGCTAGTACCAAAGCCATTAACTCCTTCTCATAGGCTGACTTGGAGAGATTCCCCTCTGAAAGTGCTTTACTAAAATAAGCTATGGGCCTCCAATTTTGCATTAACACGCCTTTACCCTGCATTCGACGCATCACATTCAATTTCGAAGGGTTGGGCAAAATTAGGGAGAGCTAATACCGGGGGTGTGGTCAATATCTTCTTTAAAGCTTCAAAGGACTCTAAAGCCTTTGCATTCCAATGGAACCCTTCTTTCTTTGTCAAATCCGTCAATGGTTTAGCGATTTTACCATAGTTCATGATGAACTTACGGTAATAGCCGGTCAACCCCAAAAAACCCCTTACTCCTTTAACATTTTGCGGAACAGGCCAGTTCACTACACTCCGAATCTTCCCAGGATCAACTGCTACACCCTCTCCAGAAATGACATGACCCAAATAATCAACAGATCGTCTCCCAAAAGCACACTTGTCCCGATTCACCACAAATTGATTTTGCTTCAACACCTCCAACACGTTTGAAAGATGTAGCAAGTGTGTCTCCCAATCCCTGCTATATACCAGAATATCGTCAAAGAAGACCAAAACAAACCTTCGAAGGAAGGGTCTGAAAATATCATTCATAGCCGATTGGAAAGTGGCCGGTGCGTTGGTCAATCCGAACGGCATTACGAGGAACTCGTAGTGACCATCATGTGTTCTGAAAGCGGTTTTGTGAATATCATCCTCCAAGACCCTGATCTGATGATATCCCGATTTAAGATCTAATTTAGAGAAAATATAAGCGCCATGCAATTCATCTAACAGTTCATCCACAATCGGAATTGGATATTTGTCCGCTACTGTAACCTTATTTAAGGCTCTGTAGTCCACGCACATCCGCCACGACGCATCCTTTTTTCTAACCAAAATTACCGGACTTGAATAAGCACTTGAGCTAGACCGGATAATTCCCAGCTGAAGCATCTGTCGGGTCTGCTTCTCAATCTCATCCTTGTGATGATGAGGGTACCGATAAGGCCGCACACTAATTGGACCTTGTCCCGGTTGTAAAACTATAGCATGACAGTGCTTCCTCTGAGGGGGCAGTCCCTGAATTTCTCTAAAAATTGCTGGAAAGCTATCCAAAATTTGCTTCAATTCCTGCTGTTCTCTACTGTCCATGGGTAGTTGAAACCCCTCCTTATTCCCTTCTAATTCCACCGATGGCACCCTCTGCTGTAAACTTGCCAATAACCCATGCAAGGGTGCTGGACTGTTGTCTCTTCCTTCCCTCTTCTGCTGTTCTGTTTTACTGTCAGCCTTACCACACAACTCTACCATCTGCCCATCATGCTGAAACTGCATAGTCATGTCTTTCCAATCTACCATGACTTTCCCTAAGGTTTGCAGCCAAGCAACTCCCAAAATGACATCCATTCCGCCCAAGTCCAGCATATATGCCTCCACCTTCCAATCCAGATTTGCTAACTGAATAGGAACCCCAACACATTTCCCCTTTGTCATCACCTTGTGCCCATCACCCAATCTGATTCCCAGGTTTCTAGTACATACTGTCGTCAAACCCAAACCAGTAGCCAATTCGGGAGAGATGAAGTTGTGGTTTGCCCCACTATCCACTAATACCACGATAGGAACCCCGAAAATTTTCCCTTCTAACCTCATGGTCTTGGTTTCAGACGTCGGAGCATTGTATACGCCGAAAACTCCCATAACCCGACACTCCAGAGCCACATCATCCACTTCGTCTTCTTCCTCCATCTCCACTGCAATTATTTCCCCATCCTCATTAAGTGTCTCATTTTCGTCCAACACCAGCAACCGTAGTTGCCTCTCGGCACACTGATGCAAAGGATGAAAACGTTCCCCACACCGAAAACACAACCCCCTTGCCTTGCGGTCCATAAGCTCTTGGTAAGAGATATGGCGCAACCCTCGATTTCTCTCAGCTGGAGGGCTCCTGTCGGTATCGACCCTCCTCACCTGCGACGCTGGAGTTGGCTGAATCCGCGTCTGAACATTGGAGCGGTACCCAGGAGCGTCACGGATTCTACCCGCTCCATATTCCCCTCCTATCGGTGCTCGACCCATGTGGTTGGAGTGACCCGGGTCCAGTCGACTCGGGCTGGCCCGAAAATGGGTCTGATTCTTAAACCCAGCTTCCCGACGTCGACCCCATGGTCTATGACGCAATCGCCAACCTTCTTCACCGCACATTTCCTCTTCCACTGCTCTGGCGATTTTCATCATCTGGTACCGATTAACTGGGTTGAAGGTACGCACCCTTCTCCTGATATCGGATCTCAACCCACTCATAAAGTATCCCATGAACTGTTCTTCCGGAAGTCGACCGACTTGAGAAGAGATGAATTCAAAGGCCTCAATGTATTCATCCACGGTTTCGGTTTGTTGAAGATCAGAGAGTTCCTCATACGGGTTTTCAAACTTCCTTCCTCCATAACGATCGATCAACGCCTTCTTAAAATTTTCCCAGCTCAAGGCTTGTTCCGTCTCCCGTAAAAGGTTAAACCAGTGGATAGTTGAGCCCTCCATGCTTAAGAGGGCGAGTTTGATCTTTACATCCTCTGAAGTATGGTGGACCTCAAAGTATACTTCAGCTCGAGTTATCCAACCAACGGGGTCAGACCCATCAAACATGGGTAGCTCCACTTTTCTTACTGACATCCTATACTCATCCATGTCTGTCGAAAACTCCCCAGGTGGCCTGGA
The DNA here is from genome assembly GCA_029891385.1 of Erythroxylum novogranatense. Taxonomy (NCBI): domain Eukaryota; kingdom Viridiplantae; phylum Streptophyta; class Magnoliopsida; order Malpighiales; family Erythroxylaceae; genus Erythroxylum; species Erythroxylum novogranatense. The sequence continues at coordinate 69,126 of CM057225.1, read as the reverse complement.
ATGTTGCGGAACTGGAGTGTTCCGATCACCCATTGGCGTCTGCTCATTCCTCACTGTATCGCTCCCCTGGCCCTCCTCGGGTCTCTTACCCATAACCTTACTCATCTCCAACAGTAGTGCCCTTTGCATTTCGCCCATCGCCAATCGCATGGAAGATTGGATGTCCTCCATTCCTGCCTCCAAGTTCGCCATACGAGACTCCAGCACATCTACTCTGTCGGACATCTTAGGTGGCATGAATAACCGTCGAATTAATCTCTCCCTGACGTATCCGGCAGGTCGGACCAATTGATAGAAAACTCTAGCTTAATCAGCTTAAGAGTTGTATATTATTTAGTAAACTCAGTGCCGGGCACTGCTAGTACAAGTAAAATACCCAGAACACTGTCTAAACCAGAGCTATATTGCTCCTCAGGGAGAATATCTATTCTCTCGCCCAATTCAATATCTTACTTACGCTTAACTTCTCACCGCCCCTCCAAAGACAACTAAAACCCCCAATTCTCACCCCTTCTCACCATTCATTATGCCACTCACTCCCTCTAACTAACTCCCCTCTCTGCTCTCTTTCTTCCTTCTAGAATACACTCTCCACACACTAGGCTTATTCCCCTCTCTACCCCTTCCTTGATCGGTCCTAACAGGTACACTTGTCAAACTAGAGTAACAAGACTATCATGTCAAATGCTCCTATACAACTTTAATCAATTTGCATGCATTTATAGGTAGTAAAGGAAATAGTAACTTCTTCATATGATGCCATCATGTAGTTACTCTCCTGTGCCATCTAGAAACTAATCAATATGCAAGCTGGGTTGCTAGGACAGTAACATAATGTTAACAATCCACCCTCTCCTCAGCCCATACCAACTAAGTCCATTAAAATTTATACTCGTAGAAACAAGTTGGGAAAGGGGGGGAGTGACATTTGCCATGTAGGCAAGTTTGTTAGAAGGGAGTGAGGTAGTTATGGAAAGAGAAGGTAGGGAGAGGAATATAGCTGTCTAGTCAGCAGAGAACAAAAACGATTACTGTCATCATTGTTAGGAAAAGTGACCTGGTTTGCCCAGGAGGGGGAGCTTGCTCCAGCTTGTCATTATCTAGAATATTATCAATATACTATCAACAATACAATCTCTATTGAGATTCCTAACACATAAGTCCAAACATGGAATCCACTACTATATAATAAAACAGAAAGAAAGGATATCTTTATTGGCTTATGAAATTTAGGACTACTTTAATGTTGTTGGTTCATTGCTGAAATTCATCTTCTAAAGGGACTACACAGATCTGATACAATGATAAAAGAAGAATAATATATGTAATAATATATGTACAAATTCCTAAGAATAAGGTATTACAAATATACATCTATATATTCAATATACAGATACAACGGACAACTCACGTGATCAACTGATTGACCAAAAGGTTGTGAATATCTATATAAACTTTCCTATATTCTACCTCAAAATAATGATCGTGGACTTTCACAACTTGCTAAGAATATTTTGAAATATGAGTAGCAAAATCTTTTAGTAAAACATCTGCAAGTTGGACCTCCAATTGGAACATAAGGTTTACAAGTTTTCATTGATAAATGCCTATCAATTTTAACATGTTTTATCTGATTATGTTCGACAAGATTGTGTGAGATATTTGTGCCAAATTTATTATCACAATACAGTCCCATTGGGCCACTTCATCTTAATTGCAAATCATCAAGAATAATTTTGAACAATAATGACACACAAGTGCACAATGCCATAAACCTGAATTCTGCTTCTACGCTTGATTTAACCAGAACATTATGTTTCTTACAATTACAAGTCAATGTTACAAGATTCCTTCCAAAAATTTATCATAAAGTATGTCCTCTATCAATCAGTAAATCTATATAGTCGCAATCAGTATATGCCTCAAGAACAAAGTTATTATTCCTTTTCCTGGATTTCCTTTTTAATGATCAAGAATTTTATAAGTTGCATGCAACTGTACATCTCCATGATCATGCATAAACTAACTTGTATCACTAACTGAATATGCTATATTTGGTTCTATAAGTAATAAAAAATGAGCTTTCCAACCAATGGTTGTACAGCTCTCGATCAACAGTTGAATCTTTCATAGCTTCATCAAGTTTATAATTAGGTCTATTGGAGTAAGCTGGTCTACAAGCTAGACTCATGTTTTTTCTATAGGATCAGTTTATGTTGTCAAATGATAATCCCATGTGAGTATTCAACTCTTCAATAACAATATATCCTGAATTTTTCTACAAACTTGAGTTTTCAACCAGGCGTGATGCTTTCTTCAAAGAGTGATTCTTAAATCCTAGCAATTATTCTTAGTTTCCTATCCTCCATTGTTTATGTTCCTGAATTCCAACAATTCTAACATAAAGTTCCAACAAACAAAAACCTAAATCTAGCCATATCAAACCTAAATTTCAGCCATACTAAACCCTGAAACTTTAATCTAAGATTTCAGCAATCAAATACTAAAAACTCAGCTATACCAACTCTGAAATATCAGAACTTCAGGCTGAAACCGCAACCTAAAACTTGATATTCCAACAGCATAATATAAGCTATATTTCCCAAATTTTGTGAGTTTAGCTACTAGTTACTATTTTTTCTATTTGTCCTACATCAATTTGATATCGGAGCTCTGGTTCACAATAGCGGAAGGGCATAGAAGAATAATCAATGAACAAGAGCAAGATGAAATACTTCTAAGAATGAGGGAAAGATTGGACCTTAATGGACTTCGATCACAAGGTGCTTCAAGAACTAGTCCAAAAAACATCAGATAACAAACTACACTTGACGTCAAGGGTGAAGAAAGTCATAACCAAGATGAATGAGAGTCAGTTGTTGAAGGAATGTTTCATTTGAGAGTTTGAAGTAAAGGACTTAGGTAGTTTGAAGTAACTTTTTGGGGATTGAAATAGCTCATCCAAATCCTCATCTCATAGCAGAAATATGTAACTGATCTCTTAACATAAACAAGAAGACTAGCTTATCAGCCAACAACAACTCCTATAGATCCCAAATATAAACTTAGTAAAACTAAAGAAGATTCTTTTGGTGGCAATCTTGCAACATGGAGGGGTAGAATGTTGTGGCAAGATCAAATGCAAAGGCAAAACTTAGATTTATGGCACTAGGGATTTGTAAGTTGTTATGGTTAAAGATTATCCTTGATGACTTGAGGATAAGGTGGTCCAACTGCAATAATAAATCAACATCAAATATCACACATAATCCAGTACAACACAACCAGAGAAAAAGTATTGAAATTGATAGGCACTTCATTAAAGAAAAATTGGAAAGTGAATTAATTTGTATAACTTATATTTCAACTGGAGGATAATTTGCAAATATGCTTACAAAAAGGTTAACAACCCAAGAATTTTAGAGTATCCTTCAGCAAGCTGAGAACGATAGATCCATAATCACCAGCTTAAGGGGGAGTGCAAAAATGGGTTTTGTTGGTCAGCTACTTAGGTGTGACTAATCAGTGTGAAGATTGTATATTCCCCAATCAGTGGGATTCTAATGTGATTCCTATGTTTTAGTTGGTAAATTTAGGAAGGTCGTTCTTTTCCTTTTTTGGGTGTACAAGTTGTACGTGATGAGCCTTTTCTCCCAACTTTTTCTCAATAAGGCTTGAAAAAGAAGTTTGGCAATTAGGCAACAATGGCAATGAAGGCCTTAAAAAAATGGCAATCAAGGCCAAGCTATGATTTTTCCCAAGGATTGAGCATGAAGCTCGAATATCATGTGAAAAATAAGGATGGAAGTGTGTTTTTCTTATAATATTATGCAAGCTGTAAAGTCTTGTTTATATACAAAAGTTGTCCAAAGTATACAAAAAAATCCCAAAACCTTAATCAAAGCTCTCGAACAAATATCACAATTACAGCCCTTAAGGGATAACAGAGAGCTGATGTGAATAATTAAAGCAGTTTCTAGCATGTGCTTTTCTCAATTACGCAATATACTTTTATAAACTGTTCAAAGGACCAACGTGCATCAACATATTATGACTATGTTCAACAATCCAAGTGGCATAAATCCAGATAAAATCATAAAAAAAAGAATACAATGGCAAACAATAAATTTTCAATGAAGCTAAAGGAAAGAAGCAGTTCTTGCTCCATATTCTATTTACCTTATCAAGGTACTGTCAGGGTACAGATGAAGAGACTTCTTAAGGTGACTAATTCCACTTTGAAATCCAAGGAAATGTTCTGATCCATGCTTAATCTGCATGACAAACAGTATAATAATATAGCTAACTCACCATCCATAAACTACTTTAAGACCAAGTTAGGACGTTAGAAGCAACATTACACCACCATAATAAATTTACCAGCTTTGTAAATGCTATCAGATATTCCATGCGAATCTCCTCATGTGATGAAAGAGAGAAGCAACAATTTGAAATCCTAGACTCAAGCCGATCACTCTGATCGAGAGCACCGATAGCAGATACGATAAAGCTGACTTTTGAACTCTCAAAAAGTTGTTTTGGCATTTTCAGAATACTAGCAACTGCTGAATCTAGTCCAGATATGTGGTATAGCAATCTACAGATAAAACTAACAGAAGCAGAGGCAGACGTCTGGTCCAGAGTAGAAACAGTACCAGCTAGCTCCCTTGTAACACGTAGAGTGAGGTCATAGTCACCAACCATCCATAAAGAAAGAGCATATATTTGCATACCATCCACGCCAAGCATACCTTGAACAAATCAAATTGTAGCTTCAACATCTAGGAATCACTCTACAAGTCAATTTAATGTGAAAGCAGTCAAACCAGTCAGAGGCTGTAGTACTTATTCTCTATTGTCACAAATTTAGTAGGTCATAGAACATAAAATAGCATGAAGACAGAATACTGCAGTGGTGATCTATTAGTTAACTTCCTTTTCTCTGTGCCACACCTAAAGCAACTAGTATTAAATCATGAAGAAATTAGCCCGTAAAATAAGCTTAAAGTGAACCTTCATACTATTAGTTAACTTCCTTTTCTCTGTGCCACACCTAAAGCAACCAGTATTAAATCATGAAGAAATTAGCCCGTAAAATAAGCTTAAAGTGAACCTTCATACTATTAGTTAACTTCGTTTTCTCTGTGCCAAACCTAAAGCAACTAGTATTAAATCATGAAGAAATTAGCCCGTAAAATAAGCTTAAAGTGAACCTTCATTCTTCAAACTTTCACACTCTTGTACTGCTTCTCTAGCGTGACCAGCCTGCAAAGATTAAAGGAATTTGATAAAGAAAGGAGAGTGGAAATAAAAAATCTTACCTGTGTAGGTTATTATATGCATACAAATTGAGTGATATGTTTGCATCAGTAAATCCCATACATTCGCACAGGTACATATAACTACATCGCACATTTGCACAGGTACATAAAACTACATCAGATAATTGAAAATAAATAAGAGAATCAATAGATTACCCTGGTAAGAGATCGTGCCAAATTAACTGTTATATCTCGAATATGAGATCTTGGAGCATTGCTAGACGATATATTGATTGCAAAACGTGCTAGCCTATATGATCCAACAGCAGATTGATATTCAGATCGGGCCTCAGAAACAAGTCCGTTCAAATTGTGCGACTCAGCATACTGAGGGGCTCGCTGGACTGCTTGCTTGATGGCTCCAAAAACCTGCTAACCATTGATTATGGGCAAGAGATGTTACCTGTTTATGCATTACAAATTCTAAAAGGCAAGGAAAGAGTGAACAATGCTTTTCCCGTGGTTGCTATTTTTCATCATCAGCATTCTACCTGTGAAGAACCAAGGTGACCTGAATGCAGAGCAAGCTTAGCAAGACCAATTTGGAACTCTGCAAGCTGCCACAGTAAAAACAGTACAGTCCAAAAGTAATCAGGGGAAAAATCCAAAACTCAGCTGATGGCATCTTGTTCTAACTCATCATACAAAAAAAAAAAAGGCTAAAACAAGCAATTTTATGAAAACATGAAGACCAATCTTAATGGACAAGTTATCTCTCATTCATGTAATCTTTGTGCACTCATATCATTACTAGCCCATGTTTATGACTGAGAATCAGAAAAATCAGTAAATGTACTTGATAATTTAATTACACAGTCTGCTATATAAAATTTTACTTTATAGAGCATAATTGGAAAGTAAAAAGGGGAGAATAAAAGTTTACAGGTAATATCTGCACAGCTCGTAAACAGCTCTCAAAAGCATCATCTTGTTTGGTATCTCTGAAGATATACTTAAAATGTTAATAAATCAGTCAAGCATTACAATATAGTCATATGTTTTGCATATCAGATCGACTATGTCACTTACCCAGGATGAGAATCAGCTGACATGCCTACCCATGGTAGAGCAAGAGAAGGATCGATACTTCTGGCAAAGTCAAATGCCTGCCTTGCCAACTTCTTGTTACCCTCTTCTCTATAAAGCTGTAGAAACCAAAAATTTGGGCATCTTTGATAAATAAAGTTGAAGTTTTAATGCAGAACATTAGACAAGGAAAGAGAAAAATTGTAGAGGATATAGGAAAAGAAGGTTGGGAGACAGAAGGAAAATAGATAAGATATTACATATGGAGAATATATCAACTGCTACTTCACATGTCGTCTCAGCTGGACTACACGATTATATAAAGACACGGAAAACAGAAGATAAGGAGAGATTGTATTACTGCTACAGTTTATGCACAATATCCCATTTCGATCTACATTGTGACTCAATAAAGCAGGAAAGTACCTTTCCAAGGTATGCCCAAGCAAATGCCAAAGATACATCCAATTGCAGCCCCCTGATCAAGGCATGTTGTTTCAATGCACTGTAACCAGATAAACATCCCAGTGCTACCCAAAACTCGTGATTTTCCCCCTCAAGTAACAAGGACCCCAGAGCCATTTTCTCTGATAGCTGCCTGGCAAAAGAAGTTAGCAAGTAAAATTTATGGTACCATACGAGATCAAACAGGACTGGCATATAACAACTAATACCAGGGATTTAGTAAATGGCCATTATTCTCGTCCATAAAACAAATATGGTCTGATGTTACAGCAATATCAACATAAAGGTTAGGTTGCCAAGGCGCCAAGTGCAGAGCATGTTGATAAGATCTTCTTGCAGACATAGCAAACAAACGGCAGGTTTGCTTCCAGGAAAACATGGAAGCATTGAAGGTCTCCACAGTATAATATAGGTTCTGGTCCTCTTCCATCCACGGAAAACATTTTGCATAAGTAATCTAGCAAGTAGAAAAGCAAGCTTCAGTCATCGCAAAATTGCATTACAACATGCACCCCATTATGCTACAAGAAAATATTTAATAAATGGAAAGAAAGGAAAAACAGAGAGTGGAAATAGTAAAATTCAAACAACCACATCTCCTATTGAGAAATGCATGATATGCAAGCTCATATATGTATAAATGCAATGAAGTATCATTGCACTTACCGACTCAACCCACATTCCCAATTACTAACCACTCCCACTCCTTGAGATGAAGAAAGAGCGTTATAATTTCTTCCTTTCTACAATTTGCAACACTGTTAGCAGCAGTACCCAAAACCTTCCTGCATCTGTAGTTGCATTTTTGACCACATGAAAATCTATTTCTTTTATAATCAATATATAAAAATATACAGCTTGAGCAATCCTATGTTTCAATCCGTTGTTAACAAGCTAGGAACGTGTAATATCTATTCAGGGGGTGTGGGAAAGTGCTGTAAATATGTACATTAGCTCTCTTTTATTCCTTCAATTAAGGTTTATAATTTTAGGATTTGTTAAAGGGCTTTGATTATGGGTCAAACTGTGGAAAAGAATACTTGTATATTCTATACCTTTTGAATAGATAGTGTACAACCTTATATGGGGAATTACAAGAGAGAAAATAAGAAACTATATCAGATCCTAGATCAGATAGACTATCTAACTAGATCCCTTAAATCAAGGGATTTAAAACTTATTCTTCTAATCTATCTACAGCTAATGTATATCTCAACACTCCCCCTTAAGCTGGGGAATAGATGTCTTCCATTCCCAGCTTGAATACAAGATCATGGAAACTTGAACTGTTCAGCCCCTTCGTTAGAATATCAGCTACTTGATGTTCTTATGGAACATAATACATACATACTAACTCTTCTTCCAATTTTTCTTTAATGGAATGTTTGTCAATTTCAATATGCTTTGTCCTATCATGATGTATAGGATTATGAGCAACATTGATGGCTGACTTACTGTCACAATAAAGTTTTATAGGACAGTCCATTTGACTTTCAAATCATCTAGAGTAATCTTCAGCCATAGTAGTTCACACAATCTTTGAGCAATGGGCCTAAATTCTGATTTTGTAGATGACCTTGCCACCACACTTTGCTTCTTGCTCCTCCATGTTACCAAATCACCTCCAAGAAAAATGTATTACCCTATATTAGATCTTCTATCCAGTAGAGAAGCTGCATAGTCAGAGTCAGTGTAGGCTTCTAGAACAAGAGTATGATAGAACTCTCAATAGCTGAGAGATTTTTCTTGTATATTATTTAAGAGTAACTTGAATTCTGTCAAGTTACAAGGTAAATTGCAGACAACTTCGAGAGTGTTGCTCTCTCCTAGCCTTAGGCTCACCAGAATCTTCTTAGGAAAAAACATGCCTCTAATACCTCTTCCGGTTGTACTGTTAACTCCTCTTCCTCTGCCCACTTGTCAGGTAAAACTAACTGATCAGTTTCCTCTCCCACCACTGCTCGTAACTGTGATACATGAAAGATAGGATGGATCCGGGCTGACTCCGGTAGTTGCAATTCATATGCCACTTCCCCAATCCTTCTTAGCCCTCGGAAAGGATCAAAATACTTGGGGGCTAGCTTCTCATTAACTCTTCTCATCACAGTGAGTTGTCTATAAGGGGCTAACTTCAACTATACCTTGTCTCCCACTCTAAAAGTCACCTCCCTCCTGTGTTTATCAGCTCTACTCTTCATATCACTTTGTGCCTTTGCTAAATGCTGCTTAATTTTTGCCAAATAGTGGTCCTTCTGCTGCAATAAAACATCAACAGACTCCACCTTCGACGCTCTTGATCCCACCTGAAAAATAGGAGGAGGATCTCTCCCATACAAGACCTTAAAAGGTGTAGTTTGTAGAGCCAAATGATAGGAGGTATTATAACTATACTCTGCCCATCCTAACCATTTAGCCCATTGCTTGGGGTTGTCTCCTGCAAAGCACCTCAAGTAAGCTTCCACTGATCGGTTTACCACTTCCGTCGCACCATCCGTTTGAGGATGATAGGAGATGAGTTTGGCACTGAATGATCTACCAGTTAATAAAACAGGTCAAGTAGAGGGGACTATCGACACTCTGGTGATAGAAAAGGGGGGAACTTCTGGGACCAAAAGTAACCCAATAAGTATAACCCTGGGGTTGCATATGAAGTATAAGAGAAGAAGGGTAGGTAAAAAGAAAAAATGATTAAGGTCACAGTATGGAATATTAGAGGCTTTAATAGCCCGAATAAACAACTTGCGATTCAAGAGTTTATCAAGAACAACAAGTTAGATTTTGATGGTTTGTTGGAAACCAAAATAAAGATGGAGCAATTGGAGAAGAGTTTGTGGTTCCTAGATAGAGGATGGAGGGTTCTGAGCAATCATGCTCATCATTTCAATGGAAGAGTGGTCATAAGCTTCAATCTTGAGACAGTGGATGTAGTGCAACTTATTGGAGTTGATCAGTTGATACATTGTGATGTCTTGCTTACAACTGCTGGGACTAAGATTGCCAGTATAGTGTTGTATGCAGCCAATCATAAGTTCCAAACACTACAAGATTGGCAAGAGTTGGAGAGCACTAGCCATCTCACGAGGTTGCCATGGATGGTGTTAGGTGACTATAATTGTATTCTCAAATCTGAAGAAGCAAGAAGTGAGAGAAGTTGGAATCAAGTTGACTATCAAGAACTTCAAGAGGTGGTGGAGAGAACAGGGTTGGCTAATCTAAAATGATATGGTAATGCTTATACTTGGACCAATAAGCAATCGGGAGATTGGTTTTTGTTGAAAAAATTGGACTGATGTATGGTAAATGACAAATGGATAGAGAACTACCCTACAAGTAGCGCTTTGTTAATGATCTAACTGTATCTGATCACAGTCCAATAGTAGTGGAGCTGCAAACAGGCGATAGGAGGAAGACCCCATTTAGGATCTTCAATCACTTGATGGACAATCACTTGAGAAGAGGTAGCATGATAATTCTCTTCCAATATTTCTCTTCTCTCAATCCCTAGAATTCCTAATCCTCTTGATTTCTTGATTAACTAAAGACTTACCCAAATCAACCGTAACACCTTTTCAATACCATCAGTAGGAAATCTTGTATGACTAGTTTTCCCTATTTTGGCTAAGGTTTTGAGTAAGACTATTGAAGGCTTTGTTGGAGACATACAGCAGCCTTGTATTGTTAAAGGAGAGTTTTGATATAAAGCCTAATTGATCTAGCTATAATATTCCCTAATTCTAGCCCTAATTGTTAAAATTTGCTGCCCTAACTGTGTTCCTACATGAACAAGACCTTGCAAAAGATTCAATGCTCTATAAAGCCACCAATTACAACAAAAAGAAGTTCCCGAAAATAAAAAAACTAAAATGAAAAAGAATTATGAAATTCAATTGCAAGTTGTAAAGTACACATAGTAAATGAATTTCCTAAATTACCATGTACGCCGAACAGAGGATTTTTAAATTTATTGATTAACAAAGGCTGCTATGAAACATATCAAGTATAATAAAACTGAACTTTTCCCTTATATGTGACAAAGAAATTTCAGCAATGCCTCACTAATTAATGACAACAGGTTGAATTACATAGAAGAGATCAGATATTGTTTAATAAACTGGCCCGGGGAGGTTACATAAATGTCATAGCTTCTGTTTTTAGTTTTAAGAAGTTAAAAGCTGTATATTTCACCCTAACATCATCACATTAGTCATTTAAAAGGAACTCAACAAAAATATTTCTGAATCCACAAAGATGCAAGACCTTTTCTGTAAATCAGTCCAAGAGGGGAAGAAATTTTCATAATCTGTCAACAAAGAAGAGGGATATCAGGACAAAAACCTTAAGGAGATACCTGTATGTCACCAAGCAATTTCCAGACGCATGACATGTTCACAGCGCATGCAGTGTTAGCATCTGCAATTTCACATGCATCCTGAATTATTTGGCAGCCAGCTGTCAGTCACAGTGAATTTGATATTAAAGATTTCAAATTATATTAGGATGTCAAATTGACACCACATCAATAACAAACCTCAAAAAAAATACAAAGGTGGCAGTAGGATTAGGATCACATAGATTTGGTCAGATCTCTTACAACATGGATGTAAAAGGTAATGAATAAGTTTGTACCATTCTAAATGACTTTACCATCTCTATATGGATGCACCAGAATCAAGTCTGAATAATGTGAGGAAAGGAGGAAATTTATTGATTTTGGACAAGGTAATATACAAAAATAGTAATTACAACTTTGTCAAATTATGATTCTAAATATGAAAAAGAAAGAACGGCCAAAATGGATACAATTATGAGAAGTGAGTTAATTATCAGTTAATCAAGTCTAACCTCTAACAATGAGGCTGCCCATCTAAAGGCACCCAAATTCATGCTTTCCTTTGATAAACTCAAGAGTCCAGACGCCAACCCATACTTTGCAGACACGTTTTGGGGTGACATTTCTAGAGCTCGTTGAAATTGTTCGATTCCCTTAGACAAAAAGAACAGTGTTAGCAACTTAGCACAATATATTGATTAATATTTAAATAATCAGATGATAGGATAACATCAATATTTGTAATATAAACTCCATTGCAGTCTGAAGCAAGCAGTTGGTCTAAGCCATTTAAATTTAATGTTTCTTCAGGGAGTGACCCTAGGCCAACAATACTTCAACATTCAAGAGAGTTGGGGTTAGGAAATCCATATTCACCAGCTTTAACGGTCTATAATTTAGGGATTATTAAGGAAGTCTCTAATTTACAGATCTTATTATCTATAATTTAGAAGAAAATTTAAGAAGGCAGAATATAAACATGTATTATGTACTACGAGAGGATAAGAAGAATTTTCCTAAACCCTATTTTGTAATAATAGCAAAGGAAACAAGATAAGTATACTATCGTTTATCTTTACAAAGAGCAATCGTCAGGAGAAACTAGATCCAATGACAGAGTTATTGACCCGATACATGAACTAAGAGGATCTTGTTGTCGAGAATAGACAAGAACAATAGGAGGCTTAGCAGGAAAAGGAACAAAAGATGTGACAGTATAGATTAGTAGATCATTATACTCTCCTTGACTTGTACGAATAGGGGTTGGACAATAAGGTGTCTGTCATAAGAGAGTAACATCAACGGATACAAGATACTTACAGGCTACGACAATAGCATGTATAACCTTGTTGTCTTCAAGAATAACCAAGGGTAATGCATTTTAGATATCTAGGCTCCTTGTCCAATAGTGTCTCAAATTGGATATAAATACTTTGTTAACTTTGTGAATGATTATTCTTGTGTGACTTGGTTATATTTAATGAAAAGTTGTTATGAATTGCTTTCTCATTTTTGTGACTCTGTGCTAAGATCAAAACCCATTTAATGTCAAAATTCGCACATTACAAAGTGATAATACTAAAGAATCCTTATTCCCACCTAAGCACCTGTTTGGAACAGCTTTTGAAGACTCCAAAAGCACTTTTTCCTACCCCAAAAGCACTTTTTGAGAAAAAGTGGGTGTTTGGCTGCAAACTTTAAAAGCGCTTTTGAAGTAGAAACAGCTTTTAAAAAAACTAAAATACAGCTTTTTAAAAAGCTAAAATTTGGAGCTTCTCGGAAAAGCCCAAATTTTAGCTTTTCCGGAAAGCTGTTTTTTAATCAATTCGCGTCACTTACGTAAAGCACAAAACCCTCAAAATTTTCCTCTCAACCGTCTCTGAAAATTTTCTGCTGCCTTTCTTCTTTTTTTGTCTACCTTTGCAGAGGCGATCTCATCCGGTATTCTTCTCTTCCTATATGTTAAATATAGCAGACCTTCGTCTGCATGTTTAACGCAGACGAAGGTCTGCATTGTCTGCGTAAACAACGCAGACCTACGTCTGCGTGTTTCAACGCAGACTGCGTTGAAACACGCAGACCTTTGGTTCTGCAGATTGATGAGTGCTGTTATTTGTTATGGTGTGAGAGAAATAGACCTTTGGTTCTTTTCATTGATCTTGTTCTACTTCTGACTGTACATGAATGTAACCAGTGGACTTTTGCTTTATAAACAGAGAATCTGAAACATGTAGGTGACATTGAGTTGCATGTACTCGAGTAACATTAGGTGTTGGTTGGAAGAATAGTTTCTGGGTACTTAAATAACATCATAGTATTGCAGATTGTTTTAGATTGTGGAACATATCAGGAAGAGATGCCAAATTACAAAGCATCTCTCAAATGCAATATTGTAGGCATAACATTTGGTGAGAAGGATATAGAATATCAAATTAAAATTGTTAACAATTTTATAAGGTTAAATGCTTAAATGGCCATTCACAATTTTAACATCTCTCAAATTAAAATTGTGATTGCTTCAATGACCATTCACAATTTTATAAGGTTAAATGCTCAAAAGGATGAAGAGTTTTCTCCCTATGATGAAGATGGTGAATTACTTCATACAAATGAAGAAATCAATGAAAATGAAGACGTTGAAGAAAATCATTTTGACGACCCCCAAAATAACGAGATGAATGATGCGAGGGAACATATTGCAAATCTTCTTGTATTACGATAAAATGCATAGTTTATTGTGCATTTAACTATTTCAACTTGAATATTTATTTTTGGATTATAATATTATTTAACTTTTTTTACATGTTTTAATATTTATTTCTCATATTAATTTTATTTTCTATAAGAAAATGACACATCTCTTTAAATTATTTCCTACAAAATAGGTACTTTGCATATTGGTATACTTTAAAAATTATTTAGCATAATTAATAAAATAAAATATAGTTAAAATTAATAAAAGTGCTTTTTATTTTTTCGTTGCCAAACAGTCTACTGTATAAAGCACTTTTTAAAAAGCAGTTTTTTAATTGACAGCCAAACAGTCAACTGGCTTTTAAAAAAAGCTCTTCTCAGAAAAGCTCTACTGGCAAAAGCTCTACTGACAAAAGCTCAACCAAACGGGCACTAAGTCTAGACGGATTAATCTCCAAGGTTGCTAAAGGGGAGAATGGACAAGTCTATTGTCTTCCAAAACCTTTGTATGGCTTGAAACTAAGTCTGAGCTTGGTTTGGAAAATTTAATCAGACAATTGTAACATTTGGATCAAAGAAAAATAAGCCTAATCACTCTATATTTTACGTAAAGTTGGGAGTCGGTATCATTATATTGGTCTTATATGTGTATGACATTTTTATTATAGGAAATGACACTACAAGGACCTCATCCCTTAAATCCTTTCTTTATTCTCAGTCTTGAACAAAAGATTTGGAGGCATTAAAGTATTTTCAGGAGTTGAGGTTATTAGAAGTAATAAAAGAATATTCATCTCTCAAAAGAAATATGTGTTTGACTTCCTAAAATGGACAAATTGGGGCTAAATCATGCAGTACTCCAATGACTCCTGCTTTGCAACTTACACAAGATGGTGAGCCATTTAAAGATCTTGCAAAAATATAGTAGTTTAGTTGAAAGTTAGTTGAAAGGTTTAATTACCTTATAGTAACATGTTCAAATAATGCATATCCTATGTAAGTTAGTTTATGTCTTCTCCAATAGTTAACCATTGGTCAACCTTAGAACAAATTTTGTTTTATTTAAAAGAAGCCCCTATACATGACATTGTGTGGTCAAAGTTATGCATATCTCATAATATTATGTGTGGAGATTTGAATGAGTTGTGTTTTATTGATTCTGTGTTATGTTTTTAATACACTAGCTGTGCATACATATTTATACAAAGAAGAGAGGGCAAAATAAGGTAATACTGCCCCTAAAATTATGCCTTAGTCTACTCCTAAAATTATGCCTCAATTTACTCCTATAATTATGTCAACCATAGCACTATACTTAGTGGACAATTACGCCATTCTTGACTTTAGGTGATGTTTGACCACACTCCCCCTCAAGCTGGTGAATAGGTATTCTCCATTCCCAACTTGGATACAATGGTCTGAAATGTAGAACTATTCAACCCTTTAGTTAGAACATCAGCAAGTTGATCATGTGTAGGAACATAAGGTGTACAAATCAGCCCACTCTCTAACTTTTCTTTGATGAAGTGCTTGTCAACCTCAATATGTTTTGTCCTATCATGTTGTATTGGGTTGTGGGCGATGCTGATTGCAGATTTGTTGTCACAATAGAGTCTCATTGGGCCATCCCACTTTATCTTCAAATCTTCAAGAATAATCTTCAACCAAAGTAACTCACAAACACCTTGAGCCATTGCTCTGAATTTTGCCTCTGCACTAGATCGAGCTACCACATTTTGCTTTTTACTTCTCCAAGTTACCAAATTCCCACCAAGAAATGTGCAGTATCCTGATGTTGATCTTCTATCAATGATTGATCCAGCATAATCAGCATCAGTATATGCCTCAATCATCATACCTCCACTTCTTCTAAACAAAATACCTTTTCCTGGTGTTCCTTTAAGATAATGTAATACCTTGTGGGCTGCTTGCAAATGAACTTCCTTCGGGCTATGCATGAACTGACTAATCACACTTACAGCATATGCGATATCTGGTCGTGTGTGAGACAGATAAATGAGTCTTCCCACAAGGTGCTGATACATTTCTCTGTTTATTGGGACATCCTCTTCTGCGTTTCCAAGTTTAAGATTAGGATCTATGGGTGTACTTGCTGGTGCACATGCAAGCTTACCAGTATACTTCAGAAGGTCTGTTACATACTTCTGTTGAGAGATAAAAATTCCCTATTTAGAATGAGCTACCTCAATTCCTAGAAAATATTTCAGTCTCCCTAGTGTTTTAATCTCAAACTCCTTAGCCAAATGTTGGCTCAAAACTTCTTTCTCCATAACATCATCTCCTGTCATTATTATATCATCAACATACACTAGAAGAACTGTAATTTTTCCAGAAGAAGATTGTTTGATAAACAGGGTATGATCTCCTTGGCTCTGTTTGTATCCTAAAGTCATCATAACTCTAGCAAATCTCCCAAACCATGCTCTTGGTGATTGCTTATGGCCATACAATGTCGTTTCTAATTTACACACAAATTCAGCACCCAAGTTCTTTTCATAACCTGGTGGAATTTCCATATAAATTTCTTCCTCTAGTTCACCGTGTAAGAAAGCATTCTTGACATCAAATTGCTGCAAATCCCAACCATAATTAGCTGCCAAAGATAACAAAATTCTAACCGTGTTCATTTTTGCAACAGGAGCAAAAGTCTCCAAGTAATCAATGCCATAAGCTTGGGTATATCCCTTGGCCACTAACCGTGCCTTATACCTCTCAATGGATCCATTTGCCCTATATTTCACTGTGTACACCCACTTGCAACCCACTGGTTTCTTTCCTGCTGGTAACTTCACCAACTCCCAAGTTTTGTTCTTCTCTAGTGCCTCCATTTCCACATTCATAGCTTGTTTCCA
This sequence comes from Erythroxylum novogranatense, assembly GCA_029891385.1. NCBI lineage: Eukaryota > Viridiplantae > Streptophyta > Magnoliopsida > Malpighiales > Erythroxylaceae > Erythroxylum > Erythroxylum novogranatense. The sequence continues at coordinate 52,417 of CM057225.1, read as the reverse complement.
TTTTTCATTAGACAAAGCCTCAGATAAGGTGGTAGGAATATTGATAGTATTTAGGCTTACAAGAAATGCTCTATGGGATGGTGAAAAGTTTTCAAAGGACAAAAAATGTGCAAGAGGGTATAATGGTTTTTTTGTGCATTCTCTACTTCCTTTACGAATGGCAATTGGAAGATCTTGGTCATTATGAACTTGAGATTCAGATTTATCTTGTAATGAAGGGTTAGAAATTGTTACCTCATTCAAAGGATTTGGGTCGGACATTTGGTCTGCTGTAGAATTAGAAGTAACCTTCTTCCTCCTTGTGAACACCTTGTCAAATTGCACAATCTCAGGGATAGTATCAACCTGTTCTTCATTGTCATCAATGGAAAGATTTTTTTCTGTTTCGGCTTCAAGTTCATTTAGTTGTGTTTCATGGATAGATTTTGGTAGAGATGAACAAGGTTCAGATTCTGAAATTTTAAAGGAAGGAACAGACCCTGATGCTAAATCAAGTAAAAAATCTTCCTTATCTTCAATAGCTGAATTCTCCCCTGAAGATAAGGAATAGGAAAATAAGACTCTTCTTCATGAAATGTTACATCCCTTGAGACATAAAATATCTTGGATGGAGGATGATAACATTTATATCATTTCTGAGTTGAAGAATAACCCACAAAGACACATTTTACAGCTCTAGGATCTAGCTTTCCCCTATTTTGGCTATGAACATGGACAAATGACACACACCCAAGGATCCTTGATGCAAGATTATTTGTAGTGTTTAGGTTAGGATAGAAAGTTGAAAGGATGTCTAAAGGACTCTTGAAATCCAAAACTCTTGAAGGCAGTCGATTGATTAGGTGAGTTGCAGTAAGGATTGCTTCTCCCCAATAATTCTTAGGCACATTATTGTGAAACAACAAGGCTCTGGTTTTTTCAAGAAGTTGACCGTTTTTCCTCTCTACCACTCCATTTTGTTGTGGACTATAAATACAAGATGACTCATGTACTATCCCTTCTTGTTGGAAAAATGAAGTAAGAGTTTGGTTAAAAAAATCTCTTGCATTATCTGACCTAAACCTCTTGATATTGATGCCAAACTGATTTTTTATCATAGAGCAAAAGTTTGGGACAACTGTACTTACATCATATTTATTCTTGAGTAGAAAAATCCAAGTAACACGGGTGCAATCATCTATAAAAGAAACAAACCACCTTGCTCCAGAAACATTAGAAACAGAAGATGGACCCCAAATGTCAATGTGAACAAGGTAGAAAGGAACAGAACTTCTTTTATAAGTGATTGGAAAAGATACACGCTTGTGTTTAGCAAGTTCACATACCTCACATTGGAAATTTCCAACATCTAAACCCTTAAACATTGACGGAAACATAATCTGAATAATTCTAAAAGATGGGTGTCCAAGGCGATAATGATGAAGAACTTTTTGCTTGTTAGATAAAACTGACTCTGTGATGAATGAAGTAGGTGACCAGTCCCTGATCACATTCAATTGATTTGGTGCTTCAAGATAGTAAAGGCCAATCTTTTCTCTAGCATGCCCAATCGTCTTCCCCGAATCCTTGTCCTGAAATAGACAGTAACTGCTATGAAAAATCACATTACAACATAAATCTTGGGTGAGTTTTTGAACAGAGACCAAGTTTGTGGATAATTTAGGAACATGAACATTTTTCAAAGTCAATGAAGGACTTATTTTGATATTTCCTAAACCTGCTACAGTGGTTAGAGAACCATCAGCAATGACAATTTTTCGATTGCTTGAACATGGGGTATAGGTTGAGAAAATATTGGATGAGTGTGTCATATGATCTGTTGCTCCGGAATCCATGACCCAAGAGTTGGTAAAGGTTGTTTCTGAGACATTTAATCCAATAGAAAATGAAAACTCACCTAAATGTGCCAAAGAACAAATACCTGAAGATTTTTCAGATTTGTGAAGACTATTGATAAGTGATCTCAACCTCTCAATTTCACCTTGGCTGAGATTGTTTTGTTCTGGTAATGGGTCAGTTGGTGGTGTTGTAGCAGTATGGACTTGCGCATCGTTCCTTGGTGGTCCAACTCTCTTGCTCCATTCCCTGCTCGGAGGCTTTCCATATAGTTTCCAGCATGTCTCACGAGTGTGACGTGACTTTTTGCAGTAAGAGCACCATAAGTAGTCACGATTTTGATTTTTTTGTGGCCTTCAACTGTTGTTCCATGCTCCATGTTGGCAGTTGTTTTGTTGTTGCTATTAGCCACCATACTTGAACTTTCAACAGTGGTTTGTGGTTCAAGCATCAACCCTCTTCTACTTTCTTCACCTCGAACAAGAGCCACCACTTCATTAAAATTTGGAATCTCTGGCATTCCAAGGATTTGTACCCTTACTTGATCAAGATCTGGATTTAGGCCTACCAGAAAATCATAGATCCTATCTTGTTCAATAAAATTCTTCAAAAGTGCTGCATCTTCAGGACAGTTTGTTCTTATCACCCGATAGTGATCCAACTCTTGCCACAAGGATTTCAATTGATTTGAATATTCAATGACATACATTCCCTTGTTTTGCAGCCATTGTTTTACCTTGACATCATACACTTGAGCAAACATCATTAGCTTTAGAATAGGTCTGCTGAATTGCATCCCATATATTTTTTGCAGTGTCCAAAAACATGCATGTGTCACTAATTTCTGGAATCATAGAATTCCACAACCATGCCATAATCATAGAGTCTTCTTCATCCCATGCTTCAAACTTAGGATCTTCTGGTTTTGGACCAATGCCTATGAGATGGCTAACTTTTCCTTTCCCTTTCAACGTTGCACGAATGAGTTGAGACCATTTAAGGTAATTCTTTCCATCTAACCTATAGCAAGTCTAAATATTTGGCAATTCTCCTGATTGTTGTTGTCGGATTGTCTCTCCAGATTGAATTGTTGCAGCATTCTTCTCGTCCCCCGACATATTGAACAATACTCAAAAGAATACAGAAATGAAAACAAACTTAATCCTATAGGAAAGGACTGATGTATTGGCAATAAAGGCCACAAAACGTTGCAGGGTATTTGGCAATGAAGGCCAAAAGAAAAAAACACCCAGAATAAAGCCTAAAGCTTTGATATCATGTGGAGATTTGAATGAGTTGTGTTTTATTTATTCTGTGTTATGTTTTTAATACACTAGCTGTGCATACATATTTATACAAAGAAGAGAGGGCAAAATAAGGTAATACTGTCCCTAAAATTATGCCTTATTCTACTCCTAAAATTATGCCTCAATTTACTCCTATAATTATGTCAACCATAGCAGCTATACTTAGACAATTCTGCCATTACTGACTTTAGGTGATGTTTGACCACATTATGATCTGATCTTAATCAGATCATTTAAAATTAGATAACAGTATCTTGAAGACATATAGAATCCTAGGATTATATTTCCATATCTGTACAGATTTCTATCCTATTCTATAACCCTATGCATGTATGTATATACTGCAGTCTATAATAAAAGAAATAAAGAGCAAAGTAGCTCTAATTCACATGGTATCAGAGCCATGTGATAGTGAAACCGAGGAGACAACCCCAGAAAGTCAAGAAATGACTTCCAATATTGAGGGATCCTCCACAACAATCCCGACTGGAGGTCAGTCAACAATGGCCTCTGGTGAGGGAGTTTCAGTTAGTATTGTGTCCGATAAACTCAATGGAACAAACTACCGAGAGTGGGCTCAAGCTATGAAACTCGCCATTGGAGGAAGAGGAAAACTGAGCTTCATCATCGGAAATGGGAATATTCCAGACTCAACAAACTTACAAGCTATACGACAATGGGAGATGGATAATTCCATGGTTTCATCGTGGCTTATCAATGCCATGATACCACCTATCAAAAGGACCTTTATGTTTCTACCAACAGCCCTAGAAATTTGGGATGGAGTGCGGCGATCTTACTCGGATGAAGAGGATGCAGCTAGGATTTATGAGATAAAAATAAGGTTGTGGCAAATGAAGCAAGGTGATAGAGAAGTTACGGAATATTGGGTGGAAATGATAGCTTTGTGGCGTGAACTTGACCTCGCTGTCCAATGAAGAATGGAGGTGCAAGGAAGATGCGTTGATGTACAACCAAAAGATTGAAAAGGAGAGAGTCTTTGAATTTTGGCTGATCTCAATAAAAACTTGGATGATGTTAGTAGAAGAATCCTAAGTAGAATTCCTTTGCCTCTGACTAAGGAAGTATTTTCGAAGTTAGGAGGAAGCAACAAGGAGAAAAATCATGCTAAAAGAGGAATCGAAAGAGGAACTAAGTGGAACTCTGGTATCTTCAAATGAAGCTTCTGCCCTATTTTCACGTGGTGAATCTAGTAAGAAAAATCATAAGAAGTGGTGTGAGCATTGCAAACAAAGTGGCCACACCAAAGATACATGCTGGGATATTCATGGAAAGAAGTAGTGTGAACATTGTAAACAAAGTGGCCACACCAAAGATACATGCTGGGATATTCATGGAAAGCCAGAATGGAAACAAAAAAAGGGAAAAAACCGAGGCTACCAAGTATCTAGTGAGGGAGGAACAGAAAAATCTGAAACTAGTCAGAAGCAACAAGGAGGTGAGCTGAATATTTCACTAGGAAAACTATTGGAAGTGCTGTAGAATCTTCAAAGTGACAACAACCAACAGAAGGCAAGCATAGTTGCAAATGCTACTATGAGAGGTAATATCCTAAAAGCTTTTTTATCCTCATGGGGTAGGAAGAGTGGATAGTTGATTCCGGAGCTTCAGATCATATGACAGATGATTTTAATATGTTTCATTCATATGTTTCATGTGCTGGACACGAAAAAGTTAAGGTAGCAAATGGTGATTCCTCCTCAGTTGCAGGAAAAGGAGATATCAAAGTAATTGATTCTATGAAACTAAATTATGTTCTACATGTCCCTAACTTAGAATGCAATCTTTTGTCAGTCAGTAAATTAACAAAACAAGCTAATTGTAGTGCTAATTTTTCCCTACTCATTGTGTTATCTGAGGACTGTCATCGGGAAGATGATTGGCAGTGCTAAAGAGGTAGATGGAGTGTACTGCTTTGAAGATGAAGATAGACAATCTACTCCTTATAGCTTGGGTAATAGTGTGATTGTTCCTAAGACTGATGAACTATTGTTATGGCATAAGAGGCTAGGGCACCCAAACTTTCAATATATGTCACGATTATTGCCAAATATCTCAATAAATAAAGATCTTTGTGTTCAGTGTGATGCTTGTGAGTTTGCTAAACATCACAGAAGTTCTTTTACAAGATCCAAATACAAACCCACAAAACCGTTCTCACTTATCCATAGTGATCTTTGGGGTCCATCTCGTGTTCCTAATAGAACCAATTCCAAATGGTTCATTACATTCATTGATGACCATACTCGTTTGTGTTGGCTGTTTCTTTTGAAAGATAAGGTTGAAACCTCTACTATATTTATCAAATTTTATCAAATGATAAAGAATCAATTCCAAACTAGTATTCAAATCCTTCATACTGACAATGGTACTGAATACTTTAATCATCATATTCAGACATTATTTCAAAAACATGGAATTGTTCACAAAAGTACTTGTGTCAATAGTTGTCAACAAAATGGGATTGCGGAGAGAAAAAATAGACATCTTCTTGAGGTAGCTAGGGCTTGATGTTCACTAGTAATGTTCCAAAATATTTTTTGGGGGATGCTCTTCTTACTGCTACCTATCTTATTAATAGAATGCCAAGTCGTGTTCTTTCCTTCAAAACACCACTTCAGAAATTTCAAGAAACCTATACTACCACTCATCTTGAAACTAACCTTCCTTTAAGAGTTTTCGGGTGTACAACCTTCCTTCACAATTTTTCACACAATAAACTTGATCCAAGATCCAAAAAATGTTTGTTTCTAGGATATTCTGCCACACAAAAGGGTTATAAATGCTATGATCCTATCTCAAAGAGGTTGTTTGTTAGTTGTGATGTCTCTTTTTCCGAGACTGATTTCTTCTATCCTAAGTCTTCGATTCAGGGGCAGTATTGGATTGATGAATCTCAACCTCAACCACCTAAACCTATATAAGTTCCTGAACCCATGTCAGTGCCCATGTCATCTCCTATAGAGGCAAATCCTAATCCAGAAACATCTAGACCTGATCATACACTCAAGGTGTATTCTCGGAGGAACAAAGGAAGTAGTACACTTCCCATCCTTGAAGCTATGCCAATTTCTGAACCAGTGCAAGTCCCTACCGAAGAGAATCAAAACAGTGAGGATCAAGGAGACAATGCAGATCTAGAATGGCCAATTGCCTTAAGGAAGAAAGCTAGATCATGTACTATGCATCCGATTGAGAGGTTTGTCTCTTATAAAGCTCTATCTGCTCAATATAAAGCTTTTATTGCTAATCTGGACATAATTGATATTCCAAAAAATGTTCAAGAAGCTCTTCAAGTTCCAGCATGGAGAGAAGCTGTTTTCGAAGAAATAAGGGCACTTGAAAAGAATGAAACATGGGAAGAAGTTGATCTGCCAAAAGGAAAGAAACCAGTGGGGTGTAGGTGGATATTTACAGTCAAATATAGGGCTGATGGCACCATTGAGAGGTATAAGGCAAGATTGGTAGCTAAAGGCTACACTCAAACCTATGGGATGGACTACAAGGAAACATTTGCACTTGTAGCCAAGTTAAATACTATAAGATTATTGTTATCAGTTGTTGTTAACCTTGACTGGCCACTTTAGCAACTTGACATCAAGAATGCTTTCTTGAATGGACAATTAAAGAAAGAGGTGTATATGAAACTTCCTCCAGGCTTTGATGAGGATGGAGGAAACAAAGTATGTAAGCTGAGAAAGTCTCTATATGGACTGAAGCAATCACCACGAGCTTGGTTCGAGAGATTTGTCAAAGTCCTTACAGCTGAAGGGTACACACAAGCACAATCCGATCACACAATGTTTTTCAAAAGTAGAGAAGGTAAGAAGGCAATTTTGAATGTGTATGTTGATGATATTATCTTAACTGGTGATGATGTAGTGGAAATCACAAGACTTAAGACAGCTTTGAAGAAAGAATTTGAAGTTAAAGACTTGGGAGAAATGAAGTATTTTCTGGGCATGGAAGTAGCAAGATCAAAGAAGGGAGTTTACATCTCACAAAGAAAATACATTCTTGATCTCTTAAGAGAAACAGGAATGTTAGGATGCAAACCAAGCATTACTCCTATTGACAGTACAAAATTTGGGGATGAAGATGATACACTTGTCAATCATGAAGAGTATCAAACACTAGTGGGAAGACTAATCCATTTGTCTCATACTAGACCAGATATTGCTTTTGCTATGAGTGTTGTTAGTCGCTATATGCATGCCCCAAGGAGACAACATTTAGAGGCAGTCTACAAGATCCTACGGTATCTAAAAGGTACTCCAGGAAATGGGCTGCTATTCAAGAAATGAGATCAAAGAACAATTGAAATATATACTGATTCAGATTGGGCAAGCTCAGAAGAAGATAGACGATCAACCACTGGATATTGTACTTTTGTGTGGGGAAATTTCGTTACTTGGCAAAGTAAGAAGCAAAAGGTGGTAGCCAAGAGCAGTGCTGAAGCTGAACTAAGAGCAGTTGCAAAAGGAATGTGTGAAAGTCTTTGGTTAAAGAGAGTATTGACAGAATTGAGAATTGGGTTTGAAATACCTATAAAACACTATTGTGATAACAAGGCGGCCCTAAGCATGGCACACAATCCAGTCCATCATGAAAGAACAAAACACATTGAGGTTGATGGACATTTCATCAAAGAGAAGATAGAAGATGGGACAATATGCCTAACATATGTTCCAACAAAGAAGCAGATAGCTGATGTGTTTACCAAAGGAATCCAACGACAAGCATTTGAAGAGTGTATTAGCAAGTTAGACATGACAGATATCTATGATCCAACTTGAGGGAGAGTGTGGTCAAAGATATGCATATCTCATAATATTATGATCTGATCTTAATCAGATCATTTAAAATTAGATAGCAGTATCTTGTAGATATATAGAATCCTAGGATTATATTTCCATATTTGTACAGATTTCTATCCTATTCTGTAACCCTATGCATGTATATATATACTGTAGTCTATAATAAAAGAAATATAGAGCAAAGAAGCTCTAATTCACACATTGTCTATAAAATTCATGGACATCCACATATTGAATGCTATGACGTAAGATCCAGTTTGTTTTTGTTAAAGGAAATTTAGTTTCATGGAAGAGTAAGAAGTAAAATTTGTCTCACATTCAAGTACAAAGACAAGATATCAAGCTATGGTGCAATTTATTTTTGAGATAATGTGGATTTATCAATTGTTGATTGAAGTTAGTCTTAAGCCTTCAGTACCAGCAAAATTGTGATGCAATAACCAAGTTGCCCTAACATTTTGTCTAATCCTATATTTTATGAAAGCACTAAGAACATAGAAACTAATTCACTTTGTTCAAGAAAACTACAACAGGGTTTAATTTCCATGAATTATGTAAAAACTGAAGAACAACAAGGTGATATATTTATAACAAGCTAGACATGATTAATATCTATGAAGCAACTTGAGAAAGTGTTACATTATATGTAAATACATTAGGAAATTTGTGATTTAGGAATTGACTTTACCAAACATGAAGTTACATTATAGAGATAGATTAGCATCAAAACCTTCTCATAGAGAATGACTAAGTTACATATATATAGGTAGCTTATATCAATAAAATAGTGGACAAAAAACACTTATCTTATCTTTTGTGTTTTTTCAAATTCAAAGTTTCATATATCACTTCAAGAGTTTATTTGTCATTTCAATTGCCCATAATCCAATGCTTCATGATCGAACTAAAACATATTGAAATTAAAGTGGGCTAATCTGTATTCCTCATACTCCTACCTCTTGACAAGTAGCTAATATACTCACCAAATGTTTACTAAAAAAAACAATTTGAAGTTCTAACAAACAAGCTAGCAATGGAAAACATCTACAAGCCAACTTGAGGGGCAATGTTGGATTAGGAAATAAAGAAGCGAATTCAATAGCATAGGCTGCAATAAGAATTCTTGTGGAATGTGCTAGATGAAATATTCCTTATGGAATAATATGGATATGTTGTAGGCTATAAATACAATAGTTTAGGCAATAATTACTATTAGAAAGAGATATAATCTCCTATTTATATTTTCCTAGTTTACATAACTTATATAGCTGTATATGATGAAATCAAAACAGTGATTTAGGAGAAATTATTTCTTAATCATAATATAGGAAACAAGAGGATATCATGGATATTTACTTTAAGAAATAGTCGCAAATAGGGGATATTGCTGTAAATAGGAAATATTTTAGTTACTTCTTTCTTCATGCTATCAGAGTCCAGGATGTTGTAACTCCTAGTTTCTTTTTTTTTTTCCTGGCACTCTTGGCCTTCATTGCCAATAGTGCCTACTGGAAAACAGATGGTTGAAGTTGTTACTAGCAAAAACCCCAACATGGAGGCCTCTTCCTCCTCTGAAATCTCCTATGTTGGTAATCCCAAAATGTACACCCCTCCCCATATTGGTGAATTACAAACCTTGTTTCCATCTTACCAACTCGATGGTAAAAACTACCTGTATTGATCACAAATGGTTAAGACTTTCCTTAAGGGAAAGGGAAAACTTTCTCACCTATTAGGACTTGCTCCTGCTCTTTCGAATCCCAAGTTTGAGGCTTGGGATGTAAAGGATTCCTTAATCATGTCATGGCTTTGGAACTCAATGGAACCAAACATTAGAGGCACTTATAGGTTCCTCTCATCTGATAAGGAGATATGGGATGCTATTACTCAATCTTATTCTAAGGTAAATGAGGCCTCTTTAATTTATGAGATTAAGACCAAAATATCATCTGCCAAGTAAGGTATGCACTATGTCACTGAAGATTACAGTATGATGAAGAGTCTTTTGCTTGAGTTAGATCATTATCAAAATCTTAAAATGTAATGCAGTGATGATAGGTCAAATTAAAAAAGTCTGTAAAAAGGGAAAGAATCTTTGAATTCTTCACAAATTTGAACAATTTCGAGTTCAAATACTTGGCAAAAACCATCTTTGAATGAGGCCTTCTAACTCATCCGAGCAGAAGAGACCCAGAGAATTGTGATGTTGGAATCTAAAGCCTATTGACAGCTCAGCATTCATGTCTATTAAAACCAACAAAGAAGCCCTTAACCACCACCGACAAAATCCTCAAAAAAAGGAGGTTATCTGGTGCAACTTTTGTAAAAGAAGCCTCCCTAATGTGTCAGAAGCTAAATGGTTTGTTACCTTTATTGATAACTACACAAGGATAACGTGGGTCTTTCTCATGAAAAACAAATCGAAGGTTAGTGATAATTTTCCCTATTTTCTTCCGTATGATAAAAAACCTGTTTGGGGTGAACATAGAAGGGGTCAGGAGTAATAAAGCCCGGTAATACTTTGATCAAACCTTATCTTCTTTCTTTCAACGAGAAGGCATTACCCATTTATCACCTTGTGTTGATACACCTCAATAAAATGGGGTGGCTAAGCATAAAAATAGACATTTACTTAAAGTCACTAGAGCATTATTATATCAAATGAATGTCCGTAAACAATGTTGAGGAAAGGCTGTTTTAACCAGAGTTCACTTGATAAACAGATTGCTTCATGACCTCTAGAGTTCAAAACACTGGTAGAAATGCTCCATAATTTCTTCCCTAGCTTTAATATAAATAGTCTAACTCCAAGGGTGTTTGGATGTGTTAGTTTTGTTCACATTCATGCTCACAACAAGGGAAAACTTGACCCATGAGCCATAAAGTGCATCTTTGTTGGTTACTCCCCTACACAATAAGGGTATAAATGTTTTTATCCTCCCTCACCCTCACATAAATTCTTCGTTTCCAATGATGTTTCATTTGTTGGGAGTCAATCTTTCTTCCCTAATACTTATCTTCATGGGGAGATAGGGAATTCTGCAGAAGATAAGTATAGGGAGACTAACTTTTTAATTTATATTTCCCAAATACACAGACTGAGTCAGCCACTACTATCCCTGCACCACCTAACCAATCTAACAAGAATAAGTCAAAAAGTGCCCAGCCAGATACCTCAAAAAATACTACACCTATCCCTAACAAGCCTCTCTTAGGCTACTCACAAAGGAGTACTATTCAGACCTTAACAAAGCAGGCTTAAGGATCTAACCCAGAATCAGGTACTAAAATACAAAACCTTGAGCTTGATGATTTGCATGTTCCTATAGCTCTTAGGAAGGACACACGAACATGCACTAAATACCCAATTTCACACTTCACTTCACTTGACAAATATTCTCCAAGCCATAAATGTTTTCTTACAAAAATAAATTTAGTTTCCACACTACAAACACTTGATGAGGCACTTAGGGATAGGAATTGGAAAAATGCCATGCATGATGAGATGAATGCGTTAATTAAGAATCAAACATGGGAAATAGTAAATTCACCAAGAGGAAAAAAAAACCAATAGGATGTAAATGGGTATTCATAATTAAATATAAAACAGAAGGTTCATTGGAAAGATATAAAGCAAGGTTGGTAGCTAAGAGGTATACTCAAACTTATGGCGTTGATTATCTTGAAACCTTTGCCCCAGTGGCAAAAATGAACACTATATGTATACTGTTATCCTTGGTAGCTAATTTTGATTGGCCCTCTACAGCAATTTGATGTAAAAAATGCCTTTTTACATGGTAATCTAAATGAAGAAGTGTACATGAAAGCCCCTCCTGGATTTCAAGATAAGTTTGGGAATAGAGTATGCAAATTAAAGAAAGCCTTTTATGGCCTTAAACGATCTCCTCAGGCATGACTTGGGAGATTCACAATGCTATGCTGGAAATGAAGTAAAAGCAAAGTCAAGGAAATCTCACTCTATTTATTAAATTTGTTGTAGAAAACAAAATGACAGCCCTCATTGTTAATGTGGATGGCATCATAGTCACAGGTAATGATCTTGAAGAGATGAAACATCTCAAACTTAAATTTGCCCAAGAGTTTGAAATCAAAGATTTGGGGAAGTTGAAATACTTTTTGGGCATAGAAGTCGCTTTTTCTATCCCAACACAAGTATATTCTAGATCTTCTAGAAGAAGATACAACTCTAGAACATAATCATAGACTTAACAAGGCCAAAGATGATGAACCCGTTGACAGGGGGAGGTGTCAAAGACTAGTAGGAAGACTAATTTATTTGTCACATACCAGGCCTGACATAGCATATGCAATAAGTGTAGTTAGTCAGTTCATGTATGACCCTAAAAATGTCCATTTTCAAGCAATGTATAGGGTATTGAAGTACCTTAAAACTACTCCTAGCAAAGGGATTATGCTTAAGAAAAATGACAATAAGATAGTTGAAGCTTATACAGATGCAAATTGGGCAGGTCCAAGCATTGATAAAAGGTCAACCAATGGGTACTGCACTATGTTTTTGGACAATCTTATCACTTGGAGAAGTAAGAAGCAATCAGTTGTGGCTAGATCAAGTGTTGAGGTAGAGTTTAGAGCTATGGCTCACAGTACATGTGAGCTCTTGTGGATTCGTATCATCCTAAATGATTTGAAAGTTAGGTGGCAAAGACCTATGAAGCTTTACTGTGATAATAAGTTAGCTATTAGTATTGCTCACAACCCGGTATAGCATGACAGAACTAAACACATCGAGATTGATAAGCACTTCATAAAAGAAAATTTTGAAAGTGGGCTTATCTGCATCCCATACGTTCCCACTACCAAACAGATGGCAGATGTATTGACTAAAGGGTTCACAAATGCACAATTTCAAGATGTTATAAGCAAGCTTGGAATGCAAGCCATCTATGCACCTACCAGCTTGAGAGGGAGTGATGAAAATCAGAGCAGCGATTAGGAGAAATTATTTCCTAATCATAAAATAGGAAACAAGAGGATATCATGGATATTTACTTTAGGAAATTGCTGTAAATAGGGGATATTGTTGTAAAGAAGAAAAATTTTAGTTACCTAAAATTAGGCAAGGACTTGTGTATATATTCAAATACACTTGTTGTGCAAAATAAGAAAAAAGACTACTTCTTTCTTCAATATATATGCAAAGTAGTGCCTATAAAAATATCAGCAATATGATAAATTTTCTAGTTCGTATCAATTTGCAGGGGGAGGAGGAACAAATATTCCCAAAGGTAACAAGTATTAGCTGCCAATGGCTATGATGTTTCATGAAAAAAAAGGAGAAAGGGAAAAATATAAGACAAGTAGGTTAACAATTCAAGGGATGCCCCAATGCACAAAGTTCCTCGCTTTATGAGAGTTGGGAGAGGGTCATCAATTGTATACAACCTTCCCTTTGTATTTTACCAAAAGGCTATTTTCGTGACTCGAGCCTGTGACTTTTCAATCACAAAGGGGTAACCTTACCAGTTACTCCAAGGCTCGCCCTCAGGTTAATAATTAAATATCAAACAATAAAAACACAGTAATTTAAGAAAGGAACAAACAAAAATATCAAGTCATTTACTATCTTTCATACAGATAAAGAACTACCTTTCTGAAGGAACCAAGCATCAAGAAGATATTTCCACTTTCAACCAAAGCAAAAACTCTAGTGTCCTCCAATTCAATGGCTCTGCCGTAGGACTGGTACAAGTATAGCAATAAGTTGACCAACTGAAAGGTAAGCTATAACAGAATAATCCAATGACAAGTCATGAAAGAAGTTAAGTTAAATATCATCCACAACTTGCCTAGTAAAGGGCCTTGTTGCTTTCTACAACATAAATAACCTAGATACAAACACAAGAACAAGTGAATTGTAATCCTCCAAATTGTTTGTTTGTATGCATCTCCAAACTTGGGTTGGGAATAATAACGATTTATATGACAAGAGTTTTATTAATCAACATAATTAGGCCAACTCAGCACATTAGGTGCTACTTTGTAGCACAGTATGATTTTGTCTCTCCTTCTCTTCAAAATTATGCCATGTAAGGACATATTAAGTCCAATGTAATCTGTGTTTCTTCACTTTTGAATAACTTTCTACCTCCCCTTCACCCTACGCCAATAGTAAAAAACAATGTTAACAAACATTGACTACTAGGTCTGCAACTTTTGGGCACATAGGGGATAATGTTACTTTGGAATCACAAAATATAAATGCTGTGTTGAGATATATGCATAATCATTTTCCTCCCCATAAATTTTGATTTCTCATTAACATTTCAAAATCAATCTCTATGGAATTAGATTTCATAATTAAAAATTCAAGACAATACCAAGATCAACCAGGCAACTTTTCCACCCCACCACAAGAGATTGTGGGATCCAACCATTACTCTTTCTCTACCAAGGGCTATCATCCCGAATGTATCAAATACAAAGAAAAAGAAAAAAACAAATAGCTCCGAAGAAGAAGAAGAAGAAAAAGAAGGGGAAGGAAAAGAAGAAGAAGAAGAAGAAGAAGAAAGAGAAGTAGGAGGAGGAGGAAGAGAAAAGAACGATAAGGGGAAAAAGGAGAAGAAGAAAAAGAAGATCCACTGAGGGAAATATGAGAGAAAGTATAAGCCGGAATAGTAATGATGAATAAGCTGATAGAAATGAGTGACTTGTTCCTCTTTTTTGGGGAGGGCCTGACTTGAATTTGAGGGTAGAAATGTTCTTGGATCTCAACATCCTTGACTTATTAACATAAGCTGAGCACTACATGAGTATTGTAATATTATCACAGTGCATTGCTATGATAGAATTCCCCCTTTTTTTTTCTTTTCAAAAAAATATTTTTGCCATTTAGCAACACATTATTTGAACAGGTTCTGTGTAAATCAATGATTCCACAAATGATAACATATCAGCATGTCGTCTATGTCCTAATGAACAAAAAAGAGTGTACCTTAATAGCAGCAGTAAACATCCCAAGTCGCTGGTAGGCAACACCGAGCGCCTATCAGAGGATAGAATGGGTGAAGGAAGAAAGTCAAAATGATTACAAGTATTGAGCAGGAGAAGAGTGAAATGAAGTAGATAAGTGAGTAAAACAAGAAAGAAGAGAAGGAGCTAGGCTTACTTCCCACAAATCAGCAGATGTAGGATAACCTCGAATTGCATGCTGGAGACAACGAACAGCTTCTGAGCAACGGTTGTGGTGCAAATGGAGAAAACCCAAACGACGAAAAGCCCAAAAGGCCCTGGGAGACTTTTGAGAGGCTTCGTTACAGGAGGAGAGCTCCAAGTTCTCTTTACCAGATCGGCGGAACAACTGACAGAGGGCATCACCTGAATCAGAATCATCAGGATGAAGAGAGACAGCCCTCTGGTAACATTTGAGAGCCCTCTGAGAATCGAGGGCAATATTAGAGTAGTAATGTCCCAGGTACTTGAAAGCTTGAGCATTTTGTGGGTTAAGTTTGGCTGAGATTAAAAAATGCTCAGCAGCTTTCTCCTTGGACGTAAAATCAAGTCCTTCTTCCCAAAACAACAGTCCCTGCAAATTTTCCATTTTGTTAGACACATTTCCTTTCGTTCTTTTCTTCGATGGACGCATGAAGCCATATCTAAACAAGACAAATAAGAAGGAAAAACAATTGGATAAAAGAGAAAATGAGGGAGAGTATAAAATACAAGATCAAAATGGAGGGAGGGATCTTCCGGATGGGCCTCTACTGACTCTTCTAATTGTCTCAACCTCGTTGCTGCTCCTCCTCCTCCTTTTTCTTCATTTTCTCCATCAATTTCCTGAGATTCCATTTATCTAGAATTACCGAATAGAACGTGCGATGAACTCATATGCAAAGTGAGACATTCAGACTCAAACAAAGCATTCTGGAATACCCATTTTCAATAAAAACCCTAAGAAGGAAAATCACAACTATAAGTCTCGCACTGACTCTCATTTTTAAGCAAAATCTCAATGAGGGACGTCAGCAGGTAGAGCAGAACTCTATGACAATTCCCAAATACCACTTTAGTAGACTCGCATCGGAGGCCCGCCCACACAATTCCCGCCCCAAAATAGACGATAAAAGAAAATAACAGACTGCTAAATGTTTACCGGTGAAGAAAACTCCATTATTTCTGGGCGCAGAGACTGGGATAATAGTTGGGAAATCTGACGACTGCTGATCGTAACCTCGATTACGGATATGTTACATAAAATCGCTCTGCCCGCTATTTGTAAGCATTTGAACGGTGCTTTTGCCTTAACAATACCCCAGTCTCTCCCTTTGGACAACCGCGGGCGGCGCCTTTAGCTTCTTTTTTTTTATTTCGAACATTTTTCTTTTTCTTTGTTTTCTTTTAATTTTGCCTTCTCACCGTCTCACGTGATCTTTTAACCTCCTCTCATGCGGGGGAAGAAGTTAGAACGAAGCGGTCTTTGTTAAGTTCAATAAAAAACTTCCATAAAAAAGAAAGTGACAATGATGGTTGTAGCTCTGATAATAGCGATTGATGATCAGTTATGAGATTGACCCATTTTGCAGGTAATATAATAATCACTGCAACGACAGACATTGTGTCTATTAACTTGTTTGTGAAAAACAAATGCATGATAACAAGAAGCATCGGTAACAAAGACAAAAGTTGTGAAAAAGCCTAGAACAATCGGAAGACTTTGTTCGCCACCGGGAATAATGGGGGGTAGGAGGACGAGCTGTTTATTTGGTGACCTGGGCGATCATGTTGCCAATAGAACTGGCCTGTTCTTTAGCCATTTCCACCATCGAATCCTGCAGTTTCAATCCTTAAACATTTGTACTTGTATCCAAAAGAAAAAACAAATTAATGGCAAAGAAGAAGAAGAAATTACATGCGCAGACATTAAGCGTATAACACTTCTCTTGCTTGATTCCTGAAACTCACCCGCTATCAGTATCTCATCCAGTATGTAATACGCCTGCGCATTTTTCCACCAGCTTCTTCTTAATTTCACATAGCATCAAGCATTAACTAATTTATGAGTAAACGAGTGCTAACCTTGTGAAAATTGAAGATCAAATCGAGTTCACAGACCTTTCAAGTGACATGGGAATGAGAACAAATAAATAAAACCCAATTAATCAGTTCAAAAAAAAAAAAGGAATGCTGTGGATGAGCTTTTGGTTGAATGAGGTATTAACGGAATTGCTTACACTGCCAAAATAGCGATCGAGTATCTCAACATAGTGGTGAATAATATCAAGAACTTCGAGTTCATTGTCATTCTCATCGATGCACATACAGAAATAGAGCCCCGCATACCTTCTATAAACAACCTTAAAGCCTTTCCATTCCACGAAGTTGCAAAGCCTGGGACCTCTGTT
The DNA here is from genome assembly GCA_029891385.1 of Erythroxylum novogranatense. Classification (NCBI taxonomy): domain Eukaryota; kingdom Viridiplantae; phylum Streptophyta; class Magnoliopsida; order Malpighiales; family Erythroxylaceae; genus Erythroxylum; species Erythroxylum novogranatense. Next base: position 35,056 of record CM057225.1, on the reverse strand, counting down.
CAATATTATCGCACTCAGCTCCCTGATTACCTTTTGCACGCCAACACACATTTCCCGTAGTTACATTCGATTATGACATAACATTAGAAGAAGAAGAAAAGAAAAGGTTGGGAATACCTTTGCCCTGTCCTTCTGTGAATAAGGCGAATACCATTTCGTCAACCTCACTTTTCCTTGCCGACTAATCAGAAGAACAAAATGAATCTGTACAATACATACACAGACACACACAGCTGCATCGTTTGCCAAAGAAAAAGAACAAATCACAGAGCATCTGGAAAGATCGTGATTATTACCATGGTGATGTGGAGCAGTCTCTCTTCTCAAAACTAATGATATTTTCATCTCCTTCGTTCAACCGTTTTACTATTTGAATGCGCAAAAATTTTGTAAATGGTCAATGGACTGTTTTCGCGGATCACGCTGCTTGTATAGATTTTCTTTTCCCTCGTGTCACGGGCCAGGCCAGATAGTTCGAATTGATTCGTATCTCAGGTCGATTCAGGCCTGTTAGGTCGGGTTGGGTCTGCCTGATGGATGTTGATACAAGGCGAACTTAACCCACTATCCCAATCCCAACCATTTTATTTCTTCTGATGCTACAATTCAAAAACTTCTGAATATTATTTTGTCTCGATAGCTTTATTTGATACTAAAAAAATTAAAATAGTTAAAGAAAGAATAAAGGGAACTCAAAATACAATTCAGTCTGAGACAAGAGTAATAATTTATTATACACAACACATAAAACATGGGTGGGCCTCGTCCAGGACCTGTCAACGACCGAGGAATTAAAATTTAACTTTACCGGACAAATTCGTTTTGGACATGGATCAAATAGCGGAAGGAAGAGGCTTGTGGCAACCAATTGATGCATTTCTCAGGCTTTTCCCTCGCAATGTATCTTCTCAAAGCCTTGCATTGTTGTTCTTCATGATGACGAGATAACAATTCTAGCAGTTCCATCGAATCCATAGACATATCTTTCTGAAAATATGAAAGCAATTTTGGTAGGAATATCTTTACTTCCTTTTGGTTTTGGATGTACACCCTCGCTTGTATGAATTCCTCTTTCGCAAGTCTTAGTTCCTCAAATATGTTCTTACTACTGTACACTCGAACCTTCAAGTAAAATTTAAAAAAATTGATTTCTCAAAGCCCACTTTCTGCATGTTTAAACAATTGAAAGAACAAAAAGAACCAGCTTTCTTACCGGTGGGTCTGAGTATGCCCCCGAACAGAGTGCAAAATGCACAAGCGGTTCTGGATACTCCAGGGCATAAACATGTTTGATGTTTCCGTTCCTCAGTTTCCTTCCAGGGGAAAACAGTGCTTGTAACCACTGCAACCATTCCACACACATTTCATGCAACTATAAAGAAATCATGCCATTATCGTCTTGTCTAATAAGAATTCCTCAAGCATCAGCAAAATGTTTGTCAGGCCAAAACATAATGAAAAATGGCTGCATTCATGTGCATTATCGTGTACATATAGCTAGCTACCTCCAACAGTAAAAATACAAGATTTGCCCAATTTATCAACATAGTCATACCCTCTGTGAGTAGTGCGACCGCACTCCAAGAATTGAATTCTGTATCGTACATGCGTTTATGCAATGTCCACCCACATTGTAAGCCGCCTGAGGTGATTATACAACAACATTAATCAAAGTATGAATAATCCAACTTTAATGTGACAGACAAAGTAACAGATAATATAGATTACATTTTCTCACCTTCAGAATAGACGCATTTCTTACATGATTACGATTCCCGTAAGCTAAATATGCCTGCAAGAAAGTTTCATATCATCTGGACCATATTTACAGCAATGTCCTTCTACATCAGCCATAGTTTCTGAATTCAAAGACACGAGATTTCATGATCAAGGTGACTATGTATACAAGCCAGTAGGATATCGAACCCAACCATTTGACCCCTCTTTGTTAACTTCTTGTTAAGTTCTAGGATAAATAGTTTCTTGATGTTGCATCCTAGCCTCTCAGACGGGTCTGAGGTCAATTACTCAGGGCCGTCACTTTAGAATCAGATATTTAGTACCCAAGAAATGCTAGACATGGATCAGCCTGAAAACTTGTAAGTTTGGAATGTAGTGTCTGTATCATCTATAACTACTTTCCTGCAGCATTGATCAAGAATGTATGAACAACTTCCTCTTGGTATGGGTTAAATGTAGTTATGCCAGATAAACTAATCTTGTTTCCTGCTGTTATTAATTATCCTTAGGGGAAAGTAGAAGGAAATTTAAGAATTTAGAATACTAACATGCATGACCAAGGCGTTATGGATGTTAATCCAAAATGCAAGTTTCCCTTCCCTCCTCATCTTCCTTGGATCCACCTTCTCAAGACTTTGTACCATTGACCTACACCGCTATAAAGCAGTGAGAAATATACGAAGAGCAGTAACCTTTTGAATGCAATGCTTAGTTAACTTCTCCCATTCTGAAAAAGACCCACAAACAAGGATGTCATTTGTCCCTAGCCAGAATTACGAACTATAATTCCTTTGCCTGATGTCTAGTATTATGGTATCATAAAGGATGACATAATTTGGAGCTACAATGCTTGGTTGGAGTTCTAAAGTTAAAGGGTGCCCAATTTTAAAACAGGGATGTTAACCACCTGAAACTTTTCAGTGCTGTAGCAGCATAAATAAGAGCGTCATTATCTAAGCACAGGTTAACAATCTCCACCATTCCAGCATAAGGTCCATTCCTTTCTTTCAATCCTTGAAGTTGGCAATCTATAGCATCCTCATTGCAATGTGGACTCCAACAATCTTGAGGATTTTTTGAAGAAAATATACTGGAGGAAGACAAAGATGACAGGGGAGAAGCTGATAAACCAATTTGACGATATTGGTGGTTGTCAAGTCTGCAGTAAATAGAAGATATGCATCTCACTATGTCTTCAGAAAGCCTATCTGGAGTCATAAGGCTGTTAAATAAGCAGGAAGCACCCAGGTGATCCGCAAGACTGCGATGACCAGAATCAGCATTTTTCTGGTCCTGCAATGATCAGGCATCTTAATTTTTGAACACAACCCAAATGGCAGATTATTTTAGTGGACAAGCATGCATACCTTCGTTCTCTTCGAATGAACGGTGGCAGGGCAGCTTTGCTTGTCCAAAGTCGGCCGAACTTGCGGAGGAAAGGTTTGATCAACATGAATGGAACAACTTATTCGTGCACATGATTTTATATCCTGATTTCTCCGATTTGACGTAACTTGAAATGGTGATCCAACCTTGTGTTGTAAATGGTTATTGTCGATATAAGGTAAGGAGGGCAGCTTTTCCTCAAAAGCTGCTCGATAGAGTGAAAGAAGATGACGCTCCAAGTGCAATATTTCAGCCTCAAGTATGGCAATCTCCTTCCTGATTTCAGCAGAAGGCTGCAATAGGCAACAAGAGGTCATTATAAGACACGGAAAGATTTTCACTAAGATTACTAATATATAATGCAGTATTAAAAATTAAAAGGAATCAATAGAATAGGTAAAATGTATGTTGTTCTCTTGCTTTATCCTGTTTCTTTATTGCTATCTTCTTGCTTTCCATGAACAGATACAATTCTGACTACAGAGAAGTCCATTCTTGCGCTCAAATTTAGTAGATATTGGGAAATCTTGTCTTTAAATGGGCAATAATAGAACAGGAAAGCGTATTAAACCTTAGGAGTGGGAGTTTCGTCACTAGGAATTGAAATGATGGTACTAGAACCCACTTTGTTCCCGGAATCCCAACTAAGTGAAGCCTCACAGGATGAATCTTCCTCCAACTTTACGATCTGTAGCATGAAAAAAATACTGTTGAAGAAAGAAGGCATTTAGTTAATGTGATACGGCTATGAAATTTTACCAACTGCAACTATCAAGTAAAGGAAGTAAGAGATTGTCTTCTCTAAAAGACAATGTTAACGAAAGTTCCGTCTGCAGTGATGGAGTTGAGGACAGTCATTTGGAAGCATTGGAAACAAAATGGAACAAGATGCATAAATTTATTCAGAAAAGGTACAACGGTGCACACACTCCACTAAAAGAGCTGGAAAGTCGCACACTCTTCATATCGTGACGCATATAGCTAGCTTTAAGCCTTGGAATATACAGTATATATGTTATGGTTGGTAGATTATAGCAAAAGGAAGGATGTAAAGTGAACGGAAGAAGTACTCTAATAAGAACTAGTTGCTTAGGGGTGGAGAATAGAGAAGGATACTACTTACAGAAATTGACTGGGAAGATGGCTTGGAGGTTACATTACCAAGAAGAGTGAAACCATTGATCATGCCAGCGACCGGAAAACTGCTGCTAATTTAAGAGCACGACAAATGAAGTCAGAAAATGGAGTTTCTGCGATTTGGCAATAAAAAACAAAAAAAAAAAAGAGAGAAGAAAAAGAAGAGAGAACTTTTACCTTGGGGAAGTTTGGAAGGGAAGAGAATGGGATGAAGAAGAAGACGAAGAGGAGATGTTATCTGAAGCAGACATCCTATTGTGCTTGTATTCGTGTGTTACGACCATCTTGAAACAACCTGTACGTCGAGTAAATTGTATACTTTGTGTAATGAGTTAGTTCTCAACCAAAACGACCATAATAGGATTAATTGGGACCCATGCTGATCGAGCATGGAGTTGTTGCAAAAATTAAAGTCGTAAGAAAACACAAAGAGGAGGAAGAAGAAGAAGAAGAAGAAGAGACGCGAAAGGGACCAGACCATATGATATGACTGGCATGGAGTGACAAGGAGGGGCATTACTAAGCTAAAAGAAGGAGAAGCAATTATTATGAATCATATATCTTAGTGGCCTATCCTCTTTGAAATCATTTGTATGTGTATTAAACAAAAACAGGAGAGAGATCGTAAGATGTAATATGCAATTAGTTAAAAATTGTTGGGGATTAGATTCAGTAGAAGAGTGATGCTGATTCCGCAGGAAAGGCAGTCGGGGTCGGACAGAGCAGACGACAGGGACAGATGTATTAGTTCTGCCAACTCCCTTACAACACCAACCAAGACGCATGCATTGCAGTTGCAGTTACAGATGCTTAATATCATTAATATAGTTGATTAATTAATTAAAGGAGAGAGTCAAATCCTATTGTGGTTGTTCATGATGGCTAGGATTTCTTTTTCTAATTTTCAATCGATATCAAAATCGGTAATAAATATAAAAAGCGTTTCTTTTTTACTTTATAAATAAATTAAAGAGCAATAGGTTGGCCTTTTTGTTAATATGATCATGAAAATCAATTCAATTGCAAGTGATACCCTACGAGAGAGAGAGAGAGAGAGAGAGAGTCTTAGCTGTCTTTCCTCTTTGCATTGAAATTAATTATTGGTCTTAGCTGTTAAATGATTACACAATAGTACTATACCCAACCCACATCCAACACTCCTCTACTTTGGTCCAATTACATGGATGTACACTTTGCAGCCAGCCATGGGTCCAGCCTATTTAATACAAACTGGCCAGCCAGAACCACCATAACACCCTCCGGTCATATTGTCCTTGCTTTCCATTTTCTTCAATCAATACCCGTCGTATACACTCTTCTCGTTGCATTGTACAGGAAAAATCCTTTGTTTACCTCGATAATCTGATAGTAACATTTGATGTGCTACGTTAGTAAACTAGTGTAACTTATTCAACCCGACCCCACACCTGTTTTAAACGAGTTTAGTTTGATAATTGACCGGTTCGTTAGCGCACTTGCCACCAGCAGATGGAACAAAAGGAAGGCTGAAATTACCAGACCCAACAAGGGAACTACTACAATATAACATAAAGTGGGCTCGTCAGTTGGACTGAACTTCGGATTTCATATATGATTGAGTGGACTTTGGGTCCCGTTCTGTCGTGTTCGTGTGGGAAACTCCCACTCGTGTGCATGTCCAATGTATGATATAATTAGAATATTAAATCATAGGCATCTAGTCTATTTTGTGTCCACGGAGAAGAAGACGATCGAAAATTAGCCTACGTATATCAACAACAACATCTATCATCCCCCTTTTGTTCTAATCACGGGCTTCAATAATTGAAAAGAGGCAGTCAACGGTCAATCACAGTTTGGCATCTTATGGTATTTTATGTGACATTTGATTCCTTTTTTCATGTATAGATGCACGGAAGCAGCCAAATTATCGAAAAGTTAGTGGCCTAATTTCTCTTTCCTAGGGACAGCTTCAACTTAGCTGCTGCTTCTAAATTCTATCTCCACCTTGCACTGAAGCTATAGATAGCTTAAGGAATGAAAAGTGGGTGCAGACAGAGACATTCTTCGTTCTTCCTCGCTATACTTCTCCTTTTCCTTTATTTTTGTCTGTCACGAAAGCTCTGGCTGATGGTCGTGCTCGTTCATGCACTTGATTTAATTAATTTAATTATTTTCTTCGGTAATAAACAATTCATAATCGTACACGCCAACCAATATTAATGTGCGAACATGAGGGCCCACTTGATCATTCAATGTTGCAAAAAGTGATCACAACCTTTAATTGTGTTTCAAACTGATTGCAATTTGTTTTTAACCTTAACCACCAAGTAAAGCAATTAGTCTAGCATAACATGAAAGGTAAGACCGAACAATTTCTCTTTGAGGCAGTTACGTATCTAATTGTTTATATAAACCGGGTCAATAATAAAATAATTGAAAGAAAAAAAAAAGGGGTAAACTTAAAGCTACTTTTTCCATATAATTAAATGCGACACATATACATGTTCGCATGTATGTATACATATAGTACAGAAAATGTAAAAATGTCATCATGATCTTAAGAGGAAGATGCTGAGTTCTTGACCAGAACTGCCCACGGGATTAATCATGTGAAACGACTCCGAATCAACTGATCCGATGACTCGTTGGAAACTAGCACGAAGGTACATGAGATCTCCTTCCTGGGATTTAGGGGCCGCAGGCAAAACGCCGGCGCCAACTGAGACTGACTGCATCTGTTTGAGTACGGCTGCGTCATTCACCGTCATCTGCCTCCTCAAGGCGTAACCCACCTTCCTGCCGTTGCAGTACATAGACCACGCCGCCACGTTGAAGAGGGAGGACCGGTTCGTGCCTTCGTTTCCCCTGTTGCTGCAGGAGCATTCCAGTGCTATTCGGAGCAACCCATACTGCATCTCTCTTGCAAGGAACGCGGTTGGCACCGCGAATTCTAGCAATATAATAGGAGAGCTGTTCGTGTGCTCTTGCAGGCAAAAACTCACCTTACTCTTCCTGTAACCAAAGAAGGTCCCTGTGACGACGCTGGAACTGGACCCAGAGCCTTGATGATGAGTTGTGGACAATGATGGGGACGAGACTGTGACGTCGTTCGCAAGTGAATCCGACGGCACAAAACCACAACATGGAACCATGCACTCCACTAGAGACCTGAACGAACGCCGGAACCTTACCTCTCTCCCACACTCCACAGAGGTTGGAGCATCGAGAATATGAAGGGGGCCTCTTTGATTGCCCAAATCAATCATCATCCTCATCTCGGTTGGACTTCTAGTATGTTACGATCGAGGATATAAATGAGTGAATTATTAGTACGTAGTATATATGAAAGCGATGAATATTTAGTTGCTCAGTAGACGTACTGATGAGCAACACACAGTGAAAAGGGGAAGAGGAAATGGGCAGCTGGATGCCTCCAAACTCATACTTAATTATACAGCTTAGTAGTGATGAGTGTTATTTTTAAGAAACACAAGGAAGGAGAAGATATTAGATAGAATAATGAGGTGAAGAGTGAGTGAGTCGTAAAGCCTATAAATAAGGAGTAGCGGTTGAGAGAAAAAAAAGTATGCGTCGTATCGAAGGAGACATGAGGGCTAATAGAAATGAAAAGGCACGGGCATGGGGTGGACAATAATTCTGCCCACGAGGGAGTGTGGGATCCAATCTTGGACGTGACCAGTCCCTGCTCCGACTGTAACCCTTATCTTTTGTTCTAAAAAATAATCACATGCTATGTCTTAAAGTATGTTATTTGTTTCTAATCATACATTATATTATTATCATCAGATCATAATTAAGTTTGGTACGTGTAAGGGAAATACACAATTGAGGAGAAAAAAGAATAAGCAAATCCTGGCAACAGTTCAGTTCAGTAGATAATTCCCTAAGGCATGATGGAGTTACAGTGGACGTTTCAACCAACAAAAGGAAAGTAGAGAGTAGACATCGATGGCATGCACGAGGCAATGATTAGACCCAAATCAGTCCCTGCCTGTCCCCAACTTTAACAACTACTATCACTCAATGTCTATTGGTGATGTCCCTTTTTATTCACTTTGCAAATAGGGATTAATATGACATCCACCCCCGTGCAATTTACTAAACAAACTTGGGTAATTTTTGTTTAAAGAAAATATTTTTTATCTACTTCCATGTACAAATTTTTTAAGTTCATTATAGTATTAATTTCTAGAAATATTATTAACTGTAATTTACTAAAATTCTTCAATAATTCTATTGTAGAGTGACACAAATAATTTTACAAAGTTAAGCGGTAAGTTCTTGCATGCGAAGTAATATATTATCAAAATACACAAATTTTGGATCTATGTTCAAACCTCAGTCGTTTAATTTGTTGAAAAGCAACTTAAACTGCAGAAGATTGTTGTAATTTCAGCACTTTTATGTATTATGTACTACGTCCACTACAAAAAAAAAAAGTAAAAATACCGATCGAATTTTTAAGATCTTATTAGTCTAATATTAAAAGTTAAGGAGTTTTTAGTTAAAATGTGGAAAATTTTCATTTAAGTCCAAAATTTTATTTTATATGTTATAATAAGAACCTATTTGAATAGAAATACCATCGCGAATATGTATTTTACGATGCACAGAAATGACAACAATATTAGAACGACTGTTGTTGGTAGACCAAACATTTATAAATAATCGTGCAACGTACACGTGTTCAAATTTGATTATAAAACAAATAACAAAAGGATGGAAATTTTTTTTTTTTAAGGCATTCGAACCGACACCGGTGCTTAACTTTTTGCACGCTTTCTCCGGACCACTTTTAGAACCAAATCCTGAAATGGGATCAAATTAAGTTGGTGGAGGATTCAATTTTCGATCTTGTAGGGCTTCATTTCAGTTTTTATATGTGTGCCACTGATAACACGTCAAAGTTTATGAAACGTACTTTAGATCTGTGATTAATATGTATATTTTGGAACAAGGAACGGCAGTTCAATTTATAATCTTCCTCCTCCTTTCTTCGACTACCCTTCCTTTCTTTTTTTGGTCTCCGTTCTTTTACTTTATGCAGGCACATACCTTAGACGATTTCAAGCAAAAGTCTTTGACCTTTGGGGTTTCTAATGTTAATGGATGGATGTGGCAATCATTGCGAATGCCTCGAGCTCGAATAGTTTCACATATATTTCATTTATGTTATGGTAATGCGTATGGCACCAATTCCCATTCAACGATCACTGAATTAGTTAGACGTGTCATTTAGGTGGAGAGTTATAAAGAGTTTACTGGTAGACAAGCATAATTGTCTGTGTTAAAGTTGAGGTATTGATTAATGGAAGATAAGATCATAAGATCGCTCTCTTCTTTCTTTGAAATGCCAGTGTACAAAGCACTCAATTGATTTATAACGCTTCGCGCACCTTAGCAGAAATGCCTAAGGGCCTAGCTTATTTTGTATTTGTCCAAATTCAATTCTAAACGTATTTTGCCATCGTATTAAAGAAATAAGAACGTGTGTATTTTTTGTGTATTCACATACTAGAAAATGTTCACTATACGTCGTTATATACTTGCCTTACGTAGCTGAAAAGAAAAAAACTGCTTTTAACTAACTCTAACTAAAAACCGTTAATCAATAAAAAATTCTTCACCCCCCCTCAAGTTGGAGCTAGTGAGAAATCGTACAAGCCCTACTTGGCTATGAAGATGGTAAATGCTGCAGCTAGAAGAGACTTAGTGAAGATATCTGCAATTTGTGTAGAGGAAGAAGTGTATGATAAAGAAAGAAAACCCTTTTTCAGCTGCTCTCGAGCAATATGACAATCAATATCTAAGTGCTTAGTTTTTTCATGGAACACCGGATTAGCAGCAATGTGTAAGGCGACTTGATTGTCACACTTCAAAGAAATAGGAAGAGTGACAAGAATTTGAAAATCCTGCAAACTGTAAGATATCCATAAAAGCTCACAAACAATCGAACCCATGCTTCTATACTCTGCCTCTGCTGAAGACTTAAAAGACAGTCGCCTACTTCTTAGATTTCCAAGAAATCAAAGAGGATCCCAAAACCACACAAAAACTAGAAACATATCGTCTGGTGTCATGGCATGTAGCCCAATCTGCATCGCAATATGCCTCTAGTATAAAAGAATAACCAGTAGGATAAAACAACCCCAAAGAAGGACTGCCCTTAGTGTTGCCTGTCAATAAACAACTGTAGGTGTATAAACAAATTGGCTTAACTGATGCACAACAAAAGTGATGTCTGGCCGTGTATAACCTAAGTAAAACAGCTTCCCTACCAGCTATCGGTATTACTGCGGATCGTCAAGAAGTAAGCCATTATTTTCTGTCAAAAGTAAACTTGCCACTAACCTTTCTTCAAAGGTGTAGTGGCAGGTTTACCACAAGCCTGCGGCTTCAACCAAATCCAACACATACTTTCTTTGGATGATGTATATACCGTGGGTAACCTTGCAATCTCAAGTCCTAAGAAGTACTTAGCATAATAAAGGTCTTTTATAGAAAAGAAAACATTTAAAAACTTCTTCACTTTCCGAATTTCCTCTTTTAAATCTCTTGTTAATAACATATGACCTACATACATGAAGATGAGCAAAAAACAAAAAGAATTCTTGAGAGTAAACAAACAATGATCATTTTGGGATTGTTTAAAACCATAAGTTTGCGACTGAAAAATGAGTTCAATATTCCATTGTCGAGAAGCCTACGTAAGACCATATAAAGATCTTTTCAACTTACAAACTTCATTTAGGGCTGCTTTCGTATAACCTTCTGGTGGACGCATATAGACCTCCTCCTTTAGGAACCCATGAAGGAAATCATTATTGATTTCGAGCTAGTGCAAAGGCCAGTTCTTCGCAGTCACAAGTGCAAACAAGATTCTCACTGTAACCCCCTTGGCTACTGGTGAGAAACTATCGTTGTAGTCATCCCCTGTAATCTAATTATATCCCTCGGTCACTAATCTGGTTTTAAATCTATCAACTTCCCCATTTGGCTTCAATTTCACCTTGTAGACCCACTTGGAGCCAATAGCCTTCTTCCCTTCGGGTAACGATGTAAGCTCTCACATTTCATTCTTCTCAAGAGCATCTAATTCTGAATTCATGGACATAATCCAATTAGGGTCTTGGTTGGCATGAAAATATGAAGTTGGTTCTTGAATGGCAGAAACATTGGTTAGAAAATTAATATAAGTTGCACTGAAGTCAGGATTCATAATGAAAGAATAAGTATTAGGAGTATAAACTAAAGAGGACTGCATATATGTATGCTTCAGATAAATAGGCCTTCTGCTCACTTGGGACACAAAATCACTCAACTAAGATGGCTTCTATCTAGCTCAATCACTTATTTTAATTGGCAATGTAGGTTCTGTAAATGTAGGTTCAACAATTCCAGTTTTTACAGTAGCGCCTATATCATTCATCTGCAAATGTGAAGTTGATGAAGGAACATATGTGCTACCATTAGTCACCAGAAGGATTCAACAGAGCGTGATCATCTTGCACAATTGAAGGTAAAGGAACATATCTAACAGAAATATCATCAGTATCTATAGAATGTTTAAAAGGATAGACATTCTCATATAAAGAAATGTCTCTAGAAACAAAACATTTCTTTGCTTGCGGATCATACAACTTGTATCCTTCTGCCTTGGAGAATGACCAAGATAAACACTTCGGAAGGCTCTAGGCTCCAACTTATCCTTATGAGGTTTAGTATTTGCAGCAAAACACAAAAACCAAAACTTTTCAATTCAGTATTATTGGGCTGCTTCCATGATAACAATGCATATGGAGATTGCCAATTTAGTATCTGACTTGACAATCGATTAATTATGTAAGTTGCATGCAAGACACTGTGTCCTCAAAATTTCTTTGGAAGTCCGGATTGGATCAGTAATGCCCTTGCCACCTGAAGCAAAGGTCTATGCTTCCTCTCCACAACACCATTCTATTGAGGAGTATAAACACAGGTCTTATGATGAACAATACCCTTAATACTTAGTACTTCTTGAGAATTGTTACTCAAAAATTCAGAACCATTATCGGTTTTAACAACCTTCACAGTCCTATCATACTGCCTTTTGATGAATATAAGAAACTTCTCCATAATATAACTAGTTTGTGCTTTATATCTTATTAGAAATATCCAAGTACATCTACTTTTGTAATCGACAACAGTAAAAAAATAATGTGCACTACAAAGAGAAATTTGTTTATAAGGTCCCCAACTATCAACATGTAATAACTCAAAAACCGTAGCTGCTCTGGTATGACCAATTGGAAAAAAAATTTCTAACTTGTTTAGAAAGAGGAAAAACTTCACACAAAAATTCTTCATTATTAACAAAATTGCTACAAGCAGCAACATGTTTCATTACAACATCAGATGAGTGTCCCAGTCTTGTATGCCACAAATTTTTATCAACAAGACTTTTTTGAATGCTACATACATTCTCACTCTCTGTATCTATATGAGCATGAGGTCTATAGGAAGTATTACAAACTAGTATATCATGTAAAAGAGAATTTTTATCAAGGAAGTATAGGTTTTTTAATGACCTTGCCCTATTCCACTGCCCTTTCAATCTTCTGGTCCTGTAACAAGCAATATTTAGTATAAAACAAAGCATTAAAGGAAGAGTTTTTGGCTAATTTGTTGACTGAAATAAGGTTATGGCTGAAGATAGGAACAAAAATAATTGATTTCAAGGTCATTTGATCATTCAAAACTATTACTCCTCCATACTCTACATCATTCACCTCTCCATTAGGCAAAAACAACATCGTGACTTTATCAACAGGCATCAATGAATGAAACAAGTGCTTTTCTATGCAAATATGTGAAGTAGCACTAGAATCCACTATCCAAGTCCCACATTTCTTAACAGAATTAAGAGCAGGATTCAAGATTAACTTACCTACAAATTCAATCTGTATTAAGTTTAAGAAATGAGATTCCCCAGATTGCTTCCCTTTCAATAACTTTGTAAGCTCCTGCTGAATCAAAGCTGTAAGTGATTGTGAACAATTTTGTATATTGGTACCCTTCTCCATATCTTTCTCAATTGCATCAACCATGTGTACTGATTTCCCTTTTTTCTGCCCTTTTCCTAAACCCTCTCTCTTATTTTTCAATTCTGTATACCACTCAGGATATCCGTGCAACTTAAAACAAGCATCCCTTTCATGACCATCCAAATTGCAGTAGTCACAATGCTTATCCTCTCTTCTTTTATTTTCTTTCTTCCTAACACTAGTTTTGTTCATATTTTCTGTAGTTAACGTTCCTTTCTTGGTATTTTTACTGTCCTTTACCAACATAGCTACGGCTCCTGCATCCTCATGCATCATATTCATCCGTCTCTATTTCTCAATCCTCATCATAAGAAAATAAGCCTTAATTGCAGAGGGAGGTGGATCTTGTGCCAAGATTTGACTCCAAATGTGATCATAAGATGGATTTAGCCCCATCAAAAACTGTATCAATTTGTTAACTTTATCTATATCCACTAATTTCTTATTAACCCCACAATGACATCCCTGACAGCTACATGCTGATATAGACATAAGTTGCCCTAATTCATCCCAATATTTATTAATTATGTTGTAGTAAGCAGTAATTGAAGAATTACCTTGCTCAATAGAACTAATCTCCCTTTGCACTTGGAATAGTTGTGGTAAATTGCTTTCCCCATAAACTTCTGCGAGCTTGTCCTACAATGCCTTAGAAGAACTACAATTGATGTAAGATTCAGAAATCTCTTTAGAGATCGAATTAAGAATCCATTGTTTCACCATACAGTCCACTTTTCTCCATCTTTTATACTTCACTTCACAAGATGGTGGAGGTAGGGTACCATCCACAAAACCAAGTTTATCCCTAGCTTCTAAAGAGTTGTGAATGGAAATACTCCAAGAATAGAAATCCGTCTCAATCAATTGAGTAGTAACAAGAATCATACCAGGATGATCAGAATTGTATAGCTGTAAACAATCATTCTGAGAGTCATCGGTAATCGACAATCTCATCCTATCTCTCCTTCAAAACTTAAGCTCAAATATTAAGGATTGTTCGCTGCTCTGATACCATGAACGTATTTTACTATCGTATTGAAGAAGTAAGAACGTGTGTATTTTCTGTGTATTAAGTAAGAACGTGTGTATTTTCTATGTATTCACATACTAGAAAATGTTCACTTTACATTGTTATATACATGCATTAAGTAGCTGAAAAGAAAAAAACTAACTCTAACTAAAAACAATTAATCAATAAATAATTCTTCAAATTCCCACACACATTTTATTCATTCAAGGAGGTCAACAAGCACAAGTGCAATATTAAGATTATGAATTTCTTTACTTTCACTTCTTTATTTTAATAATAAGAAAAGCAGTAATTCGTTTTTTTGGAAAGAAAACAAAAGCGACTATCTCGCAAACCCTATCCCCCGACGAATGTAGGATTCTACGATACAAAGCTCCATTTATGTCTCGGTAGAGGACTTCCAAAATGCTCGTTGGAGGCTTCTGAAGGTTATGCAGGCCCAACTCTGCTGAAGAGGCTAGACTAGCCAATCTATCAGCACACAGATTCCCTTCTCAATGTGTATGCTTAAGTTGCACCACCCATGCTCGAAGTATCAATCCTCGGATACCTGTCACTAAAAAGGAATTCTTAGTCATATCGCTCATGGATGAGGATAGGATATTAATGACCTTTAATGAGTCTACTTCAACTATCACACGTCTATAACTCGACCCATTCCCACTCCAACATGAGTCCTAAATGCACACCTTAGAGTTTGGCAATTAGAGGATCGCCTACTCCTATATTCTGTAAGAAGCCTACACACCAGTGCCCCTGGCAGGTCCTAACAACGCCTCCTGCTGAGGCAATATTGCATCCCGTTTTCACCTCACCATCCATATTAAGACCCTTCTATGGGTTTGTTCTAGCCTACTAAAGCACTCAAAGGTAGACCTTGTACTTGAAAGACCCAATTTTTCATCTCACTGGCCTGTGTGATCCAATTAGTATAATCCATGACAATTTTAGTGTTGTCTATTGGCCAAATAAAACCCAGCTAAAAAATGTTGTTATTTCTCCATTTACAAAGAAACCAGCAAGCGACTCCAAAAATAGTAGCCCACGCTGTCTGATTCAGTTGTACTTGGTGCCGAAGATTGGACCTGAACCATGTTCCTTCCTCCTGACTGAAAAAGTCCCCATCAACCATTTCATGTGGAAATTTATGCCAGAAAGATTTTACTCGAGTACAATCTCGTAAAGTGTGTATGGTCGATTCCTCCTGTCCACAGAAGGTATAACCATTCTCCATAGTTAGATGGTAGGTCACACGTTGCTTGTTGGTTAACAATTTCGGCTTAGCCACCATCCAGAGAAAAGAATTGATTCGTTGTGGTCCCACCCACTTCCATATTTCCTCCCAAGACCTGTTGAAGATGTCCGTGTTGATATTCTCAA
The DNA here is from genome assembly GCA_029891385.1 of Erythroxylum novogranatense. Taxonomy (NCBI): domain Eukaryota; kingdom Viridiplantae; phylum Streptophyta; class Magnoliopsida; order Malpighiales; family Erythroxylaceae; genus Erythroxylum; species Erythroxylum novogranatense. The sequence goes on along the minus strand of CM057225.1, from coordinate 19,297 downwards.
TAAGATCGTAAGCAGACGCTATTATGAATTGCTGGTGTTTAGTGTGTCTCCAGATCAATTGATCTTCCTCTTAGTCATTTATGTGAGTACGGGTTGACATGATACTCATACAAATTATGGCGAGGAGATAATTTTGGAATAAATTTCAATGCTAGTTGCCACTCTCGTTCGTAAAATATGATATTGTAGCATTGAGAACGCTCTCAAGGATGGTGGTGTGAGCCACTAAATAGAGAGGACCCCAATCGTCTACCCAGTTGTCGAGCCAGAAAAGGATGCGTCGTCCATTGCCTATTTTCCATTTAGCTCCTTGACGCACAAAATTCCATGTCGCTGAAATCCCTCACCAAGTTATTGAAGCTCCGTTCCTCACTAAAGTCTGCGGAATATGATGAGTATCTAATCGATACTTTTCTCTCAGAGTCTGGACCCATAGTTCCTGGGGTCTAGTAAGTAATTCCCATCCGAGTTTAGTAAGGAGTGCGTCGTTAGTCAATCGAATGCACTTAATTCTCAGGCTCCCCGCTTTCTTAGGTTGACACACTTCGTCCCAATTGACAAGGTGTATTATCCTTTGTCCTTCCTGCGACCCCCAAATGAAGTCCCACATTAATTTTTCCAGATTGTCAAACAGATGGCGAGGAAGACGAACCGTTTGTATCGTGAAAATTGGTAGGGATGAGATTACTGATTGTGTTATTGTAACTCGACCTACTAAAGATAACATCCTAGATCTCTAACCAGACAACTTTTGTTGGGCCTTATCCAAAATGTAATGATAGGTATTTCTTATGGTACGCTCATGGATCAAAGGGATTCCTAGATATTTTCCAAGATTGTTTGTTCTGTTAACCTGCATCGTATGGCTAAGACGACGCGCAATATTGCTAGAAACATTCTTGGAGAAAAACATCCGAGTTTTAGTAAAATTAATGCGTTTACCAAAAATTTCCAGCGTCTTTGTGATTACTTGCATCTGTGTCTCCGTCACTTCACCAAAAAGGACTAGGTCATCAAAGAAAAATAAATGAGATAAGAGAGGTCCCAATGAGCTTAATCTAATTGGTTTCCAATGAACTTGATGCATTGCCTAAGCAATAAGGAGCCCTAATCGTTCCATGTTTAGCATAAAAGATAGGGCGAAAGCGGATCTCTTTGTCTAATGTCGCGGGAAGGTTTAAAAGGTTCAGAAAGAGTTCCTTGCCAAGCTAACTGAAAAGACACCATTGTCACACACTGGATAATAAGACTGATAAGGTTATGAGAATAACAGTTAAGGTATTTTGAATGAAATCCCAAAGAAGCCTATCATAGGCTTTCTTTAGATCTACCTTCAGAGCAAGATATCCCTATTTGCCTTGCTTTTTTTAGCTTAGAATGTATCACTTCTTACGTGATGATAACGTTGTCTGTAACATGTTTGCCAGGAATGAAACTACATTGATTCTCCTTTACAAGGTAATCCATGTGAGCTTTCAACCGATTCACAATTACTTTGACGATAACTTTATAAAGCACCGTACAGAGGCTTATGGGCCTAAACGAGGTAAGACTGGTAGGAGCAGGAATTTTAGGAATTAAGACCAGTATTGTTTGGTTCAATTCCTGTTCCCAGTGATCTAGTCGAAAAATGGCTTGAACCAAATCAACCACTTTAGGTCCTACCTTATCCCATTGGTTTTGAAAGAAAAAGTGCATTGAACCCATCAATGCCCATGGCTTTGTTTAGGTTCATGGAAAAAACTGTCTTCCAAACTTCAATTTCTTGAATGGGAGTTTCAAGCTCGTGAATCCATTCCGCTGAGGCTATGGAAAGCTGAAAGAATGTGGCAACAGATGAAGCATCCCAGTGTCGAGAGTATATAATTGGATTAAAAAATTTCCCGTTAGTAGTCTCAGATGCCTTGTACCAGACACTAGAGTTCCTGTGTCATCAAATAGTTGATCTATTTTCAATTTTGTCCTTTTTTCCAAGGGGATGGTATGATAAAACCTGGTGTTACGATCTCCCTTCGAAATCAATTCACATTTGACTCGTTGATGCCAATATATTTCTTCCTCACACAACATGTGTAAAAGTTCGACGCTCAAGCGTTCTTCTAAGTTAAGAAGCTTGGTCGACATGCCATTCTGCATCGCTCTTTGTAACATCCCATTACCGATGTGTTAGGACATATTGGTAAATTAGGATGGGTTAGGATTTCATACTGCATTTTACTGATTGAATATTCATTGACCTTTAATTATAGAGTAATGAAGTAATTGCACATGCATTGGTTTGGTACATGCATTCATGGCATTTTTCGACGTTTAATTGTGTTCATGAATCGATTGGTAAATTTTCGAGATAATTAGGTTTTACTGTGATTTATTGGGAATTATGACATAATTGGATCTGTGTAGTTTAATTGGGGTGAGAATTGAATTTTAGAGATCCGAAAATTTAAATTGGAGTATAGGATCGAGTGCCTGATATTTTTGAGGATTTATAGGAATTTTTTTGGAATTTTTAAAGTTATGGGTCCGGACCGGGAAATTGACTTAAAGACTGATGGATTAGATTCCGGTTCCGAAATTGATGAGTAAATGGCATGGAAAATTTGAATTGTGAGTTTAGGAATTTTTATGATGAGCCATTGAAATTTAGAGACTGGAAATTTATGAATTTGAGGACTATGTTCTAGAGATTTAAATCAACCCTTATATAGCCTTAGGGTTTGAATATTATAAAAGCCTATCTTCCTCTTCTCCTTCTTCTTTCCTTCGACGACCTTGATCTTTCCCCTTGGAGATTTTTGCTTGTTTTCCCTTTCATTGTGGTTGAAGATTTGCTAGAAAGCTTGGTGAAGATGATGTTTAGTATGGCTATGGGAGATTTCCATCGTTGATTGAGGTTGAGGTGGATTTATGGAGATTTAGGGTTTACGGATTTGATCTTCGATTTGGTAAGTTTGATGGCTTTAATGTTGTTATTTATTGTTGTTTGATGCATTTATGGCATTTATGGTAAAGGATTGGGAAGTTTAGGGTGTTTAATGCTGAGTTTAGAGAGTGAAAATGGAGAAAAATCGATCAGGGAAGATGGTGAGACTCGCACGTCGCGACGTCTGAAAAAGGCCACGTCGCGACAAGAAAAAGCGTGCTCGCCGCGGCGAGCCACGCGAGACGTCGCGGCAAGCGGGCGAATGTTTCACCGTGACGAGTTTATTCGTTGACGTCGCGACAAGACGCTGGAAGATGTTCGCCGCGGCGAACGTCCTTCCACGCCGCGGCGAGCGCACCTGGTACGCCGCAACGAGAGATCCTTCGTCGCGGCGAGCTCCAATTTTTTGATGCTATGCGTTTTGGTTTTTGGGGAATAACTTATGGTATAGACCTCCAATTGAGGTGATTCTGGATTCGTTATGAACTAGAGAAAGTGGTCTACGATTGAGGTAAAGAATAAGAGTTCAAATTTTAATTAGTGAGTTCTCAATCATAGAAAGAGAGTTGATTATAGTTTCTATCATAACCTAAGAATTTTATTATGACTATGAGAGTTTAAATTGGAGACTTATGAAATTAATGGATGATATTGACCTAGTGAATAGTGAATTTTTGGTTGAGGCAAGAGATTGCGAAATTGGGTTTTAGAGTCAGAAAATCATGAATATGCATCGTACATATTTTCAATTAAGACATGCATCATTGAATTGTTTTCAATTGAGCACCTAGTAATAGGAAATTATTTTACTGTTATAGAGGCACCATTGGATCGTCATTCTACGGATATTGCTGGGACTTCCAGGCAGTAGCTCGGAAGTTACAGGTGAGTAACCTAGTTGGTTCCTCGATTTCTGATGTGCTAAATGCTCTATGTGAACTGTTTGCTAATATGAATGATTAGGCTTAAGATGCATGTTTTGATAAATTGGATTTCACTGATACGTGATCATGGGAAACTGTGTTAATTGGGCTTATAGCTATATGACTGTGAACTATCGGACATATGCATTGCATGAACAGATAATGGACGTCTTACCTGAGACGCTACTGTTACTTAAAAGAGCTTTAAGCTCTAATACTGTCACTGAACCGAGTTTCGAGCTCGAGGGGAGTTAGTGCATCCTATATGAGGGCTCTCTTACTCCCTGACGCGTCCACTGAAAACTGTCACTGAATAAACGCTCGGTCACAACACTGAAATAAACTGGAAAAAAATCACATATGCATCGCATATAAATGTGTTATCCGATCTGTGATTATTATTGAGTTATGTGATGGCATAAAAAGTTGTAGACTGTTATATGATATTTTAAATGCTACTATATTGTGCTGTACGCAATTTACGTAATGCATGAATTGTAACATCCCGTCACCGATGGGATGGGTACAGTTCATTGCATTCATATTTGGCATGCTCATGGATGATTTAGTTATGTATAATTGGCAATGATTGTATTGGCATTCGTACGTACATACATGTATGACATATGTCCAGTTTGATTTGAATAATTTGGATTTGGAGATGATTAGGGCATGTGTGATAATTAGGTCAATTAGGCGCGAGAATTGAATTTAAGTTAGAAATGAAAGTTAGGGAATTGAATTATGAAATTGGAGCATACGATTATGAGTTTTCTATTTTTGAGGATTTAGAGAAATTTTTCTGGAATTTTCGGAGCAATAGGCCCGGATCGAAAAATTGATCAATGACTGGTTAATTGTATTTCTGGTTCCGAAATTGATTATCCAATGGCACTGACAGATTAGAAATATGAATTGAGGAATTAGGGTTTAGCCATTGGAATTCGGGAGAAATTAGAATTAGAAATCGGATCGAGGTGGTTCGGATTTTGGCCTTGTGGCATTTAATTGCAAAACAATCCTTATTAATCCTTTAATATATATATAGGCTAACCTTTGAAATCTTACTCCACGACTTCTTCTTTCTTTTGACAGAAACATCTTCTTCCTTCTTTCTCCATCGTGATTTCTTCCCTTGATTTCTTCTTGGTTCCTTCTTGATAGTTGCTTCTTCTTCCACCCTTAAATCATTTCGTTTAGTTTCGGTTGAAGATAATGGAGAGATGTTTTAATTTTGGAGTTACCGTGGGTGTCGTTTTGGCTTGAGACTTGGATTATCTTGGTGATTTGGAAGGATTATAAGCTTAATCAAGTAAGTTCCTACTTGTTTATGTTTTAAATAGTTAGATTTGAGCTTTGGATTAAGGTAATAATTTTTTAAGAATTTATAGATTTTCGGATGATGTAGGGTTAGGGAAAATGTTGATTTTGATTTTGGGTAATTGTTAAATAATGGTTATTTGGTGGATCTAACTTAGGAATGAGTTGTTTTAAGTGTAGAATGTTGTTTTGGAGTATTTAGAATGGAAAGGAATGGATTAGAACTGAGAAATCTGGGAATTTCTGGGTTTTCTGGGCGATTCTGCGATCGCACGCCGTGGCGCACGAAGAACACACTGCTGGCGAAGCGAGGCAGCCATAGCACGTGACGAGCGAGGGGCGCACATGGGAAAGTGAAGCGAAGCGGCCAGCGTCGCGACGTCTTGTAATCGTACTCATGACGAGGCGTCAAGGACGCCTTGTGAAGAAGGAGAAGAGGAAGGAGCTCGCCGCGGCGAGGAGGGCCAATTTCCGAAAATGTAATTTTTTTGAGGTTTTGAAAATTGGGATTTAGGAATTTGATGATTTAATTGAATATGGATTGATTTCAATTTGGAGATTATGAATTAGGGATTTAGAACTTGAGATCGGGAAATTCAGATTTGTGTCGGGAATGTCACAACGTGTATAGTACGTACATTATTTGATTCATATGCATCATTGAACATTGGAATGGATACAATTAGTAATGTTATCTATGTTTTGATTATTATAGAGGTGCCAGTGGATCGCTGATTGTCCGACGTAGGCGAGACTTCCCTGCAGTAGCTCGGAAGTTCTCAGGTGAGTAACTTAGTTAGTTTCTCAACCTATATGTGTTAAATTCTATGTAATATGCCATGTGGAGTTAAGGATGGATTATATGTGTTTGTTTTGATTGATTTTGGACCACAGGTGTCCGAAATATTTGGACTGTGTTATAGAAGTGTTAATTGTGTGTAAATTGTTCATAATTGGTTTCAAATGGTGAGATTTAGGCATATGAAGTTCCAAAGTGATGCATGTATTGTAAATTGGATATGTGCATACATGCATAGAAGTATGATCAGATAAAGGCAGTTGTGACCGGTACAGCCACCGTATTCAGAGCTTTAAGCTCAACGTCTGTGGCTTCGTGTCTAACGATTTTCGAGCTTTACGCTTTCGAGTATTAGGGCTTTTGAGCCCAATGTTTTCGGAGCCAATGGCTCAACGTATATGAGCTCAGGCGCACGGTCACAACAAGGAAAGAAATTGAAAGAGTCACATGCACATTGCATATATGAATGTTCAAATGTGAATTGTATGAAAGGCGTATCGCCTTTTAAATGTGAAATTGACTGCATGCGATTTCTGTTTGTGATATATGTATGATATTGTGTAAACGTTTGAATATGCATGAGTTGGGTGGACCATCGATGATAGTTTCTCACTGAGTTCGCAAACTCACCAAACATTGCATCTATTTTTCAGGATAGCGATAGTTTGACTCCTAGCTCCAGTCAGTGTGACTTTTCCTGCTGTGTGTGTGCCGGCGAGAGGAGCATGGCCCACAGGTCGGTCAGCTGGGGATCTTTTGGGATATTTTGGGGATGACGTAGTTAGGAGTTGTTACGGTTTATTTTGGGCTTGTACAGTTGTGCATATTACCGAATGGTGTACTTATGAGTTTGAGAAATGAAATGAGAAGTACTATTTGGTTTTAAAATTTAGTGAATTTGATATTACTGCTTTACTATATTGATGCCATGAGGTTTATAGAATGATCGAATCGTAGTGCACCCTGATCATAAGTTATGCATCGGTACGACCTACGGGCATCCCGGTGTATACTCTACGGTAAGGGGGCGCTACATGAATTGAGTGAACCATCGATGATGGATTCTCATTGAGTTCGCAAACTCATCCAAAATTGCGCATTGTTTTTCAGGACTGATAGATTAGACTCCTAGCTCCAGAGTTTCTTCTCCTGCCGCGTGATCGTTTTGACGATAGAGGCGATGGCTCACAGGTCAGTCAGCTGGGATTGGATTTTTGGGATGACTTAGTATAGATTTTTGTATCAGTTTCCTTTTTGGATTGTTGTAATCAGACTGTAGGGAACTGATAGACTTGTCTATATTTTTTTTTATTGATCTAATGAAATGAGAAAGGCTTTTTGGTTTTTAAAATTCAGTGATTTTGATATTGCGGATTTTTCTGTATTGATGCCATGCGGTTTATAAAATTGATTGAGCGTAGTGCAACCTTGTCGTAGGATATATACCGGAATGACCTGCGAGCGTCCCGGTGTGTACCCTACGGTAAGGGGGCGCTACACGCTTTGTATACCCTTCAGTTTGGCAAGCAATCGTTTTTTGCGATGGAAGATATTGCTAAACACATTTTTATTCCATCGCGTGAGTTGGATAGCGAAATTGGTTAGGGATTTATTGAAAGTATCCTTTGTCAGTAGCCAATGCTCTATCACCACATCATTGAAGCTCGTTTGAGTTAACCAGGCGTTTTGAAATCGAAACCCAGTTGATCTCGGTCCCTGTTGGGCGGAGTTGTTTGAATGGATCAACAAGGGACTGTGGTCGGATCCCAAAAAGGGTAGATGCTGATTGGCTGTATGAGGAAAAACCCTCAGCCAAGATGTCGATGCAAACACCCGATCAAAGCGTGCTTGTGTCGTTCCTCTTTGCCAATTAAATTTCGATCCCATAAATCCCAAATCATGCAGACTACACTGATTAACCCAATCCCTAAAATGATTATTCACTACTCGAGTGGCCGTAGCAACCCCTTTTTTATCTGAAGCCTCCAGTTTAGCATTAAAGTCACCTCCCACCAGCCAGGGTTTAGGAGTAAGATGACCTATCCAACTTAATACTCTCCAGAGAACTTTTTGAGAGTGTATTTAGGGACTGACATAGACGGGCGTAAAATTAAACGAAGCATCACCATACTTGACTTTGGTATGGATGAATTGTCGATGAGCGATGACCACTAAGACCTCAATTTCATTTTTCTAGAGCAGCCAAATTCCTCCCGAAAAGCCTACAGCTTCGACCCTGTTTCTGTTAATGCGAGGTTCTAACAAAACCAAAATTCCAGGCTTATATATACGTATATAATTACGTAATATTGTCTGTATATTCGTCCCCCCACTCCTTGACAATTCTATATGAGAATTGACATCAGACACTAGGGCGTTTTTCAAGTGTCCTTACATTGGATTGCACGGTTACGTTATTCGAGAGATTGCCCATTTTTTTCACTCTCTAGGATATCCATCTCTTGCGAATCATTCAGATCCGGAGTTTATTCTGCCGTTAAGTTGTCGAGACGTTTAGTGAGTGGTAATAAATCTTGCTCCCGACCACCACATTCCATTGCTGTATTGTCTGCCCCTTCCTGCATGGGGCAATTTTTTGCAACCACTTGATCATTTACTGTTAGGACATTATTATCACAAATCATCTCCGAGTGTGAATTGATAGCAATTGCAATATGTTTATCCTGAGTTGTAGGAATTAGGGGTACCTTGGTGCTGATATCCGCACCTACCTTTGAAAGACCGTCTGACTTTGTATGTGCGCTACTAACTGTTGGGGCAGTATTCTTGGATTTGCCTTTTGACGCAACCCTTGTTTGTCATTTAATGCTGTACAAAGTTGATGCTCCATCTTGTCCCTTTTTATGTCCCATGCTAACTAAATTTGCTAGATTAAATCGATTCCCAATTCCTGTCAAGTCTCTCTAGGTAGTGGGCACCTTCGCTGCAACATAGTCAGCGTCCATTATCTCCATATATGTTAGAGCTAGGTACCTTGAGCCTCCCACCTTAGAAACAGTCTTGTACTTGTTAATATCTCGGTGATTTTGAGTTGCATAGGGGCTGGAGAAGTTCGTCGTTGCACCATCATCCAAGGACCATACCCATTGGAACCCGCCTCCATCTAGACACCTGTCCCAGTACCCTCCGAACCTCATTGGGTTGTGGAGCTATCATCCGACCTTGTAGCTGACGATGTGGGGTCGTTCTGGTCTTATGGGATCGAAGGACATTTGGTATAATCATGCCCAACCATGCCACAATTAAAACATATTTGCGGGAGTCCTTCATATGCCACCAACACTGTCTCACCATCGAGCTCCATTGTGTTACTTAAACGGACGGTAAGATCTATATCTACAGCAACTCGTGTGAACCATCCTCTCTGCGTTTGCATGGCTGTCTAATCTATCTTCACTATTTGTCCCATTTGATTCCCCAAAGCTGTGAGTATTATAGGGTGGTATGGAGCAATAGAAAGTTTTGGGAACCTTATCCATACAACATCTCTTGTTACCTTGCCTTGGGATGGACAAAATTCTAGTTTCTAGTGCTGGAATAATAAAGCATGTCCAAATATTACCCAAGGTCCATTGGTTAGGGTGTTGAGGAAGTCGCTATCGTTAAGGAATTTCACCAAGAAATAGTCATAGTCCAAGTCTATAACCTTCATGGGGCCTTTTGGATGCCACAAATTTGTCAACTGAGAGCAGAGAACCCGATAGCCAATTCGACGTCTAAGTAGTTTGATAACAACTGATTTCTCCCACTACTTATCTAGCTTTGTTTTGAAGGTTTGGGATAACAGAACACCTGCACCAACATCCCCCGTCAGATGGGTTATGTCACCTTCCTCTAGTTCGATAATCTCCTCTATAGGCCATGAACAGGTCATTTGCTCAACGTCCACCGTCGAGTTTCCTAATACAATACTATAGTAGGTTTGGGGTCTAAGGGAGGATCCTTATCACGTTCTCTGAGCCTGGTACTGCTGTTGCTTGCAACCAAATTCAAAAGAAATCACTTCCGTTAATACAATTTAATGTAGTAGTGGTAAGTGGATATTGTTTCCACAAGGAATCTTAATAGTAAATGAGTTACGAATTCAAAACAAAACAAAGCAAAGTAACGAAATTGGTGGGGTTAATTCATGACAATTTAAGGAAAATATAATAAAAATTGCAAATCGAAAGAAATAATTGGATTTGAAAAATTAATAAAAAATACCTTGATTTTCGGGTCACCGATGTTATCACGCTAAAATGGATCCTCGATATAAAATTTCAATCATTAACAAACATTTATTGGGGATATTTTCTCTTAAGTGTAATGACTAGAAACATGTATCTTAGCATTCTTATTAAACAACAACCTAGATACGATCATATGTTTAATTGAATAATAACTTTACGAATCAAGAAACCAATGAGCAAGTAAAATACATGTACGACATGCAATCAATCAAGCGAATATCTCCTTATAATTTCTGACTCTATCGTAAAGAAGTTAATCCTAATAGTTACTTGTGATTAACGAAACTGAACGTCATATTTTGTTAATCTAGCTATTGAACAAATTAATCCCTAGTTGCGCACCTAGAAATCAACCAATTCAATTAGAAAAAGTAATTCAGAAGATATTTAATGTTCATCAAAAACATAAAATTTATTGAAACACCTCACGCATAATAACGGATAAAACGGATCCCCTCAACCAAAAAAAAAAGTTTAGCTATTCATAACGAAAGTAGAAATCAACGAAATAATAACATAACAAGTCTTCATCCTTGGTCTTTCTTGAAGAATACGAAAATATGGAAGAAAAGGTGCAGAAAACACAAAAAGACTGAAGAGAAAAACTGCAAAAATGAAAATCTATCTAAAACCAAGGCTGCGTGAACAGTAATTCCCCCCTCCTTTTATGCTTTTTTATCGATTGCTTCCCTATCTTTCCTTGATTTTCAACAGATAATGTAATCTCCCAATTTCAGGTGGTCAATCCCCTTGATAGATGGCAATATAATCTTTAAAGATTGTGAAAATCTCAATTTTGAATTTTGAAAATTGATCTACAGATTGATTTCATCCTTAGACGTGCCCACGTTTAGTGATTGAATTTTTGTCAAACTTGGAATTTTGGATTTTCTTCATTTCTTTTGCATCTTTTTTATTCAATTTCATCTCCAAAGTGTTGAAAATCATCTGCAAATAATTATAAGACAATTCTATTAATTTTGAATAATAATTTCAACACATTAAAGAGAATTAAGTACAAAATAAGCACAAATTGGTAACTTAACAAATTTTCCGACACCAAACCTTTGCTCGCCCTCGAGCAAACATGTCAAACTACTACACTTAGTCAATTCATCCTTCAAAAGATCAAGTGCACGCAATCCATTAACTTGGGCTAATAAGACTTAAGTTGCAACACATATCATAATCGTTTTTCACCAATGCAAATAAACAAAGTCAAAATATGACATCTTTGTTCAAAAGCAAGTATGAAATCAAAATGAATTCTTCTCACGGATTTCGCTCTTACACTCAAGTGTTTGAGGGCAAAGTGTTTCGCTCAAATCCCTCTCTAACATATTGCACTACCATAGGCTTGCAATTTCACCAGTTATCATTCATTCAAATCACATGAGCTAATAGATCATAAGGACTTTATTCAGGGTTGTAATGGGGCTAAGTTCACAGGTGAGGTAACAATAGCAAAAGGTTAATCACAATAAAAACAAGAAAAATTGATAGCAGCAAAATTTGATAAACATATGATTAGAAGCACCTATAAAAGTGTCTCAGAATAAGATACAACACAAAAGTCCCAGATTACTCAATGCTTCATTCAACTTGTGATAGGGTAAGGCTAATGGGATTTTTTGGTTTTAAAATAAGGTGATTGATTGAAAAACAAGGATAAAGGCTAAAAAATGTTTACAAAGGGAAAATAATTAGGTGGGTCATTGTTAAGCTCAAGGGTTTAAAAATAAGTAAGGCCTTAATAATTTCTATATCTCATGTGATCAAACAAATTCAAACCAGTTCCATATAAGTTCTGAAGGCAATATGAATAAAGGAGCATCACACAATTCAAATAAATAACATGACATAAAGATGATGTCATTTGGGATCAAATTTCACTCACAGGTTCAAGTTAAGAATTCACTTCAATTCCACACAATCCTTATCACTCAAATGTCAAAATTTTGACTAAATCTATAAGATCAGTTATCGCAATCAATTAACACGATTCAACTTAAAACTCACTTAGCCCAATTTAATTTCATGCATATACCCAATCTCATCCAAACTAATATGACAAAGCTTCATGGCTTAACATGCATAACCATATGCAAAAATCAATAAAACTCACACAAAATCTGAAAATTTTCACAACAAAATTCCAATTCTTTCCCCCACACCTAGACCAACATTGTCCTCAATGTTAAAGAAGCATAAAAATAAAGGAAAAAGTTAAAGAAAGCTTCTTAATTATGGAAGTGCAGAAATCAAGGTGTTGGCGGATGTGGCGGTTGAAATCCTTCATGCTCCCAATAGGCCATCCAATTGTGCTCCAAATGGTGCATTGTTCGTTCGATCCTACTGAGACAAGCTTCCAAATTGGTGTTTTGTTGTTGGTGGTTACTAGGTTCAACTAGTGGTGCCCGATTTCGTGCTGTAGAAGTTCTCGTTGTGGGAAAAGTGGTTAGGCCGGGAATGGTAAAAACACTGTGACCACGGCTAAGATCCATAATTCCCATCCTGCACAAACAATCTAAATCCAACTGTTCTATACCACAAGCCACATTCATATCAGTGTTATGAAGATCTAACACTTCCAAATTAATTGCCAATTGTGTTATATAGGACCTAAGAATCAAAGGTTGGGATTTCTTTTGCAACACAGATTGAAATTATGTCATGAAACAAAAACTCAAATTCACTGGAATGTGCCTATCTATGCACCACAAGAAATAAAATTCTACTTTCGACAATATTCCCGCAGTATTTTTACAACCAGAAAAATTGAATGCCAACAGTGTATGGATGACTTTAAAAACCGGGTTTCGAAGAAAAAAAACTTTTAGAAATGCTAGCACTATAAGGATTTGGATCTACAGACCATTGATTCCAAAACTCCGATGCATTGAAATCTTCATGAAAGTCACATTGAGCGTTATGAAACAACTCAGTTTCAATTTCAACAGTCGAAACAAAACCTATAGCAACATTGAATTCAACAATAAAAAATGCAAATTCTTTTCCCATCAATCGAAATTCAACAACCTCTTTCGTAAACACATCAAACTCTTTATCACAATTAAATTGGAAGGTGCTACAAAATTACTTGGTTAATTCAACATAGGCAGGCCAATTTATTCTAGCAAAAGCACTCCATCCAAGGAGACCCATCAATTGCATGAAAGAATCATAAACATTCAATGCTTCAAGTGTGTCGGAAAGAATAGACTTTCATGGATAAATTTTTCGTTCACTTAGCCGTTCGAATCGTGTTATATCTTCGGGAAGTACGAAAGAGGTGCAGCCCTCGACTCGAGTGGTCCATTTACTTTTGTTTTCGACCTCCTTACCTCTCCTCGTGCTTTGGCGTATTCGTGGTGGTGTAGGATTAAAAATTGGAGTTAGGGCTGTTGCAAGAAGTGGGTCGGTGGTGTTTGGAGTGGGTTGGGATGAAGAAAAATTAGCAGTAAAATGTATAGGCATGAATAGTCTACGAGATTCACTTTTCTTCCTAGGCATTATGCTAATTCCGTGGAAGACAACCTGCAAAAGAAGAAGACAAAAACGCAAGTACCAAAATCACAAGTTAGGGATGATGGGTGAGTTGGCAAGGAAGGCTAGGAGTGACATGAGTTAGTGGTGGGCAAGTGGGAGTGATTGGCTAAAATGGGTGGGGATTTTTGGCAGCCGGAGAATGAAAGTTTAAGAAGAAATTTAGGGAAAACAAAAGGGGAAAAATAAAGAGGGAAAAACAGGGGTGGCGGGACATCCAAAATTTTGTTTCTCTTTTTTGTTTCGTTTTTAATTTTTAAAAATAAAAAGATGAAAAACAAAATTTTTTTAACTAAAAATATGAATTTAAATTCCTAACTAACTGAAATAAACATAATGACATGACAACAAAAATTGTTAAAAAAATAAATAACATAGACAAACTTTAAAAATTTACGGATTCCATTGAATCTGCTTCTTTAAAGTCGTTAGCTGGACATGTTTTGTTACTTACCTAGTTAGAAATAGGTTGGGGGTATCAACTCTATTTCTTCCACTCGCTCGACCGAAAAGTTTTCATAATATGACTTTAGGCGATGTCCATTAACTTTAAATACTTTAGAGGTATCTAAACTCTAAATTTCTACTGCACCATGAGAAAAACGTTAGTATCAATAAATGGTCCAAGCCAACGAGATCGAAATTTTCCTATAAATAACTTAAGCTTTGAATGATAAAGAAGAACTTTTTGTTCGATGGAAAAATGTTTCCTAGAAATCATTTTATCATAAAAAGCTTTAGTTTTTTCCTTGTAAATTTTTTTATTTTCATACGCCTCATTACGAATCTCCTCTAATTCTTGTAGTTGCAATTTTTTACTATCACTAACCTCCACTTGATCCCTATTCAACAGCTTCACAGCCCAATAAGCTCTATGCTCTATTTCCACAAGTAAATGGCAAGGCTTACTGAAAACTAACCTATAAGGTGACATGCCTATAGGAGTTTTGTACATAGTTCAGTATGCCCACAAAGCATCGTCCAATCGTAGACTCCAATCCTTTCGGTTCGAATTCACCACTTTCTCTAGTATGGATTTGATTTCTCTGTCGGACACTTCGACTTGCCCACTTATCTGTGGATGGTAGGCGGTAGAGACTCGGTGTGTAATATCACATCTTTTCATCAAAGCTTCAAAAATATTGTTGCAAAAATGGGTTCCTCGATCACTAATGATAGCTCGAGGCATTTCGAACTTGACAAAAATATTTTATTTAACAAAATTAATAACAGTTTTAGCATCATTAGATATAGTAGCCTTAGCTTCAACCCATTTCGAAACGTAATCTACAACCAACAAAATGAAATTCTTACCAAAGGAGGAAGGGAAAGGACCCATAAAGTCTATTCCCCAAACATAAAAAATCTCACATACCAGAATGTTCGTCAGTGGCATTTGATTATTTGATCCCAAGTTACCTATTCTTTGACAACGATCGCAAGACTTGTAAAACATGTAAGATTCATAAAATAACTTAGGCCAAAATAGACCACAATCTAAAATTTTCTGAGCAGTTCTTTTAGGGCCAAAGTGGCCCCTACACACAGATGAATGACAAAAATGTAAAATAGATGAAATTTCATCATCTGTGACACATCTCCTAACATTCTGATCGAAACAAAATTTCCAAAGATAAGGCTCATCCCAAATGTAATATTTAGGCTCTCGCTTGATTTTATCTCTCTTAGCTCTAGATAAATCACTAGGTAAAGACTTAGTTACTAAAAAGTTCACTATGTCCACATACCATGGAATTACCTGTTGAATTGCAAAGAGATTCTCATCCGAAAATTTGTCGTGAAGAACATCAGATGCGGTACCTGGTGTGATCTTGCTTAAGTGGTCAGCCACTAAATTTTCAGCTCCTTTCTTGTAGAGGATTTCCAAATCAAATTCTTGGAGTAGTAATATCCATCGAATTAATCTTGGCTTGGCTTCTTTCTTGTTCACCAAATATTTCAGAGCTGCATGGTCTGAACAGATGATCACCTTCGTCCCCAACAGATATGACCGAAACTTTTCCAATCCAAAGACGACCGCCAAAAAATCCTTCTCTGTCATAGAATAATTTTTTCAGGACATCATTAAGTATCATAAAAACATAATAAATAACACAAGGTACCTTGTCCACTTTTTGGCCCAGAACAACGTCAAATAATCCGAAACATACATCAACTCGAAAGGCATGTCCCATTGCGGTGGCTGAATAATTGGCACTGTAGTGAGTCGCTCCTTGAGTTCATCAAACACACTTTTGCATGGCTCGTCGAAATCAAATTTCACGTCTTTTAGAGCAATCTACACATAGGTTGCAATATTTTGGAGAAGTCCTTGATAAATCGTCAATAAAATCCTGCATGACCAAGAAAAGAACAAACTTCCTGCACATTCGCGGGGTAAGATAAAGATCAAATAACATCTATCTTTACCTTATCGACTTCAATTCCTTTCGAAGAAACAATATGACCCAAAATAATGCCTTAATCAACCATAAATTGACACTTTTCATAAATTTAAAGCCAAATTAGTTTAAATGCAATGTTTTAGTACTTTTTAAAGGTTGTCAATGCATGTTTCAAAAGATTCCCCATATACCGTGAAATCATCCATAAAAATTTCCATGCAATTTTTCACAAGATTGGAGAAAATACTTACCATACACCATTGAAATGTCGCGGGTGCGTTGCATAATCCAAATGACATTCTTTGGTAAGCAATGATGCCGAACAGACATGTGAAATTTGTCTTCTCCTGATCCTTAAGTGCCATCAAAATCTGATGATATCCTGAATAGCCATCTAAACAACAATAGTGAAATTTACCTGCAAGTCTTTCAAGCATTTGATTAATAAATGAAAGCGGAAAATGATCTTTGCTAGTAATAGAATTAAGCTTCCTATAATCTATGCAAACCCTCCAACCATTTTGGACACGATTTGGTATTAACTCACCATTGCTATTTTCAATTATATTCACACCAGTTTTCTTCAGAACTACCTGGAACGGATTTACCCAATTACCATTCGAAATCGGATAAATGATGCCCGTGTTAAGCAGCTTCAAAATCTCTTTCTTTACCACTTCCATCATGGGTGGGTTCAGACGACATTGTGGTTGCCTCACCTCCTTCGCTTCATCTTCCATCAAGATTCGGTGCATGTAGAAAGTGGATCTAATACCTTTCAAATCAGCTATTGTCCAACCGAAAGCTTCTTTATTCTCCTTTAATATGTTAACCAGCTGACTTTCCTGCACATCTAAAAGTATATTAGAAATAATAAGAGGCAACGTATCTTTCTCACCTAAAAAGATGTATTTCAAATGACTAGGTAAGTTCTTTAATTCCAATGTTGGCGGGCTGATTAATGACGGCAACAACTTGTCCAAATTTCTAGATGTTTCAATGGACGTTATCTATTGGAGAAGAGGTTCAGTTGTCTCCATGCAAGATGGTGTCTCCATTGGTTCACCAGTCAACGTCATTTTCTTCCTTTCTTGGCAATGAGATGAGTTTTCCAATTGTTCCCTGGATAATGTCGACTCCTCACTTCCTTGCCACGTTGATTCCTTTTCCATTTGTTCACTAAAGAATAACAATTCTTCACTTCCTTGTGATGTGCTTCCTTCTTTAAGGAATATTCCAAGCCTAAATTTTTCTTTTAAAATCCAATTCTCCTACATCCATGTATCAATAAAATACACAGAAACAATAGATTGTTCATCATTCGAAATTTTCATGGTGTTATAAATATTGAACTTATTCCATAGTTAAAGATCCATCATGAACATCTATTTTAGTTCTATTCATTTTAAAAATGACCTTCCAAATAAGATCGGAGTGGAGGAAGATGTGTCATCAGTGCCCATATGTAAAATGTAAAAATTAGTCAAAAAAAACATGTTCCCTACTTGAACCAATATGTCTTCTAACACACCCTTCGGATAAGCATTTAAGCGATTCGCTAATTGAATCACTACGTTAGTTTCTTTAAGAGGTCAAACATTTAAAGATTTATACACTTCGTATGACATAACGTTTATAGATGCACCTAAATCTAACATAGCTCTTTTAATCTGCAAATCACCAATTTGGCATGGGAAAGTAAATATACCTGGATCTTGACAATTCAGTGGAAGCTTTTTCTTTTGCAAAATTGTTGAAACGTTGTCTCCCAATTGCACTTTCTCATCAAATTTTAATTTCCTCTTTAACGTACAAGACTCCGTAAGGAATTTAGCATATCGTTGAATTTGTTTAATTGCATCAAGGAGAGGAATATTTACCTAAACTTTTTGGAAAGTCTCCAAAATTTCCTTCTCTTGTTCTTCTTCTTTGTTTTTGCAAATCGACTCGGAAAAGGAGGGGGAATCACCTTGTTTTACAGCTCTTTTTGCATCAATTCTAGTTGTGAAGGTGTCGGTTGTGTGATTTCTTCCTTTGCCTCTCTTCTGGAAACTTTTGGAAGTAGTTCTTGAAGTTCCTTACCACTCCGCAATGTGATAGCCTTCACACTTTGTCTTGGATTAATCTCCGGTTGTGCTGGAAAATTTCCAAAATTTCGTGCTTCCAATCGATTTATGACAGTTGTCATTTGACTCATTTGATTTTCAATGTTTCTGATAATTACTTCTGTATTTCGCTGAAACGTCAAAGAGTTAGTGGCCAAAGATTGAACTATATCTTCCAAATAGGACTTACCTTTGAAATGGAGTGTTATGCTTTGATTTTGCCGAGGCACGTATGGTTGTCTATACTACTGGAAATTTGTAGTTGTTTGCTGTCCTTGAGGATTCCCATATTGCAAGTTCGGGTAATCGCGCCACCCCGGATTGTAGGTATTAAAAAATGGGTCATACTTTCTTTAACTTGGCTTAATGGTAAGAGGCGTGCTTGTAAAAGCAACAAAACCTTAAGGTTGGGTGTTCGATTCCCACCAAAGAGGACAATACTGATTTGTGTTGAATGCCGCGGTATAACCCGCAAACACACGCTGGGTGAGAAATGCTAGCCCAGGTGTGGGGTCCAACACTCTCAGTTTAATATGCTCTTTCGTCACATTTGTCAGCTTCATTCCCATGCAAACCACGTCGAATTCCTTTAAGTGTTTGTACGGATCTTCTTCCGATAAACCCCTGAAAATAGGTAACAAATGAATCAGCCCTGATTTTAATTTAAAAGTATTGTTATCACCTAAATTCGAAAATTGATGCAGTGAGGTTGTTGCGCGTCTGTGGGTGCGACTAGTTCACGAAGAGTGCGATTTGCGACTATTCTATCCATTTTTTGCGTCTCTTTCTGATGTTTGGTATGTTTTCACAGTCTTTTGGTTGTCTTCTCGATCTCAGGATTGTACTGCAAATTCTTTGATTTGTTTGAATGAGTAACGTACATAAACTGTCAAAAATTCTCCGACAACGGCGCCAAAATTTGGTATTGCTATTGCCTGCAACCAAATTAAAAAAAATCACTTCCGTTAATACAATTTAATGTAGTAGTGGTAAGTAGATATCGTTCCCACGAGGAATCTTAAC